>OY282514.1:58330220-59722220 GCA_958296145.1 Hydrotaea cyrtoneurina
CAAGAGTATTCAACGTGATCAGAGGGATAAAACCACCTACAATAGTCAAAATAGCCTGAATGCCCAATAATTCATAATGTTCATCATGTTGAAACTGAATAGAACGTTGGAATTGACCGAATTCGTCAAATGGCAAGAGTATTCAAAGCAATCAGAGTGCTAAAACCAGCCAGACTAATCAAAATAGCCTGAATGCCCAATAATTCAGAATGTTCATCATGTTGAAACTGAATAGAACGTTGGAATTGACCGAATTCGTTAAATAAAAGTGATCAGATTGATAAAACCAGCCAGACTAATCAAAATAGCCTCAATGCCCAATAATTCAGAATGTTTATCATGTTGAAACTGTATAGAACGTTGGAATTGGCCAAATTCGTCAAATGGCAAGAGTATTCAAAGTGATTAAACCAGCTACAATAGTCAAAATAGCCTGAATGCCCAATAATTCAGAATGTTCATCATGTTGAAACTGAATAGAACGTTGGAATTGACCGAATTCGTCAAATGGCAAAAGCATTCAAAGTTATCAGAGTGATAAAACCAGCTACAATAATCAAAATAGCCTGAATGCCCATTAATTCAGAATGTTCATCATGTTGAAACTGAATAGAACGTTGGAATTGACCGAATTCGTCAAATGGCAAGAGTATTCAAAGTGATCAGAGTGATTAAACCAGCTACAATAGTCAAAATAGCCTGAATGCCTAATAATTCAGAATGTTCATCATGTTGAAACTGAATAGAACGTTGGAATTGACCGAATTCGTCAAATGGCAAGAGTGTTCAGAGTGATTAAACCAGCTACAATAGTCAAAATAGCCTGAATGCCTAATAATTCAGAATGTTCATCATGTTGAAACTGCATAAACGTTGGAATTGACCGAATTCGTCAAATGGCAAGAGTATTCGAAGTGATCAGAGGGATAAAACCAGCTAGTCAAAATAGCCTGAATGCCCAATAATACAGAATGTTCATCATGTTGAAACTGACCGAATTCGTTAAATGGCAAGAGTATTAAAACTGATCAGAGTGATAAAACCACCTACAATAGTCAAAATAGCCTGAATGCCCAATAATTCAGAATGTTCATCATGTTGAAACTCAAAAGAACGTTGGAATTGACCGAATTCGTCAAATGGCAAGAGCATTCAAAGTGTTCAGAGTGATTAAACCAGCTACAATAGTCAAAATAGCCTGAATGCCCAATAATTCAGAATGTTCATCATGTTAAAACTGAATAGAACGTTGGAATTGACCGAATTTGTCAAATGGCAAGAGTATTGAACGTGATCAGAGTGATAAAACCAGCCAGACTAATCAAAATAGCCTGAATGCCCAATAATTCAGAATGTTCATCATGTTGAAACTGAATAGAACGTTGGAATTGACCGAATTCGTCAAATGGCAAGAGTATTCAAAGTGATCAGACTGATAAAACCAGCCAGACTAATCAAAATAGCCTCAATGCCCAATAATTCATTTTGTTCATCATGTTAAAACTGAATAGAACGTGTGAATTGACCGAATTCGTCAAATGGCAAGAGTATTCGAAGTGATCAGAGGGATAAACCAGCTAGTCAAAATAGCCTGAATGCCCAATAATTCAGAATGTTCATCATGTTGAAACTGAATAGAACGTTGGAATTGACCGAATTCGTCAAATGGCAAGAGTATTCAAAGTGATCAGAGTGATAAAACCACCTACAATAGTCAAAATAGCCTGAATGCCCAATAATTCAGAATGTTCATCATGTTCAAACTGAATAGAACGTTGGAATTGACCGAATTCGTCAAATGGCAAGAGCATTCAACGTGATCAGAGTGATAAAACCAGCTACAATAATCAAAATAGCCTGAATGCCCATTAATTCAGTATGTTCATCATGTTGAAACTGAATAGAACGTTGGAATTGACCGAATTCGTCAAATGGCAAGAGTATTCAAAGTGATCAGAGTGATTAAACCAGCTACAATAGTCAAAATAGCCTGAATGCCTAATAATTCAGAATGTTCATCATGTTGAAACTGAATAGAACGTTGGAATTGACCGAATTCGTCAAATGGCAAGACTGTTCAGAGTGATTAAACCAGCTACAATAGTCAAAATAGCCTGAATGCCTAATAATTCAGAATGTTCATCATGTTGAAACTGCATAGAACGTTGGAATTGACCGAATTCGTCAAATGGCAAGAGTATTCGAAGTGATCAGAGGGATAAAACCAGCTAGTCAAAATAGCCTGAATGCCCAATAATTCAGAATGTTCATCATGTTGAAACTGACCGAATAAATGGCAAGAGTATTAAAACTGATTCCAATAATTCAGAATGTTCATCATGTTGAAACTGACCGAATAAATGGCAAGAGTATTAAAACTGATTCCAATAATTCAGAATGTTCATCATGTTGAAACTGAATAGAACGTTGGAATTGACCGAATTCGTCAAATGGCACAAGTATTCAAAGTGATCAGAGTGATAAAACCACCTACAATAGTCAAAATAGCCTGAATGCCCAATAATTCAGAATGTTCATCATGTTGAAACTGAATAGAACGTTGGAATTGACCGAATTCGTCAAATAGCAAAAGCATTCAAAGTGATCAGAGTGATAAAACCAGCTACAATAATCAAAATAGCCTGAATGCCCATTAATTCAGAATGTTCATCATGTTGAAACTGAATAGAACGTTGGAATTGACCGAATTCGTCAAATGGCAAGAGTATTCAAAGTGATCAGAGTGATTAAACCAGCTACAATAGTCAAAATAGCCTGAATGCCTAATAATTCAGAATGTTCATCATGTTGAAACTGAATAGAACGTTGGAATTGACCGAATTCGTCAAATGGCAAGAGTGTTCAGAGTGATTAAACCAGCTACAATAGTCAAAATAGCCTGAATGCCTAATAATTCAGAATGTTCATCATGTTGAAACTGCATAGAACGTTGGAATTGACCGAATTCGTCAAAATGGCAAGAGTATTCGAAGTGATCAGAGGGATAAAACCAGCTAGTCAAAATAGCCTGAATGTCCAATAATTCAGAATGTTCATCATGTTGAAACTGACCGAATTCGTTAAATGGCAAGAGTATTAAAACTGATCAGAGTGATAAAACCACCTACAATAGTCAAACTAGCCTGAATGCCCAATAATTCAGAATGTTCATCATGTTGAAACTGAATAGAACGTTGGAATTGACCGAATTCGTCAAACGGCAAGAGCATTCAAAGTGTTCAGAGTGATTAAACCAGCTACAATAGTCAAAATAGCCTGAATGCCCAATAATTCAGAATGTTCATCATGTTAAAACTGAATAGAACGTTGGAATTGACCTAATTTGTCAAATGGCAAGAGTATGGAACGTGATCAGAGTGATAAAACCAGCCAGACTAATCAAAATAGCCTGAATGCCCAATAATTCAGAATGTTCATCATGTTGAAACTGAATAGAACGTTGGAATTGACCGAATTCGTCAAATGGCAAGAGTATTCAAAGTGATCAGAGTGATAAAACCAGCCAGACTAATCAAAATAGCCTCAATGCCCAATAATTCATTATGTTCATCATGTTGAAACTGAATAGAACGTTGGAATTGACCGAATTCGTCAAATGGCAAGAGTGTTCAGAGTGATTAAACCAGCTACAATAGTCAAAATAGCCTGAATGCCTAATAATTCAGAATGTTCATCATGTTGAAACTGACCGAATAAATGGCAAGAGTATTAAAACTGATTCCAATAATTCAGAATGTTCATCATGTTGAAACTGAATAGAACGTTGGAATTGACCTAATTTGTCAAATGGCAAGAGTATTGAACGTGATCAGAGTGATAAAACCAGCCAGACTAATCCAAGTAGCCTGAATGCCCAATAATTCAGAATGTTCATCATGTTGAAACTGAATAGAACGTTGGAATTGACCGAATTCGTCAAATGGCAAGAGTATTCAAAGTGATCAGAGTGATAAAACCAGCCAGACTAATCAAAATAGCCTCAATGCCCAATAATTCATTATGTTCATCATGTTGAAACTGAATAGAACGTTGGAATTGACCGAATTCGTCAAATGGCAAGAGTGTTCAGAGTGATTAAACCAGCTACAATAGTCAAAATAGCCTGAATGCCCAATAATTCAGAATGTTCATCATGTTAAAACTGAATAGAACGTTGGAATTGACCTAATTTGTCAAATGGCAAGAGTATTGAACGTGATCAGAGTGATAAAACCAGCCAGACTAATCAAAATAGCCTGAATGCCCAATAATTCAGAATGTTCATCATGTTGAAACTGAATAGAACGTTGGAATTGACCGAATTCGTCAAATGGCAAGAGTATTCAAAGTGATCAGAGTGATAAAACCAGCCAGACTAATCAAAATAGCCTGAATGCCCAATAATTCAGAATGTTCATCATGTTGAAACTGAATAGAACGTTGGAATTGACCGAATTCGTCAAATGGCAAGAGTATTCAAAGTGATCAGAGTGATAAAACCAGCCAGACTAATCAAAATAGCCTCAATGCCCAATAATTCATTATGTTCATCATGTTGAAACTGCATAGAACGTTGGAATTGACCGAATTCGTCAAATGGCAAGAGTATTCGAAGTGATCAGAGGGATAAAACCAGCTAGTCAAAATAGCCTGAATGCCCAATAATTCAGAATGTTCATCATGTTGAAACTGACCGAATAAATGGCAAGAGTATTAAAACTGATTCCAATAATTCAGAATGTTCATCATGTTGAAACTGAATAGAACGTTGGAATTGACCGAATTCCTCAAATGGCAAGAGTATTCAAAGTGATCAGAGTGATAAAACCACCTACAATAGTCAAAATAGCCTGAATGCCCAATAATTCAGAATGTTCATCATGTTGAAACTGAATAGAACGTTGGAATTGACCGAATTCGTCAAATAGCAAAAGCATTCAAAGTGATCAGAGTGATAAAACCAGCTACAATAATCAAAATAGCCTGAATGCCCATTAATTCAGCATGTTCATCATGTTGAAACTGAATAGAACGTTGGAATTGACCGAATTCGTCAAATGGCAAGAGTATTCAAAGTGATCAGAGTGATTAAACCAGCTACAATAGTCAAAATAGCCTGAATGCCTAATAATTCAGAATGTTCATCATGTTGAAACTGAATAGAACGTTGGAATTGACCGAATTCGTCAAATGGCAAGAGTGTTCAGAGTGATTAAACCAGCTACAATAGTCAAAATAGCCTGAATGCCTAATAATTCAGAATGTTCATCATGTTGAAACTGCATAGAACGTTGGAATTGACCGAATTCGTCAAATGGCAAGAGTATTCGAAGTGATCAGAGGGATAAAACCAGCTAGTCAAAATAGCCTGAATGCCCAATAATTCAGAATGTTCATCATGTTGAAACTGACCGAATAAATGGCAAGAGTATTAAAACTGAGTCCAATAATTCAGAATGTTCATCATGTTGAAACTGAATAGAACGTTGGAATTGACCGAATTCGTCAAATGGCAAGAGTATTCAAAGTGATCAGAGTGATAAAACCACCTACAATAGTCAAAATAGCCTGAATGCCCATTAATTCAGAATGTTCATCATGTTGAAACTGAATAGAACGTTGGAATTGACCGAATTCGTCAAATAGCAAAAGCATTCAAAGTGATCAGAGTGATAAAACCAGCTACAATAATCAAAATAGCCTGAATGCCCATTAATTCAGAATGTTCATCATGTTGAAACTGAATAGAACGTTGGAATTGACCGAATTCGTCAAATGGCAAGAGTATTCAAAGTGATCAGAGTGATTAAACCAGCTACAATAGTCAAAATAGCCTGAATGCCTAATAATTCAGAATGTTCATCATGTTGAAACTGAATAGAACGTTGGAATTGACCGAATTCGTCAAATGGCAAGAGTGTTCAGAGTGATTAAACCAGCTACAATAGTCAAAATAGCCTGAATGCCTAATAATTCAGAATGTTCATCATGTTGAAACTGCATAGAACGTTGGAATTGACCGAATTCGTCAAATGGCAAGAGTATTCGAAGTGATCAGAGGGATAAAACCAGCTAGTCAAAATAGCCTGAATGTCCAATAATTCAGAATGTTCATCATGTTGAAACTGACCGAATTCGTTAAATGGCAAGAGTATTAAAACTGATCAGAGTGATAAAACCACCTACAATAGTCAAACTAGCCTGAATGCCCAATAATTCAGAATGTTCATCATGTTGAAACTGAATAGAACGTTGGAATTGACCGAATTCGTCAAATGGCAAGAGTATTCAAAGTGATCAGAGTGATAAAACCACCTACAATAGTCAAAATAGCCTGAATGCCCAATAATTCAGAATGTTCATCATGCTCAAACTGAATAGAACGTTGGAATTGACCGAATTCGTCAAATGGCAAGAGTATTCAAAGTGATCAGAGTGATTAAACCAGCTACAATAGTCAAAATAGCCTGAATGCCTAATAATTCAGAATGTTCATCATGTTGAAACTGAATAGAACGTTGGAATTGACCGAATTCGTCAAATGGCAAGAGTGTTCAGAGTGATTAAACCAGCTACAATAGTCAAAATAGCCTGAATGCCTAATAATTCAGAATGTTCATCATGTTGAAACTGCATAGAACGTTGGAATTGACCGAATTCGTCAAATGGCAAGAGTATTCGAAGTGATCAGAGGGATAAAACCAGCTAGTCAAAATAGCCTGAATGCCCAATAATTCAGAATGTTCATCATGTTGAAACTGACCGAATTCGTTAAATGGCAAGAGTATTAAAACTGATCAGAGTGATAAAACCACCTACAATAGTCAAAATAGCCTGAATGCCCAATAATTCAGAATGTTCATCATGTTGAAACTCAATAGAACGTTGGAATTGACCGAATTCGTCAAATGGCAAGAGCATTCAAAGTGTTCAGAGTGATTAAACCAGATACAATAGTCAAAATAGCCTGAATGCCCAATAATTCAGAATGTTCATCATGTTAAAACTGAATAGAACGTTGGAATTGACCGAATTTGTCAAATGGCAAGAGTATTGAACGTGATCAGAGTGATAAAACCAGCCAGACTAATCAAAATAGCCTGAATGCCCAATAATTCAGAATGTTCATCATGTTGAAACTGAATAGAACGTTGGAATTGACCGAATTCGTCAAATGGCAAGAGTATTCAAAGTGATCAGAGTGATAAAACCAGTCAGACTAATCAAAATAGCCTCAATGCCCAATAATTCATTATGTTCATCATGTTCAAACTGTATAGAACGTGTGAATTGACCGAATTCGTCAAATGGCAAGAGTATTCAAAGTGATCAGAGTGATAAAACCACCTACAATAGCCAAAATAGCCTGAATGCCCAATAATTCAGAATGTTCATCATGTTCAAACTGAATAGAACGTTGGAATTGACCGAATTCGTCAAATGGCAAGAGCATTCAAAGTGATCAGAGTGATTAAACCAGCTACAATAGTCAAAATAGCATGAATGCCCAATAATTCAGAATGTTCATCATGTTCAAACTGAATAGAACGTTGGAATTGACCGAATTCGTCAAATGGCAAAAGCATTCAAAGTGATCAGAGTGATAAAACCAGCTACAATAATCAAAATAGCCTGAATGCCCATTAATTCAGCATGTTCATCATGTTGAAACTGAATAGAACGTTGGAATTGACCGAATTCGTCAAATGGCAAGAGTGTTCAGAGTGATTAAACCAGCTACAATAGTCAAAATAGCCTGAATGCCCAATAATTCAGAATGTTCATCATGTTAAAACTGAATAGAACGTTGGAATTGACCTAATTTGTCAAATGGCAAGAGTATTGAACGTGATCAGAGTGATAAAACCAGCCAGACTAATCAAAATAGCCTGAATGCCCAATAATTCAGAATGTTCATCATGTTGAAACTGAATAGAACGTTGGAATTGACCGAATTCGTCAAATGGCAAGAGTATTCAAAGTGATCAGAGTGATAAAACCAGCCAGACTAATCAAAATAGCCTGAATGCCCAATAATTCAGAATGTTCATCATGTTGAAACTGAATAGAACGTTGGAATTGACCGAATTCGTCAAATGGCAAGAGTATTCAAAGTGATCAGAGTGATAAAACCAGCCAGACTAATCAAAATAGCCTCAATGCCCAATAATTCATTATGTTCATCATGTTGAAACTGCATAGAACGTTGGAATTGACCGAATTCGTCAAATGGCAAGAGTATTCGAAGTGATCAGAGGGATAAAACCAGCTAGTCAAAATAGCCTGAATGCCCAATAATTCAGAATGTTCATCATGTTGAAACTGACCGAATAAATGGCAAGAGTATTAAAACTGATTCCAATAATTCAGAATGTTCATCATGTTGAAACTGAATAGAACGTTGGAATTGACCGAATTCCTCAAATGGCAAGAGTATTCAAAGTGATCAGAGTGATAAAACCACCTACAATAGTCAAAATAGCCTGAATGCCCAATAATTCAGAATGTTCATCATGTTGAAACTGAATAGAACGTTGGAATTGACCGAATTCGTCAAATAGCAAAAGCATTCAAAGTGATCAGAGTGATAAAACCAGCTACAATAATCAAAATAGCCTGAATGCCCATTAATTCAGCATGTTCATCATGTTGAAACTGAATAGAACGTTGGAATTGACCGAATTCGTCAAATGGCAAGAGTATTCAAAGTGATCAGAGTGATTAAACCAGCTACAATAGTCAAAATAGCCTGAATGCCTAATAATTCAGAATGTTCATCATGTTGAAACTGAATAGAACGTTGGAATTGACCGAATTCGTCAAATGGCAAGAGTGTTCAGAGTGATTAAACCAGCTACAATAGTCAAAATAGCCTGAATGCCTAATAATTCAGAATGTTCATCATGTTGAAACTGCATAGAACGTTGGAATTGACCGAATTCGTCAAATGGCAAGAGTATTCGAAGTGATCAGAGGGATAAAACCAGCTAGTCAAAATAGCCTGAATGCCCAATAATTCAGAATGTTCATCATGTTGAAACTGACCGAATAAATGGCAAGAGTATTAAAACTGAGTCCAATAATTCAGAATGTTCATCATGTTGAAACTGAATAGAACGTTGGAATTGACCGAATTCGTCAAATGGCAAGAGTATTCAAAGTGATCAGAGTGATAAAACCACCTACAATAGTCAAAATAGCCTGAATGCCCAATAATTCAGAATGTTCATCATGTTGAAACTGAATAGAACGTTGGAATTGACCGAATTCGTCAAATAGCAAAAGCATTCAAAGTGATCAGAGTGATAAAACCAGCTACAATAATCAAAATAGCCTGAATGCCCATTAATTCAGAATGTTCATCATGTTGAAACTGAATAGAACGTTGGAATTGACCGAATTCGTCAAATGGCAAGAGTATTCAAAGTGATCAGAGTGATTAAACCAGCTACAATAGTCAAAATAGCCTGAATGCCTAATAATTCAGAATGTTCATCATGTTGAAACTGAATAGAACGTTGGAATTGACCGAATTCGTCAAATGGCAAGAGTGTTCAGAGTGATTAAACCAGCTACAATAGTCAAAATAGCCTGAATGCCTAATAATTCAGAATGTTCATCATGTTGAAACTGCATAGAACGTTGGAATTGACCGAATTCGTCAAATGGCAAGAGTATTCGAAGTGATCAGAGGGATAAAACCAGCTAGTCAAAATAGCCTGAATGTCCAATAATTCAGAATGTTCATCATGTTGAAACTGACCGAATTCGTTAAATGGCAAGAGTATTAAAACTGATCAGAGTGATAAAACCACCTACAATAGTCAAACTAGCCTGAATGCCCAATAATTCAGAATGTTCATCATGTTGAAACTGAATAGAACGTTGGAATTGACCGAATTCGTCAAATGGCAAGAGTATTCAAAGTGATCAGAGTGATAAAACCACCTACAATAGTCAAAATAGCCTGAATGCCCAATAATTCAGAATGTTCATCATGCTCAAACTGAATAGAACGTTGGAATTGACCGAATTCGTCAAATGGCAAGAGTATTCAAAGTGATCAGAGTGATTAAACCAGCTACAATAGTCAAAATAGCCTGAATGCCTAATAATTCAGAATGTTCATCATGTTGAAACTGAATAGAACGTTGGAATTGACCGAATTCGTCAAATGGCAAGAGTGTTCAGAGTGATTAAACCAGCTACAATAGTCAAAATAGCCTGAATGCCTAATAATTCAGAATGTTCATCATGTTGAAACTGCATAGAACGTTGGAATTGACCGAATTCGTCAAATGGCAAGAGTATTCGAAGTGATCAGAGGGATAAAACCAGCTAGTCAAAATAGCCTGAATGCCCAATAATTCAGAATGTTCATCATGTTGAAACTGACCGAATTCGTTAAATGGCAAGAGTATTAAAACTGATCAGAGTGATAAAACCACCTACAATAGTCAAAATAGCCTGAATGCCCAATAATTCAGAATGTTCATCATGTTGAAACTCAATAGAACGTTGGAATTGACCGAATTCGTCAAATGGCAAGAGCATTCAAAGTGTTCAGAGTGATTAAACCAGATACAATAGTCAAAATAGCCTGAATGCCCAATAATTCAGAATGATCATCATGTTAAAACTGAATAGAACGTTGGAATTGACCGAATTTGTCAAATGGCAAGAGTATTGAACGTGATCAGAGTGATAAAACCAGCCAGACTAATCAAAATAGCCTGAATGCCCAATAATTCAGAATGTTCATCATTTTGAAACTGAATAGAACGTTGGAATTGACCGAATTCGTCAAATGGCAAGAGTATTCAAAGTGATCAGAGTGATAAAACCAGTCAGACTAATCAAAATAGCCTCAATGCCCAATAATTCATTATGTTCATCATGTTCAAACTGTATAGAACGTGTGAATTGACCGAATTCGTCAAATGGCAAGAGTATTCAAAGTGATCAGAGTGATAAAACCACCTACAATAGCCAAAATAGCCTGAATGCCCAATAATTCAGAATGTTCATCATGTTCAAACTGAATAGAACGTTGGAATTGACCGAATTCGTCAAATGGCAAGAGCATTCAAAGTGATCAGAGTGATTAAACCAGCTACAATAGTCAAAATAGCATGAATGCCCAATAATTCAGAATGTTCATCATGTTCAAACTGAATAGAACGTTGGAATTGACCGAATTCGTCAAATGGCAAAAGCATTCAAAGTGATCAGAGTGATAAAACCAGCTACAATAATCAAAATAGCCTGAATGCCCATTAATTCAGCATGTTCATCATGTTGAAACTGAATAGAACGTTGGAATTGACCGAATTCGTCAAATGGCAAGAGTATTCAAAGTGATCAGAGTGATTAAACCAGCTACAATAGTCAAAATAGCCTGAATGCCTAATAATTCAGAATGTTCATCATGTTGAAACTGAATAGAACGTTGGAATTGACCGAATTCGTCAAATGGCAAGAGTGTTCAGAGTGATCAGAGTGATTAAACCAGCTACAATAGTCAAAATAGCCTGAATGCCTAATAATTCAGAATGTTCATCATGTTGAAACTGCATAGAACGTTGGAATTGACCGAATTCGTCAAATGGCAAGAGTGTTCAGAGTGATTAAACCAGCTACAATAGTCAAAATAGCCTGAATGCCTAATAATTCAGAATGTTCATCATGTTGAAACTGCATAGAACGTTGGAATTGACCGAATTCGTCAAAGGGCAAGAGTATTCGAAGTGATCAGAGGGATAAAACCAGCTAGTCAAAATAGCCTGAATGCCCAATAATTCAGAATGTTCATCATGTTGAAACTGACCGAATTCGTTAAATGGCATGAGTATTAAAACTGATCAGAGTGATAAAACCACCTACAATAGTCAAACTAGGCTGAATGCCCAATAATTCAGAATGTTCATCATGTTGAAACTGAATAGAACGTTGGAATTGACCGAATTCGTCAAATGGCAAGAGCATTCAAAGTGTTCAGAGTGATTAAACCAGCTACAATAGTCAAAATAGCCTGAATGCCCAATAATTCAGAATGTTCATCATGTTAAAACTGAATAGAACGTTGGAATTGACCTAATTTGTCAAATGGCAAGAGTATTGAACGTGATCAGAGTGATAAAACCAGCCAGACTAATCAAAATAGCCTGAATGCCCAATAATTCAGAATGTTCATCATGTTGAAACTGAATAGAACGTTGGAATTGACCGAATTCGTCAAATGGCAAGAGTATTCACAGTGATCAGAGTGATAAAACCAGCCAGACTAATCAAAATAGCCTCAATGCCCAATAATTCATTATGTTCAAACTGAATAGAACGTGTGAATTGACCGAATTCGTCAAATGGCAAGAGTATTCAAAGTGATCAGAGTGATAAAACCACCTACAATAGTCAAAATAGCCTGAATGCCCAATAATTCAGAATGTTCATCATGTTCAAACTGAATAGAACGTTGGAATTGACCGAATTCATCAAATGGCAAGAGTATTCAAAGTGATCAGAGTGATTAAACCAGCTACAATAGTCAAAATAGCCTGAATGCCTAATAATTCAGAATGTTCATCATGTTGAAACTGAATAGAACGTTGGAATTGACCGAATTCGTCAAATGGCAAGAGTGTTCAGAGTGATCAGAGTGATTAAACCAGCTACAATAGTCAAAATAGCCTGAATGCCTAATAATTCAGAATGTTCATAATGTTGAAACTGCATAGAACGTTGGAATTGACCGAATTCGTCAAATGGCAAGAGTATTCGAATTGATCAGAGGGATAAAACCAGCTAGTCAAAATAGCCTGAATACCCAATAATTCAGAATGTTCATCATGTTGAAACTGACCGAATTCGTTAAATGGCAAGAGTATTAAAACTGATCAGAGTGATAAAACCACCTACAATAGTCAAAATAGCCTGAATGCCCAATAATTCAGAATGTTCATCATGTTGAAACTCAATAGAACGTTGGAATTGACCGAATTCGTCAAATGGCAAGAGCATTCAAAGTGTTCAGAGTGATTAAACCAGCTACAATAGTCAAAATAGCCTGAATGCCCAATAATTCAGAATGTTCATCATGTTAAAACTGAATAGAACGTTGGAATTGACCGAATTTGTCAAATGGCAAGAGTATTGAACGTGATCAGAGTGATAAAACCAGCCAGACTAATCAAAATAGCCTGAATGCCCAATAATTCAGAATGTTCATCATGTTGAAACTGAATAGAACGTTGGAATTGACCGAATTCGTCAAATGGCAAGAGTATTCAAAGTGATCAGAGTGATAAAACCAGCCAGACTAATCAAAATAGCCTCAATGTCCAATAATTCATTATGTTCATCATGTTGAAACTGAATAGAACGTGTGAATTGACCGAATTCGTCAAATGGCAAGAGTATTCGAAGTGATCAGAGGGATAAACCAGCTAGTCAAAATAGCCTGAATGCCCAATAATTCAGAATGTTCATCATGTTGAAACTGTATAGAACGTTGGAATTGACCGAATTCGTCAAATGGCAAGAGTATTCAAAGTGATCAGAGTGATAAAACCACCTACAATAGTCAAAATAGCCTGAATGCCCAATAATTCAGAATGTTCATCATGTTCAAACTGAATAGAACGTCGGAATTGACCGAATTCGTCAAATGGCAAGAGCATTCAAAGTGATCAGAGTGATTAAACCAGCTACAATAGTCAAAATAGCATGAATGCCCAATAATTCAGAATGTTCATCATGTTCAAACTGAATAGAACGTTGGAATTGACCGAATTCGTCAAATGGCAAAAGCATTCAAAGTGATCAGAGTGATAAAACCAGCTACAATAATCAAAATAGCCTGAATGCCCATTAATTCAGCATGTTCATCATGTTGAAACTGAATAGAACGTTGGAATTGACCGAATTCGTCAAATGGTAAGAGTATTCAAAGTGATCAGACTGATTAAACCAGCTACAATAGTCAAAATAGCCTGAATGTCTAATAATTCAGAATGTTCATCATGTTGAAACTGAATAGAACGTTGGAATTGACCGAATTCGTCAAATGGCAAGAGTGTTCAGAGTGATCAGAGTGATTAAACCAGCTACAATAGTCAAAATAGCCTGAATGCCTAATAATTCAGAATGTTCATCATGTTGAAACTCCATAGAACGTTGGAATTGACCGAATTCGTCAAATGGCAAGAGTATTCGAAGTGATCAGAGGGATAAAACCAGCTAGTCAAAATAGCCTGAATGCCCAATAATTCAGAATGTTCATCATGTTGAAACTCAATAGAACGTTGGAATTGACCGAATTCGTCAAATGGCAAGAGCATTCAAAGTGTTCAGAGTGATTAAACCAGCTACAATAGTCAAAATAGCCTGAATGCCCAATAATTCAGAATGTTCATCATGTTAAAACTGAATAGAACGTTGGAATTGACCGAATTTGTCAAATGGCAAGAGTATTGAACGTGATCAGAGTGATAAAACCAGCCAGACTAATCAAAATAGCCTGAATGCCCAATAATTCAGAATGTTCATCATGTTCAAACTGAATAGAACGTTGGAATTGACCGAATTCGACAAATGGCAAAAGCATTCAAAGTGATCAGACTGATAAAACCAGCTACAATAATCAAAATAGCCTGAATGCCTAATAATTCAGAATGTTCATCATGTTGAAACTGAATAGAACGTTGGAATTGACCGAATTCGTCAAATGGCAAGAGTGTTCAGAGTGATCAGAGTGATTAAACCAGCTACAATAGTCAAAATAGCCTGAATGCCTAATAATTCAGAATGTTCATCATGTTGAAACTGCATAGAACGTTGGAATTGACCGAATTCGTCAAATGGCAAGAGTATTCGAAGTGATCAGAGGGATAAAACCAGCTATTCAAAATAGCCTGAATGCCCATTAATTCAGCATGTTCATCATGTTGAAACTGAATAGAACGTTGGAATTGACCGAATTCGTCAAATGGCAAGAGAATTCAAAGTGATCAGACTGATTAAACCAGCTACAATAGTCAAAATAGCCTGAATGCCTAATAATTCAGAATGTTCATCATGTTGAAACTGAATAGAACGTTGGAATTGACCGAATTCGTCAAATGGCAAGAGTGTTCAGAGTGATCAGAGTGATTAAACCAGCTACAATAGTCAAAATAGCCTGAATGCCTAATAATTCAGCATGTTCATCATGTTGAAACTGAATAGAACGTTGGAATTGACCGAATTCGTCAAATGGCAAGAGTATTCAAAGTGATCAGACTGATTAAACCAGCTACAATAGTCAAAATAGCCTGAATGCCTAATAATTCAGAATGTTCATCATGTTGAAACTGAATAGAACGTTGGAATTGACCGAATTCGTCAAATGGCAAGAGTGTTCAGAGTGATCAGAGTGATTAAACCAGCTACAATAGTCAAAATAGCCTGAATGCCTAATAATTCAGAATGTTCATCATGTTCAAACTGAATAGAACGTTGGAATTGACCGAATTCGTCAAATGGCAAGAGCATTCAAAGTGATCAGAGTGATTAAACCAGCTACAATAGTCAAAATAGCATGAATGCCCAATAATTCAGAATGTTCATCATGTTCAAACTGAATAGAACGTTGGAATTGACCGAATTCGTCAAATGGCAAAAGCATTCAAAGTGATCAGAGTGATAAAACCAGCTACAATAATCAAAATAGCCTGAATGCCCATTAATTCAGCATGTTCATCATGTTGAAACTGAATAGAACGTTGGAATTGACCGAATTCATCAAATGGCAAGAGTATTCAAAGTGATCAGACTGATTAAACCAGCTACAATAGTCAAAATAGCCTGAATGCCTAATAATTCAGAATGTTCATCATGTTGAAACTGAATAGAACGTTGGAATTGACCGAATTCGTCAAATGGCAAGAGTGTTCAGAGTGATCAGAGTGATTAAACCAGCTACAATAGTCAAAATAGCCTAAATGCCCAATAATTCAGAATGTTCATCATGTTCAAACTGAATAGAACGTTGGAATTGACCGAATTCGTCAAATGGCAAAAGCATTCAAAGTGATCAGAGTGATAAAACCAGCTACAATAATCAAAATAGCCTGAATGCCCATTAATTCAGCATGTTCATCATGTTGAAACTGAATAGAACGTTGGAATTGACCGAATTCGTCAAATGGCAAGAGTATTCAAAGTGATCAGACTGATTAAACCAGCTACAATAGTCAAAATAGCCTGAATGCCTAATAATTCAGAATGTTCATCATGTTGAAACTGAATAGAACGTTGGAATTGACCGAATTCGTCAAATGGCAAGAGTGTTCAGAGTGATCAGAGTGATTAAACCAGCTACAATAGTCAAAATAGCCTGAATGCCCAATAATTCAGAATGTTCATCATGTTGAAACTGAATAGAACGTTGGAATTGACCGAATTCGTCAAATAGCAAAAGCATTCAAAGTGATCAGAGTGATAAAACCAGCTACAATAATCAAAATAGCCTGAATGCCCATTAATTCAGAATGTTTATCATGTTGAAACTGAATAGAACGTTGGAATTGACCGAATTCGTCAAATGGCAAGAGTATTCAAAGTGATCAGAGTGATTAAACCAGCTACAATAGTCAAAATAGCCTGAATGCCTAATAATTCAGAATGTTCATCATGTTGAAACTGAATAAAACGTTGGAATTGACCGAATTCGTCAAATGGCAAGAGTGTTCAGAGTGATTAAACCAGCTACAATAGTCAAAATAGCCTGAATGCCTAATAATTCAGAATGTTCATCATGTTGAAACTGCATAGAACGTTGGAATTGACCGAATTCGTCAAATGGCAAGAGTATTCAAAGCAATCAGAGTGATAAAACCAGCCAGACTAATCAAAATAGCCTGAATGCCCAATAATTCAGAATGTTCATCATGTTGAAACTGAATAGAACGTTGGAATTGACCGAATTCGTTAAATAAAAGTGATCAGATTGATAAAACCAGCCAGACTAATCAAAATAGCCTGAATGCCCAATAATTCAGAATGTTCATCATGTTGAAACTGTATAGAACGTTGGAATTGGCCAAATTCGTCAAATGGCAAGAGTATTCAAAGTGATTAAACCAGCTACAATAGTCAAAATAGCCTGAATGCCCAATAATTCAGAATGTTCATCATGTTGAAACTGAATAGAACGTTGGAATTGACCGAATTCGTCAAATGGCAAAGTGGCATTCAAAGTGATCAGAGTGATAAAACCAGCTACAATAATCAAAATAGCCTGAATGCCCATTAATTCAGAATGTTCATCATGTTGAAACTGAATAGAACGTTGGAATTGACCGAATTCGTCAAATGGCAAGAGTATTCAAAGTGATCAGAGTGATTAAACCAGCTACAATAGTCAAAATAGCCTGAATGCCTAATAATTCAGAATGTTCATCATGTTGAAACTGAATAGAACGTTGGAATTGACCGAATTCGTCAAATGGAAAGAGTGTTCAGAGTGATTAAACCAGCTACAATAGTCAAAATAGCCTGAATGCCTAATAATTCAGAATGTTCATCATGTTGAAACTGCATAGAACGTTGGAATTGACCGAATTCGTCAAATGGCAAGAGTATTCGAAGTGATCAGAGGGATAAAACCAGCTAGTCAAAATAGCCTGAATGCCCAATAATTCAGAATGTTCATCATGTTGAAACTGACCGAATTCGTTAAATGGCAAGAGTATTAAAACTGATCAGAGTGATAAAACCACCTACAATAGTCAAAATAGCCTGAATGCCCAATAATTCAGAATGTTCATCATGTTAAAACTGAATAGAACGTTGGAATTGACCGAATTTGTCAAATGGCAAGAGTATTGAACGTGATCAGAGTGATAAAACCAGCCAGACTAATCAAAATAGCCTGAATGCCCAATAATTCAGAATGTTCATCATGTTGAAACTGAATAGAACGTTGGAATTGACCGAATTCGTCAAATGGCAAGAGTATTCAAAGTGATCAGAGTGATAAAACCAGCCAGACTAATCAAAATAGCCTCAATGCCCAATAATTCATTATGTTCATCATGTTCAAACTGAATAGAACGTGTGAATTGACCGAATTCGTCAAATGGCAAGAGTATTCGAAGTGATCAGAGGGATAAACCAGCTAGTCAAAATAG
Source organism: Hydrotaea cyrtoneurina (assembly GCA_958296145.1). Taxonomy (NCBI): domain Eukaryota; kingdom Metazoa; phylum Arthropoda; class Insecta; order Diptera; family Muscidae; genus Hydrotaea; species Hydrotaea cyrtoneurina. The sequence goes on from OY282514.1 coordinate 58,348,388, forward strand.
CCTGAATGCCCAATAATTCAGAATGTTCATCATGTTGAAACTGAATAGAACGTTGGAATTGACCGAATTCGTCAAATGGCAAGAGTATTCAAAGTGATCAGAGTGATTAAACCAGCTACAATAGTCAAAATAGCATGAATGCCCAATAATTCAGAATGTTCATCATGTTCAAACTGAATAGAACGTTGGAATTGACCGAATTCGTCAAATGGCAAAAGCATTCAAAGTGATCAGAGTGATAAAACCAGCTACAATAATCAAAATAGCCTGAATGCCCATTAATTCAGCATGTTCATCATGTTGAAACTGAATAGAACGTTGGAATTGACCGAATTCGTCAAATGGCAAGAGTATTCAAAGTGATCAGAGTGATTAAACCAGCTACAATAGTCAAAATAGCCTGAATGCCTAATAATTCAGAGTGATCAGAGTGATTAAACCAGCTACAATAGTCAAAATAGCCTGAATGCCTAATAATTCAGAATGTTCATCATGTTGAAACTGCATAGAACGTTGGAATTGACCGAATTCGTCAAATGGCAAGAGTATTCGAAGTGATCAGAGGGATAAAACCAGCTAGTCAAAATAGCCTGAATGCCCAATAATTCAGAATGTTCATCATGTTGAAACTGACCGAATAAATGGCAAGAGTATTAAAACCGATTCCAATAATTCAGAATGTTCATCATGTTGAAACTGAATAGAACGTTGGAATTGACCGAATTCGTCAAATGGCAAGAGTATTCAAAGTGATCAGAGTGATAAAACCACCTACAATAGTCAAAATAGCCTGAATGCCCAATAATTCAGAATGTTCATCATGTTGAAACTGAATAGAACGTTGGAATTGACCGAATTCGTCAAATAGCAAAAGCATTCAAAGTGATCAGAGTGATAAAACCAGCTACAATAGTCAAAATAGCCTGAATGCCCATTAATTCAGAATGTTCATTATGTTGAAACTGAATAGAACGTTGGAATTGACCGAATTCGTCAAATGGCAAGAGTATTCAAAGTGATCAGAGTGATTAAACCAGCTACAATAGTCAAAATAGCCTGAATGCCTAATAATTCAGAATGTTCATCATGTTGAAACTGAATAGAACGTTGGAATTGACCGAATTCGTCAAATGGCAAGAGTGTTCAGAGTGATTAAACCAGCTACAATAGTCAAAATAGCCTGAATGCCTAATAATTCAGAATGTTCATCATGTTGAAACTGCATAGAACGTTGGAATTGACCGAATTCGTCAAATGGCAAGAGTATTCGAAGTGATCAGAGGGATAAAACCAGCTAGTCAAAATAGCCTGAATGTCCAATAATTCAGAATGTTCATCATGTTGAAACTGACCGAATTCGTTACATGGCAAGAGTATTAAAACTGATCAGAGTGATAAAACCACCTACAATAGTCAAACTAGCCTGAATGCCCAATAATTCAGAATGTTCATCATGTTGAAACTGAATAGAACGTTGGAATTGACCGAATTCGTCAAATGGCAAGAGCATTCAAAGTGTTCAGAGTGATTAAACCAGCTACAATAGTCAAAATAGCCTGAATGCCCAATAATTCAGAATGTTCATCATGTTAAAACTGAATAGAACGTTGGAATTGACCTAATTTGTCAAATGGCAAGAGTATTGAACGTGATCAGAGTGATAAAACCAGCCAGACTAATCAAAATAGCCTGAATGCCCAATAATTCAGAATGTTCATCATGTTGAAACTGAATAGAACGTTGGAATTGACCGAATTCGTCAAATGGCAAGAGTATTCAAAGTGATCAGAGTGATAAAACCAGCCAGACTAATCAAAATAGCCTCAATGCCCAATAATTCATTATGTTCAAACTGAATAGAACGTTGGAATTGACCGAATTCGTCAAATGGCAAGAGTATTCGAAGTGATCAGAGGGATAAACCAGCTAGTCAAAATAGCCTGAATGCCCAATAATTCAGAATGTTCATCATGTTGAAACTGAATAGAACGTTGGAATTGACCGAATTCGTCAAATGGCAAGAGTATTCAAAGTGATCAGAGTGATAAAACCACCTACAATAGTCAAAATAGCCTGAATGCCCAATAATTCAGAATGTTCATCATGTTCAAACTGAATAGAACGTTGGAATTGGCCGAATTCGTCAAATGGTAAAAGCATTCAAAGTGATCAGAGTGATAAAACCAGCTACAATAATCAAAATAGCCTGAATGCCCATTAATTCAGAATGTTCAACATGTTGAAACTGAATAGAACGTTGGAATTGACCAGATTCGTCAAATGGCAAGAGTATTCAAAGTGATCAGAGTGATTAAACCAGCTACAATAGTCAAAATAGCCTGAATGCCTAATAATTCAGAATGTTCATCATGTTGAAACTGAATAGAACGTTGGAATTGATCGAATTCGTCAAATGGCAAGAGTGTTCAGAGTGATTAAACCAGCTACAATAGTCAAAATAGCCTGAATGCCTAATAATTCAGAATGTTCATCATGTTGAAACTGAATAGAACGTTGGAATTGACCGAATTCGTCAAATGGCAAGAGTATTCAAAGCAATCAGAGCGATAAAACCAGCCAGACTAATCAAAATAACCTGAATGCCCAATAATTCAGAATGTTCATCATGTTGAAACTGAATAGAACGTTGGAATTGACCGAATTCGTCAAATGGCAAGAGTATTCGAAGTGATCAGAGGTATAAACCAGCTAGTCAAAATAGCCTGAATGCCCAATAATTCAGAATGTTCATCATGTTCAAACTGAATAGAACGTTGGAATTGACCGAATTCGTCAAATGGCAAGAGCATTCAAAGTGATTAAACCAGCTACAATAGTCAAAATAGCATGAATGCCCAATAATTCAGAATGTTCATCATGTTCAAACTGAATAGAACGTTGGAATTGACCGAATTCGTCAAATGGCAAAAGCATTCAAAGTGATCAGAGTGATAAAACCAGCTACAATAATCAAAATAGCCTGAATGCCCATTAATTCAGCATGTTCATCATGTTGAAACTGAATAGAACGTTGGAATTGACCGAATTCGTCAAATGGCAAGAGTGTTCAGAGTGATTAAACCAGCTACAATAGTCAAAATAGCCTGAATGCCTAATAATTCAGAATGTTCATCATGTTGACCCTGCATAGAACGTTGGAATTGACCGAATTCGTCAAATGGCAAGAGTATTCGAAGTGATCAGAGGGATAAAACCAGCTAGTCAAAATAGCCTGAATGTCCAATAATTCAGAATGTTCATCATGTTGAAACTGACCGAATTCGTTATATGGCAAGAGTATTAAAACTGATCAGAGTGATAAAACCACCTACAATAGTCAAACTAGCCTGAATGCCCAATAATTCAGAATGTTCATCATGTTGAAACTGAATAGAACGTTGGAATTTACCGAATTCGTCAAATGGCAAGAGCATTCAAAGTGTTCAGAGTGATTAAACCAGCTACAATAGTCAAAATAGCCTGAATGCCCAATAATTCAGAATGTTCATCATGTTGAAACTGACCGAATAAATGGCAAGAGTATTAAAACTGATTCCAATAATTCAGAATGTTCATCATGTTGAAACTGAATAGAACGTTGGAATTGACCGAATTCGTCAAATGGCAAGAGTATTCAAAGTGATCAGAGTGATAAAACCACCTACAATAGTCAAAATAGCCTGAATGCCCAATAATTCAGAATGTTCATCATGTTGAAACTGAATAGAACGTTGGAATTGACCGAATTCGTCAAATAGCAAAAGCATTCAAAGTGATCAGAGTGATAAAACCAGCTACAATAATCAAAATAGCCTGAATGCCCATTAATTCAGAATGTTCATCATGTTGAAACTGAATAGAACGTTGGAATTGACCGAATTCGTCAAATGGCAAGAGTATTCAAAGTGATCAGAGTGATTAAACCAGCTACAATAGTCAAAATAGCCTGAATGCCTAATAATTCAGAATGTTCATCATGTTGAAACTGAATAGAACGTTGGAATTGACCGAATTCGTCAAATGGCAAGAGTGTTCAGAGTGATTAAACCAGCTACAATAGTCAAAATAGCCTGAATGCCTAATAATTCAGAATGTTCATCATGTTGACCCTGCATAGAACGTTGGAATTGACCGAATTCGTCAAATGGCAAGAGTATTCGAAGTGATCAGAGGGATAAAACCAGCTAGTCAAAATAGCCTGAATATCCAATAATTCAGAATGTTCATCATGTTGAAACTGACCGAATTCGTTATATGGCAAGAGTATTAAAACTGATCAGAGTGATAAAACCACCTACAATAGTCAAACTAGCCTGAATGCCCAATAATTCAGAATGTTCATCATGTTGAAACTGAATAGAACGTTGGAATTTACCGAATTCGTCAAATGGCAAGAGCATTCAAAGTGTTCAGAGTGATTAAACCAGCTACAATAGTCAAAATAGCCTGAATGCCCAATAATTCAGAATGTTCATCATGTTAAAACTGAATAGAACGTTGGAATTGACCTAATTTGTCAAATGGCAAGAGTATTGAACGTGATCAGAGTGATAAAACCAGCCAGACTAATCAAAATAGCCTGAATGCCCAATAATTCAGAATGTTCATCATGTTGAAACTGAATAGAACGTTGGAATTGACCGAATTCGTCAAATGGCAAGAGTATTCAAAGTGATCAGAGTGATAAAACCAGCCAGACTAATCAAAATAGCCTCAATGCCCAATAATTCATTATGTTCAAACTGAATAGAACGTGTGAATTGACCGAATTCGTCAAATGGCAAGAGTATCCCTCGAAGTGATCAGAGGGATAAACCATCTAGTCAAAATAGCCTGAATGCCCAATAATTCAGAATGTTCATCATGTTGAAACTGAATAGAACGTTGGAATTGACCGAATTCGTCAAATGGCAAGAGTATTCAAAGTGATCAGAGTGATTAAACCAGCTACAATAGTCAAAATAGCCTGAATGCCTAATAATTCAGAATGTTCATCATGTTGAAACTGAATAGAACGTTGGAATTGACCGAATTCGTCAAATGGCAAGAGTGTTCAGAGTGATTAAACCAGCTACAATAGTCAAAATAGCCTGAATGCCTAATAATTCAGAATGTTCATCATGTTGAAACTGCATAGAACGTTGGAATTGACCGAATTCGTCAAATGGCAAGAGTATTCGAAGTGATCAGAGGGATAAAACCAGCTAGTCAAAATAGCCTGAATGTCCAATAATTCAGAATGTTCATCATGTTGAAACTGACCGAATTCGTTACATGGCAAGAGTATTAAAACTGATCAGAGTGATAAAACCACCTACAATAGTCAAACTAGCCTGAATGCCCAATAATTCAGAATGTTCATCATGTTGAAACTGAATAGAACGTTGGAATTGACCGAATTCGTCAAATGGCAAGAGTATTCAAAGTGATCAGAGTGATAAAACCAGCCAGACTAATCAAAATAGCCTCAATGCCCAATAATTCATTATGTTCAAACTGAATAGAACGTTGGAATTGACCGAATTCGTCAAATGGCAAGAGTATTCGAAGTGATCAGAGGGATAAAACCAGCTAGTCAAAATAGCCTGAATGCCCAATAATTCAGAATGTTCATCGTGTTGAAACTGACCGAATAAATGGCAAGAGTATTAAAACTGATTCCAATAATTCAGAATGTTCATCATGTTGAAACTGAATAGAACGTTGGAATTGACCGAATTCGTCAAATGGCAAGAGTATTCAAAGTGATCAGAGTGATAAAACCACCTACAATAGTCAAAATAGCCTGAATGCCCAATAATTCAGAATGTTCATCATGTTGAAACTGAATAGAACGTTGGAATTGACCGAATTCGTCAAATAGCAAAAGCATTCAAAGTGATCAGAGTGATAAAACCAGCTACAATAATCAAAATAGCCTGAATGCCCATTAATTCAGAATGTTCATCATGTTGAAACTGAATAGAACGTTGGAATTGACCGAATTCGTCAAATGGCAAGAGTATTCAAAGTGATCAGAGTGATTAAACCAGCTACAATAGTCAAAATAGCCTGAATGCCTAATAATTCAGAATGTTCATCATGTTGAAACTGAATAGAACGTTGGAATTGACCGAATTCGTCAAATGGCTAGAGTGTTCAGAGTGATTAAACCAGCTACAATAGTCAAAATAGCCTGAATGCCTAATAATTCAGAATGTTCATCATGTTGAAACTGCATAGAACGTTGGAATTGACCGAATTCGTCAAATGGCAAGAGTATTCGAAGTGATCAGAGGGATAAAACCAGCTAGTCAAAATAGCCTGAATGTCCAATAATTCAGAATGTTCATCATGTTGAAACTGACCGAATTCGTTACATGGCAAGAGTATTAAAACTGATCAGAGTGATAAAACCACCTACAATAGTCAAACTAGCCTGAATGCCCAATAATTCAGAATGTTCATCATGTTGAAACTGAATAGAACGTTGGAATTGACCGAATTCGTCAAATGGCAAGAGCATTCAAAGTGTTCAGAGTGATTAAACCAGCTACAATAGTCAAAATAGCCTGAATGCCCAATAATTCAGAATGTTCATCATGTTAAAACTGAATAGAACGTTGGAATTGACCTAATTTGTCAAATGGCAAGAGTATTGAACGTGATCAGAGTGATAAAACCAGCCAGACTAATCAAAATAGCCTGAATGCCCAATAATTCAGAATGTTCATCATGTTGAAACTGAATAGAACGTTGGAATTGACCGAATTCGTCAAATGGCAAGAGTATTCAAAGTGATCAGAGTGATAAAACCACCTACAATAGTCAAAATAGCCTGAATGCCCAATAATTCATTATGTTCAAACTGAATAGAACGTGTGAATTGACCGAATTCGTCAAATGGCAAGAGTATTCGAAGTGATCAGAGGGATAAACCAGCTAGTCAAAATAGCCTGAATGCCCAATAATTCAGAATGTTCATCATGTTGAAACTGAATAGAACGTTGGAATTGACCGAATTCGTCAAATGGCAAGAGTATTCAAAGTGATCAGAGTGATAAAACCACCTACAATAGTCAAAATAGCCTGAATGCCCAATAATTCAGAATGTTCATCATGTTCAAACTGAATAGAACGTTGGAATTGACCGAATTCGTCAAATGGCAAGAGCATTCAAAGTGATCAGAGTGATTAAACCAGCTACAATAGTCAAAATAGCATGAATGCCCAATAATTCAGAATGTTCATCATGTTCAAACTAGGGTTGTAACGAAATTCGCAAAAAAAACTATTTCCACATTCGCATTCGCGGAAACATTTAGGCCAAGTCATTTAAACTATTAGTTTTCCAATCTGAGATCGATAAAGCCAAAGTCTAGCGGTGTGACTCTGACATTCCCAAAGATTTTTACTATTGGCTTTCGCATTCGCTTTCGCATCCGCATTCGCTAAAAAAAATTTTTAACTTTCGCATCCGCATCCGCATTCGCTAAAAAAAATTTTTACTATTCGCTTTCGCATTCGCTTTCGCTAAACACACATTCGTTACATCCCTAGTTCAAACTGAATAGAACGTTGGAATTGACCGAATTCGTCAAATGGCAAAAGCATTCAAAGTGATCAGAGTGATAAAACCAGCTACAATAATCAAAATAGCCTGAATGCCCATTAATTCAGCATGTTCATCATGTTGAAACTGAATAGAACGTTGGAATTGACCGAATTCGTCAAATGGCAAGAGTATTCAAAGCAATCAGAGTGATAAAACCAGCCAGACTAATCAAAATAGCCTGAATGCCCAATAATTCAGAATGTTCATCATGTTGAAACTGAATAGAACGTTGGAATTGACCGAATTCGTCAAATGGCAAGAGTATTCGAAGTGATCAGAGGGATAAACCAGCTAGTCAAAATAGCCTGAATGCCCAATAATTCAGAATGTTCATCATGTTGAAACTGAATAGAACGTTGGAATTGACCGAATTCGTCAAATGGCAAGAGTATTCAAAGCAATCAGAGTGATAAAACCAGCCAGACTAATCAAAATAGCCTGAATGCCCAATAATTCAGAATGTTCATCATGTTGAAACTGAATAGAACGTTGGAATTGACCGAATTCGTCAAATGGCAAGAGTATTCGAAGTGATCAGAGGGATAAACCATCTAGTCAAAATAGCCTGAATGCCCAATAATTCAGAATGTTCATTATGTTGAAACTGAATAGAACGTTGGAATTGACCGAATTCGTCAAATGGCAAGAGTATTCAAAGTGATCAGAGTGATAAAACCAGCCAGACTAATCAAAATAGCCTCAATGCCCAATAATTCATTATGTTCAAACTGAATAGAACGTGTGAATTGACCGAATTCGTCAAATGGCAAGAGTATTCGAAGTGATCAGAGGGATAAACCAGCTAGTCAAAATAGCCTGAATGCCCAATAATTCAGAATGTTCATCATGTTGAAACTGAATAGAACGTTGGAATTGACCGAATTCGTCAAATGGCAAGAGTATTCAAAGCAATCAGAGTGATAAAACCAGCCAGACTAATCAAAATAGCCTGAATGCCCAATAATTCAGAATGTTCATCATGTTGAAATTGAATAGAACGTTGGAATTGACCGTATTCGTCAAATGGCAAGAGTATTCGAAGTGATCAGAGGGATAAACCAGCTAGTCAAAATAGCCTTAATGCCCAATAATTCAGAATGTTCATCATGTTGAAACTGAATAGAACGTTGGAATTGACCGAATTCGTCAAATGGCAAGAGTATTCAAAGTGATCAGAATGATAAAACCACCTACAATAGTCAAAATAGCCTGAATGCCCAATAATTCAGAATGTTCATCATGTTCAAACTGAATAGAACGTTGGAATTGACCGAATTCGTCAAATGGCAAGAGTATTCAAAGTGATCAGAGTGATAAAACCACCTACAATAGTCAAAATAGCCTGAATGCCCAATAATTCAGAATGTTCATCATGTTGAAACTGAATAGAACGTTGGAATTGACCGAATTCGTCAAATGGCAAGAGTATTCAAAGTGATCAGAGTGATAAAACCAGCCAGACTAATCAAAATAGCCTCAATGCCCAATAATTCATTATGTTCAAACTGAATAGAACGTGTGAATTGACCGAATTCGTCAAATGGCAAGAGTATTCGAAGTGATAAGAGGGATAAACCAGCTAGTCAAAATAGCCTGAATGCCCAATAATTCAGAATGTTCATCATGTTGAAACTGAATAGAACGTTGGAATTGACCGAATTCGTCAAATGGCAAGAGTATTCAAAGTGATCAGAGTGATTAAACCAGCTACAATAGTCAAAATAGCCTGAATGCCCAATAATTCAGAATGTTCATCATGTTCAAACTGAATAGAACGTTGGAATTGACCGAATTCGTCAAATGGCAAAAGCATTCAAAGTGATCAGAGTGATAAAACCAGCCAGACTTATCAAAATAGCCTGAATGCCCAATAATTCAGAATGTTCATCATGTTGAAACTGAATAGAACGTTGGAATTGACCGAATTCGTCAAATGGCAAGAGTATTCAAAGTGATCAGAGTGATAAAACCAGCCAGACTAATCAAAATAGCCTCAATGCCCAATAATTCATTATGTTCATCATGTTCAAACTGAATAGAACGTGTGAATTGACCGAATTCGTCAAATGGCAAGAGTATTCGAAGTTATCAGAGGGATAAACCAGCTAGTCAAAATAGCCTGAATGCCCAATAATTCAGAATGTTCATCATGTTGAAACTGAATAGAACGTTGGAATTGACCGAATTCGTCAAATGGCAAGAGTATTCAAAGTGATCAGAGTGATAAAACCACCTACAATAGTCAAAATAGCCTGAATGCCCAATAATTCAGAATGTTCATCATGTTCAAACTGAATAGAACGTTGGAATTGACCGAATTCGTCAAATGGCAAGAGCATTCAAAGTGATCAGAGTGATTAAACCAGCTACAATAGTCAAAATAGCATGAATGCCCAATAATTCAGAATGTTCATCATGTTCAAACTGAATAGAACGTTGGAATTGACCGAATTCGTCAAATGGCAAAAGCATTCAAAGTGATCAGAGTGATAAAACCAGCTACAATAATCAAAATAGCCTGAATGCCCATTAATTCAGCATGTTCATCATGTTGAAACTGAATAGAACGTTGGAATTGACCGAATTCGTCAAATGGCAAGAGTATTCAAAGTGATCAGAGTGATTAAACCAGCTACAATAGTCAAAATAGCCTGAATGCCTAATAATTCAGAATGTTCATCATGTTGAAACTGAATAGAACGTTGGAATTGACCGAATTCGTCAAATGGCAAGAGTGTTCAGAGTGATCAGAGTGATTAAACGAGCTACAATAGTCAAAATAGCCTGAATGCCTAATAATTCAGAATGTTCATCATGTTGAAACTGCATAGAACGTTGGAATTGACCGAATTCGTCAAATGGCAAGAGTATTCGAAGTGATCAGAGGGATAAAACCAGCTAGTCAAAATAGCCTGAATGCCCAATAATTCAGAATGTTCATCATGTTGAAACTGACCGAATAAATGGCAAGAGTATTAAAACTGATTCCAATAATTCAGAATGTTCATCATGTTGAAACTGACCGAATAAATGGCAAGAGTATTAAAACTGATTCCAATAATTCAGAATGTTCATCATGTTGAAACTGAATAGAACGTTGGAATTGACCGAATTCGTCAAATGGCAAGAGTATTCAAAGTGATCAGAGTGATAAAACCACCTACAATAGTCAAAATAGCCTGAATGCCCAATAATTCAGAATGTTCATCATGTTGAAACTGAATAGAACGTTGGAATTGACCGAATTCGTCAAATAGCAAAAGCATTCAAAGTGATCAGAGTGATAAAACCAGCTACAATAATCAAAATAGCCTGAATGCCCATTAATTCAGAATGTTCATCATGTTGAAACTGAATAGAACGTTGGAATTGACCGAATTCGTCAAATGGCAAGAGTATTCAAAGTGATCAGAGTGATTAAACCAGCTACAATAGTCAAAATAGCCTGAATGCCTAATAATTCAGAATGTTCATCATGTTGAAACTGAATAGAACGTTGGAATTGACCGAATTCGTCAAATGGCAAGAGTGTTCAGAGTGATTAAACCAGCTACAATAGTCAAAATAGCCTGAATGCCTAATAATTTAGAATGTTCATCATGTTGAAACTGCATAGAACGTTGGAATTGACCGAATTCGTCAAATGGCAAGAGTATTCGAAGTGATCAGAAGGATAAAACCAGCTAGTCAAAATAGCCTGAATGCCCAATAATTCAGAATGTTCATCATGTTGAAACTGACCGAATTCGTTAAATGGCAAGAGTATTAAAACTGATCAGAGTGATAAAACCACCTACAATAGTCAAAATAGCCTGAATGCCCAATAATTCAGAATATTCATCATGTTGAAACTGACCGAATAAATGGCAAGAGTATTAAAACTGATTCCAATAATTCAGAATGTTCATCATGTTGAAACTGAATAGAACGTTGGAATTGACCGAATTCGTCAAATGGCAAGAGCATTCAAAGTGTTCAGAGTGATTACACCAGCTACAATAGTCAAAATAGCCTGAATGCCCAATAATTCGGAATGTTCATCATGTTAAAACTGAATAGAACGTTGGAATTGACCTAATTTGTCAAATTGCAAGAGTATTGAACGTGATCAGAGTGATAAAACCAGCCAGACTAATCAAAATAGCCTGAATGCCCAATAATTCAGAATGTTCATCATGTTGAAACTGAATAGAACGTTGGAATTGACCGAATTCGTCAAATGGCAAGAGTATTCAAAGTGATCAGAGTGATAAAACCAGCCAGACTAATCAAAATAGCCTCAATGCCCAATAATTCATTATGTTCAAACTGAATAGAACGTGTGAATTGACCGAATTCGTCAAATGGCAAGAGTATTCGAAGTGATCAGAGGGATAAACCAGCTAGTCAAAATAGCCTAAATGCCCAATAATTCAGAATGTTCATCATGTTGAAACTGAATAGAACGTTGGAATTGACCGAATTCGTCAAATGGCAAGAGTATTCAAAGTGATCAGAGTGATAAAACCAGCTACAATAATCAAAATAGCCTGAATGCCCATTAATTCAGAATGTTCATCATGTTGAAACTGAATAGAACGTTGGAATTGACCGAATTCGTCAAATGGCAAGAGTATTCAAAGTGATCAGAGTGATTAAACCAGCTACAATAGTCAAAATAGCCTGAATGCCTAATAATTCAGAATGTTCATCATGTTGAAACTGAATAGAACATTGGAATTGACCGAATTCGTCAAATGGCAAGAGTGTTCAGAGTGATCAGAGTGATTAAACCAGCTACAATAGTCAAAATAGCCTGAATGCCTAATAATTCAGAATGTTCATTATGTTGAAACTGCATAGAACGTTGGAATTGACCGAATTCGTCAAATGGCAAGAGTATTCGAAGTGATCAGAGGGATAAAACCAGCTAGTCAAAATAGCCTGAATGCCCAATAATTCAGAATGTTCATCATGTTGAAACTGACCGAATTCGTTAAATGGCAAGAGTATTAAAACTGATCAGAGTGATAAAACCACCTACAATAGTCAAAATAGCCTGAATGCCCAATAATTCAGAATGTTCATCATGTTGAAACTCAAGAGAACGTTGGAATTGACCGAATTCGTCAAATGGCAAGAGCATTCAAAGTGTTCAGAGTGATTAAACCAGCTACAATAGTCAAAATAGCCTGAATGCCCAATAATTCAGAATGTTCATCATGTTAAAACTGAATAGAAGGTTGGAATTGACCGAATTTGTCAAATGGCAAGAGTATTGAACGTGATCAGAGTGATAAAACCAGCCAGACTAATCAAAATAGCCTGAATGCCCAATAATTCAGAATGTTCATCATGTTGAAACTGAATAGAACGTTGGAATTGACCGAATTCGTCAAATGGCAAGAGTATTCAAAGTGATCAGAGTGATAAAACCAGCCAGACTAATCAAAATAGCCTCAATGCCCAATAATTCATTATGTTCATCATGTTCAAACTGAATAGAACGTGTGAATTGACCGAATTCGTCAAATGGCAAGAGTATTCGAAGTGATCAGAGGGATAAACCAGCTAGTCAAAATAGCCTGAATGCCCAATAATTCAGAATGTTCATCATGTTGAAACTGAATAGAACGTTGGAATTGACCGAATTCGTCAAATGGCAAGAGTATTCAAAGTGATAAAACCACCTACAATAGTCAAAATAGCCTGAATGCCCAATAATTCAGAATGTTCATCATGTTCAAACTGAATAGAACGTTGGAATTGACCGAATTCGTCAAATGGCAAGAGCATTCAAAGTGATCAGAGTGATTAAACCAGCTACAATAGTCAAAATAGCATGAATGCCCAATAATTCAGAATGTTCATCATGTTCAAACTGAATAGAACGTTGGAATTGACCGAATTCGTCAAATGGCAAAAGCATTCAAAGTGATCAGAGTGATAAAACCAGCTACAATAATCAAAATAGCCTGAATGCCCATTAATTCAGCATGTTCATCATGTTGAAACTGAATAGAACGTTGGAATTGACCGAATTCGTCAAATGGTAAGAGTATTCAAAGTGATCAGAGTGATTAAACCAGCTACAATAGTCAAAATAGCCTGAATGCCTAATAATTCAGAATGTTCATCATGTTGAAACTGAATAGAACGTTGGAATTGACCGAATTCGTCAAATGGCAAGAGTGTTCAGAGTGATCAGAGTGATTAAACCAGCTACAATAGTCAAAATAGCCTGAATGCCTAATAATTCAGAATGTTCATCATGTTGAAACTGCATAGAACGTTGGAATTGACCGAATTCGTCAAATGGCAAGAGTATTCGAAGTGATCAGAGGGATAAAACCAGCTAGTCAAAATAGCCTGAATGCCCAATAATTCAGAATGTTCATCATGTTGAAACTGACCGAATAAATGGCAAGAGTATTAAAACTGATTCCAATAATTCAGAATGTTCATCATGTTGAAACTGAATAGAACGTTGGAATTGACCGAATTCGTCAAATGACAAGAGTATTCAAAGTGATCAGAGTGATAAAACCACCTACAATAATCAAAATAGCCTGAATGCCCATTAATTCAGAATGTTCATCATGTTGAAACTGAATAGAACGTTGGAATTGACCGAATTCGTCAAATAGCAAAAGCATTCAAAGTGATCAGAGTGATTAAACCAGCTACAATAGTCAAAATAGCCTGAATGCCTAATAATTCAGAATGTTCATCATGTTGAAACTGAATAGAACGTTCGAATTGACCGAATTCGTCAAATGGCAAGAGTGTTCAGAGTGATTAAACCAGCTACAATAGTCAAAATAGCCTGAATGCCTAATAATTCAGAATGTTCATCATGTTGAAACTGCATAGAACGTTGGAATTGACCGAATTCGTCAAATGGCAAGAGTATTCGAAGTGATCAGAGGGATAAAACCAGCTAGTCAAAATAGCCTGAATGCCCAATAATTCAGAATGTTCATCATGTTGAAACTAACCGAATTCGTTAAATGGCAAGAGTATTAAAACTGATCAGAGTGATAAAACCACCTACAATAGTCAAACTAGCCTGAATGCCCAATAATTCAGAATGTTCATCATGTTGAAACTGAATAGAACGTTGGAATTGACCGAATTCGTCAAATGGCAAGAGTATTCAAAGTGATCAGAGTGATTAAACCAGCTACAATAGTCAAAATAGCCTGAATGCCCAATAATTCAGAATGTTCATCATGTTAAAACTGAATAGAACGTTGGAATTGACCTAATTTGTCAAATGGCAAGAGTATTGAACGTGATCAGAGTGATAAAACCAGCCAGACTAATCAAAATAGCCTGAATGCCCAATAATTCAGAATGTTCATCATGTTGAAACTGAATAGAACGTTGGAATTGACCGAATTCGTCAAATGGCAAGAGTATTCAAAGTGATCAGAGTGATAAAACCAGCCAGACTAATCAAAATAGCCTCAATGCCCAATAATTCATTATGTTCAAACTGAATAGAACGTGTGAATTGACCGAATTCGTCAAATGGCAAGAGTATTCGAAGTGATCAGAGGGATAAACCAGCTAGTCAAAATAGCCTGAATGCCCAATAATTCAGAATGTTCATCATGTTGAAACTGAATAGAACGTTGGAATTGACCGAATTCGTCAAATGGCAAGAGTATTCAAAGTGATCAGAGTGATAAAACCACCTACAATAGTCAAAATAGCCTGAATGCCCAATAATTCAGAATGTTCATCATGTTCAAACTGAATAGAACGTTGGAATTGACCGAATTCGTCAAATGGCAAAAGCCGACCGAATTCGTCAAATGGCAAAAGCATTCAAAGTGATCAGAGTGATAAAACCAGCTACAATAATCAAAATAGTCTGAATGCCCATTAATTCAGCATGTTCATCATGTTGAAACTGAATAGAACGTTGGAATTGACCGAATTCGTCAAATGGCAAGAGTATTCAAAGTGATCAGAGTGATTAAACCAGCTACAATAGTCAAAATAGCCTGAATGCCTAATAATTCAGAATGTTCATCATGTTGAAACTGAATAGAACGTTGGAATTGACCGAATTCGTCAAATGGCAAGAGTGTTCAGAGTGATCAGAGTGATTAAACCAGCTACAATAGTCAAAATAGCTTGAATGCCTAATAATTCAGAATGTTCATCATGTTGAAACTGCATAGAACGTTGGAATTGACCGAATTCGTCAAATGGCAAGAGTATTCAAAATGATCAGAGTGATAAAACCACCTACAATAGTCAAAATAGCCTGAATGCCCATTAATTCAGAATGTTCATCATGTTGAAACTGAATAGAACGTTGGAATTGACCGAATTCGTCAAATGGCAAGAGTATTCGAAGTGATCAGAGGGATAAAACCAGCTAGTCAAAATAGCCTGAATGCCCAATAATTCAGAATGTTCATCATGTTGAAACTGACCGAATAAATGGCAAGAGTATTAAAACTGATTCCAATAATTCAGAATGTTCATCATGTTGAAACTGAATAGAACGTTGGAATTGACCGAATTCGTCAAATGGCAAGTGATCAGAGTGATCAGAGTGATAAAACCACCTACAATAGTCAAAATAGCCTGAATGCCCAATAATTCAGAATGTTCATCATGTTGAAACTGAATAGAACGTTGGAATTGACCGAATTCGTCAAATAGCAAAAGCATTCAAAGTGATCAGAGTGATAAAACCAGCTACAATAATCAAAATAGCCTGAATGCCCATTAATTCAGAATGTTCATCATGTTGAAACTGAATAGAACGTTGGAATTGACCGAATTCGTCAAATGGCAAGAGTATTCAAAGTGATCAGAGTGATTAAACCAGCTACAATAGTCAAAATAGCCTGAATGCCTAATAATTCAGAATGTTCATCATGTTGAAACTGAATAGAACATTGGAATTGACCGAATTCGTCAAATGGCAAGAGTGTTCAGAGTGATCAGAGTGATTAAACCAGCTACAATAGTCAAAATAGCCTGAATGCCTAATAATTCAGAATGTTCATTATGTTGAAACTGCATAGAACGTTGGAATTGACCGAATTCGTCAAATGGCAAGAGTATTCGAAGTGATCAGAGGGATAAAACCAGCTAGTCAAAATAGCCTGAATGCCCAATAATTCAGAATGTTCATCATGTTGAAACTGACCGAATTCGTTAAATGGCAAGAGTATTAAAACTGATCAGAGTGATAAAACCACCTACAATAGTCAAAATAGCCTGAATGCCCAATAATTCAGAATGTTCATCATGTTGAAACTCAAGAGAACGTTGGAATTGACCGAATTCGTCAAATGGCAAGAGCATTCAAAGTGTTCAGAGTGATTAAACCAGCTACAATAGTCAAAATAGCCTGAATGCCCAATAATTCAGAATGTTCATCATGTTAAAACTGAATAGAACGTTGGAATTGACCGAATTTGTCAAATGGCAAGAGTATTGAACGTGATCAGAGTGATAAAACCAGCCAGACTAATCAAAATAGCCTGAATGCCCAATAATTCAGAATGTTCATCATGTTGAAACTGAATAGAACGTTGGAATTGACCGAATTCGTCAAATGGCAAGAGTATTCAAAGTGATCAGAGTGATAAAACCAGCCAGACTAATCAAAATAGCCTCAATGCCCAATAATTCATTATGTTCATCATGTTCAAACTGAATAGAACGTGTGAATTGACCGAATTCGTCAAATGGCAAGAGTATTCGAAGTGATCAGAGGGATAAACCAGCTAGTCAAAATAGCCTGAATGCCCAATAATTCAGAATGTTCATCATGTTGAAACTGAATAGAACGTTGGAATTGACCGAATTCGTCAAATGGCAAGAGTATTCAAAGTGATAAAACCACCTACAATAGTCAAAATAGCCTGAATGCCCAATAATTCAGAATGTTCATCATGTTCAAACTGAATAGAACGTTGGAATTGACCGAATTCGTCAAATGGCAAGAGCATTCAAAGTGATCAGAGTGATAAAACCAGCTACAATAATCAAAATAGCCTGAATGCCCATTAATTCAGCATGTTCATCATGTTGAAACTGAATAGAACGTTGGAATTGACCGAATTCGTCAAATGGTAAGAGTATTCAAAGTGATCAGAGTGATTAAACCAGCTACAATAGTCAAAATAGCCTGAATGCCTAATAATTCAGAATGTTCATCATGTTGAAACTGAATAGAACGTTGGAATTGACCGAATTCGTCAAATGGCAAGAGTGTTCAGAGTGATCAGAGTGATTAAACCAGCTACAATAGTCAAAATAGCCTGAATGCCTAATAATTCAGAATGTTCATCATGTTGAAACTGCATAGAACGTTGGAATTGACCGAATTCGTCAAATGGCAAGAGTATTCGAAGTGATCAGAGGGATAAAACCAGCTAGTCAAAATAGCCTGAATGCCCAATAATTCAGAATGTTCATCATGTTGAAACTGACCGAATAAATGGCAAGAGTATTAAAACTGATTCCAATAATTCAGAATGTTCATCATGTTGAAACTGAATAGAACGTTGGAATTGACCGAATTCGTCAAATGACAAGAGTATTCAAAGTGATCAGAGTGATAAAACCACCTACAATAATCAAAATAGCCTGAATGCCCATTAATTCAGAATGTTCATCATGTTGAAACTGAATAGAACGTTGGAATTGACCGAATTCGTCAAATAGCAAAAGCATTCAAAGTGATCAGAGTGATTAAACCAGCTACAATAGTCAAAATAGCCTGAATGCCTAATAATTCAGAATGTTCATCATGTTGAAACTGAATAGAACGTTCGAATTGACCGAATTCGTCAAATGGCAAGAGTGTTCAGAGTGATTAAACCAGCTACAATAGTCAAAATAGCCTGAATGCCTAATAATTCAGAATGTTCATCATGTTGAAACTGCATAGAACGTTGGAATTGACCGAATTCGTCAAATGGCAAGAGTATTCGAAGTGATCAGAGGGATAAAACCAGCTAGTCAAAATAGCCTGAATGCCCAATAATTCAGAATGTTCATCATGTTGAAACTAACCGAATTCGTTAAATGGCAAGAGTATTAAAACTGATCAGAGTGATAAAACCACCTACAATAGTCAAACTAGCCTGAATGCCCAATAATTCAGAATGTTCATCATGTTGAAACTGAATAGAACGTTGGAATTGACCGAATTCGTCAAATGGCAAGAGTATTCAAAGTGATCAGAGTGATTAAACCAGCTACAATAGTCAAAATAGCCTGAATGCCCAATAATTCAGAATGTTCATCATGTTAAAACTGAATAGAACGTTGGAATTGACCTAATTTGTCAAATGGCAAGAGTATTGAACGTGATCAGAGTGATAAAACCAGCCAGACTAATCAAAATAGCCTGAATGCCCAATAATTCAGAATGTTCATCATGTTGAAACTGAATAGAACGTTGGAAATGACCGAATTCGTCAAATGGCAAGAGTATTCAAAGTGATCAGAGTGATAAAACCAGCCAGACTAATCAAAATAGCCTCAATGCCCAATAATTCATTATGTTCAAACTGAATAGAACGTGTGAATTGACCGAATTCGTCAAATGGCAAGAGTATTCGAAGTGATCAGAGGGATAAACCAGCTAGTCAAAATAGCCTGAATGCCCAATAATTCAGAATGTTCATCATGTTGAAACTGAATAGAACGTTGGAATTGACCGAATTCGTCAAATGGCAAGAGTATTCAAAGTGATCAGAGTGATAAAACCACCTACAATAGTCAAAATAGCCTGAATGCCCAATAATTCAGAATGTTCATCATGTTCAAACTGAATAGAACGTTGGAATTGACCGAATTCGTCAAATGGCAAAAGCCGACCGAATTCGTCAAATGGCAAAAGCATTCAAAGTGATCAGAGTGATAAAACCAGCTACAATAATCAAAATAGTCTGAATGCCCATTAATTCAGCATGTTCATCATGTTGAAACTGAATAGAACGTTGGAATTGACCGAATTCGTCAAATGGCAAGAGTATTCAAAGTGATCAGAGTGATTAAACCAGCTACAATAGTCAAAATAGCCTGAATGCCTAATAATTCAGAATGTTCATCATGTTGAAACTGAATAGAACGTTGGAATTGACCGAATTCGTCAAATGGCAAGAGTGTTCAGAGTGATCAGAGTGATTAAACCAGCTACAATAGTCAAAATAGCTTGAATGCCTAATAATTCAGAATGTTCATCATGTTGAAACTGCATAGAACGTTGGAATTGACCGAATTCGTCAAATGGCAAGAGTATTCAAAATGATCAGAGTGATAAAACCACCTACAATAGTCAAAATAGCCTGAATGCCCATTAATTCAGAATGTTCATCATGTTGAAACTGAATAGAACGTTGGAATTGACCGAATTCGTCAAATGGCAAGAGTATTCGAAGTGATCAGAGGGATAAAACCAGCTAGTCAAAATAGCCTGAATGCCCAATAATTCAGAATGTTCATCATGTTGAAACTGACCGAATAAATGGCAAGAGTATTAAAACTGATTCCAATAATTCAGAATGTTCATCATGTTGAAACTGAATAGAACGTTGGAATTGACCGAATTCGTCAAATGGCAAGTGATCAGAGTGATCAGAGAGATAAAACCACCTACAATAGTCAAAATAGCCTGAATGCCCAATAATTCAGAATGTTCATCATGTTGAAACTGAATAGAACGTTGGAATTGACCGAATTCGTCAAATAGCAAAAGCATTCAAAGTGATCAGAGTGATAAAACCAGCTACAATAATCAAAATAGCCTGAATGCCCATTAATTCAGAATGTTCATCATGTTGAAACTGAATAGAACGTTGGAATTGACCGAATTCGTCAAATGGCAAGAGTATTCAAAGTGATTAAACCAGCTACAATAGTCAAAATAGCCTGAATGCCTAATAATTCAGAATGTTCATCATGTTGAAACTGAATAGAACGTTGGAATTGACCGAATTCGTCAAATGGCAAGAGTGTTCAGAGTGATTAAACCAGCTACAATAGTCAAAATAGCCTGAATGCCTAATAATTCAGAATGTTCATCATGTTGAAACTGCATAGAACGTTGGAATTGACCGAATTCGTCAAATGGCAAGAGTATTCGAAGTGATCAGAGGGATAAAACCAGCTAGTCAAAATAGCCTGAATGCCCAATAATTCAGAATGTTCATCATGTTGAAACTGACCGAATTCGTTAAATGGCAAGAGTATTAAAACTGATCAGAGTGATAAAACCACCTACAATAGTCAAAATAGCCTGAATGCCCAATAATTCAGAATGTCCATCATGTTGAAACTGACCGAATTCGTTAAATGGCAAGAGTATTAAAACTGATCAGAGTGATTAAACCAGCTACAATAGTCAAAATAGCCTGAATGCCTAATAATTCAGAATGTTCATCATGTTGAAACTGCATAGAACGTTGGAATTGACCGAATTCGTCAAATGGCAAGAGTATTCGAAGTGATCAGAGGGATAAAACCAGCTAGTCAAAATAGCCTGAATGCCCAATAATTCAGAATGTTCATCATGTTGAAACTGACCGAATTCGTTAAATGGCAAGAGTATTAAAACTGATCAGAGTGATAAAACCACCTACAATAGTCAAAATAGCCTGAATGCCTAATAATTCAGAATGTTCATCATGTTGAAACTGCATAGAACGTTGGAATTGACCGAATTCGTCAAATGGCAAGAGTATTCGAAGTGATCAGAGGGATAAAACCAGCTAGTCAAAATAGCCTGAATGCCCAATAATTCAGAATGTTCATCATGTTGAAACTGACCGAATTCGTTAAATGGCAAGAGTATTAAAACTGATCAGAGTAATAAAACCAGCTACAATAGTCAAAATAGCCTGAATGCCCAATAATTCAGAATGTTCATCATGTTAAAACTGAATAGAACGTTGGAATTGACCTAATTTGTCAAATGGCAAGAGTATTGAACGTGATCAGAGTGATAAAACCAGCCAGACTAATCAAAATAGCCTGAATGCCCAATAATTCAGAATGTTCATCATGTTGAAACTGAATAGAACGTTGGAATTGACCGAATTCGTCAAATGGCAAGAGTATTCAAAGTGATCAGAGTGATAAAACCAGCCAGACTAATCAAAATAGCCTCAATGCCCAATAATTCATTATGTTCAAACTGAATAGAACGTGTGAATTGACCGAATTCGTCAAATGGCAAGAGTATTCGAAGTGATCAGAGGGATAAACCAGCTAGTCAAAATAGCCTGAATGCCCAATAATTCAGAATGTTCATCATGTTGAAACTGAATAGAACGTTGGAATTGACCGAATTCGTCAAATGGCAAGAGTATTCAAAGTGATCAGAGTGATAAAACCACCTACAATAGTCAAAATAGCCTGAATGCCCAATAATTCAGAATGTTCACCATGTTCAAACTGAATAGAACGTTGGAATTGACCGAATTCGTCAAATGGCAAAAGCATTCAAAGTGATCAGAGTGATAAAACCAGCTACAATAATCAAAATAGCCTGAATGCCCATTAATTCAGAATGTTCATCATGTTGAAACTGAATAGAACGTTGGAATTGACCGAATTCGTCAAATGGCAAGAGTATTCAAAGTGATCAGAGTGATTAAACCAGCTACAATAGTCAAAATAGCCTGAATGCCTAATAATTCAGAATGTTCATCATGTTGAAACTGAATAGAACATTGGAATTGACCGAATTCGTCAAATGGCAAGAGTGTTCAGAGTGATTAAACGAGCTACAATAGTCAAAATAGCCTGAATGCCTAATAATTCAGAATGTTCATCATGTTGAAACTGCATAGAACGTTGGAATTGACCGAATTCGTCAAATGGCAAGAGTATTCGAAGTGATCAGAGGGATAAAACCAGCTAGTCAAAATAGCCTGAATGCCCAATAATTCAGAATGTTCATCATGTTGAAACTGACCGAATGCGTTAAATGGCAAGAGTATTAAAACTGATCAGAGTGATAAAACCACCTACAATAGTCAAAATAGCCTGAATGCCCAATAATTCAGAATGTTCATCATGTTGAAACTCAAGAGAACGTTGGAATTGACCGAATTCGTCAAATGGCAAGAGCATTCAAAGTGTTCAGAGTGATTAAACCAGCTACAATAGTCAAAATAGCCTGAATGCCCAATAATTCAGAATGTTCATCATGTTAAAACTGAATAGAAAGTTGGAATTGACCGAATTTGTCAAATGGCAAGAGTATTGAACGTGATCAGAGTGATAAAACCAGCCAGACTAATCAAAATAGCCTGAATGCCCAATAATTCAGAATGTTCATCATGTTGAAACTGAATAGAACGTTGGAATTGACCGAATTCGTCAAATGGCAAGAGTATTCAAAGTGATCAGAGTGATAAAACCAGCCAGACTAATCAAAATAGCCTCAATGCTCAATAATTCATTATGTTCATCATGTTCAAACTGAATAGAACGTGTGAATTGACCGAATTCGTCAAATGGCAAGAGTATTCGAAGTGATCAGAGGGATAAACCAGCTAGTCAAAATAGCCTGAATGCCCAATAATTCAGAATGTTCATCATGTTGAAACTGAATAGAACGTTGGAATTGACCGAATTCGTCAAATGGCAAGAGTATTCAAAGTGATCAGAGTGATAAAACCACCTACAATAGTCAAAATAGCCTGAATGCCCAATAATTCAGAATGTTCATCATGTTGAAACTGAATAGAACGTTGGAATTGACCGAATTCGTCAAATGGCAAGAGTGTTCAGAGTGATCAGAGTGATTAAACCAGCTACAATAGTCAAAATAGCCTGAATGCCTAATAATTCAGAATGTTCATCATGTTGAAACTGCATAGAACGTTGGAATTGACCGAATTCGTCAAATGGCAAGAGTATTCGAAGTGATCAGAGGGATAAAACCAGCTAGTCAAAATAGCCTGAATGCCCAATAATTCAGAATGTTCATCATGTTGAAACTGACCGAATAAATGGCAAGAGTATTAAAACTGATTCCAATAATTCAGAATGTTCATCATGTTGAAACTGAATAGAACGTTGGAATTGACCGAATTCGTCAAATGGCAAGAGTATTCAAAGTGATCAGAGTGATAAAACCACCTACAATAATCAAAATAGCCTGAATGCCCATTAATTCAGAATGTCCATCTTGTTGAAACTGAATAGAACGTTGGAATTGACCGAATTCGTCAAATAGCAAAAGCATTCAAAGTGATCAGAGTGATTAAACCAGCTACAATAGTCAAAATAGCCTGAATGCCTAATAATTCAGAATGTTCATCATGTTGAAACTGAATAGAACGTTGGAATTGACCGAATTCGTCAAATGGCAAGAGTGTTCAGAGTGATCAGAGTGATTAAACCAGCTACAATAGTCAAAATAGCCTGAATGCCTAATAATTCAGAATGTTCATCATGTTGAAACTGCATAGAACGTTGGAATTGACCGAATTCGTCAAATGGCAAGAGTATTCGAAGTGATCAGAGGGATAAAACCAGCTAGTCAAAATAGCCTGAATGCCCAATAATTCAGAATGTTCATCATGTTGAAACTGACCGAATAAATGGCAAGAGTATTAAAACTGATTCCAATAATTCAGAATGTTCATCATGTTGAAACTGAATAGAACGTTGGAATTGACCGAATTCGTTAAATGGCAAGAGTATTAAAACTGATCAGAGTGATAAAACCACCTACAATAGTCAAACTAGCCTGAATGCCCAATAATTCAGAATGTTCATCATGTTGAAACTGAATAGAACGTTGGAATTGACCGAATTCGTCAAATAGCAAGAGCATTCAAAGTGTTCAGAGTGATTAAACCAGCTACAATAGTCAAAATAGCCTGAATGCCCAATAATTCAGAATGTTCATCATGTTAAAACTGAATAGAACGTTGGAATTGACCTAATTTGTCAAATGGCAAGAGTATTGAACGTGATCAGAGTGATAAAACCAGCCAGACTAATCAAAATAGCCTGAATGCCCAATAATTCAGAATGTTCATCATGTTGAAACTGAATAGAACGTTGGAATTGACCGAATTCGTCAAATGGCAAGAGTATTCAAAGTGATCAGAGTGATAAAACCAGCCAGACTAATCAAAATAGCCTCAATGCCCAATAATTCATTATGTTCAAACTGAATAGAACGTGTGAATTGACCGAATTCGTCAAATGGCAAGAGTATTCGAAGTGATCAGAGGGATAAACCAGCTAGTCAAAATAGCCTGAATTCCCAATAATTCAGAATGTTCATCATGTTGAAACTGAATAGAACGTTGGAATTGACCGAATTCGTCAAATGGCAAGAGTATTCAAAGTGATCAGAGTGATAAAACCACCTACAATAGTCAAAATAGCCTGAATGCCCAATAATTCAGAATGTTCATCATGTTGAAACTGAATAGAACGTTGGAATTGACCGAATTCGTCAAATGGCAAGAGTATTCAAAGTGATCAGAGTGATTAAACCAGCTACAATAGTCAAAATAGCCTGAATGCCTAATAATTCAGAATGTTCATCATGTTGAAACTGAATAGAACGTTGGAATTGACCGAATTCGTCAAATGGCAAGAGTGTTCAGAGTGATCAGAGTGATTAAACCAGCTACAATAGTCAAAATAGCCTGAATGCCTAATAATTCAAAATGTTCATCATGTTGAAACTGCATAGAACGTTGGAATTGACCGAATTCGTCAAATGGAAAGAGTATTCGAAGTGATCAGAGGGATAAAACCAGCTAGTCAAAATAGCCTGAATGCCCAATAATTCAGAATGATCATCATGTTGAAACTGACCGAATTCGTTAAATGGCAAGAGTATTAAAACTGATCAGAGTGATAAAACCACCTACAATAGTCAAAATAGCCTGATTGCCCAATAATTCAGAATGTTCATCATGTTGAAACTGAATAGAACGTTGGAATTGACCGAATTCGTCAAATGGCAAGAGCATTCAAAGTGTTCAGAGTGATTAAACCAGCTACAATAGTCAAAATAGCCTGAATGCCCAATAATTCAGAATGTTCATCATGTTAAAACTGAATAGAACGTTGGAATTGACCGAATTTGTCAAATGGCAAGAGTATTCAACGTGATCAGAGTGATAAAACCAGCCAGACTAATCAAAATAGCCTGAATGCCCAATAATTCAGAATGTTCATCATGTTGAAACTGAATAGAACGTTGGAATTGACCGAATTCGTCAAATGGCAAGAGTATTCAAAGTGATCAGAGTGATAAAACCAGCCAGACTAATCAAACTAGCCTCAATGCCCAATAATTCATTATGTTCATCATGTTCAAACTGAATAGAACGTTGGAATTGACCGAATTCGTCAAATGGCAAGAGTATTCAAAGTGATCAGAGTGATAAAACCACCTACAATAGTCAAAATAGCCTGAATGCCCAATAATTCAGAATGTTCATCATGTTCAAACTGAATAAAACGTTGGAATTGACCGAATTCGTCAAATGGCAAGAGCATTCAAAGTGATCAGAGTGATTAAACCAGCTACAATAGTCAAAATAGCATGAATGCCCAATAATTCAGAATGTTCATCATGTTCAAACTGAATAAAACGTTGGAATTGACCGAATTCGTCAAATGGCAAGAGCATTCAAAGTGTTCAGAGTGATTAAACCAGCTACAATAGTCAAAATAGCCTGAATGCCCAATAATTCAGAATGTTCATCATGTTAAAACTGAATAGAACGTTGGAATTGACCGAATTTGTCAAATGGCAAGAGTATTCAACGTGATCAGAGTGATAAAACCAGCCAGACTAATCAAAATAGCCTGAATGCCCAATAATTCAGAATGTTCATCATGTTGAAACTGAATAGAACGTTGGAATTGACCGAATTCGTCAAATGGCAAGAGTATTCGAAGTGTTCAGAGGGATAAACCGGCTAGTCAAAATAGCCTGAATGCCCAATAATTCAGAATGTTCATTATGTTAAAACTGAATAGAACGTTGAAATTGACCGAATTCGTCAAATGGCAAGAGCATTCAAAGTGATCAGAGTGATTAAACCAGCTACAATAGTCAAAATAGCCTGAATGCCCAATAATTCAGAATGTTCATCATGTTCAAACTGAATAGAACGTTGGAATTGACCGAATTCGTCAAATGGCAAGAGCATTCAAAGTGATCAGAGTGATTAAACCAGCTACAATAGTCAAAATAGCATGAATGCCCAATAATTCAGAATGTTCATCATGTTCAAACTGAATAGAACGTTGGAATTGACCGAATTCGTCAAATGGCAAGAGTATTCAAAGTGATCAGAGTGATAAAACCAGCCAGACTAATCAAAATAGCCTCAATGCCCAATAATTCATTATGTTCATCATGTTCAAACTGAATAGAACGTTGGAATTGACCGAATTCGTCAAATGGCAAGAGTATTCAAAGTGATCAGAGTGATAAAACCAGCTACAATAGTCAAAATAGCCTGAATGCCCAATAATTCAGAATGTTCATCATGTTAAAACTGAATAGAACGTTGGAATTGACCGAATTTGTCAAATGGCAAGAGTATTCAACGTGATCAGAGTGATAAAACCAGCCAGACTAATCAAAATAGCCTGAATGCCCAATAATTCAGAATGTTCATCATGTTAAAACTGAATAGAACGTTGGAATTGACCGAATTTGTCAAATGGCAAGAGTATTCAACGTGATCAGAGTGAATAGAACGTTGGAATTGACCGAATTCGTCAAATGGCAAGAGTGTTCAGAGTGATCAGAGTGATTAAACCAGCTACAATAGTCAAAATAGCATGAATGCCCAATAATTCAGAATGTTCATCATGTTCAAACTGAATAGAACGTTGGAATTGACCGAATTCGTCAAATGGCAAGAGTATTCAAAGTGATCAGAGTGATAAAACCAGCCAGACTAATCAAAATAGCCTCAATGCCCAATAATTCATTATGTTCATCATGTTCAAACTGAATAGAACGTTGGAATTGACCGAATTCGTCAAATGGCAAGAGTATTCAAAGTGATCAGAGTGATAAAACCAGCTACAATAGTCAAAATAGCCTGAATGCCCAATAATTCAGAATGTTCATCATGTTCAAACTGAATAGAACGTTGGAATTGACCGAATTTGTCAAATGGCAAGAGTATTCAACGTGATCAGAGTGATAAAACCAGCCAGACTAATCAAAATAGCCTGAATGCCCAATAATTCAGAATGTTCATCATGTTGAAACTGCATAGAACGTTGGAATTGACCGAATTCGTCAAATGGCAAGAGTATTCGAAGTGATCAGAGGGATAAAACCAGATAGTCAAAATAGCCTGAATGCCCAATAATTCAGAATGTTCATCATGTTAAAACTGAATAGAACGTTGGAATTGACCGAATTCGTTAAATGGCAAGAGTATTAAAACTGATCAGAGTGATAAAACCACCTACAATAGTCAAAATAGCCTGATTGCCCAATAATTCAGAATGTTCATCATGTTGAAACTGAATAGAACGTTGGAATTGACCGAATTGGTCAAATGGCAAGAGCATTCAAAGTGATCAGAGTGATTAAACCAGCTACAATAGTCAAAATAGCCTGAATGCCCAATAATTCATAATGTGCATCATGTTAAAACTGAATAGAACGTTGGAATTGACCGAATTCGTCAAATGGCAAGAGTATTCAAAGTGATCAGAGTGATAAAACCAGCCAGACTAATCAAAATAGCCTCAATGCCCAATAATTCATTATGTTCATCATGTTCAAACTGAATAGAACGTTGGAATTGACCGAATTCGTCAAATGGCAAGAGTATTCAAAGTGATCAGAGTGATAAAACCAGCTACAATAGTCAAAATAGCCTGAATGCCCAATAATTCAGAATGTTCATCATGTTCAAACTGAATAGAACGTTGGAATTGACCGAATTTGTCAAATGGCAAGAGTATTCAACGTGATCAGAGTGATAAAACCAGCCAGACTAATCAAAATAGCCTGAATGCCCAATAATTCAGAATGTTCATCATGTTGAAACTGCATAGAACGTTGGAATTGACCGAATTCGTCAAATGGCAAGAGTATTCGAAGTGATCAGAGGGATAAAACCAGATAGTCAAAATAGCCTGAATGCCCAATAATTCAGAATGTTCATCATGTTAAAACTGAATAGAACGTTGGAATTGACCGAATTGGTCAAATGGCAAGAGCATTCAAAGTGATCAGAGTGATTAAACCAGCTACAATAGTCAAAATAGCCTGAATGCCCAATAATTCATAATGTGCATCATGTTAAAACTGAATAGAACGTTGGAATTGACCGAATTTGTCAAATGTCAAGAGTATTCAACGTGATCAGAGTGATAAAACCAGCCCGACTAATCAAAATAGCCTGAATGCCCAATAATTCATAATGTTCATCATGTTAAAACTGAATAGAACGTTGGAATTGACCGAATTCGTCAAATGGCAAGAGTATTTAAAGTGATCAGAGTGATTAAACCAGCTACAATAGTCAAAATAGCCTGAATGCCTAATAATTCAGAATGTTCATCATGTTGAAACTGAATAGAACGTTGGAATTGACCGAATTCGTCAAATGGCAAGAGTGTTCAGAGTGATCAGAGTGATTATTTTATTTATTTATTTTTTTATTAATTACAATACAAAGTAAATTTTATATTCTAATTTTGGGTCCAAGGATAAACCGAGTGACAAAGACTATTTGGCTTGATTTTTGCAGCGACAGACCAAAGCCTCTGGTGGGAATCGAACCCACAACCCCCACGCTGATAGGCAAGCACGCTATCAACTCGCCTACAGGGGCGCTTTCAGAGTGATTAAACCAGCTACAATAGTCAAAATAGCCTGAATGCCCAATAATTCAGAATGTTCATCATGTTCAAACTGAATAGAATTGACCGAATTCGTCAAATGGCAAGAGCATTCAAAGTGATCAGAGTGATTAAACCAGCTACAATAGTCAAAATAGCCTGAATGCCCAATAATTCAGAATGTTCATCATGTTGAAACTGAATAGAACGTTGGAATTGACCGAATTCGTCAAATGGCAAGAGTATTCGAAGTGTTCAGAGGGATAAACCGGCTAGTCAAAATAGCCTGAATGCCCAATAATTCAGAATGTTCATTATGTTAAAACTGAATAGAACGTTGAAATTGACCGAATTCGTCAAATGGCAAGAGCATTCAAAGTGATCAGAGTGATTAAACCAGCTACAATAGTCAAAATAGCCTGAATGCCCAATAATTCAGAATGTTCATCATGTTCAAACTGAATAGAACGTTGGAATTGACCGAATTCGTCAAATGGCAAGAGCATTCAAAGTGATCAGAGTGATTAAACCAGCTACAATAGTCAAAATAGCATGAATGCCCAATAATTCAGAATGTTCATCATGTTCAAACTGAATAGAACGTTGGAATTGACCGAATTCGTCAAATGGCAAGAGTATTCAAAGTGATCAGAGTGATAAAACCAGCCAGACTAATCAAAATAGCCTCAATGCCCAATAATTCATTATGTTCATCATGTTCAAACTGAATAGAACGTTGGAATTGACCGAATTCGTCAAATGGCAAGAGTATTCAAAGTGATCAGAGTGATAAAACCAGCTACAATAGTCAAAATAGCCTGAATGCCCAATAATTCAGAATGTTCATCATGTTAAAACTGAATAGAACGTTGGAATTGACCGAATTTGTCAAATGGCAAGAGTATTCAACGTGATCAGAGTGATAAAACCAGCCAGACTAATCAAAATAGCCTGAATGCCCAATAATTCAGAATGTTCATCATGTTAAAACTGAATAGAACGTTGGAATTGACCGAATTTGTCAAATGGCAAGAGTATTCAACGTGATCAGAGTGATAAAACCAGCCAGACTAATCAAAATAGCCTGAATGCCCAATAATTCAGAATGTTCATCATGTTGAAACTGCATAGAACGTTGGAATTGACCGAATTCGTCAAATGGCAAGAGTATTCGAAGTGATCAGAGGGATAAAACCAGATAGTCAAAATAGCCTGAATGCCTAATAATTCAGAATGTTCATCATGTTGAAACTGAATAGAACGTTGGAATTGACCGAATTCGTCAAATGGCAAGAGTGTTCAGAGTGATCAGAGTGATTAAACCAGCTACAATAGTCAAAATAGCATGAATGCCCAATAATTCAGAATGTTCATCATGTTCAAACTGAATAGAACGTTGGAATTGACCGAATTCGTCAAATGGCAAGAGTATTCAAAGTGATCAGAGTGATAAAACCAGCCAGACTAATCAAAATAGCCTCAATGCCCAATAATTCATTATGTTCATCATGTTCAAACTGAATAGAACGTTGGAATTGACCGAATTCGTCAAATGGCAAGAGTATTCAAAGTGATCAGAGTGATAAAACCAGCTACAATAGTCAAAATAGCCTGAATGCCCAATAATTCAGAATGTTCATCATGTTCAAACTGAATAGAACGTTGGAATTGACCGAATTTGTCAAATGGCAAGAGTATTCAACGTGATCAGAGTGATAAAACCAGCCAGACTAATCAAAATAGCCTGAATGCCCAATAATTCAGAATGTTCATCATGTTGAAACTGCATAGAACGTTGGAATTGACCGAATTCGTCAAATGGCAAGAGTATTCGAAGTGATCAGAGGGATAAAACCAGATAGTCAAAATAGCCTGAATGCCCAATAATTCAGAATGTTCATCATGTTAAAACTGAATAGAACGTTGGAATTGATCGAATTCGTTAAATGGCAAGAGTATTAAAACTGATCAGAGTGATAAAACCACCTACAATAGTCAAAATAGCCTGATTGCCCAATAATTCAGAATGTTCATCATGTTGAAACTGAATAGAACGTTGGAATTGACCGAATTGGTCAAATGGCAAGAGCATTCAAAGTGATCAGAGTGATTAAACCAGCTACAATAGTCAAAATAGCCTGAATGCCCAATAATTCATAATGTGCATCATGTTAAAACTGAATAGAACGTTGGAATTGACCGAATTCGTCAAATGGCAAGAGTATTCAAAGTGATCAGAGTGATAAAACCAGCCAGACTAATCAAAATAGCCTCAATGCCCAATAATTCATTATGTTCATCATGTTCAAACTGAATAGAACGTTGGAATTGACCGAATTCGTCAAATGGCAAGAGTATTCAAAGTGATCAGAGTGATAAAACCAGCTACAATAGTCAAAATAGCCTGAATGCCCAATAATTCAGAATGTTCATCATGTTCAAACTGAATAGAACGTTGGAATTGACCGAATTTGTCAAATGGCAAGAGTATTCAACGTGATCAGAGTGATAAAACCAGCCAGACTAATCAAAATAGCCTGAATGCCCAATAATTCAGAATGTTCATCATGTTGAAACTGCATAGAACGTTGGAATTGACCGAATTCGTCAAATGGAAAGAGTATTCGAAGTGATCAGAGGGATAAAACCAGCTAGTCAAAATAGCCTGAATGCCCAATAATTCAGAATGATCATCATGTTGAAACTGACCGAATTCGTTAAATGGCAAGAGTATTAAAACTGATCAGAGTGATAAAACCACCTACAATAGTCAAAATAGCCTGATTGCCCAATAATTCAGAATGTTCATCATGTTGAAACTGAATAGAACGTTGGAATTGACCGAATTTGTCAAATGGCAAGAGTATTCAACGTGATCAGAGTGATTAAACCAGCTACAATAGTCAAAATAGCATGAATGCCCAATAATTCAGAATGTTCATCATGTTCAAACTGAATAGAACGTTGGAATTGACCGAATTCGTCAAATGGCAAGAGCATTCAAAGTGATCAGAGTGATTAAACCAGCTACAATAGTCAAAATAGCATGAATGCCCAATAATTCAGAATGTTCATCATGTTCAAACTGAATAGAACGTTGGAATTGACCGAATTCGTCAAATGGCAAGAGTATTCAAAGTGATCAGAGTGATAAAACCAGCTACAATAGTCAAAATAGCCTGAATGCCCAATAATTCAGAATGTTCATCATGTTAAAACTGAATAGAACGTTGGAATTGACCGAATTTGTCAAATGGCAAGAGTATTCAACGTGATCAGAGTGATAAAACCAGCCAGACTAATCAAAATAGCCTGAATGCCCAATAATTCAGAATGTTCATCATGTTGAAACTGCATAGAACGTTGGAATTGACCGAATTCGTCAAATGGCAAGAGTATTCGAAGTGATCAGAGGGATAAAACCAGATAGTCAAAATAGCCTGAATGCCCAATAATTCAGAATGTTCATCATGTTAAAACTGAATAGAACGTTGGAATTGACGGAATTCGTCAAATGGCAAGAGCATTCAAAGTGATCAGAGTGATTAAACCAGCTACAATAGTCAAAATAGCCTGAATGCCCAATAATTCATAATGTGCATCATGTTAAAACTGAATAGAACGTTGGAATTGACCGAATTTGTCAAATGACAAGAGTATTCAACGTGATCAGAGTGATAAAACCAGCCCGACTAATCAAAATAGCCTGAATGCCCAATAATTCATAATGTTCATCATGTTAAAACTGAATAGAACGTTGGAATTGACCGAATTCGTCAAATGGCAAGAGTATTTAAAGTGATCAGAGTGATTAAACCAGCTACAATAGTCAAAATAGCCTGAATGCCTAATAATTCAGAATGTTCATCATGTTGAAACTGAATAGAACGTTGGAATTGACCGAATTCGTCAAATGGCAAGAGTGTTCAGAGTGATCAGAGTGATTATTTTATTTATTTATTTTTTTATTAATTACAATACAAAGTAAATTTTATATTCTAATTTTGGGTCCAAGGATAAACCGAGTGACAAAGACTATTTGGCTTGATTTTTGCAGCGACAGACCAAAGCCTCTGGTGGGAATCGAACCCACAACCCACACGCTGATAGGCAAGCACGCTACCAACTCGCCTACCGGGGCGCTTTCAGAGTGATTAAACCAGCTACAATAGTCAAAATAGCCTGAATGCCCAATAATTCAGAATGTTCATCATGTTCAAACTGAATAGAATTGACCGAATTCGTCAAATGGCAAGAGCATTCAAAGTGATCAGAGTGATTAAACCAGCTACAATAGTCAAAACAGCCTGAATGCCCAATAATTCATAATGTTCATCATGTTAAAACTGAATAGAACGTTGGAATTGACCGAATTCGTCAAATGGCAAGAGTATTCAAAGTGATCAGAGTGATTAAACCAGCTACAATAGTCAAAATAGCCTGAATGCCTAATAATTCAGAATGATCATCATGTTGAAACTGACCGAATTCGTTAAATGGCAAGAGTATTAAAACTGATCAGAGTGATAAAACCACCTACAATAGTCAAAATAGCCTGATTGCCCAATAATTCAGAATGTTCATCATGTTGAAACTGAATAGAACGTTGGAATTGACCGAATTTGTCAAATGGCAAGAGTATTCAACGTGATCAGAGTGATAAAACCAGCCAGACTAATCAAAATAGCCTCAATGCCCAATAATTCATTATGTTCATCATGTTCAAACTGAATAGAACGTGTGAATTGACCGAATTCGTCAAATGGCAAGAGTATTCGAAGTGATCAGAGGGATAAACCAGCTAGTCAAAATAGCCTGAATGCCCAATAATTCAGAATGTTCATCATGTTGAAACTGAATAGAACGTTGGAATTGACCGAATTTGTCAAATGGCAAGAGTATTGAACGTGATCAGAGTGATAAAACCAGCCAGACTAATCAAAATAGCCTGAATGCCCAATAATTCAGAATGTTCATCATGTTGAAACGGAATAGAACGTTGGAATTGACCGAATTCGTCAAATGGCAAGAGTATTCAAAGTGATCAGAGTGATAAAACCAGCCAGACTAATCAAAATAGCCTCAATGCCCAATAATTCATTATGTTCATCATGTTCAAACTGAATAGAACGTGTGAATTGACCGAATTCGTCAAATGGCAAGAGTATTCGAAGTGATCAGAGGGATAAACCAGCTAGTCAAAATAGCCTGAATGCCCAATAATTCAGAATGTTCATCATGTTGAAACTGAATAGAACGTTGGAATTGACCGAATTCGTCAAATGGCAAGAGTATTCAAAGTGATCAGAGTGATAAAACCACCTACAATAGTCAAAATAGCCTGAATGCCCAATAATTCAGAATGTTCATCATGTTCAAACTGAATAGAACGTTGGAATTGACCGAATTCGTCAAATGGCAAGAGCATTCAAAGTGATCAGAGTGATTAAACCAGCTACAATAGTCAAAATAGCATGAATGCCCAATAATTCAGAATGTTCATCATGTTCAAACTGAATAGAACGTTGGAATTGACCGAATTCGTCAAATAGCAAAAGCATTCAAAGTGATCAGAGTGATAAAACCAGCTACAATAATCAAAATAGCCTGAATGCCCATTAATTCAGCATGTTCATCATGTTGAAACTGAATAGAACGTTGGAATTGACCGAATTCGTCAAATGGCAAGAGTATTCAAAGTGATCAGAGTGATTAAACCAGCTACAATAGTCAAAATAGCCTGAATGCCTAATATTTCAGAATGTTCATCATGTTGAAACTGAATAGAACGTTGGAATTGACCGAATTCGTCAAATGGCAAGAGTGTTCAGAGTGATCAGAGTGATTAAACCAGCTACAATAGTCAAAATAGCCTGAATGCCTAATAATTCAGAATGTTCATCATGTTGAAACTGCATAGAACGTTGGAATTGACCGAATTCGTCAAATGGCAAGAGTATTCGAAGTGATCAGAGGGATAAAACCAGCTAGTCAAAATAGCCTGAATGCCCAATAATTCAGAATGTTCATCATGTTGAAACTGACCGAATAAATGGCAAGAGTATTAAAACTGATTCCAATAATTCAGAATGTTCATCATGTTGAAACTGAATAGAACGTTGGAATTGACCGAATTCGTCAAATGGCAAGAGTATTCAAAGTGATCAGAGTGATAAAACCACCTACAATAATCAAAATAGCCTGAATGCCCATTAATTCAGAATGTTCATCATGTTGAAACTGAATAGAACGTTGGAATTGACCGAATTCGTCAAATAGCAAAAGCATTCAAAGTGATCAGAGTGATTAAACCAGCTACAATAGTCAAAATAGCCTGAATGCCTAATAATTCAGAATGTTCATCATGTTGAAACTGAATAGAACGTTGGAATTGACCGAATTCGTCAAATGGCAAGAGTGTTCAGAGTGATTAAACCAGCTACAATAGTCTAAATAGCCTGAATGCCTAATAATTCAGAATGTTCATCATGTTGAAACTGCATAGAACGTTGCAATTGACCGAATTCGTCAAATGGCAAGAGTATTCGAAGTGATCAGAGGGATAAAACCAGCTAGTCAAAATAGCCTGAATGCCCAATAATTCAGAATGTTCATCATGTTGAAACTAACCGAATTCGTTAAATGGCAAGAGTATTAAAACTGATCAGAGTGATAAAACCACCTACAATAGTCAAACTAGCCTGAATGCCCAATAATTCAGAATGTTCATCATGTTGAAACTGAATAGAACGTTGGAATTGACCGAATTCGTCAAATGGCAAGAGCATTCAAAGTGTTCAGAGTGATTAAACCAGCTACAATAGTCAAAATAGCCTGAATGCCCAATAATTCAGAATGTTCATCATGTTAAAACTGAATAGAACGTTGGAATTGACCTAATTTGTCAAATGGCAAGAGTATTGAACGTGATCAGAGTGATAAAACCAGCCAGACTAATCAAAATAGCCTGAATGCCCAATAATTCAGAATGTTCATCATGTTGAAACTGAATAGAACGTTGGAATTGACCGAATTCGTCAAATGGCAAGAGTATTCAAAGTGATCAGAGTGATAAAACCGGCAGACTAATCAAAATAGCCTCAATGCCCAATAATTCATTATGTTCAAACTGAATAGAACGTGTGAATTGACCGAATTCGTCAAATGGCAAGAGTATTCGAAGTGATCAGAGGGATAAACCAGCTAGTCAAAATAGCCTGAATGCCCAATAATTCAGAATGTTCATCATGTTGAAACTGAATAGAACGTTGGAATTGACCGAATTCGTCAAATGGCAAGAGTATTCAAAGTGATCAGAGTGATAAAACCACCTACAATAGTCAAAATAGCCTGAATGCCCAATAATTCAGAATGTTCATCATGTTCAAACTGAATAGAACGTTGGAATTGACCGAATTCGTCAAATGTCAAGAGTATTCGAAGTGATCAGAGGGATAAAACCAGCTAGTCAAAATAGCCTGAATGCCCAATAATTCAGAATGTTCATCATGTTGAAACTGACCGAATGCGTTAAATGGCAAGAGTATTAAAACTGATCAGAGTGATAAAACCACCTACAATAGTCAAAATAGCCTGAATGCCCAATAATTCAGAATGTTCATCATGTTGAAACTCAAGAGGACGTTGGAATTGACCGAATTCGTCAAATGGCAAGAGCATTCAAAGTGTTCAGAGTGATTAAACCAGCTACAATAGTCAAAATAGCCTGAATGCCCAATAATTCAGAATGTTCATCATGTTAAAACTGAATAGAACGTTGGAATTGACCGAATTTGTCAAATGGCAAGAGTATTGAACGTGATCAGAGTGATAAAACCAGCCAGACTAATCAAAATAGCCTGAATGCCCAATAATTCAGAATGTTCATCATGTTGAAACTGAATAGAACGTTGGAATTGACCGAATTCGTCAAATGGCAAGAGTATTCAAAGTGATCAGAGTGATAAAACCAGCCAGACTAATCAAAATAGCCTCAATGCCCAATAATTCATTATGTTCATCATGTTCAAACTGAATAGAACGTGTGAATTGACCGAATTCGTCAAATGGCAAGAGTATTCGAAGTGATCAGAGGGATAAACCAGCTAGTCAAAATAGCCTGAATGCCCAATAATTCAGAATGTTCATCATGTTGAAACTGAATAGAACGTTGGAATTGACCGAATTCGTCAAATGGCAAGAGTATTCAAAGTGATCAGAGTGATAAAACCACCTACAATAGTCAAAATAGCCTGAATGCCCAATAATTCAGAATGTTCATCATGTTCAAACTGAATAGAACGTTGGAATTGACCGAATTCGTCAAATGGCAAGAGCATTCAAAGTGATCAGAGTGATTAAACCAGCTACAATAGTCAAAATAGCATGAATGCCCAATAATTCAGAATGTTCATCATGTTCAAACTGAATAGAACGTTGGAATTGACCGAATTCGTCAAATGGCAAAAGCATTCAAAGTGATCAGAGTGATAAAACCAGCTACAATAATCAAAATAGCCTGAATGCCCATTAATTCAGCATGTTCATCATGTTGAAACTGAATAGAACGTTGGAATTGACCGAATTCGTCAAATGGCAAGAGTATTCAAAGTGATCAGAGTGATTAAACCAGCTACAATAGTCAAAATAGCCTGAATGCCTAATAATTCAGAATGTTCATCATGTTGAAACTGAATAGAACGTTGGAATTGACCGAATTCGTCAAATGGCAAGAGTGTTCAGAGTGATCAGAGTGATTAAACCAGCTACAATAGTCAAAATAGCCTGAATGCCTAATAATTCAGAATGTTCATCATGTTGAAACTGCATAGAACGTTGGAATTGACCGAATTCGTCAAATGGCAAGAGTATTCGAAGTGATCAGAGGGATAAAACCAGCTAGTCAAAATAGTCTGAATGCCCAATAATTCAGAATGTTCATCATGTTGAAACTGACCGAATAAATGGCAAGAGTATTAAAACTGATTCCAATAATTCAGAATGTTCATCATGTTGAAACTGAATAGAACGTTGGAATTGACCGAATTCGTCAAATGGCAAGAGTATTCAAAGTGATCAGAGTGATAAAACCACCTACAATAATCAAAATAGCCTGAATGCCCATTAATTCAGAATGTTCATCATGTTGAAACTGAATAGAACGTTGGAATTGACCGAATTCGTCAAATAGCAAAAGCATTCAAAGTGATCAGAGTGATTAAACCAGCTACAATAGTCAAAATAGCCTGAATGCCTAATAATTCAGAATGTTCATCATGTTGAAACTGTATAGAACGTTGGAATTGACCGAATTCGTCAAATGGCAAGAGTGTTCAGAGTGATCAGAGTGATTAAACCAGCTACAATAGTCAAAATAGCCTGAATGCCTAATAATTCAGAATGTTCATCATGTTGAAACTGCATAGAACGTTGGAATTGACCGAATTCGTCAAATGGCAAGAGTATTCTAAGTGATCAGAGGGATAAAACCAGCTAGTCAAAATAGCCTGAATGCCCAATAATTCAGAATGGCGAATAAATGGCAAGAGTATTAAAACTGATTCCAATAATTCAGAATGTTCATCATGTTGAAACTGAATAGAACGTTGGAATTGACCGAATTCGTTAAATGGCAAGAGTATTAAAACTGATCAGAGTGATAAAACCACCTACAATAGTCAAACTAGCCTGAATGCCCAATAATTCAGAATGTTCATCATGTTGAAACTGAATAGAACGTTGGAATTGACCGAATTCGTCAAATGGCAAGAGCATTCAAAGTGTTCAGAGTGATTAAACCAGCTACAATAGTCAAAATAGCCTGAATGCCCAATAATTCAGAATGTGAAACTGACCGAATAAATGGCAAGAGTATTAAAACTGATTCCAATAATTCAGAATGTTCATCATGTTGAAACTGAATAGAACGTTGGAATTGACCGAATTCGTTAAATGGCAAGAGTATTAAAACTGATCAGAGTGATAAAACCACCTACAATAGTCAAACTAGCCTGAATGCCCAATAATTCAGAATGTTCATCATGTTGAAACTGAATAGAACGTTGGAATTGACCGAATTCGTCAAATGGCAAGAGCATTCAAAGTGTTCAGAGTGATTAAACCAGCTACAATAGTCAAAATAGCCTGAATGCCCAATAATTCAGAATGTTCATCATGTTAAAACTGAATAGAACGTTGGAATTGACCTAATTTGTCAAATGGCAAGAGTATTGAACGTGATCAGAGTGATAAAACCAGCCAGACTAATCAAAATAGCCTGAATGCCCAATAATTCAGAATGTTCATCATGTTGAAACTGAATAGAACGTTGGAATTGACCGAATTCGTCAAATGGCAAGAGTATTCAAAGTGATCAGAGTGATAAAACCAGCCAGACTAATCAAAATAGCCTCAATGCCCAATAATTCATTATGTTCAAACTGAATAGAACGTGTGAATTGACCGAATTCGTCAAATGGCAAGAGTATTCGAAGTGATCAGAGGGATAAACCAGCTAGTCAAAATAGCCTGAATGCCCAATAATTCAGAATGTTCATCATGTTGAAACTGAATAGAACGTTGGAATTGACCGAATTCGTCAAATGGCAAGAGTATTCAAAGTGATCAGAGTGATAAAACCACCTACAATAGTCAAAATAGCCTGAATGCCCAATAATTCAGAATGTTCATCATGTTCAAACTGAATAGAACGTTGGAATTGACCGAATTCGTCAAATGGCAAAAGCATTCAAAGTGATCAGAGTGATAAAACCAGCTACAATAATCAAAATAGTCATTGTGCGCGGCAAAAAGCTCAGCGTACTGGCCCTCCGGAGATGTATGGCTCGAATGGGAAAGCCAAGAATTATTATGGACATTGAAATCCCCAGCAACTACAATTTCACTGTCCGGATAATCTTCTAAGACTTTAGAAATAGAGTCGGAAAGGGCGTCGAAGCCATTTAGGGTAGCCTCCCTTTCCAAATTTGGACTTCTATAAAGAAACCCGAAGTGTAATAGATGTGTTCCAATCCTGAATTTAACCCAGAGAGAGTTAAATTCTGGATCTTGTGAGTTCAAATGTTGCTGACTCTGGAATACAACACCATTACGTATATATATCACAAGGCCTCTGTGAGAAGAGAAAGAGGAGAGAGTGTGATAACCAGGAATGTGAAAATCCTGTGGATCAGAATCCTCACACACCTGGGTCTCACATAGAGCGAGCACATCCGGCCTATGGAAATTAGTGTGTGCGTATACCGCAAAAAAATTCGTTCTTAACCCGCGAATGTTCGCAAAGTGAATTTTAAATCTACCTACCATAACACTACCAAAAACAAAACAACATCAAAGCAAAACACAAATAACTCTGCACCCCTCCCGCCGCTGTTATTTCTGTTAGTTGTTCAGTGTTATACCTACAACAACTAACAGAACAGCGACAAGAAGAATGCAGAACTATTTGTGATATGCGAAGGGACTAGGGAAGGGGGAACACTTGTGCAAGACAATGAGGGGGAATAAAAAAGCCCTTAGTGTTGTCTGTTTTGTGTTGATGCGTGGAGCTGGTTATTATTGTTGTTGTTGTTGACGTGTGCGCGCGGTTTGGTTATCGTTTGGTTGTTTGTTTGTTTTTCGTCGTTTGGGTATTGCTGTTGTTGTTATGTTGTGGTTATTGTAATGTTATATTCTCTCTTTTTTTCTATTTTGTTTTGTTTAATTTGTGTTGCACATTATATTATTAATTTTATTTGTTGGTAATTGTTGATTAGTTATTTTTAATTTTAGCATTTTTTTTTTGTTAGAGAGGGGAAAAAAAAAAACACTGAAAACACGAAAACGCGACGGACG
The DNA here is from genome assembly GCA_958296145.1 of Hydrotaea cyrtoneurina. Lineage (NCBI taxonomy): Eukaryota > Metazoa > Arthropoda > Insecta > Diptera > Muscidae > Hydrotaea > Hydrotaea cyrtoneurina. The sequence goes on from OY282514.1 coordinate 58,389,666, forward strand.
GACAAAATGTGCGTGTGCACGGAATAAAAGACAAACACTCACTCATAGCCTGAATGCCCAATAATTCAGAATGTTCATCATGTTAAAACTGAATAGAACGTTGGAATTGACCGAATTTGTCAAATGGCAAGAGTATTCAACGTGATCAGAGTGATAAAACCAGCCAGACTAATCAAAATAGCCTGAATGCCCAATAATTCAGAATGTTCATCATGTTGAAACTGAATAGAACGTTGGAATTGACCGAATTCGTCAAATGGCAAGAGTATTCAAAGTGATCAGAGTGATAAAACCAGCCAGACTAATCAAAATAGCCTCAATGCCCAATAATTCATTATGTGCATCATGTTCAAAGTGAATAGAACGTTGGAATTGACCGAATTCGTCAAATGGCAAGAGTATTCAAAGTGATCAGAGTGATAAAACCACCTACAATAGTCAAAATAGCCTGAATGCCCAATAATTCAGAATGTTCATCATGTTAAAACTGAATAGAACGTTGGAATTGACCGAATTCGTCAAATGGCAAGAGCATTCAAAGTGATCAGAGTGATTAAACCAGCTACAATAGTCAAAATAGCCTGAATGCCCAATAATTCAGAATGTTCATCATGTTCAAACTGAATAGAACTTTGGAATTGACCGAATTCGTCAAATGGCAAGAGCATTCAAAGTGATCAGAGTGATTAAACCAGCTACAATAGTCAAAATAGCATGAATGCCCAATAATTCAGAATGTTCATCATGTTAAAACTGAATAGAACGTTGGAATTGACCGAATTTGTCAAATGGCAAGAGTATTCAACGTGATCAGAGTGATAAAACCAGCCAGACTAATCAAAATAGCCTGAATGCCCAATAATTCAGAATGTTCATCATGTTAAAACTGAATAGAACGTTGGAATTGACCGAATTTGTCAAATGGCAAGAGTATTCAACGTGATCAGAGTGATAAAACCAGCCAGACTAATCAAAATAGCCTGAATGCCCAATAATTCAGAATGTTCATCATGTTGAAACTGCATAGAACGTTGGAATTGACCGAATTCGTCAAATGGCAAGAGCATTCAAAGTGATCAGAGTGATTAAACCAGCTACAATAGTCAAAATAGCCTGAATGCCCAATAATTCATAATGTGCATCATGTTAAAACTGAATAGAACGTTGGAATTGACCGAATTTGTCAAATGGCAAGAGTATTCAACGTGATCAGAGTGATAAAACCAGTCCGACTAATCAAAATAGCCTGAATGCCCAATAATTCATAATGTTCATCATGTTAAAACTGAATAGAACGTTGGAATTGACCGAATTCGTCAAATGGCAAGAGTATTTAAAGTGATCAGAGTGATTAAACCAGCTACAATAGTCAAAATAGCCTGAATGCCTAATAATTCAGAATGTTCATCATGTTGAAACTGAATAGAACGTTGGAATTGACCGAATTCGTCAAATGGCAAGAGTGTTCAGAGTGATCAGAGTGATTATTTTATTCATTTATTTTTTTATTAATTACAATACAAAGTAAATTTTATATTCTAATTTTGGGTCCAAGGATAAACCGAGTGACAAAGACTATTTGGCTTGATTTTTGCAGCGACAGACCAAAGCCTCTGGTGGGAATCGAACCCACAACCCCCACGCTGATAGGCAAGCACGCTACCAACTCGCCTACCGGGGCGCTTTCAGAGTGATTAAACCAGCTACAATAGTCAAAATAGCCTGAATGCCCAATAATTCAGAATGTTCATCATGTTCAAACTGAATAGAATTGACCGAATTCGTCAAATGGCAAAAGCATTCAAAGTGATCAGAGTGATTAAACCAGCTACAATAGTCAAAATAGCCTGAATGCCCAATAATTCATAATGTTCATCATGTTAAAACTGAATAGAACGTTGGAATTGACCGAATTCGTCAAATGGCAAGAGTATTCAACGTGATCAGAGTGATAAAACCAGCCAGACTAATCAAAATAGCCTGAATGCCCAATAATTCAGAATGTTCATCATGTTGAAACTGCATAGAACGTTGGAATTGACCGAATTCGTCAAATGGCAAGAGTATTCGAAGTGATCAGAGGGATAAAACCAGATAGTCAAAATAGCCTGAATGCCCAATAATTCAGAATGTTCATCATGTTAAAACTGAATAGAACGTTGGAATTGACCGAATTCGTCAAATGGCAAGAGCATTCAAAGTGATCAGAGTGATTAAACCAGCTACAATAGTCAAAATAGCCTGAATGCCCAATAATTCATAATGTGCATCATGTTAAAACTGAATAGAACGTTGGAATTGACCGAATTTGTCAAATGGCAAGAGTATTCAACGTGATCAGAGTGATAAAACCAGTCCGACTAATCAAAATAGCCTGAATGCCCAATAATTCATAATGTTCATCATGTTAAAACTGAATAGAACGTTGGAATTGACCGAATTCGTCAAATGGCAAGAGTATTTAAAGTGATCAGAGTGATTAAACCAGCTACAATAGTCAAAATAGCCTGAATGCCTAATAATTCAGAATGTTCATCATGTTGAAACTGAATAGAACGTTGGAATTGACCGAATTCGTCAAATGGCAAGAGTGTTCAGAGTGATCAGAGTGATTATTTTATTCATTTATTTTTTTATTAATTACAATACAAAGTAAATTTTATATTCTAATTTTGGGTCCAAGGATAAACCGAGTGACAAAGACTATTTGGCTTGATTTTTGCAGCGACAGACCAAAGCCTCTGGTGGGAATCGAACCCACAACCTCCACGCTGATAGGCAAGCACGCTACCAACTCGCCTACCGGGGCGCTTTCAGAGTGATTAAACCAGCTACAATAGTCAAAATAGCCTGAATGCCCAATAATTCAGAATGTTCATCATGTTCAAACTGAATAGAATTGACCGAATTCGTCAAATGGCAAGAGCATTCAAAGTGATCAGAGTGATTAAACCAGCTACAATAGTCAAAATAGCCTGAATGCCCAATAATTCATAATGTTCATCATGTTAAAACTGAATAGAACGTTGGAATTGACCGAATTCGTCAAATGGCAAGAGTATTCAAAGTGATCAGAGTGATTAAACCAGCTACAATAGTCAAAATAGCCTGAATGCCTAATAATTCAGAATGTTCATCATGTTGAAACTGAATAGAACGTTGGAATTTACCGAATTCGTCAAATGGCAAGAGTGTTCAGAGTGATCAGAGTGACTAAACCAGCTACAATAGTCAAAATAGCCTGAATGCCTAATAATTCAGAATGTTCATCATGTTGAAACTGCATAGAACGTTGGAATTGACCGAATTCGTCAAATGGAAAGAGTATTCGAAGTGATCAGAGGGATAAAACCAGCTAGTCAAAATAGCCTGAATGCCCAATAATTCAGAATGATCATCATGTTGAAACTGACCGAATTCGTTAAATGGCAAGAGTATTAAAACTGATCAGAGTGATAAAACCACCTACAATAGTCAAAATAGCCTGATTGCCCAATAATTCAGAATGTTCATCATGTTGAAACTGAATAGAACGTTGGAATTGACCGAATTTGTCAAATGGCAAGAGTATTCAACGTGATCAGAGTGATAAAACCAGCCAGACTAATCAAAATAGCCTCAATGCCCAATAATTCATTATGTTCATCATGTTCAAACTGAATAGAACGTGTGCATTGACCGAATTCGTCAAATGGCAAGAGTATTCGAAGTGATCAGAGGGATAAACCAGCTAGTCAAAATAGCCTGAATGCCCAATAATTCAGAATGTTCATCATGTTGAAACTGAATAGAACGTTGGAATTGACCGAATTTGTCAAATGGCAAGAGTATTGAACGTGATCAGAGTGATAAAACCAGCCAGACTAATCAAAATAGCCTGAATGCCCAATAATTCAGAATGTTCATCATGTTGAAACGGAATAGAACGTTGGAATTGACCGAATTCGTCAAATGGCAAGAGTATTCAAAGTGATCAGAGTGATAAAACCAGCCAGACTAATCAAAATAGCCTCAATGCCCAATAATTCATTATGTTCATCATGTTCAAACTGAATAGAACGTGTGAATTGACCGAATTCGTCAAATGGCAAGAGTATTCGAAGTGATCAGAGGGATAAACCAGCTAGTCAAAATAGCCTGAATGCCCAATAATTCAGAATGTTCATCATGTTGAAACTGAATAGAACGTTGGAATTGACCGAATTCGTCAAATGGCAAGAGTATTCAAAGTGATCAGAGTGATAAAACCACCTACAATAGTCAAAATAGCCTGAATGCCCAATAATTCAGAATGTTCATCATGTTCAAACTGAATAGAACGTTGGAATTGACCGAATTCGTCAAATGGCAAGAGCATTCAAAGTGATCAGAGTGATTAAACCAGCTACAATAGTCAAAATAGCATGAATGCCCAATAATTCAGAATGTTCATCATGTTCAAACTGAATAGAACGTTGGAATTGACCGAATTCGTCAAATGGCAAAAGCATTCAAAGTGATCAGAGTGATAAAACCAGCTACAATAATCAAAATAGCCTGAATGCCCATTAATTCAGCATGTTCATCATGTTGAAACTGAATAGAACGTTGGAATTGACCGAATTCGTCAAATGGCAAGAGTATTCAAAGTGATCAGAGTGATTAAACCAGCTACAATAGTCAAAATAGCCTGAATGCCTAATAATTCAGAATGTTCATCATGTTGAAACTGACCGAATAAATGGCAAGAGTATTAAAACTGATTCCAATAATTCAGAATGTTCATCATGTTGAAACTGAATAGAACGTTGGAATTGACCAGCTACAATAGTCAAAATAGCCTGAATGCCTAATAATTCAGAATGTTCATCATGTTGAAACTGACCGAATAAATGGCAAGAGTATTAAAACTGATTCCAATAATTCAGAATGTTCATCATGTTGAAACTGAATAGAACGTTGGAATTGACCGAATTCGTCAAATGGCAAGAGTATTCAAAGTGATCAGAGTGATAAAACCACCTACAATAATCAAAATAGCCTGAATGCCCATTAATTCAGAATGTTCATCATGTTGAAACTGAATAGAACGTTGGAATTGACCGAATTCGTCAAATAGCAAAAGCATTCAAAGTGATCAGAGTGATTAAACCAGCTACAATAGTCAAAATAGCCTGAATGCCTAATAATTCAGAATGTTCATCATGTTGAAACTGAATAGAACGTTGGAATTGACCGAATTCGTCAAATGGCAAGAGTGTTCAGAGTGATTAAACCAGCTACAATAGTCAAAATAGCCTGAATGCCTAATAATTCAGAATGTTCATCATGTTGAAACTGCATAGAACGTTGGAATTGACCGAATTCGTCAAATGGCAAGAGTATTCGAAGTGATCAGAGGGATAAAACCAGCTAGTCAAAATAGCCTGAATGCCCAATAATTCAGAATGTTCATCATGTTGAAACTAACCGAATTCGTTAAATGGCAAGAGTATTAAAACTGATCAGAGTGATAAAACCACCTACAATAGTCAAACTAGCCTGAATGCCCAATAATTCAGAATGTTCATCATGTTGAAACTGAATAGAACGTTGGAATTGACCGAATTCGTCAAATGGCAAGAGTGTTCAGAGTGATCAGAGTGATTAAACCAGCTACAATAGTCAAAATAGCCTGAATGCCTAATAATTCAGAATGTTCATCATGTTGAAACTGAATAGAACGTTGGAATTGACCGAATTCGTAAACTGGCAAGAGTATTCAAAGTGACCAGAGTGATAAAACCAGCTACAATAATCAAAATAGCCTGAATGACCAATACTTCAGTATGTTCATAATGTTGAAACTGAATAGAACGTTGGAATTGACCGAATTCGTCAAATGGCAAGAGTGTTCAGAGTGATCAGAGTGATTAAACCAGCTACAATAGTCAAAATAGCCTGAATGCCTAATAATTCAGAATGTTCATCATGTTGAAACTGAATAGAACGTTGGAATTGACCGAATTCGTCAAATGGCAAGAGTGTTCAGAGTGATTAAACCAGCTACAATAGTCAAAATAGCCTGAATGCCTAATAATTCAGAATGTTCATCATGTTGAAATTGCATAGAACGTTGGAATTGACCGAATTCGTCAAATGGCAAGAGTATTCGAAGTGATCAGAGGGATAAAACCAGCTAGTCAAAATAGCCTGAATGCCCAATAATTCAGAATGTTCATCATGTTGAAACTAACCGAATTCGTTAAATGGCAAGAGTATTAAAACTGATCAGAGTGATAAAACCACCTACAATAGTCAAACTAGCCTGAATGCCCAATAATTCAGAATGTTCATCATGTTGAAACTGAATAGAACGTTGGAATTGACCGAATTCGTCAAATGGCAAGAGCATTCAAAGTGTTCAGAGTGATTAAACCAGCTACAATAGTCAAAATAGCCTGAATGCCCAATAATTCAGAATGTTCATCATGTTAAAACTGAATAGAACGTTGGAATTGACCTAATTTGTCAAATGGCAAGAGTATTGAACGTGATCAGAGTGATAAAACCAGCCAGACTAATCAAAATAGCCTGAATGCCCAATAATTCAGAATGTTCATCATGTTGAAACTGAATAGAACGTTGGAATTGACCGAATTCGTCAAATGGCAAGAGTATTCAAAGTGATCAGAGTGATAAAACCAGCCAGACTAATCAAAATAGCCTCAATGCCCAATAATTCATTATGTTCAAACTGAATAGAACGTGTGAATTGACCGAATTCGTCAAATGGCAAGAGTATTCGAAGTGATCAGAGGGATAAACCAGCTAGTCAAAATAGCCTGAATGCCCAATAATTCAGAATGTTCATCATGTTGAAACTGAATAGAACGTTGGAATTGACCGAATTCGTCAAATGGCAAGAGTATTCAAAGTGATCAGAGTGATAAAACCACCTACAATAGTCAAAATAGCCTGAATGCCCAATAATTCAGAATGTTCATCATGTTCAAACTGAATAGAACGTTGGAATTGACCGAATTCGTCAAATGGCAAAAGCATTCAAAGTGATCAGAGTGATAAAACCAGCTACAATAATCAAAATAGCCTGAATGCCCATTAATTCAGATACGTAATGGTGTGGTGTTCCAGAGCCAGCAACATTTGGACTCACAAGATCCAGAATTTAACTTTCTTTGGGTTAAGTTCAGGATTGGATCACACCCATTACACTTCGGGTTTCTTTACAGAAGCCCAAATTTGGAAAGGGAGGCTACCCTAAACGGCTTCGACGCCCTTTCTGATTCTATATCTAAAGTTTTAGAAGATTGTCCGGACAGTGAAATTGTAGTTGCTGGGGATTTCAATGTCCATAATCAATCTTGGCTTTCCCATTCGAGCCACACTTCTCCGGAGGGACAGTACGCTGAGCTTTTCGCCGCGCATAATAACTTGACGCAACTAGTGAATGAACCAACACACATTCCGCGTGTTGAAGGGCAATATCATAATATTCTTGACCTTTTCTTAACCTCACACCCTGAAAAGTACGAGGTTAATATTCTTGCACCTCTTGGTAACTCGGATCATTGCACCATTTCAGCATCCTTTTCGTTCTCCGATCTTCGATCCACTTCTAAACCAGTCACGAAGCGGACATTGTACATATACGAAAAGGCACGTTGGGCCGAGCTCAACAATTTCTATCAGCATTTTAATTGGAAATTATGTTTCCTAGACAATAATGTCGATGCTGCTGCTGAAATGGTAGAGAAAATAATTCTTCATGGAATAAACACGTTTATTCCATCGAAGACTACTTCGAATAAACCTTCAAAGAATTGTTGGTTTAATCAGACATGCAAAGAAGCTGTCAGATCCAAAGAGGAAGCGTTCAGAAATTGGCGTTTAAATAAAAACGTCACTACTGAGCTGCTACGTAAGCAGGCAAGATCCAATTGTGCCAGAGTGCTTAGGCGCGAAAAACTTCTCCACGAACAGCGCCTTCGTGCTAAAGTTCTTTCTTCTCCGAGGGGAAGTAAGAGCTTTTGGGCATTTGTTAAAAGAGTAAGGGACAATTCTTCATCTTCTATCCCAACTCTCGTTAACGGTGACCAGATATTCACTGACCCGGTTGACAAAGCTAACCTTCTGGCTGAAATATTTGCAAAGAATTCATCTTTGCCAGACAGCAGTCAACCACTCCCCGTAATCGAAAACGTATCTACTTCGATGCCTCAGATATTTTTTCGAACACGTGGCGTTAAAAGGGTTCTTGCAGATCTCAATGTAAACAAAACTCCGGGCCCGGATGGCATTTCAGCACTTGTCCTATGTAAGTGCTCTTCGACGCTAGCTCGTCCATTGCGCAATCTTTTCAACATGTCGTACCGTGCTGGTATTTACCCTTCACGTTGGAAAGTTGCCAATGTTCAGCCGATCCCCAAGAAAGGTGAGGCTACTAATCCTGCGAATTACCGTCCAATTGCAATATGTTCTGCGCTCTCGAAGGTTATGGAGAGCATGGTTAACCACCATCTTGTTAAGTATTTAGAGTCTAACGGCCTTCTAAATGATCGACAGTATGGCTTCCGTAGAAATCGATCTACTGGAGACCTGATGGCGCTCCTTTCGGAGCGATGGAGTCGATCTATTCACGCCCTTGGTGAAAGTAAGGTCGTGGCTCTGGATATTTCCAAGGCGTTCGATAGGGTCTGGCACGGAGCACTCATATCAAAACTTATTGCTTTTGGTGTCGGTAATATCTTCTCTCGATTCATATCGAGTTTCCTCAGGGATCGCTCTATACGAGTTGTTATAGATGGGGTCTCATCCAACGAGCATAGGTTGACCGCAGGAGTTCCACAAGGCTCTGTCCTCTCTCCCTCTCTATTTCTTATTTTCATTGACGACTTGTTGGGTCAGACTGTGAACCCGATCTACTCCTTTGCGGATGACAGCAATCTCTGTCATTCATACTCATTTGATCATCGGCCAGGTCCTCTGGAGGTCGAGGACAAAAGGCGAATGATGAATGACTCACTTAACCGCGATCTGTCGACGATTTGTGAGTGGGGCCAAATGAATAGAGTAGATTTTAATGCACAAAAGACCCAGTGCTGTTTGTTGTCACACAAACGTTCACCAGATCCAGCATCGTCGTCAATTTCTATGGGTGGTGTGGATATCGACGAATCAGACACTCTTGATGTTCTGGGCATGAAGATACAGGGTGATGCTCGCTGGGCTAGCCATATATTCGAAGTGTCGAAAGAAGCATTCAAGTGTTTAGGCTTTTTGAAGCGGTGCAAGAAATACTTCACTCCATCTGATCTCGTAAATATTTACACCACTTACATCCGGCCTAAAATGGAATACAACTCGCATATATGGGCAGGGGCTCCATTAACATCTTTGAAGCTTCTGGACCGTGTACAGAGGGGAGCGGTGGTGATGATAGGGGATGGTAGGGTATCCAGCTCTATTGTCTCCCTACAGCATCGCCGAAATGTGGGTTGTGTATCGCTATTCTATAGATATTTTAATGGTATCTGTTCAGAAGATATCCGTCGTCTGGTCCCTGACGTTAGAACATTTAGTCGGAATACACGGCTATCCAGGGTATCTCATCCGTTCATTGTGAAATGGCCGGTTGACCGGACGACGCACTATAGAGAAAATTCGTTCTTTAGCCGAACCGTTCGTATGTGGAATAATCTTCCAGCAAATGTGTTTCCTGCCAGTTGTGACATTCAGAAATTCAAAACAAATGTCAACAAACACTACTCCCTCTTTCCTCCTTCCGATACCCTAATTTCCTTCCGCTAACACAATGCATTGCATTTATAGGGGGCATCGCCTGAGTGTTGGCCTTCAAAAAAAAAAATAAAAATGTTGAAACTGAATAGAACGTTGGAAATGACCGAATTCGTCAAATGGCAAGAGTATTCAAAGTGATCAGAGTGATAAAACCAGCCAGACTAATCAAAATAGCCTCAATGCCCAATAATTCATTATGTTCATCATGTTCAAACTGAATAGAACGTTGGAATTGACCGAATTCGTCAAATGGCAAGAGTATTCAAAGTGATCAGAGTGATAAAACCACCTACAATAGTCAAAATAGCCTGAATGCCCAATAATTCAGAATGTTCATCATGTTCAAACTGAATAAAACGTTGGAATTGACCGAATTCGTCAAATGGCAAGAGCATTCAAAGTGATCAGAGTGATTAAACCAGCTACAATAGTCAAAATAGCATGAATGCCCAATAATTCAGAATGTTCATCATGTTCAAACTGAATAAAACGTTGGAATTGACCGAATTCGTCAAATGGCAAGAGCATTCAAAGTGTTCAGAGTGATTAAACCAGCTACAATAGTCAAAATAGCCTGAATGCCCAATAATTCAGAATGTTCATCATGTTAAAACTGAATAGAACGTTGGAATTGACCGAATTTGTCAAATGGCAAGAGTATTCAACGTGATCAGAGTGATAAAACCAGCCAGACTAATCAAAATAGCCTGAATGCCCAATAATTCAGAATGTTCATCATGTTGAAACTGAATAGAACGTTGGAATTGACCGAATTCGTCAAATGGCAAGAGTATTCGAAGTGTTCAGAGGGATAAACCGGCTAGTCAAAATAGCCTGAATGCCCAATAATTCAGAATGTTCATCATGTTCAAACTGAATAAAACGTTGGAATTGACCGAATTCGTCAAATGGCAAGAGCATTCAAAGTGATCAGAGTGATTAAACCAGCTACAATAGTCAAAATAGCATGAATGCCCAATAATTCAGAATGTTCATCATGTTCAAACTGAATAGAACGTTGGAATTGACCGAATTCGTCAAATGGCAAAAGCATTCAAAGTGATCAGAGTGATAAAACCAGCTACAATAATCAAAATAGCTTGAATGCCCATTAATTCAGAATGTTCATCATGTTGAAACTGAATAGAACATTGGAATTGACCGAATTCGTCAAATGGCAAGAGTATTCAAAGTGATCAGAGTGATTAAACCAGCTACAATAGTCAAAATAGCCAGAATGCCTAATAATTCAGAATGTTCATCATGTTGAAACTGAATAGAACGTTGGAATTGACCGAATTCGTCAAATGGCAAGAGTGTTCAGAGTGTTCAGAGTGATCAGAGTGATTAAACCAGCTACAATAGTCAAAATAGCTTGAATGCCTAATAATACAGAATGTTCATCATGTTGAAACTGCATAGAACGTTGGAATTGACCGAATTCGTCAAATGGCAAGAGTATTCGAAGTGATCAGAGGGATAAAACCAGATAGTCAAAATAGCCTGAATGCCCAATAATTCAGAATGTTCATCATGTTAAAACTGAATAGAACGTTGGAATTGACCGAATTCGTCAAATGGCAAGAGCATTCAAAGTGATCAGAGTGATTAAACCAGCTACAATAGTCAAAATAGCCTGAATGCCCAATAATTCATAATGTGCATCATGTTAAAACTGAATAGAACGTTGGAATTGACCGAATTTGTCAAATGGCAAGAGTATTCAACGTGATCAGAGTGATAAAACCAGCCCGACTAATCAAAATAGCCTGAATGCCTAATAATACAGAATGTTCATCATGTTGAAACTGCATAGAACGTTGGAATTGACCGAATTCGTCAAATGGCAAGAGTATTCGAAGTGATCAGAGGGATAAAACCAGATAGTCAAAATAGCCTGAATGCCCAATAATTCAGAATGTTCATCATGTTAAAACTGAATAGAACGTTGGAATTGACCGAATTCGTCAAATGGCAAGAGCATTCAAAGTGATCAGAGTGATTAAACCAGCTACAATAGTCAAAATAGCCTGAATGCCCAATAATTCATAATGTTCATCATGTTAAAACTGAATAGAACGTTGGAATTGACCGAATTCGTCAAATGGCAAGAGTATTTAAAGTGAGTGATTAAACCAGCTACAATAGTCAAAATAGCATGAATGCCCAATAATTCAGAATGTTCATCATGTTCAAACTGAATAAAACGTTGGAATTGACCGAATTCGTCAAATGGCAAGAGCATTCAAAGTGTTCAGAGTGATTAAACCAGCTACAATAGTCAAAATAGCCTGAATGCCCAATAATTCAGAATGTTCATCATGTTAAAACTGAATAGAACGTTGGAATTGACCGAATTTGTCAAATGGCAAGAGTATTCAACGTGATCAGAGTGATAAAACCAGCCAGACTAATCAAAATAGCCTGAATGCCCAATAATTCAGAATGTTCATCATGTTGAAACTGAATAGAACGTTGGAATTGACCGAATTCGTCAAATGGCAAGAGTATTCGAAGTGTTCAGAGGGATAAACCGGCTAGTCAAAATAGCCTGAATGCCCAATAATTCAGAATGTTCATCATGTTCAAACTGAATAAAACGTTGGAATTGACCGAATTCGTCAAATGGCAAGAGCATTCAAAGTGATCAGAGTGATTAAACCAGCTACAATAGTCAAAATAGCATGAATGCCCAATAATTCAGAATGTTCATCATGTTCAAACTGAATAGAACGTTGGAATTGACCGAATTCGTCAAATGGCAAAAGCATTCAAAGTGATCAGAGTGATAAAACCAGCTACAATAATCAAAATAGCTTGAATGCCCATTAATTCAGAATGTTCATCATGTTGAAACTGAATAGAACATTGGAATTGACCGAATTCGTCAAATGGCAAGAGTATTCAAAGTGATCAGAGTGATTAAACCAGCTACAATAGTCAAAATAGCCAGAATGCCTAATAATTCAGAATGTTCATCATGTTGAAACTGAATAGAACGTTGGAATTGACCGAATTCGTCAAATGGCAAGAGTGTTCAGAGTGTTCAGAGTGATCAGAGTGATTAAACCAGCTACAATAGTCAAAATAGCTTGAATGCCTAATAATACAGAATGTTCATCATGTTGAAACTGCATAGAACGTTGGAATTGACCGAATTCGTCAAATGGCAAGAGTATTCGAAGTGATCAGAGGGATAAAACCAGATAGTCAAAATAGCCTGAATGCCCAATAATTCAGAATGTTCATCATGTTAAAACTGAATAGAACGTTGGAATTGACCGAATTCGTCAAATGGCAAGAGCATTCAAAGTGATCAGAGTGATTAAACCAGCTACAATAGTCAAAATAGCCTGAATGCCCAATAATTCATAATGTGCATCATGTTAAAACTGAATAGAACGTTGGAATTGACCGAATTTGTCAAATGGCAAGAGTATTCAACGTGATCAGAGTGATAAAACCAGCCCGACTAATCAAAATAGCCTGAATGCCTAATAATACAGAATGTTCATCATGTTGAAACTGCATAGAACGTTGGAATTGACCGAATTCGTCAAATGGCAAGAGTATTCGAAGTGATCAGAGGGATAAAACCAGATAGTCAAAATAGCCTGAATGCCCAATAATTCAGAATGTTCATCATGTTAAAACTGAATAGAACGTTGGAATTGACCGAATTCGTCAAATGGCAAGAGCATTCAAAGTGATCAGAGTGATTAAACCAGCTACAATAGTCAAAATAGCCTGAATGCCCAATAATTCATAATGTTCATCATGTTAAAACTGAATAGAACGTTGGAATTGACCGAATTCGTCAAATGGCAAGAGTATTTAAAGTGAGTGATTAAACCAGCTACAATAGTCAAAATAGCCTGAATGCCTAATAATTCAGAATGTTCATCATGTTGAAACTGAATAGAACGTTGGAATTGACCGAATTCGTCAAATGGCAAGAGTGTTCAGAGTGATCAGAGTGATTATTTTATTTATTTATTTATTTATTAATTACAATACAAAGTAAATTTTATATTCTAATTTTGGGTCCAAGGATAAACCGAGTGACAAAGACTATTTGGCTTGATTTTTGCAGCGACAGAGCAAAGCCTCTGGTGGGAATCGAACCCACAACCCCCACGCTGATAGGCAAGCACGCTACCAACTCGCCTACCGGGGCGCTTTCAGAGTGATTAAACCAGCTACAATAGTCAAAATAGCCTGAATGCCCAATAATTCAGAATGTTCATCATGTTCAAACTGAATAGAATTGACCGAATTCGTCAAATGGCAAGAGCATTCAAAGTGATCAGAGTGATTAAACCAGCTACAATAGTCAAAATAGCCTGAATGCCCAATAATTCATAATGTTCATCATGTTAAAACTGAATAGAACGTTGGAATTGACCGAATTCGTCAAATGGTAAGAGTATTCAAAGTGATCAGAGTGATTAAACCAGCTACAATAGTCAAAATAGCCTGAATGCCTAATAATTCAGAATGTTCATCATGTTGAAACTGAATAGAACGTTGGAATTTACCGAATTCGTCAAATGGCAAGAGTGTTCAGAGTGATCAGAGTGACTAAACCAGCTACAATAGTCAAAATAGCCTGAATGCCTAATAATTCAGAATGTTCATCATGTTGAAACTGCATAGAACGTTGGAATTGACCGAATTCGTCAAATGGAAAGAGTATTCGAAGTGATCAGAGGGATAAAACCAGCTAGTCAAAATAGCCTGAATGCCCAATAATTCAGAATGATCATCATGTTGAAACTGACCGAATTCGTTAAATGGCAAGAGTATTAAAACTGATCAGAGTGATAAAACCACCTACAATAGTCAAAATAGCCTGATTGCCCAATAATTCAGAATGTTCATCATGTTGAAACTGAATAGAACGTTGGAATTGACCGAATTCGTCAAATGGCAAGAGCATTCAGAGTGATTAAACCAGCTACAATAGTCAAAATAGCCTGAATGCCCAATAACTCAGAATGTTCATCATGTTAAAACTGAATAGAACGTTGGAATTGACCGAATTTGTCAAATGGCAAGAGTATTCAACGTGATCAGAGTGATAAAACCAGCCAGACTAATCAAAATAGCCTGAATGCCCAATAATTCAGAATGTTCATCATGTTGAAACTGAATAGAACGTTGGAATTGACCGAATTCGTCAAATGGCAAGAGTATTCAAAGTGATCAGAGTGATAAAACCAGCCAGACTAATCAAAATAGCCTGAATGCCCAATAATTCAGAATGTTCATCATGTTGAAACTGAATAGAACGTTGGAATTGACCGAATTCGTCAAATGGCAAGAGCATTCAGAGTGATTAAACCAGCTACAATAGTCAAAATAGCCTGATTGCCCAATAATTCAGAATGTTCATCATGTTGAAACTGAATAGAACGTTGGAATTGACCGAATTCGTCAAATGGCAAGAGCATTCAGAGTGATTAAACCAGCTACAATAGTCAAAATAGCCTGAATGCCCAATAACTCAGAATGTTCATCATGTTAAAACTGAATAGAACGTTGGAATTGACCGAATTTGTCAAATGGCAAGAGTATTCAACGTGATCAGAGTGATAAAACCAGCCAGACTAATCAAAATAGCCTGAATGCCCAATAACTCAGAATGTTCATCATGTTAAAACTGAATAGAACGTTGGAATTGACCGAATTTGTCAAATGGCAAGAGTATTCAACGTGATCAGAGTGATAAAACCAGCCAGACTAATCAAAATAGCCTGAATGCCCAATAATTCAGAATGTTCATCATGTTGAAACTGGATAGAACGTTGGAATTGACCGAATTCGTCAAATGGCAAGAGCATTCAAAGTGTTTAGATTGATTAAACCAGCTACAATAGTCAAAATAGCCTGAATGCCCAATAATTCAGAATGTTCATCATGTTAAAACTGAATAGAACGTTGGAATTGACCGAATTTGTCAAATGGCAAGAGTATTCAACGTGATCAGAGTGATAAAACCAGCCAGACTAATCAAAATAGCCTGAATGCCCAATAATTCAGAATGTTCATCATGTTGAAACTGAATAGAACGTTGGAATTGACCGAATTCGTCAAATGGCAAGAGTATTCAAAGTGATCAGAGTGATAAAACCAGCCAGACTAATCAAAATAGCCTCAATGCCCAATAATTCATTATGTTCATCATGTTCAAACTGAATAGAACGTTGGAATTGACCGAATTCGTCAAATGGCAAGAGTATTCGAAGTGATCAGAGGGATAAACCAGCTAGTCAAAATATCCTGAATGCCCAATAATTCAGAATGTTCATCATGTTCAAACTGAATAGAACGTTGGAATTGACCGAATTCGTCAAATGGCAAGAGTATTCAAAGTGATCAGAGTGATAAAACCACCTACAATAGTCAAAATAGCCTGAATGCCCAATAATTCAGAATGTTCATCATGTTCAAACTGAATAGAACGTTGGAATTGACCGAATTCGTCAAATGGCAAGAGCATTCAAAGTGATCAGAGTGATTAAACCAGCTACAATAATCAAAATAGCTTGAATGCCCATTAATTCAGAATGTTCATCATGTTGAAACTGAATAGAACGTTGGAATTGACCGAATTCGTCAAATGGCAAGAGTATTCAAAGTGATCAGAGTGATTAAACCAGCTACAATAGTCAAAATAGCCTGAATGCCTAATAATTCAGAATGTTCATCATGTTGAAACTGAATAGAACGTTGGAATTGACCGAATTCGTCAAATGGCAAGAGTATTCGAAGTGATCAGAGGGATAAAACCAGCTAGTCAAAATAGCCTGAATGCCCAATAATTCAGAATGTTCATCATGTTAAAACTGAATAGAACGTTGGAATTGACCGAATTTGTCAAATGGCAAGAGAATTCAACGTGATCAGAGGCATAAAACCACCTACAATAGTCAAAATAGCCTGAATGCCCAATAATTCAGAATGTTCATCACGTTGAAACTGAATAGAACGTTGGAATTGACCGAATTCGTCAAATGGCAAGAGTATTCAAAGCAATCAGAGTGATAAAACCAGCCAGACTAATCAAAATAGCCTGAATGCCCAATAATTCAGAATGTTCATCATGTTGAAACTGAATAGAACGTTGGAATTGACCGAATTCGTTAAATAAAAGTGATCAGATTGATAAAACCAGCCAGACTAATCAAAATAGCTTGAATGCCCAATCAGAGTGTTAAAACCAGCCAGACTAATCAAAATAGCCTGAATGCCCAATAATTCAGAATGTTCATCATGTTGAAACTGTATAGAACGTTGGAATTGGCCAAATTCGTCAAATGGCAAGAGTATTCAAAGTGATTAAACCAGCTACAATAGTCAAAATAGCCTGAATGCCCAATAATTCAGAATGTTCATCATGTTGAAACTGAATAGAACGTTGGAATTGACCGAATTCGTCAAATGGCAAGAGTATTCGAAGTGATCAGAGTGATAAAACCACCTACAATAGTCAAAATAGCCTGAATGCCCAATAATTCAGAATGTTCATCATGTTGAAACTGAATAGAACGTTGGAATTGACCGAATTCGTCAAATGGCAAGAGCATTCAAAGTGTTGAGAGTGATTAAACCAGCTACAATAGTCAAAATAGCCTGAATGCCCAATAATTCAGAATGTTCATCATGTTAAAACTGAATAGAACGTTGGAATTGACCGAATTTGTCAAATGGCAAGAGTATTCAACGTGATCAGAGTGATAAAACCAGCCAGACTCATCAAAATAGCCTGAATGCCCAATAATTCAGAATGTTCATCATGTTGAAACTGAATAGAACGTTGGAATTGACCGAATTCGTCAAATGGCAAGAGTATTCGAAGTGATCAGAGGGATAAACCAGCTAATCAAAATAGCCTGAATGCCCAATAATTCAGAATGTTCATCATGTTGAATCTGAATAGAACGTTGGAATTGACCGAATTCGTCAAATGGCAATAGTGTTCAGAGTGATCAGAGTGATTAAACCAGCTACAATGGTCAAAATAGCCTGAATGCCTAATAATTCAGAATGTTCATCATGTTGAAACTGAATAGAACGTTGGAATTGACCGAATTCGTCAAATGGCAAGAGTATTCAAAGTGATCAGAGTGATAAAACCAGCCAGACTAATAAAAATAGCCTGAATACCCAATAATTCAGAATGTTCATCATGTTCAAACTGAATAGAACCTTGGAATTGACCGAATTCGTTAAATGGCAAGAGTATTCGAAGTGATCAGAGTGATAAAACCACCTACAATAGTCAAAATAGCCTGAATGCCCATTAATTCAGAATGTTCATCATGTTCAAACTGAATAGAACGTTGGAATTGACCGAATTCGTCAAATGGCAAAAGCATTCAAAGTGATCAGAGTGATAAAACCAGCTACAATGGTCAAAATAGCCTGAATGCCTAATAATTCAGAATGTTCATCATGTTGGAATTGACCGAATTCGTCAAATGGCAAGAGTATTCAAAGTGATCAGAGTGATAAAACCAGCCAGACTAATCAAAATAGCCTGAATACCCAATAATTCAGAATGTTCATCATGTTCAAACTGAATAGAACCTTGGAATTGACCGAATTCGTTAAATGGCGAGAGTATTCAAAGTGATCAGAGTGATAAACCACCTACAATAGTCAAAATAGCCTGAATGCCTAATAATTCAGAATGTTCATCATGTTGAAACTGAATAGAACGTTGGAATTGAAAGAATTCGTCAAATGGCAAAAGCATTCAAAGTGATCAGAGTGATAAAACCAGCTACAATAATCAAAATAGCCTGAATGCCCAATAATTCAGAATGTTCATCATGTTGAAACTGAATAGAACGTTGGAATTGACCGAATTCGTCAAATGGCAAAAGCATTCAAAGTGATCAGAGTGATAAAACCAGCTACAATAATCAAAATAGCCTGAATGCCCAATAATTCAGAATGTTCATCATGTTGAAACTGAATAGAACGTTGGAATTGACCGAATTCGTCAAATGGCAAGAGTATTCAGAGTGATTAAACCAGCTACAATAGTCAAAATAGCCTGAATGCCTAATAATTCAGAATGTTCATCATGTTGAAACTGAATAGAACGTTGGAATTGACCGAATTCGTCAAATGGCAAGAGTATCAAAGTGATCAGAGTGATAAAACCAGCTACAATAATCAAAATAGCCTGAATGCCCAATAATTCAGAATGTTCATCATGTTGAAACTGAATAGAACGTTGGAATTGACCGAATTCGTCAAATGGCAAAAGTATTCAGAGTGATCAGAGTGATAAAACCAGCTACAATAATCAAAATAGCCTGAATGCCCAATAATTCAGAATGTTCATCATGTTGAAACTGAATAGAACGTTGGAATTGACCGAATTCGTCAAATGGCAAGAGTATTCAGAGTGATTAAACCAGCTACAATAGTCAAAATAGCCTGAATGCCTAATAATTCAGAATGTTCATCATGTTGAAACTGAATAGAACGTTGGAATTGACCGAATTCGTCAAATGGCAAGAGTATCAAAGTGATCAGACTGATAAAACCAGCCATACTAATCAAAATAGCCTGAATGCCCAATAATTCAGAATGTTCATCATGTTCAAACTGAATAGAACGTTGGAATTGACCGAATTCGTCAAATGGCAAGAGTATTCAAAGTGATCAGAGTGATAAAACCAGCCAGACTAATCAAAATAGCCTGAATGCCCAATAATTCAGAATGTTCATCATGTTCAAACTGAATAGAACCTTGGAATTGACCGAATTCGTTAAATGGCAAGAGTATTCGAAGTGATCAGAGTGATAAAACCACCTACAATAGTCAAAATAGCCTGAATGCCCATTAATTCAGAATGTTCAAACTGAATAGAACGTTGGAATTGACCGAATTCGTCAAATGGCAAAAGCATTCAAAGTGATCAGAGTGATAAAACCAGATACAATAGTCAAAATAGCCTGAATGCCCAATAATTCAGAATTTTCATCCTGTTGAATCTGAATAGAACGTTGGAATTGACCGAATTCGTCAAATGGCAAGAGTATTCAAAGTGATCAGAGTGATAAAACCAGCCAGACTAATCAAAATAGCCTGAATGCCCAATAATTCAGAATGTTCATCCTGTTGAATCTGAATAGAACGTTGGAATTGACCGAATTCGTCAAATGGCAAGAGTATTCAAAGTGATCAGAGTGATAAAACCAGCCAGACTAATCAAAATAGCCTGAATGCCCAATAATTCAGAATGTTCATCATGTTCAAACTGAATAGAACGTTGGAATTGACCGAATTCGTCAAATGGCAAGAGTATTCAGAGTGATTAAACCAGCTACAATAGTCAAAATAGCCTGAATGCCTAATAATTCAGAATGTTCATCATGTTGAAACTGAATAGAACGTTGGAATTGACCGAATTCGTCAAATGGCAAGAGTATTCAAAGTGATCAGAGTGATTAAACCAGCTACAATAGTCAAAATAGCCTGAATGCCCATTAATTCAGAATGTTCATCATGTTCAAACTGAATAGAACGTTGGAATTGACCGAATTCGTCAAATGGCAAGAGTATTCAAAGTGATCAGAGTGATAAAACCAGCCAGACTAATCAAAATAGCCTGATTGCCCAATAATTCAGAATGTTCATCCTGTTGAATCTGAATAGAACGTTGGAATTGACCGAATTCGTCAAATGGCAAGAGTATTCAAAGTGATCAGAGTGATAAAACCAGCCAGACTAATCAAAATAGCCTGAATGCCCAATAATTCAGAATGTTCATCATGTTCAAACTGAATAGAACCTTGGAATTGACCGAATTCGTTAAATGGCAAGAGTATTCGAAGTGATCAGAGTGATAAAACCACCTACAATAGTCAAAATAGCCTGAATGCCCATTAATTCAGAATGTTCAAACTGAATAGAACGTTGGAATTGACCGAATTCGTCAAATGGCAAAAGCATTCAAAGTGATCAGAGTGATAAAACCAGATACAATAGTCAAAATAGCCTGAATGCCCATTAATTCAGAATATTCATCATGTTGAAACTGAATAGAACGTTGGAATTGTCCGAATTCGTCAAATGGCAAGAGTATTCAAAGTGATCAGAGTGATAAAACCAGCCAGACTAATCAAAATAGCCTGAATACCCAATAATTCAGAATGTTCATCATGTTCAAACTGAATAGAACCTTGGAATTGACCGAATTCGTTAAATGGCAAGAGTATTCGAAGTGATCAGAGTGATAAAACCACCTACAATAGTCAAAATAGCCTGAATGCCCATTAATTCAGAATGTTCATCATGTTCAAACTGAATAGAACGTTGGAATTGACCGAATTCGTCAAATGGCAAAAGCATTCAAAGTGATCAGAGTGATAAAACCAGCTACAATAATCAAAATAGCCTGAACCAGATACAATAGTCAAAAACATTGATTAATTCAGAATGTTTATCATGTTGAATCTGAATAGAACGTTGGAATTGACCGAATTCGTCAAATGGCAATAGTGTTCAGAGTGATCAGAGTGATTAAACCAGCTACAATGGTCAAAATAGCCTGAATGCCTAATAATTCAGAATGTTCATCATGTTGAAACTGAATAGAACGTTGGAATTGTCCGAATTCGTCAAATGGCAAGAGTATTCAAAGTGATCAGAGTGATAAAACCAGCCAGACTAATCAAAATAGCCTGAATACCCAATAATTCAGAATGTTCATCATGTTCAAACTGAATAGAACCTTGGAATTGACCGAATTCGTTAAATGGCAAGAGTATTCGAAGTGATCAGAGTGATAAAACCACCTACAATAGTCAAAATAGCCTGAATGCCCATTAATTCAGAATGTTCATCATGTTCAAACTGAATAGAACGTTGGAATTGACCGAATTCGTCAAATGGCAAAAGCATTCAAAGTGATCAGAGTGATAAAACCAGCTACAATAATCAAAATAGCCTGAATGCCCAATAATTCAGAATGTTCATCATGTTGAAACTGAATAGAACGTTGGAATTGACCGAATTCGTCAAATGGCAAAAGCATTCAAAGTGATCAGAGTGATAAAACCAGCTACAATAATCAAGATAGCCTGAATGCCCAATAATTCAGAATGTTCATCATGTTGAAACTGAATAGAACGTTGGAATTGACCGTATTCGTCAAATGGCAAGAGTATTCAGAGTGATTAAACCAGCTACAATAGTCAAAATAGCCTGAATGCCTAATAATTCAGAATGTTCATCATGTTGAAACTGAATAGAACGTTGGAATTGACCGAATTCGTCAAATGGCAAGAGTATCAAAGTGATCAGAGTGATAAAACCAGCTACAATAATCAAAATAGCCTGAATGCCCAATAATTCAGAATGTTCATCATGTTGAAACTGAATAGAACGTTGGAATTGACCGAATTCGTCAAATGGCAAGAGTATTCAGAGTGATTAATCCAGCTACAATAGTCAAAATAGCCTGAATGCCTAATAATTCAGAATGTTCATCATGTTGAAACTGAATAGAACGTTGGAATTGACCGAATTCGTCAAGAGTATCAAAGTGATCAGAGTGATAAAACCAGCCATACTAATCAAAATAGCCTGAATGCCCAATAATTCATTATGTTCATCATGTTCAAACTGCATAGAACGTTGGAATTGACCGAATTCGTCAAATGGCAAGAGCATTCAAAGTGATCAGAGTGATTAAACCAGCTACAATAGTCAAAATAGCCTGAATGCCCAATAATTCAGAATGTTCATCATGTTAAAACTGAATAGAACGTTGGAATTGACCGAATTTGTCAAATGGCAAGAGTACTCAACGTGATCAGAGTGATAAATCCAGCCAGACTAATCAAAATAGCCTGAATGCCCAATAATTCAGAATGTTCATCCTGTTGAATCTGAATAGAACGTTGGAATTGACCGAATTCGCCAAATGGCAAGAGTATTCAAAGTGATCAGAGTGATAAAACCAGCCAGACTAATCAAAATAGCCTGAATGCCCAATAATTCAGAATGTCCATAATGTTGAATCTGAATAGAACGTTGGAATTGACCGAATTCGTTAAATGGCAAGAGTATTCGAAGTGATCAGAGTGAAATAACCACCTACAATAGTCAAAATAGCCTGAATGCCCAATAATTCAGAATGTTCATCATGTTGAAACTGAATAGAACGTTGGAATTGACCGAATTCGTCAAATGGCAAGAGTATTCAAAGTGATCAGAGTGATTAAACCAGCTACAATAGTCAAAATAGCCTGAATTCCCATTAATTCAGAATTCGTCAAATGGCAAGAGTATTCAAAGTGATTAAACCAGCTACAATAGTCAAAATAGCCTGAATGCCCATTAATTCAGAATGTTCATCATGTTCAAACTGAATAGAACGTTGGAATTGACCGAATTCGTCAAATGGCAAGAGTATTCAAAGTGATCAGAGTGATAAAACCAGCCAGACTAATCAAAATAGCCTGAATGCCCAATAATTCAGAATGTTCATCCTGTTGAATCTGAATAGAACGTTGGAATTGACCGAATTCGTCAAATGGCAAGAGTATTCAAAGTGATCAGAGTGATAAAACCAGCCAGACTAATCAAAATAGCCTGAATGCCCAATAATTCAGAATGTTCATCATGTTCAAACTGAATAGAACCTTGGAATTGACCGAATTCGTTAAATGGCAAGAGTATTCGAAGTGATCAGAGTGATAAAACCACCTACAATAGTCAAAATAGCCTGAATGCCCATTAATTCAGAATGTTCAAACTGAATAGAACGTTGGAATTGACCGAATTCGTCAAATGGCAAAAGCATTCAAAGTGATCAGAGTGATAAAACCAGATACAATAGTCAAAATAGCCTGAATGCCCATTAATTCAGAATGTTCATCATGTTCAAACTGAATAGAACGTTGGAATTGACCGAATTCGTCAAATGGCAAAAGCATTCAAAGTGATCAGAGTGATAAAACCAGCTACAATAATCAAAATAGCCTGAACCAGATACAATAGTCAAAAACATTGATTAATTCAGAATGTTCATCATGTTGAATCTGAATAGAACGTTGGAATTGACCGAATTCGTCAAATGGCAATAGTGTTCAGAGTGATCAGAGTGATTAAACCAGCTACAATGGTCAAAATAGCCTGAATGCCTAATAATTCAGAATGTTCATCATGTTGAAACTGAATAGAACGTTGGAATTGACCGAATTCGTCAAATGGCAAGAGTATTCAAAGTGATCAGAGTGATAAAACCAGCCAGACTAATCAAAATAGCCTGAATGCCCAATAATTCAGAATGTTCATCATGTTGAAACTGAATAGAACGTTGGAATTGACCGAATTCGTCAAATGGCAAAAGCATTCAAAGTGATCAGAGTGATAAAACCAGCTACAATAATCAAAATAGCCTGAACCAGATACAATAGTCAAAAACATTGATTAATTCAGAATGTTCATCATGTTGAATCTGAATAGAACGTTGGAATTGACCGAATTCGTCAAATGGCAATAGTGTTCAGAGTGATCAGAGTGATTAAACCAGCTACAATGGTCAAAATAGCCTGAATACCCAATAATTCAGAATGTTCATCATGTTCAAACTGAATAGAACCTTGGAATTGACCGAATTCGTTAAATGGCATGAGTATTCGAAGTGATCAGAGTGATAAAACCACCTACAATAGTCAAAATAGCCTGAATGCCCATTAATTCAGAATGTTCATCATGTTCAAACTGAATAGAACGTTGGAATTGACCGAATTCGTCAAATGGCAAAAGCATTCAAAGTGATCAGAGTGATAAAACCAGCAACAATAATCAAAATAGCCTGAATGACCAATACTTCAGTATGTTCATCATGTTGAAACTGAATAGAACGTTGGAATTGACCGAATTCGTCAAATGGCAAGAGTGTTCAGAGTGATTAAACCAGCTACAATAGTCAAAATAGCCTGAATGCCTAATAATTCAGAATGTTCATCATGTTGAAACTGAATAGAACGTTGGAATTGACCGAATTCGTAAACTGGCAAGAGTATTCAAAGTGATCAGAGTGATAAAACCAGCTACAATAATCAAAATAGCCTGAATGACCAATACTTCAGTAAGTTCATCACGTTGAAACTGAATAGATCGTTGGAATTGACCGAATTCGTCAAATGGCAAGAGTGTTCAGAGTGATCAGAGTGATTAAACCAGCTACAATAGTCAAAATAGCCTGAATGCCTAATAATTCAGAATGTTCATCATGTTGAAACTGCATAGAACGTTGGAATTGACCGAATTCGTCAAATGGCAAGAGTATTCAAAGCGATCAGAGAGATAAAACCAGCCAGACTAATCAAAATAGCCTGAATGCCCAATAATTCAGAATGTTCATCATGTTGAAACTGAATAGAACGTTGGAATTGACCGAATTCGTCAAATGGCAAGAGTGTTCAGAGTGATCAGAGTGATAAAACCACCTACAATAGTCAAAATTGCCTGAATGCCCATTAATTCAGAATGTTCATCATGTTCAAACTGAATAGAACGTTGGAATTGACCGAATTCGTCAAATGGCAAAAGCATTCAAAGTGATCAGATACAATAGTCAAAATAGCCTGAATGCCCATTAATTCAGAATTTTCATCATGTTCAAACTGAATAGAACGTTGGAATTGACCGAATTCGTCAAATGGCAAAAGCATTCAAAGTGATCAGAGTGATAAAACCACCTACAATAGTCAAAATAGCCTGAATGCCCATTAATTCAGAATGTTCATCATGTTCAAACTGAATAAAACGTTGGAATTGACCGAATTCGTCAAATGGCAAAAGCATTCAAAGTGATCAGAGTGATAAAACCAGATACAATAGTCAAAATAGCCTTAATGCCCAATAATTCAGAATGTTCGTCATGTTCAAACTGAATAGAACGTTGGAATTGACCGAGTTCGTCAAATGGCAAGATTATCAAAGTGATCAGAGTGATGAAACCAGCTACAATAATCAAAATAGCCTGAATGACCAATACTTCAGTATGTTCATCATGTTGAAACTGAATAGAACGTTGGAATTGACCGAATTCGTCAAATGGCAAGAGTGTTCAGAGTGATCAGAGTGATTAAACCAGCTACAATAGTCAAAATAGCCTGAATGCCTAATAATTCAGAATGTTCATCATGTTGAAACTGCATAGAACGTTGGAATTGACCGAATTCGTCAAATGGCAAGAGTATTCAAAGCGATCAGAGTGATAAAACCAGCCAGACTAATCAAAATAGCCTGAATGCCCAATAATTCAGAATGTTCATCATGTTGAAACTGAATAGAACGTTCGAATTGACCGAATTCGTCAAATGGCAAGAGTGTTCAGAGTGATCAGAGTGATTAAACCAGCTACCATAGTCAAAAAAGCCTGAATGCCTAATAATTCAGAATGTTCATCATGTTGAAACTGCATAGAACGTTGGAATTGACCGAATTCGTCAAATGGCAAGAGTATTCAAAGCGATCAGAGAGATAAAACTAGCCAGACTAATCAAAATAGCCTGAATGCCCAATAATTCAGAATGTTCATCATGTTGAAACTGAATAGAACGTTGGAATTGACCGAATTCGTCAAATGGCAAGAGTGTTCAGAGTGATAAAACCACCTACAATAGTCAAAATTGCCTGAAGGCCCATTAATTCAGAATGTTCATCATGTTCAAACTGAATAGAACGTTGGAATTGACCGAATTCGTCAAATGGCAAAAGCATTCAAAGTGATCAGAGTGATTAAACCAGCTACAATAGTCAAAATACCCTGAATGCCCAATAATTCAGAATGTTCATCATGTTAAAACTGAATAGAACGTTGGAATTGACCGAATTTGTCAAATGGCAAGAGTACTCAACGTGATCAGAGTGATAAATCCAGCCAGACCAATCAAAATAGCCTGAATGCCCAATAATTCAGAATGTCCATAATGTTGAATCTGAATAGAACGTTGGAATTGACCGAATTCGTTAAATGGCAAGAGTATTCGAAGTGATCAGAGTGACAAAACCACCTACAATAGTCAAAATAGCCTGAATGCCCAATAATTCAGAATGTTCATCATGTTTAAACTGAATAGAACGTTGGAATTGACCGAATTCGTCAAATGGCAAGAGTATTCAAAGTGATCAGAGTGATTAAACCAGCTACAATAGTCAAAATAGCCTGAATGCCCATTAATTCAGAATTCGTCAAATGGCAAGAGTATTCAAAGTGATCAGAGTGATTAAACCAGCTACAATAGTCAAAATAGCCTGAATGCCCATTAATCAAATGGCAAGAGCATTCAAAGTGATCAGAGTGATTAAACCAGCTACAATAGTCAAAATACCCTGAATGCCCAATAATTCAGAATGTTCATCATGTTAAAACTGAATAGAACGTTGGAATTGACCGAATTTGTCAAATGGCAAGAGTACTCAACGTGATCAGAGTGATAAATCCAGCCAGACTAATCAAAATAGCCTGAATGCCCAATAATTCAGGATGTTCATCCTGTTGAATCTGAATAGAACGTTGGAATTGACCGAATTCGCCAAATGGCAAGAGTATTCAAAGTGATCAGAGTGATAAAACCAGCCAGACTAATCAAAATAGCCTGAATGCCCAATAATTCAGAATGTCCATAATGTTGAATCTGAATAGAACATTGGAATTGACCGAATTCGTTAAATGGCAAGAGTATTCGAAGTGATCAGAGTGACAAAACCACCTACAATAGTCAAAATAGCCTGAATGCCCAATAATTCAGAATGTTCATCATGTTGAAACTGTATAGAACGTTGGAATTGACCGAATTCGTCAAATGGCAAGAGTATTCAAAGTGATCAGAGTGATTAAACCAGCTACAATAGTCAAAATAGCCTGAATGCCCATTAATTCAGAATTCGTCAAATGGCAAGAGTATTCAAAGTGATCAGAGTGATTAAACCAGCTACAATAGTCAAAATAGCCTGAATGCCCATTAATTCAGAATGTTCATCATGTTCAAACTGAATAGAACGTTGGAATTGACCGAATTCGTCAAATGGCAAGAGTATTCAAAGTGATCAGAGTGATAAAACCAGCCAGACTAATCAAAATAGCCTGAATGCCCAATAATTCAGAATGTTCATCATGTTCAAACTGAATAGAACCTTGGAATTGACCGAATTCGTTAAATGGCAAGAGTATTCGAAGTGATCAGAGTGATAAAACCACCTACAATAGTCAAAATAGCCTGAATGCCCATTAATTCAGAATGTTCAAACTGAATAGAACGTTGGAATTGACCGAATTCGTCAAATGGCAAAAGCATTCAAAGTGATCAGAGTGATAAAACCAGATACAATAGTCAAAATAGCCTGAATGCCCATTAATTCAGAATGTTCATCATGTTCAAACTGAATAGAACGTTGGAATTGACCGAATTCGTCAAATGGCAAAAGCATTCAAAGTGATCAGAGTGATAAAACCAGCTACAATAATCAAAATAGCCTGAACCAGATACAATAGTCAAAAACATTGAATAATTCAGAATGTTCATCATGTTGAATCTGAATAGAACGTTGGAATTGACCGAATTCGTCAAATGGCAATAGTGTTCAGAGTGATCAGAGTGATTAAACCAGCTACAATGGTCAAAATAGCCTGAATGCCTAATAATTCAGAATGTTCATCATGTTGAAACTGAATAGAACGTTGGAATTGACCGAATTCGTCAAATGGCAAGAGTATTCAAAGTGATCAGAGTGATAAAACCAGCCAGACTAATCAAAATAGCCTGAATACCCAATAATTCAGAATGTTCATCATGTTCAAACTGAATAGAACCTTGGAATTGACCGAATTCGTTAAATGGCAAGAGTATTCGAAGTGATCAGAGTGATAAAACCACCTACAATAGTCAAAATAGCCTGAATGCCCATTAATTCAGAATGTTCATCATGTTCAAACTGAATAGAACGTTGGAATTGACCGAATTCGTCAAATGGCAAAAGCATTCAAAGTGATCAGAGTGATAAAACCAGCTACAATAATCAAAATAGCCTGAATGACCAATACTTCAGTATGTTCATCATGTTGAAACTGAATAGAACGTTGGAATTGACCGAATTCGTCAAATGGCAAGAGTGTTCAGAGTGATCAGAGTGATTAAACCAGCTACAATAGTCAAAATAGCCTGAATGCCTAATAATTCAGAATGTTCATCATGTTGAAACTGAATAGAACGTTGGAATTGACCGAATTCGTAAACTGGCAAGAGTATTCAAAGTGATCAGAGAGATAAAACCAGCTACAATAATCAAAATAGCCTGAATGACCAATACTTCAGTAAGTTCATCACGTTGAAACTGAATAGATCGTTGGAATTGACCGAATTCGTCAAATGGCAAGAGTGTTCAGAGTGATCAGAGTGATTAAACCAGCTACAATAGTCAAAATAGCCTGAATGCCAAATAATTCAGAATGTTCATCATGTTGAAACTGCATAGAACGTTGGAATTGACCGAATTCGTCAAATGGCAAGAGTATTCAAAGCGATCAGAGAGATAAAACCAGCCAGACTAATCAAAATAGCCTGAATGCCCAATAATTCAGAATGTTCATCATGTTGAAACTGAATACAACGTTGGAATTGACCGAATTCGTCAAATGGCAAGAGTGTTCAGAGTGATCAGAGTGATAAAACCACCTACAATAGTCAAAATTGCCTGAATGCCCATTAATTCAGAATGTTCATCATGTTCAAACTGAATAGAACGTTGGAATTGACCGAATTCGTCAAATGGCAAGAGTATTCAAAGTGATCAGAGTGATAAAACCAGCCAGACTAATCAAAATAGCCTGAATGCCCAATAATTCAGAATGTTCATCATGTTCAAACTGAATAGAACCTTGGAATTGACCGAATTCGTTAAATGGCAAGAGTATTCGAAGTGATCAGAGTGATAAAACCACCTACAATAGTCAAAATAGCCTGAATGCCCATTAATTCAGAATGTTCATCATGTTCAAACTGAATAGAACGTTGGAATTGACCGAATTCGTCAAATGGCAAGAGTGTTCAGAGTGATCAGAGTGATTAAACCAGCTACAATAGTCAAAATTGCCTGAATGCCCATTAATTCAGAATGTTCATCATGTTGAAACTGAATAGAACGTTGGAATTGACCGAATTCGTCAAATGGCAAGAGTATTCAAAGTGATCAGAGTGATAAAACCAGCCAGACTAATCAAAATAGCCTGAATGCCCAATAATTCAGAATGTTCATCATGTTCAAACTGAATAGAACCTTGGAATTGACCGAATTCGTTAAATGGCAAGAGTATTCGAAGTGATCAGAGTGATAAAACCACCTACAATAGTCAAAATAGCCTGAATGCCCATTAATTCAGAATGTTCAAACTGAATAGAACGTTGGAATTGACCGAATTCGTCAAATGGCAAAAGCATTCAAAGTGATCAGAGTGATAAAACCAGATACAATAGTCAAAATAGCCTGAATGCCCATTAATTCAGAATGTTCATCATGTTCAAACTGAATAGAACGTTGGAATTGACCGAATTCGTCAAATGGCAAAAGCATTCAAAGTGATCAGAGTGATAAAACCAGCTACAATAATCAAAATAGCCTGAACCAGATACAATAGTCAAAAACATTGATTAATTCAGAATGTTCATCATGTTGAATCTGAATAGAACGTTGGAATTGACCGAATTCGTCAAATGGCAATAGTGTTCAGAGTGATCAGAGTGATTAAACCAGCTACAATGGTCAAAATAGCCTGAATGCCTAATAATTCAGAATGTTCATCATGTTGAAACTAAATAGAACGTTGGAATTGACCGAATTCGTCAAATGGCAAGAGTATTCAAAGTGATCAGAGTGATAAAACCAGCCAGACTAATCAAAATAGCCTGAATACCCAATAATTCAGAATGTTCATCATGTTCAAACTGAATAGAACCTTGGAATTGACCGAATTCGTTAAATGGCAAGAGTATTCGAAGTGATCAGAGTGATAAAACCACCTACAATAGTCAAAATAGCCTGAATGCCCATTAATTCAGAATGTTCATCATGTTCAAACTGAATAGAACGTTGGAATTGACCGAATTCGTCAAATGGCAAAAGCATTCAAAGTGATCAGAGTGATAAAACCAGCTACAATAATCAAAATAGCCTGAATGACCAATACTTCAGTATGTTCATCATGTTGAAACTGAATAGAACGTTGGAATTGACCGAATTCGTCAAATGGCAAGAGTGTTCAGAGTGATCAGAGTGATTAAACCAGCTACAATAGTCAAAATAGCCTGAATGCCTAATAATTCAGAATGTTCATCATGTTGAAACTGAATAGAACGTTGGAATTGACCGAATTCGTAAACTGGCAAGAGTATTCAAAGTGATCAGAGAGATAAAACCAGCTACAATAATCAAAATAGCCTGAATGACCAATACTTCAGTAAGTTCATCACGTTGAAACTGAATAGATCGTTGGAATTGACCGAATTCGTCACATGGCAAGAGTGTTCAGAGTGATTAAACCAGCTACAATAGTCAAAATAGCCTGAATGCCAAATAATTCAGAATGTTCATCATGTTGAAACTGCATAGAACGTTGGAATTGACCGAATTCGTCAAATGGCAAGAGTATTCAAAGCGATCAGAGAGATAAAACCAGCCAGACTAATCAAAATAGCCTGAATGCCCAATAATTCAGAATGTTCATCATGTTGAAACTGAATACAACGTTGGAATTGACCGAATTCGTCAAATGGCAAGAGTGTTCAGAGTGATCAGAGTGATAAAACCACCTACAATAGTCAAAATTGCCTGAATGCCCATTAATTCAGAATGTTCATCATGTTCAAACTGAATAGAACGTTGGAATTGACCGAATTCGTCAAATGGCAAAAGCATTCAAAGTGATCAGATACAATAGTCAAAATAGCCTGAATGCCCATTAATTCAGAATTTTCATCATGTTCAAACTGAATAGAACGTTGGAATTGACCGAATTCGTCAAATGGCAAAAGCATTCAAAGTGATCAGAGTGATAAAACCACCTACAATAGTCAAAATAGCCTGAATGCCCATTAATTCAGAATGTTCATCATGTTCAAACTGAATAGAACGTTGGAATTGACCGAATTCGTCAAATGGCAAAAACATTCAAAGTGATCAGAGTGATAAAACCAGATACAATAGTCAAAATAGCCTGAATGCCCATTAATTCAGAATGTTGATCATGTTCAAACTGAATAGAACGTTGGAATTGACCGAATTCGTCAAATGGCAAGAGTATTCAAAGTGATCAGAGTGATAAAACCACCTACAATAGTCAAAATAGCCTTAATGCCCAATAATTCAGAATGTTCGTCATGTTCAAACTGAATAGAACGTTGGAATTGACCGAGTTCGTCAAATGGCAAGATTATCAAAGTGATCAGAGTGATGAAACCAGCTACAATAATCAAAATAGCCTGAATGACCAATACTTCAGTATGTTCATCATGTTGAAACTGAATAGAACATTGGAATTGACCGAGTTCGTCAAATGGCAAGATTATCAAAGTGATCAGAGTGATGAAACCAGCTACAATAATCAAAATAGCCTGAATGACCAATACTTCAGTATGTTCATCATGTTGAAACTGAATAGAACGTTGGAATTGACCGAATTCGTCAAATGGCAAGAGTGTTCAGAGTGATCAGAGTGATTAAACCAGCTACCATAGTCAAAAAAGCCTGAATGCCTAATAATTCAGAATGTTCATCATGTTGAAACTGCATAGAACGTTGGAATTGACCGAATTCGTCAAATGGCAAGAGTATTCAAAGCGATCAGAGAGATAAAACTAGCCAGACTAATCAAAATAGCCTGAATGCCCAATAATTCAGAATGTTCATCATGTTGAAACTGAATAGAACGTTGGAATTGACCGAATTCGTCAAATGGCAAGAGTGTTCAGAGTGATAAAACCACCTACAATAGTCAAAATTGCCTGAAGGCCCATTAATTCAGAATGTTCATCATGTTCAAACTGAATAGAACGTTGGAATTGACCGAATTCGTCAAATGGCAAAAGCATTCAAAGTGATCAGAGTGATTAAACCAGCTACAATAGTCAAAATACCCTGAATGCCCAATAATTCAGAATGTTCATCATGTTAAAACTGAATAGAACGTTGGAATTGACCGAATTTGTCAAATGGCAAGAGTACTCAACGTGATCAGAGTGATAAATCCAGCCAGACCAATCAAAATAGCCTGAATGCCCAATAATTCAGAATGTCCATAATGTTGAATCTGAATAGAACGTTGGAATTGACCGAATTCGTTAAATGGCAAGAGTATTCGAAGTGATCAGAGTGACAAAACCACCTACAATAGTCAAAATAGCCTGAATGCCCAATAATTCAGAATGTTCATCATGTTTAAACTGAATAGAACGTTGGAATTGACCGAATTCGTCAAATGGCAAGAGTATTCAAAGTGATCAGAGTGATTAAACCAGCTACAATAGTCAAAATAGCCTGAATGCCCATTAATTCAGAATTCGTCAAATGGCAAGAGTATTCAAAGTGATCAGAGTGATTAAACCAGCTACAATAGTCAAAATAGCCTGAATGCCCATTAATCAAATGGCAAGAGCATTCAAAGTGATCAGAGTGATTAAACCAGCTACAATAGTCAAAATACCCTGAATGCCCAATAATTCAGAATGTTCATCATGTTAAAACTGAATAGAACGTTGGAATTGACCGAATTTGTCAAATGGCAAGAGTACTCAACGTGATCAGAGTGATAAATCCAGCCAGACTAATCAAAATAGCCTGAATGCCCAATAATTCAGGATGTTCATCCTGTTGAATCTGAATAGAACGTTGGAATTGACCGAATTCGCCAAATGGCAAGAGTATTCAAAGTGATCAGAGTGATAAAACCAGCCAGACTAATCAAAATAGCCTGAATGCCCAATAATTCAGAATGTCCATAATGTTGAATCTGAATAGAACATTGGAATTGACCGAATTCGTTAAATGGCAAGAGTATTCGAAGTGATCAGAGTGACAAAACCACCTACAATAGTCAAAATAGCCTGAATGCCCAATAATTCAGAATGTTCATCATGTTGAAACTGTATAGAACGTTGGAATTGACCGAATTCGTCAAATGGCAAGAGTATTCAAAGTGATCAGAGTGATTAAACCAGCTACAATAGTCAAAATAGCCTGAATGCCCATTAATTCAGAATTCGTCAAATGGCAAGAGTATTCAAAGTGATCAGAGTGATTAAACCAGCTACAATAGTCAAAATAGCCTGAATGCCCATTAATTCAGAATGTTCATCATGTTCAAACTGAATAGAACGTTGGAATTGACCGAATTCGTCAAATGGCAAGAGTATTCAAAGTGATCAGAGTGATAAAACCAGCCAGACTAATCAAAATAGCCTGAATGCCCAATAATTCAGAATGTTCATCATGTTCAAACTGAATAGAACCTTGGAATTGACCGAATTCGTTAAATGGCAAGAGTATTCGAAGTGATCAGAGTGATAAAACCACCTACAATAGTCAAAATAGCCTGAATGCCCATTAATTCAGAATGTTCAAACTGAATAGAACGTTGGAATTGACCGAATTCGTCAAATGGCAAAAGCATTCAAAGTGATCAGAGTGATAAAACCAGATACAATAGTCAAAATAGCCTGAATGCCCATTAATTCAGAATGTTCATCATGTTCAAACTGAATAGAACGTTGGAATTGACCGAATTCGTCAAATGGCAAAAGCATTCAAAGTGATCAGAGTGATAAAACCAGCTACAATAATCAAAATAGCCTGAACCAGATACAATAGTCAAAAACATTGAATAATTCAGAATGTTCATCATGTTGAATCTGAATAGAACGTTGGAATTGACCGAATTCGTCAAATGGCAATAGTGTTCAGAGTGATCAGAGTGATTAAACCAGCTACAATGGTCAAAATAGCCTGAATGCCTAATAATTCAGAATGTTCATCATGTTGAAACTGAATAGAACGTTGGAATTGACCGAATTCGTCAAATGGCAAGAGTATTCAAAGTGATCAGAGTGATAAAACCAGCCAGACTAATCAAAATAGCCTGAATACCCAATAATTCAGAATGTTCATCATGTTCAAACTGAATAGAACCTTGGAATTGACCGAATTCGTTAAATGGCAAGAGTATTCGAAGTGATCAGAGTGATAAAACCACCTACAATAGTCAAAATAGCCTGAATGCCCATTAATTCAGAATGTTCATCATGTTCAAACTGAATAGAACGTTGGAATTGACCGAATTCGTCAAATGGCAAAAGCATTCAAAGTGATCAGAGTGATAAAACCAGCTACAATAATCAAAATAGCCTGAATGACCAATACTTCAGTATGTTCATCATGTTGAAACTGAATAGAACGTTGGAATTGACCGAATTCGTCAAATGGCAAGAGTGTTCAGAGTGATCAGAGTGATTAAACCAGCTACAATAGTCAAAATAGCCTGAATGCCTAATAATTCAGAATGTTCATCATGTTGAAACTGAATAGAACGTTGGAATTGACCGAATTCGTAAACTGGCAAGAGTATTCAAAGTGATCAGAGAGATAAAACCAGCTACAATAATCAAAATAGCCTGAATGACCAATACTTCAGTAAGTTCATCACGTTGAAACTGAATAGATCGTTGGAATTGACCGAATTCGTCAAATGGCAAGAGTGTTCAGAGTGATCAGAGTGATTAAACCAGCTACAATAGTCAAAATAGCCTGAATGCCAAATAATTCAGAATGTTCATCATGTTGAAACTGCATAGAACGTTGGAATTGACCGAATTCGTCAAATGGCAAGAGTATTCAAAGCGATCAGAGAGATAAAACCAGCCAGACTAATCAAAATAGCCTGAATGCCCAATAATTCAGAATGTTCATCATGTTGAAACTGAATACAACGTTGGAATTGACCGAATTCGTCAAATGGCAAGAGTGTTCAGAGTGATCAGAGTGATAAAACCACCTACAATAGTCAAAATTGCCTGAATGCCCATTAATTCAGAATGTTCATCATGTTCAAACTGAATAGAACGTTGGAATTGACCGAATTCGTCAAATGGCAAGAGTATTCAAAGTGATCAGAGTGATAAAACCAGCCAGACTAATCAAAATAGCCTGAATGCCCAATAATTCAGAATGTTCATCATGTTCAAACTGAATAGAACCTTGGAATTGACCGAATTCGTTAAATGGCAAGAGTATTCGAAGTGATCAGAGTGATAAAACCACCTACAATAGTCAAAATAGCCTGAATGCCCATTAATTCAGAATGTTCATCATGTTCAAACTGAATAGAACGTTGGAATTGACCGAATTCGTCAAATGGCAAGAGTGTTCAGAGTGATCAGAGTGATTAAACCAGCTACAATAGTCAAAATTGCCTGAATGCCCATTAATTCAGAATGTTCATCATGTTGAAACTGAATAGAACGTTGGAATTGACCGAATTCGTCAAATGGCAAGAGTATTCAAAGTGATCAGAGTGATAAAACCAGCCAGACTAATCAAAATAGCCTGAATGCCCAATAATTCAGAATGTTCATCATGTTCAAACTGAATAGAACCTTGGAATTGACCGAATTCGTTAAATGGCAAGAGTATTCGAAGTGATCAGAGTGATAAAACCACCTACAATAGTCAAAATAGCCTGAATGCCCATTAATTCAGAATGTTCAAACTGAATAGAACGTTGGAATTGACCGAATTCGTCAAATGGCAAAAGCATTCAAAGTGATCAGAGTGATAAAACCAGATACAATAGTCAAAATAGCCTGAATGCCCATTAATTCAGAATGTTCATCATGTTCAAACTGAATAGAACGTTGGAATTGACCGAATTCGTCAAATGGCAAAAGCATTCAAAGTGATCAGAGTGATAAAACCAGCTACAATAATCAAAATAGCCTGAACCAGATACAATAGTCAAAAACATTGATTAATTCAGAATGTTCATCATGTTGAATCTGAATAGAACGTTGGAATTGACCGAATTCGTCAAATGGCAATAGTGTTCAGAGTGATCAGAGTGATTAAACCAGCTACAATGGTCAAAATAGCCTGAATGCCTAATAATTCAGAATGTTCATCATGTTGAAACTAAATAGAACGTTGGAATTGACCGAATTCGTCAAATGGCAAGAGTATTCAAAGTGATCAGAGTGATAAAACCAGCCAGACTAATCAAAATAGCCTGAATACCCAATAATTCAGAATGTTCATCATGTTCAAACTGAATAGAACCTTGGAATTGACCGAATTCGTTAAATGGCAAGAGTATTCGAAGTGATCAGAGTGATAAAACCACCTACAATAGTCAAAATAGCCTGAATGCCCATTAATTCAGAATGTTCATCATGTTCAAACTGAATAGAACGTTGGAATTGACCGAATTCGTCAAATGGCAAAAGCATTCAAAGTGATCAGAGTGATAAAACCAGCTACAATAATCAAAATAGCCTGAATGACCAATACTTCAGTATGTTCATCATGTTGAAACTGAATAGAACGTTGGAATTGACCGAATTCGTCAAATGGCAAGAGTGTTCAGAGTGATCAGAGTGATTAAACCAGCTACAATAGTCAAAATAGCCTGAATGCCTAATAATTCAGAATGTTCATCATGTTGAAACTGAATAGAACGTTGGAATTGACCGAATTCGTAAACTGGCAAGAGTATTCAAAGTGATCAGAGAGATAAAACCAGCTACAATAATCAAAATAGCCTGAATGACCAATACTTCAGTAAGTTCATCACGTTGAAACTGAATAGATCGTTGGAATTGACCGAATTCGTCACATGGCAAGAGTGTTCAGAGTGATTAAACCAGCTACAATAGTCAAAATAGCCTGAATGCCAAATAATTCAGAATGTTCATCATGTTGAAACTGCATAGAACGTTGGAATTGACCGAATTCGTCAAATGGCAAGAGTATTCAAAGCGATCAGAGAGATAAAACCAGCCAGACTAATCAAAATAGCCTGAATGCCCAATAATTCAGAATGTTCATCATGTTGAAACTGAATACAACGTTGGAATTGACCGAATTCGTCAAATGGCAAGAGTGTTCAGAGTGATCAGAGTGATAAAACCACCTACAATAGTCAAAATTGCCTGAATGCCCATTAATTCAGAATGTTCATCATGTTCAAACTGAATAGAACGTTGGAATTGACCGAATTCGTCAAATGGCAAAAGCATTCAAAGTGATCAGATACAATAGTCAAAATAGCCTGAATGCCCATTAATTCAGAATTTTCATCATGTTCAAACTGAATAGAACGTTGGAATTGACCGAATTCGTCAAATGGCAAAAGCATTCAAAGTGATCAGAGTGATAAAACCACCTACAATAGTCAAAATAGCCTGAATGCCCATTAATTCAGAATGTTCATCATGTTCAAACTGAATAGAACGTTGGAATTGACCGAATTCGTCAAATGGCAAAAACATTCAAAGTGATCAGAGTGATAAAACCAGATACAATAGTCAAAATAGCCTGAATGCCCATTAATTCAGAATGTTGATCATGTTCAAACTGAATAGAACGTTGGAATTGACCGAATTCGTCAAATGGCAAGAGTATTCAAAGTGATCAGAGTGATAAAACCACCTACAATAGTCAAAATAGCCTTAATGCCCAATAATTCAGAATGTTCGTCATGTTCAAACTGAATAGAACGTTGGAATTGACCGAGTTCGTCAAATGGCAAGATTATCAAAGTGATCAGAGTGATGAAACCAGCTACAATAATCAAAATAGCCTGAATGACCAATACTTCAGTATGTTCATCATGTTGAAACTGAATAGAACATTGGAATTGACCGAGTTCGTCAAATGGCAAGATTATCAAAGTGATCAGAGTGATGAAACCAGCTACAATAATCAAAATAGCCTGAATGACCAATACTTCAGTATGTTCATCATGTTGAAACTGAATAGAACGTTGGAATTGACCGAATTCGTCAAATGGCAAGAGTGTTCAGAGTGATCAGAGTGATTAAACCAGCTACAATAGTCAAAATAGCCTGAATGCCTAATAATTCAGAATGTTCATCATGTTGAAACTGCATAGAACGTTGGAATCGACCGAATTCGTCAAATGGCAAGAGTATTCAAAGCGATCAGAGTGATAAAACCAGCCAGACTAATCAAAATAGCCTGAATGCCCAATAATTCAGAATGTTCATCATGTTGAAACTGAATAGAACGTTCGAATTGACCGAATTCGTCAAATGGCAAGAGTGTTCAGAGTGATCAGAGTGATTAAACCAGCTACAATAGTCAAAATAGCCTGAATGCCTAATAATTCAGAATGTTCATCATGTTGAAACTGAATAGAACGTTGGAATTGACCGAATTCGTAAACTGGCAAGAGTATTCAAAGTGACCAGAGTGATAAAACCACCTACAATAGTCAAAATAGCCTGAATGCCCATTAATTCAGAATGTTCATCATGTTCAAACTGAATAGAACGTTGGAATTGACCGAATTCGTCAAATGGCAAAAGCATTCAAAGTGATCAGAGTGATAAAACCACCTACAATAGTCAAAATAGCCTGAATGCCCATTAATTCAGAATGTTCATCATGTTCAAACTGAATAGAACGTTGGAATTGACCGAATTCGTCAAATGGCAAAAGCATTCAAAGTGATCAGAGTGATAAAACCAGATACAATAGTCAAAATAGCCTGAATGCCCATTAATTCAGAATGTTGATCATGTTCAAACTGAATAGAACGTTGGAATTGACCGAATTCGTCAAATGGCAAGAGTATTCAAAGTGATCAGAGTGATAAAACCATCTACAATAGTCAAAATAGCCTGAATGCCCAATAATTCAGAATGTTCATCATGTTCAAACTGAATAGAACGTTGGAATTGACCGAGTTCGTCAAATGGCAAGATTATCAAAGTGATCAGAGTGATGAAACCAGCTACAATAATCAAAATAGCCTGAATGACCAATACTTCAGTATGTTCATCATGTTGAAACTGAATAGAACGTTGGAATTGACCGAGTTCGTCAAATGGCAAGATTATCAAAGTGATCAGAGTGATGAAACCAGCTACAATAATCAAAATAGCCTGAATGACCAATACTTCAGTTTGTTCATCATGTTGAAACTGAATAGAACGTTGGAATTGACCGAATTCGTCAAATGGCAAGAGTGTTCAGAGTGATCAGAGTGATTAAACCAGCTACAATAGTCAAAATAGCCCGAATTCCTAATAATTCAGAATGTTCATCA
The DNA here is from genome assembly GCA_958296145.1 of Hydrotaea cyrtoneurina. Lineage (NCBI taxonomy): Eukaryota > Metazoa > Arthropoda > Insecta > Diptera > Muscidae > Hydrotaea > Hydrotaea cyrtoneurina. The sequence goes on from OY282514.1 coordinate 58,429,817, forward strand.
TGTTGAAACTGAATAGAACGTTGGAATTGACCGAATTCGTAAACTGGCAAGAGTATTCAAAGTGATCAGAGTGATAAAACCAGCCAGACTAATCAAAATAGCCTGAATGCCCAATAATTCAGAATGTTCATCATGTTGAAACTGTATAGAACGTTGGAATTGACCAAATTCGTCAAATGGCAAGAGTATTCAAAGTGATTAAACCAGCTACAATAGTCAAAATAGCCTGAATGCCCAATAATTCAGAATGTTCATCATGTTAAAACTGAATAGAACGTTGGAATTGACCGAATTCGTCAAATGGCAAGAGTATTCAAAGTGATCAGAGTGATAAAACCAGCCATAGTAATCAAAATAGCCTGAATGCCCAATAATTCATTATGTTCATCATGTTCAAACTGCATAGAACGTTGGAATTGACCGAATTCGTCAAATGGCAAGAGCATTCAACGTGATCAGAGTGATAAAACCAGCCAGACTAATCAAAATAGCCTGAATGCCCAATAATTCAGAATGTTCATCATGTTCAAACTGAATAGAACCTTGGAATTGACCGAATTCGTTAAATGGCAAGAGTATTCGAAGTGAACAGAGTGATAAAACCACCTACAACAGTCAAAATAGCCTGAATGCCCATTAATTCAGAATGTTCATCATGTTCAAACTGAATAGAACGTTGGAATTGACCGAATTCGTCAAATGGCAAAAGCATTCAAAGTGATCAGAGTGATAAAACCAGCTACAATAATCAAAATAGCCTGAATGCCTAATAATTCAGAATGTTCATCATGTTGAAACTGAATAGAACGTTGGAATTGACCGAATTCGTCAAATGGCAAGAGTATTCAAAGTGATCAGAGTGATAAAACCAGCCAGACTAATCAAAATAGCCTGAATACCCAATAATTCAGAATGTTCATCATGTTCAAACTGAATAGAACCTTGGAATTGACCGAATTCGTTAAATGGCAAGAGTATTCGAAGTGATCAGAGTGATAAAACCACCTACAATAGTCAAAATAGCCTGAATGCCCATTAATTCAGAATGTTCATCATGTTGAAACTGAATAGAACGTTGGAATTGACCGAATTCGTCAAATGGCAAAAGCATTCAAAGTGATCAGAGTGATAAAACCAGCTACAATAATCAAAATAGCCTGAATGACCAATACTTCAGTATGTTCATCATGTTGAAACTGAATAGAACGTTGGAATTGACCGAATTCGTCAAATGGCAAGAGTGTTCAGAGTGATTAAACCAGCTACAATAGTCAAAATAGCCTGAATGCCTAATAATTCAGAATGTTCATCATGTTGAAACTGCATACAACGTTGGAATTGACCGAATTCGTCAAATGGCAAGAGTATTCAAAGCGATCAGAGTGATAAAACCAGCCAGACTAATCAACATAGCCTGAATGCCCAATAATTCAGAATGTTCATCATGTTGAAACTGAATAGAACGTTGGAATTGACCGAATTCGTCAAATGGCAAGAGTGTTCAGAGTGATTAAACCAGCTACAATAGTCAAAATAGCCTGAATGCCTAATAATTCAGAATGTTCATCATGTTGAAACTGAATAGAACGTTGGAATTGACCGAATTCGTAAACTGGCAAGAGTATTCAAAGTGACCAGAGTGATAAAACCAGCTACAATAATCAAAATAGACTGAATGACCAATACTTCAGTATGTTCATAATGTTGAAACTGAATAGAACGTTGGAATTGACCGAATTCGTCAAATGGCAAGAGTGTTCAGAGTGATCAGAGTGATTAAACCAGCTACAATAGTCAAAATAGCCTGAATGCCTAATAATTCAGAATGTTCATCATGTTGAAACTGCATAGAACGTTGGAATTGACCGAATTTGTCAAATGGCAAGAGTATTCAACGTGATCAGAGGGATAAAACCAGCTACAATAGTCAAAATAGCCTGAATGCCCAATAATTCAGAATGTTCATCATGTTGAAACTGAATAGAACGTTGGAATTGACCGAATTCGTCAAATGGCAAGAGTGTTCAGAGTGATTAAACCAGCTACAATAGTCAAAATAGCCTGAATGCCTAATAATTCAGAATGTTCATCATGTTGAAACTGCATAGAACGTTGGAATTGACCGAATTCGTCAAATGGCAAGAGTGTTCAGAGTGATCAGAGTGATTAAACCAGCTACAATTCGTCAAATGGCAAGAGTATTCAAAGTGATCAGAGTGATAAAACCATCTACAATAGTCAAAATAGCCTGAATGCCCAATAATTCAGAATGTTCATCATGTTCAAACTGAATAGAACGTTGGAATTGACCGAGTTCGTCAAATGGCAAGATTATCAAAGTGATCAGAGTGATGAAACCAGCTACAATAATCAAAATAGCCTGAATGACCAATACTTCAGTATGTTCATCATGTTGAAACTGAATAGAACGTTGGAATTGACCGAGTTCGTCAAATGGCAAGATTATCAAAGTGATCAGAGTGATGAAACCAGCTACAATAATCAAAATAGCCTGAATGACCAATACTTCAGTTTGTTCATCATGTTGAAACTGAATAGAACGTTGGAATTGACCGAATTCGTCAAATGGCAAGAGTGTTCAGAGTGATCAGAGTGATTAAACCAGCTACAATAGTCAAAATAGCCTGAATTCCTAATAATTCAGAATGTTCATCATGTTGAAACTGAATAGAACGATGGAATTGACCCAATTCGTAAACTGGCAAGAGTATTCAAAGTGATCAGAGTGATAAAACCAGCCAGACTAATCAAAATAGCCTGAATGCCCAATAATTCAGAATGTTCATCATGTTGAAACTGTATAGAACGTTGGAATTGACCAAATTCGTCAAATGGCAAGAGTATTCAAAGTGATTAAACCAGCTACAATAGTCAAAATAGCCTGAATGCCCAATAATTCAGAATGTTCATCATGTTAAAACTGAATAGAACGTTGGAATTGACCGAATTCGTCAAATGGCAAGAGTATTCAAAGTGATCAGAGTGATAAAATCAGCCATAGTAATCAAAATAGCCTGAATGCCCAATAATTCATTATGTTCATCATGTTCAAACTGCATAGAACGTTGGAATTGACCGAATTCGTCAAATGGCAAGAGCATTCAACGTGATCAGAGTGATAAAACCAGCCAGACTAATCAAAATAGCCTGAATGCCCAATAATTCAGAATGTTCATCATGTTCAAACTGAATAGAACCTTGGAATTGATCGAATTCGTTAAATGGCAAGAGTATTCGAAGTGATCAGAGTGATAAAACCACCTACAACAGTCAAAATAGCCTGAATGCCCATTAATTCAGAATGTTCATCATGTTCAAACTGAATAGAACGTTGGAATTGACCGAATTCGTCAAATGGCAAAAGCATTCAAAGTGATCAGAGTGATAAAACCAGATACAATAGTCAAAATAGCCTGAATGCCCATTAATTCAGAATGTTCATCATGTTCAAACTGAATAGAACGTTGGAATTGACCGAATTCGTCAAATGGCAAAAGCATTCAAAGTGATCAGAGTGATAAAACCAGCTACAATAATCAAAATAGCCTGAATGCCTAATAATTCAGAATGTTCATCATGTTGAAACTGAATAGAACGTTGGAATTGACCGAATTCGTCAAATGGCAAGAGTATTCAAAGTGATCAGAGTGATAAAACCAGCCAGACTAATCAAAATAGCCTGAATACCCAATAATTCAGAATGTTCATCATGTTCAAACTGAATAGAACCTTGGAATTGACCGAATTCGTTAAATGGCAAGAGTATTCGAAGTGATCAGAGTGATAAAACCACCTACAATAGTCAAAATAGCCTGAATGCCCATTAATTCAGAATGTTCATCATGTCGAAACTGAATAGAACGTTGGAATTGTCCGAATTCGTCAAATGGCAAAAGCATTCAAAGTGATCAGAGTGATAAAACCAGCTACAATAATCAAAATAGCCTGAATGACCAATACTTCAGTATGTTCATCATGTTGAAACTGAATAGAACGTTGGAATTGACCGAATTCGTCAAATGGCAAGAGTGTTCAGAGTGATTAAACCAGCTACAATAGTCAAAATAGCCTGAATGCCTAATAATTCAGAATGTTCATCATGTTGAAACTGCATAGAACGTTGGAATTGACCGAATTCGTCAAATGGCAAGAGTATTCAAAGCGATCTGAGTGATAAAACCAGCCAGACTAATCAAAATAGCCTGAATGCCCAATAATTCAGAATGTTCATCATGTTGAAACTGAATAGAACGTTGGAATTGACCGAATTCGTCAAATGGCAAGAGTGTTCAGAGTGATTAAACCAGCTACAATAGTCAAAATAGCCTGAATGCCTAATAATTCAGAATGTTCATCATGTTGAAACTGAATAGAACGTTGGAATTGACCGAATTCGTAAACTGGCAAGAGTATTCAAAGTGACCAGAGTGATAAAACCAGCTACAATAATCAAAATAGACTGAATGACCAATACTTCAGTATGTTCATAATGTTGAAACTGAATAGAACGTTGGAATTGACCGAATTCGTCAAATGGCAAGAGTGTTCAGAGTGATCAGAGTGATTAAACCAGCTACAATAGTCAAAATAGCCTGAATGCCTAATAATTCAGAATGTTCATCATGTTGAAACTGCATAGAACGTTGGAATTGACCGAATTTGTCAAATGGCAAGAGTATTCAACGTGATCAGAGGGATAAAACCAGCTACAATAGTCAAAATATCCTGAATGTCCAATAATTCAGAATGTTCATCATGTTGAAACTGAATAGAACGTTGGAATTGACCGAATTCGTCAAATGGCAAGAGTATTAAAAGCGATCAGAGTGATAAAACCAGCTACAATAGTCAAAATAGCCTGAATGCCCAATAATTCAGAATGTTCATCATGTTGAAACTGAATAGAACGTTGGAATTGACCGAATTCGTCAAATGGCAAGAGTGTTCAGAGTGATTAAACCAGCTACAATAGTCAAAATAGCCTGAATGCCTAATAATTCAGAATGTTCATCATGTTGAAACTGCATAGAACGTTGGAATTGACCGAATTCGTCAAATGGCAAGAGTGTTCAGAGTGATCAGAGTGATTAAACCAGCTACAATTCGTCAAATGGCAAGAGTATTCAAAGTGATCAGAGTGATAAAACCATCTACAATAGTCAAAATAGCCTGAATGCCCAATAATTCAGAATGTTCATCATGTTCAAACTGAATAGAACGTTGGAATTGACCGAGTTCGTCAAATGGCAAGATTATCAAAGTGATCAGAGTGATGAAACCAGCTACAATAATCAAAATAGCCTGAATGACCAATACTTCAGTATGTTCATCATGTTCAAACTGAATTGAACCTTGGAATTGACCGAATTCGTCAAATGGCAAAAGCATTCAAAGTGATCAGAGTGATAAAACCAGATACAATAGTCAAAATAGCCTGAATGCCCATTAATTCAGAATGTTCATCATGTTCAAACTGAATAGAACGTTGGAATTGACCGAATTCGTCAAATGGCAAAAGCATTCAAAGTGATCAGAGTGATAAAACCAGCTACAATAATCAAAATAGCCTGAATGCCTAATAATTCAGAATGTTCATCATGTTGAAACTGAATAGAACGTTGGAATTGACCGAATTCGTCAAATGGCAAGAGTATTCAAAGTGATCAGAGTGATAAAACCAGCCAGACTAATCAAAATAGCCTGAATACCCAATAATTCAGAATGTTCATCATGTTCAAACTGAATAGAACCTTGGAATTGACCGAATTCGTTAAATGGCAAGAGTATTCGAAGTGATCAGAGTGATAAAACCACCTACAATAGTCAAAATAGCCTGAATGCCCATTAATTCAGAATGTTCATCATGTTGAAACTGAATAGAACGTTGGAATTGACCGAATTCGTCAAATGGCAAGATTATCAAAGTGATCAGAGTGATGAAACCAGCTACAATAATCAAAATAGCCTGAATGACCAATACTTCAGTATGTTCATCATGTTGAAACTGAATAGAACGTTGGAATTGACCGAATTCGTCAAATGGCAAGAGTGTTCAGAGTGATTAAACCAGCTACAATAGTCAAAATAGCCTGAATGCCTAATAATTCAGAATGTTCATCATGTTGAAACTGCATAGAACGTTGGAATTGACCGAATTCGTCAAATGGCAAGAGTATTCAAAGCGATCAGAGTGATAAAACCAGCCAGACTAATCAAAATAGCCTGAATGCCCAATAATTCAGAATGTTCATCATGTTGAAACTGAATAGAACGTTGGAATTGACCGAATTCGTCAAATGGCAAGAGTGTTCAGAGTGATTAAACCAGCTACAATAGTCAAAATAGCCTGAATGCCTAATAATTCAGAATGTTCATCATGTTGAAACTGAATAGAACGTTGGAATTGACCGAATTCGTAAACTGGCAAGAGTATTCAAAGTGACCAGAGTGATAAAACCAGCTACAATAATCAAAATAGACTGAATGACCAATACTTCAGTATGTTCATAATGTTGAAACTGAATAGAACGTTGGAATTGACCGAATTCGTCAAATGGCAAGAGTGTTCAGAGTGATCAGAGTGATTAAACCAGCTACAATAGTCAAAATAGCCTGAATGCCTAATAATTCAGAATGTTCATCATGTTGAAACTGCATAGAACGTTGGAATTGACCGAATTTGTCAAATGGCAAGAGTATTCAACGTGATCAGAGGGATAAAACCAGCTACAATAGTCAAAATAGCCTGAATGCCCAATAATTCAGAATGTTCATCATGTTGAAACTGAATAGAACGTTGGAATTGACCGAATTCGTCAAATGGCAAGAGTATTCAAAGCGATCAGAGTGATAAAACCAGCTACAATAGTCAAAATAGCCTGAATGCCCAATAATTCAGAATGTTCATCATGTTGAAACTGAATAGAACGTTGGAATTGACCGAATTCGTCAAATGGCAAGAGTGTTCAGAGTGATCAGAGTGATTAAACCAGCTACAATAGTCAAAATAGCCTGAATGCCTAATAATTCAGAATGTTCATCATGTTGAAACTGCATAGAACGTTGGAATTGACCGAATTCGTCAAATGGCAAGAGTGTTCAGAGTGATCAGAGTGATTAAACCAGCTACAATAGTCAAAATAGCCTGAATGCCTAATAACTCAGAATGTTCATCATGTTGAAACTGCATAGAACGTTGGAATTGACCGAATTCGTAAACTGGCAAGAGTATTCAAAGTGACCAGAGTGATAAAACCAGCTACAATAATCAAAATAGCCTAAATGACCAATACTTCAGTATGTTCATAATGTTGAAACTGAATAGAACGTTGGAATTGACCGAATTCGTCAAATGGCAAGAGTGTTCAGAGTTATCAGAGTGATTAAACAGCTACAATAGTCAAAATAGCCTGAATGCCTAATAATTCAGAATGTTCATCATGTTGAAACTGAATAGAACGTTGGAATTGACCGAATTCGTAAACTGGCAAGAGTATTCAAAGTGACCAGAGTGATAAAACCAGCTACAATAATCAAAATAGCCTGAATGACCAATACTTCAGTATGTTCATAATGTTGAAACTGAATAGAACGTTGGAATTGACCGAATTCGTCAAATGGCAAGAGTGTTCAGAGTGATTAAACCAGCTACAATAGTCAAAATAGCCTGAATGCCTAATAATTCAGAATGTTCATCATGTTGAAACTGCATAGAACGTTGGAATTGACCGAATTTGTCAAATGGCAAGAGTATTCAACGTGATCAGAGGGATAAAACCAGCTACAATAGTCAAAATAGCCTGAATGCCCAATAATTCAGAATGTTCATCATGTTGAAACTGAATAGAACGTTGGAATTGACCGAATTCGTCAAATGGCAAGAGTATTCAAAGCGATCAGAGTGATAAAACCAGCTACAATAGTCAAAATAGCCTGAATGCCCAATAATTCAGAATGTTCATCATGTTGAAACTGAATAGAACGTTGGAATTGACCGAATTCGTAAACTGGCAAGAGTATTCAAAGTGATCAGAGTGATAAAACCAGCTACAATAATCAAAATAGCCTGAATGACCAATACTTCAGTATGTTCATCATGTTGAAACTGAATAGAACGTTGGAATTGACCGAATTCGTCAAATGGCAAGAGTATTCAAAGTGATCAGAGTGATAAAACCAGCCATACTAATCAAAATAGCCTGAATGCCCAATAATTCAGAATGTTCATCATGTTGAAACTGAATAGAACGTTGGAATTGACCGAATTCGTAAACTGGCAAGAGTATTCAAAGTGATCAGAGTGATAAAACCAGCTACAATAATCAAAATAGCCTGAATGACCAATACTTCAGTATGTTCATCATGTTGAAACTGAATAGAACGTTGGAATTGACCGAATTCGTCAAATGGCAAGAGTATTCAAAGTGATCAGAGTGATAAAACCAGCCATACTAATCAAAATAGCCTGAATGCCCAATAATTCAGAATGTTCATCATGTTGAAACTGTATAGAACGTTGGAATTGACCAAATTCGTCAAATGGCAAGAGTATTCAAAGTGATTAAACCAGCTACAATAGTCAAAATAGCCTGAATGCCCAATAATTCAGAATGTTCATCATGTTGAAACTGAATAGACCGTTGGAATTGACCGAATTCGTCAAATGGCAAGAGTATTCAAAGTGATCAGAGTGATAAAACCAGCCATACTAATCAAAATAGCCTGAATGCCCAATAATTCATTATGTTCATCATGTTCAAACTGCATAGAACGTTGGAATTGACCGAATTCGTCAAATGGCAAGAGCATTGAAAGTGATCAGAGTGATTAAACCAGCTACAATAGTCAAAATAGCCTGAATGCCCAATAATTCAGAATGTTCGTCAAGTTAAAACTGTATAGAACGTTGGAATTGACCGAATTTGTCAAATGGCAAGAGTATTCAACGTGATCAGAGTGAAAAAACCAGCCAGACTAATCAAAATAGCCTGAATGCCCTATAATTCAGAATGTTCATCATGTTGAATATGAATAGAACGTTGGAATTGACCGAATTCAGTAAATGGCAAGAGTATTCAAAGTGATCAGAGTGAAAAAACCACCTACAATAGTCAAAATAGCCTGAATGCCCAATAATTCAGAATGTTCATCATGTTCAAACTGAATAGAACCTTGGAATTGACCGAATTCGTTAAATGGCAAGAGTATTCGAAGTGATCAGAGTGAAAAAACCACCTACAATAGTCAAAATAGCCTGAATGCCCAATAATTCAGAATGTTCATCATGTTCAAACTGAATAGAACCTAGGAATTGACCGAATTCGTCAAATGGCAAAAGCATTCAAAGTGATCAGAGTGATAAAACCAGATACAATAGTCAAAATAGCCTGAATGCCCATTAATTCAGAATGTTCATCATGTTCAAACTGAATAGAACGTTGGAATTGACCGAATTCGTCAAATGGCAAAAGCATTCAAAGTGATCAGAGTGATAAAACCAGCTACAATAATCAAAATAGCCTGAATGCCTAATAATACAGAATGTTCATCATGTTGAAACTGAATAGAACGTTGGAATTGACCGAATTCGTCAAATGGCAAGAGTATTCAAAGTGATCAGAGTGATAAAACCAGCCAGACTAATCAAAATAGCCTGAATACCCAATAATTCAGAATGTTCATCATGTTCAAACTGAATAGAACCTTGGAATTGACCGAATTCGTTAAATGGCAAGAGTATTCGAAGTGATCAGAGTGATAAAACCACCTACAATAATCAAAATAGCCTGAATGACCAATACTTCAGTATGTTCATCATGTTGAAACTGAATAGAACGTTGGAATTGACCGAATTCGTCAAATGGCAAGAGTGTTCAGAGTGATTAAACCAGCTACAATAGTCAAAATAGCCTGAATGCCTAATAATTCAGAATGTTCATCATGTTGAAACTGCATAGAACGTTGGAATTGACCGAATTCGTCAAATGGCAAGAGTATTCAAAGTGATCAGAGTGATAAAACCAGCTACAATAATCAAAATAGCCTGAATGCCTAATAATACAGAATGTTCATCATGTTGAAACTGAATAGAACGTTGGAATTGACCGAATTCGTCAAATGGCAAAAGCATTCAAAGTGATCAGAGTGATAAAACCAGCTACAATAATCAAAATAGCCTGAATGCCCATTAATTCAGAATGTTCATCATGTTGAAACTGAATAGAACGTTGGAATTGACCGAATTCGTCAAATGGCAAAAGCATTCAAAGTGATCAGAGTGATAAAACCAGCTACAATAATCAAAATAGCCTGAATGACCAATACTTCAGTATGTTCATCATGTTGAAACTGAATAGAACGTTGGAATTGACCGAATTCGTCAAATGGCAAGAGTGTTCAGAGTGATTAAACCAGCTACAATAGTCAAAATAGCCTGAATGCCTAATAATTCAGAATGTTCATCATGTTGAAACTGCATAGAACGTTGGAATTGACCGAATTCGTCAAATGGCAAGAGTATTCAAAGCGATCAGAGTGATAAAACCAGCCAGACTAATCAAAATAGCCTGAATGCCCAATAATTCAGAATGTTCATCATGTTGAAACTGAATAGAACGTTGGAATTGACCGAATTCGTCAAATGGCAAGAGTGTTCAGAGTGATTAAACCAGCTACAATAGTCAAAATAGCCTGAATGCCTAATAATTCAGAATGTTCATCATGTTGAAACTGAATAGAACGTTGGAATTGACCGAATTCGTAAACTGGCAAGAGTATTCAAAGTGACCAGAGTGATAAAACCAGCTACAATAATCAAAATAGACTGAATGACCAATACTTCAGTATGTTCATAATGTTGAAACTGAATAGAACGTTGGAATTGACCGAATTCGTCAAATGGCAAGAGTGATCAGAGTTATTAAACCAGCTACAATAGTCAAAATAGCCTGAATGCCTAATAATTCAGAATGTTCATCATGTTGAAACTGCATAGAACGTTGGAATTGACCGAATTTGTCAAATGGCAAGATCAGAGGGATAAAACCAGCTACAATAATTCAGAATGTTCATCATGTTGAAATCATGCCTAATAATTCAGAATGTTCATCATGTTGAAACTGAATAGAACGTTGGAATTGACCGAATTCGTCAAATGGCAAGAGTATTCAAAGCGATCAGAGTGATAAAACCAGCTACAATAGTCAAAATAGACTGAATGCCCAATAATTCAGAATGTTCATCATGTTGAAACTGAATAGAACGTTGGAATTGACCGAATTCGTCAAATGGCAAGAGTGTTCAGAGTGATCAGAGTGATTAAACCAGCTACAATAGTCAAAATAGCCTGAATGCCTAATAATTCAGAATGTTCATCATGTTGAAACTGCATAGAACGTTGGAATTGACCGAATTCGTCAAATGGCAAGAGTGTTCAGAGTGATTAAACCAGCTACAATTCGTCAAATGGCAAGAGTATTCAAAGTGATCAGAGTGATAAAACCATCTACAATAGTCAAAATAGCCTGAATGCCCAATAATTCAGAATGTTCATCATGTTCAAACTGAATAGAACGTTGGAATTGACCGAGTTCGTCAAATGGCAAGATTATCAAAGTGATCAGAGTGATGAAACCAGCTACAATAATCAAAATAGCCTGAATGACCAATACTTCAGTATGTTCATCATGTTGAAACTGAATAGAACGTTGGAATTGACCGAGTTCGTCAAATGGCAAGATTATCAAAGTGATCAGAGTGATGAAACCAGCTACAATAATCAAAATAGCCTGAATGACCAATACTTCAGTTTGTTCATCATGTTGAAACTGAATAGAACGTTGGAATTGACCGAATTCGTCAAATGGCAAGAGTGTTCAGAGTGATCAGAGTGATTAAACCAGCTACAATAGTCAAAATAGCCTGAATTCCTAATAATTCAGAATGTTCATCATGTTGAAACTGAATAGAACGTTGGAATTGACCGAATTCGTAAACTGGCAAGAGTATTCAAAGTGATCAGAGTGATAAAACCAGCCAGACTAATCAAAATAGCCTGAACGCCCAATAATTCAGAATGTTCATCATGTTGAAACTGTATAGAACGTTGGAATTGACCAAATTCGTCAAATGGCAAGAGTATTCAAAGTGATTAAACCAGCTACAATAGTCAAAATAGCCTGAATGCCCAATAATTCAGAATGTTCATCATGTTAAAACTGAATAGAACGTTGGAATTGACCGAATTCGTCAAATGGCAAGAGTATTCAAAGTGATCAGAGTGATAAAACCAGCCATAGTAATCAAAATAGCCTGAATGCCCAATAATTCATTATGTTCATCATGTTCAAACTGCATAGAACGTTGGAATTGACCTAATTCGTCAAATGGCAAGAGAATTCAACGTGATCAGAGTGATAAAACCAGCCAGACTAATCAAAATAGCCTGAATGCCCAATAATTCAGAATGTTCATCATGTTCAAACTGAATAGAACCTTGGAATTGACCGAATTCGTTAAATGGCAAGAGTATTCGAAGTGATCAGAGTGATAAAACCACCTACAACAGTCAAAATAGCCTGAATGCCCATTAATTCAGAATGTTCATCATGTTCAAACTGAATAGAACGTTGGAATTGACCGAATTCGTCAAATGGCAAAAGCATTCAAAGTGATCAGAGTGATAAAACCAGATACAATAGTCAAAATAGCCTGAATGCCCATTAATTCAGAATGTTCATCATGTTCAAACTGAATAGAACGTTGGAATTGACCGAATTCGTCAAATGGCAAAAGCATTCAAAGTGATCAGAGTGATAAAACCAGCTACAATAATCAAAATAGCCTGAATGCCTAATAATTCAGAATGTTCATCATGTTGAAACTGAATAGAACGTTGGAATTGACCGAATTCGTCAAATGGCAAGAGTATTCAAAGTGATCAGAGTGATAAAACCAGCCAGACTAATCAAAATAGCCTGAATACCCAATAATTCAGAATGTTCATCATGTTCAAACTGAATAGAACCTTGGAATTGACCGAATTCGTTAAATGGCAAGAGTATTCGAAGTGATCAGAGTGATAAAACCACCTACAATAGTCAAAATAGCCTGAATGCCCATTAATTCAGAATGTTCATCATGTTGAAACTGAATAGAACGTTGGAATTGACCGAATTCGTCAAATGGCAAAAGCATTCAAAGTGATCAGAGTGATAAAACCAGCTACAATAATCAAAATAGCCTGAATGACCAATACTTCAGTATGTTCATCATGTTGAAACTGAATAGAACGTTGGAATTGACCGAATTCGTCAAATGGCAAGAGTGTTCAGAGTGATTAAACCAGCTACAATAGTCAAAATAGCCTGAATGCCTAATAATTCAGAATGTTCATCATGTTGAAACTGCATAGAACGTTGGAATTGACCGAATTCGTCAAATGGCAAGAGTATTCAAAGCGATCAGAGTGATAAAACCAGCCAGACTAATCAAAATAGCCTGAATGCCCAATAATTCAGAATGTTCATCATGTTGAAACTGAATAGAACGTTGGAATTGACCGAATTCGTCAAATGGCAAGAGTGTTCAGAGTGATTAAACCAGCTACAATAGTCAAAATAGCCTGAATGCCTAATAATTCAGAATGTTCATCATGTTGAAACTGAATAGAACGTTGGAATTGACCGAATTCGTAAACTGGCAAGAGTATTCAAAGTGACCAGAGTGATAAAACCAGCTACAATAATCAAAATAGACTGAATGACCAATACTTCAGTATGTTCATAATGTTGAAACTGAATAGAACGTTGGAATTGACCGAATTCGTCAAATGGCAAGAGTGTTCAGAGTGATCAGAGTGATTAAACCAGCTACAATAGTCAAAATAGCCTGAATGCCTAATAATTCAGAATGTTCATCATGTTGAAACTGCATAGAACGTTGGAATTGACCGAATTTGTCAAATGGCAAGAGTATTCAACGTGATCAGAGGGATAAAACCAGCTACAATAGTCAAAATAGCCTGAATGCCCAATAATTCAGAATGTTCATCATGTTGAAACTGAATAGAACGTTGGAATTGACCGAATTCGTCAAATGGCAAGAGTATTCAAAGCGATCAGAGTGATAAAACCAGCTACAATAGTCAAAATAGCCTGAATGCCCAATAATTCAGAATGTTCATCATGTTGAAACTGAATAGAACGTTGGAATTGACCGAATTCGTCAAATGGCAAGAGTGTTCAGAGTGATCAGAGTGATTAAACCAGCTACAATAGTCAAAATAGCCTGAATGCCTAATAATTCAGAATGTTCATCATGTTGAAACTGCATAGAACGTTGGAATTGACCGAATTCGTCAAATGGCAAGAGTGTTCAGAGTGATCAGAGTGATTAAACCAGCTACAATAGTCAAAATAGCCTGAATGCCTAATAACTCAGAATGTTCATCATGTTGAAACTGCATAGAACGTTGGAATTGACCGAATTCGTAAACTGGCAAGAGTATTCAAAGTGACCAGAGTGATAAAACCAGCTACAATAATCAAAATAGCCTGAATGACCAATACTTCAGTATGTTCATAATGTTGAAACTGAATAGAACGTTGGAATTGACCGAATTCGTCAAATGGCAAGAGTGTTCAGAGTGATCAGAGTGATTAAACCAGCTACAATAGTCAAAATAGCCTGAATGCCTAATAATTCAGAATGGTCATCATGTTGAAACTGCATAGAACGTTGGAATTGACCGAATTTGTCAAATGGCAAGAGTATTCAATGTGATCAGAGTGATAAAACCAGCTACAATAATCAAAATAGCCTGAATGACCAATACTTCAGTATGTTCATCATGTTGAAACTGAATAGAACGTTGGAATTGACCGAATTCGTCAAATGGCAATAGTATTCAAAGTGATCAGAGTGATAAAACCAGCCATACTAATCAAAATAGCCTGAATGCCCAATAATTCAGAATGTTCATCATGTTGAAACTGAATAGAACGTTGGAATTTACCGAATTCGTAAACTGGCAGGAGTATTCAAAGTGATCAGAGTGATAAAACCAGCTACAATAATCAAAATAGCCTGAATGACCAATACTTCAGTATGTTCATCATGTTGAAACTGAATAGAACGTTGGAATTGACCGAATTCGTCAAATGGCAAGAGTATTCAAAGTGATCAGAGTGATAAAACCAGCCATACTAATCAAAATAGCCTGAATGCCCAATAATTCAGAATGTTCATCATGTTGAAACTGTATAGAACGTTGGAATTGACCAAATTCGTCAAATGGCAAGAGTATTCAAAGTGATTAAACCAGCTACAATAGTCAAAATAGCCTGAATGCCCAATAATTCAGAATGTTCATCATGTTGAAACTGAATAGACCGTTGGAATTGACCGAATTCGTCAAATGGCAAGAGTATTCAAAGTGATCAGAGTGATAAAACCAGCCATACTAATCAAAATAGCCTGAATGCCCAATAATTCATTATGTTCATCATGTTCAAACTGCATAGAACGTTGGAATTGACCGAATTCGTTAAATGGCAAGAGTATTCGAAGTGATCAGAGTGAAAAAACCACCTACAATAGTCAAAATAGCCTGAATGCCCAATAATTCAGAATGTTCATCATGTTCAAACTGAATAGAACCTTGGAATTGACCGAATTCGTCAAATGGCAAAAGCATTCAAAGTGATCAGAGTGATAAAACCAGATACAATAGTCAAAATAGCCTGAATGCCCATTAATTCAGAATGTTCATCATGTTGAATCTGAATAGACCGTTGGAATTGACCGAATTCGTCAAATGGCAAGAGTGTTCAGAGTGCTTAAACCAGCTTCAATAGTCAAAATAGCCTGAATGCCTAATAATTCAGAATGTTCATCATGTTGAAACTGAATAGAACGTTGGAATTGACCGAATTCGTCAAATGGCAAGAGTATTCAAAGTGATCAGAGTGATAAAACCAGCCAGACTAATCAAAATAGCCTGAATACCCAATAATTCAGAATGTTCATCATGTTCAAACTGAATAGAACCTTGGAATTGACCGAATTCGTTAAATGGCAAGAGTATTCGAAGTGATCAGAGTGATAAAACCACCTACAATAGTCAAAATAGCCTGAATGCCCATTAATTCAGAATGTTCATCATGTTCAAACTGAATAGAACGTTGGAATTGACCGAATTCGTCAAATGGCAAAAGCATTCAAAGTGATCAGAGTGATAAAACCAGCTACAATAATCAAAATAGCCTGAATGACCAATACTTCAGTATGTTCATCATGTTGAAACTGAATAGAACGTTGGAATTGACCGAATTCGTCAAATGGCAAGAGTGTTCAGAGTGATTAAACCAGCTACAATAGTCAAAATAGCCTGAATGCCTAATAATTCAGAATGTTCATCATGTTGAAACTGCATAGAACGTTGGAATTGACCGAATTCGTCAAATGGCAAAAGTATTCAAAGCGATCAGAGTGATAAAAACAGCCAGACTAATCAAAATAGCCTGAATGCCCAATAATTCAGAATGTTCATCATGTTGAAACTGAATAGAACGATGGAATTGACCGAATTCGTCAAATGGCAAGAGTGTTCAGAGTGATCAGAGTGATTAAACCAGCTACAATAGTCAAAATAGCCTGAATGCCTAATAATTCAGAATGTTCATCATGTTGAAACTGAATAGAACGTTGGAATTGACCGAATTCGTAAACTGGCAAGAGTATTCAAAGTGACCAGAGTGATAAAACCAGCTACAATAATCCAAATAGCCTGAATGACCAATACTTCAGTATGTTCATAATGTTGAAACTGAATAGAACGTTGGAATTGACCGAATTCGTCAAATGGCAAGAGTGTTCAGAGTGATCAGAGTGATTAAACCAGCTACAATAGTCAAAATAGCCTGAATGCCTAATAATTCAGAATGTTCATCATGTTGAAACTGCATAGAACGTTGGAATTGACCGAATTTGTCAAATGGCAAGAGTATTCAACGTGATAAGAGGGATAAAACCAGCTACAATAGTCAAAATAGCCTGAATGCCCAATAATTCAGAATGTTCATCAAGTTAAAATTGTATAGAACGTTGGAATTGACCGAATTTGTCAAATGGCAAGAGTATTCAACGTGATCAGAGTGAAAAAACCAGCCAGACTAATCAAAATAGCCTGAATGCCCAATAATTCAGAATGTTCATCATGTTGAATCTGAAGAGAACGTTGGAATTGACCGAATTCGTTAAATGGCAAGAGTATTCGAAGTGATCAGAGTGAAAAAACCGCCTACAATAGTCAAAATAGCCTGAATGCCCAATAATTCAGAATGTTCATCATGTTCAAACTGAATAGAACCTTGGAATTGACCGAATTCGTTAAATGGCAAGAGTATTCGAAGTGATCAGAGTGATAAAACCACCTACAATAGTCAAAACAGCCTGAATGCCCATTAATTCAGAATGTTCATCATGTTGAAACTGAATAGAACGTTGGAATTGACCGAATTCGTAAACTGGCAAGAGTATTCAAAGTGACCAGAGTGATAAAAACAGCTACAATAAATGCCCAATAATTCAGAATGTTCATCATGTTGAAACTGAATAGAACGTTGGAATTGACGAATTCGTAAACTGGCAAGAGTATTCAAAGTGATCAGAGTGATAAAACCAGCTACAATAATCAAAATAGCCTGAATGACCAATACTTCAGTATGTTCATCATGTTGAAACTGAATAGAACGTTGGAGTTGACCGAATTCGTCAAATGGCAAGAGTGATCAGAGTGATTAAACGAGCTACAATAGTCAAAATAGCCTGAATGCCTAATAATTCAGAATGTTCATCATGTTGAAACTGAATAGAACGTTGGAATTGACCGAATTCGTAAACTGGCAAGAGTATTCAAAGTGATCAGAGTGATAAAACCAGCCAGACTAATCAAAATAGCCTGAATGCCCAATAATTTAGAATGTTCATCATGTTGAAACTGTATAGAACGTTGGAATTGACCAAATTCGTCAAATGGCAAGAGTATTCAAAGTGATTAAACCAGCTACAATAGTCAAAATAGCCTGAATGCCCAATAATTCAGAATGTTCATCATGTTAAACTGAATAGAACGTTGGAATTGACCGAATTCGTCAAATGGCAAGAGTATTCAAAGTGATCAGAGTGATAAAACCAGCCATACTAATCAAAATAGCCTGAATGCCCAATAATTCATTATGTTCATCATGTTCAAACTGCATAGAACGTTGGAATTGACCGAATTCGTCAAATGGCAAGAGCATTCAAAGTGATCAGAGTGATTAAACCAGCTACAATAGTCAAAATAGCCTGAATGCCTAATAATTCAGAATGTTCATCATGTTGAAACTGAATAGAACGTTGGAATTGACCGAATTCGTAAACTGGCAAGAGTATTCAAAGTGATCAGAGTGATAAAACCAGCCAGACTAATCAAAATAGCCTGAATGCCCAATAATTCAGAATGTTCATCATGTTGAAACTGTATAGAACGTTGGAATTGACCAAATTCGTCAAATGGCAAGAGTATTCAAAGTGATTAAACCAGCTACAATAGTCAAAATAGCCTGAATGCCCAATAATTCAGAATGTTCATCATGTTGAAACTGAATAGAACGTTGGAATTGACCGAATTCGTAAACTGGCAAGAGCATTCAAAGTGATCAGAGTGATAAAACCAGCTACAATAATCAAAATAGCCTGAATGACCAATACTTCAGTATGTTCATCATGTTGAAACTGAATAGAACGTTGGAATTGACCGAATTCGTCAAATGGCAAGAGTATTCAAAGTGATCAGAGTGATAAAACCAGCCATACTAATCAAAATAGCCTGAATGCCCAATAATTCAGAATGTTCATCATGTTGAAACTGTATAGAACGTTGGAATTGACCAAATTCGTCAAATGGCAAGAGTATTCAAAGTGATTAAACCAGCTACAATAGTCAAAATAGCCTGAATGCCCAATAATTCAGAATGTTCATCATGTTGAAACTGAATAGACCGTTGGAATTGACCGAATTCGTCAAATGGCAAGAGTATTCAAAGTGATCAGAGTGATAAAACCAGCCATACTAATCAAAATAGCCTGAATGCCCAATAATTCATTATGTTCATCATGTTCAAACTGCATAGAACGTTGGAATTGACCGAATTCGTCAAATGGCAAGAGCATTGAAAGTGATCAGAGTGATTAAACCAGCTACAATAGTCAAAATAGCCAGAATGCCCAATAATTCAGAATGTTCATCAAGTTAAAACTGTATAGAACGTTGGAATTGACCGAATTTGTCAAATGGCAAGAGTATTCAACGTGACCAGAGTCAAAAAACCAGCCAGACTAATCAAAATAGCCTGAATGCCCTATAATTCAGAATGTTCATCATGTTGAATCTGAATAGAACGTTGGAATTGACCGAATTCGTTAAATGGCAAGAGTATTCAAAGTGATCAGAGTGAAAAAACCACCTACAATAGTCAAAATAGCCTGAATGCCCAATAATTCAGAATGTTCATCATGTTCAAACTGAATAGAACGTTGGAATTGACCGAATTCGTCAAATGGCAAGAGTATTCAACGTGATCAGAGTCAAAAAACCAGCCAGACTAATCAAAATAGCCTGAATGCCCTATAATTCAGAATGTTCATCATGTTGAATCTGAATAGAACGTTGGAATTGACCGAATTCGTTAAATGGCAAGAGTATTCAAAGTGATCAGAGTGAAAAAACCACCTACAATAGTCAAAATAGCCTGAATGCCCAATAATTCAGAATGTTCATCATGTTCAAACTGAATAGAACCTTGGAATTGACCGAATTCGTTAAATGGCAAGAGTATTCGAAGTGATCAGAGTGAAAAAACCACCTACAATAGTCAAAATAGCCTGAATGCCCAATAATTCAGAATGTTCATCATGTTCAAACTGAATAGAACCTTGGAATTGACCGAATTCGTCAAATGGCAAAAGCATTCAAAGTGATCAGAGTGATAAAACCAGATACCATAGTCAAAATAGCCTGAATGCCCATTAATTCAGAATGTTCATCATGTTGAATCTGAATAGAACGTTGGAATTGACCGAATTCGTCAAATGGCAAGAGTGTTCAGAGTGCTTAAACCAGCTACAATAGTCAAAATAGCCTGAATGCCTAATAATTCAGAATGTTCATCATGTTGAAACTGAATAGAACGTTGGAATTGACCGAATTCGTCAAATGGCAAGAGTATTCAACGTGATCAGAGTCAAAAAACCAGCCAGACTAATCAAAATAGCCTGAATGCCCTATAATTCAGAATGTTCATCATGTTGAATCTGAATAGAACGTTGGAATTGACCGAATTCGTTAAATGGCAAGAGTATTCAAAGTGATCAGAGTGAAAAAACCACCTACAATAGTCAAAATAGCCTGAATGCCCAATAATTCAGAATGTTCATCATGTTCAAACTGAATAGAACCTTGGAATTGACCGAATTCGTTAAATGGCAAGAGTATTCGAAGTGATCAGAGTGAAAAAACCACCTACAATAGTCAAAATAGCCTGAATGCCCAATAATTCAGAATGTTCATCATGTTCAAACTGAATAGAACCTTGGAATTGACCGAATTCGTCAAATGGCAAAAGCATTCAAAGTGATCAGAGTGATAAAACCAGATACAATAGTCAAAATAGCCTGAATGCCCATTAATTCAGAATGTTCATCATGTTGAATCTGAATAGAACGTTGGAATTGACCGAATTCGTCAAATGGCAAGAGTGTTCAGAGTGCTTAAACCAGCTACAATAGTCAAAATAGCCTGAATGCCTAATAATTCAGAATGTTCATCATGTTGAAACTGAATAGAACGTTGGAATTGACCGAATTCGTCAAATGGCAAGAGTATTCAAAGTGATCAGAGTGATAAAACCAGCCAGACTAATCAAAATAGCCTGAATACCCAATAATTCAGAATGTTCATCATGTTCAAACTGAATAGAACGTTGGAATTGACCGAATTCGTCAAATGGCAAAAGCATTCAAAGTGATCAGAGTGATAAAACCAGATACAATAGTCAAAATAGCCTGAATGCCCATTAATTCAGAATGTTCATCATGTTGAATCTGAATAGAACGTTGGAATTGACCGAATTCGTCAAATGGCAAGAGTGTTCAGAGTGCTTAAACCAGCTACAATAGTCAAAATAGCCTGAATGCCTAATAATTCAGAATGTTCATCATGTTGAAACTGAATAGAACGTTGGAATTGACCGAATTCGTCAAATGGCAAGAGTATTCAAAGTGATCAGAGTGATAAAACCAGCTACAATAATCAAAATAGCCTGAATGACCAATACTTCAGTATGTTCATCATGTTGAAACTGAATAGAACGTTGGAATTGACCGAATTCGTCAAATGGCAAGAGTGTTCAGAGTGATTAAACCAGCTACAATAGTCAAAATAGCCTGAATGCCTAATAATTCAGAATGTTCATCATGTTGAAACTGCATAGAACGTTGGAATTGACCGAATTCGTCAAATGGCAAAAGTATTCAAAGCGATCAGAGTGATAAAAACAGCCAGACTAATCAAAATAGCCTGAATGCCCAATAATTCAGAATGTTCATCATGTTGAAACTGAATAGAACGATGGAATTGACCGAATTCGTCAAATGGCAAGAGTGTTCAGAGTGATCAGAGTGATTAAACCAGCTACAATATTCAAAATAGCCTGAATGCCTAATAATTCAGAATGTTCATCATGTTGAAACTGCATAGAACGTTGGAATTGACCGAATTTGTCAAATGGCAAGAGTATTCAACGTGATAAGAGGGATAAAACCAGCTACAATAGTCAAAATAGCCTGAATGCCCAATAATTCAGAATGTTCATCATGTTCAAACTGAATAGAACCTTGGAATTGACCGAATTCGTTAAATGGCAAGAGTATTCGAAGTGATCAGAGTGAAAAAACCACCTACAATAGTCAAAATAGCCTGAATGCCCAATAATTCAGAATGTTCATCATGTTCAAACTGAATAGAACCTTGGAATTGACCGAATTCGTCAAATGGCAAAAGCATTCAAAGTGATCAGAGTGATAAAACCAGATACAATAGTCAAAATAGCCTGAATGCCCATTAATTCAGAATGTTCATCATGTTGAATCTGAATAGATCGTTGGAATTGACCGAATTCGTCAAATGGCAAGAGTGTTCAGAGTGCTTAAACCAGCTACAATAGTCAAAATAGCCTGAATGCCTAATAATTCAGAATGTTCATCATGTTGAAACTGAATAGAACGTTGGAATTGACCGAATTCGTCAAATGGCAAGAGTATTCAAAGTGATCAGAGTGATAAAACCAGCCATACTAATCAAAATAGCCTGAATGCCCAATAATTCATTATGTTCATCATGTTCAAACTGCATAGAACGTTGGAATTGACCGAATTCGTCAAATGGCAAGAGCATTGAAAGTGATCAGAGTGATTAAACCAGCTACAATAGTCAAAATAGCCAGAATGCCCAATAATTCAGAATGTTCATCAAGTTAAAACTGTATAGAACGTTGGAATTGACCGAATGTGTCAAATGGCAAGAGTATTCAACGTGACCAGAGTCAAAAAACCAGCCAGACTAATCAAAATAGCCTGAATGCCCTATAATTCAGAATGTTCATCATGTTGAATCTGAATAGAACGTTGGAATTGACCGAATTCGTTAAATGGCAAGAGTATTCAAAGTGATCAGAGTGAAAAAACCACCTACAATAGTCAAAATAGCCTGAATGCCCAATAATTCAGAATGTTCATCATGTTCAAACTGAATAGAACGTTGGAATTGACCGAATTCGTCAAATGGCAAGAGTATTCAACGTGATCAGAGTCAAAAAACCAGCCAGACTAATCAAAATAGCCTGAATGCCCTATAATTCAGAATGTTCATCATGTTGAATCTGAATAGAACGTTGGAATTGACCGAATTCGTTAAATGGCAAGAGTATTCAAAGTGATCAGAGTGAAAAAACCACCTACAATAGTCAAAATAGCCTGAATGCCCAATAATTCAGAATGTTCATCATGTTCAAACTGAATAGAACCTTGGAATTGACCGAATTCGTTAAATGGCAAGAGTATTCGAAGTGATCAGAGTGAAAAAACCACCTACAATAGTCAAAATAGCCTGAATGCCCAATAATTCAGAATGTTCATCATGTTCAAACTGAATAGAACCTTGGAATTGACCGAATTCGTCAAATGGCAAAAGCATTCAAAGTGATCAGAGTGATAAAACCAGATACCATAGTCAAAATAGCCTGAATGCCCATTAATTCAGAATGTTCATCATGTTGAATCTGAATAGAACGTTGGAATTGACCGAATTCGTCAAATGGCAAGAGTGTTCAGAGTGCTTAAACCAGCTACAATAGTCAAAATAGCCTGAATGCCTAATAATTCAGAATGTTCATCATGTTGAAACTGAATAGAACGTTGGAATTGACCGAATTCGTCAAATGGCAAGAGTATTCAACGTGATCAGAGTCAAAAAACCAGCCAGACTAATCAAAATAGCCTGAATGCCCTATAATTCAGAATGTTCATCATGTTGAATCTGAATAGAACGTTGGAATTGACCGAATTCGTTAAATGGCAAGAGTATTCAAAGTGATCAGAGTGAAAAAACCACCTACAATAGTCAAAATAGCCTGAATGCCCAATAATTCAGAATGTTCATCATGTTCAAACTGAATAGAACCTTGGAATTGACCGAATTCGTTAAATGGCAAGAGTATTCGAAGTGATCAGAGTGAAAAAACCACCTACAATAGTCAAAATAGCCTGAATGCCCAATAATTCAGAATGTTCATCATGTTCAAACTGAATAGAACCTTGGAATTGACCGAATTCGTCAAATGGCAAAAGCATTCAAAGTGATCAGAGTGATAAAACCAGATACAATAGTCAAAATAGCCTGAATGCCCATTAATTCAGAATGTTCATCATGTTGAATCTGAATAGAACGTTGGAATTGACCGAATTCGTCAAATGGCAAGAGTGTTCAGAGTGCTTAAACCAGCTACAATAGTCAAAATAGCCTGAATGCCTAATAATTCAGAATGTTCATCATGTTGAAACTGAATAGAACGTTGGAATTGACCGAATTCGTCAAATGGCAAGAGTATTCAAAGTGATCAGAGTGATAAAACCAGCCAGACTAATCAAAATAGCCTGAATACCCAATAATTCAGAATGTTCATCATGTTCAAACTGAATAGAACGTTGGAATTGACCGAATTCGTCAAATGGAAAGATTATTATCAAAGTGATCAGAGTGATAAAACCAGCTACAATAATCAAAATAGCCTGAATGATCAATAGTTCAGAATGTTCATCATGTTGAAACTGAATATAATGTTGGAATTGACCGAATTCGTCAAATGGCAAGAGTATTCAAAGTGCTCAGAGTGATAAAACCACCTACAATGGTCAAAATAGCCTGAATGACCAATAATTCAGAATGTTCATCATGTTGAAACTAAATAGAACGTTGGAATTGACCGAATTCGTCAAATGGCAAGAGTATTCAAAGTGATCAGAGTGACAAAAACAGCCAGACTAGTCAAAATAGCCTGAATGCCCAATAATTCAGAATGTTCATCATGTTGAAATTGAATAGAACGTTGGAATTGACCGAATTCGTCAAATGGCAAGAGTATTCAAAGTGATCAGAGTAATAAAACCAGCCAGACTTATCAAAATAGTCTGAATGCCCAACAATTCAGAATGTTCATCATGTTGAAACTGAATAGAACGTTGGAATTGACCGAATTCGTCAAATGGCAAGATTATTATCAAAGTGATCAGAGTGATAAAACCAGCTACAATAATCAAAATAGCCTGAATGACCAATAATTCAGAATGTTCATCATGTTGAAACTAAATAGAACGTTGGAATTGACCGAATTCGTCAAATGGCAAGAGTATTCGAAGTGATCAGAGTGAAAAAACCACCTACAATAGTCAAAATAGCCTGAATGCCCAATAATTCAGAATGTTCATCATGTTCAAACTGAATAGAACCTTGGAATTGACCGAATTCGTTAAATGGCAAGAGTATTCGAAGTGATCAGAGTGAAAAAACCACCTACAATAGTCAAAATAGCCTGAATGCCCAATAATTCAGAATGTTCATCATGTTCAAACTGAATAGAACCTTGGAATTGACCGAATTCGTTAAATGGCAAGAGTATTCGAAGTGATCAGAGTGAAAAAACCACCTACAATAGTCAAAATAGCCTGAATGCCCAATAATTCAGAATGTTCATCATGTTCAAACTGAATAGAACCTTGGAATTGACCGAATTCGTCAAATGGCAAAAGCATTCAAAGTGATCAGAGTGATAAAACCAGATACAATAGTCAAAATAGCCTGAATGCCCATTAATTCAGAATGTTCATCATGTTGAATCTGAATAGAACGTTGGAATTGACCGAATTCGTCAAATGGCAAGAGTGTTCAGAGTGCTTAAACCAGCTACAATAGTCAAAATAGCCTGAATGCCTAATAATTCAGAATGTTCATCATGTTGAAACTGAATAGAACGTTGGAATTGACCGAATTCGTCAAATGGCAAGAGTATTCAAAGTGATCAGAGTGATAAAACCAGCCAGACTAATCAAAATAGCCTGAATACCCAATAATTCAGAATGTTCATCATGTTCAAACTGAATAGAACGTTGGAATTGACCGAATTCGTCAAATGGAAAGATTATTATCAAAGTGATCAGAGTGATAAAACCAGCTACAATAATCAAAATAGCCTGAATGATCAATAGTTCAGAATGTTCATCATGTTGAAACTGAATATAATGTTGGAATTGACCGAATTCGTCAAATGGCAAGAGTATTCAAAGTGCTCAGAGTGATAAAACCACCTACAATGGTCAAAATAGCCTGAATGACCAATAATTCAGAATGTTCATCATGTTGAAACTAAATAGAACGTTGGAATTGACCGAATTCGTCAAATGGCAAGAGTATTCAAAGTGATCAGAGTGACAAAAACAGCCAGACTAGTCAAAATAGCCTGAATGCCCAATAATTCAGAATGTTCATCATGTTGAAATTGAATAGAACGTTGGAATTGACCGAATTCGTCAAATGGCAAGAGTATTCAAAGTGATCAGAGTAATAAAACCAGCCAGACTTATCAAAATAGTCTGAATGCCCAACAATTCAGAATGTTCATCATGTTGAAACTGAATAGAACGTTGGAATTGACCGAATTCGTCAAATGGCAAGATTATTATCAAAGTGATCAGAGTGATAAAACCAGCTACAATAATCAAAATAGCCTGAATGACCAATAATTCAGAATGTTCATCATGTTGAAACTAAATAGAACGTTGGAATTGACCGAATTCGTCAAATGGCAAGAGTATTCAAAGTGATCAGAGTGATAATTCAGAATATTCATCATGTTGAAACTGTATAGAACGTTGGAATTGACCGAATTCGTTAAATGGCAAGAGTATTCAAAGTGATCAGAGTGATAAAACCAGCCATACTAATTAAAATAGCCTGAATGCCCAATAATTCAGAATGTTCATCATGTTGAAACTGAATAGAACGTTGGAATTGACCGAATTCGTCAAATGGCAAGAGTATTCAAAGTGATCAGAGTGACAAAAACAGCCAGACTAGTCAAAATAGCCTGAATGCCCAATAATTCAGAATGTTCATCATGTTGAAATTGAATAGAACGTTGGAATTGACCGAATTCGTCAAATGGCAAGAGTATTCAAAGTGATCAGAGTGATAAAACCAGCCAGACTAATCAAAATAGTCTGAATGCCCAATAATTCAGAATGTTCATCATGTTCAAACTGAATAGAACGTTGGAATTGACCGAATTCGTCAAATGGCAAGTGTATTCAAAGTGATCAGAGTGATAAAAACAGCCAGACTAATCAAAATAGCCTGAATGCCCAATAATTCAGAATGTTCATCATGTTAAAACTGAATAGAACGTTGGAATTGACCGAATTCGTCAAATGGCAAGAGTATTCAAAGTGATCAGAGTGACAAAAATAGCCAGACTAGTCAAAATAGCCTGAATGCCCAATAATTCAGAATGTTCATCATGTTGAAATTGAATAGAACGTTGGAATTGACCGAATTCGTCAAATGGCAAGATTATTATCAAAGTGATCAGAGTGATAAAACCAGCTACAATAATCAAAATAGCCTGAATGACCAATAATTCAGAATGTTCATCATGTTGAAACTGAATAGAACGTTGGAATTCACCGAATTCGTCAAATGGCAAGATTATTCAAAGTGATCAGAGTGATAAAACCAGCCAGACTAATCAAAATAGTCTGAATGCCCAACAATTCAGAATGTTCATCATGTTGAAACTGAATAGAACGTTGGAATTGACCGAATTCGTCAAATGGCAAGATTATTATCAAAGTGATCAGAGTGATAAAACCAGCTACAATAATCAAAATAGCCTGAATGACCAATAATTCAGAATGTTCATCATGTTGAAACTGAATAGAACGTTGGAATTGACCGAATTCGTCAAATGGCAGGAGTATTAAAAGTGATCAGAGTGATAAAACCAGCCATACTAATTAAAATAGCCTGAATGCCCAATAATTCAGAATGTTCATCATGTTGAAACTGAATAGAACGTTGGAATTGACCGAATTCGTCAAATGGCAAGAGTATTCAAAGTGATAAAACCAGCCAGACTAATCAAAATAGCCTGAATGCCGAATAATTCAGAATGTTCATCAAGTTGAAACTGAATAGAACGTTGGAATTGACCGAATTCGTCAAATGGCAACATTATTATCAAAGTGATCAGAGTGATAAAACCAGCTACAATAATCAAAATAGCCTGAATGATCAATAGTTCAGAATGTTCATCATGTTGAAACTGAATATAACGTTGGAATTGACCGAATTCGTCAAATGGCAAGAGTATTCAAAGTGATCAGAGTGATAAAACCACCTACAATGGTCAAAATAGCCTGAATGACCAATAATTCAGAATGTTAATCATGTTGAAACTGAATAGAACGTTGGAATTGACCGAATTCGGCAAATGGCAAGAGTATTCAAAGTGATCAGAGTGATAATTCAGAATGTTCATCATGTTGAAACTGAATATAACGTTGGAATTGACCGAATTCGTCAAATGGCAGGAGTATTCAAAGTGATCAGAGTGATAAAACCAGCCAGACTAATCAAAATAGCCTGAATGCCCAATAATTCAGAATGTTCATCATGTTGAAATTTAATAGAACGTTGGAATTGACCGAATTCGTCAAATGGCAAGAGTATTCAAAGTGATCAGAGTGATAAAACCAGCCAGACTCATCAAAATAGTCTGAATGCCCAATAATTCACAATGTTCATCATGTTCAAACTGAATAGAACGTTGGAATTGACCGAATTCGTCAAATGGCAAGAGTATTCAAAGTGATCAGAGTGATAAAACCAGCCAGACTCATCAAAATAGTCTGAATGCCCAATAATTCACAATGTTCATCATGTTGAAACTGAATAGAACGTTGGAATTGACCGAATTCGTCAAATGGCAAGATTATTATCAAAGTGATCAGAGTGATAAAACCACCTACAATAGTCCAAATAGCCTGAATGTCCAATAATTCAGAACGTTCATCATGTTCAAACTGAATAGAACGTTGGAATTGACCGAATTCGTCAAACGGCAGGAGTATTCAAAGTGATCAGAGTGATAAAACCAGCCAGACTAATCAAAATAGCCTGAATGCCCAATAATTCAGAATGTTCATCATGTTGAAACTGAATAGAACGTTGGAATTGACCGAATTCGTCAAATGGCAAGAGTATTCAAAGTGATCAGAGTGATAATTCAGAATATTCATCATGTTGAAACTGAATAGAACGTTGGAATTGACCGAATTCGTTAAATGGCAAGAGTATTCAAAGTGATCAGAGTGATTAAACCAGCTACAATAGTCAAAATAGCCTGAATGACCAATAATTTAGAATGTTCATCATGTTGAAACTGAATATAACGTTGGAATTGACCGAATTCGTCAAATGGCAAGAGTATTCAAAGTGATCAGAGTGATAAAACCAGCCAGACTAATCAAAATAGTCTGAATGCCCAACAATTCAGAATGTTCATCATGTTGAAACTGAATAGAACGTTGGAATTGACCGAATTCGTCAAATGGCAAGATTATTATCAAAGTGATCAGAGTGATAAAACCAGCTACAATAATTCAGAATGTTCATCATGTTGAAACTGAATATAACGTTGGAATTGACCGAATTCGTCAAATGGCAAGAGTATTCAAAGTGATCAGAGTGATAAAACCACCTACAATGGTCAAAATAGCCTGAATGACCAATAATTCAGAATGTTCATCATGTTGAAACTGAATATAACGTTGGAATTGACCGAATTCGTCAAATGGCAAGAGTATTCAAAGTGATCAGAGTGATAAAACCACCTACAATAGTCAAAATAGCCTGAATGTCCAATAATTCAGAACGTTCATCATGTTCAAACTGAATAGAACGTTGGAATTGACCGAATTCGTCAAACGGCAGGAGTATTCAAAGTGATCAGAGTGATAAAACCAGCCAGACTAATCAAAATAGCCTGAATGCCCAATAATTCAGAATGTTCATCATGTTGAAACTGAATAGAACGTTGGAATTGACCGAATTCGTTAAATGGCAAGAGTATTCAAAGTGATCAGAGTGATTAAACCAGCTACAATAGTCAAAATAGCCTGAATGCCCAATAATTCAGAAAGTTCATCATGTTGAAACTGAATAGAACGTTGGAATTGACCGAATTCGTCAAATGGCAAGATTATTCAAAGTGATCAGAGTGATAAAACCAGCCAGACTAATCAAAACAGCCTGAATGCCCAATAATTCAGAATGTTCATAATGTTGAAACTGAATAGAACGTTGGAATTGACCGAATTCGGCAAATGGCAAGAGTATTCAAAGTGATCAGAGTGATAATTCAGAATATTCATCATGTTGAAACTGAATAGAACGTTGGAATTGACCGAATTCGTTAAATGGCAAGAGTATTCAAAGTGATCAGAGTGATTAAACCAGCTACAATAGTCAAAATAGCCTGAATGCCCAATAATTCAGAATGTTCTTCATGTTGAAACTGAATAGAACGTTGGGATTGACCGAATTCGTCAAATGGCAGGAGTATTAAAAGTGATCAGAGTGATAAAACCAGCCATACTAATTAAAATAGCCTGAATGCCCAATAATTCAGAATGTTCATCATGTTGAAACTGAATAGAACGTTGGAATTGACCGAATTCGTCAAATGGCAAGAGTATTCAAAGTGATAAAACCAGCCAGACTAATCAAAATAGCCTGAATGCCCAATAATTCAGAATGTTCATCATGTTGAAACTGAATAGAACGTTGGAATTGACCGAATTCGTCAAATGGCAAGAGTATTCAAAGTGATCAGAGTGACAAAAACAGCCAGACTAATCAAAATAGCCTGAATGCCCAATAATTCAGAATGTTCATCATGTTGAAATTGAATAGAACGTTGGAATTGACCGAATTCGTCAAATGGCAAGAGCATTCAAAGTGATCAGAGTGATAAACCAGCTACAATAGTCAAAATAGCCTGAATGCCCAATAATTCAGAATGTTCTTCATGTTAAAACTGAATAGAACGTTGGAATTGACGGAATTCGTCAAATGGCAAGAGTATTCAAAGTGATCAGAGTGACAAAAACAGCCAGACTAATCAAAATAGCCTGACTGCCCAATAATTCAGAATGTTCATCATGTTGAAATTGAATAGAACGTTGGAATTGACCGAATTCGGCAAATGGCAAGAGTATTCAAAGTGATCAGAGTGATGAAACCAGCCAGACTAATCAAAATAGCCTGAATGCCCAATAATTCAGACTGTTCATCATGTTGAAACTGAATAGAACGTTGGAATTGACCGAATTCGTCAAATGGCAAGAGTGTTCAAAGTGATCAGAGTGATAATTCAGAATGTTCATCATGTTGAAACTGAATAGAACGTTGGAATTGACCGAATTCGTCAAATGGCAAGATTATTATCAAAGTGATCAGAGTGATAAAACCAGCTACAATAGTCAAAATAGCCTGAATGCCCAATAATTCAGAATGTTTCATCATGTTGAAACTGAATAGAACGTTGGAATTCACAGAATTCGTCAAATGGCAAGAGCATTCAAAGTGATCAGAGTGAATAAACCAGCTACAATAGTCAAAATAGCCTGAATGCCCAATAATTCAGAAAGTTCATCATGTTGAAACTGAATAGAACGTTGGAATTGACCGAATTCGTCAAATGGCAAGATTATTATCAAAGTGATCAGAGTGATAAAACCAGCTACAATAGTCAAAATAGCCTGAATGCCCAATAATTCAGAATGTTTCATCATGTTGAAACTGAATAGAACGTTGGAATTCACAGAATTCGTCAAATGGCAAGAGCATTCAAAGTGATCAGAGTGATTAAACCAGCTACAATAGTCAAAATAGCCTGAATGCCCAATAATTCAGAAAGTTCATCATGTTGAAACTGAATAGAACGTTGGGATTGACCGAATTCGTCAAATGGCAGGAGTATTAAAAGTGATCAGAGTGATAAAACCAGCCATACTAATTAAAATAGCCTGAATGCCCAATAATTCAGAATGTTCATCATGTTGAAACTGAATAGAACGTTGGAATTGACCGAATTCGTCAAATGGCAAGAGTATTCAAAGTGATAAAACCAGCCAGACTAATCAAAATAGCCTGAATGCCCAATAATTCAGAATGTTCATCATGTTGAAACTGAATAGAACGTTGGAATTGACCGAATTCGTCAAATGGCAAGAGTATTCAAAGTGATCAGAGTGACAAAAACAGCCAGACTAATCAAAACAGCCTGAATGCCCAATAATTCAGAATGTTCATAATGTTGAAACTGAATAGAACGTTGGAATTGACCGAATTCGGCAAATGGCAAGAGTATTGAAAGTGATCAGAGTGATAATTCAGAATATTCATCATGTTGAAACTGAATAGAACGTTGGAATTGACCGAATTCGTTAAATGGCAAGAGTATTCAAAGTGATCAGAGTGATTAAACCAGCTACAATAGTCAAAATAGCCTGAATGCCCAATAATTCAGAATGTTCTTCATGTTGAAACTGAATAGAACGTTGGGATTGACCGAATTCGTCAAATGGCAGGAGTATTAAAAGTGATCAGAGTGATAAAACCAGCCATACTAATTAAAATAGCCTGAATGCCCAATAATTCAGAATGTTCATCATGTTGAAACTGAATAGAACGTTGGAATTGACCGAATTCGTCAAATGGCAAGAGTATTCAAAGTGATAAAACCAGCCAGACTAATCAAAATAGCCTGAATGCCCAATAATTCAGAATGTTCATCATGTTGAAACTGAATAGAACGTTGGAATTGACCGAATTCGTCAAATGGCAAGAGTATTCAAAGTGATCAGAGTGACAAAAACAGCCAGACTAATCAAAATAGCCTGAATGCCCAATAATTCAGAATGTTCATCATGTTGAAATTGAATAGAACGTTGGAATTGACCGAATTCGTCAAATGGCAAGAGCATTCAAAGTGATCAGAGTGATAAACCAGCTACAATAGTCAAAATAGCCTGAATGCCCAATAATTCAGAATGTTCTTCATGTTAAAACTGAATAGAAAGTTGGAATTGACGGAATTCGTCAAATGGCAAGAGTATTCAAAGTGATCAGAGTGACAAAAACAGCCAGACTAATCAAAATAGCCTGAATGCCCAATAATTCAGAATGTTCATCATGTTGAAATTGAATAGAACGTTGGAATTGACCGAATTCGGCAAATGGCAAGAGTATTCAAAGTGATCAGAGTGATGAAACCAGCCAGACTAATCAAAATAGCCTGAATGCCCAATAATTCAGACTGTTCATCATGTTGAAACTGAATAGAACGTTGGAATTGACCGAATTCGTCAAATGGCAAGAGTGTTCAAAGTGATCAGAGTGATAATTCAGAATGTTCATCATGTTGAAACTGAATAGAACGTTGGAATTGACCGAATTCGTCAAATGGCAAGATTATTATCAAAGTGATCAGAGTGATAAAACCAGCTACAATAGTCAAAATAGCCTGAATGCCCAATAATTCAGAATGTTTCATCATGTTGAAACTGAATAGAACGTTGGAATTCACAGAATTCGTCAAATGGCAAGAGCATTCAAAGTGATCAGAGTGAATAAACCAGCTACAATAGTCAAAATAGCCTGAATGCCCAATAATTCAGAATGTTCATCATGTTCAAACTGAATAGAACGTTGGAATTGACCGAATTCGTCAAATGGCAAGAGTATTCAAAGTGATCAGAGTGATAAAACCAGCCAGACTAATCAAAATAGTCTGAATGCCCAATAATTCAGAATGTTCATCATGTTGAAACTGAATAGAACGTTGGAATTGACCGAATTCGTCAAATGGCAAGATTATTATCAAAGTGATCAGAGTGATAAAACCAGCTACAATAATCAAAATAGCCTGAATGACCAATAATTCAGAATGTTCATCATGTTGAAACTGAATATAACGTTGGAATTGACCGAATTCGTCAAATGGCAAGAGTACTCAAAGTGATCAGAGTGATAAAACCACCTACAATGGTCAAAATAGCCTGAATGACCAATAATTCAGAATGTTCATCATGTTAAAACTGAATAGAACGTTGGAATTGACCGAATTCGTCAAATGGCAAGAGTATTCAAAGTGATCAGAGTGACAAAAACAGCCAGACTAGTCAAAATAGCCTGAATGCCCAATAATTCAGAATGTTCATCATGTTGAAATTGAATAGAACGTTGGAATTGACCGAATTCGTCAAATGGCAAGAGTATTCAAAGTGATCAGAGTGATAAAACCAGCCAGACTAATCAAAATAGTCTGAATGCCCAACAATTCAGAATGTTCATCATGTTGAAACTGAATAGAACGTTGGAATTGACCGAATTCGTCAAATGGCAAGATTATTATCAAAGTGATCAGAATGATAAAACCAGCTACAATAATCAAAATAGCCTGAATGACCAATAATTCAGAATGTTCATCATGTTGAAACTAAATAGAACGTTGGAATTGACCGAATTCGTCAAATGGCAAGAGTATTCAAAGTGATCAGAGTGATAATTCAGAATATTCATCATGTTGAAACTGTATAGAACGTTGGATTTGACCGAATTCGTTAAATGGCAAGAGTATTCAAAGTGATCAGAGTGATAAAACCAGCCATACTAATTAAAATAGCCTGAATGCCCAATAATTCAGAATGTTCATCATGTTGAAACTGAATAGAACGTTGGAATTGACCGAATTCGTCAAATGGCAAGAGTATTCAAAGTGATCAGAGTGACAAAAACAGCCAGACTAGTCAAAATAGCCTGAATGCCCAATAATTCAGAATGTTCATCATGTTGAAATTTAATAGAACGTTGGAATTGACCGAATTCGTCAAATGGCAAGAGTATTCAAAGTGATCAGAGTGATAAAACCAGCCAGACTAATCAAAATAGTCTGAATGCCCAATAATTCAGAATGTTCATCATGTTCGAACTGAATAGAACGTTGGAATTGACCGAATTCGTCAAATGGCAAGAGTATTCAAAGTGATCAGAGTGATAAAAACAGCCAGACTAATCAAAATAGCCTGAATGCCCAATAATTCAGAATGTTCATCATGTTAAAACTGAATAGAACGTTGGAATTGACCGAATTCGTCAAATGGCAAGAGTATTCAAAGTGATCAGAGTGACAAAAACAGCCAGACTAGTCAAAATAGCCTGAATGCCCAATAATTCAGAATGTTCATCATGTTGAAATTGAATAGAACGTTGGAATTGACCGAATTCGTCAAATGGCAAGAGTATTCAAAGTGATCAGAGTGATAAAACCAGCCAGACTAATCAAAATAGTCTGAATGCCCAACAATTCAGAATGTTCATATGTTGAAACTGAATAGAACGTTGGAATTGACCGAATTCGTCAAATGGCAAGAGTATTCAAAGTGATCAGAGTGACAAAAACAGCCAGACTAGTCAAAATAGCCTGAATGCCCAATAATTCAGAATGTTCATCATATTGAAATTGAATAGAACGTTGGAATTGACCGAATTCGTCAAATGGCAAGAGTATTCAAAGTGATCAGAGTGATAAAACCAGCCAGACTAATCAAAATAGTCTGAATGCCCAATAATTCAGAATGTTCATCATGTTCAAACTGAATAGAACGTTGGAATTGACCGAATTCGTCAAATGGCAAGAGTATTCAAAGTGATCAGAGTGATAAAACCAGCCAGACTAATCAAAATAGTCTGAATGCCCAACAATTCAGAATGTTCATCATGTTGAAACTGTATAGAACGTTGGAATTGACCGAATTCGTCAAATGGCAAGATTATTATCAAAGTGAGCAGAGTGATAAAACCAGCTACAATAATCAAAATAGCCTGAATGACCAATAATTAAGAATGTTCATCATGTTGAAACTGAATAGAACGTTGGAATTCACCGAATTCGTCAAATGGCAAGAGCATTCAAAGTGATCAGAGTGAATAAACCAGCTACAATAGTCAAAATAGCCTGAATGCCCAATAATTCAGAATGTTCATCATGTTCAAACTGAATAGAACGTTGGAATTGACCGAATTCGTCAAATGGCAAGAGTATTCAAAGTGATCAGAGTAATAAAACCAGCCAGACTTATCAAAATAGTCTGAATGCCCAACAATTCAGAATGTTCATCATGTTGAAACTGAATAGAACGTTGGAATTGACCGAATTCGTCAAATGGAAAGATTATTATCAAAGTGATCAGAGTGATAAAACCAGCTACAATAATCAAAATAGCCTGAATGATCAATAGTTCAGAATGTTCATCATGTTGAAACTGAATATAATGTTGGAATTGACCGAATTCGTCAAATGGCAAGAGTATTCAAAGTGCTCAGAGTGATAAAACCACCTACAATGGTCAAAATAGCCTGAATGACCAATAATTCAGAGTGTTCATCATGTTAAAACTGAATAGAACGTTGGAATTGACCGAATTCGTCAAATGGCAAGAGTATTCAAAGTGATCAGAGTGGCAAAAACAGCCAGACTAGTCAAAATAGCCTGAATGCCCAATAATTCAGAATGTTCATCATGTTGAAATTGAATAGAACGTTGGAATTGACCGAATTCGTCAAATGGCAAGAGTATTCAAAGTGATCAGAGTAATAAAACCAGCCAGACTTATCAAAATAGTCTGAATGCCCAACAATTCAGAATGTTCATCATGTTGAAACTGAATAGAACGTTGGAATTGACCGAATTCGTCAAATGGCAAGATTATTATCAAAGTGATCAGAGTGATAAAACCAGCTACAATAATCAAAATAGCCTGAATGACCAATAATTCAGAATGTTCATCATGTTGAAACTAAATAGAACGTTGGAATTGACCGAATTCGTCAAATGGCAAGAGTATTCAAAGTGATCAGAGTGATAATTCAGAATATTCATCATGTTGAAACTGTATAGAACGTTGGAATTGACCGAATTCGTTAAATGGCAAGAGTATTCAAAGTGATCAGAGTGATAAAACCAGCCATACTAATTAAAATAGCCTGAATGCCCAATAATTCAGAATGTTCATCATGTTGAAACTGAATAGAACGTTGGAATTGACCGAATTCGTCAAATGGCAAGAGTATTCAAAGTGATCAGAGTGACAAAAACAGCCAGACTAGTCAAAATAGCCTGAATGCCCAATAATTCAGAATGTTCATCATGTTGAAATTGAATAGAACGTTGGAATTGACCGAATTCGTCAAATGGCAAGAGTATTCAAAGTGATCAGAATGATAAAACCAGCCAGACTAATCAAAATAGTCTGAATGCCCAATAATTCAGAATGTTCATCATGTTCAAACTGAATAGAACGTTGGAATTGACCGAATTCGTCAAATGGCAAGAGTATTCAAAGTGATCAGAGTGATAAAAACAGCCAGACTAATCAAAATAGCCTGAATGCCCAATAATTCAGAATGTTCATCATGTTAAAACTGAATAGAACGTTGGAATTGACCGAATTCGTCAAATGGCAAGAGTATTCAAAGTGATCAGAGTGACAAAAATAGCCAGACTAGTCAAAATAGCCTGAATGCCCAATAATTCAGAATGTTCATCATGTTGAAATTGAATAGAACGTTGGAATTGACCGAATTCGTCAAATGGCAAGATTATTATCAAAGTGATCAGAGTGATAAAACCAGCTACAATAATCAAAATAGCCTGAATGACCAATAATTCAGAATGTTCATCATGTTGAAACTGAATAGAACGTTGGAATTCACCGAATTCGTCAAATGGCAAGATTATTCAAAGTGATCAGAGTGATAAAACCAGCCAGACTAATCAAAATAGTCTGAATGCCCAACAATTCAGAATGTTCATCATGTTGAAACTGAATAGAACGTTGGAATTGACCGAATTCGTCAAATGGCAAGATTATTATCAAAGTGATCAGAGTGATAAAACCAGCTACAATAATCAAAATAGCCTGAATGACCAATAATTCAGAATGTTCATCATGTTGAAACTGAATAGAACGTTGGAATTGACCGAATTCGTCAAATGGCAGGAGTATTAAAAGTGATCAGAGTGATAAAACCAGCCATACTAATTAAAATAGCCTGAATGCCCAATAATTCAGAATGTTCATCATGTTGAAACTGAATAGAACGTTGGAATTGACCGAATTCGTCAAATGGCAAGAGTATTCAAAGTGATAAAACCAGCCAGACTAATCAAAATAGCCTGAATGCCCAATAATTCAGAATGTTCATCATGTTGAAACTGAATAGAACGTTGGAATTGACCGAATTCGTCAAATGGCAACATTATTATCAAAGTGATCAGAGTGATAAAACCAGCTACAATAATCAAAATAGCCTGAATGATCAATAGTTCAGAATGTTCATCATGTTGAAACTGAATATAACGTTGGAATTGACCGAATTCGTCAAATGGCAAGAGTATTCAAAGTGATCAGAGTGATAAAACCACCTACAATGGTCAAAATAGCCTGAATGACCAATAATTCAGAATGTTCATCATGTTGAAACTGAATAGAAAGTTGGAATTGACCGAATTCGTCAAATGACAAGAGTATTCAAAGTGATCAGAGTGATAAAACCAGCCAGACTAATCAAAATAGCCTGAATGCCCAATAATTCAGAATGTTCAAACTGAATAGAACGTTGGAATTGACCGAATTCGTCAAATGGCAAGAGTATTCAAAGTGATCAGAGTGATAAAACCAGCCAGACTAATCAAAATAGTCTGAATGCCCAATAATTCAGAATGTTCATTATGTTGAAACTGAATAGAACGTTGGAATTGACCGAATTCGTCAAATGGCAAGATTATTATGAAAGTGATCAGAGTGAATAAACCAGCTACAATAGTCAAAATAGCCTGAATGCCCAATAATTCAGAATGTTCATCATGTTCAAACTGAATAGAAAGTTGGAATTGACCGAATTCGTCAAATGGCAAGAGTATTCAAAGTGATCAGAGTGATAAAACCAGCTACAATAATCAAAATAGCATGAATGACCAATAATTCAGAATGTTCATCATGTTGAAACTGAATAGAACGTTGGAATTGACCGAATTCGTCAAATGGCAAGATTATTATCAAAGTGATCAGAGTGATAAAACCAGCTACAATAATCAAAATAGCCTGAATGATCAATAGTTCAGAATGTTCATCATGTTGAAACTGAATATAACGTTGGAATTGACCGAATTCGTCAAATGGCAAGAGTATTCAAAGTGATCAGAGTGATAAAACCACCTACAATGGTCAAAATAGCCTGAATGACCAATAATTCAGAATGTTCATCATGTTGAAACTGAATAGAACGTTGGAATTGACCGAATTCGGCAAATGGCAAGAGTATTCAAAGTGATCAGAGTGATAAAACCAGCCAGACTAATCAAAATAGCCTGAATGCCCAATAATTCAGAATGTTCATCATGTTCAAACTGAATAGAACGTTGGAATTGACCGAATTCGTCAAATGGCAAGAGTATTCAAAGTGATCAGAGTGATAAAACCAGCCAGACTAATCAAAATAGTCTGAATGCCCAATAATTCAGAATGTTCATCATGTTGAAACTGAATAGAACGTTGGAATTGACCGAATTCGTCAAATGGCAAGATTATTATCAAAGTGATCAGAGTGATAAAACCAGCTACAATAATCAAAATAGCCTGAATGACCAATAATTCAGAATGTTCATCATGTTGAAACTGAATATAACGTTGGAATTGACCGAATTCGTCAAATGGCAAGAGTATTCAAAGTGATCAGAGTGATAAAACCACCTACAATGGTCAAAATAGCCTGAATGACCAATAATTCAGAATGTTCATCATGTTGAAACTGAATATAACGTTGGAATTGACCGAATTCGTCAAATGGCAAGAGTATTCAAAGTGATCAGAGTGATAAAACCAGCCAGACTAATCAAAATAGCCTGAATGCCCAATAATTCAGAATGTTCATCATGTTGAAACTGTATAGAACGTTGGAATTGACCGAATTCGTTAAATGGCAAGAGTATTCAAAGTGATCAGAGTGATTAAACCAGCTACAATAGTCAAAATAGCCTGAATGCCCAATAATTCAGAATGTTCATCATGTTGAAACTGAATAGAACGTTGGAATTGACCGAATTCGTCAAATGGCAAGATTATTCAAAGTGATCAGAGTGATAAAACCAGCCAGACTAATCAAAATAGCCTGAATGCCCAATAATTCAGAATGTTCATCATGTTGAAACTGAATAGAACGTTGGAATTGACCGAATTCGTCAAATGGCAAGAGTATTCAAAGTGATCAGAGTGATAATTCAGAATATTAATCATGTTGAAACTGTATAGAACGTTGGAATTGACCGAATTCGTTAAATGGCAAGAGTATTCAAAGTGATCAGAGTGATAAAACCTGCCATACTAATTAAAATAGCCTGAATGCCCAATAATTCAGGATGTTCATCATGTTGAAACTGAATAGAACGTTGGAATTGAACGAATTCGTCAAATGGTAAGAGTATTCAAAGTGATCAGAGTGACAAAAACAGCCAGGAAATAGCCGAAATAGCCTGAATCCCCAATAATTCAGAATGTTCATCATGTTGAAATTGAATAGAACGTTGGAATTGACCGAATTCGTCAAATGGCAAGAGTATTCAAAGTGATCAGAGTGATAAAACCAGCCAGACTAATCAAAATAGTCTGAATGCCCAATAATTCAGAATGTTCATCATGTTCAAACTGAATAGAACGTTGGAATTGACCGAATTCGTCAAATGGCAAGAGTATTCAAAGTGATCAGAGTGATAAAAACAGCCAGACTAATCAAAATAGCCTGAATGCCCAATAATTCAGAATGTTCATCATGTTAAAACTGAATAGAACGTTGGAATTGACCGAATTCGTCAAATGGCAAGAGTATTCAAAGTGATCAGAGTGACAAAAACAGCCAGACTAGTCAAAATAGCCTGAATGCCCAATAATTCAGAATGTTCATCATGTTGAAATTGAATAGAACGTTGGAATTGACCGAATTCGTCAAATGGCAAGAGTATTCAAAGGGATCAGAGTGATAAAACCAGCCAGACTAATCAAAATAGTCTGAATGCCCAAAAATTCAGAATGTTCATCATGTTGAAAATTGACCGAATTCGTCAAATGGCAAGATTATTACCAAAGTGATCAGAGTGATAAAACCAGCTACAATAATCAAAATAGCCTGAATGACCAATAATTCAGAATGTTCATCATGTTGAAACTGAATAGAACGTTGGAATTCACCGAATTCGTCAAATGGCAAGAGCATTCAAAGTGATCAGAGTGAATAAACCAGCTACAATAGTCAAAATAGCCTGAATGCCCAATAATTCAGAATGTTCATCATGTTGAAACTGAATAGAACGTTGGAATTGACCGAATTCGTCAAATGGCAGGAGTATTAAAAGTGATCAGAGTGATAAAACCAGCCATACTAATTAAAATAGCCTGAATGCCCAATAATTCAGAATGTTCATCATGTTGAAACTGAATAGAACGTTGGAATTCACAGAATTCGTCAAATGGCAAGAGCATTCAAAGTGATCAGAGTGAATAAACCAGCTACAATAGTCAAAATAGCCTGAATGCCCAATAATTCAGAATGCTCATCATGTTCAAACTGAATAGAACGTTGGAATTGACCGAATTCGTCAAATGGCAAGAGTATTCAAAGTGATCAGAGTGATAAAACCAGCTACAATAATCAAAATAGCATGAATGACCAATAATTCAGAATGTTCATCATGTTGAAACTGAATAGAACGTTGGAATTCACCGAATTCGTCAAATGGCAAGAGCATTCAAAGTGATCAGAGTGAATAAACCAGCTACAATAGTCAAACTAGCCTGAATGCCCAATAATTCAGAATGTTCATCATGTTGAAACTGTATAGAACGTTGGAATTGACCGAATTCGTCAAATGGCAGGAGTATTAAAAGTGATCAGAGTGATAAAACCAGCCATACTAATTAAAATAGCCTGAATGCCCAATAATTCAGAATGTTCATCATGTTGAAACTGAATAGAACGTTGGAATTGACCGAATTCGTCAAATGGCAAGAGTATTCAAAGTGATAAAACCAGCCAGACTAATCAAAATAGCCTGAATGCCCAATAATTCAGAATGTTCATCATGTTGAAACTGAATAGAACGTTGGAATTGACCGAATTCGTCAAATGGCAAGAGTGTTCAAAGTGATCAGAGTGATAATTCAGAATGTTCATCATGTTGAAACTGAATAGAACGTTGGAATTGACCGAATTCGTCAAATGGCAAGATTATTATCAAAGTGATCAGAGTGATAAAACCAGCTACAATAGTCAAAATAGCCTGAATGCCCAAAAATTCAGAATGTTTCATCATGTTGAAACTGAATAGAACGTTGGAATTCACAGAATTCGTCAAATGGCAAGAGCATTCAAAGTGATCAGAGTGAATAAACCAGCTACAATAGTCAAAATAGCCTGAATGCCCAATAATTCAGAATGCTCATCATGTTCAAACTGAATAGAACGTTGGAATTGACCGAATTCGTCAAATGGCAAGAGTATTCAAAGTGATCAGAGTGATAAAACCAGCCAGACTAATCAAAATAGTCTGAATGCCCAATAATTCAGAATGTTCATCATGTTGAAACTGAATAGAACGTTGGAATTGACCGAATTCGTCAAATGGCAAGATTATTATCAAAGTGATCAGAGTGATAAAACCAGCCAGACTAATCAAAATAGTCTGAATGCCCAAAAATTCAGAATGTTCATCATGTTGAAAATTGACCGAATTCGTCAAATGGCAAGATTATTACCAAAGTGATCAGAGTGATAAAACCAGCTACAATAATCAAAATAGCCTGAATGACCAATAATTCAGAATGTTCATCATGTTGAAACTGAATAGAACGTTGGAATTCACCGAATTCGTCAAATGGCAAGAGCATTCAAAGTGATCAGAGTGAATAAACCAGCTACAATAGTCAAAATAGCCTGAATGCCCAATAATTCAGAATGTTCATCATGTTGAAACTGAATAGAACGTTGGAATTGACCGAATTCGTCAAATGGCAGGAGTATTAAAAGTGATCAGAGTGATAAAACCAGCCATACTAATTAAAATAGCCTGAATGCCCAATAATTCAGAATGTTCATCATGTTGAAACTGAATAGAACGTTGGAATTCACAGAATTCGTCAAATGGCAAGAGCATTCAAAGTGATCAGAGTGAATAAACCAGCTACAATAGTCAAAATAGCCTGAATGCCCAATAATTCAGAATGCTCATCATGTTCAAACTGAATAGAACGTTGGAATTGACCGAATTCGTCAAATGGCAAGAGTATTCAAAGTGATCAGAGTGATAAAACCAGCTACAATAATCAAAATAGCATGAATGACCAATAATTCAGAATGTTCATCATGTTGAAACTGAATAGAACGTTGGAATTCACCGAATTCGTCAAATGGCAAGAGCATTCAAAGTGATCAGAGTGAATAAACCAGCTACAATAGTCAAACTAGCCTGAATGCCCAATAATTCAGAATGTTCATCATGTTGAAACTGTATAGAACGTTGGAATTGACCGAATTCGTCAAATGGCAGGAGTATTAAAAGTGATCAGAGTGATAAAACCAGCCATACTAATTAAAATAGCCTGAATGCCCAATAATTCAGAATGTTCATCATGTTGAAACTGAATAGAACGTTGGAATTGACCGAATTCGTCAAATGGCAAGAGTATTCAAAGTGATAAAACCAGCCAGACTAATCAAAATAGCCTGAATGCCCAATAATTCAGAATGTTCATCATGTTGAAACTGAATAGAACGTTGGAATTGACCGAATTCGTCAAATGGCAAGAGTGTTCAAAGTGATCAGAGTGATAATTCAGAATGTTCATCATGTTGAAACTGAATAGAACGTTGGAATTGACCGAATTCGTCAAATGGCAAGATTATTATCAAAGTGATCAGAGTGATAAAACCAGCTACAATAGTCAAAATAGCCTGAATGCCCAAAAATTCAGAATGTTTCATCATGTTGAAACTGAATAGAACGTTGGAATTCACAGAATT
Source organism: Hydrotaea cyrtoneurina (assembly GCA_958296145.1). Lineage (NCBI taxonomy): Eukaryota > Metazoa > Arthropoda > Insecta > Diptera > Muscidae > Hydrotaea > Hydrotaea cyrtoneurina. The sequence goes on from OY282514.1 coordinate 58,473,681, forward strand.
CGTCAAATGGCAAGAGCATTCAAAGTGATCAGAGTGAATAAACCAGCTACAATAGTCAAAATAGCCTGAATGCCCAATAATTCAGAATGCTCATCATGTTCAAACTGAATAGAACGTTGGAATTGACCGAATTCGTCAAATGGCAAGAGTATTCAAAGTGATCAGAGTGATAAAACCAGCCAGACTAATCAAAATAGTCTGAATGCCCAATAATTCAGAATGTTCATCATGTTGAAACTGAATAGAACGTTGGAATTGACCGAATTCGTCAAATGGCAAGATTATTATCAAAGTGATCAGAGTGATAAAACCAGCTACAATAATCAAAATAGCCTGAATGATCAATAGTTCAGAATGTTCATCATGTTGAATCTGAATATAACGTTGGAATTGACCGAATTCGTCAAATGGCAAGAGTATTCAAAGTGATCAGAGTGATAAAACCACCTACAATGGTCAAAATAGCCTGAATGACCAATAATTCAGAATGTTCATCATGTTGAAACTGAATAGAACGTTGGAATTGACCGAATTCGGCAAATGGCAAGAGTATTCAAAGTGATCAGAGTGATAAAACCAGCCAGACTAATCAAAATAGCCTGAATGCCCAATAATTCAGAATGTTCATCATGTTCAAACTGAATAGAACGTTGGAATTGACCGAATTCGTCAAATGGCAAGGGTATTCAAAGTGATCAGAGTGATAAAACCAGCCAGACTAATCAAAATAGTCTGAATGCCCAATAATTCAGAATGTTCATCATGTTGAAACTGAATAGAACGTTGGAATTGACCAAATTCGTCAAATGGCAAGATTATTATCAAAGTGATCAGAGTGATAAAACCAGCTACAATAATCAAAATAGCCTGAATGACCAATAATTCAGAATGTTCATCATGTTGAAACTGAATATAACGTTGGAATTGACCGAATTCGTCAAATGGCAAGAGTATTCAAAGTGATCAGAGTGATAAAACCACCTACAATGGTCAAAATAGCCTGAATGACCAATAATTCAGAATGTTCATCATGTTGAAACTGAATATAACGTTGGAATTGACCGAATTCGTCAAATGGCAAGAGTATTCAAAGTGATAAAACCAGCCAGACTAATCAAAATAGCCTGAATGCCCAATAATTCAGAATGTTCATCATGTTGAAACTGAATAGAACGTTGGAATTGACCGAATTCGTTAAATGGCAAGAGTATTCAAAGTGATCAGAGTGATTAAACCAGCTACAATAGTCAAAATAGCCTGAATGCCCAATAATTCAGAATGTTCATCATGTTGCAACTGAATAGAACGTTGGAATTGACCGAATTCGTCAAATGGCAAGATTATTCAAAGTGATCAGAGTGATAAAACCAGCCAGACTAATCAAAATAGCCTGAATGCCCAATAATTCAGAATGTTCATCATGTTGAAACTGAATAGAACGTTGGAATTGACCGAATTCGTCAAATGGCAAGAGTATTCAAAGTGATCAGAGTGATAATTCAGAATATTCATCATGTTGAAACTGTATAGAACGTTGGAATTGACCGAATTCGTTAAATGGCAAGAGTATTCAAAGTGATCAGAGTGATAAAACCAGCCATACTAATTAAAATAGCCTGAATGCCCAATAATTCAGAATGTTCATCATGTTGAAACTGAATAGAACGTTGGAATTGACCGAATTCGTCAAATGGCTAGAGTATTCAAAGTGATCAGAGTGACAAAAACAGCCAGACTATTCAAAATAGCCTGAATGCCCAATAATTCAGAATGTTCATCATGTTGAAATTGAATAGAACGTTGGAATTGACCGAATTCGTCAAATGGCAAGAGTATTCAAAGTGATCAGAGTGATAAAACCAGCCAGACTAATCAAAATAGTCTGAATGCCCAATAATTCAGAATGTTCATCATGTCCAAACTGAATAGAACGTTGGAATTGACCGAATTCGTCAAATCGCAAGAGTATTCAAAGTGATCAGAGTGATAAAAACAGCCAGACTAATCAAAATAGCCTGAATGCCCAATAATTCAGAATGTTCATCATGTTGAAACTGAATAGAACGTTGGAATTCACCGAATTCGTCAAATGGCAAGAGCATTCAAAGTGATCAGAGTGAATAAACCAGCTACAATAGTCAAAATAGCCTGAATGCCCAATAATTCAGAATGTTCATCATGTTCAAACTGAATAGAACGTTGGAATTGACCGAATTCGTCAAATGGCAAGATTATTATCAAAGTGATCAGAGTGATAAAACCAGCTACAATAGTCAAAATAGCCTGAATGTCCAATAATTCAGAATGTTCATCATGTTGAAGCTGAATAGAACGTTGGAATTCACCGAATTCGTCAAATGGCAAGAGCATTCAAAGTGATCAGAGTGAATAAACCAGCTACAATAGTCAAAATAGCCTGAATGCCCAATAATTCAGAATGTTCATCATGTTCAAACTGAATAGAACGTTGGAATTGACCGAATTCGTCAAATGGCAAGAGTATTCAAAGTGATCAGAGTGATAAAACCAGCCAGACTAATCAAAATAGTCTGAATGCCCAATAATTCAGAATGTTCATCATGTTCAAACTGAATAGAACGTTGGAATTGACCGAATTCGTCAAATCGCAAGAGTATTCAAAGTGATCAGAGTGATAAAAACAGCCAGACTAATCAAAATAGCCTGAATGCCCAATAATTCAGAATGTTCATCATGTTAAAACTGAATAGAACGTTGGAATTGACCGAATTCGTCAAATGGCAAGAGTATTCAAAGTGATCAGAGTGACAAAAACAGCCAGACTAGTCAAAATAGCCTGAATGCCCAATAATTCAGAATGTTCATCATGTTGAAACTGAATAGAACGTTGGAATTGACCGAATTCGTCAAATGGCAAGATTATTATCAAAGTGATCAGAGTGAATAAACCAGCTACAATAGTCAAAATAGCCTGAATGCCCAATAATTCAGAATGTTCATCATGTTCAAACTGAATAGAACGATGGAATTGACCGAATTCGTCAAATGGCAAGATTATTATCAAAGTGATCAGAGTGATAAAACCAGCTACAATAGTCAAAATAGCCTGAATGTCCAATAATTCAGAATGTTCATCATGTTCAAACTGAATAGAACGTTGGAATTGACCGAATTCGTCAAATGGCAAGAGTATTCAAAGTGATCAGAGTGATAAAACCAGCCAGACTAATCAAAATAGTCTGAATGCCCAATAATTCAGAATGTTCATCATGTTCAAACTGAATAGAACGTTGGAATTGACCGAATTCGTCAAATGGCAAGATTATTATCAAAGTGATCAGAGTGATAAAACCAGCTACAATAATCAAAATAGCCTGAATGACCAATAATTCAGAATGTTCATCATGTTGAAACTGAATAGAACGTTGGAATTGACCGAATTCGTCAAATGGCAAGATTATTATCAAAGTGATCAGAGTGAATAAACCAGCTACAATAGTCAAAATAGCCTGAATGCCCAATAATTCAGAATGTTCATCATGTTCAAACTGAATAGAACGTTGGAATTGACCGAATTCGTCAAATGGCAAGATTATTATCAAAGTGATCAGAGTGATAAAACCACCTACAATAGTCAAAATAGCCTGAATGTCCAATAATTCAGAATGTTCATCATGTTCAAACTGAATAGAACGTTGGAATTGACCGAATTCGTCAAATGGCAAGAGTATTCAAAGTGATCAGAGTGATAAAACCAGCCAGACTAATCAAAATAGTCTTAATGCCCAATAATTCAGAATGTTCATCATGTTGAAACTGAATAGAACGTTGGAATTCACCGAATTCGTCAAATGGCAAGAGCATTCAAAGTGATCAGAGTGAATAAACCAGCTACAATAGTCAAAATAGCCTGAATGCCCAATAATTCAGAATGTTCATCATGTTCAAACTGAATAGAACGTTGGAATTGACCGAATTCGTCAAATGGCAAGATTATTATCAAAGTGATCAGAGTGATAAAACCAGCTACAATAGTCAAAATAGCCTGAATGTCCAATAATTCAGAATGTTCATCATGTTGAAGCTGAATAGAACGTTGGAATTCACCGAATTCGTCAAATGGCAAGAGCATTCAAAGTGATCAGAGTGAATAAACCAGCTACAATAGTCAAAATAGCCTGAATGCCCAATAATTCAGAATGTTCATCATGTTCAAACTGAATAGAACGTTGGAATTGACCGAATTCGTCAAATGGCAAGATTATTATCAAAGTGATCAGAGTGATAAAACCAGCTACAATAGTCAAAATAGCCTGAATGTCCAATAATTCAGAATGTTCATCATGTTCAAACTGAATAGAACGTTGGAATTGACCGAATTCGTCAAATGGCAAGAGTATTCAAAGTGATCAGAGTGATAAAACCAGCCAGACTAATCAAAATAGTCTGAATGCCCAATAATTCAGAATGTTCATCATGTTGAAACTGAATAGAACGTTGGAATTGACCGAATTCGTCAAATGGCAAGATTATTATCAAAGTGATCAGAGTGATAAAACCAGCTACAATAATCAAAATAGCCTGAATGCCCAATAATTCAGAATGTTCATCATGTTGAAACTGAATAGAACGTTGGAATTGACCCAATTCGTCAAATGGCAAGATTATTATCAAAGTGATCAGAGTGAATAAACCAGCTACAATAGTCAAAATAGCCTGAATGCCCAATAATTCAGAATGTTCATCATGTTCAAACTGAATAGAACGTTGGAATTGACCGAATTCGTCAAATGGCAAGATTATTATCAAAGTGATCAGAGTGATAAAACCAGCTACAATAGTCAAAATAGCCTGAATGTCCAATAATTCAGAATGTTCATCATGTTCAAACTGAATAGAACGTTGGAATTGACCGAATTCGTCAAATGGCAAGAGTATTCAAAGTGATCAGAGTGATAAAACCAGCCAGACTAATCAAAATAGTCTGAATGCCCAATAATTCAGAATGTTCATCATGTTGAAACTGAATAGAACGTTGGAATTGACCGAATTCGTCAAATGGCAAGATTATTATCAAAGTGATCAGAGTGATAAAACCAGCTACAATAATCAAAATAGCCTGAATGACCAATAATTCAGAATGTTCATCATGTTGAAACGGAATAGAACGTTGGAATTCACCGAATTCGTCAAATGGCAAGATTATTATCAAAGTGATCAGAGTGAATAAACCAGCTACAATAGTCAAAATAGCCCGAATGCCCAATAATTCAGAATGTTCATCATGTTCAAACTGAATAGAACGTTGGAATTGGCCGAATTCGTCAAATGGCAAGATTATTATCAAAGTGATCAGAGTGAATAAACCAGCTACAATAGTCAAAATAGCCTGAATGCCCAATAATTCAGAATGTTCATCATGTTCAAACTGAATAGAACGTTGGAATTGACCGAATTCGTCAAATGGCAAGATTATTATCAAAGTGATCAGAGTGATAAAACCAGCTACAATAATCAAAATAGCCTGAATGACCAATAATTCAGAATGTTCATCATGTTGAAACTGAATAGAACGTTGGAATTCACCGAATTCGTCAAATGGCAAGAGCATTCAAAGTGATCAGAGTGAATAAGCCAGCTACAATAGTCAAAATAGCCTGAATGCCCAATAATTCAGAATGTTCATCATGTTCAAACTGAATAGAACGTTGGAATTGACCGAATTCGTCAAATGGCAAGATTATTATCAAAGTGATCAGAGTGATAAAACCAGCTACAATAGTCAAAATAGCCTGAATGTCCAATAATTCAGAATGTTCATCATGTTGAAGCTGAATAGAACGTTGGAATTCACCGAATTCGTCAAATGGCAAGAGCATTCAAAGTGATCAGAGTGAATAAACCAGCTACAATAGTCAAAATAGCCTGAATGCCCAATAATTCAGAATGTTCATCATGTTCAAACTGAATAGAACGTTGGAATTGACCGAATTCGTCAAATGGCAAGAGTATTCAAAGTGATCAGAGTGATAAAAACAGCCAGACTAATCAAAATAGTCTGAATGCCCAATAATTCAGAATGTTCATCATGTTGAAACTGAATAGAACGTTGGAATTGACCGAATTCGTCAAATGGCAAGATTATTATCAAAGTGATCAGAGTGATAAAACCAGCTACAATAATCAAAATAGCCAGAATGATCAATAATTCAGAATGTTCATCATGTTGAAACTGAATATAACGTTGGAATTGACCGAATTCGTCAAATGGCAAGAGTATTCAAAGTGATCAGAGTGATAAAACCACCTTCAATGGTCAAAATAGCCTGAATGACCAATAATTCAGAATGTTCATCATGTTGAAACTGAATAGAACGTTGGAATTGACCGAATTCGGCAAATGGCAAGAGTATTCAAAGTGATCAGAGTGATAAAACCAGCCAGACTAATCAAAATAGCCTGAATGCCCAATAATTCAGAATGTTCATCATGTTCAAACTGAATAGAACGTTGGAATTGACCGAATTCGTCAAATGGCAAGAGTATTCAAAGTGATCAGAGTGATAAAACCAGCCAGACTAATCAAAATAGTCTGAATGCCCAATAATTCAGAATGTTCATCATGTTGAAACTGAATAGAACGTTGGAATTGACCGAATTCGTCAAATGGCAAGAGTATTCAAAGTGATCAGAGTGAATAAACCAGCTACAATAGTCAAAATAGCCTGAATGCCCAATAATTCAGAATGTTCATCATGTTCAAACTGAATAGAACGTTGGAATTGACCGAATTCGTCAAATGGCAAGAGTATTCAAAGTGATCAGAGTGACAAAAACAGCCAGAGTAATCAAAATAGCCTGAATGCCCAATAATTCAGAATGTTCATCATGTTGAAATTGAATAGAACGTTGGAATTGACCGAATTCGGCAAATGGCAAGAGTATTCAAAGTGATCAGAGTGATGAAACCAGCCAGACTAATCAAAATAGCCTGAATGCCCAATAATTCAGAATGTTCATCATGTTGAAACTGAATAGAACGTTGGAATTGACCGAATTCGTCAAATGGCAAGATTATTATCAAAGTGATCAGAGTGATAAAACCAGCTACAATAGTCAAAATAGCCTGAATGCCCAATAATTCAGAATGTTCATCATGTTGAAACTGAATAGAACGTTGGAATTCACCGAATTCGTCAAATGGCAAGAGCATTCAAAGTGATCAGAGTGAATAAACCAGCTACAATAGTCAAAATAGCCTGAATGCCCAATAATTCAGAATGTTCATCATGTTGAAACTGAATAGAACGTTGGAATTGACCGAATTCGTCAAATGGCAAGAGTATTCAAAGTGATCAGAGTGATAAAACCAGCCAGACTAATCAAAATAGTCTGAATGCCCAATAATTCAGAATGTTCATCATGTTGAAACTGAATAGAACGTTGGAATTGACCGAATTCGTCAAATGGCAAGATTATTATCAAAGTGATCAGAGTGATAAAACCAGCTACAATAATCAAAATAGCCTGAATGATCAATAATTCAGAATGTTCATCATGTTGAAACTGAATATAACGTTGGAATTGACCGAATTCGTCAAATGGCAAGAGTATTCAAAGTGAACAGAGTGATAAAACCACCTACAATGGTCAAAATAGCCTGAATGACCAATAATTCAGAATGTTCATCAGGTTGAAACTGAATAGAACGTTGGAATTCACCGAATTCGTCAAATGGCAAGAGCATTCAAAGTGATCAGAGTGAATAAACCAGCTACAATAGTCAAAATAGCCTGAATGCCCAATAATTCAGAATGTTCATCATGTTGAAACTGAATAGAACGTTGGAATTGACCGAATTCGTCAAATGGCAAGATTATTATCAAAGTGATCAGAGTGATAAAACCAGCTACAATAGTCAAAATAGCCTGAATGCCCAATAATTCAGAATGTTCATCATGTTGAAACTGAATAGAACGTTGGAATTCACCGAATTCGTCAAATGGCAAGAGCATTCAAAATGATCAGAGTGAATAAACCAGCTACAATAGTCAAAATAGCCTGAATGCCCAATAATTCAGAATGTTCATCATGTTGAAACTGAATAGAACGTTGGAATTGACCGAATTCGTCAAATGGCAAGAGTATTCAAAGTGATCAGAGTGATAAAACCAGCCAGACTAATCAAAATAGTCTGAATGCCCAATAATTCAGAATGTTCATCATGTTGAAACTGAATAGAACGTTGGAATTGACCGAATTCGTCAAATGGCAAGATTATTATCAAAGTGATCAGAGTGATAAAACCAGCTACAATAATCAAAATAGCCTGAATGATCAATAATTCAGAATGTTCATCATGTTGAAACTGAATATAACGTTGGAATTGACCGAATTCGTCAAATGGCAAGAGTATTCAAAGTGAACAGAGTGATAAAACCACCTACAATGGTCAAAATAGCCTGAATGACCAATAATTCAGAATGTTCATCAGGTTGAAACTGAATAGAACGTTGGAATTCACCGAATTCGTCAAATGGCAAGAGCATTCAAAGTGATCAGAGTGAATAAACCAGCTACAATAGTCAAAATAGCCTGAATGCCCAATAATTCAGAATGTTCATCATGTTCAAACTGAATAGAACGTTGGAATTGACCGAATTCGTCAAATGGCAAGATTATTATCAAAGTGATCAGAGTGATAAAACCAGCTACAATAGTCAAAATAGCCTGAATGCCCAATAATTCAGAATGTTCATCAGGTTGAAACTGAATAGAACGTTGGAATTCACCGAATTCGTCAAATGGCAAGAGCATTCAAAGTGATCAGAGTGAATAAACCAGCTACAATAGTCAAAATAGCCTGAATGCCCAATAATTCAGAATGTTCATCATGTTGAAACTGAATAGAACGTTGGAATTGACCGAATTCGTCAAATGGCAAGAGTATTCAAAGTGATCAGAGTGATAAAACCAGCCAGACTAATCAAAATAGTCTGAATGCCCAATAATTCAGAATGTTCATCATGTTGAAACTGAATAGAACGTTGGAATTGACCGAATTCGTCAAATGGCAAGATTATTATCAAAGTGATCAGAGTGATAAAACCAGCTACAATAATCAAAATAGCCTGAATGATCAATAATTCAGAATGTTCATCATGTTGAAACTGAATATAACGTTGGAATTGACCGAATTCGTCAAATGGCAAGAGTATTCAAAGTGAACAGAGTGATAAAACCACCTACAATGGTCAAAATAGCCTGAATGACCAATAATTCAGAATGTTCATCAGGTTGAAACTGAATAGAACGTTGGAATTCACCGAATTCGTCAAATGGCAAGAGCATTCAAAGTGATCAGAGTGAATAAACCAGCTACAATAGTCAAAATAGCCTGAATGCCCAATAATTCAGAATGTTCATCATGTTCAAACTGAATAGAACGTTGGAATTGACCGAATTCGTCAAATGGCAAGATTATTATCAAAGTGATCAGAGTGATAAAACCAGCTACAATAGTCAAAATAGCCTGAATGCCCAATAATTCAGAATGTTCATCAGGTTGAAACTGAATAGAACGTTGGAATTCACCGAATTCGTCAAATGGCAAGAGCATTCAAAGTGATCAGAGTGAATAAACCAGCTACAATAGTCAAAATAGCCTGAATGCCCAATAATTCAGAATGTTCATCATGTTCAAACTGAATAGAACGTTGGAATTGACCGAATTCGTCAAATGGCAAGATTATTATCAAAGTGATCAGAGTGATAAAACCAGCTACAATAGTCAAAATAGCCTGAATGCCCAATAATTCAGAATGTCCATCATGTTGAAACTGAATAGAACGTTGGAATTCACCGAATTCGTCCAATGGCAAGAGCATTCAAAGTGATCAGAGTGAATAAACCAGCTACAATAGTCAAAATAGCCTGAATGCCCAATAATTCAGAATGTTCATCATGTTCAAACTGAATAGAACGTTGGAATTGACCGAATTCGTCAAATGGCAAGAGTATTCAAAGTGATCAGAGTGATAAAACCAGCCAGACTAATCAAAATAGTCTGAATGCCCAATAATTCTGAATGTTCATCATGTTGAAACTGAATAGAACGTTGGAATTGACCGAATTCGTCAAATGGCAAGATTATTATCAAAGTGATCAGAGTGATAAAACCAGCTACAATAATCAAAATAGCCTGAATGATCAATAATTCAGAATGTTCATCATGTTGAAACTGAATATAACGTTGGAATTGACCGAATTCGTCAAATGGCAAGAGTATTCAAAGTGATCAGAGTGATAAAACCACCTACAATGGTCGAAATAGCCTGAATGACCAATAATTCAGAATGTTCATCATGTTGAAACTGAATAGAACGTTGGAATTGACCGAATTCGGCAAATGGCAATAGTATTCAAAGTGATCAGAGTGATAAAACCAGCCAGACTAATCAAAATAGCCTGAATGCCCAATAATTCAGAATGTTCATCATGTTCAAACTGAATAGAACGTTGGAATTGACCGAATTCGTCAAATGGCAAGAGTATTCAAAGTGATCAGAGTGATAAAACCAGCCAGACTAATCAAAATAGTCTGAATGCCCAATAATTCAGAATGTTCATCATGTTGAAACTGAATAGAACGTTGGAATTGACAGAATTCGTCAAATGGCAAGAGTATTCAAAGTTTTGGGATTGACCGAATTCGTCAAATGGCAGGAGTATTAAAAGTGATCAGAGTGATAAAACCACCTACAATAGTCAAAATAGCCTGAATGCCCAATAATTCAGAATGTTCATCATGTTGAAACTGAATAGAAAGTTGGAATTGACCGAATTCGTCAAATGGCAAGAGTATTCAAAGTGATAAAACCAGCCAGACTAATCAAAATAGCCAGAATGCCCAATAATTCAGAATGTTCATCATGTTGAAACTGAATAGAACGTTGGAATTGACCGAATTCGTCAAATGGCAAGAGTATTCAAAGTGAACAGAGTGATAAAACCACCTACAATGGTCAAAATAGCCTGAATGACCAATAATTCAGAATGTTCATCAGGTTGAAACTGAATAGAACGTTGGAATTCACCGAATTCGTCAAATGGCAAGAGCATTCAAAGTGATCAGAGTGAATAAACCAGCTACAATAGTCAATATAGCCTGAATGCCCAATAATTCAGAATGTTCATCATGTTCAAACTGAATAGAACGTTGGAATTGACCGAATTCGTCAAATGGCAAGATTATTATCAAAGTGATCAGAGTGATAAAACCAGCTACAATAGTCAAAATAGCCTGAATGCCCAATAATTCAGAATGTTCATCATGTTGAAACTGAATAGAACGTTGGAATTCACCGAATTCGTCCAATGGCAAGAGCATTCAAAGTGATCAGAGTGAATAAACCAGCTACAATAGTCAAAATAGCCTGAATGCCCAATAATTCAGAATGTTCATCATGTTCAAACTGAATAGAACGTTGGAATTGACCGAATTCGTCAAATGGCAAGAGTATTCAAAGTGATCAGAGTGATAAAACCAGCCAGACTAATCAAAATAGTCTGAATGCCCAATAATTCTGAATGTTCATCATGTTGAAACTGAATAGAACGTTGGAATTGACCGAATTCGTCAAATGGCAAGATTATTATCAAAGTGATCAGAGTGATAAAACCAGCTACAATAATCAAAATAGCCTGAATGATCAATAATTCAGAATTTTCATCATGTTGAAACTGAATATAACGTTGGAATTGACCGAATTCGTCAAATGGCAAGAGTATTCAAAGTGATCAGAGTGATAAAACCACCTACAATGGTCGAAATAGCCTGAATGACCAATAATTCAGAATGTTCATCATGTTGAAACTGAATAGAACGTTGGAATTGACCGAATTCGGCAAATGGCAAGAGTATTCAAAGTGATCAGAGTGATAAAACCAGCCAGACTAATCAAAATAGCCTGAATGCCCAATAATTCAGAATGTTCATCATGTTCAAACTGAAAAGAACGTTGGAATTGACCGAATTCGTCCAATGGCAAGAGCATTCAAAGTGATCAGAGTGAATAAACCAGCTACAATAGTCAAAATAGCCTGAATGCCCAATAATTCAGAATGTTCATCATGTTCAAACTGAATAGAACGTTGGAATTGACCGAATTCGTCAAATGGCAAGAGTATTCAAAGTGATCAGAGTGATAAAACCAGCCAGACTAATCAAAATAGTCTGAATGCCCAATAATTCTGAATGTTCATCATGTTGAAACTGAATAGAACGTTGGAATTGACCGAATTCGTCAAATGGCAAGATTATTATCAAAGTGATCAGAGTGATAAAACCAGCTACAATAATCAAAATAGCCTGAATGATCAATAATTCAGAATGTTCATCATGTTGAAACTGAATATAACGTTGGAATTGACCGAATTCGTCAAATGGCAAGAGTATTCAAAGTGATCAGAGTGATAAAACCACCTACAATGGTCGAAATAGCCTGAATGACCAATAATTCAGAATGTTCATCATGTTGAAACTGAATAGAACGTTGGAATTGACCGAATTCGGCAAATGGCAAGAGTATTCAAAGTGATCAGAGTGATAAAACCAGCCAGACTAATCAAAATAGCCTGAATGCCCAATAATTCAGAATGTTCATCATGTTCAAACTGAATAGAACGTTGGAATTGACCGAATTCGTCAAATGGCAAGAGTATTCAAAGTGATCAGAGTGATAAAACCAGCCAGACTAATCAAAATAGTCTGAATGCCCAATAATTCAGAATGTTCATCATGTTGAAACTGAATAGAACGTTGGAATTGACAGAATTCGTCAAATGGCAAGAGTATTCAAAGTTTTGGGATTGACCGAATTCGTCAAATGGCAGGAGTATTAAAAGTGATCAGAGTGATAAAACCACCTACAATAGTCAAAATAGCCTGAATGCCCAATAATTCAGAATGTTCATCATGTTGAAACTGAATAGAAAGTTGGAATTTACCGAATTCGTCAAATGGCAAGAGTATTCAAAGTGATAAAACCAGCCAGACTAATCAAAATAGCCTGAATGCCCAATAATTCAGAATGTTCATCATGTTGAAACTGAATAGAACGTTGGAATTGACCGAATTCGTCAAATGGCAAGAGTATTCAAAGTGAACAGAGTGATAAAACCACCTACAATGGTCAAAATAGCCTGAATGACCAATAATTCAGAATGTTCATCAGGTTGAAACTGAATAGAACGTTGGAATTCACCGAATTCGTCAAATGGCAAGAGCATTCAAAGTGATCAGAGTGAATAAACCAGCTACAATAGTCAAAATAGCCTGAATGCCCAATAATTCTGAATGTTCATCATGTTGAAACTGAATAGAACGTTGGAATTGACCGAATTCGTCAAATGGCAAGAGTATTCAAAGTGATCAGAGTGATAAAACCAGCCAGACTAATCAAAATAGTCTGAATGCCCAATAATTCTGAATGTTCATCATGTTGAAACTGAATAGAACGTTGGAATTGACCGAATTCGTCAAATGGCAAGATTATTATCAAAGTGATCAGAGTGATAAAACCAGCTACAATAATCAAAATAGCCTGAATGATCAATAATTCAGAATGTTCATCATGTTGAAACTGAATATAACGTTGGAATTGACCGAATTCGTCAAATGGCAAGAGTATTCAAAGTGATCAGAGTGATAAAACCACCTACAATGGTCGAAATAGCCTGAATGACCAATAATTCAGAATGTTCATCATGTTGAAACTGAATAGAACGTTGGAATTGACCGAATTCGGCAAATGGCAAGAGTATTCAAAGTGATCAGAGTGATAAAACCAGCCAGACTAATCAAAATAGCCTGAATGCCCAATAATTCAGAATGTTCATCATGTTCAAACTGAATAGAACGTTGGAATTGACCGAATTCGTCAAATGGCAAGAGTATTCAAAGTGATCAGAGTGATAAAACCAGCCAGACTAATCAAAATAGTCTGAATGCCCAATAATTCAGAATGTTCATCATGTTGAAACTGAATAGAACTTTGGAATTGACAGAATTCGTCAAATGGCAAGAGTATTCAAAGTTTTGGGATTGACCGAATTCGTCAAATGGCAGGAGTATTAAAAGTGATCAGAGTGATAAAACCACCTACAATAGTCAAAATAGCCTGAATGCCCAATAATTCAGAATGTTCATCATGTTGAAACTGAATAGAAAGTTGGAATTGACCGAATTCGTCAAATGGCAAGAGTATTCAAAGTGATAAAACCAGCCAGACTAATCAAAATAGCCTGAATGACCAATAATTCAGAATGTTCATCAGGTTGAAACTGAATAGAACGTTGGAATTCACCGAATTCGTCAAATGGCAAGAGCATTCAAAGTGATCAGAGTGAATAAACCAGCTACAATAGTCAAAATAGCCTGAATGCCCATAAATTCAGAATGTTCATCATGTTGAAACTGAATAGAACGTTGGAATTGACAGAATTCGTCAAATGGCAAGAGTATTCAAAGTTTTGGGATTGACCGAATTCGTCAAATGGCAGGAGTATTAAAAGTGATCAGAGTGATAAAACCACCTACAATAGTCAAAATAGCCTGAATGCCCAATAATTCAGAATGTTCATCATGTTGAAACTGAATAGAAAGTTGGAATTGACCGAATTCGTCAAATGGCAAGAGTATTCAAAGTGATAAAACCAGCCAGACTAATCAAAATAGCCTGAATGCCCAATAATTCAGAATGTTCATCATGTTGAAACTGAATAGAACGTTGGAATTGACCGAATTCGTCAAATGGCAAGAGTATTCAAAGTGATCAGAGTGACAAAAACAGCCAGACTAATCAAAATAGCCTGAATGCCCAATAATTCAGAATGTTCATCATGTTGAAATTGAATAGATCGTTGGATTTGACCGAATTCGTCAAATGGCATTGAATAGAGCATTCAAAGTGATCAGAGTAAATAAACCAGCTAAAATAGTCAAAATAGCCTGAATGCCCAATAATTCAGAATGTTCATCATGTTGAAACTGAATAGAACGTTGGAATTGACGGAATTCGTCAAATGGCAAGAGTATTCAAAGTGATCAGAGTGACAAAAACAGCCAGACTAATCAAAATAGCCTGAATGCCCAATAATTCAGAATGTTCATCATGTTGAAATTGAATAGAACGTTGGAATTGACCGAATTCGGCAAATGGCAAGAGTATTCAAAGTGATCAGAGTGATGAAACCAGCCAGACTAATCAAAATAGCCTGAATGCCCAATAATTCAGAATGTTCATCATGTTGAAACTGAATAGAACGTTGGAATTGACCGAATTCGTCAAATGGCAAGAGTGTTCAAAGTGATCAGAGTGATAATTCAGAATGTTCATCATGTTGAAACTGAATAGAACGTTGGAATTGACCGAATTCGTCAAATGGCAAGATTATTATCAAAGTGATCAGAGTGATAAAACCAGCTACAATAGTCAAAATAGCCTGAATGCCCAATAATTCAGAATGTTCATCATGTTGAAACTGAATAGAACGTTGGAATTCACCGAATTCGTCAAATGGCAAGAGCATTCAAAGTGATCAGAGTGAATAAACCAGCTACAATAGTCAAAATAGCCTGAATTCAGAATGTTCATCATGTTCAAACTGAATAGAACGTTGGAATTGACCGAATTCGTCAAATGGCAAGAGTATTCAAAGTGATCAGAGTGATAAAACCAGCCAGACTAATCAAAATAGTCTGAATGCCCAATAATTCAGAAGGTTCATCATGTTGAAACTGAATAGAACGTTGGAATTGACCGAATTCGTCAAATGGCAAGATTATTATCAAAGTGATCAGAGTGATAAAACCAGCTACAATAATCAAAATAGCCTGAATGATCAATAATTCAGAATGTTCATCATGTTGAAACTGAATATAACGTTGGAATTGACCGAATTCGTCAAATGGCAAGAGTATTCAAAGTGATCAGAGTGATAAAACCACCTACAATGGTCAAAATAGCCTGAATGACCAATAATTCAGAATGTTCATCATGTTGAAACTGAATAGAACGTTGGAATTGACCGAATTCGGCAAATGGCAAGAGTATTCAAAGTGATCAGAGTGATAAAACCAGCCAGACTAATCAAAATAGCCTGAATGCCTAATAATTCAGAATGTTCATCATGTTCAAACTGAATAGAACGTTGGAATTGACCGAATTCGTCAAATGGCAAGAGTATTCAAAGTGATCAGAGTGATAAAACCAACCAGACTAATCAAAATAGTCTGAATGCCCAATAATTCAGAATGTTCATCATGTTGAAACTGAATAGAACGTTGGAATTGACCGAATTCGTCAAATGGCAAGATTATTATCAAAGTGATCAGAGTGATAAAACCAGCTACAATAATCAAAATAGCCTGAATGACCAATAATTCAGAATGTTCATCATGTTGAAACTGAATATAACGTTGGAATTGACCGAATTCGTCAAATGGCAAGAGTATTCAAAGTGATCAGAGTGATAAAACCACCTACAATGGTCAAAATAGCCTGAATGACCAATAATTCAGAATGTTCATCATGTTGAAACTGAATAGAACGTTGGAATTGACCGAATTCGGCAAATGGCAAGAGTATTCAAAGTGATCAGAGTGATAAAACCAGCCAGACTAATCAAAATAGCCTGAATGCCCAATAATTCAGAATGTTCATCATGTTCAAACTGAATAGAACGTTGGAATTGACCGAATTCGTCAAATGGCAAGAGTATTTAAAGTGATCAGAGTGATAAAACCAGCCAGACTAATCAAAATAGTCTGAATGCCCAATAATTCAGAATGTTCATCATGTTGAAACTGAATAGAACGTTGGAATTGACCGAATTCGTCAAATGGCAAGATTATTATCAAAGTGATCAGAGTGATAAAACCAGCTACAATAATCAAAATAGCCTGAATGACCAATAATTCAGAATGTTCATCATGTTGAAACTGAATATAACGTTGGAATTGACCGAATTCGTCAAATGGCAAGAGTATTCAAAGTGATCAGAGTGATAAAACCACCTACAATGGTCAAAATAGCCTGAATGACCAATAATTCAGAATGTTCATCATGTTGAAACTGAATATAACGTTGGAATTGACCGAATTCGTCAAATGGCAAGAGTATTCAAAGTGATCAGAGTGATAAAACCAGCCAGACTAATCAAAATAGCCTGAATGCCCAATAATTCAGAATGTTCATCATGTTGAAACTGAATAGAACGTTGGAATTGACCGAATTCGTCAAATGGCAAGAGTATTCAAAGCGATCAGAGTGATAAAACCAGCCAGACTAATCAAAATAGCCTGAATGCCCAATAATTCAGAATGTTCATCATGTTGAAACTGAATAGAACGTTGGAATTGACCGAATTCGTTAAATGGCAAGAGTATTAAAAGTGATCAGAGTGATAAAACCGGCCAGACTAATCAAAATAGCTTGAATGCCCAATAATTCAGAATGTTCATCATGTTGAAACTGAATAGAACGTTGGAATTGACCGATTTCGTCAAATGGTAAGAGTATTCAAAGCGATCAGAGTGATTAAACCAACTACAATAGTCTAAATAGCCTGAATGGCCAATAATTCAGAATGTTCATCATGTTGAAACTGAATAGAACGTTGGAATTGACCGAATTCGTCAAATGGCAAGAGTATTCAAAGCGATCAGAGTGATAAAACCAGCCAGACTAATCAAAATAGCCTGAATGCCCAATAATTCAGAATGTTCATCATGTTGAAACTGAATAGAACGTTGGAATTGACCGAATTCGTTAAATGGCAAGAGTATTAAAAGTGATCAGAGTGATAAAACCGGCCAGACTAATCAAAATAGCTTGAATGCCCAATAATTCAGAATGTTCATCATGTTGAAACTGAATAGAACGTTGGAATAGACCGAATTCGTCAAATGGCAAGAGTATTCAAAGTGATCAGAGTGAATAAACCAGCTACAATAGTCAAAATAGCCTGAATGCCCAATAATTCAGAATGTTCATCATGTTCAAACTGAATAGAACGTTGGAATTGACCGAATTCGTCAAATGGCAAGATTATTATCAAAGTGATCAGAGTGATAAAACCAGCTACAATAGTCAAAATAGCCTGAATGCCCAATAATTCAGAATGTTCATCATGTTGAAACTGAATAGAACGTTGGAATTCACCGAATTCGTCAAATGGCAAGAGCATTCAAAGTGATCAGAGTGAATAAACCAGCTACAATAGTCAAAATAGCCTGAATGCCCAATAATTCAGAATGTTCATCATGTTCAAACTGAATAGAACGTTGGAATTCACCGAATTCGTCAAATGGCAAGAGCATTCAAAGTGATCAGAGTGAATAAACCAGCTACAATAGTCAAAATAGCCTGAATGCCCAATAATTCAGAATGTTCATCATGTTGAAACTGAATAGAAGGTTGGAATTGACCGAATTCGTCAAATGGCAAAAGTATTCAAAGCGATCAGAGTGATAAAACCAGCCAGACTAATCAAAATAGTCTGAATGCCCAATAATTCAGAATGTTCATCATGTTGAAACTGAATAGAACGTTGGAATTCACCGAATTCGTCAAATGGCAAGAGCATTCAAAGTGATCAGAGTGAATAAACCAGCTACAATAGTCAAAATAGCCTGAATGCCCAATAATTCAGAATGTTCATCATGTTGAAACTGAATAGAAGGTTGGAATTGACCGAATTCGTCAAATGGCAAGAGCATTCAAAGTGATCAGAGTGAATAAACCAGCTACAATAGACAAAATAGCCTGAATGCCCAATAATTCAGAATGTTCATCATGTTCAAACTGAATAGAACGTTGGAATTGACCGAATTCGTCAAATGGCAAGAGTATTCAAAGTGATCAGAGTGATAAAACCAACCAGACTAATCAAAATAGTCTGAATGCCCAATAATTCAGAATGTTCATCATGTTGAAACTGAATAGAACGTTGGAATTGACCGAATTCGTCAAATGGCAAGATTATTATCAAAGTGATCAGAGTGATAAAACCAGCTACAATAATCAAAATAGCCTGAATGACCAATAATTCAGAATGTTCATCATGTTGAAACTGAATATAACGTTGGAATTGACCGAATTCGTCAAATGGCAAGAGTATTCAAAGTGATCAGAGTGATAAAACCACCTACAATAGTCAAAATAGCCTGAATGACCAATAATTCAGAATGTTCATCATGTTGAAACTGAATAGAACGTTGGAATTGACCGAATTCGGCAAATGGCAAGAGTATTCAAAGTGATCAGAGTGATAAAACCAGCCAGACTAATCAAAATAGCCTGAATGCCCAATAATTCAGAATGTTCATCATGTTCAAACTGAATAGAACGTTGGAATTGACCGAATTCGTCAAATGGCAAGAGTATTCAAAGTGATCAGAGTGATAAAACCAGCCAGACTAATCAAAATAGTCTGAATGCCCAATAATTCAGAATGTTCATCATGTTGAAACTGAATAGAACGTTGGAATTGACCGAATTCGTCAAATGGCAAGATTATTATCAAAGTGATCAGAGTGATAAAACCAGCTACAATAATCAAAATAGCCTGAATGACCAATAATTCAGAATGTTCATCATGTTGAAACTGAATATAACGTTGGAATTGACCGAATTCGTCAAATGGCAAGAGTATTCAAAGTGATCAGAGTGATTAAACCAGCTACAATAGTCAAAATAGCCTGAAGCTAATAATTCAGAATGTTCATCATGTTGAAACTGAATAGAACGTTGGAATTGACCGAATTCGTCAAATGGCAAGATTATTCAAAGTGATCAGAGTGATAAAACCAGCCAGACTAATCAAAATAGCCTGAATGCCCAATAATTCAGAATGTTCATCATGTTGAAACTGAATAGAACGTTGGAATTGACCGAATTCGTCAAATGGCAAGAGTATTCAAAGTGATCAGAGTGAATAAACCAGCTACAATAGTCAAAATAGCCTGAATGCCCAATAATTCAGAATGTTCATCATGTTCAAACTGAATAGAACGTTGGAATTGACCGAATTCGTCAAATGGCAAGATTATTATCAAAGTGATCAGAGTGATAAAACCAGCTACAATAGTCAAAATAGCCTGAATGCCCAATAATTCAGAATGTTCATCATGTTGAAACTGAATAGAACGTTGGAATTCACCGAATTCGTCAAATTGCAAGAGCATTCAAAGTGATCAGAGTGAATAAACCAGCTACAATAGTCAAAATAGCCTGAATGCCCAATAATTCAGAATGTTCATCATGTTCAAACTGAATAGAACGTTGGAATTGACCGAATTCGTCAAATGGCAAAAGTATTCAAAGTGATCAGAGTGATAAAACCAGCCAGACTAATCAAGATAGTCTGAATGCCCAATAATTCAGAATGTTCATCATGTTGAAACTGAATAGACCGTTGGAATTCACCGAATTCGTCAAATGGCAAGAGCATTCAAAGTGATCAGAGTGAATAAACCAGCTACAATAGTCAAAATAGCCTGAATGCCCAATAATTCAGAATGTTCATCATGTTCAAACTGAATAGAACGTTGGAATTGACCGAATTCGTCAAATGGCAAGATTATTATCAAAGTGATCAGAGTGATAAAACCAGCTACAATAGTCAAAATAGCCTGAATGCCCAATAATTCAGAATGTTCATCATGTTGAAACTGAATAGAACGTTGGAATTCACCGAATTCGTCAAATGGCAAGAGCATTCAAAGTGATCAGAGTGAATAAACCAGCTACAATAGTCAAAATAGCCTGAATGCCCAATAATTCAGAATGTTCATCATGTTGAAACTGAATAGAACGTTGGAATTCACCGAATTCGTCAAATGGCAAGAGCATTCAAAGTGATCAGAGTGAATAAACCAGCTACAATAGTCAAAATAGCCTGAATGCCCAATAATTCAGAATGTTCATCATGCTCAAACTGAATAGAACGTTGGAATTGACCGAATTCGAAAAATGGCAAGAGTATTCAAAGTGATCAGAGTGATAAAACCACCTACAATGGTCAAAATAGCCTGAATGACCAATAATTCAGAATGTTCATCATGTTGAAACTGAATAGAACGTTGGAATTGACCGAATTCGGCAAATGGCAAGAGTATTCAAAGTGATCAGAGTGATAAAACCAGCCAGACTAATCAAAATAGCCTGAATGCCCAATAATTCAGAATGTTCATCATGTTCAAACTGAATAGAACGTTGGAATTGACCGAATTCGTCAAATGGCAAGAGTATTCAAAGTGATCAGAGTGATAAAACCAACCAGACTAATCAAAATAGTCTGAATGCCCAATAATTCAGAATGTTCATCATGTTGAAACTGAATAGAATGTTGGAATTGACCGAATTCGTCAAATGGCAAGATTATTATCAAAGTGATAAAACCAGCTACAATAATCCAAATAGCCTGAATGACCAATAATTCAGAATGTTCATCATGTTGAAACTGAATATAACGTTGGAATTGACCGAATTCGTCAAATGGCAAGAGTATTCAAAGTGATCAGAGTGATAAAACCACCTACAATGGTCAAAATAGCCTGAATGACCAATAATTCAGAATGTTCATCATGTTGAAACTGAATAGAACGTTGGAATTGACCGAATTCGTCAAATGGCAAGAGTATTCAAAGTGATCAGAGTGATAAAACCAGCCAGACTAATCAAAATAGCCTGAATGCCCAATAATTCAGAATGTTCATCATGTTCAAACTGAATAGAACGTTGGAATTGACCGAATTCGTCAAATGGCAAGAGCATTCAAAGTGATCAGAGTGAATAAACCAGCTACAATAGTCAAAATAGCCTGAATGCCCAATAATTCAGAATGTTCATCATGTTCAAACTGAATAGAACGTTGGAATTGACCGAATTCGTCAAATGGCAAGATTATTATCAAAGTGATCAGAGTGAATAAACCAGCTACAATAGTCAAAATAGCCTGAATGCCCAATAATTCAGAATGTTCATCATGTTCAAACTGAATAGAACGTTGGAATTGACCGAATTCGTCAAATGGCAAGATTATTATCAAAGTGATCAGAGTGATAAAACCAGCTACAATAGTCAAAATAGCCTGAATGCCCAATAATTCAGAATGTTCATCATGTTGAAACTGAATAGAACGTTGGAATTCACCGAATTCGTCAAATGGCAAGAGCATTCAAAGTGATCAGAGTGAATAAACCAGCTACAATAGTCAAAATAGCCTGAATGCCCAATAATTCAGAATGTTCATCATGTTCAAACTGAATAGAACGTTGGAATTGACCGAATTCGTCAAATGGCAAAAGTATTCAAAGTGATCAGAGTGATAAAACCAGCCAGACTAATCAAAATAGTCTGAATGCATAATAATTCAGAATGTTCATCATGTTGAAACTGAATAGACCGTTGGAATTCACCGAATTCGTCAAATGGCAAGAGCATTCAAAGTGATCAGAGTGAATAAACCAGCTACAATAGTCAAAATAGCCTGAATGCCCAATAATTCAGAATGTTCATCATGTTGAAACTGAATAGAACGTTGGAATTGACCGAATTCGTCAAATGGCAAGATTATTATCAAAGTGATCAGAGTGATAAAACCAGCTACAATAATCAAAATAGCCTGAATGACCAATAATTCAGAATGTTCATCATGTTGAAACTGAATATAACGTTGGAATTGACCGAATTCGTCAAATGGCAAGAGTATTCAAAGTGATCAGAGTGATAAAACCACCTACAATAGTCAAAATAGCCTGAATGACCAATAATTCAGAATGTTCATCATGTTGAAACTGAATAGAACGTTGGAATTGACCGAATTCGGCAAATGGCAAGAGTATTCAAAGTGATCAGAGTGATAAAACCAGCCAGACTAATCAAAATAGCCTGAATGCCCAATAATTCAGAATGTTCATCATGTTCAAACTGAATAGAACGTTGGAATTGACCGAATTCGTCAAATGGCAAGAGTATTCAAAGTGATCAGAGTGATAAAACCAACCAGACTAATCAAAATAGTCTGAATGCCCAATAATTCAGAATGTTCATCATGTTGAAACTGAATAGAATGTTGGAATTGACCGAATTCGTCAAATGGCAAGATTATTATCAAAGTGATAAAACCAGCTACAATAATCAAAATAGCCTGAATGACCAATAATTCAGAATGTTCATCATGTTGAAACTGAATATAACGTTGGAATTGACCGAATTCGTCAAATGGCAAGAGTATTCAAAGTGATCAGAGTGATAAAACCACCTACAATGGTCAAAATAGCCTGAATGACCAATTATTCAGAATGTTCATCATGTTGAAACTGAATAGAACGTTGGAATTGACCGAATTCGTCAAATGGCAAGAGTATTCAAAGTGATCAGAGTGATAAAACCAGCCAGACTAATCAAAATAGCCTGAATGCCCAATAATTCAGAATGTTCATCATGTTCAAACTGAATAGACCGTTGGAATTGACCGAATTCGTCAAATGGCAAGAACATTCAAAGTGATCAGAGTGAATAAACCAGCTACAATAGTCAAAATAGCCTGAATGCCCAATAATTCAGAATGTTCATCATGTTCAAACTGAATAGAACGTTGGAATTGACCGAATTCGTCAAATGGCAAGATTATTATCAAAGTGATCAGAGTGAATAAACCAGCTACAATAGTCAAAATAGCCTGAATGCCCAATAATTCAGAATGTTCATCATGTTCAAACTGAATAGAACGTTGGAATTGACCGAATTCGTCAAATGGCAAGATTATTATCAAAGTGATCAGAGTGATAAAACCAGCTACAATAGTCAAAATAGCCTGAATGCCCAATAATTCAGAATGTTCATCATGTTGAAACTGAATAGAACGTTGGAATTCACCGAATTCGTCAAATGGCAAGAGCATTCAAAGTGATCAGAGTGAATAAACCAGCTACAATAGTCAAAATAGCCTGAATGCCCAATAATTCAGAATGTTCATCATGTTCAAACTGAATAGAACGTTGGAATTGACCGAATTCGTCAAATGGCAAAAGTATTCAAAGTGATCAGAGTGATAAAACCAGCCAGACTAATCAAAATAGTCTGAATGCCCAATAATTCAGAATGTTCATCATGTTGAAACTGAATAGACCGTTGGAATTCACCGAATTCGTCAAATGGCAAGAGCATTCAAAGTGATCAGAGTGAATAAACCAGCTACAATAGTCAAAATAGCCTGAATGCCCAATAATTCAGAATGTTCATCATGTTGAAACTGAATAGAACGTTGGAATTGACCGAATTCGTCAAATGGCAAGATTATTATCAAAGTGATCAGAGTGATAAAACCAGCTACAATAATCAAAATAGCCTGAATGACCAATAATTCAGAATGTTCATCATGTTGAAACTGAATATAACGTTGGAATTGACCGAATTCGTCAAATGGCAAGAGTATTCAAAGTGATCAGAGTGATAAAACCACCTACAATAGTCAAAATAGCCTGAATGACCAATAATTCAGAACGTTCATCATGTTGAAACTGAATATAACGTTGGAATTGACCGAATTCGTCAAATGGCAAGAGTATTCAAAGTGATCAGAGTGATAAAACCAGCCAGACTAATCAAAATAGCCTGAATGCCCAATAATTCAGAATGTTCATCATGTTGAAACTGAATAGAACGTTGGAATTGACCGAATTCGTTAAATGGCAAGAGTATTCAAAGTGATCAGAGTGATTAAACCAGCTACAATAGTCAAAATAGCCTGAATGCTAATAATTCAGAATGTTCATTATGTTGAAACTGAATAGAACGTTGGAATTGACCGAATTCGTCAAATGGCAAGATTATTCAAAGTAATCAGAGTGATAAAACCAGCCAGACTAATCAAAATAGCCTGAATGCCCAATAATTCAGAATGTTCATCATGTTGAAACTGAATAGAACGTTGGAATTGACCGAATTCGTCAAATGGCAAGAGTATTCAAAGTGATCAGAGTGAATAAACCAGCTACAATAGTCAAAATAGCCTGAATGCCCAATAATTCAGAATGTTCATCATGTTCAAACTGAATAGAACGTTGGAATTGACCGAATTCGTCAAATGGCAAGATTATTATCAAAGTGATCAGAGTGATAAAACCAGCTACAATAGTCAAAATAGCCTGAATGCCCAATAATTCAGAATGTTCATCATGTTGAAACTGAATAGAACGTTGGAATTCACCGAATTCGTCAAATTGCAAGAGCATTCAAAGTGATCAGAGTGAATAAACCAGCTACAATAGTCAAATTAGCCTGAATGCCCAATAATTCAGAATGTTCATCATGTTCAAACTGAATAGAACGTTGGAATTGACCGAATTCGTCAAATGGCAAAAGTATTCAAAGTGATCAGAGTGATAAAACCAGCCAGACTAATCAAAATAGTCTGAATGCCCAATAATTCAGAATGTTCATCATGTTGAAACTGAATAGACCGTTGGAATTCACCGAATTCGTCAAATGGCAAGAGCATTCAAAGTGATCAGAGTGAATAAACCAGCTACAATAGTCAAAATAGCCTGAATGCCCAATAATTCAGAATGTTCATCATGTTCAAACTGAATAGAACGTTGGAATTGACCGAATTCGTCAAATGGCAAGATTATTATCAAAGTGATCAGAGTGATAAAACCAGCTACAATAGTCAAAATAGCCTGAATGCCCAATAATTCAGAATGTTCATCATGTTGAAACTGAATAGAACGTTGGAATTCACCGAATTCGCCAAATGGCAAGAGCATTCAAAGTGATCAGAGTGAATAAACCAGCTACAATAGTCAAAATAGCCTGAATGCCCAATAATTCATAATGTTCATCATGTTTAAACTGAATAGAACGTTGGAATTCACCGAATTCGTCAAATGGCAAGAGCATTCAAAGTGATCAAAGTGAATAAACCAGCTACAATAGTCAAAATAGCCTGAATGCCCAATAATTCAGAATGTTCATCATGTTCAAACTGAATAGACCGTTGGAATTCACCGAATTCGTCAAATGGCAAGAGCATTCAAAGTGATCAGAGTGAATAAACCAGCTACAATAGTCAAAATAGCCTGAATGCCCAATAATTCAGAATGTTCATCATGTTCAAACTGAATAGAACGTTGGAATTGACCGAATTCGTCAAATGGCAAGATTATTATCAAAGTGATCAGAGTGATAAAACCAGCTACAATAGTCAAAATAGCCTGAATGCCCAATAATTCAGAATGTTCATCATGTTGAAACTGAATAGAACGTTGGAATTGACCGAATTCGGCAAATGGCAAGAGTATTCAAAGTGATCAGAGTGATAAAACCAGCCAGACTAATCAAAATAGCCTGAATGCCCAATAATTCAGAATGTTCATCATGTTCAAACTGAATAGAACGTTGGAATTGACCGAATTCGTCAAATGGCAAGAGTATTCAAAGTGATCAGAGTGATAAAACCAACCAGACTAATCAAAATAGTCTGAATGCCCAATAATTCAGAATGTTCATCATGTTGAAACTGAATAGAACGTTGGATTTGACCGAATTCGTCAAATGGCAAGATTATTATCAAAGTGATAAAACCAGCTACAATAATCAAAATAGCCTGAATGACCAATAATTCAGAATGTTCATCATGTTGAAACTGAATATAACGTTGGAATTGACCGAATTCGTCAAATGGCAAGAGTATTCAAAGTGATCAGAGTGATAAAACCACCTACAATGGTCAAAATAGCCTGAATGACCAATAATTCAGAATGTTCATCATGTTGAAACTGAATAGAACGTTGGAATTGACCGAATTCGTCAAATGGCAAGAGTATTCAAAGTGATCAGAGTGATAAAACCAGCCAGACTAATCAAAATAGCCTGAATGCCCAATAATTCAGAATGTTCATCATGTTCAAACTGAATAGAACGTTGGAATTGACCGAATTCGTCAAATGGCAAGAGCATTAAAAGTGATCAGAGTGAATAAACCAGCTACAATAGTCAAAATAGCCTGAATGCCCAATAATTCAGAATGTTCATCATGTTCAAACTGAATAGAACGTTGGAATTGACCGAATTCGTCAAATGGCAAGATTATTATCAAAGTGATCAGAGTGATAAAACCAGCTACAATAGTCAAAATAGCCTGAATGCCCAATAATTCAGAATGTTCATCATGTTGAAACTGAATAGAACGTTGGAATTCACCGAATTCGTCAAATGGCAAGAGCATTTAAAGTGATCAGAGTGAATAAAAAAACTACAATAGTCAAAATAGCCTGAATGCCCAATAATTCAGAATGTTCATCATGTTGAAACTGAATAGAACGTTGGAATTCACCGAATTCGTCAAATGGCAAGAGCATTCAAAGTGATCAGAGTGAATAAACCAGCTACAATAGTCAAAATAGCCTGAATGCCCAATAATTCAGAATGTTCATCATGTTCAAACTGAATAGAACGTTGGAATTGACCGAATTCGTCAAATGGCAAAAGTATTCAAAGTGATCAGAGTGATAAAACCAGCCAGACTAATCAAAATAGTCTGAATGCCCAATAATTCAGAATGTTCATCATGTTGAAACTGAATAGAACGTTGGAATTGACCGAATTCGTCAAATGGCAAGATTATTATCAAAGTGATCAGAGTGATAAAACCAGCTACAATAATCAAAATAGCCTGAATGATCAATAATTCAGAATGTTCATCATGTTGAAACTGAATATAACGTTGTAATTGACCGAATTCGTCAAATGGCAAGAGTATTCAAAGTGAACAGAGTGATAAAACCACCTACAATGGTCAAAATAGCCTCAATGACCAATAATTCAGAATGTTCATCAGGTTGAAACTGAATAGAACGTTTGAATTCACCGAATTCGTCAAATGGCAAGAGCATTCAAAGTGATCAGAGTGAATAAACCAGCTACAATAGTCAAAATAGCCTGAATGCCAATAATTCAGAATGTTCATCATGTTCAAACTGAATAGAACGTTGGAATTGACCGAATTCGTCAAATGGCAAGATTATTATCAAAGTGATCAGAGTGATAAAACCAGCTACAATAGTCAAAATAGCCTGAATGCCCAATAATTCAGAATGTTCATCATGTTGAAACTGAATAGAACGTTGGAATTCACCGAATTCGTCAAATGGCAAGAGCATTCAAAGTGATCAGAGTGAATAAACCAGCTACAATAGTCAAAATAGCCTGAATGCCCAATAATTCAGAATGTTCATCATGTTCAAACTGAATAGAACGTTGGAATTGACCGAATTCGTCAAATGGCAAAAGTATTCAAAGTGATCAGAGTGATAAAACCAGCCAGACTAATCAAAATAGTCTGAATGCCCAATAATTCAGAATGTTCATCATGTTGAAACTGAATAGAACGTTGGAATTCACCGAATTCGTCAAATGGCAAGAGCATTCAAAGTGATCAGAGTGAATAAACCAGCTACAATAGTCAAAATAGCCTGAATGCCCAATAATTCAGAATGTTCATCATGTTGAAACTGAATAGAACGTTGGAATTCACCGAATTCGTCAAATGGCAAGAGCATTCAAAGTGATCAGAGTGAATAAACCAGCTACAATAGTCAAAATAGCCTGAATGCCCAATAATTCAGAATGTTCATCATGTTGAAACTGAATAGAACGTTGGAATTGACCGAATTCGTCAAATGGCAAAAGTATTCAAAGTGATCAGAGTGATAAAACCAGCCAGACTAATCAAAATAGTCTGAATGCCCAATAATTCAGAATGTTCATCATGTTGAAACTGAATAGACCGTTGGAATTCACCGAATTCGTCAAATGGCAAGATTATTATCAAAGTGATCAGAGTGATAAAACCAGCTACAATAGTCAAAATAGCCTGAATGCCCAATAATTCAGAATGTTCATCATGTTGAAACTGAATAGAACGTTGGAATTCACCGAATTCGTCAAATGGCAAGAGCATTCAAAGTGATCAGAGTGAATAAACCAGCTACAATAGTCAAAATAGCCTGAATGCCCAATAATTCAGAATGTTCATCATGTTGAAACTGAATAGAACGTTGGAATTCACCGAATTCGTCAAATGGCAAGAGCATTCAAAGTGATCAGAGTGAATAAACCAGCTACAATAGTCAAAATAGCCTGAATGCCCAATAATTCAGAATGTTCATCATGTTGAAACTGAATAGAACGTTGGAATTCACCGAATTCGTCAAATGGCAAGAGCATTCAAAGTGATCAGAGTGAATAAACCAGCTACAATAGTCAAAATAGCCTGAATGCCCAATAATTCAGAATGTTCATCATGTTGAAACTGAATATAACGTTGGAATTGACCGAATTCGTCAAATGGCAAGAGTATTCAAAGTGATCAGAGTGATAAAACCAGCTACAATAGTCAAAATAGCCTGAATGACCAATAAT
The DNA here is from genome assembly GCA_958296145.1 of Hydrotaea cyrtoneurina. Taxonomy (NCBI): domain Eukaryota; kingdom Metazoa; phylum Arthropoda; class Insecta; order Diptera; family Muscidae; genus Hydrotaea; species Hydrotaea cyrtoneurina. Next base: position 58,503,152 of record OY282514.1, read on the forward strand.
TCAGAATGTTCATCAGGTTGAAACTGAATAGAACGTTTGAATTCACCGAATTCGTCAAATGGCAAGAGCATTCAAAGTGATCAGAGTGAATAAACCAGCTACAATAGTCAAAATAGCCTGAATGCCCAATAATTCAGAATGTTCATCATGTTCAAACTGAATAGAACGTTGGAATTGACCGAATTCGTCAAATGTCAAGATTATTATCAAAGTGATCAGAGTGATAAAACCAGCTACAATAAGCAAAATAGCCTGAATGCCCAATAATTCAGAATGTTCATCATGTTGAAACTGAATAGAACGTTGGAATTGACCGAATTCGTCAAATGGCAAGAGCATTCAAAGTGATCAGAGTGAATAAACCAGCTACAATAGTCAAAATAGCCTGAATGCCCAATAATTCAGAATGTTCATCATGTTGAAACTGAATATAACGTTGGAATTGACCGAATTCGTCAAATGGCAAGAGTATTCAAAGTGATCAGAGTGAATAAACCAGCTACAATAGTCAAAATAGCCTGAATGCCCAATAATTCAGAATGTTCATCATGTTGAAACTGAATAGAACGTTGGAATTCACCGAATTCGTCAAATGGCAAGATTATTATCAAAGTGATCAGAGTGATAAAACCAGCTACAATAGTCAAAATAGCCTGAATGCCCAATAATTCAGAATGTTCATCATGTTCAAACTGAATAGAACAAAGTGATCAGAGTGATAAAACCCGCCAGACTAATCAAAATAGCCTGAATGCACAATAATTCAGAATGTTCATCATGTTGAAACTGAATAGAACGTTGGAATTCACCGAATTCGTCAAATGGCAAGAGCATTCAAAGTGATCAGAGTGAATAAACCAGCTACAATAGTCAAAATAGCCTGAATGCCCAATAATTCAGAATGTTCATCATGTTGAAACTGAATAGAACGTTGGAATTCACCGAATTCGTCAAATGGCAAGATTATTATCAAAGTGATCAGAGTGATAAAACCAGCTACAATAGTCAAAATAGCCTGAATGCCCAATAATTCAGAATGTTCATCATGTTCAAACTGAATAGAACGTTGGAATTGACCGAATTCGTCAAATGGCAAAACTATTCAAAGTGATCAGAGTGATAAAACCAGCCAGACTAATCAAAATAGTCTGAATGCCCAATAATTCAGAATGTTCATCATGTTGAAACTGAATAGAACGTTGGAATTCACCGAATTCGTCAAATGGCAAGAGCATTCAAAGTGATCAGAGTGAATAAACCAGCTACAATAGTCAAAATAGCCTGAATGCCCAATAATTCAGAATGTTCATCATGTTGAAACTGAATAGAACGTTGGAATTGACCGAATTCGTCAAATGGCAAGAGCATTCTAAGTGATCAGAGTGAATAAACCAGCTACAATAGTCAAAATAGCATGAATGCCCAATAATTCAGAATGTTCATCATGTTCAAACTGAATAGAACGTTGGAATTGACCGAATTCGTCAAATGGCAAGATTATTATCAAAGTGATCAGAGTGATAAAACCATCTACAATAGTCAAAATAGCCTGAATGCCCAATAATTCAGAATGTTCATCATGTTGAAACTGAATAGAACGTTGGAATTCACCGAATTCGTCAAATGGCAAGAGCATTCAAAGTGATCAGAGTGAATAAACCAGCTACAATAGTCAAAATAGCCTGAATGCCCAATAATTCAGAATGTTCATCATGTTCAAACTGAATAGAACGTTGGAATTGACCGAATTCGTCAAATGGCAAAAGTATTCAAAGTGATCAGAGTGATAAAACCAGCCAGACTAATCAAAATAGTCTGAATGCCCAATAATTCAGAATGTTCATCATGTTGAAACTGAATAGAACGTTGGAATTCACCGAATTCGTCAAATGGCAAGAGCATTCAAAGTGATCAGAGTGAATAAACCAGCTACAATAGTCAAAATAGCCTGAATGCCCAATAATTCAGAATGTTCATCATGTTCAAACTGAATAGAACGTTGGAATTGACCGAATTCGTCAAATGGCAAGATTATTATCAAAGTGATCAGAGTGATAAAACCAGCTACAATAGTCAATATAGCCTGAATGCCCAATAATTCAGAATGTTCATCATGTTGAAACTGAATAGAACGTTGGAATTCACCGAATTCGTCAAATGGCAAGAGCATTCAAAGTGATCAGAGTGAATAAACCAGCTACAATAGTCAAAATAGCCTGAATGCCCAATAATTCAGAATGTTCATCATGTTGAAACTGAATAGAACGTTGGAATTCACCGAATTCGTCAAATGGCAAGAGCATTCAAAGTGATCAGAGTGAATAAACCAGCTACAATAGTCAAAATAGCCTGAATGCCCAATAATTCAGAATGTTCAAACTGAATAGAACGTTGGAATTGACCGAATTCGTCAAATGGCAAGAGTATTCAAAGTGATCAGAGTGATAAAACCACCTACAATGGTCAAAATAGCCTGAATGACCAATAATTCAGAATGTTCATCATGTTGAAACTGAATAGAACGTTGGAATTGACCGAATTCGGCAAATGGCAAGAGTATTCAAAGTGATCAGAGTGATAAAACCAGCCAGACTAATCAAAATAGCCTGAATGCCCAATAATTCAGAATGTTCATCATGTTCAAACTGAATAGAACGTTGGAATTGACCGAATTCGTCAAAAGGCAAGAGTATTCAAAGTGATCAGAGTGATAAAACCAACCAGACTAATCAAAATAGTCTGAATGCCCAATAATTCAGAATGTTCATCATGTTGAAACTGAATAGAACGTTGGAATTGACCGAATTCGTCAAATGGCAAGATTATTATCAAAGTGATCAGAGTGATAAAACCAGCTACAATAATCAAAATAGCCTGAATGACCAATAATTCAGAATGTTCATCATGTTGAAACTGAATATAACGTTGGAATTGACGGAATTCGTCAAATGGCAAGAGTATTCAAAGTGATCAGAGTGATAAAACCACCTACAATGGTCAAAATAGCCTGAATGACCAATAATTCAGAATGTTCATCATGTTGAAACTGAATAGAACGTTGGAATTGACCGAATTCGTCAAATGGCAAGAGTATTCAAAGTGATCAGAGTGATAAAACCAGCCAGACTAATCAAAATAGCCTGAATGCCCAATAATTCAGAATGTTCATCATGTTCAAACTGAATAGAACGTTGGAATTGACCGAATTCGTCAAATGGCAAGAGCATTCAAAGTGATCAGAGTGAATAAACCAGCTACAATAGTCAAAATAGCCTGAATGCCCAATAATTCAGAATGTTCATCATGTTCAAACTGAATAGATTGTTGGAATTCACCGAATTCGTCAAATGGCAAGAGCATTCAAAGTGATCAGAGTGAATAAACCAGCTACAATAGTCAAAATAGCCTGAATGCCCAATAATTCAGAATGTTCATCATGTTCAAACTGAATAGAACGTTGGAATTGACCGAATTCGTCAAATGGCAAAAGTATTCAAAGTGATCAGAGTGATAAAACCAGCCAGACTAATCAAAATAGTCTGAATGCCCAATAATTCAGAATGTTCATCATGTTGAAACTGAATAGAACGTTGGAATTCACCGAATTCGTCAAATGGCAAGAGCATTCAAAGTGATCAGAGTGAATAAACCAGCTACAATAGTCAAAATAGCCTGAATGCCCAATAATTCAGAATGTTCATCATGTTGAAACTGAATAGAACGTTGGAATTGACCGAATTCGTCAAATGGCAAGAGCATTCAAAGTGATCAGAGTGAATAAACCAGCTACAATAATCAAAATAGCCTGAATGCCCAATAATTCAGAATGTTCATCATGTTCAAACTGAATAGAACGTTGGAATTGACCGAATTCGTCAAATGGCAAAAGTATTCAAAGTGATCAGAGTGATAAAACCAGCCAGACTAATCAAAATAGTCTGAATGCCCAATAATTCAGAATGTTCATCATGTTGAAACTGAATAGAACGTTGGAATTGACCGAATTCGTCAAATGGCAAGATTATTATCAAAGTGATCAGAGTGATAAAACCAGCTACAATAATCAAAATAGCCTGAATGATCAATAATTCAGAATGTTCATCATGTTGAAACTGAATATAACGTTGGAATTGACCGAATTCGTCAAGTGGCAAGAGTATTCAAAGTGAACAGAGTTATAAAACCACCTACAATGGTCAAAATAGCCTGAATGACCAATAATTCAGAATGTTCATCAGGTTGAAACTGAATAGAACGTTGGAATTCACCGAATTCGTCAAATGGCAAGAGCATTCAAAGTGATCAGAGTGAATAAACCAGCTACAATAGTCAAAATAGCCTGAATGCCCAATAATTCAGAATGTTCATCATGTTCAAACTGAATAGAACGTTGGAATTCACCGAATTCGTCAAATGGCAAGAGCATTCAAAGTGATCAGAGTGAATAAACCAGCTACAATAGTCAAAATAGCCTGAATGCCCAATAATTCAGAATGTTCATCATGTTGAAACTGAATAGAACGTTGGAATTGACCGAATTCGTCAAATGGCAAGAGCATTCAAAGTGATCAGAGTGAATAAACCAGCTACAATAGTCAAAATAGCCTGAATGCCCAATAATTCAGAATGTTCATCATGTTCAAACTGAATAGAACGTTGGAATTGACCGAATTCGTCAAATGGCAAGAGTATTCAAAGTGATCAGAGTGATAAAACCAGCCAGACTAATCAAAATAGTCTGAATGCCCAATAATTCAGAATGTTCATCATGTTGAAACTGAATAGAACGTTGGAATTGACCGAATTCGTCAAATGGCAAGATTATTATCAAAGTGATCAGAGTGATAAAACCAGCTACAATAATCAAAATAGCCTGAATGATCAATAATTCAGAATGTTCATCATGTTGAAACTGAATATAACGTTGGAATTGACCGAATTCGTCAAATGGCAAGAGTATTCAAAGTGATCAGAGTGATAAAACCACCTACAATGGTCGAAATAGCCTGAATGACCAATAATTCAGAATGTTCATCATGTTGAAACTGAATAGAACGTTGGAATTGACCGAATTCGGCAAATGGCAAGAGTATTCAAAGTGATCAGAGTGATAAAACCAGCCAGACTAATCAAAATAGCCTGAATGCCCAATAATTCAGAATGTTCATCATGTTGAAACTGAATATAACGTTGGAATTGACCGAATTCGTCAAATGGCAAGAGTATTCAAAGTGATCAGAGTGATAAAACCACCTACAATGGTCGAAATAGCCTGAATGACCAATAATTCAGAATGTTCATCATGTTGAAACTGAATAGAACGTTGGAATTGACCGAATTCGGCAAATGGCAAGAGTATTCAAAGTGATCAGAGTGATAAAACCAGCCAGACTAATCAAAATAGTCTGAATGCCCAATAATTCAGAATGTTCATCATGTTGAAACTGAATAGAACGTTGGAATTGACAGAATTCGTCAAATGGCAAGAGTATTCAAAGTTTTGGGATTGACCGAATTCGTCAAATGGCAGGAGTATTAAAAGTGATCAGAGTGATAAAACCACCTACAATAGTCAAAATAGCCTGAATGCACAATAATTCAGAATGTTCATCATGTTGAAACTGAATAGAAAGTTGGAGTTGACCGAATTCGTCAAATGGCAAGAGTATTCAAAGTGATAAAACCAGCCAGACTAATCAAAATAGCCTGAATGCCCAATAATTCAGAATGTTCATCATGTTGAAACTGAATAGAACGTTGGAATTGACCGAATTCGTCAAATGGCAAGAGTATTCAAAGTGATCATAGTGACAAAAACAGCCAGACTAATCAAAATAGCCTGAATGCCCAATAATTCAGAATGTTCATCATGTTGAAATTGAATAGAACGTTGGAATTGACCGAATTCGTCAAATGGCATTGAATAGAGCATTAAAAGTGATCAGAGTAAATAAACCAGCTACAATAGTCAAAATAGCCTGAATGCCCAATAATTCAGAATGTTCATCATGTTAAAACTGAATAGAACGTTGGAATTGACGGAATTCGTCAAATGGCAAGAGTATTCAAAGTGATCAGAGTGACAAAAACTGCCAAAATAGACTGAATGCCCAATAATTCAGAATGTTCATCATGATGAAATTGAATAGAACGTTGAAATTGACCGAATTCGGCAAATGGCAAGAGTATTCAAAGTGATCAGAGTGATGAAACCAGCCAGACTAATCAAAATAGCCTGAATGCCCAATAATTCAGAATGTTCATCATGTTGAAACTGAATAGAACGTTGGAATTGACCGAATTCGTCAAATGGCAAGAGTGTTCAAAGTGGTCAGAGTGATAATTCAGAATGTTCATCATGTTGAAACTGAATAGAACGTTGGAATTGACCGAATTCGTCAAATGGCAAGATTATTATCAAAGTGATCAGAGTGATAAAACCAGCTACAATAGTCAAAATAGCCTGAATGCCCAATAATTCAGAATGTTCATCATGTTGAAACTGAATAGAACGTTGGAATTCACCGAATTCGTCAAATGGCAAGAGCATTCAAAGTGATCAGAGTGAATAAACCAGCTACAATAGTCAAAATAGCCTGAATGCCCAATAATTCAGAATGTTCAAACTGAATAGAACGTTGGAATTCAAGTGTTCAGAGTGATAAAACCAGCCAGACTAATCAAAATAGTCTGAATGCCCAATAATTCAGAATGTTCATCATGTTGAAACTGAATAGAACGTTGGAATTTACCGAATTCGTCAAATGGCAAGATTATTATCAAAGTGATCAGAGTGATAAAACCAGCTACAATAATCAAAATAGCCTGAATGATCAATAATTCAGAATGTTCATCATGTTGAAACTGAATATAACGTTGGAATTGACCGAATTCGTCAAATGGCAAGAGTATTCAAAGTGATCAGAGTGATAAAACCACCTACAATGGTCAAAATAGCCTGAATGACCAATAATTCAGAATGTTCATCATGTTGAAACTGAATAGAACGTTGGAATTGACCGAATTCGGCAAATGGCAAGAGTATTCAAAGTGATCAGAGTGATAAAACCAGCCAGACTAATCAAAATAGCCTGAATGCCCAATAATTCAGAATGTTCATCATGTTCAAACTGAATAGAACGTTGGAATTGACCGAATTCGTCAAATGGCAAGAGTATTCAAAGTGATCAGAGTGATAAAACCAACCAGACTAATCAAAATAGTCTGAATGCCCAATAATTCAGAATGTTCATCATGTTGAAACTGAATAGAACGTTGGAATTGACCGAATTCGTCAAATGGCAAGATTATTATCAAAGTGATCAGAGTGATAAAACCAGCTACAATAATCAAAATAGCCTGAATGACCAATAATTCAGAATGTTCATCATGTTGAAACTGAATATAACGTTGGAATTGACCGAATTCGTCAAATGGCAAGAGTAGTCAAAGTGATCAGAGTGATAAAACCACCTACAATGGTCAAAATAGCCTGAATGACCAATAATTCAGAATGTTCATCATGTTGAAACTGAATAGAACGTTGGAATTGACCGAATTCGGCAAATGGCAAGAGTATTCAAAGTGATCAGAGTGATAAAACCTGCCAGACTAATCAAAATAGCCTGAATGCCCAATAATTCAGAATGTTCATCATGTTCAAACTGAATAGAACGTTGGAATTGACCGAATTCGTCAAATGGCAAGAGTATTCAAAGTGATCAGAGTGATAAAACCAGCCAGACTAATCAAAATAGTCTGAATGCCCAATAATTCAGAATGTTCATCATGTTGAAACTGAATAGAACGTTGGAATTGACCGAATTCGTCAAATTGCAAGATTATTATCAAAGTGATCAGAGTGATAAAACCAGCTACAATAATCAAAATAGCCTGAATGACCAATAATTCAGAATGTTCATCATGTTGAAACTGAATATTACGTTGGAATTGACCGAATTCGTCAAATGGCAAGAGTATTCAAAGTGATCAGAGTGATAAAACCACCTACAAGGGTCAAAATAGCCTGAATGACCAATAATTCAGAATGTTCATCATGTTGAAACTGAATATAACGTTGGAATTGACCGAATTCGTCAAATGGCAAGAGTATTCAAAGTGATCAGAGTGATAAAACCAGCCAGACTAATCAAAATAGCCTGAATGCCCAATAATTCAGAATGTTCATCATGTTGAAACTGAATAGAACGTTGGAATTGACCGAATTCGGTAAATGGCAAGAGTATTCAAAGTGATCAGAGTTATTAAACCAGCTACAATAGTCAAAATAGCCTGAATGCCCAATAATTCAGAATGTTCATCATGTTGAAACTGAATAGAACGTTGGAATTGACCGAATTCGTCAAATGGCAAGATTATTCAAAGTGATCAGAGTGATAAAACCAGCCAGACTAATCAAAATAGCCTGAATGCCCAATAATTCAGAATGTTCATCATGTTGAAACTGAATAGAACGTTGGAATTGACCGAATTCGTCAAATGGCAAGAGTATTCAAAGTGATCAGAGTGAATAAACCAGCTACAATAGTTAAAATAGCCTGAATGCCCAATAATTCAGAATGTTCATCATGTTCAAACTGAATAGAACGTTGGAATTGACCGAATTCGTCAAATGGCAAGATTATTATCAAAGTGATCAGAGTGATAAAACCAGCTACAATAGTCAAAATAGCCTGAATGCCCAATAATTCAGAATGTTCATCATGTTGAAACTGAATAGAACGTTGGAATTCACCGAATTCGTCAAATGGCAAGAGTATTCAAAGTGATCAGGGTGATAAAACCAGCCAGACTAATAAAAATAGCCTGCATGCCCAATAATTCAGAATGTCCATCATGTTGAAACTGAATAGAACGTTGGAATTGACCGAATTCGTCAAATTGCAGGAGTATTAAAAGTGATCAGAGTGATAAAACCAGCCATACTAATTAAAATAGCCTGAATGCCCAATAATTCAGAATGTTCATCATGTTGAAACTGAATAGAACGTTGGAATTGACCGAATTCGTCAAATGGAAAGATTATTATCAAAGTGATCAGAGTGATAAAACCAGCTACAATAATCAAAATAGCCTGAATGCCCAATAATTCAGAATGTTCATCATGTTGAAACTGAATAGAACGTTGGAATTCACCGAATTCGTCAAATGGCAAGAGTATTCAAAGTGATCAGAGTAATAAAACCAGCCAGTCTTATCAAAATAGTCTGAATGCCCAACAATTCAGAATGTTCATCATGTTGAAACTGAATAGAACGTTGGAATTGACCGAATTCGTCAAATGGAAAGATTATTATCAAAGTGATCAGAGTGATAAAACCAGCTACAATAATCAAAATAGCCTGAATGATCAATAGTTCAGAATGTTCATCATGTTGAAACTGAATATAATGTTGGAATTGACCGAATTCGTCAAATGGCAAGAGTATTCAAAGTGCTCAGAGTGATAAAACCACCTACAATGGTCAAAATAGCCTGAATGACCAATAATTCAGAGTGTTCATCATGTTAAAACTGAATAGAACGTTGGAATTGACCGAATTCGTCAAATGGCAAGAGTATTCAAAGTGATCAGAGTGACAAAAACAGCCAGACTAGTCAAAATAGCCTGAATGCACAATAATTCAGAATGTTCATCATGTTGAAATTGAATAGAACGTTGGAATTGACCGAATTCGTCAAATGGCAAGAGTATTCAAAGTGACCAGAGTAATAAAACCAGCCAGACTTATCAAAATAGTCTGAATGCCCAACAATTCAGAATGTTCATCATGTTGAAACTGAATAGAACGTTGGAATTGACCGAATTCGTCAAATGGCAAGATTATTATCAAAGTGATCAGAGTGATAAAACCAGCTACAATAACCAAAATAGCCTGAATGACCAATAATTCAGAATGTTCATCATGTTGAAACTAAATAGAACGTTGGAATTGACCGAATTCGTCAAATGGCAAGAGTATTCAAAGTGATCAGAGTGATAATTCAAAATATTCATCATGTTGAAACTGTATAGAACGTTGGAATTGACCGAATTCGTTAAATGGCAAGAGTATTCAAAGTGATCAGAGTGATAAAACCAGCCATACTAATTAAAATAGCCTGAATGCCCAATAATTCAGAATGTTCATCATGTTGAAACTGAATAGAACGTTGGAATTGACCGAATTCGTCAAATGGCAAGAGTATTCAAAGTGATCAGAGTGACAAAAACAGCCAGACTAGTCAAAATACCCTGAATGCCCAATAATTCAGAATGTTCATCATGTTGAAATTGAATAGAACGTTGGAATTGACCGAATTCGTCAAATGGCAAGAGTATTCAAAGTGATCAGAGTGATAAAACCAGCCAGACTAATCAAAATAGTCTGAATGCCCAATAATTCAGAATGTTCATCATGTTCAAACTGAATAGAACGTTGGAATTGACCGAATTCGTCAAATGGCAAGAGTATTCAAAGTGATCAGAGTGATAAAAACAGCCAGACTAATCAAAATAGCCTGAATGCCCAATAATTCAGAATGTTCATCATGTTAAAACTGAATAGAACGTTGGAATTGACCGAATTCGTCAAATGGCAAGAGTATTCAAAGTGATCAGAGTGACAAAAATAGCCAGACTAGTCAAAATAGCCTGAATGCCCAATAATTCAGAATGTTCATCATGTTGAAATTGAATAGAACGTTGGAATTGACCGAATTCGTCAAATGGCAAGATTATTATCAGAGTGATCAGAGTGATAAAACCAGCTACAATAATCAAAATAGCCTGAATGACCAATAATTCAGAATGTTCATCATGTTGAAACTGAATAGAACGTTGGAATTCACCGAATTCGTCAAATGGCAAGATTATTCAAAGTGATCAGAGTGATAAAACCAGCCAGACTAATCAAAATAGTCTGAATGCCCAACAATTCAGAATGTTCATCATGTTGAAACTGAATAGAACGTTGGAATTGACCGAATTCGTCAAATGGCAAGAGTATTCAAAGTGATAAAACCAGCCAGACTAATCAAAATAGCCTGAATGCCCAATAATTCAGAATGTTCATCAAGTTGAAACTGAATAGAACGTTGGAATTGACCGAATTCGTCAAATGGCAACATTATTATCAAAGTGATCAGAGTGATAAAACCAGCTACAATAATCAAAATAGCCTGAATGATCAATAGTTCAGAATGTTCATCATGTTGAAACTGAATATAACGTTGGAATTGACCGAATTCGTCAAATGGCAAGAGTATTCAAAGTGATCAGAGTGATAAAACCACCTACAATGGTCAAAATAGCCTGAATGACCAATAATTCAGAATGTTCATCATGTTGAAACTGAATAGAACGTTGGAATTGACCGAATTCGGCAAATGGCAAGAGTATTCAAAGTGATCAGAGTGATAAAACCAGCCAGACTAATCAAAATAGCCTGAATGCCCAATAATTCAGAATGTTCATCATGTTCAAACTGAATAGAACGTTGGAATTGACCGAATTCGTCAAATGGCAAGAGTATTCAAAGTGATCAGAGTGATAAAACCAGCCAGACTAATCAAAATAGTCTGAATGCCCAATAATTCAGAATGTTCATCATGTTGAAACTGAATAGAACGTTGGAATTGACCGAATTCGTCAAATGGCAAGATTATTATGAAAGTGATCAGAGTGAATAAACCAGCTACAATAGTCAAAATAGCCTGAATGCCCAATAATTCAGAATGTTCATCATGTTCAAACTGAATAGAAAGTTGGAATTGACCGAATTCGTCAAATGGCAAGAGTATTCAAAGTGATCAGAGTGATAAAACCAGCCAGACTAATCAAAATAGTCTGAATGCCCAATAATTCAGAATGTTCATCATGTTGAAACTGAATAGAACGTTGGAATTGACCGAATTCGTCAAATGGCAAGATTATTATCAAAGTGATCAGAGTGATAAAACCAGCTACAATAATCAAAATAGCCTGAATGATCAATAGTTCAGAATGTTCATCATGTTGAAACTGAATATAACGTTGGAATTGACCGAATTCGTCAAATGGCAAGAGTATTCAAAGTGATCAGAGTGATAAAACCACCTACAATGGTCAAAATAGCCTGAATGACCAATAATTCAGAATGTTCATCATGTTGAAACTGAATAGAACGTTGGAATTGACCGAATTCGGCAAATGGCAAGAGTATTCAAAGTGATCAGAGTGATAAAACCAGCCAGACTAATCAAAATAGCCTGAATGCCCAATAATTCAGAATGTTCATCATGTTCAAACTGAATAGAACGTTGGAATTGACCGAATTCGTCAAATGGCAAGAGTATTCAAAGTGATCAGAGTGATAAAACCAGCCAGACTAATCAAAATAGTCTGAATGCCCAATAATTCAGAATGTTCATCATGTTGAAACTGAATAGAACGTTGGAATTGACCGAATTCGTCAAATGGCAAGATTATTATCAAAGTGATCAGAGTGATAAAACCAGCTACAATAATCAAAATAGCCTGAATGACCAATAATTCAGAATGTTCATCATGTTGAAACTGAATATAACGTTGGAATTGACCGAATTCGTCAAATGGCAAGAGTATTCAAAGTGATCAGAGTGATAAAACCACCTACAATGGTCAAAATAGCCTGAATGACCAATAATTCAGAATGTTCATCATGTTGAAACTGAATATAACGTTGGAATTGACCGAATTCGTCAAATGGCAAGAGTATTCAAAGTGATCAGAGTGATAAAACCAGCCAGACTAATCAAAATAGCCTGAATGCCCAATAATTCAGAATGTTCATCATGTTGAAACTGTATAGAACGTTGGAATTGACCGAATTCGTTAAATGGCAAGAGTATTCAAAGTGATCAGAGTGATTAAACCAGCTACAATAGTCAAAATAGCCTGAATGCCCAATAATTCAGAATGTTCATCATGTTGAAACTGAATATAACGTTGGAATTGACCGAATTCGTCAAATGGCAAGATTATTCAAAGTGATCAGAGTGATAAAACCAGCCAGACTAATCAAAATAGCCTGAATGCCCAATAATTCAGAATGTTCATCATGTTGAAACTGAATAGAACGTTGGAATTGACCGAATTCGTCAAATGGCAAGAGTATTCAAAGTGATCAGAGTGATAATTCAGAATATTAATCATGTTGAAACTGTATAGAACGTTGGAATTGACCGAATTCGTTAAATGGCAAGAGTATTCAAAGTGATCAGAGTGATAAAACCTGCCATAGTAATTAAAATAGCCTGAATGCCCAATATTTCAGGATGTTCATCATGTTGAAACTGAATAGAACGTTGGAATTGACCGAATTCGTCAAATGGCAAGAGTATTCAAAGTGATCAGAGTGACAAAAACAGCCAGGCTAGTCAAAATAGCCTGAATGCCCAATAATTCAGAATGTTCATCATGTTAAAACTGAATAGAACGTTGGAATTGACCGAATTCGTCAAATGGCAAGAGTATTCAAAGTGATCAGAGTAACAAAAACAGCCAGACTAGTCAAAATAGCCTGAATGCCCAATAATTCAGAATGTTCATCATGTTGAAATTGAACAGAACGTTGGAATTGACCGAATTCGTCAAATGGCAAGAGTATTCAAAGTGATCAGAGTGATAAAACCAGCCAGACTAATCAAAATAGTCTGAATGCCCAACAATTCAGAATGTTCATCATGTTGAAACTGAATAGAACGTTGGAATTGACCGAATTCGTCAAATGGCAAGATTATTATCAAAGTGATCAGAGTGATAAAACCAGCTACAATAATCAAAATAGCCTGAATGACCAATAATTCAGAATGTTCATCATGTTGAAACTGAATAGAACGTTGGAATTCACCGAATTCGTCAAATGGCAAGAGCATTCAAAGTGATCAGAGTGAATAAACCAGCTACAATAGTCAAAATAGCCTGAATGCCCAATAATTCAGAATGTTCATCATGTTGAAACTGAATAGAACGTTGGAATTGACCGAATTCGTCAAATGGCAGGAGTATTAAAAGTGATCAGAGTGATAAAACCAGCCATACTAATTAAAATAGCCTGAATGCCCAATAATTCAGAATGTTCATCATGTTGAAACTGAATAGAACGTTGGAATTGACCGAATTCGTCAAATGGCAAGAGTATTCAAAGTGATAAAACCAGCCAGACTAATCAAAATAGCCTGAATGCCCAATAATTCAGAATGTTCATCATGTTGAAACTGAATAGAACGTTGGAATTGACCGAATTCGTCAAATGGCAAGAGTATTCAAAGTGATCAGAGTGACAAACACAGCCAGACTAATCAAAATAGCCTGAATGCCCAATAATTCAGAATATTCATCATGTTGAAATTGAATAGAACGTTGGAATTGACCGAATTCGTCAAATGGCAAGAGCATTCAAAGTGATCAGTGTGATAAACCAGCTACAATAGTCAAAATAGCCTGAATGCCCAATAATTCAGAATGTTCATCATGTTGAAACTGAATAGAACGTTGGAATTGACCGAATTCGTCAAATGGCAAGAGTATTCAAAGTGATCAGAGTTACAAACACAGCCAGGCTAATCAAAATAGCCTGAATGCCCAATAATTCAGAATGTTCATCATGTTGAAATTGAATAGAACGTTGGAATTGACCGAATTCCGCAAATGGCAAGAGTATTCAAAGTGATCAGAGTGATGAAACTAGCCAGACTAATCAATATAGCCTGAATGCCCAATAATTCAGAATGTTCATCATGTTGAAACTGAATAGAACGTTGGAATTGACCGAATTCGTCAAATGGCAAGAGTGTTCAAAGTGATCAGAGTGATAATTCAGAATGTTCATCATGTTGAAACTGAATAGAACGTTGGAATTGACCGAATTCGTCAAATGGCAAGATTATTATCAAAGTGATCAGAGTGATAAAACCAGCTAAAATAGTCAAAATAGCCTGAATGCCCAATAATTCAGAATGTTTCATCATGTTGAAACTGAATAGAACGTTGGAATTCACAGAATTCGTCAAATGGCAAGAGCATTCAAAGTGATCAGAGTGAATAAACCAGCTACAATAGTCAAAATAGCCTGAATGCCCAATAATTCAGAATGCTCATCATGTTCAAACTGAATAGAACGTTGGAATTGACCGAATTCGTCAAATGGCAAGAGTATTCAAAGTGATCAGAGTGATAAAACCAGCCAGACTAATCAAAATAGTCTGAATGCCCAATAATTCAGAATGTTCATCATGTTGAAACTGAATAGAACGTTGGAATTGACCGCATTCGTCAAATGGCAAGAGTATTCAAAGTGATCAGAGTGATAAAACCAGCTACAATAATCAAAATAGCCTGAATGATCAATAGTTCAGAATGTTCATCATGTTGAATCTGAATAGAACGTTGGAATTGACCGAATTCGGCAAATGGCAAGAGTATTCAAAGTGATCAGAGTGATAAAACCAGCCAGACTAATCAAAATAGCCTGAATGCCCAATAATTCAGAATGTTCATCATGTTCAAACTGAATAGAACGTTGGAATTGACCGAATTCGTCAAATGGCAAGAGTATTCAAAGTGATCAGAGTGATAAAACCAGCCAGACTAATCAAAATAGCCTGAATGACCAATAATTCAGAATGTTCATCATGTTGAAACTGAATATAACGTTGGAATTGACCGAATTCGTCAAATGGCAAGAGTATTCAAAGTGATCAGAGTGATAAAACCACCTACAATGGTCAAAATAGCCTGAATGACCAATAATTCAGAATGTTCATCATGTTGAAACTGAATATAACGTTGGAATTGACCGAATTCGTCAAATGGCAAGAGTATTCAAAGTGATCAGAGTGATAAAACCAGCCAGACTAATCAAAATAGCCTGAATGCCCAATAATTCAGAATGTTCATCATGTTGAAACTGAATAGAACGTTGGAATTGACCGAATTCATTAAATGGCAAGAGTATTCAAAGTGATCAGAGTGATTAAACCAGCTACAATAATCAAAATAGCCTGAATGCCCAATAATTCAGAATGTTCATCATGTTGCAACTGAATAGAACGTTGGAATTGACCGAATTCGTCAAATGGCAAGATTATTCAAAGTGATCAGAGTGATAAAACCAGCCAGACTAATCAAAATAGCCTGAATGCCCAATAATTCAGAATGTTCATCATGTTGAAACTGAATAGAACGTTGGAATTGACCGAATTCGTCAAATGGCAAGAGTATTCAAAGTGATCAGAGTGATAATTCAGAATATTCATCATGTTGAAACTGTATAGAACGTTGAAATTGACCGAATTCGTTAAATGGCAAGAGTATTCAAAGTGATCAGAGTGATAAAACCAGCCATACTAATTAAAATAGCCTGAATGCCCAATAATTCGGAATGTTCATCATGTTGAAACTGAATAGAACGTTGGAATTGACCGAATTCGTCAAATGGCTAGAGTATTCAAAGTGATCAGAGTGACAAAAACAGCCAGACTAGTCAAAATAGCCTGAATGCCCAATAATTCAGAATGTTCATCATGTTGAAATTGAATAGAACGTTGGAATTGACCGAATTCGTCAAATGGCAAGAGTATTCAAAGTGATCAGAGTGATGAAACCAGCCAGACTAATCAAAATAGTCTGAATGCCCAATAATTCAGAATGTTCATCATGTTCAAACTGAATAGAACGTTGGAATTGACCGAATTCGTCAAATGGCAAGAGTATTCAAAGTGATCAGAGTGATAAAACCAGCCAGACTAATCAAAATAGTCTGAATGCCCAACAATTCAGAATGTTCATCATGTTGAAACTGAATAGAACGTTGGAATTGACCGAATTCGTCAAATGGCAAGATTATTATCAAAGTGATCAGAGTGATAAAACCAGCTACAATAATCAAAATAGCCTGAATGACCAATAATTCAGAATGTTCATCATGTTGAAACTGAATATAACGTTGGAATTGACCGAATTCGTCAAATGGCAAGATTATTATGAAAGTGATCAGAGTGAATAAACCAGCTACAATAGTCAAAATAGCCTGAATGCCCAATAATTCAGAATGTTCATCATGTTCAAACTGAATAGAAAGTTGGAATTGACCGAATTCGTCAAATGGCAAGAGTATTCAAAGTGATCAGAGTGATAAAACCAGCCAGACTAATCAAAATAGTCTGAATGCCCAATAATTCAGAATGTTCATCATGTTGAAACTGAATAGAACGTTGGAATTGACCGAATTCGTCAAATGACAAGATTATTATCAAAGTGATCAGAGTGATAAAACCAGCTACAATAATCAAAATAGCCTGAATGATCAATAGTTCAGAATGTTCATCATGTTGAAACTGAATATAACGTTGGAATTGACCGAATTCGTCAAATGGCAAGAGTATTCAAAGTGATCAGAGTGATAAAACCACCTACAATGGTCAAAATAGCCTGAATGCCCAATAATTCAGAATGTTCATCATGTTGAAACTGAATAGAACGTTGGAATTGACCGAATTCGTCAAATGACAAGATTATTATCAAAGTGATCAGAGTGATAAAACCACCTACAATGGTCAAAATAGCCTGAATGACCAATAATTCAGAATGTTCATCATGTTGAAACTGAATAGAACGTTGGAATTGACCGAATTCGGCAAATGGCAAGAGTATTCAAAGTGATCAGAGTGATAAAACCAGCCAGACTAATCAAAATAGCCTGAATGCCCAATAATTCAGAATGTTCATCATGTTCAAACTGAATAGAACGTTGGAATTGACCGAATTCGTCAAATGGCAAGAGTATTCAAAGTGATCAGAGTGATAAAACCAGCCAGACTAATCAAAATAGTCTGAATGCCCAATAATTCAGAATGTTCATCATGTTGAAACTGAATAGAACGTTGGAATTGACCGAATTCGTCAAATGGCAAGATTATTATCAAAGTGATCAGAGTGATAAAACCAGCTACAATAATCAAAATAGCCTGAATGACCAATAATTCAGAATGTTCATCATGTTGAAACTGAATATAACGTTGGAATTGACCGAATTCGTCAAATGGCAAGAGTATTCAAAGTGATCAGAGTGATAAAACCACCTACAATGGTCAAAATAGCCTGAATGACCAATAATTCAGAATGTTCATCATGTTGAAACTGAATATAACGTTGGAATTGACCGAATTCGTCAAATGGCAAGAGTATTCAAAGTGATCAGAGTGATAAAACCAGCCAGACTAATCAAAATAGCCTGAATGCCCAATAATTCAGAATGTTCATCATGTTGAAACTGTATAGAACGTTGGAATTGACCGAATTCGTTAAATGGCAAGAGTATTCAAAGTGATCAGAGTGATTAAACCAGCTACAATAGTCAAAATAGCCTGAATGCCCAATAATTCAGAATGTTCATCATGTTGAAACTGAATAGAACGTTGGAATTGACCGAATTCGTCAAATGGCAAGATTATTCAAAGTGATCAGAGTGATAAAACCAGCCAGACTAATCAAAATAGCCTGAATGCCCAATAATTCAGAATGTTCATCATGTTGAAACTGAATAGAACGTTGGAATTGACCGAATTCGTCAAATGGCAAGAGTATTCAAAGTGATCAGAGTGATAATTCAGAATATTAATCATGTTGAAACTGTATAGAACGTTGGAATTGACCGAATTCGTTAAATGGCAAGAGTATTCAAAGTGATCAGAGTGATAAAACCTGCCATAGTAATTAAAATAGCCTGAATGCCCAATATTTCAGGATGTTCATCATGTTGAAACTGAATAGAACGTTGGAATTGACCGAATTCGTCAAATGGCAAGAGTATTCAAAGTGATCAGAGTGACAAAAACAGCCAGGCTAGTCAAAATAGCCTGAATGCCCAATAATTCAGAATGTTCATCATGTTAAAACTGAATAGAACGTTGGAATTGACCGAATTCGTCAAATGGCAAGAGTATTCAAAGTGATCAGAGTAACAAAAACAGCCAGACTAGTCAAAATAGCCTGAATGCCCAATAATTCAGAATGTTCATCATGTTGAAATTGAACAGAACGTTGGAATTGACCGAATTCGTCAAATGGCAAGAGTATTCAAAGTGATCAGAGTGATAAAACCAGCCAGACTAATCAAAATAGTCTGAATGCCCAACAATTCAGAATGTTCATCATGTTGAAACTGAATAGAACGTTGGAATTGACCGAATTCGTCAAATGGCAAGATTATTATCAAAGTGATCAGAGTGATAAAACCAGCTACAATAATCAAAATAGCCTGAATGACCAATAATTCAGAATGTTCATCATGTTGAAACTGAATAGAACGTTGGAACTCACCGAATTCGTCAAATGGCAAGAGCATTCAAAGTGATCAGAGTGAATAAACCAGCTACAATAGTCAAAATAGCCTGAATGCCCAATAATTCAGAATGTTCATCATGTTGAAACTGAATAGAACGTTGGAATTGACCGAATTCGTCAAATGGCAGGAGTATTAAAAGTGATCAGAGTGATAAAACCAGCCATACTAATTAAAATAGCCTGAATGCCCAATAATTCAGAATGTTCATCATGTTGAAACTGAATAGAACGTTGGAATTGACCGAATTCGTCAAATGGCAAGAGTATTCAAAGTGATCAGAGTGACAAACACAGCCAGACTAATCAAAATAGCCTGAATGCCCAATAATTCAGAATGTTCATCATGTTGAAATTGAATAGAACGTTGGAATTGACCGAATTCGTCAAATGGCAAGAGCATTCACAGTGATCAGTGTGATAAACCAGCTACAATAGTCAAAATAGCCTGAATGCCCAATAATTCAGAATGTTCATCATGTTGAAACTGAATAGAACGTTGGAATTGACCGAATTCGTCAAATGGCAAGAGTATTCAAAGTGATCAGAGTTACAAACACAGCCAGGCTAATCAAAATAGCCTGAATGCCCAATAATTCAGAATGTTCATCATGTTGAAATTGAATAGAACGTTGGAATTGACCGAATTCCGCAAATGGCAAGAGTATTCAAAGTGATCAGAGTGATGAAACTAGCCAGACTAATCAATATAGCCTGAATGCCCAATAATTCAGAATGTTCATCATGTTGAAACTGAATAGAACGTTGGAATTGACCGAATTCGTCAAATGGCAAGAGTGTTCAAAGTGATCAGAGTGATAATTCAGAATGTTCATCATGTTGAAACTGAATAGAACGTTGGAATTGACCGAATTCGTCAAATGGCAAGATTATTATCAAAGTGATCAGAGTGATAAAACCAGCTACAATAGTCAAAATAGCCTGAATGCCCAATAATTCAGAATGTTTCATCATGTTGAAACTGAATAGAACGTTGGAATTCACAGAATTCGTCAAATGGCAAGAGCATTCAAAGTGATCAGAGTGAATAAACCAGCTACAATAGTCAAAATAGCCTGAATGCCCAATAATTCAGAATGCTCATCATGTTCAAACTGAATAGAACGTTGGAATTGACCGAATTCATCAAATGGCAAGAGTATTCAAAGTGATCAGAGTGATAAAACCAGCCAGACTAATCAAAATAGTCTGAATGCCCAATAATTCAGAATGGTCATCATGTTGAAACTGAATAGAACGTTGGAATTGACCGAATTCGTCAAATGGCAAGAGTATTCAAAGTGATCAGAGTGATAAAACCAGCTACAATAATCAAAATAGCCTGAATGATCAATAGTTCAGAATGTTCATCATGTTGAATCTGAATAGAACGTTGGAATTGACCGAATTCGGCAAATGGCAAGAGTATTCAAAGTGATCAGAGTGATAAAACCAGCCAGACTAATCAAAATAGCCTGAATGCCCAATAATTCAGAATGTTCATCATGTTCAAACTGAATAGAACGTTGGAATTGACCGAATTCGTCAAATGGCAAGAGTATTCAAAGTGATCAGAGTGATAAAACCAGCCAGACTAATCAAAATAGCCTGAATGACCAATAATTCAGAATGTTCATCATGTTGAAACTGAATATAACGTTGGAATTGACCGAATTCGTCAAATGGCAAGAGTATTCAAAGTGATCAGAGTGATAAAACCACCTACAATGGTCAAAATAGCCTGAATGACCAATAATTCAGAATGTTCATCATGTTGAAACTGAATATAACGTTGGAATTGACCGAATTCGTCAAATGGCAAGAGTATTCAAAGTGATCAGAGTGATAAAACCAGCCAGACTAATCAAAATAGCCTGAATGCCCAATAATTCAGAATGTTCATCATGTTGAAACTGAATAGAACGTTGGAATTGACCGAATTCGTTAAATGGCAAGAGTATTCAAAGTGATCAGAGTGATTAAACCAGCTACAATAGTCAAAATAGCCTGAATGCCCAATAATTCAGAATGTTCATCATGTTGCAACTGAATAGAACGTTGGAATTGACCGAATTCGTCAAATGGCAAGATTATTCAAAGTGATCAGAGTGATAAAACCAGCCAGACTAATCAAAATAGCCTGAATGCCCAATAATTCAGAATGTTCATCATGTTGAAACTGAATAGAACGTTGGAATTGACCGAATTCGTCAAATGGCAAGAGTATTCAAAGTGATCAGAGTGATAATTCAGAATATTCATCATGTTGAAACTGTATAGAACGTTGAAATTGACCGAATTCGTTAAATGGCAAGAGTATTCAAAGTGATCAGAGTGATAAAACCAGCCATACTAATTAAAATAGCCTGAATGCCCAATAATTCTGAATGTTCATCATGTTGAAACTGAATAGAACGTTGGAATTGACCGAATTCGTCAAATGGCTAGAGTATTCAAAGTGATCAGAGTGACAAAAACAGCCAGACTAGTCAAAATAGCCTGAATGCCCAATAATTCAGAATGTTCATCATGTTGAAATTGAATAGAACGTTGGAATTGACCGAATTCGTCAAATGGCAAGAGTATTCAAAGTGATCAGAGTGATGAAACCAGCCAGACTAATCAAAATAGTCTGAATGCCCAATAATTCAGAATGTTCATCATGTCCAAACTGAATAGAACGTTGGAATTGACCGAATTCGTCAAATTGCAAGAGTATTCAAAGTGATCAGAGTGATAAAAACAGCCAGACTAGTCAAAATAGCCTGAATGCCCAATAATTCAGAATGTTCATCATGTTGAAATTGAATAGAACGTTGGAATTGACCGAATTCGTCAAATGGCAAGAGTATTCAAAGTGATCAGAGTGATAAAACCAGCCAGACTAATCAAAATAGTCTGAATGCCCAACAATTCAGAATGTTCATCATGTTGAAACTGAATAGAACGTTGGAATTGACCGAATTCGTCAAATGGCAAGATTATTATCAAAGTGATCCGAGTGATAAAACCAGCTACAATAATCAAAATAGCCTGAATGACCAATAATTCAGAATGTTCATCATGTTGAAACTGAATAGAACGTTGGAATTCACCGAATTCGTCAAATGGCAAGAGCATTCAAAGTGATCAGAGTGAATAAACCAGCTACAATAGTCAAAATAGCCTGAATGCCCAATAATTCAGAATGTTCATCATGTTCAAACTGAATAGAACGTTGGAATTGACCGAATTCGTCAAATTTCAAGATTATTATCAAAGTGATCAGAGTGATAAAACCAGCTACAATAGTCAAAATAGCCTGAATGTCCAATAATTCAGAATGTTCATCATGTTGAAGCTGAATAGAACGTTGGAATTCACCGAATTCGTCAAATGGCAAGAGCATTCAAAGTGATCAGAGTGAATAAACCAGCTACAATAGTCAAAATAGCCTGAATGCCCAATAATTCAGAATGTTCATCATGTTCAAACTGAATAGAACGTTGGAATTGACCGAATTCGTCAAATGGCAAAAGTATTCAAAGTGATCAGAGTGATAAAACCAGCCAGACTAATCAAAATAGTCTGAATGCCCAATAATTCAGAATGTTCATCATGTTAAAACTGAATAGAACGTTGGAATTGACCGAATTCGTCAAATGGCAAGAGTATTCAAAGTGATCAGAGTGACAAAAACAGCCAGACTAGTCAAAATAGCCTGAATGCCCAATAATTCAGAATGTTCATCATGTTAAAACTGAATAGAACGTTGGAATTGACCGAATTCGTCAAATAGCAAGAGTATTCAGAGTGATAAAAACAGCCAGACTAATCAAAATAGCCTGAATGCCCAATAATTCAGAATGTTCATCATGTTGAAACTGAATAGAACGTTGGAATTGACCGAATTCGTCAAATGGCTAGAGTATTCAAAGTGATCAGAGTGACAAAAACAGCCAGACTAGTCAAAATAGCCTGAATGCCCAATAATTCAGAATGTTCATCATGTTGAAATTGAATAGAACGTTGGAATTGACCGAATTCGTCAAATGGCAAGATTATTCAAAGTGATCAGAGTGATGAAACCAGCCAGACTAATCAAAATAGTCTGAATGCCCAATAATTCAGAATGTTCATCATGTCCAAACTGAATAGAACGTTGGAATTGACCGAATTCGTCAAATTGCAAGAGTATTCAAAGTGATCAGAGTGATAAAAACAGCCAGACTAGTCAAAATAGCCTGAATGCCCAATAATTCAGAATGTTCATCATGTTGAAATTGAATAGAACGTTGGAATTGACCGAATTCGTCAAATGGCAAGAGTATTCAAAGTGATCAGAGTGATAAAACCAGCCAGACTAATCAAAATAGTCTGAATGCCCAACAATTCAGAATGTTCATCATGTTGAAACTGAATAGAACGTTGGAATTGACCGAATTCGTCAAATGGCAAGATTATTATCAAAGTGATCAGAGTGATAAAACCAGCTACAATAATCAAAATAGCCTGAATGACCAATAATTCAGAATGTTCATCATGTTGAAACTGAATAGAACGTTGGAATTCACCGAATTCGTCAAATGGCAAGAGCATTCAAAGTGATCAGAGTGAATAAACCAGCTACAATAGTCAAAATAGCCTGAATGCCCAATAATTCAGAATGTTCATCATGTTCAAACTGAATAGAACGTTGGAATTGACCGAATTCGTCAAATTTCAAGATTATTATCAAAGTGATCAGAGTGATAAAACCAGCTACAATAGTCAAAATAGCCTGAATGTCCAATAATTCAGAATGTTCATCATGTTGAAGCTGAATAGAACGTTGGAATTCACCGAATTCGTCAAATGGCAAGAGCATTCAAAGTGATCAGAGTGAATAAACCAGCTACAATAGTCAAAATAGCCTGAATGCCCAATAATTCAGAATGTTCATCATGTTCAAACTGAATAGAACGTTGGAATTGACCGAATTCGTCAAATGGCAAAAGTATTCAAAGTGATCAGAGTGATAAAACCAGCCAGACTAATCAAAATAGTCTGAATGCCCAATAATTCAGAATGTTCATCATGTTAAAACTGAATAGAACGTTGGAATTGACCGAATTCGTCAAATGGCAAGAGTATTCAAAGTGATCAGAGTGACAAAAACAGCCAGACTAGTCAAAATAGCCTGAATGCCCAATAATTCAGAATGTTCATCATGTTAAAACTGAATAGAACGTTGGAATTGACCGAATTCGTCAAATCGCAAGAGTATTCAGAGTGATAAAAACAGCCAGACTAATCAAAATAGCCTGAATGCCCAATAATTCAGAATGTTCATCATGTTAAAACTGAATAGAACGTTGGAATTGACCGAATTCGTCAAATGGCAAGAGTATTCAAAGTGATCAGAGTGACAAAAACAGCCAGACTAGTCAAAATAGCCTGAATGCCCAATAATTCAGAATGTTCATCATGTTGAAATTGAATAGAACGTTGGAATTGACCGAATTCGTCAAATGGCAAGAGTATTCAAAGTGATCAGAGTGATAAAACCAGCCAAACTAATCAAAATAGTCTGAATGCCCAACAATTCAGAATGTTCATCATGTTGAAACTGAATAGAACGTTGGAATTGACCGAATTCGTCAAATGGCAAGATTATTATCAAAGTGATCAGAGTGATAAAACCAGCTACAATAATCAAAATAGCCTGAATGACCAATAATTCAGAATGTTCATCATGTTGAAACTGAATAGAACGTTGGAATTCACCGAATTCGTCAAATGGCAAGAGCATTCAAAGTGATCAGAGTGAATAAACCAGCTACAATAGTCAAAATAGCCTGAATGCCCAATAATTCAGAATGTTCATCATGTTCAAACTGAATAGAACGTTGGAATTGACCGAATTCGTCAAATGGCAAGATTATTATCAAAGTGATCAGAGTGATAAAACCAGCTACAATAGTCAAAATAGCCTGAATGTCCAATAATTCAGAATGTTCATCATGTTCAAACTGAATAGAACGTTGGAATTGACCGAATTCGTCAAATGGCAAGAGTATTCAAAGTGATCAGAGTGACAAAAACAGCCAGACTAGTCAAAATAGCCTGAATGCCCAATAATTCAGAATGTTCATCATGTTAAAACTGAATAGAACGTTGGAATTGACCGAATTCGTCAAATGGCAAGAGTATTCAAAGTGATCAGAGTGACAAAAACAGCCAGACTAGTCAAAATAGCCTGAATGCCCAATAATTCAGAATGTTCATCATGTTAAAACTGAATAGAACGTTGGAATTGACCGAATTCGTCAAATCGCAAGAGTATTCAGAGTGATAAAAACAGCCAGACTAATCAAAATAGCCTGAATGCCCAATAATTCAGAATGTTCATCATGTTGAAATTGAATAGAACGTTGGAATTGACCGAATTCGGCAAATGGCAAGAGTATTCAAAGTGATCAGAGTGATAAAACCAGCTACAATAATCAAAATAGCCTGAATGACCAATAATTCAGAATGTTCATCATGTTGAAACTGAATAGAACGTTGGAATTCACCGTATTCGTCAAATGGCAAGAGCATTCAAAGTGATCAGAGTGAATAAACCAGCTACAATAGTCAAAATAGCCTGAATGCCCAATAATTCAGAATGTTCATCATGTTCAAACTGAATAGAACGTTGGAATTGACCGAATTCGTCAAATTTCAAGATTATTATCAAAGTGATCAGAGTGATAAAACCAGCTACAATAGTCAAAATAGCCTGAATGTCCAATAATTCAGAATGTTCATCATGTTGAAGCTGAATAGAACGTTGGAATTCACCGAATTCGTCAAATGGCAAGAGCATTCAAAGTGATCAGAGTGAATAAACCAGCTACAATAGTCAAAATAGCCTGAATGCCCAATAATTCAGAATGTTCATCATGTTCAAACTGAATAGAACGTTGGAATTGACCGAATTCGTCAAATGGCAAAAGTATTCAAAGTGATCAGAGTGATAAAACCAGCCAGACTAATCAAAATAGTCTGAATGCCCAATAATTCAGAATGTTCATCATGTTAAAACTGAATAGAACGTTGGAATTGACCGAATTCGTCAAATGGCAAGAGTATTCAAAGTGATCAGAGTGACAAAAACAGCCAGACTAGTCAAAATAGCCTGAATGCCCAATAATTCAGAATGTTCATCATGTTAAAACTGAATAGAACGTTGGAATTGACCGAATTCGTCAAATCGCAAGAGTATTCAGAGTGATAAAAACAGCCAGACTAATCAAAATAGCCTGAATGCCCAATAATTCAGAATGTTCATCATGTTAAAACTGAATAGAACGTTGGAATTGACCGAATTCGTCAAATGGCAAGAGTATTCAAAGTGATCAGAGTGACAAAAACAGCCAGACTAGTCAAAATAGCCTGAATGCCCAATAATTCAGAATGTTCATCATGTTGAAATTGAATAGAACGTTGGAATTGACCGAATTCGTCAAATGGCAAGAGTATTCAAAGTGATCAGAGTGATAAAACCAGCCAAACTAATCAAAATAGTCTGAATGCCCAACAATTCAGAATGTTCATCATGTTGAAACTGAATAGAACGTTGGAATTGACCGAATTCGTCAAATGGCAAGATTATTATCAAAGTGATCAGAGTGATAAAACCAGCTACAATAATCAAAATAGCCTGAATGACCAATAATTCAGAATGTTCATCATGTTGAAACTGAATAGAACGTTGGAATTCACCGAATTCGTCAAATGGCAAGAGCATTCAAAGTGATCAGAGTGAATAAACCAGCTACAATAGTCAAAATAGCCTGAATGCCCAATAATTCAGAATGTTCATCATGTTCAAACTGAATAGAACGTTGGAATTGACCGAATTCGTCAAATGGCAAGATTATTATCAAAGTGATCAGAGTGATAAAACCAGCTACAATAGTCAAAATAGCCTGAATGTCCAATAATTCAGAATGTTCATCATGTTCAAACTGAATAGAACGTTGGAATTGACCGAATTCGTCAAATGGCAAGAGTATTCAAAGTGATCAGAGTGACAAAAACAGCCAGACTAGTCAAAATAGCCTGAATGCCCAATAATTCAGAATGTTCATCATGTTAAAACTGAATAGAACGTTGGAATTGACCGAATTCGTCAAATGGCAAGAGTATTCAAAGTGATCAGAGTGACAAAAACAGCCAGACTAGTCAAAATAGCCTGAATGCCCAATAATTCAGAATGTTCATCATGTTAAAACTGAATAGAACGTTGGAATTGACCGAATTCGTCAAATCGCAAGAGTATTCAGAGTGATAAAAACAGCCAGACTAATCAAAATAGCCTGAATGCCCAATAATTCAGAATGTTCATCATGTTGAAATTGAATAGAACGTTGGAATTGACCGAATTCGGCAAATGGCAAGAGTATTCAAAGTGATCAGAGTGATAAAACCAGCTACAATAATCAAAATAGCCTGAATGACCAATAATTCAGAATGTTCATCATGTTGAAACTGAATAGAACGTTGGAATTCACCGAATTCGTCAAATGGCAAGAGCATTCAAAGTGATCAGAGTGAATAAACCAGCTACAATAGTCAAAATAGCCTGAATGCCCAATAATTCAGAATGTTCATCATGTTCAAACTGAATAGAACGTTGGAATTGACCGAATTCGTCAAATGGCAAGATTATTATCAAAGTGATCAGAGTGATAAAACCAGCTACAATAGTCAAAATAGCCTGAATGTCCAATAATTCAGAATGTTCATCATGTTGAAGCTGAATAGAACGTTGGAATTCACCGAATTCGTCAAATGGCAAGAGCATTCAAAGTGATCAGAGTGAATAAACCAGCTACAATAGTCAAAATAGCCTGAATGCCCAATAATTCAGAATGTTCATCATGTTCAAACTGAATAGAACGTTGGAATTGACCGAATTCGTCAAATGGCAAGAGTATTCAAAGTGATCAGAGTGATAAAACCAGCCAGACTAATCAAAATAGTCTGAATGCCCAATAATTCAGAATGTTCATCATGTTGAAACTGAATAGAACGTTGGAATTGACCGAATTCGTCAAATGGCAAGATTATTATCAAAGTGATCAGAGTGATAAAACCAGCTACAATAATCAAAATAGCCTGAATGATCAATAATTCAGAATGTTCATCATGTTGAAACTGAATATAACGTTGGAATTGACCGAATTCGTCAAATGGCAAGAGTATTCAAAGTGATCAGAGTGATAAAACCACCTACAATGGTCAAAATAGCCTGAATGACCAATAATTCAGAATGTTCATCATGTTGAAACTGAATAGAACGTTGGAATTGACCGAATTCGTCAAATGGCAAGAGTATTCAAAGTGATCAGAGTGATAAAACCACCTACAATGGTAAAAATAGCCTGAATGATCAATAATTCAGAATGTTCATCATGTTGAAACTGAATATAACGTTGGAATTGACCGAATTCGTCAAATGGCAAGAGTATTCAAAGTGATCAGAGTGATAAAACCTCCTACAATGGTTAAAATAGCCTGAATGACCAATAATTCAGAATGTTCATCATGTTGAAACTGAATAGAACGTTGTAATTGACCGAATTCGGCAAATGGCAAGAGTATTCAAAGTGATCAGAGTGATAAAACCAGCCAGACTAATCAAAATAGCCTGAATGCCCATTAATTCAGAATGTTCATCATGTTCAAACTGAATAGAACGTTGGAATTGACCGAATTCGTCAAATGGCAAGAGTATTCAAAGTGATCAGAGTGATAAAACCAGCCAGACTAATCAAAATAGCCTGAATGCCCAATAATTCAGAATGTTCATCATGTTGAAACTGAATAGAACGTTGGAATTGACCGAATTCGTCAAATGGCAAGAGTATTCAAAGTGATCAGAGTGAATAAACCAGCTACAATAGTCAAAATAGCCTGAATGCCCAATAATTCAGAATGTTCATCATGTTCAAACTGAATAGAACGTTGGAATTGACCGAATTCGGCAAATGGCAAGAGTATTCAAAGTGATCAGAGTGATGAAACCAGCCAGACTAATCAAAATAGCCTGAATGCCCAATAATTCAGAATGTTCATCATGTTGAAACTGAATAGAACGTTGGAATTGACCGAATTCGTCAAATGGCAAGAGCATTCAAAGTGATCAGAGTGAATAAACCAGCTACAATAGTCAAAATAGCCTGAATGCCCAATAATTCAGAATGTTCATCATGTTAAAACTGAATAGAACGTTGGAATTGACGGAATTCGTCAAATGGCAAGAGTATTCAAAGTGATCAGAGTGACAAAAACAGCCAGAGTAATCAAAATAGCCTGAATGCCCAATAATTCAGAATGTTCATCATGTTGAAATTGAATAGAACGTTGGAATTGACCGAATTCGGCAAATGGCAAGAGTATTCAAAGTGATCAGAGTGATGAAACCAGCCAGACTAATCAAAATAGCCTGAATGCCCAATAATTCAGAATGTTCATCATGTTGAAACTGAATAGAACGTTGGAATTGACCGAATTCGTCAAATGGCAAGATTATTATCAAAGTGATCAGAGTGATAAAACCAGCTACAATAGTCAAAATAGCCTGAATGCCCAATAATTCAGAATGTTCATCATGTTGAAACTGAATAGAACGTTGGAATTCACCGAATTCGTCAAATGGCAAGAGCATTCAAAGTGATCAGAGTGAATAAACCAGCTACAATAGTCAAAATAGCCTGAATGCCCAATAATTCAGAATGTTCATCATGTTGAAACTGAATAGAACGTTGGAATTGACCGAATTCGTCAAATGGCAAGAGTATTCAAAGTGATCAGAGTGATAAAACCAGCCAGACTAATCAAAATAGTCTGAATGCCCAATAATTCAGAATGTTCATCATGTTGAAACTGAATAGAACGTTGAAATTGACCGAATTCGTCAAATGGCAAGATTATTATGAAAGTGATCAGAGTGATAAAACCAGCTACAATAATCAAAATAGCCTGAATGATCAATAATTCAGAATGTTCATCATGTTGAAACTGAATATAACGTTGGAATTGACCGAATTCGTCAAATGGCAAGAGTATTCAAAGTGAACAGAGTGATAAAACCACCTACAATGGTCAAAATAGCCTGAATGACCAATAATTCAGAATGTTCATCAGGTTGAAACTGAATAGAACGTTGGAATTCACCGAATTCGTCAAATGGCAAGAGCATTCAAAGTGATCAGAGTGAATAAACCAGCTACAATAGTCAAAATAGCCTGAATGCCCAATAATTCAGAATGTTCATCATGTTCAAACTGAATAGAACGTTGGAATTGACCGAATTCGTCAAATGGCAAGATTATTATCAAAGTGATCAGAGTGATAAAACCAGCTACAATAGTCAAAATAGCCTGAATGCCCAATAATTCAGAATGTTCATCATGTTGAAACTGAATAGAACGTTGGAATTCACCGAATTCGTCCAATGACAAGAGCATTCAAAGTGATCAGAGTGAATAAACCAGCTACAATAGTCAAAATAGCCTGAATGCCCAATTATTCAGAATGTTCATCATGTTCAAACTGAATAGAACGTTGGAATTGACCGAATTCGTCAAATGGCAAGAGTATTCAAAGTGATCAGAGTGATAAAACCAGCCAGACTAATCAAAATAGTCTGAATGCCCAATAATTCTGAATGTTCATCATGTTGAAACTGAATAGAACGTTGGAATTGACCGAATTCGTCAAATGGCAAGATTATTATCAAAGTGATCAGAGTGATAAAACCAGCTACAATAATCAAAATAGCCTGAATGATCAATAATTCAGAATGTTCATCATGTTGAAACTGAATATAACGTTGGAATTGACCGAATTCGTCAAATGGCAAGAGTATTCAAAGTGATCAGAGTGATAAAACCACCTACAATGGTCGAAATAGCCTGAATGACCAATAATTCAGAATGTTCATCATGTTGAAACTGAATAGAACGTTGGAATTGACCGAATTCGGCAAATGGCAAGAGTATTCAAAGTGATCAGAGTGATAAAACCAGCCAGACTAATCAAAATAGCCTGAATGCCCAATAATTCAGAATGTTCATCATGTTCAAACTGAATAGAACGTTGGAATTGACAGAATTCGTCAAATGGCAAGAGTATTCAAAGTGATCAGAGTGATAAAACCAGCCAGACTAATCAAAATAGTCTGAATGCCCAATAATTCAGAATGTTCATCATGTTGAAACTGAATAGAACGTTGGAATTGACAGAATTCGTCAAATGGCAAGAGTATTCAAAGTTTTGGGATTGACCGAATTCGTCAAATGGCAGGAGTATTAAAAGTGATCAGAGTCATAAAACCACCTACAATAGTCAAAATAGCCTGAATGCCCAATAATTCAGAATGTTCATCATGTTGAAACTGAATAGAAAGTTGGAATTGACCGAATTCGTCAAATGGCAAGAGTATTCAAAGTGATAAAACCAGCCAGACTAATCAAAATAGCCTGAATGCCCAATAATTCAGAATGTTCATCATGTTGAAACTGAATAGAACGTTGGAATTGACCGAATTCGTCAAATGGCAAGAGTATTCAAAGTGAACAGAGTGATAAAACCACCTACAATGGTCAAAATAGCCTGAATGACCAATAATTCAGAATGTTCATCAGGTTGAAACTGAATAGAACGTTGGAATTCACCGAATTCGTCAAATGGCAAGAGCATTCAAAGTGATCAGAGTGAATAAACCAGCTACAATAGTCAAAATAGCCTGAATGCCCAATAATTCAGAATGTTCATCATGTTCAAACTGAATAGAACGTTGGAATTGACCGAATTCGTCAAATGGCAAGATTATTATCAAAGTGATCAGAGTGATAAAACCAGCTACAATAGTCAAAATAGCCTGAATGCCCAATAATTCAGAATGTTCATCATGTTGAAACTGAATAGAACGTTGGAATTCACCGAATTCGTCCAATGGCAAGAGCATTCAAAGTGATCAGAGTGAATAAACCAGCTACAATAGTCAAAATAGCCTGAATGCCCAATAATTCAGAATGTTCATCATGTTCAAACTGAATAGAACGTTGGAATTGACCGAATTAGTCAAATGGCAAGAGTATTCAAAGTGATCAGAGTAATAAAACCAGCCAGACTAATCAAAATAGTCTGAAAGCCCAATAATTCTGAATGTTCATCATGTTGAAACTGAATAGAACGTTGGAATTGGCCGAATTCGTCAAATGGCAAGATTATTATCAAAGTGATCAGAGTGATAAAACCAGCTACAATAATCAAAATAGCCCGAATGATCAATAATTCAGAATGTTCATCATGTTGAAACTGAATATAACGTTGGAATTGACCGAATTCGTCAAATGGCAAGAGTATTCAAAGTGATCAGAGTGATAAAACCACCTACAATGTTCGAAATAGCCTGAATGACCAATAATTCAGAATGTTCATCATGTTGAAACTGAATAGAACGTTGGAATTGACCGAATTCGGCAAATGGCAAGAGTATTCAAAGTGATCAGAGTGATAAAACCAGCCAGACTAATCAAAATAGCCTGAATGCCCAATAATTCAGAATGTTCATCATGTTCAAACTGAATAGAACGTTGGAATTGACCGAATTCGTCAAATGGCAAGAGTATTCAAAGTGATCAGAGTGATAAAACCAGCCAGACTAATCAAAATAGTCTAAATGCCCAATAATTCAGAATGTTCATCATGTTGAAACTGAATAGAACGTTGGAATTGACAGAATTCGTCAAATGGCAAGGGTATTCAAAGTTTTGGGATTGACCGAATTCGTCAAATGGCAGGAGTATTAAAAGTGATCAGAGTGATAAAACCACCTACAATAGTCAAAATAGCCTGAATGCCCAATAATTCAGAATGTTCATCATGTTGAAACTGAATAGAGAGTTGGAATTGACCGAATTCGTCAAATGGCAAGAGTATTCAAAGTGATAAAACCAGCCAGACTAATCAAAATAGCCTGAATGCCCAATAATTCAGAATGTTCATCATGTTGAAACTGAATAGAACGTTGGAATTGACCGAATTCGTCAAATGGCAAGAGTATTCAAAGTGATCAGAGTGACAAAAACAGCCAGACTAATCAAAATAGCCTGAATGCCCAATAATTCAGAATGTTCATCATGTTGAAATTGAATAGAACGTTGGATTTGACCGAATTCGTCAAATGGCATTGAATAGAGCATTCAAAGTGATCAGAGTAAATAAACCAGCTAAAATAGTCAAAATAGCCTGAATGCCCAATAATTCAGAATGTTCATCATGTTAAAACTGAATAGAACGTTGGAATTGACGGAATTCGTCAAATGGCAAGAGTATTCAAAGTGATCAGAGTGACAAAAACAGCCAGACTAATCAAAATAGCCTGAATGCCCAATAATTCAGAATGTTCATCATGTTGAAATTGAATAGAACGTTGGAATTGACCGAATTCGGCAAATGGCAAGAGTATTCAAAGTGATCAGAGTGATGAAACCAGCCAGACTAATCAAAATAGCCTGAATGCCCAATAATTCAGAATGTTCATCATGTTGAAACTGAATAGAACGATGGAATTGACCGAATTCGTCAAATGGCAAGAGTGTTCAAAGTGATCAGAGTGATAATTCAGAATGTTCATCATGTTGAAACTGAATAGAACGTTGGAATTTACCGAATTCGTCAAATGGCAAGATTATTATCAAAGTGATCAGAGTGATAAAACCAGCTACAATAGTCAAAATAGACTGAATGCCCAATAATTCAGAATGTTCATCATGTTGAAACTGAATAGATCGTTGGAATTCACCGAATTCGTCAAATGGCAAGAGCATTCAAAGTGATCAGAGTGAATAAACCAGCTACAATAGTCAAAATAGCCTGAATGCCCAATAATTCAGAATGTTCATCATGTTCAAACTGAATAGAACGTTGGAATTGACCGAATTCGTCAAATGGCAAGAGTATTCAAAGTGATCAGAGTGATAAAACCAGCCAGACTAATCAAAATAGTCTGAAAGCCCAATAATTCTGAATGTTCATCATGTTGAAACTGAATAGAACGTTGGAATTGGCCGAATTCGTCAAATGGCAAGATTATTATCAAAGTGATCAGAGTGATAAAACCAGCTACAATAATCAAAATAGCCTGAATGATCAATAATTCAGAATGTTCATCATGTTGAAACTGAATATAACGTTGGAATTGACCGAATTCGTCAAATGGCAAGAGTATTCAAAGTGATCAGAGTGATAAAACCACCTACAATGTTCGAAATAGCCTGAATGACCAATAATTCAGAATGTTCATCATGTTGAAACTGAATAGAACGTTGGAATTGACCGAATTCGGCAAATGGCAAGAGTATTCAAAGTGATCAGAGTGATAAAACCAGCCAGACTAATCAAAATAGCCTGAATGCCCAATAATTCAGAATGTTCATCATGTTCAAACTGAATAGAACGTTGGAATTGACCGAATTCGTCAAATGGCAAGAGTATTCAAAGTGATCAGAGTGATAAAACCAGCCAGACTAATCAAAATAGTCTAAATGCCCAATAATTCAGAATGTTCATCATGTTGAAACTGAATAGAACGTTGGAATTGACAGAATTCGTCAAATGGCAAGGGTATTCAAAGTTTTGGGATTGACCGAATTCGTCAAATGGCAGGAGTATTAAAAGTGATCAGAGTGATAAAACCACCTACAATAGTCAAAATAGCCTGAATGCCCAATAATTCAGAATGTTCATCATGTTGAAACTGAATAGAAAGTTGGAATTGACCGAATTCGTCAAATGGCAAGAGTATTCAAAGTGATAAAACCAGCCAGACTAATCAAAATAGCCTGAATGCCCAATAATTCAGAATGTTCATCATGTTGAAACTGAATAGAACGTTGGAATTGACCGAATTCGTCAAATGGCAAGAGTATTCAAAGTGATCAGAGTGACAAAAACAGCCAGACTAATCAAAATAGCCTGAATGCCCAATAATTCAGAATGTTCATCATGTTGAAATTGAATAGAACGTTGGATTTGACCGAATTCGTCAAATGGCATTGAATAGAGCATTCAAAGTGATCAGAGTAAATAAACCAGCTAAAATAGTCAAAATAGCCTGAATGCCCAATAATTCAGAATGTTCATCATGTTAAAACTGAATAGAACGTTGGAATTGACGGAATTCGTCAAATGGCAAGAGTATTCAAAGTGATCAGAGTGACAAAAACAGCCAGACTAATCAAAATAGCCTGAATGCCCAATAATTCAGAATGTTCATCATGTTGAAATTGAATAGAACGTTGGAATTGACCGAATTCGGCAAATGGCAAGAGTATTCAAAGTGATCAGAGTGATGAAACCAGCCAGACTAATCAAAATAGCCTGAATGCCCAATAATTCAGAATGTTCATCATGTTGAAACTGAATAGAACGATGGAATTGACCGAATTCGTCAAATGGCAAGAGTGTTCAAAGTGATCAGAGTGATAATTCAGAATGTTCATCATGTTGAAACTGAATAGAACGTTGGAATTTACCGAATTCGTCAAATGGCAAGATTATTATCAAAGTGATCAGAGTGATAAAACCAGCTACAATAGTCAAAATAGACTGAATGCCCAATAATTCAGAATGTTCATCATGTTGAAACTGAATAGATCGTTGGAATTCACCGAATTCGTCAAATGGCAAGAGCATTCAAAGTGATCAGAGTGAATAAACCAGCTACAATAGTCAAAATAGCCTGAATGCCCAATAATTCAGAATGTTCATCATGTTCAAACTGAATAGAACGTTGGAATTGACCGAATTCGTCAAATGGCAAGAGTATTCAAAGTGATCAGAGTGATAAAACCAGCCAGACTAATCAAAATAGTCTGAATGCCCAATAATTCAGAATGTTCATCATGTTGAAACTGAATAGAACGTTGGAATTGACCGAATTCGTCAAATGGCAAGATTATTATCAAAGTGATCAGAGTGATAAAACCAGCTACAATAATCAAAATAGCCTGAATGATCAATAATTCAGAATGTTCATCATGTTGAAACTGAATATAACGTTGGAATTGACCGAATTCGTCAAATGGCAAGAGTATTCAAAGTGATCAGAGTGATAAAACCACCTACAATGGTCAAAATAGCCTGAATGACCAATAATTCAGAATGTTCATCATGTTGAAACTGAATAGAACGTTGGAATTGACCGAATTCGGCAAATGGCAAGAGTATTCAAAGTGATCAGAGTGATAAAACCAGCCAGACTAATCAAAATAGTCTGAATGCCCAATAATTCAGAATGTTCATCATGTTGAAACTGAATAGAACGTTGGAATTGACCGAATTCGTCAAATGGAAAGATTATTATCAATGTGATCAGAGTGATAAAACCAGCTACAATAATCAAAATAGCCTGAATGACCAATAATTCAGAATGTTCATCATGTTGAAACTGAATATAACGTTGGAATTGACCGAATTCGTCAAATGGCAAGAGTATTCAAAGTGATCAGAGTGATAAAACCACCTACAATGGTCAAAATAGCCTGAATGACCAATAATTCAGAATGTTCATCATGTTGAAACTGAATAGAACGTTGGAATTGACCGAATTCGTCAAATGGCAAGATTATTATCAAAGTGATCAGAGTGATAAAACCAGCTACAATAATCAAAATAGCCTGAATGACCAATAATTCAGAATGTTCATCATGTTGAAACTGAATATAACGTTGGAATTGACCGAATTCGTCAAATGGTAAGAGTATTCAAAGTGATCAGAGTGATAAAACCAGCCAGACTAATCAAAATAGCCTGAATGCCCAATAATTCAGAATGTTCATCATGTTGAAACTGAATATAACGTTGGAATTGACCGAATTCGTCAAATGGCAAGAGTATTCAAAGTGATCAGAGTGATAAAACCACCTACAATGGTCAAAATAGCCTGAATGACCAATAATTCAGAATGTTCATCATGTTGAAACTGAATAGAACGTTGGAATTGACCGAATTCGTCAAATGGCAAGATTATTATCAGAGTGATAAAACCAGCTACAATAGTCAAAATAGCCTGAATGCCCAATAATTCAGAATGTTCATCATGTTGAAACTGAATAGAACGTTGGAATTCACCGAATTCGTCAAATGGCAAGAGCATTCAAAGTGATCAGAGTGAATAAACCAGATACAATAGTCAAAATAGCCTGAATGCCCAATAATTCAGAATGTTCATCATGTTCAAACTGAATAGAACGTTGGAATTGACCGAATTCGTCAAATGGCAAAAGTATTCAAAGTGATCAGAGTGATAAAACCAGCCAGACTAATCAAAATAGTCTGAATGCCCAATAATTCAGAATGTTCATCATGTTGAAACTGAATAGAACGTTGGAATTCACCGAATTCGTCAAATGGCAAGAGCATTCAAAGTGATCAGAGTGAATAAACCAGCTACAATAGTCAAAATAGCCTGAATGCCCAATAATTCAGAATGTTCATCATGTTGAAACTGAATAGAAGGTTGGAATTGACCGAATTCGTCAAATGGCAAGAGCATTCAAAGTGATCAGAGTGAATAAACCAGCTACAATAGTCAAAATAGCCTGAATGCCCAATAATTCAGAATGTTCATCATGTTCAAACTGAATAGAACGTTGGAATTGACCGAATTCGTCAAATGGCAAAAGTATTCAAAGTGATCAGAGTGATAAAACCAGCCAGACTAATCAAAATAGTCTGAATGCCCAATAATTCAGAATGTTCATCATGTTGAAACTGAATAGAACGTTGGAATTCACCGAATTCGTCAAATGGCAAGAGCATTCAAAGTGATCAGAGTGAATAAATCAGCTACAATAGTCAAAATAGCCTGAATGCCCAATAATTCAGAATGTTCATCATGTTCAAACTGAATAGAACGTTGGAATTGACCGAATTCGTCAAATGGCAAAAGTATTCAAAGTGATCAGAGTGATAAAACCAGCCAGACTAATCAAAATAGTCTGAATGCCCAATAATTCAGAATGTTCATCATGTTGAAACTGAATAGAACGTTGGAATTCACCGAATTCGTCAAATGGCAAGAGCATTCAAAGTGATCAGACTGAATAAACCAGCTACAATAGTCAAAATAGCCTGAATGCCCAATAATTCAGAATGTTCATCATGTTGAAACTGAATAGAACGTTGGAATTCACCGAATTCGTCAAATGGCAAGAGCATTCAAAGTGATCAGACTGAATAAACCAGCTACAATAGTCAAAATAGCCTGAATGCCCAATAATTCAGAATGTTCATCATGTTGAAACTGAATAGAAGGTTGGAATTGACCGAATTCGTCAAATGGCAAGAGCATTCAAAGTGATCAGAGTGAATAAACCAGCTACAATAGTCAAAATAGCCTGAATGCCCAATAATTCAGAATGTTCATCATGTTCAAACTGAATAGAACGTTGGAATTGACCGAATTCGTCAAATGGCAAGAGTATTCAAAGTGATCAGAGTGATAAAACCAACCAGACTAATCAAAATAGTCTGAATGCCCAATAATTCAGAATGTTCATCATGTTGAAACTGAATAGAACGTTGGAATTGACCGAATTCGTCAA
This sequence comes from Hydrotaea cyrtoneurina, assembly GCA_958296145.1. Lineage (NCBI taxonomy): Eukaryota > Metazoa > Arthropoda > Insecta > Diptera > Muscidae > Hydrotaea > Hydrotaea cyrtoneurina. The sequence goes on from OY282514.1 coordinate 58,542,143, forward strand.
ATGGCAAGATTATTATCAAAGTGATCAGAGTGATAAAACCAGCTACAATAATCAAAATAGCCTGAATGACCAATAATTCAGAATGTTCATCATGTTGAAACTGAATATAACGTTGGAATTGACCGAATTCGTCAAATGGCAAGAGTATTCAAAGTGATAAAACCACCTACAATGGTCAAAATAGCCTGAATGACCAATAATTCAGAATGTTCGTCATGTTGAAACTGAATAGAACGTTGGAATTGACCGAATTCGGCAAATGGCAAGAGTATTCAAAGTGATCAGAGTGATAAAACCAGCCAGACTAATCAAAATAGCCTGAATGCCCAATAATTCAGAATGTTCATCATGTTCAAACTGAATAGAACGTTGGAATTCACCGAATTCGTCAAATGGCAAGAGTATTCAAAGTGATCAGAGTGATAAAACCAGCCAGACTAATCAAAATAGTCTGAATGCCCAATAATTCAGAATGTTCATCATGTTGAAACTGAATAGAACGTTGGAATTGACCGAATTCGTCAAATGGCAAGATTATTATCAAAGTGATCAGAGTGATAAAACCAGCTACAATAATCAAAATAGCCTGAATGACCAATAATTCAGAATGTTCATCATGTTGAAACTGAATATAACGTTGGAATTGACCGAATTCGTCAAATGGCAAGAGTATTCAAAGTGATCAGAGTGATAAAACCACCTACAATAGTCAAAATAGCCTGAATGACCAATAATTCAGAATGTTCATCATGTTGAAACTGAATATAACGTTGGAATTGACCGAATTCGTCAAATGGCAAGAGTATTCAAAGTGATCAGAGTGATAAAACCAGCCAGACTAATCAAAATAGCCTGAATGCCCAATAATTCAGAATGTTCATCATGTTGAAACTGAATAGAACGTTGGAATTGACCGAATTCGTTAAATGGCAAGAGTATTCAAAGTGATCAGAGTGATTAAACCAGCTACAATAGTCAAAATAGCCTGAATGCTAATAATTCAGAATGTTCATCATGTTGAAACTGAATAGAACGTTGGAATTGACCGAATTCGTCAAATGGCAAGATTATTCAAAGTGATCAGAGTGATAAAACCAGCCAGACTAATCAAAATAGCCTGAATGCCCAATAATTCAGAATGTTCATCATGTTGAAACTGAATGGAACGTTGGAATTGACCGAATTCGTCAAATGGCAAGAGTATTCAAAGTGATCAGAGTGAATAAACCAGCTACAATAGTCAAAATAGCCTGAATGCCCAATAATTCAGAATGTTCATCATGTTCAAACTGAATAGAACGTTGGAATTGACCGAATTCGTCAAATGGCAAGATTATTATCAAAGTGATCAGAGTGATAAAACCAGCTACAATAGTCAAAATAGCCTGAATGCCCAATAATTCAGAATGTTCATCATGTTGAAACTGAATAGAACGTTGGAATTCACCGAATTCGTCAAATTGCAAGAGCATTCAAAGTGATCAGAGTGAATAAACCAGCTACAATAGTCAAAATAGCCTGAATGCCCAATAATTCAGAATGTTCATCATGTTCAAACTGAATAGAACGTTGGAATTGACCGAATTCGTCAAATGGCAAAAGTATTCAAAGTGATCAGAGTGATAAAACCAGCCAGACTAATCAAAATAGTCTGAATGCCCAATAATTCAGAATGTTCATCATGTTGAAACTGAATAGACCGTTGGAATTCACCGAATTCGTCAAATGGCAAGAGCATTCAAAGTGATCAGAGTGAATAAACCAGCTACAATAGTCAAAATAGCCTGAATGCCCAATAATTCAGAATGTTCATCATGTTCAAACTGAATAGAACGTTGGAATTGACCGAATTCGTCAAATGGCAAGATTATTATCAAAGTGATCAGAGTGATAAAACCAGCTACAATAGTCAAAATAGCCTGAATGCCCAATAATTCAGAATGTTCATCATGTTGAAACTGAATAGAACGTTGGAATTCACCGAATTCGTCAAATGGCAAGAGCATTCAAAGTGATCAGAGTGAATAAACCAGCTACAATAGTCAAAATAGCCTGAATGCCCAATAATTCAGAATGTTCATCATGTTGAAACTGAATAGAACGTTGGAATTCACCGAATTCGTCAAATGGCAAGAGCATTCAAAGTGATCAGAGTGAATAAACCAGCTACAATAGTCAAAATAGCCTGAATGCCCAATAATTCAGAATGTTCATCATGTTCAAACTGAATAGAACGTTGGAATTGACCGAATTCGAAAAATGGCAAGAGTATTCAAAGTGATCAGAGTGATAAAACCACCTACAATGGTCAAAATAGCCTGAATGACCAATAATTCAGAATGTTCATCATGTTGAAACTGAATAGAACGTTGGAATTGACCGAATTCGGCAAATGGCAAGAGTATTCAAAGTGATCAGAGTGATAAAACCAGCCAGACTAATCAAAATAGCCTGAATGCCCAATAATTCAGAATGTTCATCATGTTCAAACTGAATAGAACGTTGGAATTGACCGAATTCGTCAAATGGCAAGAGTATTTAAAGTGATCAGAGTGATAAAACCAGCCAGACTAATCAAAATAGTCTGAATGCCCAATAATTCAGAATGTTCATCATGTTGAAACTGAATAGAACGTTGGAATTGACCGAATTCGTCAAATGGCAAGATTATTATCAAAGTGATCAGAGTGATAAAACCAGCTACAATAATCAAAATAGCCTGAATGACCAATAATTCAAAATGTTCATCATGTTGAAACTGAATATAACGTTGGAATTGACCGAATTCGTCAAATGGCAAGAGTATTCAAAGTGATCAGAGTGATAAAACCACCTACAATGGTCAAAATAGCCTGAATGACCAATAATTCAGAATGTTCATCATGTTGAAACTGAATATAACGTTGGAATTGACCGAATTCGTCAAATGGTAAGAGAATTCAAAGTGATCAGAGTGATAAAACCAGCCAGACTAATCAAAATAGCCTGAATGCCCAATAATTCAGAATGTTCATCATGTTGAAGCTGAATAGAACGTTGGAATTGACCGAATTCGTTAAATGGTAAGAGTATTCAAAGTGATCAGAGTGATTAAACCAGCTACAATAGTCAAAATAGCCTGAATGCCCAATAATTCAGAATGTTCATCATGTTGAAACTGAATAGAACGTTGGAATTGACCGAATTCGTCAAATGGCAAGATTATTCAAAGTGATCAGAGTGATAAAACCAGCCAGACTAATCAAAATAGCCTGAATGCCCAATAATTCAGAATGTTCATCATGTTGAAACTGAATAGAACGTTGGAATTGACCGAATTCGTCAAATGGCAAGAGTATTCAAAGTGATCAGAGTGAATAAACCAGCTACAATAGTCAAAATAGCCTGAATGCCCAATAATTCAGAATGTTCATCATGTTCAAACTGAATAGAACGTTGGAATTGACCGAATTCGTCAAATGGCAAGATTATTATCAAAGTGATCAGAGTGATAAAACCAGCTACAATAGTCAAAATAGCCTGAATGCCAATAATTCAGAATGTTCATCATGTTGAAACTGAATAGAACGTTGGAATTCACCGAATTCGTCAAATGGCAAGAGCATTCAAAGTGATCAGAGTGAATAAACCAGCTACAATAGTCAAAATAGCCTGAATGCCCAATAATTCAGAATGTTCATCATGTTCAAACTGAATAGAACGTTGGATTTGACCGAATTCGTCAAATGGCAAAAGTATTCAAAGTGATCAGAGTGATAAAACCAGCCAGACTAATCAAAATAGTCTGAATGCCCAATAATTCAGAATGTTCATCATGTTGAAACTGAATAGAACGTTGGAATTCACCGAATTCGTCAAATGGCAAGAGCATTCAAAGTGATCAGAGTGAATAAACCAGCTACAATAGTCAAAATAGCCTGAATGCCCAATAATTCAGAATGTTCATCATGTTGAAACTGAATAGAAGGTTGGAATTGACCGAATTCGTCAAATGGCAAGAGCATTCAAAGTGATCAGAGTGAATAAACCAGCTACAATAGTCAAAATAGCCTGAATGCCCAATAATTCAGAATGTTCATCATGTTCAAACTGAATAGAACGTTGGAATTGACCGAATTCGTCAAATGGCAAAAGTATTCAAAGTGATCAGAGTGATAAAACCAGCCAGACTAATCAAAATAGTCTGAATGCCCAATAATTCAGAATGTTCATCATGTTGCAAGTGAATAGAACGTTGGAATTCACCGAATTCGTCAAATGGCAAGAGCATTCAAAGTGATCAGAGTGAATAAACCAGCTACAATAGTCAAAATAGCCTGAATGCCCAATAATTCAGAATGTTCATCATGTTCAAACTGAATAGAACGTTGGAATTGACCGAATTCGTCAAATGGCAAAAGTATTCAAAGTGATCAGAGTGATAAAACCAGCCAGACTAATCAAAATAGTCTGAATGCCCAATAATTCAGAATGTTCATCATGTTGAAACTGAATAGAACGTTGGAATTCACCGAATTCGTCAAATGGCAAGAGCATTCAAAGTGATCAGAGTGAATAAACCAGCTACAATAGTCAAAATAGCCTGAATGCCCAATAATTCAGAATGTTCATCATGTTGAAACTGAATAGAAGGTTGGAATTGACCGAATTCGTCAAATGGCAAGAGCATTCAAAGTGATCAGAGTGAATAAACCAGCTACAATAGTCAAAATAGCCTGAATGCCCAATAATTCAGAATGTTCATCATGTTCAAACTGAATAGAACGTTGGAATTGACCGAATTCGTCAAATGGCAAGAGTATTCAAAGTGATCAGAGTGATAAAACCAACCAGACTAATCAAAATAGTCTGAATGCCCAATAATTCAGAATGTTCATAATGTTGAAACTGAATAGAACGTTGGAATTGACCGAATTCGTCAAATGGCAAGATTATTATCAAAGTGATCAGAGTGATAAAACCAGCTACAATAATCAAAATAGCCTGAATGACCAATAATTCAGAATGTTCATCATGTTGAAACTGAATATAACGTTGGAATTGACCGAATTCGTCAAATGGCAAGAGTATTCAAAGTGATCAGAGTGATAAAACCACCTACAATGGTCAAAATAGCCTGAATGACCAATAATTCAGAATGTTCATCATGTTGAAACTGAATAGAACGTTGGAATTGACCGAATTCGGCAAATGGCAAGAGTATTCAAAGTGATCAGAGTGATAAAACCAGCCAGACTAATCAAAATAGCCTGAATGCCCAATAATTCAGAATGTTCATCATGTTCAAACTGAATAGAACGTTGGAATTCACCGAATTCGTCAAATGGCAAGAGTATTCAAAGTGATCAGAGTGATAAAACCAGCCAGACTAATCAAAATAGTCTGAATGCCCAATAATTCAGAATGTTCATCATGTTGAAACTGAATAGAACGTTGGAATTGACCGAATTCGTCAAATGGCAAGATTATTATCAAAGTGATCAGAGTGATAAAACCAGCTACAATAATCAAAATAGCCTGAATGACCAATAATTCAGAATGTTCATCATGTTGAAACTGAATATAACGTTGGAATTGACCGAATTCGTCAAATGGCAAGAGTATTCAAAGTGATCAGAGTGATAAAACCACCTACAATAGTCAAAATAGCCTGAATGACCAATAATTCAGAATGTTCATCATGTTGAAACTGAATATAACGTTGGAATTGACCGAATTCGTCAAATGGCAAGAGTATTCAAAGTGATCAGAGTGATAAAACCAGCCAGACTAATCAAAATAGCCTGAATGCCCAATAATTCAGAATGTTCATCATGTTGAAACTGAATAGAACGTTGGAATTGACCGAATTCGTTAAATGGCAAGAGTATTCAAAGTGATCAGAGTGATTAAACCAGCTACAATAGTCAAAATAGCCTGAATGCTAATAATTCAGAATGTTCATCATGTTGAAACTGAATAGAACGTTGGAATTGACCGAATTCGTCAAATGGCAAGATTATTCAAAGTGATCAGAGTGATAAAACCAGCCAGACTAATCAAAATAGCCTGAATGCCCAATAATTCAGAATGTTCATCATGTTGAAACTGAATGGAACGTTGGAATTGGCCGAATTCGTCAAATGGCAAGAGTATTCAAAGTGATCAGAGTGAATAAACCAGCTACAATAGTCAAAATAGCCTGAATGCCCAATAATTCAGAATGTTCATCATGTTCAAACTGAATAGAACGTTGGAATTGACCGAATTCGTCAAATGGCAAGATTATTATCAAAGTGATCAGAGTGATAAAACCAGCTACAATAGTCAAAATAGCCTGAATGCCCAATAATTCAGAATGTTCATCATGTTGAAACTGAATAGAACGTTGGAATTCACCGAATTCGTCAAATTGCAAGAGCATTCAAAGTGATCAGAGTGAATAAACCAGCTACAATAGTCAAAATAGCCTGAATGCCCAATAATTCAGAATGTTCATCATGTTCAAACTGAATAGAACGTTGGAATTGACCGAATTCGTCAAATGGCAAAAGTATTCAAAGTGATCAGAGTGATAAAACCAGCCAGACTAATCAAAATAGTCTGAATGCCCAATAATTCAGAATGTTCATCATGTTGAAACTGAATAGACCGTTGGAATTCACCGAATTCGTCAAATGGCAAGAGCATTCAAAGTGATCAGAGTGAATAAACCAGCTACAATAGTCAAAATAGCCTGAATGCCCAATAATTCAGAATGTTCATCATGTTCAAACTGAATAGAACGTTGGAATTGACCGAATTCGTCAAATGGCAAGATTATTATCAAAGTGATCAGAGTGATAAAACCAGCTACAATAGTCAAAATAGCCTGAATGCCCAATAATTCAGAATGTTCATCATGTTGAAACTGAATAGAACGTTGGAATTCACCGAATTCGTCAAATGGCAAGAGCATTCAAAGTGATCAGAGTGAATAAACCAGCTACAATAGTCAAAATAGCCTGAATGCCCAATAATTCAGAATGTTCATCATGTTGAAACTGAATAGAACGTTGGAATTCACCGAATTCGTCAAATGGCAAGAGCATTGAAAGTGATCAGAGTGAATAAACCAGCTACAATAGTCAAAATAGCCTGAATGCCCAATAATTCAGAATGTTCATCATGTTCAAACTGAATAGAACGTTGGAATTGACCGAATTCGAAAAATGGCAAGAGTATTCAAAGTGATCAGAGTGATAAAACCACCTACAATGGTCAAAATAGCCTGAATGACCAATAATTCAGAATGTTCATCATATTGAAACTGAATAGAACGTTGGAATTGACCGAATTCGGCAAATGGCAAGAGTATTCAAAGTGATCAGAGTGATAAAACCAGCCAGACTAATCAAAATAGCCTGAATGCCCAATAATTCAGAATGTTCATCATGTTCAAACTGAATAGAACGTTGGAATTGACCGAATTCGTCAAATGGCAAGAGTATTCAAAGTGATCAGAGTGATAAAACCAACCAGACTAATCAAAATAGTCTGAATGCCCAATAATTTAGAATGTTCATCATGTTGAAACTGAATAGAACGTTGGAATTGACCGAATTCGTCAAATGGCAAGATTATTATCAAAGTGATAAAACCAGCTACAATAATCAAAATAGCCTGAATGACCAATAATTCAGAATGTTCATCATGTTGAAACTGAATATAACGTTGGAATTGACCGAATTCGTCAAATGGCAAGAGTATTCAAAGTGATCAGAGTGATAAAACCACCTACAATGGTCAAAATAGCCTGAATGACCAATAATTCAGAATGTTCATCATGTTGAAACTGAATAGAACGTTGGAATTGACCGAATTCGTCAAATGGCAAGAGTATTCAAAGTGATCAGAGTGATAAAACCAGCCAGACTAATCAAAATAGCCTGAATGCCCAATAATTCAGAATGTTCATCATGTTCAAACTGAATAGAACGTTGGAATTGACCGAATTCGTCAAATGGCAAGAGCATTCAAAGTGATCAGAGTGAATAAACCAGCTACAATAGTCAAAATAGCCTGAATGCCCAATAATTCAGAATGTTCATCATGTTCAAACTGAATAGAACGTTGGAATTGACCGAATTCGTCAAATGGCAAGATTATTATCAAAGTGATCAGAGTGAATAAACCAGCTACAATAGTCAAAATAGCCTGAATGCCCAATAATTCAGAATGTTCATCATGTTCAAACTGAATAGAACGTTGGAATTGACCGAATTCGTCAAATTGCAAGAGCATTCAAAGTGATCAGAGTGAATAAACCAGCTACAATAGTCAAAATAGCCTGAATGCCCAATAATTCAGAATGTTCATCATGTTCAAACTGAATAGAACGTTGGAATTGACCGAATTCGTCAAATGGCAAGATTATTATCAAAGTGATCAGAGTGATAAAACCAGCTACAATAGTCAAAATAGCCTGAATGCCCAATAATTCAGAATGTTCATCATGTTGAAACTGAATAGAACGTTGGAATTCACCGAATTCGTCAAATTGCAAGAGCATTCAAAGTGATCAGAGTGAATAAACCAGCTACAATAGTCAAAATAGCCTGAATGCCCAATAATTCAGAATGTTCATCATGTTCAAACTGAATAGAACGTTGGAATTGACCGAATTCGTCAAATGGCAAAAGTATTCAAAGTGATCAGAGTGATAAAACCAGCCAGACTAATCAAAATAGTCTGAATGCCCAATAATTCAGAATGTTCATCATGTTGAAACTGAATAGACCGTTGGAATTCACCGAATTCGTCAAATGGCAAGAGCATTCAAAGTGATCAGAGTGAATAAACCAGCTACAATAGTCAAAATAGCCTGAATGCCCAATAATTCAGAATGTTCATCATGTTCAAACTGAATAGAACGTTGGAATTGACCGAATTCGTCAAATGGCAAGATTATTATCAAAGTGATCAGAGTGATAAAACCAGCTACAATAGTCAAAATAGCCTGAATGCCCAATAATTCAGAATGTTCATCATGTTGAAACTGAATAGAACGTTGGAATTCACCGAATTCGTCAAATGGCAAGAGCATTCAAAGTGATCAGAGTGAATAAACCAGCTACAATAGTCAAAATAGCCTGAATGCCCAATAATTCAGAATGTTCATCATGTTGAAACTGAATAGAACGTTGGAATTCACCGAATTCGTCAAATGGCAAGAGCATTCAAAGTGATCAGAGTGAATAAACCAGCTACAATAGTCAAAATAGCCTGAATGCCCAATAATTCAGAATGTTCATCATGTTCAAACTGAATAGAACGTTGGAATTGACCGAATTCGAAAAATGGCAAGAGTATTCAAAGTGAACAGAGTGATAAAACCACCTACAATGGTCAAAATAGCCTGAATGACCAATAATTCAGAATGTTCATCATGTTGAAACTGAATAGAACGTTGGAATTGACCGAATTCGGCAAATGGCAAGAGTATTCAAAGTGATCAGAGTGATAAAACCAGCCAGACTAATCAAAATAGCCTGAATGCCCAATAATTCAGAATGTTCATCATGTTCAAACTGAATAGAACGTTGGAATTGACCGAATTCGTCAAATGGCAAGAGTATTCAAAGTGATCAGAGTGATAAAACCAACCAGACTAATCAAAATAGTCTGAATGCCCAATAATTTAGAATGTTCATCATGTTGAAACTGAATAGAACGTTGGAATTGACCGAATTCGTCAAATGGCAAGATTATTATCAAAGTGATAAAACCAGCTACAATAATCAAAATAGCCTGAATGACCAATAATTCAGAATGTTCATTATGTTGAAACTGAATATAACGTTTGAATTGACCGAATTCGTCAAATGGCAAGAGTATTCAAAGTGATCAGAGTGATAAAACCACCTACAATGGTCAAAATAGCCTGAATGACCAATAATTCAGAATGTTCATCATGTTGAAACTGAATAGAACGTTGGAATTGACCGAATTCGTCAAATGGCAAGAGTATTCAAAGTGATCAGAGTGATAAAACCAGCCAGACTAATCAAAATAGCCTGAATGCCCAATAATTCAGAATGTTCATCATGTTCAAACTGAATAGAACGTTGGAATTGACCGAATTCGTCAAATGGCAAGAGCATTCAAAGTGATCAGAGTGAATAAACCAGCTACAATAGTCAAAATAGCCTGAATGCCCAATAATTCAGAATGTTCATCATGTTCAAACTGAATAGAACGTTGGAATTGACCGAATTCGTCAAATGGCAAGATTATTATCAAAGTGATCAGAGTGAATAAACCAGCTACAATAGTCAAAATAGCCTGAATGCCCAATAATTCAGAATGTTCATCATGTTCAAACTGAATAGAACGTTGGAATTGACCGAATTCGTCAAATGGCAAGATTATTATCAAAGTGATCAGAGTGATAAAACCAGCTACAATAGTCAAAATAGCCTGAATGCCCAATAATTCAGAATGTTCATCATGTTGAAACTGAATAGAACGTTGGAATTCACCGAATTCGTCAAATGGCAAGAGCATTCAAAGTGATCAGAGTGAATAAACCAGCTACAATAGTCAAAATAGCCTGAATGCCCAATAATTCAGAATGTTCATCATGTTCAAACTGAATAGAACGTTGGAATTGACCGAATTCGTCAAATGGCAAAAGTATTCAAAGTGATCAGAGTGATAAAACCAGCCAGACTAATCAAAATAGTCTGAATGCCCAATAATTCAGAATGTTCATCATGTTGAAACTGAATAGACCGTTGGAATTCACCGAATTCGTCAAATGGCAAGAGCATTCAAAGTGATCAGAGTGAATAAACCAGCTACAATAGTCAAAATAGCCTGAATGCCCAATAATTCAGAATGTTCATCATGTTGAAACTGAATAGAACGTTGGAATTGACCGAATTCGTCAAATGGCAAGATTATTATCAAAGTGATCAGAGTGATAAAACCAGCTACAATAATCAAAATAGCCTGAATGACCAATAATTCAGAATGTTCATCATGTTGAAACTGAATATAACGTTGGAATTGACCGAATTCGTCAAATGGCAAGAGTATTCAAAGTGATCAGAGTGATAAAACCACCTACAATAGTCAAAATAGCCTGAATGACCAATAATTCAGAATGTTCATCATGTTGAAACTGAATATAACGTTGGAATTGACCGAATTCGTCAAATGGCAAGAGTATTCAAAGTGATCAGAGTGATAAACCAGCCAGACTAATCAAAATAGCCTGAATGCCCAATAATTCAGAATGTTCATCATGTTGAAACTGAATAGAACGTTGGAATTGACCGAATTCGTTAAATGGCAAGAGTATTCAAAGTGATCAGAGTGATTAAACCAGCTACAATAGTCAAAATAGCCTGAATGCTAATAATTCAGAATGTTCATCATGTTGAAACTGAATAGAACGTTGGAATTGACCGAATTCGTCAAATGGCAAGATTATTCAAAGTGATCAGAGTGATAAAACCAGCCAGACTAATCAAAATAGCCTGAATGCCCAATAATTCAGAATGTTCAACATGTTGAAACTGAATAGAACGTTGGAATTGACCGAATTCGTCAAATGGCAAGAGTATTCAAAGTGATCAGAGTGAATAAACCAGCTACAATAGTCAAAATAGCCTGAATGCCCAATAATTCAGAATGTTCATCATGTTCAAACTGATTAGAACGTTGGAATTGACCGAATTCGTCAAATGGCAAGATTATTATCAAAGTGATCAGAGTGATAAAACCAGCTACAATAGTCAAAATAGCCTGAATGCCCAATAATTCAGAATGTTCATCATGTTGAAACTGAATAGAACGTTGGAATTCACCGAATTCGTCAAATGGCAAGAGCATTCAAAGTGATCAGAGTGAATAAACCAGCTACAATAGTCAAAATAGCCTGAATGCCCAATAATTCAGAATGTTCATCATGTTCAAACTGAATAGAACGTTGGAATTGACCGAATTCGAAAAATGGCAAGAGTATTCAAAGTGATCAGAGTGATAAAACCACCTACAATGGTCAAAATAGCCTGAATGACCAATAATTCAGAATGTTCATCATGTTCAAACTGAATAGAACGTTGGAATTGACCGAATTCGTCAAATGGCAAGAGCATTCAAAGTGATCAGAGTGAATAAACCAGCTACAATAGTCAAAATAGCCTGAATGCCCAATAATTCAGAATGTTCATCATGTTCAAACTGAATAGAACGTTGGAATTGACCGAATTCGAAAAATGGCAAGAGTATTCAAAGTGATCAGAGTGATAAAACCACCTACAATAGTCAAAATAGCCTGAATGCCCAATAATTCAGAATGTTCATCATGTTGAAACTGAATAGAACGTTGGAATTCACCGAATTCGTCAAATTGCAAGAGCATTCAAAGTGATCAGAGTGAATAAACCAGCTACAATAGTCAAAATAGCCTGAATGCCCAATAATTCAGAATGTTCATCATGTTCAAACTGAATAGAACGTTGGAATTGACCGAATTCGTCAAATGGCAAAAGTATTCAAAGTGATCAGAGTGATAAAACCAGCCAGACTAATCAAAATAGTCTGAATGCCCAATAATTCAGAATGTTCATCATGTTGAAACTGAATAGACCGTTGGATTTCACCGAATTCGTCAAATGGCAAGAGCATTCAAAGTGATCAGAGTGAATAAACCAGCTACAATAGTCAAAATAGCCTGAATGCCCAATAATTCAGAATGTTCATCATGTTCAAACTGAATAGAACGTTGGAATTGACCGAATTCGTCAAATGGCAAGATTATTATCAAAGTGATCAGAGTGATAAAACCAGCTACAATAGTCAAAATAGCCTGAATGCCCAATAATTCAGAATGTTCATCATGTTGAAACTGAATAGAACGTTGGAATTCACCGAATTCGTCAAATGGCAAGAGCATTCAAAGTGATCAGAGTGAATAAACCAGCTACAATAGTCAAAATAGCCTGAATGCCCAATAATTCAGAATGTTCATCATGTTGAAACTGAATAGAACGTTGGAATTCACCGAATTCGTCAAATGGCAAGAGCATTCAAAGTGATCAGAGTGAATAAACCAGCTACAATAGTCAAAATAGCCTGAATGCCCAATAATTCAGAATGTTCATCATGTTCAAACTGAATAGAACGTTGGAATTGACCGAATTCGAAAAATGGCAAGAGTATTCAAAGTGATCAGAGTGATAAAACCACCTACAATGGTCAAAATAGCCTGAATGACCAATAATTCAGAATGTTCATCATGTTGAAACTGAATAGAACGTTGGAATTGACCGAATTCGGCAAATGGCAAGAGTATTCAAAGTGATCAGAGTGATAAAACCAGCCAGACTAATCAAAATAGCCTGAATGCCCAATAATTCAGAATGTTCATCATGTTCAAACTGAATAGAACGTTGGAATTGACCGAATTCGTCAAATGGCAAGAGTATTCAAAGTGATCAGAGTGATAAAACCAACCAGACTAATCAAAATAGTCTGAATGCCCAATAATTTAGAATGTTCATCATGTTGAAACTGAATAGAACGTTGGAATTGACCGAATTCGTCAAATGGCAAGATTATTATCAAAGTGATAAAACCAGCTACAATAATCAAAATAGCCTGAATGACCAATAATTCAGAATGTTCATCATGTTGAAACTGAATATAACGTTGGAATTGACCGAATTCGTCAAATGGCAAGAGTATTCAAAGTGATCAGAGTGATAAAACCACCTACAATGGTCAAAATAGCCTGAATGACCAATAATTCAGAATGTTCATCATGTTGAAACTGAATAGAACGTTGGAATTGACCGAATTCGTCAAATGGCAAGAGTATTCAAAGTGATCAGAGTGACAAAACCAGCCAGACTAATCAAAATAGCCTGAATGCCCAATAATTCAGAATGTTCATCATGTTCAAACTGAATAGAACGTTGGAATTGACCGAATTCGTCAAATGGCAAGAGCATTCAAAGTGATCAGAGTGAATAAACCAGCTACAATAGTCAAAATAGCCTGAATGCCCAATAATTCAGAATGTTCATCATGTTCAAACTGAATAGAACGTTGGAATTGACCGAATTCGTCAAATGGCAAGATTATTATCAAAGTGATCAGAGTGAATAAACCAGCTACAATAGTCAAAATAGCCTGAATGCCCAATAATTCAGAATGTTCATCATGTTCAAACTGAATAGAACGTTGGAATTGACCGAATTCGTCAAATGGCAAGATTATTATCAAAGTGATCAGAGTGATAAAACCAGCTACAATAGTCAAAATAGCCTGAATGCCCAATAATTCAGAATGTTCATCATGTTGAAACTGAATAGAACGTTGGAATTCACCGAATTCGTCAAATCGCAAGAGCATTCAAAGTGATCAGAGTGAATAAACCAGCTACAATAGTCAAAATAGCCTGAATGCCCAATAATTCAGAATGTTCATCATGTTCAAACTGAATAGAACGTTGGAATTGACCGAATTCGAAAAATGGCAAGAGTATTCAAAGTGATCAGAGTGATAAAACCACCTACAATGGTCAAAATAGCCTGAATGACCAATAATTCAGAATGTTCATCATGTTGAAACTGAATAGAACGTTGGAATTGACCGAATTCGTCAAATGGCAAGAGTATTCAAAGTGATCAGAGTGATAAAACCAGCCAGACTAATCAAAATAGCCTGAATGCCCAATAATTCAGAATGTTCATCATGTTCAAACTGAATAGAACGTTGGAATTGACCGAATTCGTCAAATGGCAAGAGCATTCAAAGTGATCAGAGTGAATAAACCAGCTACAATAGTCAAAATAGCCTGAATGCCCAATAATTCAGAATGTTCATCATGTTCAAACTGAATAGAACGTTGGAATTGACCGAATTCGTCAAATGGCAAGATTATTATCAAAGTGATCAGAGTGATAAAACCAGCTACAATAGTCAAAATAGCCTGAATGCCCAATAATTCAGAATGTTCATCATGTTGAAACTGAATAGAACGTTGGAATTCACCGAATTCGTCAAATGGCAAAAGTATTCAAAGTGATCAGAGTGATAAAACCAGCCAGACTAATCAAAATAGTCTGAATGCCCAATAATTCAGAATGTTCATCATGTTGAAACTGAATAGACCGTTGGAATTCACCGAATTCGTCAAATGGCAAGATTATTATCAAAGTGATCAGAGTGATAAAACCAGCTACAATAGTCAAAATAGCCTGAATGCCCAATAATTCAGAATGTTCATCATGTTGAAACTGAATAGAACGTTGGAATTGACCGAATTCGTCAAATGGCAAAAGTATTCAAAGTGATCAGAGTGATAAAACCAGCCAGACTAATCAAAATAGTCTGAATGCCCAATAATTCAGAATGTTCATCATGTTGAAACTGAATAGACCGTTGGAATTCACCGAATTCGTCAAATGGCAAGAGCATTCAAAGTGATCAGAGTGAATAAACCAGCTACAATAGTCAAAATAGCCTGAATGCCCAATAATTCAGAATGTTCATCATGTTGAAACTGAATAGAACGTTGGAATTGACCGAATTCGTCAAATGGCAAGATTATTATCAAAGTGATCAGAGTGATAAAACCAGCTACAATAATCAAAATAGCCTGAATGACCAATAATTCAGAATGTTCATCATGTTGAAACTGAATATAACGTTGGAATTGACCGAATTCGTCAAATGGCAAGAGTATTCAAAATGATCAGAGTGATAAAACCACCTACAATAGTCAAAATAGCCTGAATGACCAATAATTCAGAATGTTCATCATGTTGAAACTGAATATAACGTTGGAATTGACCGAATTCGTCAAATGGCAAGAGTATTCAAAGTGATCAGAGTGATAAAACCAGCCAGACTAATCAAAATAGCCTGAATGGCCAATAATTCAGAATGTTCATCATGTTGAAACTGAATAGAACGTTGGAATTGACCGAATTCGTTAAATGGCAAGAGTATTCAAAGTGATCAGAGTGATTAAACCAGCTACAATAGTCAAAATAGCCTGAATGCTAATAATTCAGAATGTTCATCATGTTGAAACTGAATAGAACGTTGGAATTGACCGAATTCGTCAAATGGCAAGATTATTCAAAGTGATCAGAGTGATAAAACCAGCCAGACTAATCAAAATAGCCTGAATGCCCAATAATTCAGAATGTTCAACATGTTGAAACTGAATAGAACGTTGGAATTGACCGAATTCGTCAAATGGCAAGAGTATTCAAAGTGATCAGAGTGAATAAACCAGCTACAATAGTCAAAATAGCCTGAATGCCCAATAATTCAGAATGTTCATCATGTTCAAACTGAATAGAACGTTGGAATTGACCGAATTCGTCAAATGGCAAGATTATTATCAAAGTGATCAGAGTGATAAAACCAGCTACAATAGTCAAAATAGCCTGAATGCCCAATAATTCAGAATGTTCATCATGTTGAAACTGAATAGAACGTTGGAATTCACCGAATTCGTCAAATTGCAAGAGCATTCAAAGTGATCAGAGTGAATAAACCAGCTACAATAGTCAAAATAGCCTGAATGCCCAATAATTCAGAATGTTCATCATGTTCAAACTGAATAGAACGTTGGAATTGACCGAATTCGTCAAATGGCAAAAGTATTCAAAGTGATCAGAGTGATAAAACCAGCCAGGCTAATCAAAATAGTCTGAATGCCCAATAATTCAGAATGTCCATCATGTTGAAACTGAATAGACCGTTGGAATTCACCGAATTCGTCAAATGGCAAGAGCATTCAAAGTGATCAGAGTGAATAAACCAGCTACAATAGTCAAAATAGCCTGAATGCCCAATAATTCAGAATGTTCATCATGTTCAAACTGAATAGAACGTTGGAATTGACCGAATTCGTCAAATGGCAAGATTATTATCAAAGTGATCAGAGTGATAAAACCAGCTACAATAGTCAAAATAGCCTGAATGCCCAATAATTCAGAATGTTCATCATGTTGAAACTGAATAGAACGTTGGAATTCACCGAATTCGTCAAATGGCAAGAGCATTCAAAGTGATCAGAGTGAATAAACCAGCTACAATAGTCAAAATAGCCTGAATGCCCAATAATTCAGAATGTTCATCATGTTCAAACTGAATAGAACGTTGGAATTGACCGAATTCGAAAAATGGCAAGAGTATTCAAAGTGATCAGAGTGATAAAACCACCTACAATGGTCAAAATAGCCTGAATGACCAATAATTCAGAATGTTCATCATGTTCAAACTGAATAGAACGTTGGAATTGACCGAATTCGTCAAATGGCAAGAGCATTCAAAGTGATCAGAGTGAATAAACCAGCTACAATAGTCAAAATAGCCTGAATGCCCAATAATTCAGAATGTTCATCATGTTCAAACTGAATAGAACGTTGGAATTGACCGAATTCGTCAAATGGCAAGATTATTATCAAAGTGAGCAGAGTGATAAAACCAGCTACAATAGTCAAAATAGCCTGAATGCCCAATAATTCAGAATGTTCATCATGTTGAAACTGAATAGAACGTTGGAATTCACCGAATTCGTCAAATGGCAAGAGCATTCAAAGTGATCAGAGTGAATAAACCAGCTACAATAGTCAAAATAGCCTGAATGCCCAATAATTCAGAATGTTCATCATGTTGAAACTGAATAGAACGTTGGAATTCACCGAATTCGTCAAATGGCAAGAGCATTCAAAGTGATCAGAGTGAATAAACCAGCTACAATAGTCAAAATAGCCTGAATGCCCAATAATTCAGAATGTTCATCATGTTCAAACTGAATAGAACGTTGGAATTGACCGAATTCGAAAAATGGCAAGAGTATTCAAAGTGATCAGAGTGATAAAACCACCTACAATGGTCAAAATAGCCTGAATGACCAATAATTCAGAATGTTCATCATGTTCAAACTGAATAGAACGTTGGAATTGACCGAATTCGTCAAATGGCAAGAGCATTCAAAGTGATCAGAGTGAATAAACCAGCTACAATAGTCAAAATAGCCTGAATGCCCAATAATTCAGAATGTTCATCATGTTCAAACTGAATAGAACGTTGGAATTGACCGAATTCGAAAAATGGCAAGAGTATTCAAAGTGATCAGAGTGATAAAACCACCTACAATGGTCAAAATAGCCTGAATGACCAATAATTCAGAATGTTCATCATGTTCAAACTGAATAGAACGTGGAATTGACCGAATTCGTCAAATGGCAAGATTTTTATCAAAGTGATCAGAGTGATAAAACCAGCTACAATAGTCAAAATAGCCTGAATGCCCAATAATTCAGAATGTTCATCATGTTCAAACTGAATAGAACGTTGGAATTGACCGAATTCGTCAAATGGCAAGATTATTATCAAAGTGATCAGAGTGATAAAACCAGCTACAATAGTCAAAATAACCTGAATGCCCAATAATTCAGAATGTTCATCATGTTGAAACTGAATAGAACGTTGGAATTCACCGAATTCGTCAAATGGCAAGAGCATTCAAAGTGATCAGAGTGAATAAACCAGCTACAATAGTCAAAATAGCCTGAATGCCCAATAATTCAGAATGTTCATCATGTTGAAACTGAATAGAACGTTGGAATTCACCGAATTCGTCAAATGGCAAGAGCATTCAAAGTGATCAGAGTGAATAAACCAGCTACAATAGTCAAAATAGCCTGAATGCCCAATAATTCAGAATGTTCATCATGTTGAAACTGAATAGACCGTTGGAATTCACCGAATTCGTCAAATGGCAAGAGCATTCAAAGTGATCAGAGTGAATAAACCAGCTACAATAGTCAAAATAGCCTGAATGCCCAATAATTCAGAATGTTCATCATGTTCAAACTGAATAGAACGTTGGAATTGACCGAATTCGTCAAATGGCAAGATTATTATCAAAGTGATCAGAGTGATAAAACCAGCTACAATAGTCAAAATAGCCTGAATGTCCAATAATTCAGAATGTTCAAACTGAATAGAACGTTGGAATTGACCGAATTCGTCAAATGGCAAGATTATTATCAAAGTGATCAGAGTGATAAAACCAGCTACAATAGTCAAAATAGCCTGAATGCCCAATAATTCAGAATGTTCATCATGTTGAAACTGAATAGAACGTTGGAATTCACCGAATTCGTCAAATTGCAAGAGCATTCAAAGTGATCAGAGTGAATAAACCAGCTACAATAGTCAAAATAGCCTGAATGCCCAATAATTCAGAATGTTCATCATGTTCAAACTGAATAGAACGTTGGAATTGACCGAATTCGTCAAATGGCAAAAGTATTCAAAGTGATCAGAGTGATAAAACCAGCCATACTAATCAAAATAGTCTGAATGCCCAATAATTCAGAATGTTCATCATGTTGAAACTGAATAGACCGTTGGAATTCACCGAATTCGTCAAATGGCAAGAGCATTCAAAGTGATCAGAGTGAATAAACCAGCTACAATAGTCAAAATAGCCTGAATGCCCAATAATTCAGAATGTTCATCATGTTCAAACTGAATAGAACGTTGGAATTGACCGAATTCGTCAAATGGCAAGATTATTATCAAAGTGATCAGAGTGATAAAACCAGCTACAATAGTCAAAATAGCCTGAATGCCCAATAATTCAGAATGTTCATCATGTTGAAACTGAATAGAACGTTGGAATTCACCGAATTCGTCAAATGGCAAGAGCATTCAAAGTGATCAGAGTGAATAAACCAGCTACAATAGTCAAAATAGCCTGAATGCCCAATAATTCAGAATGTTCATCATGTTGAAACTGAATAGAACGTTGGAATTCACCGAATTCGTCAAATGGCAAGAGCATTCAAAGTGATCAGAGTGAATAAACCAGCTACAATAGTCAAAATAGCCTGAATGCCCAATAATTCAGAATGTTCATCATGTTGAAACTGAATAGAACGTTGGAATTGACCGAATTCGTCAAATGGCAAAAGTATTCAAAGTGATCAGAGTGATAAAACCAGCCAGACTAATCAAAATAGTCTGAATGCCCAATAATTCAGAATGTTCATCATGTTGAAACTGAATAGACCGTTGGAATTCACCGAATTCGTCAAATGGCAAGAGCATTCAAAGTGATCAGAGTGAATAAACCAGCTACAATAGTCAAAATAGCCTGAATGCCCAATAATTCAGAATGTTCATCATGTTCAAACTGAATAGAACGTTGGAATTGACCGAATTCGTCAAATGGCAAGATTATTATCAAAGTGATCAGAGTGATAAAACCAGCTACAATAGTCAAAATAGCCTGAATGCCCAATAATTCAGAATGTTCATCATGTTGAAACTGAATAGAACGTTGGAATTCACCGAATTCGTCAAATCGCAAGAGCATTCAAAGTGATCAGAGTGAATAAACCAGCTACAATAGTCAAAATAGCCTGAATGCCCAATAATTCAGAATGTTCATCATGTTCAAACTGAATAGAACGTTGGAATTGACCGAATTCGAAAAATGGCAAGAGTATTCAAAGTGATCAGAGTGATAAAACCACCTACAATGGTCAAAATAGCCTGAATGACCAATAATTCAGAATGTTCATCATGTTGAAACTGAATAGAACGTTGGAATTGACCGAATTCGTCAAATGGCAAGAGTATTCAAAGTGATCAGAGTGATAAAACCAGCCAGACTAATCAAAATAGCCTGAATGCCCAATAATTCAGAATGTTCATCATGTTCAAACTGAATAGAACGTTGGAATTGACCGAATTCGTCAAATGGCAAGAGCATTCAAAGTGATCAGAGTGAATAAACCAGCTACAATAGTCAAAATAGCCTGAATGCCCAATAATTCAGAATGTTCATCATGTTCAAACTGAATAGAACGTTGGAATTGACCGAATTCGTCAAATGGCAAGATTATTATCAAAGTGATCAGAGTGATAAAACCAGCTACAATAGTCAAAATAGCCTGAATGCCCAATAATTCAGAATGTTCATCATGTTGAAACTGAATAGAACGTTGGAATTCACCGAATTCGTCAAATGGCAAGAGCATTCAAAGTGATCAGAGTGAATAAACCAGCTACAATAGTCAAAATAGCCTGAATGCCCAATAATTCAGAATGTTCATCATGTTCAAACTGAATAGAACGTTGGAATTGACCGAATTCGTCAAATGGCAAAAGTATTCAAAGTGATCAGAGTGATAAAACCAGCCAGACTAATCAAAATAGTCTGAATGCCCAATAATTCAGAATGTTCATCATGTTGAAACTGAATAGAACGTTGGAATTGACCGAATTCGTCAAATGGCAAGATTATTATCAAAGTGATCAGAGTGATAAAACCAGCTACAATAATCAAAATAGCCTGAATGATCAATAATTCAGAATGTTCATCATGTTGAAACTGAATATAACGTTGGAATTGACCGAATTCGTCAAATGGCAAGAGTATTCAAAGTGAACAGAGTGATAAAACCACCTACAATGGTCAAAATAGCCTGAATGACCAATAATTCAGAATGTTCATCAGGTTGAAACTGAATAGAACGTTTGAATTCACCGAATTCGCCAAATGGCAAGAGCATTCAAAGTGATCAGAGTGAATAAACCAGCTACAATAGTCAAAATAGCCTGAATGCCCAATAATTCAGAATGTTCATCATGTTCAAACTGAATAGAACGTTGGAATTGACCGAATTCGTCAAATGGCAAGATTATTATCAAAGTGATCAGAGTGATAAAACCAGCTACAATAGTCAAAATAGCCTGAATGCCCAATAATTCAGAATGTTCATCATGTTGAAACTGAATAGAACGTTGGAATTCACCGAATTCGTCAAATGGCAAGAGCATTCAAAGTGATCAGAGTGAATAAACCAGCTACAATAGTCAAAATAGCCTGAATGCCCAATAATTCAGAATGTTCATCATGTTCAAACTGAATAGAACGTTGGAATTGACCGAATTCGTCAAATGGCAAAAGTATTCAAAGTGATCAGAGTGATAAAACCAGCCAGACTAATCAAAATAGTCTGAATGCCCAATAATTCAGAATGTTCATCATGTTGAAACTGAATAGAACGTTGGAATTCACCGAATTCGTCAAATGGCAAGAGCATTCAAAGTGATCAGAGTGAATAAACCAGCTACAATAGTCAAAATAGCCTGAATGCCCAATAATTCAGAATGTTCATCATGTTGAAACTGAATAGAACGTTGGAATTCACCGAATTCGTCAAATGGCAAGAGCATTCAAAGTGATCAGAGTGAATAAACCAGCTACAATAGTCAAAATAGCCTGAATGCCCAATAATTCAGAATGTTCATCATGTTCAAACTGAATAGATCGTTGGAATTGACCGAATTCGTCAAATGGCAAGATTATTATCAAAGTGATCAGAGTGATAAAACCAGCTACAATAGTCAAAATAGCCTGAATGCCCAATAATTCAGAATGTTCATCATGTTGAAACTGTATAGAACTTTGGAATTCACCGAATTCGTCAAATGGCAAGATTATTATCAAAGTGATCAGAGTGATAAAACCAGCTACAATAATCAAAATAGCCTGAATGATCAATAATTCAGAATGTTCATCATGTTGAAACTGAATATAACGTTGGAATTGACCGAATTCGTCAAATGGCAAGAGTATTCAAAGTGAACAGAGTGATAAAACCACCTACAATGGTCAAAATAGCCTGAATGACCAATAATTCAGAATGTTCATCAGGTTGAAACTGAATAGAACGTTTGAATTCACCGAATTCGCCAAATGGCAAGAGCATTCAAAGTGATCAGAGTGAATAAACCAGCTACAATAGTCAAAATAGCCTGAATGCCCAATAATTCAGAATGTTCATCATGTTCAAACTGAATAGAACGTTGGAATTGACCGAATTCGTCAAATGGCAAGATTATTATCAAAGTGATCAGAGTGATAAAACCAGCTACAATAGTCAAAATAGCCTGAATGCCCAATAATTCAGAATGTTCATCATGTTGAAACTGAATAGAACGTTGGAATTCACCGAATTCGTCAAATGGCAAGAGCATTCAAAGTGATCAGAGTGAATAAACCAGCTACAATAGTCAAAATAGCCTGAATGCCCAATAATTCAGAATGTTCATCATGTTCAAACTGAATAGAACGTTGGAATTGACCGAATTCGTCAAATGGCAAAAGTATTCAAAGTGATCAGAGTGATAAAACCAGCCAGACTAATCAAAATAGTCTGAATGCCCAATAATTCAGAATGTTCATCATGTTGAAACTGAATAGAACGTTGGAATTCACCGAATTCGTCAAATGGCAAGAGCATTCAAAGTGATCAGAGTGAATAAACCAGCTACAATAGTCAAAATAGCCTGAATGCCCAATAATTCAGAATGTTCATCATGTTGAAACTGAATAGAACGTTGGAATTCACCGAATTCGTCAAATGGCAAGAGCATTCAAAGTGATCAGAGTGAATAAACCAGCTACAATAGTCAAAATAGCCTGAATGCCCAATAATTCAGAATGTTCATCATGTTGAAACTGAATAGAACGTTGGAATTCACCGAATTCGTCAAATCGCAAGAGCATTCAAAGTGATCAGAGTGAATAAACCAGCTACAATAGTCAAAATAGCCTGAATGCCCAATAATTCAGAATGTTCATCATGTTCAAACTGAATAGAACGTTGGAATTGACCGAATTCGAAAAATGGCAAGAGTATTCAAAGTGATCAGAGTGATAAAACCACCTACAATGGTCAAAATAGCCTGAATGACCAATAATTCAGAATGTTCATCATGTTGAAACTGAATAGAACGTTGGAATTGACCGAATTCGTCAAATGGCAAGAGTATTCAAAGTGATCAGAGTGATAAAACCAGCCAGACTAATCAAAATAGTCTGAATGCCCAATAATTCAGAATGTTCATCATGTTGAAACTGAATAGAACGTTGGAATTCACCGAATTCGTCAAATGGCAAGAGCATTCAAAGTGATCAGAGTGAATAAACCAGCTACAATAGTCAAAATAGCCTGAATGCCCAATAATTCAGAATGTTCATCATGTTGAAACTGAATAGAACGTTGGAATTGACCGAATTCGTCAAATGGCAAAAGTATTCAAAGTGATCAGAGTGATAAAACCAGCCAGACTAATCAAAATAGTCTGAATGCCCAATAATTCAGAATGTTCATCATGTTGAAACTGAATAGAACGTTGGAATTCACCGAATTCGTCAAATGGCAAGAGCATTCAAAGTGATCAGAGTGAATAAACCAGCTACAATAGTCAAAATAGCCTGAATGCCCAATAATTCAGAATGTTCATCATGTTGAAACTGAATAGAACGTTGGAATTCACCGAATTCGTCAAATGGCAAGAGCATTCAAAGTGATCAGAGTGAATAAACCAGCTACAATAGTCAAAATAGCCTGAATGCCCAATAATTCAGAATGTTCATCATGTTCAAACTGAATAGAACGTTGGAATTGACCGAATTCGTCAAATGGCAAGATTATTATCAAAGTGATCAGAGTGATAAAACCAGCTACAATAGTCAAAATAGCCTGAATGCCCAATAATTCAGAATGTTCATCATGTTGAAACTGAATAGAACTTTGGAATTCACCGAATTCGTCAAATGGCAAGATTATTATCAAAGTGATCAGAGTGATAAAACCAGCTACAATAATCAAAATAGCCTGAATGATCAATAATTCAGAATGTTCATCATGTTGAAACTGAATATAACGTTGGAATTGACCGAATTCGTCAAATGGCAAGAGTATTCAAAGTGAACAGAGTGATAAAACCACCTACAATGGTCAAAATAGCCTGAATGACCAATAATTCAGAATGTTCATCAGGTTGAAACTGAATAGAACGTTTGAATTCACCGAATTCGCCAAATGGCAAGAGCATTCAAAGTGATCAGAGTGAATAAACCAGCTACAATAGTCAAAATAGCCTGAATGCCCAATAATTCAGAATGTTCATCATGTTCAAACTGAATAGAACGTTGGAATTGACCGAATTCGTCAAATGGCAAGATTATTATCAAAGTGATCAGAGTGATAAAACCAGCTACAATAGTCAAAATAGCCTGAATGCCCAATAATTCAGAATGTTCATCATGTTGAAACTGAATAGAACGTTGGAATTCACCGAATTCGTCAAATGGCAAGAGCATTCAAAGTGATCAGAGTGAATAAACCAGCTACAATAGTCAAAATAGCCTGAATGCCCAATAATTCAGAATGTTCATCATGTTCAAACTGAATAGAACGTTGGAATTGACCGAATTCGTCAAATGGCAAAAGTATTCAAAGTGATCAGAGTGATAAAACCAGCCAGACTAATCAAAATAGTCTGAATGCCCAATAATTCAGAATGTTCATCATGTTGAAACTGAATAGAACGTTGGAATTCACCGAATTCGTCAAATGGCAAGAGCATTCAAAGTGATCAGAGTGAATAAACCAGCTACAATAGTCAAAATAGCCTGAATGCCCAATAATTCAGAATGTTCATCATGTTGAAACTGAATAGAACGTTGGAATTCACCGAATTCGTCAAATGGCAAGAGCATTCAAAGTGATCAGAGTGAATAAACCAGCTACAATAGTCAAAATAGCCTGAATGCCCAATAATTCAGAATGTTCATCATGTTGAAACTGAATAGAACGTTGGAATTCACCGAATTCGTCAAATCGCAAGAGCATTCAAAGTGATCAGAGTGAATAAACCAGCTACAATAGTCAAAATAGCCTGAATGCCCAATAATTCAGAATGTTCATCATGTTCAAACTGAATAGAACGTTGGAATTGACCGAATTCGAAAAATGGCAAGAGTATTCAAAGTGATCAGAGTGATAAAACCACCTACAATGGTCAAAATAGCCTGAATGACCAATAATTCAGAATGTTCATCATGTTGAAACTGAATAGAACGTTGGAATTGACCGAATTCGTCAAATGGCAAGAGTATTCAAAGTGATCAGAGTGATAAAACCAGCCAGACTAATCAAAATAGCCTGAATGCCCAATAATTCAGAATGTTCATCATGTTCAAACTGAATAGAACGTTGGAATTGACCGAATTCGTCAAATGGCAAGAGCATTCAAAGTGATCAGAGTGAATAAACCAGCTACAATAGTCAAAATAGCCTGAATGCCCAATAATTCAGAATGTTCATCATGTTCAAACTGAATAGAACGTTGGAATTGACCGAATTCGTCAAATGGCAAGATTATTATCAAAGTGATCAGAGTGATAAAACCAGCTACAATAGTCAAAATAGCCTGAATGCCCAATAATTCAGAATGTTCATCATGTTGAAACTGAATAGAACGTTGGAATTCACCGAATTCGTCAAATGGCAAGAGCATTCAAAGTGATCAGAGTGAATAAACCAGCTACAATAGTCAAAATAGCCTGAATGCCCAATAATTCAGAATGTTCATCATGTTCAAACTGAATAGAACGTTGGAATTGACCGAATTCGTCAAATGGCAAAAGTATTCAAAGTGATCAGAGTGATAAAACCAGCCAGACTAATCAAAATAGTCTGAATGCCCAATAATTCAGAATGTTCATCATGTTGAAACTGAATAGAACGTTGGAATTGACCGAATTCGTCAAATGGCAAGATTATTATCAAAGTGATCAGAGTGATAAAACCAGCTACAATAATCAAAATAGCCTGAATGATCAATAATTCAGAATGTTCATCATGTTGAAACTGAATATAACGTTGGAATTGACCGAATTCGCCAAATGGCAAGAGCATTCAAAGTGATCAGAGTGAATAAACCAGCCAGACTAATCAAAATAGTCTGAATGCCCAATAATTCAGAATGTTCATCATGTTCAAACTGAATAGAACGTTGGAATTGACCGAATTCGTCAAATGGCAAGATTATTATCAAAGTGATCAGAGTGATAAAACCACCTACAATGGTCAAAATAGCCTGAATGACCAATAATTCAGAATGTTCATCAGGTTGAAACTGAATAGAACGTTTGAATTCACCGAATTCGCCAAATGGCAAGAGCATTCAAAGTGATCAGAGTGAATAAACCAGCTACAATAGTCAAAATAGCCTGAATGCCCAATAATTCAGAATGTTCATCATGTTCAAACTGAATAGAACGTTGGAATTGACCGAATTCGTCAAATGGCAAGATTATTATCAAAGTGATCAGAGTGATAAAACCAGCTACAATAGTCAAAATAGCCTGAATGCCCAATAATTCAGAATGTTCATCATGTTGAAACTGAATAGAACGTTGGAATTCACCGAATTCGTCAAATGGCAAGAGCATTCAAAGTGATCAGAGTGAATAAACCAGCTACAATAGTCAAAATAGCCTGAATGCCCAATAATTCAGAATGTTCATCATGTTCAAACTGAATAGAACGTTGGAATTGACCGAATTCGTCAAATGGCAAAAGTATTCAAAGTGATCAGAGTGATAAAACCAGCCAGACTAATCAAAATAGTCTGAATGCCCAATAATTCAGAATGTTCATCATGTTGAAACTGAATAGATCGTTGGAATTCGCCGAATTCGTCAAATGGCAAGAGCATTCAAAGTGATCAGAGTGAATAAACCAGCTACAATAGTCAAAATAGCCTGAATGCCCAATAATTCAGAATGTTCATCATGTTGAAACTGAATAGAACGTTGGAATTCACCGAATTCGTCAAATGGCAAGAGCATTCAAAGTGATCAGAGTGAATAAACCAGCTACAATAGTCAAAATAGCCTGAATGCCCAATAATTCAGAATGTTCATCATGTTCAAACTGAATAGAACGTTGGAATTGACCGAATTCGTCAAATGTCAAGATTATTATCAAAGTGATCAGAGTGATAAAACCAGCTACAATAGTCAAAATAGCCTGAATGCCCAATAATTCAGAATGTTCATCATGTTGAAACTGAATAGAACTTTGGAATTCACCGAATTCGTCAAATGGCAAGATTATTATCAAAGTGATCAGAGTGATAAAACCAGCTACAATAATCAAAATAGCCTGAATGATCAATAATTCAGAATGTTCATCATGTTGAAACTGAATATAACGTTGGAATTGACCGAATTCGTCAAATGGCAAGAGTATTCAAAGGGAACAGAGTGATAAAACCACCTACAATGGTCAAAATAGCCTGAATGACCAATAATTCAGAATGTTCATCAGGTTGAAACTGAATAGAACGTTTGAATTCACCGAATTCGCCAAATGGCAAGAGCATTCAAAGTGATCAGAGTGAATAAACCAGCTACAATAGTCAAAATAGCCTGAATGCCCAATAATTCAGAATGTTCATCATGTTCAAACTGAATAGAACGTTGGAATTGACCGAATTCGTCAAATGGCAAGATTATTATCAAAGTGATCAGAGTGATAAAACCAGCTACAATAGTCAAAATAGCCTGAATGCCCAATAATTCAGAATGTTCATCATGTTGAAACTGAATAGAACGTTGGAATTCACCGAATTCGTCAAATGGCAAGAGCATTCAAAGTGATCAGAGTGAATAAACCAGCTACAATAGTCAAAATAGCCTGAATGCCCAATAATTCAGAATGTTCATCATGTTCAAACTGAATAGAACGTTGGAATTGACCGAATTCGTCAAATGGCAAAAGTATTCAAAGTGATCAGAGTGATAAAACCAGCCAGACTAATCAAAATAGTCTGAATGCCCAATAATTCAGAATGTTCATCATGTTGAAACTGAATAGAACGTTGGAATTCACCGAATTCGTCAAATGGCAAGAGCATTCAAAGTGATCAGAGTGAATAAACCAGCTACAATAGTCAAAATAGCCTGAATGCCCAATAATTCAGAATGTTCATCATGTTGAAACTGAATAGAACGTTGGAATTCACCGAATTCGTCAAATGGCAAGAGCATTCAAAGTGATCAGAGTGAATAAACCAGCTACAATAGTCAAAATAGCCTGAATGCCCAATAATTCAGAATGTTCATCATGTTGAAACTGAATAGAACGTTGGAATTCACCGAATTCGTCAAATCGCAAGAGCATTCAAAGTGATCAGAGTGAATAAACCAGCTACAATAGTCAAAATAGCCTGAATGCCCAATAATTCAGAATGTTCATCATGTTCAAACTGAATAGAACGTTGGAATTGACCGAATTCGAAAAATGGCAAGAGTATTCAAAGTGATCAGAGTGATAAAACCACCTACAATGGTCAAAATAGCCTGAATGACCAATAATTCAGAATGTTCATCATGTTGAAACTGAATAGAACGTTGGAATTGACCGAATTCGTCAAATGGCAAGAGTATTCAAAGTGATCAGAGTGATAAAACCAGCCAGACTAATCAAAATAGCCTGAATGCCCAATAATTCAGAATGTTCATCATGTTCAAACTGAATAGAACGTTGGAATTGACCGAATTCGTCAAATGGCAAGAGCATTCAAAGTGATCAGAGTGAATAAACCAGCTACAATAGTCAAAATAGCCTGAATGCCCAATAATTCAGAATGTTCATCATGTTCAAACTGAATAGAACGTTGGAATTGACCGAATTCGTCAAATGGCAAGATTATTATCAAAGTGATCAGAGTGATAAAACCAGCTACAATAGTCAAAATAGCCTGAATGCCCAATAATTCAGAATGTTCATCATGTTGAAACTGAATAGAACGTTGGAATTCACCGAATTCGTCAAATGGCAAGAGCATTCAAAGTGATCAGAGTGAATAAACCAGCTACAATAGTCAAAATAGCCTGAATGCCCAATAATTCAGAATGTTCATCATGTTCAAACTGAATAGAACGTTGGAATTGACCGAATTCGTCAAATGGCAAAAGTATTCAAAGTGATCAGAGTGATAAAACCAGCCAGACTAATCAAAATAGTCTGAATGCCCAATAATTCAGAATGTTCATCATGTTGAAACTGAATAGAACGTTGGAATTGACCGAATTCGTCAAATGGCAAGATTATTATCAAAGTGATCAGAGTGATAAAACCAGCTACAATAATCAAAATAGCCTGAATGATCAATAATTCAGAATGTTCATCATGTTGAAACTGAATATAACGTTGGAATTGACCGAATTCGTCAAATGGCAAGAGTATTCAAAGTGAACAGAGTGATAAAACCACCTACAATGGTCAAAATAGCCTGAATGACCAATAATTCAGAATGTTCATCAGGTTGAAACTGAATAGAACGTTTGAATTCACCGAATTCGCCAAATGGCAAGAGCATTCAAAGTGATCAGAGTGAATAAACCAGCTACAATAGTCAAAATAGCCTGAATGCCCAATAATTCAGAATGTTCATCATGTTCAAACTGAATAGAACGTTGGAATTGACCGAATTCGTCAAATGGCAAGATTATTATCAAAGTGATCAGAGTGATAAAACCAGCTACAATAGTCAAAATAGCCTGAATGCCCAATAATTCAGAATGTTCATCATGTTGAAACTGAATAGAACGTTGGAATTCACCGAATTCGTCAAATGGCAAGAGCATTCAAAGTGATCAGAGTGAATAAACCAGCTACAATAGTCAAAATAGCCTGAATGCCCAATAATTCAGAATGTTCATCATGTTCAAACTGAATAGAACGTTGGAATTGACCGAATTCGTCAAATGGCAAAAGTATTCAAAGTGATCAGAGTGATAAAACCAGCCAGACTAATCAAAATAGTCTGAATGCCCAATAATTCAGAATGTTCATCATGTTGAAACTGAATAGAACGTTGGAATTCACCGAATTCGTCAAATGGCAAGAGCATTCAAAGTGATCAGAGTGAATAAACCAGCTACAATAGTCAAAATAGCCTGAATGCCCAATAATTCAGAATGTTCATCATGTTGAAACTGAATAGAACGTTGGAATTCACCGAATTCGTCAAATGGCAAGAGCATTCAAAGTGATCAGAGTGAATAAACCAGCTACAATAGTCAAAATAGCCTGAATGCCCAATAATTCAGAATGTTCATCATGTTCAAACTGAATAGAACGTTGGAATTGACCGAATTCGTCAAATGGCAAGATTATTATCAAAGTGATCAGAGTGATAAAACCAGCTACAATAGTCAAAATAGCCTGAATGCCCAATAATTCAGAATGTTCATCATGTTGAAACTGAATAGAACTTTGGAATTCACCGAATTCGTCAAATGGCAAGATTATTATCAAAGTGATCAGAGTGATAAAACCAGCTACAATAATCAAAATAGCCTGAATGATCAATAATTCAGAATGTTCATCATGTTGAAACTGAATATAACGTTGGAATTGACCGAATTCGTCAAATGGCAAGAGTATTCAAAGTGAACAGAGTGAATAAACCAGCTACAATAGTCAAAATAGCCTGAATGCCCAATAATTCAGAATGTTCATCAGGTTGAAACTGAATAGAACGTTGGAATTCACCGAATTCGCCAAATGGCAAGAGCATTCAAAGTGATCAGAGTGAATAAACCAGCTACAATAGTCAAAATAGCCTGAATGCCCAATAATTCAGAATGTTCATCATGTTCAAACTGAATAGAACGTTGGAATTGACCGAATTCGTCAAATGGCAAGATTATTATCAAAGTGATCAGAGTGATAAAACCAGCTACAATAGTCAAAATAGCCTGAATGCCCAATAATTCAGAATGTTCATCATGTTGAAACTGAATAGAACGTTGGAATTCACCGAATTCGTCAAATGGCAAGAGCATTCAAAGTGATCAGAGTGAATAAACCAGCTACAATGGTCAAAATAGCCTGAATGACCAATAATTCAGAATGTTCATCAGGTTGAAACTGAATAGAACGTTTGAATTCACCGAATTCGCCAAATGGCAAGAGCATTCAAAGTGATCAGAGTGAATAAACCAGCTACAATAGTCAAAATAGCCTGAATGCCCAATAATTCAGAATGTTCATCATGTTCAAACTGAATAGAACGTTGGAATTGACCGAATTCGTCAAATGGCAAGATTATTATCAAAGTGATCAGAGTGATAAAACCAGCTACAATAGTCAAAATAGCCTGAATGCCCAATAATTCAGAATGTTCATCATGTTGAAACTGAATAGAACGTTGGAATTCACCGAATTCGTCAAATGGCAAGAGCATTCAAAGTGATCAGAGTGAATAAACCAGCTACAATAGTCAAAATAGCCTGAATGCCCAATAATTCAGAATGTTCATCATGTTCAAACTGAATAGAACGTTGGAATTGACCGAATTCGTCAAATGGCAAAAGTATTCAAAGTGATCAGAGTGATAAAACCAGCCAGACTAATCAAAATAGTCTGAATGCCCAATAATTCAGAATGTTCATCATGTTGAAACTGAATAGAACGTTGGAATTCACCGAATTCGTCAAATGGCAAGAGCATTCAAAGTGATCAGAGTGAATAAACCAGCTACAATAGTCAAAATAGCCTGAATGCCCAATAATTCAGAATGTTCATCATGTTGAAACTGAATAGAACGTTGGAATTCACCGAATTCGTCAAATGGCAAGAGCATTCAAAGTGATCAGAGTGAATAAACCAGCTACAATAGTCAAAATAGCCTGAATGCCCAATAATTCAGAATGTTCATCATGTTCAAACTGAATAGAACGTTGGAATTGACCGAATTCGTCAAATGGCAAGATTATTATCAAAGTGATCAGAGTGATAAAACCAGCTACAATAGTCAAAATAGCCTGAATGCCCAATAATTCAGAATGTTCATCATGTTGAAACTGAATAGAACTTTGGAATTCACCGAATTCGTCAAATGGCAAGAGCATTCAAAGTGATCAGAGTGAATAAACCAGCTACAATAGTCAAAATAGCCTGAATGCCCAATAATTCAGAATGTTCATCATGTTGAAACTGAATAGAACGTTGGAATTCACCGAATTCGTCAAATGGCAAGAGCATTCAAAGTGATCAGAGTGAATAAACCAGCTACAATAGTCAAAATAGCCTGAATGCCCAATAATTCAGAATGTTCATCATGTTCAAACTGAATAGAACGTTGGAATTGACCGAATTCGTCAAATGGCAAGAGTATTCAAAGTGATCAGAGTGATAAAATAGCCTGAATGACCAATAATTCAGAATGTTCATCATGTTGAAACTGAATAGAACGTTGGAATTGACCGAATTCGGCAAATGGCAAGAGTATTCAAAGTGATCAGAGTGATAAAACCAGCCAGACTAATCAAAATAGCCTGAATGCACAATAATTCAGAATGTTCATCATGTTCAAACTGAATAGAACGTTGGAATTGACCGAATTCGTCAAAAGGCAAGAGTATTCAAAGTGATCAGAGTGATAAAACCAACCAGACTAATCAAA
Organism: Hydrotaea cyrtoneurina; assembly: GCA_958296145.1. Taxonomy (NCBI): domain Eukaryota; kingdom Metazoa; phylum Arthropoda; class Insecta; order Diptera; family Muscidae; genus Hydrotaea; species Hydrotaea cyrtoneurina. The sequence goes on from OY282514.1 coordinate 58,575,494, forward strand.
ATAGTCTGAATGCCCAATAATTCAGAATGTTCATCATGTTGAAACTGAATAGAACGTTGGAATTGACCGAATTCGTCAAATGGCAAGATTATTATCAAAGTGATCAGAGTGATAAAACCAGCTACAATAATCAAAATAGCCTGAATGACCAATAATTCAGAATGTTCATCATGTTGAAACTGAACACCTACAATGGTCAAAATAGCCTGAATGACCAATAATTTAGAATGTTCATCATGTTGAAACTGAATAGAACGTTGGAATTGACCGAATTCGGCAAATGGCAAGAGTATTCAAAGTGATCAGAGTGATAAAACCAGCCAGACTAATCAAAATAGCCTGAATGCCCAATAATTCAGAATGTTCATCATGTTCAAACTGAATAGAACGTTGGAATTGACCGAATTCGTCAAAAGGCAAGAGTATTCAAAGTGATCAGAGTGATAAAACCAACCAGACTAATCAAAATAGTCTGAATGCCCAATAATTCAGAATGTTCATCATGTTGAAACTGAATAGAACGTTGGAATTGACCGAATTCGTCAAATGGCAAGATTATTATCAAAGTGATCAGAGTGATAAAACCAGCTACAATAATCAAAATAGCCTGAATGACCAATAATTCAGAATGTTCATCATGTTGAAACTGAACATAACGTTGGAATTGACGGAATTCGTCAAATGGCAAGAGTATTCAAAGTGATCAGAGTGATAAAACCACCTACAATGGTCAAAATAGCCTGAATGACCAATAATTCAGAATGTTCATCATGTTGAAACTGAATAGAACGTTGGAATTGACCGAATTCGTCAAATGGCAAGAGTATTCAAAGTGATCAGAGTGATAAAACCAGCCAGACTAATCAAAATAGCCTGAATGCCCAATAATTCAGAATGTTCATCATGTTCAAACTGAATAGAACGTTGGAATTGACCGAATTCGTCAAATGGCAAGAGCATTCAAAGTGATCAGAGTGAATAAACCAGCTACAATAGTCAAAATAGCCTGAATGACCAATAATTCAGAATGTTCATCATGTTGAAACTGAATATAACGTTGGAATTGACGGAATTCGTCAAATGGCAAGAGTATTCAAAGTGATCAGAGTGATAAAACCACCTACAATGGTCAAAATAGCCTGAATGACCAATAATTCAGAATGTTCATCATGTTCAAACTGAATAGATTGTTGGAATTCACCGAATTCGTCAAATGGCAAGAGCATTCAAAGTGATCAGAGTGAATAAACCAGCTACAATAGTCAAAATAGCCTGAATGACCAATAATTCAGAATGTTCATCATGTTGAAACTGAATAGAACGTTGGAATTGACCGAATTCGTCAAATGGCAAGAGTATTCAAAGTGATCAGAGTGATAAAACCAGCCAGACTAATCAAAATAGCCTGAATGCCCAATAATTCAGAATGTTCATCATGTTGAAACTGAATAGAACGTTGGAATTGACCGAATTCGTCAAATGGCAAGATTATTATCAAAGTGATCAGAGTGATAAAACCAGCTACAATAATCAAAATAGCCTGAATGACCAATAATTCAGAATGTTCATCATGTTGAAACTGAATATAACGTTGGAATTGACGGAATTCGTCAAATGGCAAGAGTATTCAAAGTGATCAGAGTGATAAAACCACCTACAATGGTCAAAATAGCCTGAATGACCAATAATTCAGAATGTTCATCATGTTCAAACTGAATAGATTGTTGGAATTCACCGAATTCGTCAAATGGCAAGAGCATTCAAAGTGATCAGAGTGAATAAACCAGCTACAATAGTCAAAATAGCCTGAATGCCCAATAATTCAGAATGTTCATCATCTTGAAACTGAATAGAACGTTGGAATTGACCGAATTCGTCAAATGGCAAGAGCATTCAAAGTGATCAGAGTGAATAAACCAGCTACAATAGTCAAAATAGCCTGAATGCCTAATAATTCAGAATGTTCATCATGTTGAAACTGAATAGAACGTTGGAATTGACCGAATTCGTCAAATGGCAAGAGCATTCAAAGTGATCAGAGTGATAAAACCAGCCAGACTAATCAAAATAGTCTGAATGCCCAATAATTCAGAATGTTCATCATGTTGAAACTGAATAGAACGTTGGAATTCACCGAATTCGTCAAATGGCAAGAGCATTCAAAGTGATCAGAGTGAATAAACCAGCTACAATAGTCAAAATAGCCTGAATGCCCAATAATTCAGAATGTTCATCATGTTGAAACTGAATAGAACGTTGGAATTGACCGAATTCGTCAAATGGCAAGAGCATTCAAAGTGATCAGAGTGAATAAACCAGCTACAATAATCAAAATAGCCTGAATGCCCAATAATTCAGAATGTTCATCATGTTGAAACTGAATAGAACGTTGGAATTGACCGAATTCGTCAAATGGCAAGAGCATTCAAAGTGATCAGAGTGAATAAACCAGCTACAATAATCAAAATAGCCTGAATGCCCAATAATTCAGAATGTTCATCATGTTCAAACTGAATAGAACGTTGGAATTGACCGAATTCGTCAAATGGCAAAAGTATTCAAAGTGATCAGAGTGATAAAACCAGCCAGACTAATCAAAATAGTCTGAATGCCCAATAATTCAGAATGTTCATCATGTTGAAACTGAATAGAACGTTGGAATTGACCGAATTCGTCAAATGGCAAGATTATTATCAAAGTGATCAGAGTGATAAAACCAGCTACAATAATCAAAATAGCCTGAATGATCAATAATTCATAATGTTCATCATGTTGAAACTGAATATAACGTTGGAATTGACCGAATTCGTCAAATGGCAAGAGTATTCAAAGTGAACAGAGTTATAAAACCACCTACAATGGTCAAAATAGCCTGAATGACCAATAATTCAGAATGTTCATCAGGTTGAAACTGAATAGAAAGTTGGAATTCACCGAATTCGTCAAATGGCAAGAGCATTCAAAGTGATCAGAGTGAATAAACCAGCTACAATAGTCAAAATAGCCTGAATGCCCAATAATTCAGAATGTTTATCATGTTCAAACTGAATAGAACGTTGGAATTGACCGAATTCGTCAAATGGCAAGATTATTATCAAAGTGATCAGAGTGATAAAACCAGCTACAATAGTCAAAATAGCCTGAATGCCCAATAATTCAGAATGTTCATCATGTTGAAACTGAATAGAACGTTGGAATTCACCGAATTCGTCAAATGGCAAGAGCATTCAAAGTGATCAGAGTGAATAAACCAGCTACAATAGTCAAAATAGCCTGAATGCCCAATAATTCAGAATGATCATCATGTTGAAACTGAATAGAACGTTGGAATTGACCGAATTCGTCAAATGGCAAAAGTATTCAAAGTGATCAGAGTGATAAAACCAGCCAGACTAATCAAAATAGTCTGAATGCCCAATAATTCAGAATGTTCATGTTGAAACTGAATAGAACGTTGGAATTCACCGAATTCGTCAAATGGCAAGAGCATTCAAAGTGATCAGAGTGAATAAACCAGCTACAATAGTCAAAATAGCCTGAATGCCAATAATTCAGAATGTTCATCATGTTCAAACTGAATAGAACGTTGGAATTGACCGAATTCGTCAAATGGCAAGAGTATTCAAAGTGATCAGAGTGATAAAACCAGCCAGACTAATCAAAATAGTCTGAATGCCCAATAATTCAGAATGTTCATCATGTTGAAACTGAATAGAACGTTGGAATTGACCGAATTCGTCAAATGGCAAGATTATTATCAAAGTGATCAGAGTGATAAAACCAGCTACAATAATCAAAATAGCCTGAATAATCAATAATTCAGAATGTTCATCATGTTGAAACTGAATATAACGTTGGAATTGACCGAATTCGTCAAATGGCAAGAGTATTCAAAGTGATCAGAGTGATAAAACCACCTACAATGGTCGAAATAGCCTGAATGACCAATAATTCAGAATGTTCATCATGTTGAAACTGAATAGAACGTTGGAATTGACCGAATTCGGCAAATGGCAAGAGTATTCAAAGTGATCAGAGTGATAAAACCAGCCAGACTAATCAAAATAGTCTGAATGCCCAATAATTCAGAATGTTCATCATGTTGAAACTGAATAGAACGTTGGAATTGACAGAATTCGTCAAATGGCAAGAGTATTCAAAGTTTTGGGATTGACCGAATTCGTCAAATGGCAGGAGTATTAAAAGTGATCAGAGTGATAAAACCACCTACAATAGTCAAAATAGCCTGAATGCCCAATAATTCAGAATGTTCATCATGTTGAAACTGAATAGAAAGTTGGAATTGACCGAATTCGTCAAATGGCAAGAGTATTCAAAGTGATAAAACCAGCCAGACTAATCAAAATAGCCTGAATGCCCAATAATTCAGAATGTTCATCATGTTGAAACTGAATAGAACGTTGGAATTGACCGAATTCGTCAAATGGCAAGATAATTCAAAGTGATCAGAGTGACAAAAACAGCCAGACTAATCAAAATAGCCTGAATGCCCAATAATTCAGAATGTTCATCATGTTGAAATTGAATAGAACGTTGGAATTGACCGAATTCGTCAAATGGCATTGAATAGAGCATTCAAAGTGATCAGAGTAAATAAACCAGCTACAATAGTCAAAATAGCCTGAATGCCCAATAATTCAGAATGTTCATCATGTTAAAACTGAATAGAACGTTGGAATTGACGGAATTCGTCAAATGGCAAGAGTATTCAAAGTGATCAGAGTGACAAAAACAGCCAGACTAATCAAAATAGCGTGAATGCCCAATAATTCAGAATGTTCATCATGTTGAAATTGAATAGAACGTTGGAGTTGACCGAATTCGGCAAATGGCAAGAGTATTCAAAGTGATCAGAGTGATGAAACCAGCCAGACTAATCAAAATAGCCTGAATGCCCAATAATTCAGAATGTTCATCATGTTGAAACTGAATAGAACGTTGGAATTGACCGAATTCGTCAAATGGCAAGAGTGTTCAAAGTGATCAGAGTGATAATTCAGAATGTTCATCATGTTGAAACTGAATAGAACGTTGGAATTGACCGAATTCGTCAAATGGCAAGATTATTATCAAAGTGATCAGAGTGATAAAACCAGCTACAATAGTCAAAATAGCCTGAATGCCCAATAATTCAGAATGTTCATCATGTTGAAACTGAATAGAACGTTGGAATTCACCGAATTCGTCAAATGGCAAGAGCATTCAAAGTGATCAGAGTGAATAAACCAGCTACAATAGTCAAAATAGCCTGAATGCCCAATAATTCAGAATGTTCAAACTGAATAGAACGTTGGAATTGACCGAATTCGTCAAATGGCAAGATTATTATCAAAGTGATCAGAGTGATAAAACCAGCTACAATAATCAAAATAGCCTGAATGACCAATAATTCAGAATGTTCATCATGTTGAAACTGAATATAACGTTGGAATTGACCGAATTCGTCAAATGGCAAGAGTATTCAAAGTGATCAGAGTGATAAAACCACCTACAATGGTCAAAATAGCCTGAATGACCAATAATTCAGAATGTTCATCATGTTGAAACTGAATAGAACGTTGGAATTGACCGAATTCGGCAAATGGCAAGAGTATTCAAAGTGATCAGAGTGATAAAACCAGCCAGACTAATCAAAATAGCCTGAATGCCCAATAATTCAGAATGTTCATCATGTTCAAACTGAATAGAACGTTGGAATTGACCGAATTCGTCAAATGGCAAGAGTATTCAAAGTGATCAGAGTGATAAAACCAGCCAGACTAATCAAAATAGTCTGAATGCCCAATAATTCAGAATGTTCATCATGTTGAAACTGAATAGAACGTTGGAATTGACCGAATTCGTCAAATGGCAAGATTATTATCAGAGTGATCAGAGTGATAAAACCAGCTACAATAATCAAAATAGCCTGAATGACCAATAATTCAGAATGTTCATCATGTTGAAACTGAATATAACGTTGGAATTGACCGAATTCGTCAAATGGCAAGAGTATTCAAAGTGATCAGAGTGATAAAACCACCTACAAGGGTCAAAATAGCCTGAATGACCAATAATTCAGAATGTTCATCATGTTGAAACTGAATATAACGTTGGAATTGACCGAATTCGTCAAATGGCAAGAGTATTCAAAGTGATCAGAGTGATAAAACCAGCCAATCTAATCAAAATAGCCTGAATGCCCAATAATTCAGAATGTTCATCATGTTGAAACTGAATAGAACGTTGGAATTGACCGAATTCGTTAAATGGCAAGAGTATTCAAAGTGATCAGAGTTATTAAACCAGCTACAATAGTCAAAATTGCCTGAATGCCCAATAATTCAGAATGTTCATCATATTCAAACTGAATAGAACGTTGGAATTCACCGAATTCGTCAAATGGCAAGAGCATTCAAAGTGATCAGAGTGAATAAACCAGCTACAATAGTCAAAATAGCCTGAATGCCCAATAATTCAGAATGTTCATCATGTTGAAACTAAATAGAACGTTGGAATTCACCGAATTCGTCAAATGGCAAGAGCATTCAAAGTGATCAGAGTGAATAAACCAGCTACAATAGTCAAAATAGCCTGAATGCCCAATAATTCAGAATGTTCATCATGTTCAAACTGAATAGAACGTTGGAATTCACCGAATTAGTCAAATGGCAAGAGCATTCAAAGTGATCAGAGTGAATAAACCAGCTACAATAGTCAAAATAGCCTTAATGCCCAATAATTCAGAATGTTCATCATGTTGAAACTGAATAGAACGTTGGAATTCACCGAATTCGTCAAATGGCAAGAGCATTCAAAGTGATCAGAGTGAATAAACCAGCTACAATAGTCAAAATAGCCTGAATGCCCAATAATTCAGAATGTTCATCATGTTAAAACTGAATAGAACGTTGGAATTGACCGAATTCGTCAAATGGCAAGAGCATTCAAAGTGATCAGAGTGAATAAACCAGCTACAATAGTCAAAATAGCCTGAATGCCCAATAATTCAGAATGTTCATCATGTTCAAACTGAATAGAACGTTGGAATTCACCGAATTCGTCAAATGGCAAGATTATTATCAAAGTGATCAGAGTGATAAAACCAGCTACAATAGTCAAAATAGCCTGAATGTCCAATAATTCAGAACGTTCATCATGTTCAAACTGAATAGAACGTTGGAATTGACCGAATTCGTCAAATGGCAAGATTATTCAAAGTGATCAGAGTGATAAAACCAGCCAGACTAATCAAAATAGCCTGAATGCCCAATAATTCAGAATGTTCATCATGTTGAAATTGAATAGAACGTTGGAATTGACCGAATTCGTCAAATGGCAAGAGTATTCAAAGTGATCAGAGTGATAAAACCAGCCATACTAATTAAAATAGCCTGAATGCCCAATAATTCAGAATGTTCATCATGTTGCAACTGAATAGAACGTTGGAATTGAACGAATTCGTCAAATGGCAAGATTATTCAAAGTGATCAGAGTGATAAAACCAGCCAGACTAATCAAAATAGCCTGAATGCCCAATAATTCAGAATGTTCATCATGTTGAAACTGAATAGAACGTTGGAATTGACCGAATTCGTCAAATGGCAAGAGTATTCAAAGTGATCAGAGTGATAAAACCAGCCATACTAATTAAAATAGCCTGAATGCCCAATAATTCAGAATGTTCATCATGTTGCAACTGAATAGAACGTTGGAATTGACCGAATTCGTCAAATGGCAAGAGCATTCAAAGTGATCAGAGTGAATAAACCAGCTACAATAGTCAAAATAGCCTGAATGCCCAATAATTCAGAATGTTCATCATGTTGAAACTGAATAGAACGTTGGAATTGACCGAATTCGTCAAATGGCAAGAGTATTCAAAGTGATCAGAGTGATAAAACCACCTACAATAGTCAAAATAGCCTGAATGTCCAATAATTCAGAACGTTCATCATGTTCAAACTGAATAGAACGTTGGAATTGACCGAATTCGTCAAATGGCAAGATTATTCAAAGTGATCAGAGTGATAAAACCAGCCAGACTAATCAAAATAGCCTGAATGCCCAATAATTCAGAATGTTCATCATGTTGAAACTGAATAGAACGTTGGAATTGACCGAATTCGTCAAATGGCAAGAGTATTCAAAGTGATCAGAGTGATAAAACCAGCCATACTAATTAAAATAGCCTGAATGCCCAATAATTCAGAATGTTCATCATGTTGCAACTGAATAGAACGTTGGAATTGAACGAATTCGTCAAATGGCAAGATTATTATCAAAGTGATCAGAGTGATAAAACCAGCTACAATAATCAACTTAGCCTGAATGAACAATAATTCAGAATGTTCATCATGTTGAAACTGAATATAACGTTGGAATTGACCGAATTCGTCAAATGGCAAGAGTATTCAAAGTGATCAGAGTGATAAAACCACCTACAATGGTCAAAATAGCCTGAATGACCAATAATTCAGAATGTTCATCATGTTCAAACTGAATAGAACGTTGGAATTGACCGAATTCGTCAAATGGCAGGAGTATTCAAAGTGATCAGAGTGATAAAACCAGCTAGACTAATCAAAATAGCCTGAATGCCCAATAATTCAGAATGTTCATCATGTTGAAACTGAATAGAACGTTGGAATTCACCGAATTCGTCAAATGGCAAGAGCATTCAAAGTGATCAGAGTGAATAAACCAGCTACAATTGTCAAAATAGCCTGAATGCCCAATAATTCAGAATGTTCATCATGTTGAAACTGAATAGAACGTTGGAATTGACCGAATTCGTCAAATGGCAAGAGCATTCAAAGTGATCAGAGTGAATAAACCAGCTACAATAGTCAAAATAGCCTGAATGCCCAATAATTCAGAATGTTCATCATGTTGAAACTGAATAGAACGTTGGAATTGACCGAATTCGTCAAATGGCAAGAGCATTCAAAGTGATCAGAGTGAATAAACCAGCTACAATAGTCAAAATAGCCTGAATGCCCAATAATTCAGAATGTTCATCATGTTCAAACTGAATAGAACGTTGGAATTGACCGAATTCGTCAAATGGCAAGAGCATTCAAAGTGATCAGAGTGAATAAACCACCTACAATAGTCAAAATAGCCTGAATGCCCAATAATTCAGAATGTTCATCATGTTCAAACTGAATAGAACGTTGGAATTGACCGAATTCGTCAAATGGCAAAAGTATTCAAAGTGATCAGAGTGATAAAACCAGCCAGACTAATCAAAATAGTCTGAATGCCCAATAATTCAGAATGTTCATCATGTTGAAACTGAATAGAACGTTGGAATTCACCGAATTCGTCAAATGGCAAGATTATTATCAAAGTGATCAGAGTGATAAAACCAGCTACAATAGTCAAAATAGCCTGAATGCCCAATAATTCAGAATGTTCATCATGTTGAAACTGAATAGAACGTTGGAATTCACCGAATTCGTCAAATGGCAAGAGCATTCAAAGTGATCAGAGTGAATAAACCAGCTACAATAGTCAAAATAGCCTGAATGCCCAATAATTCAGAATGTTCATCATGTTGAAACTGAATAGAACGTTGGAATTGACCGAATTCGTCAAATGGCAAGATTATTATCAAAGTGATCAGAGTGATAAAACCAGCTACAATAATCAAAATAGCCTGAATGATCAATAATTCAGAATGTTCATCATGTTGAAACTAAATAGAACGTTGGAATTCACCGAATTCGTCAAATGGCAAGAGCATTCAAAGTGATCAGAGTGAATAAACCAGCTACAATAGTCAAAATAGCCTGAATGCCCAATAATTCAGAATGTTCATCATGTTCAAACTGAATAGAACGTTGGAATTGACCGAATTCGTTAAATGGCAAAAGTATTCAAAGTGATCAGAGTGATAAAACCAGCCAGACTAATCAAAATAGTCTGAATGCCCAATAATTCAGAATGTTCATCATGTTGAAACTAAATAGAACGTTGGAATTCACCGAATTCGTCAAATGGCAAGAGCATTCAAAGTGATCAGAGTGAACAAACCAGCTACAATAGTCAAAATAGCCTGAATGCCCAATAATTCAGAATGTTCATCATGTTCAAACTGAATAGAACGTTGGAATTGACCGAATTCGTCAAATGGCAAAAGTATTCAAAGTGATCAGAGTGATAAAACCAGCCAGACTAATCAAAATAGTCTGAATGCCCAATAATTCAGAATGTTCATCATGTTGAAACTGAATAGAACGTTGGAATTCACCGAATTCGTGAAATGGCAAGAGCATTCAAAGTGATCAGAGTGAATAAACCAGCTACAATAGTCAAAATAGCCTGAATGCCCAATAATTCAGAATGTTCATCATGTTCAAACTGAATAGAACGTTGGAATTGACCGAATTCGTCAAATGGCAAAAGTATTCAAAGTGATCAGAGTGATAAAACCAGCCAGACTAATCAAAATAGTCTGAATGCCCAATAATTCAGAATGTTCATCATGTTGAAACTGAATAGAACGTTGGAATTCACCGAATTCGTCAAATGGCAAGATTATTATCAAAGTGATCAGAGTGATAAAACCAGCTACAATAGTCAAAATAGCCTGAATGCCCAATAATTCAGAATGTTCATCATGTTGAAACTGAATAGAACGTTGGAATTCACCGAATTCGTCAAATGGCAAGAGCATTCAAAGTGATCAGAGTGAATAAACCAGCTACAATAGTCAAAATAGCCTGAATGCCCAATAATTCAGAATGTTCATCATGTTCAAACTGAATAGAACGTTGGAATTGACCGAATTCGTTAAATGGCAAAAGTATTCAAAGTGATCAGAGTGATAAAACCAGGCAGACTAATCAAAATAGTCTGAATGCCCAATAATTCAGAATGTTCATCATGTTGAAACTGAATAGAACGTTGGAATTGACCGAATTCGTCAAATGGCAAGATTATTATCAAAGTGATCAGAGTGATAAAACCAGCTACAATAATCAAAATAGCCTGAATGATCAATAATTCAGAATGTTCATCATGTTGAAACTGAATATAACGTTGGAATTGACCGAATTCGTCAAATGGCAAGAGTATTCAAAGTGATCAGAGTGATAAAACCACCTACAATGGTCAAAATAGCCTGAATGACCAATAATTCAGAATGTTCATCATGTTGAAACTGAATAGAACGTTGGAATTCACCGAATTCGTCAAATGGCAAGAGCATTCAAAGTGATCAGAGTGAATAAACCAGCTACAATAGTCAAAATAGCCTGAATGCCCAATAATTCAGAATGTTCATCATGTTCAAACTGAATAGAACGTTGGAATTGACCGAATTCGTCAAATGGCAAAAGTATTCAAAGTGATCAGAGTGATAAAACCAGCCAGACTAATCAAAATAGTCTGAATGCCCAATAATTCAGAATGTTCATCATGTTGAAACTAAATAGAACGTTGGAATTCACCGAATTCGTCAAATGGCAAGAGCATTCAAAGTGATCAGAGTGAATAAACCAGCTACAATAGTCAAAATAGCCTGAATGCCCAATAATTCAGAATGTTCATCATGTTCAAACTGAATAGAACGTTGGAATTGACCGAATTCGTCAAATGGCAAAAGTATTCAAAGTGATCAGAGTGATAAAACCAGCCAGACTAATCAAAATAGTCTGAATGCCCAATAATTCAGAATGTTCATCATGTTGAAACTGAATAGAACGTTGGAATTCACCGAATTCGTGAAATGGCAAGAGCATTCAAAGTGATCAGAGTGAATAAACCAGCTACAATAGTCAAAATAGCCTGAATGCCCAATAATTCAGAATGTTCATCATGTTCAAACTGAATAGAACGTTGGAATTGACCGAATTCGTCAAATGGCAAAAGTATTCAAAGTGATCAGAGTGATAAAACCAGCCAGACTAATCAAAATAGTCTGAATGCCCAATAATTCAGAATGTTCATCATGTTGAAACTGAATAGAACGTTGGAATTGACCGAATTCGTCAAATGGCAAGAGCATTCAAAGTGATCAGAGTGAATAAACCAGCTACAATAGTCAAAATAGCCTGAATGCCCAATAATTCAGAATGTTCATCATGTTCAAACTGAATAGAACGTTGGAATTCACCGAATTCGTCAAATGGCAAGAGCATTCAAAGTGATCAGAGTGAATAAACCAGCTACAATAGTCAAAATAGCCTGAATGCCCAATAATTCAGAATGTTCATCATGTTGAAACTGAATAGAACGTTGGAATTCACCGAATTCGTCAAATGGCAAGAGCATTCAAAGTGATCAGAGTGAATAAACCAGCTACAATAGTCAAAATAGCCTGAATGCCCAATAATTCAGAATGTTCATCATGTTCAAACTGAATGGAACGTTGGAATTCACCGAATTCGTCAAATGGCAAGAGCATTCAAAGTGATCAGAGTGAATAAACCAGCTACAATAGTCAAAATAGCCTGAATTCCCAATAATTCAGAATGTTCATCATGTTGAAACTTAATAGAACGTTGGAATTCACCGAATTCGTCAAATGGCAAGAGCATTCAAAGTGATCAGAGTGAATAAACCAGCTACAATAGTCAAAATAGCCTGAATTCCCAATAATTCAGAATGTTCATCATGTTCAAACTGAATAGAACGTTGGAATTCACCGAATTCGTCAAATGGCAAGAGCATTCAAAGTGATCAGAGTGAATAAACCAGCTACAATAGTCAAAATAGCCTTAATGCCCAATAATTCAGAATGTTCATCATGTTGAAACTGAATAGAACGTTGGAATTCACCGAATTCGTCAAATGGCAAGAGCATTCAAAGTGATCAGAGTGAATAAACCAGCTACAATAGTCAAAATAGCCTGAATGCCCAATAATTCAGAATGTTCATCATGTTAAAACTGAATAGAACGTTGGAATTGACCGAATTCGTCAAATGGCAAGAGCATTCAAAGTGATCAGAGTGAATAAACCAGCTACAATAGTCAAAATAGCCTGAATGCCCAATAATTCAGAATGTTCATCATGTTCAAACTGAATAGAACGTTGGAATTCACCGAATTCGTCAAATGGCAAGATTATTATCAAAGTGATCAGAGTGATAAAACCAGCTACAATAGTCAAAATAGCCTGAATGCCCAATAATTCAGAATGTTCATCATGTTGAAACTGAATAGAACGTTGGAATTCACCGAATTCGTCAAATGGCAAGAGCATTCAAAGTGATCAGAGTGAATAAACCAGCTACAATAGTCAAAATAGCCTGAATGCCCAATAATTCAGAATGTTCATCATGTTGAAACTGAATAGAACGTTGGAATTGACCGAATTCGTCAAATGGCAAGAGCATTCAAAGTGATCAGAGTGAATAAACCAGCTACAATAGTCAAAATAGCCTGAATGCCCAATAATTCAGAATGTTCATCATGTTCAAACTGAATAGAACGTTGGAATTGACCGAATTCGTCAAATGGCAAAAGTATTCAAAGTGATCAGAGTGATAAAACCAGCCAGACTAATCAAAATAGTCTGAATGCCCAATAATTCAGAATGTTCATCATGTTGAAACTGAATAGAACGTTGGAATTGACCGAATTCGTCAAATGGCAAGAGCATTCAAAGTGATCAGAGTGAATAAACCAGCTACAATAGTCAAAATAGCCTGAATGCCCAATAATTCAGAATGTTCATCATGTTCAAACTGAATAGAACGTTGGAATTCACCGAATTCGTCAAATGGCAAGAGCATTCAAAGTGATCAGAGTGAATAAACCAGCTACAATAGTCAAAATAGCCTGAATGCCCAATAATTCAGAATGTTCATCATGTTGAAACTGAATAGAACGTTGGAATTCACCGAATTCGTCAAATGGCAAGAGCATTCAAAGTGATCAGAGTGAATAAACCAGCTACAATAGTCAAAATAGCCTGAATGCCCAATAATTCAGAATGTTCATCATGTTCAAACTGAATAGAACGTTGGAATTCACCGAATTCGTCAAATGGCAAGAGCATTCAAAGTGATCAGAGTGAATAAACCAGCTACAATAGTCAAAATAGCCTGAATTCCCAATAATTCAGAATGTTCATCATGTTGAAACTAAATAGAACGTTGGAATTCACCGAATTCGTCAAATGGCAAGAGCATTCAAAGTGATCAGAGTGAATAAACCAGCTACAATAGTCAAAATAGCCTGAATGCCCAATAATTCAGAATGTTCATCATGTTCAAACTGAATAGAACGTTGGAATTCACCGAATTCGTCAAATGGCAAGAGCATTCAAAGTGATCAGAGTGAATAAACCAGCTACAATAGTCAAAATAGCCTTAATGCCCAATAATTCAGAATGTTCATCATGTTGAAACTGAATAGAACGTTGGAATTCACCGAATTCGTCAAATGGCAAGAGCATTCAAAGTGATCAGAGTGAATAAACCAGCTACAATAGTCAAAATAGCCTGAATGCCCAATAATTCAGAATGTTCATCATGTTAAAACTGAATAGAACGTTGGAATTGACCGAATTCGTCAAATGGCAAGAGCATTCAAAGTGATCAGAGTGAATAAACCAGCTACAATAGTCAAAATAGCCTGAATGCCCAATAATTCAGAATGTTCATCATGTTCAAACTGAATAGAACGTTGGAATTCACCGAATTCGTCAAATGGCAAGATTATTATCAAAGTGATCAGAGTGATAAAACCAGCTACAATAGTCAAAATAGCCTGAATGCCCAATAATTCAGAATGTTCATCATGTTGAAACTGAATAGAACGTTGGAATTCACCGAATTCGTCAAATGGCAAGAGCATTCAAAGTGATCAGAGTGAATAAACCAGCTACAATAGTCAAAATAGCCTGAATGCCCAATAATTCAGAATGTTCATCATGTTGAAACTGAATAGAACGTTGGAATTGACCGAATTCGTCAAATGGCAAGAGCATTCAAAGTGATCAGAGTGAATAAACCAGCTACAATAGTCAAAATAGCCTGAATGCCCAATAATTCAGAATGTTCATCATGTTGAAACTGAATAGAACGTTGGAATTGACCGAATTCGTCAAATGGCAAGAGCATTCAAAGTGATCAGAGTGAATAAACCAGCTAAAATAGTCAAAATAGCCTGAATGCCCAATAATTCAGAATGTTCATCATGTTCAAACTGAATAGAACGTTGGAATTGACCGAATTCGTCAAATGGCAAGAGCATTCAAAGTGATCAGAGTGAATAAACCACCTACAATAGTCAAAATAGCCTGAATGCCCAATAATTCAGAATGTTCATCATGTTCAAACTGAATAGAACGTTGGAATTGACCGAATTCGTAAAATGGCAAGATTAGTATCAAAGTGATCAGAGTGATAAAACCAGCTACAATAGTCAAAATAGCCTGAATGCCCAATAATTCAGAATGTTCATCATGTTCAAACTGAATAGAACGTTGGAATTGACCGAATTCGTCAAATGGCAAAAGTATTCAAAGTGATCAGAGTGATAAAACCAGTCAGACTAATCAAAATAGTCTGAATGCCCAATAATTCAGAATGTTCATCATGTTGAAACTGAATAGAACGTTGGAATTCACCGAATTCGTCAAATGGCAAGAGCATTCAAAGTGATCAGAGTGAATAAACCAGCTACAATAGTCAAAATAGCCTGAATGCCCAATAATTCAGAATGTTCATCATGTTGAAACTGAATAGAACGTTGGAATTCACCGAATTCGTCAAATGGCAAGAGCATTCAAAGTGATCAGAGTGAATAAACCAGCTACAATAGTCAAAATAGCCTGAATGCCCAATAATTCAGAATGTTCATCATGTTCAAACTGAATAGAACGTTGGAATTGACCGAATTCGTCAAATGGCAAAAGTATTCAAAGTGATCAGAGTGATAAAACCAGCCAGACTAATCAAAATAGTCTGAATGCCCAATAATTCAGAATGTTCATCATGTTGAAACTGAATAGAACGTTGGAATTCACCGAATTCGTCAAATGGCAAGATTATTATCAAAGTGATCAGAGTGATAAAACCAGCTACAATAGTCAAAATAGCCTGAATGCCCAATAATTCAGAATGTTCATCATGTTGAAACTGAATAGAACGTTGGAATTGACCGAATTCGTCAAATGGCAAAAGTATTCAAAGTGATCAGAGTGATAAAACCAGCCAGACTAATCAAAATAGTCTGAATGCCCAATAATTCAGAATGTTCATCATGTTGAAACTGAATAGAACGTTGGAATTCACCGAATTCGTCAAATGGCAAGAGCATTCAAAGTGATCAGAGTGAATAAACCAGCTACAATAGTCAAAATAGCCTGAATGCCCAATAATTCAGAATGTTCATCATGTTGAAACTGAATAGAACGTTGGAATTCACCGAATTCGTCAAATGGCAAGAGCATTCAAAGTGATCAGAGTGAATAAACCAGCTGCAATAGTCAAAATAGCCTGAATGCCCAATAATTCAGAATGTTCATCATGTTCAAACTGAATAGAACGTTGGAATTGACCGAATTCGTCAAATGGCAAGAGTATTCAAAGTGATCAGAGTGATAAAACCAGCCAGACTAATCAAAATAGTCTGAATGCCCAATAATTCAGAATGTTCATCATGTTGAAACTGAATAGAACGTTGGAATTGACCGAATTCGTCAAATGGCAAGATTATTATCAAAGTGATCAGAGTGATAAAACCAGCTACAATAATCAAAATAGCCTGAATGATCAATAATTCAGAATGTTCATCATGTTGAAACTGAATATAACGTTGGAATTGACCGAATTCGTCAAATGGCAAGAGTATTCAAAGTGATCAGAGTGATAAAACCACCTACAATGGTCAAAATAGCCTGAATGACCAATAATTCAGAATGTTCATCATGTTGAAACTGAATAGAACGTTGGAATTCACCGAATTCGTCAAATGGCAAGAGCATTCAAAGTGATCAGAGTGAATAAACCAGCTACAATAGTCAAAATAGCCTGAATGCCCAATAATTCAGAATGTTCATCATGTTCAAACTGAATAGAACGTTGGAATTGACCGAATTCGTCAAATGGCAAAAGTATTCAAAGTGATCAGAGTGATAAAACCAGCCAGACTAATCAAAATAGTCTGAATGCCCAATAATTCAGAATGTTCATCATGTTGAAACTAAAGAGAACGTTGGAATTCACCGAATTCGTCAAATGGCAAGAGCATTCAAAGTGATCAGAGTGAATAAACCAGCTACAATAGTCAAAATAGCCTGAATGCCCAATAATTCAGAATGTTCATCATGTTCAAACTGAATAGAACGTTGGAATTGACCGAATTCGTCAAATGGCAAAAGTATTCAAAGTGATCAGAGTGATAAAACCAGCCAGACTAATCAAAATAGTCTGAATGCCCAATAATTCAGAATGTTCATCATGTTGAAACTGAATAGAACGTTGGAATTCACCGAATTCGTGAAATGGCAAGAGCATTCAAAGTGATCAGAGTGAATAAACCAGCTACAATAGTCAAAATAGCCTGAATGCCCAATAATTCAGAATGTTCATCATGTTCAAACTGAATAGAACGTTGGAATTGACCGAATTCGTCAAATGGCAAAAGTATTCAAAGTGATCAGAGTGATAAAACCAGCCAGACTAATCAAAATAGTCTAAATGCCCAATAATTCAGAATGTTCATCATGTTGAAACTGAATAGAACGTTGGAATTCACCGAATTCGTCAAATGGCAAGATTATTATCAAAGTGATCAGAGTGATAAAACCAGCTACAATAGTCAAAATAGCCTGAATGCCCAATAATTCAGAATGTTCATCATGTTGAAACTGAATATAACGTTGGAATTGACCGAATTCGGCAAATGGCAAGAGTATTCAAAGTGATCAGAGTGATAAAACCAGCCAGACTAATCAAAATAGTCTGAATGCCCAATATTTCAGAATGTTCATCATGTTGAAACTGAATAGAACGTTGGAATTCACCGAATTCGTCAAATGGCAAGAGCATTCAAAGTGATCAGAGTGAATAAACCAGCTACAATAGTCAAAATAGCCTGAATGCCCAATAATTCAGAATGTTCATCATGTTGAAACTGAATAGAACGTTGGAATTCACCGAATTCGTCAAATGGCAAGAGCATTCAAAGTGATCAGAGTGAATAAACCAGCTACAATAGTCAAAATAGCCTGAATGCCCAATAATTCAGAATGTTCATCATGTTGAAACTGAATATAACGTTGGAATTGACCGAATTCGGCAAATGGCAAGAGTATTCAAAGTGATCAGAGTGATAAAACCAGCCAGACTAATCAAAATAGCCTGAATGCCCAATAATTCAGAATGTTCATCATGTTGAAACTGAATAGAACGTTGGAATTCACCGAATTCGTCAAATGGCAAGAGCATTCAAAGTGATCAGTGTGAATAAACCAGCTACAATAGTCAAAATAGCCTGAATGCCCAATAATTCAGAATGTTCATCATGTTGAAACTGAATAGAACGTTGGAATTCACCGAATTCGTCAAATGGCAAGATTATTATCAAAGTGATCAGAGTGATAAAACCATCTACAATAGTCAAAATAGCCTGAATGCCCAATAATTCAGAATGTTCATCATGTTGAAACTGAATAGAACGTTGGAATTCACCGAATTCGTCAAATGGCAAGAGCATTCAAAGTGATCAGAGTGAATAAACCAGCTACAATAGTCAAAATAGCCTGAATGCCCAATAATTCAGAATGTTCATCATGTTGAAACTGAATAGAACGTTGGAATTCACCGAATTCGTCAAATGGCAAGATTATTATCAAAGTGATCAGAGTGATAAAACCAGCTACAATAATCAAAATAGCCTGAATGACCAATAATTCAGAATGTTCATCATGTTGAAACTGAATAGAACGTTGGAATTGACGGAATTCGTCAAATGGCAAGAGTATTCAAAGTGATCAGAGTGATAAAACCACCTACAATGGTCAAAATAGCCTGAATGACCAATAATTCAGAATGTTCATCATGTTGAAACTGAATAGAACGTTGGAATTGACCGAATTCGTCAAATGGCAAGATTATTATCAAAGTGATCAGAGTGATAAAACCAGCCAGACTAATCAAAATAGCCTGAATGCCCAATAATTCAGAATGTTCATCATGTTGAAACTGAATAGAACGTTGGAATTGACCGAATTCGTCAAATGGCAAGATTATTATCAAAGTGATCAGAGTGATAAAACCAGCTACAATAATCAAAATAGTCTGAATGCCCAATAATTCAGAATGTTCATCATGTTGAAACTGAATAGAACGTTGGAATTGACCGAATTCGTCAAATGGCAAGATTATTATCAAAGTGATCAGAGTGATAAAACCAGCTACAATAATCAAAATAGCCTGAATGATCAATAATTCAGAATGTTCATCATGTTGAAACTGAATATAACGTTGGAATTGACCGAATTCGTCAAATGGCAAGAGTATTCAAAGTGATCAGAGTGATAAAACCACCTACAATGGTCAAAATAGCCTGAATGACCAATAATTCAGAATGTTCATCATGTTGAAACTGAATAGAACGTTGGAATTCACCGAATTCGTCAAATGGCAAGAGCATTCAAAGTGATCAGAGTGAATAAACCAGCTACAATAGTCAAAATAGCCTGAATGCCCAATAATTCAGAATGTTCATCATGTTGAAACTGAATATAACGTTGGAATTGACCGAATTCGGCAAATGGCAAGAGTATTCAAAGTGATCAGAGTGATAAAACCAGCCAGACTAATCAAAATAGCCTGAATGCCCAATAATTCAGAATGTTCATCATGTTGAAACTGAATAGAACGTTGGAATTCACCGAATTCGTCAAATGGCAAGAGCATTCAAAGTGATCAGTGTGAATAAACCAGCTACAATAGTCAAAATAGCCTGAATGCCCAATAATTCAGAATGTTCATCATGTTGAAACTGAATAGAACGTTGGAATTCACCGAATTCGTCAAATGGCAAGATTATTATCAAAGTGATCAGAGTGATAAAACCAGCTACAATAGTCAAAATAGCCTGAATGCCCAATAATTCAGAATGTTCATCATGTTGAAACTGAATAGAACGTTGGAATTCACCGAATTCGTCAAATGGCAAGAGCATTCAAAGTGATCAGAGTGAATAAACCAGCTACAATAGTCAAAATAGCCTGAATGCCCAATAATTCAGAATGTTCATCATGTTGAAACTGAATAGAACGTTGGAATTCACCGAATTCGTCAAATGGCAAGATTATTATCAAAGTGATCAGAGTGATAAAACCAGCTACAATAATCAAAATAGCCTGAATGACCAATAATTCAGAATGTTCATCATGTTGAAACTGAATAGAACGTTGGAATTGACGGAATTCGTCAAATGGCAAGAGTATTCAAAGTGATCAGAGTGATAAAACCACCTACAATGGTCAAAATAGCCTGAATGACCAATAATTCAGAATGTTCATCATGTTGAAACTGAATAGAACGTTGGAATTGACCGAATTCGTCAAATGGCAAGATTATTATCAAAGTGATCAGAGTGATAAAACCAGCCAGACTAATCAAAATAGCCTGAATGCCCAATAATTCAGAATGTTCATCATGTTGAAACTGAATAGAACGTTGGAATTGACCGAATTCGTCAAATGGCAAGATTATTATCAAAGTGATCAGAGTGATAAAACCAGCTACAATAATCAAAATAGTCTGAATGCCCAATAATTCAGAATGTTCATCATGTTGAAACTGAATAGAACGTTGGAATTGACCGAATTCGTCAAATGGCAAGATTATTATCAAAGTGATCAGAGTGATAAAACCAGCTACAATAATCAAAATAGCCTGAATGATCAATAATTCAGAATGTTCATCATGTTGAAACTGAATATAACGTTGGAATTGACCGAATTCGTCAAATGGCAAGAGTATTCAAAGTGATCAGAGTGATAAAACCACCTACAATGGTCAAAATAGCCTGAATGACCAATAATTCAGAATGTTCATCATGTTGAAACTGAATAGAACGTTGGAATTCACCGAATTCGTCAAATGGCAAGAGCATTCAAAGTGATCAGAGTGAATAAACCAGCTACAATAGTCAAAATAGCCTGACTGCCCAATAATTCAGAATGTTCATCATGTTGAAACTGAATAGAACGTTGGAATTCACCGAATTCGTCAAATGGCAAGATTATTATCAAAGTGATCAGAGTGATAAAACCAGCTACAATAGTCAAAATAGCCTGAATGCCCAATAATTCAGAATGTTCATCATGTTGAAACTGAATAGAACGTTGGAATTCACCGAATTCGTCAAATGGCAAGAGCATTCAAAGTGATCAGAGTGAATAAACCAGCTACAATAGTCAAAATAGCCTGAATGCCCAATAATTCAGAATGTTCATCATGTTGAAACTGAATAGAACGTTGGAATTCACCGAATTCGTCAAATGGCAAGATTATTATCAAAGTGATCAGAGTGATAAAACCAGCTACAATAGTCAAAATAGCCTGAATGCCCAATAATTCAGAATGTTCATCATGTTGAAACTGAATAGAACGTTGGAATTCACCGAATTCGTCAAATGGCAAGATTATTATCAAAGTGATCAGAGTGAATAAACCAGCTACAATAGTCAAAATAGCCTGAATGCCCAATAATTCAGAATGCTCATCATGTTGAAACTGATTATAACGTTGGAATTGACTGAATTCGGCAAATGGCAAGAGTATTCAAAGTGATCAGAGTGATAAAACCAGCCAGACTAATCAAAATAGCCTGAATGCCCAATAATTCAGAATGTTCATCATGTTCAAACTGAATAGAACGTTGGAATTGACCGAATTCGTCAAATGGCAAGAGTATTCAAAGTGATCAGAGTGAATAAACCAGCTACAATAGTCAAAATAGCCTGAATGCCCAATAATTCAGAATGCTCATCATGTTGAAACTGATTATAACGTTGGAATTGACTGAATTCGGCAAATGGCAAGAGTATTCAAAGTGATCAGAGTGATAAAACCAGCCAGACTAATCAAAATAGCCTGAATGCCCAATAATTCAGAATGTTCATCATGTTCAAACTGAATAGAACGTTGGAATTCACCGAATTCGTCAAATGGCAAGATTATTATCAAAGTGATCAGAGTGAATAAACCAGCTACAATAGTCAAAATAGCCTGAATGACCAATAATTCAGAATGTTCATCATGTTGAAACTGAATAGAACGTTGGAATTCACCGAATTCGTCAAATGGCAAGAGCATTCAAAGTGATCAGAGTGAATAAACCAGCTACAATAGTCAAAATAGCCTGAATGCCCAATAATTCAGAATGTTCATCATGTTCAAACTGAAAACCAGCTACAATACCCAAAATAGCCTGAATGATCAATAATTCAGAATGTTCATCATGTTGAAACTGAATATAACGTTGGAATTGACCGAATTCGTCAAATGGCAAGAGTATTCAAAGTGATCAGAGTGATAAAACCACCTACAATGGTCAAAATAGCCTGAATGACCAATAATTCAGAATGTTCATCATGTTGAAACTGAATAGAACGTTGGAATTCACCGAATTCGTCAAATGGCAAGAGCATTCAAAGTGATCAGAGTGAATAAACCAGCTACAATAGTCAAAATAGCCTGAATGCCCAATAATTCAGAATGTTCATCATGTTCAAACTGAATAGAACGTTGGAATTGACCGAATTCGTCAAATGGCAAAAGTATTCAAAGTGATCAGAGTGATAAAACCAGCCAGACTAATCAAAATAGTCTGAATGCCCAATAATTCAGAATGTTCATCATGTTGAAAGTAAATAGAACGTTGGAATTCACAGAATTCGTCAAATGGCAAGAGCATTCAAAGTGATCAGAGTGAATAAACCAGCTACAATAGTCAAAATAGCCTGAATGCCCAATAATTCAGAATGTTCATCATGTTCAAACTGAATAGAACGTTGGAATTGACCGAATTCGTCAAATGGCAAAAGTATTCAAAGTGATCAGAGTGATAAAACCAGCCAGACTAATCAAAATAGCCTGAATGTCCAATAATTCAGAATGTTCATCATGTTGAAACTGAATAGAACGTTGGAATTCACCGAATTCGTCAAATGGCAAGATTATTATCAAAGTGATCAGAGTGATAAAACCAGCTACAATAGTCAAAATAGCCTGAATGCCCAATAATTCAGAATGTTCATCATGTTGAAACTGAATATAACGTTGGAATTGACCGAATTTTTGCAAATGGCAAGAGTATTCAAAGTGATCAGAGTGATAAAACCAGCCAGACTAATCAAAATAGCCTGAATGTCCAATAATTCAGAATGTTCATCATGTTGAAACTGAATAGAACGTTGGCATTCACCGAATTCGTCAAATGGCAAGAGCATTCAAAGTGATCAGAGTGAATAAACCAGCTACAATAGTCAAAATAGCCTGAATGCCCAATAATTCAGAATGTTCATCATGTTGAAACTGAATAGAACGATGGAATTCACCGAATTCGTCAAATGGCAAGATTATTATCAAAGTGATCAGAGTGATAAAACCAGCTACAATAGTCAAAATAGCCTGAATGCCCAATAATTCAGAATGTTCATCATGTTGAAACTGAATAGAACGTTGGAATTCACCGAATTCGTCAAATGGCAAGAGCATTCAAAGTGATCAGAGTGAATAAACCAGCTACAATAGTCAAAATAGCCTGAATGCCCAATAATTCAGAATGTTCATCATGTTGAAACTGAATAGAACGTTGGAATTCACCGAATTCGTCAAATGGCAAGATTATTATCAAAGTGATCAGAGTGATAAAACCAGCTACAATAGTCAAAATAGCCTGAATGCCCAATAATTCAGAATGTTCATCATGTTGAAACTGAATAGAACGTTGGAATTCACCGAATTCGTCAAATGGCAAGATTATTATCAAAGTGATCAGAGTGAATAAACCAGCTACAATAGTCAAAATAGCCTGAATGCCCAATAATTCAGAATGCTCATCATGTTGAAACTGATTATAACGTTGGAATTGACTGAATTCGGCAAATGGCAAGAGTATTCAAAGTGATCAGAGTGATAAAACCAGCCAGACTAATCAAAATAGCCTGAATGCCCAATAATTCAGAATGTTCATCATGTTCAAACTGAATAGAACGTTGGAATTGACCGAATTCGTCAAATGGCAAGAGTATTCAAAGTGATCAGAGTGAATAAACCAGCTACAATAGTCAAAATAGCCTGAATGCCCAATAATTCAGAATGTTCATCATGTTGAAACTGAATAGAACGTTGGAATTCACCGAATTCGTCAAATGGCAAGAGCATTCAAAGTGATCAGAGTGAATAAACCAGCTACAATAGTCAAAATAGCCTGAATGCCCAATAATTCAGAATGCTCATCATGTTGAAACTGAATAGAACGTTGGAATTCACCGAATTCGTCAAATGGCAAGAGCATTCAAAGTGATCAGAGTGAATAAACCAGCTACAATAGTCAAAATAGCCTGAATGCCCAATAATTCAGAATGTTCATCATGTTCAAACTGAATAGAACGTTGGAATTGACCGAATTCGTCAAATGCCAAGAGTATTCAAAGTGATCAGAGTGATAAAACCAGCCAGACTAATCAAAATAGTCTGAATGCCCAATAATTCAGAATGTTCATCATGTTGAAACTAAATAGAACGTTGGAATTCACCGAATTCGTCAAATGGCAAGAGCATTCAAAGTGATCAGAGTGAATAAACCAGCTACAATAGTCAAAATAGCCTGAATGCCCAATAATTCAGAATGTTCATCATGTTCAAACTGAATAGAACGTTGGAATTGACCGAATTCGTCAAATGGCAAAAGTATTCAAAGTGATCAGAGTGATAAAACCAGCCAGACTAATCAAAATAGTCTGAATGCCCAATAATTCAGAATGTTCATCATGTTGAAACTGAATAGAACGTTGGAATTCACCGAATTCGTCAAATGGCAAGATTATTATCAAAGTGATCAGAGTGATAAAACCAGCTACAATAATCAAAATAGCCTGAATGATCAATAATTCAGAATGTTCATCATGTTGAAACTGAATATAACGTTGGAATTGACCGAATTCGTCAAATGGCAAGAGTATTCAAAGTGATCAGAGTGATAAAACCACCTACAATGGTCAAAATAGCCTGAATGACCAATAATTCAGAATGTTCATCATGTTGAAACTGAATAGAACGTTGGAATTCACCGAATTCGTGAAATGGCAAGAGCATTCAAAGTGATCAGAGTGAATAAACCAGCTACAATAGTCAAAATAGCCTGAATGCCCAATAATTCAGAATGTTCATCATGTTCAAACTGAATAGAACGTTGGAATTGACCGAATTCGTCAAATGGCAAAAGTATTCAAAGTGATCAGAGTGATAAAACCAGCCAGACTAATCAAAATAGTCTGAATGCCCAATAATTCAGAATGTTCATCATG
Organism: Hydrotaea cyrtoneurina; assembly: GCA_958296145.1. NCBI lineage: Eukaryota > Metazoa > Arthropoda > Insecta > Diptera > Muscidae > Hydrotaea > Hydrotaea cyrtoneurina. The sequence continues at coordinate 58,601,006 of OY282514.1, forward strand.
TTGAAACTGAATAGAACGTTGGAATTCACCGAATTCGTCAAATGGCAAGATTATTATCAAAGTGATCAGAGTGATAAAACCAGCTACAATAGTCAAAATAGCCTGAATGCCCAATAATTCAGAATGTTCATCATGTTTAAACTGAATATAACGTTGGAATTGACCGAATTCGGCAAATGGCAAGAGTATTCAAAGTGATCAGAGTGATAAAACCAGCCAGACTAATCAAAATAGCCTGAATGCCCAATAATTCAGAATGTTCATCATGTTGAAACTGAATAGAACGTTGGAATTCACCGAATTCGTCAAATGGGAAGAGCATTCAAAGTGATCAGAGTAAATAAACCAGCTACAATAGTCAAAATAGCCTAAATGCCCAATAATTCAGAATGTTCATCATGTTGAAACTGAATAGAACGTTGGAATTCACCGAATTCGTCAAATGGCAAGAGCATTCAAAGTGATCAGAGTGAATAAACCAGCTACAATAGTCAAAATAGCCTGAATGCCCAATAATTCAGAATGTTCATCATGTTCAAACTGAATAGAACGTTGGAATTGACCGAATTCGTCAAATGGCAAAAGTATTCAAAGTGATCAGAGTGATAAAACCAGCCAGACTAATCAAAATAGTCTGAATGCCCAATAATTCAGAATGTTCATCATGTTGAAACTGAATAGAACGTTGGAATTCACCGAATTCGTCAAATGGCAAGAGCATTCAAAGTGATCAGAGTGAATAAACCAGCTACAATAGTCAAAATAGCCTGAATGCCCAATAATTCAGAATGTTCATCATGTTGAAACTGAATAGAACGTTGGAATTCACCGAATTCGTCAAATGGCAAGAGCATTCAAAGTGATCAGAGTGAATAAACCAGCTACAATAGTCAAAATAGCCTGAATGCCCAATAATTCAGAATGTTCATCATGTTGAAACTGAATAGAACGTTGGAATTCACCGAATTCGTCAAATGGCAAGAGCATTCAAAGTGATCAGAGTGAATAAACCAGCTACAATAGTCAAAATAGCCTGAATGCCCAATAATTCAGAATGTTCATCATGTTCAAACTGAATAGAACGTTGGAATTGACCGAATTCGGCAAATGGCAAGAGTATTCAAAGTGATCAGAGTGATAAAACCAGCCAGACTAATCAAAATAGCCTGAATGCCCAATAATTCAGAATGTTCATCATGTTGAAACTGAATAGAACGTTGGAATTCACCGAAACCGTCAAATGGCAAGAGCATTCAAAGTGATCAGAGTGAATAAACCAGCTACAATAGTCAAAATAGCCTGAATGCCCAATAATTCAGAATGTTCATCATGTTGAAACTGAATAGAACGTTGGAATTCACCGAATTCGTCAAATGGCAAGATTATTATCAAAGTGATCAGAGTGATAAAACCAGCTACAATAGTCCAAATAGCCTGAATGCCCAATAATTCAGAATGTTCATCATGTTGAAACTGAATAGAACGTTGGAATTCACCGAATTCGTCAAATGGCAAGAGCATTCAAAGTGATCAGAGTGAATAAACCAGCTACAATAGTCAAAATAGCCTGAATGCCCAATAATTCAGAATGTTCATCATGTTGAAACTGAATAGAACGTTGGAATTCACCGAATTCGTCAAATGGCAAGATTATTATCAAAGTGATCAGAGTGATAAAACCAGCTACAATAGTCAAAATAGCCTGAATGCCCAATAATTCAGAATGTTCATCATGTTGAAACTGAATAGAACGTTGGAATTCACCGAATTCGTCAAATGGCAAGAGCATTCAAAGTGATCAGAGTGAATAAACCAGCTACAATAGTCAAAATAGCCTGAATGCCCAATAATTCAGAATGTTCATCATGTTGAAACTGAATATAACGTTGGAATTGACCGAATTCGGCAAATGGCAAGAGTATTCAAAGTGATCAGAGTGATAAAACCAGCCAATAATTCAGAATGTTCATCATGTTCAAACTGAATAGAACGTTGGAATTGACCGAATTCGTCAAATGGCAAGAGTATTCAAAGTGATCAGAGTGATAAAACCAACCAGACTAATCAAAATAGTCTGAATGCCTAATAATTCAGAATGTTCATCATGTTGAAACTGAATAGAACGTTGGAATTGACCGAATTCGTCAAATGGCAAGATTATTATCAAAGTGATCAGAGTGATAAAACCAGCTACAATAATCAAAATAGCCTGAATGACCAATAATTCAGAATGTTCATCATGTTGAAACTGAATATAACGTTGGAATTGACCGAATTCGTCAAATGGCAAGAGTATTCAAAGTGATCAGAGTGATAAAACCACCTACAATGGTCAAAATAGCCTGAATGACCAATAATACAGAATGTTCATCATGTTGAAACTGAATAGAACGTTGGAATTGACCGAATTCGGCAAATGGCAAGAGTATTCAAAGTGATAAAACCAGCCAGACTAATCAAAATAGCCTGAATGCCCAATAATTCAGAATGTTCATCATGTTCAAACTGAATAGAACGTTGGAATTGACCGAATTCGTCAAATGGCAAGAGTATTCAAAGTGATCAGAGTAATTAAACCAGCTACAATAATCAATATAGCCTGAATGACCAATAATTCAGAATGTTCATCATGTTGAAAGTGAATATAACGTTGGAATTGACCGAATTCGTCAAATGGCAAGAGTATTCAAAGTGATCAGAGTGATAAAACCACCTACAATGGTCAAAATAGCCTGAATGACCAATAATTCAGAATGTTCATCATGTTGAAACTGAATATAACGTTGGAATTGACCGAATTCGTCAAATGGCAAGAGTATTCAAAGTGATCAGAGTGATAAAACCAGCCAGACTAATCAAAATAGCCTGAATGCCCAATAATTCAGAATGTTCATCATGTTGAAACTGAATGGAACGTTGGAATTGACCGAATTCGTTAAATGGCAAGAGTATTCAAAGTGATCAGAGTGATTAAACCAGCTACAATAGTCAAAATAGCCTGAACGCCCAATAATTCAGAATGTTCATCATGTTGAAACTGAATAGAACGTTGGAATTGACCGAATTCGTCAAATGGCAAGATTATTCAAAGTGATCAGAGTGATAAAACCAGCCAGACTAATCAAAATAGCCTGAATGCCCAATAATTCAGAATGTTCATCATGTTGAAACTGAATAGAACGTTGGAATTGACCGAATTCGTCAAATGGCAAGAGTATTCAAAGTGATCAGAGTGAATAAACCAGCTACAATAGTCAAAATAGCCTGAATGCCCAATAATTCAGAATGTTCATCATGTTCAAACTGAATAGAACGTTGGAATTGACCGAATTCGTCAAATGGCAAGATTATTATCAAAGTGATCAGAGTGATAAAACCAGCCACAATAGTCAAAATAGCCTGAATGCCCAATAATTCAGAATGTTCATCATGTTGAAACTGAATAGAACGTTGGAATTCACCGAATTCGTCAAATGGCAAGAGCATTCAAAGTGATCAGAGTGAATAAACCAGCTACAATAGTCAAAATAGCCTGAATGCCCAATAATTCAGAATGTTCATCACGTTCAAACTGAATAGAACGTTGGAATTGACCGAATTCGTCAAATGGCAAAAGTATTCAAAGTGATCAGAGTGAATAAACCAGCTACAATAATCAAAATAGCCTGAATGATCAATAATTCAGAATGTTCATCATGTTGAAACTGAATAGAACGTTGGAATTGACCGAATTCGGCAAATGGCAAGATTATTATCAAAGTGATCAGAGTGATAAAACCAGCTACAATAGTCAAAATAGCCTGAATGCCCAATAATTCAGAATGTTCATCATGTTCAAACTGAATAGAACGTTGGAATTGACCGAATTCGGCAAATGGCAAGAGTATTCAAAGTGATCAGAGTGATAAAACCAGCCAGACTAATCAAAATAGCCTGAATGCCCAATAATTCAGAATGTTCATCATGTTGAAACTGAATAGAACGTTGGAATTGACCGAATTCGTCAAATGGCAAGATTATTCAAAGTGATCAGAGTGATAAAACCAGCCAGACTAATCAAAATAGCCTGAATGCCCAATAATTCAGAATGTTCATCATGTTGAAACTGAATAGAACGTTGGAATTGACCGAATTCGTCAAATGGCAAGAGTATTCAAAGTGATCAGAGTGAATAAACCAGCTACAATAGTCAAAATAGCCTGAATGCCCAATAATTCAGAATGTTCATCATGTTCAAACTGAATAGAACGTTGGAATTGACCGAATTCGTCAAATGGCAAGATTATTATCAAAGTGATCAGAGTGATAAAACCAGCTACAATAGTCAAAATAGCCTGAATGCCCAATAATTCAGAATGTTCATCATGTTCAAACTGAATAGAACGTTGGAATTGACCGAATTCGGCAAATGGCAAGAGTATTCAAAGTGATCAGAGTGATAAAACCAGCCAGACTAATCAAAATAGCCTGAATGCCCAATAATTCAGAATGTTCATCATGTTCAAACTGAATAGAACGTTGGAATTGACCGAATTCGTCAAATGGCAAGAGTATTCAAAGTGATCATAGTGATAAAACCAACCAGACTAATCAAAATAGTCTGAATGCCCAATAATTCAGAATGTTCATCATGTTGAAACTGAATAGAACGTTGGAATTGACCGAATTCGTCAAATGGCAAGATTATTATCAAAGGTATCAGAGTGATAAAACCAGCTACAATAATCAAAATAGCCTGAATGACCAATAATTCAGAATGTTCATCATGTTGAAACTGAATATATCGTTGGAATTGACCGAATTCGTCAAATGGCAAGAGTATTCAAAGTGATCAGAGTGATAAAACCACCTACAATGGTCAAAATAGCCTGAATGACCAATAATTCAGAATGTTCATCATGTTGAAACTGAATAGAACGTTGGAATTGACCGAATTCGGCAAATGGCAAGAGTATTCAAAGTGATCAGAGTGATAAAACCAGCCAGACTAATCAAAATAGCCTGAATGCCCAATAATTCAGAATGTTCATCATGTTCAAACTGAATAGAACGTTGGAATTGACCGAATTCGTCAAATGGCAAGAGCATTCAAAGTGATCAGAGTGAATAAACCAGCTACAATAGTCAAAATAGCCTGAATGCCCAATAATTCAGAATGTTCATCATGTTCAAACTGAATAGAACGTTGGAATTGACCGAATTCGTCAAATGGCAAGATTATTATCAAAGTGATCAGAGTGATAAAACCAGCTACAATAGTCAAAATAGCCTGAATGCCCAATAATTCAGAATGTTCATCATGTTGAAACTGAATAGAACGTTGGAATTCACCGAATTCGTCAAATGGCAAGAGTATTCAAAGTGATCAGAGTGATAAAACCAGCCAGACTAATCAAAATAGCCTGAATGCCCAATAATTCAGAATGTTCATCATGTTCAAACTGAATAGAACGTTGGAATTGACCGAATTCGTCAAATGGCAAGAGTATTCAAAGTGATCAGAGTGATAAAACCAGCCAGACTAATCAAAATAGCCTGAATGCCCAATAATTCAGAATGTTCATCATGTTGAAACTGAATAGAACGTTGGAATTCACCGAATTCGTCAAATGGCAAGAGCATTCAAAGTGATCAGAGTGAATAAACCAGCTACAATAGTCAAAATAGCCTGAATGCCCAATAATTCAGAATGTTCATCATGTTGAAACTGAATAGAACGTTGGAATTCACCGAATTCGTCAAATGGCAAGAGTATTCAAAGTGATCAGAGTGATAAAACCAGCCAGACTAATCAAAATAGCCTGAATGCCCAATAATTCAGAATGTTCATCATGTTCAAACTGAATAGAACGTTGGAATTGACCGAATTCGTCAAATGGCAAGATTATTATCAAAGTGATCAGAGTGATAAAACCAGCCACAATAGTCAAAATAGCCTGAATGCCCAATAATTCAGAATGTTCATCATGTTGAAACTGAATAGAACGTTGGAATTCACCGAATTCGTCAAATGGCAAGAGCATTCAAAGTGATCAGAGTGAATAAACCAGCTACAATAGTCAAAATAGCCTGAATGCCCAATAATTCAGAATGTTCATCACGTTCAAACTGAATAGAACGTTGGAATTGACCGAATTCGTCAAATGGCAAAAGTATTCAAAGTGATCAGAGTGAATAAACCAGCTACAATAATCAAAATAGCCTGAATGATCAATAATTCAGAATGTTCATCATGTTGAAACTGAATAGAACGTTGGAATTGACCGAATTCGGCAAATGGCAAGATTATTATCAAAGTGATCAGAGTGATAAAACCAGCTACAATAGTCAAAATAGCCTGAATGCCCAATAATTCAGAATGTTCATCATGTTCAAACTGAATAGAACGTTGGAATTGACCGAATTCGGCAAATGGCAAGAGTATTCAAAGTGATCAGAGTGATAAAACCAGCTACAATAGTCAAAATAGCCTGAATGCCCAATAATTCAGAATGTTCATCATGTTCAAACTGAATAGAACGTTGGAATTGACCGAATTCGGCAAATGGCAAGAGTATTCAAAGTGATCAGAGTGATAAAACCAGCCAGACTAATCAAAATAGCCTGAATGCCCAATAATTCAGAATGTTCATCATGTTGAAACTGAATAGAACGTTGGAATTGACCGAATTCGTCAAATGGCAAGAGTATTCAAAGTGATCAGAGTGATAAAACCAGCCAGACTAATCAAAATAGCCTGAATGCCCAATAATTCAGAATGTTCATCATGTTGAAACTGAATAGAACGTTGGAATTGACCGAATTCGTCAAATGGCAAGAGTATTCAAAGTGATCAGAGTGAATAAACCAGCTACAATAGTCAAAATAGCCTGAATGCCCAATAATTCAGAATGTTCATCATGTTCAAACTGAATAGAACGTTGGAATTGACCGAATTCGTCAAATGGCAAGATTATTATCAAAGTGATCAGAGTGATAAAACCAGCTACAATAGTCAAAATAGCCCGAATGCCCAATAATTCAGAATGTTCATCATGTTCAAACTGAATAGAACGTTGGAATTGACCGAATTCGGCAAATGGCAAGAGTATTCAAAGTGATCAGAGTGATAAAACCAGCCAGACTAATCAAAATAGCCTGAATGCCCAATAATTCAGAATGTTCATCATGTTCAAACTGAATAGAACGTTGGAATTGACCGAATTCGTCAAATGGCAAGAGTATTCAAAGTGATCATAGTGATAAAACCAACCAGACTAATCAAAATAGTCTGAATGCCCAATAATTCAGAATGTTCATCATGTTGAAACTGAATAGAACGTTGGAATTGACCGAATTCGTCAAATGGCAAGATTATTATCAAAGGTATCAGAGTGATAAAACCAGCTACAATAATCAAAATAGCCTGAATGACCAATAATTCAGAATGTTCATCATGTTGAAACTGAATATATCGTTGGAATTGACCGAATTCGTCAAATGGCAAGAGTATTCAAAGTGATCAGAGTGATAAAACCACCTACAATGGTCAAAATAGCCTGAATGCCCAATAATTCAGAATGTTCATCATGTTCAAACTGAATAGAACGTTGGAATTGACCGAATTCGGCAAATGGCAAGAGTATTCAAAGTGATCAGAGTGATAAAACCAGCCAGACTAATCAAAATAGCCTGAATGCCCAATAATTCAGAATGTTCATCATGTTCAAACTGAATAGAACGTTGGAATTGACCGAATTCGGCAAATGGCAAGAGTATTCAAAGTGATCAGAGTGATAAAACCAGCCAGACTAATCAAAATAGCCTGAATGCCCAATAATTCAGAATGTTCATCATGTTGAAACTGAATAGAACGTTGGAATTGACCGAATTCGTCAAATGGCAAGAGTATTCAAAGTGATCAGAGTGATAAAACCAGCCAGACTAATCAAAATAGCCTGAATGCCCAATAATTCAGAATGTTCATCATGTTGAAACTGAATAGAACGTTGGAATTGACCGAATTCGTCAAATGGCAAGAGTATTCAAAGTGATCAGAGTGAATAAACCAGCTACAATAGTCAAAATAGCCTGAATGCCCAATAATTCAGAATGTTCATCATGTTCAAACTGAATAGAACGTTGGAATTGACCGAATTCGTCAAATGGCAAGATTATTATCAAAGTGATCAGAGTGATAAAACCAGCTACAATAGTCAAAATAGCCTGAATGCCCAATAATTCAGAATGTTCATCATGTTCAAACTGAATAGAACGTTGGAATTGACCGAATTCGGCAAATGGCAAGAGTATTCAAAGTGATCAGAGTGATAAAACCAGCCAGACTAATCAAAATAGCCTGAATGCCCAATAATTCAGAATGTTCATCATGTTCAAACTGAATAGAACGTTGGAATTGACCGAATTCGTCAAATGGCAAGAGTATTCAAAGTGATCATAGTGATAAAACCAACCAGACTAATCAAAATAGTCTGAATGCCCAATAATTCAGAATGTTCATCATGTTGAAACTGAATAGAACGTTGGAATTGACCGAATTCGTCAAATGGCAAGATTATTATCAAAGGTATCAGAGTGATAAAACCAGCTACAATAATCAAAATAGCCTGAATGACCAATAATTCAGAATGTTCATCATGTTGAAACTGAATATATCGTTGGAATTGACCGAATTCGTCAAATGGCAAGAGTATTCAAAGTGATCAGAGTGAATAAACCAGCCACAATAGTCAAAATAGCCTGAATGCCCAATAATTCAGAATGTTCATCATGTTGAAACTGAATAGAACGTTGGAATTCACCGAATTCGTCAAATGGCAAGAGCATTCAAAGTGATCAGAGTGAATAAACCAGCTACAATAGTCAAAATAGCCTGAATGCCCAATAATTCAGAATGTTCATCACGTTCAAACTGAATAGAACGTTGGAATTGACCGAATTCGTCAAATGGCAAAAGTATTCAAAGTGATCAGAGTGAATAAACCAGCTACAATAATCAAAATAGCCTGAATGATCAATAATTCAGAATGTTCATCATGTTGAAACTGAATAGAACGTTGGAATTGACCGAATTCGTCAAATGGCAAGATTATTATCAAAGTGATCAGAGTGATAAAACCAGCCACAATAGTCAAAATAGCCTGAATGCCCAATAATTCAGAATGTTCATCATGTTGAAACTGAATAGAACGTTGGAATTCACCGAATTCGTCAAATGGCAAGAGCATTCAAAGTGATCAGAGTGAATAAACCAGCTACAATAGTCAAAATAGCCTGAATGCCCAATAATTCAGAATGTTCATCACGTTCAAACTGAATAGAACGTTGGAATTGACCGAATTCGTCAAATGGCAAAAGTATTCAAAGTGATCAGAGTGAATAAACCAGCTACAATAATCAAAATAGCCTGAATGATCAATAATTCAGAATGTTCATCATGTTGAAACTGAATAGAACGTTGGAATTGACCGAATTCGGCAAATGGCAAGATTATTATCAAAGTGATCAGAGTGATAAAACCAGCTACAATAGTCAAAATAGCCTGAATGCCCAATAATTCAGAATGTTCATCATGTTCAAACTGAATAGAACGTTGGAATTGACCGAATTCGGCAAATGGCAAGAGTATTCAAAGTGATCAGAGTGATAAAACCAGCCAGACTAATCAAAATAGCCTGAATGCCCAATAATTCAGAATGTTCATCATGTTGAAACTGAATAGAACGTTGGAATTGACCGAATTCGTCAAATGGCAAGATTATTCAAAGTGATCAGAGTGATAAAACCAGCCAGACTAATCAAAATAGCCTGAATGCCCAATAATTCAGAATGTTCATCATGTTGAAACTGAATAGAACGTTGGAATTGACCGAATTCGTCAAATGGCAACAGTATTCAAAGTGATCAGAGTGAATAAACCAGCTACAATAGTCAAAATAGCCTGAATGCCCAATAATTCAGAATGTTCATCATGTTCAAACTGAATAGAACGTTGGAATTGACCGAATTCGTCAAATGGCAAGATTATTATCAAAGTGATCAGAGTGATAAAACCAGCTACAATAGTCAAAATAGCCTGAATGCCCAATAATTCAGAATGTTCATCATGTTCAAACTGAATAGAACGTTGGAATTGACCGAATTCGGCAAATGGCAAGAGTATTCAAAGTGATCAGAGTGATAAAACCAGCCAGACTAATCAAAATAGCCTGAATGCCCAATAATTCAGAATGTTCATCATGTTCAAACTGAATAGAACGTTGGAATTGACCGAATTCGTCAAATGGCAAGAGTATTCAAAGTGATCATAGTGATAAAACCAACCAGACTAATCAAAATAGTCTGAATGCCCAATAATTCAGAATGTTCATCATGTTGAAACTGAATAGAACGTTGGAATTGACCGAATTCGTCAAATGGCAAGATTATTATCAAAGGTATCAGAGTGATAAAACCAGCTACAATAATCAAAATAGCCTGAATGACCAATAATTCAGAATGTTCATCATGTTGAAACTGAATATATCGTTGGAATTGACCGAATTCGTCAAATGGCAAGAGTATTCAAAGTGATCAGAGTGATAAAACCACCTACAATGGTCAAAATAGCCTGAATGACCAATAATTCAGAATGTTCATCATGTTGAAACTGAATAGAACGTTGGAATTGACCGAATTCGGCAAATGGCAAGAGTATTCAAAGTGATCAGAGTGATAAAACCAGCCAGACTAATCAAAATAGCCTGAATGCCCAATAATTCAGAATGTTCATCATGTTCAAACTGAATAGAACGTTGGAATTGACCGAATTCGTCAAATGGCAAGAGCATTCAAAGTGATCAGAGTGAATAAACCAGCTACAATAGTCAAAATAGCCTGAATGCCCAATAATTCAGAATGTTCATCATGTTCAAACTGAATAGAACGTTGGAATTGACCGAATTCGTCAAATGGCAAGATTATTATCAAAGTGATCAGAGTGATAAAACCAGCTACAATAGTCAAAATAGCCTGAATGCCCAATAATTCAGAATGTTCATCATGTTGAAACTGAATAGAACGTTGGAATTCACCGAATTCGTCAAATGGCAAGAGCATTCAAAGTGATCAGAGTGAATAAACCAGCTACAATAGTCAAAATAGCCTGAATGCCCAATAATTCAGAATGTTCATCATGTTCAAACTGAATAGAACGTTGGAATTGACCGAATTCGTCAAATGGCAAAAGTATTCAAAGTGATCAGAGTGATAAAACCAGCCAGACTAATCAAAATAGTCTGAATGCCCAATAATTCAGAATGTTCACATGTTGAAACTGAATAGAACGTTGGAATTCACCGAATTCGTCAAATGGAAAGAGCATTCAAAGTGATCAGAGTGAATAAACCAGCTACAATAATCAAAATAGCCTGAATGCCCAATAATTCAGAATGTTCATCATGTTCAAACTGAATAGAACGTTGGAATTGACCGAATTCGTCAAATGGCAAGAGTATTCAAAGTGATCAGAGTGATAAAACCACCTACAATGGTCAAAATAGCCTGAATGACCAATAATTCAGAATGTTCATCATGTTGAAACTGAATAGAACGTTGGAATTGACCGAATTTGTCAAATGGCAAGAGTATTCAAAGTGATCAGAGTGATAAAACCACCTACAATGGTCAAAATAGCCTGAATGACCAATAATTCAGAATGTTCATCATGTTGAAACTGAATAGAACGTTGGAATTGACCGAATTCGGCAAATGGCAAGAGTATTCAAAGTGATCAGAGTGATAAAACCAGCCAGACTAATCAAAATAGCCTGAATGCCCAATAATTCAGAATGTTCATCATGTTCAAACTGAATAGAATGTTGGAATTGACCGAATTCGTCAAATGGCAAGAGTATTCAAAGTGATCAGAGTGATAAAACCAGCCAGACTAATCAAAATAGTGTGAATGCCGAATAATTCAGAATGTTCATCATGTTGAAACTGAATAGAACGTTGGAATTGACCGAATTCGTCAAATGGCAAGATTATTATCAAAGTGATCAGAGTGATAAAACCAGCTACAATAATCAAAATAGCCTGAATGACCAATAATTCAGAATGTTCATCATGTTGAAACTGAATATAACGTTGGAATTGACCGAATTCGTCAAATGGCAAGAGTATTCAAAGTGATCAGAGTGATAAAACCACCTACAATGGTCAAAATAGCCTGAATGACCAATAATTCAGAATGTTCATCATGTTGAAACTGAATATAACTTTGGAATTGACCGAATTCGTCAAATGGCAAGAGTATTCAAAGTGATCAGAGTGATAAAACCAGCCAGACTAATCAAAATAGCCTGAATGCCCAATAATACAGAATGTTCATCATGTTGAAACTGAATAGAACGTTGGAATTGACCGAATTCGTTAAATGGCAAGAGTATTCAAAGTGATCAGAGTGATTAAACCAGCTACAATAGTCAAAATAGCCTGAATGCCCAATAATTCAGAATGTTCATCATGTTGAAACTGAATAGAACGTTGGAATTGACCGAATTCGTCAAATGGCAAGATTATTCAAAGTGATCAGAGTGATAAAACCAGCCAGACTAATCAAAATAGCCTGAATGCCCAATAATTCAGAATGTTCATCATGTTGAAACTGAATAGAACGTTGGAATTGACCGAATTCGTCAAATGGCAAGAGTATTCAAAGTGATCAGAGTGAATAAACCAGCTACAATAGTCAAAATAGCCTGAATGCCCAATAATTCAGAATGTTCATCATGTTCAAACTGAAAAGAACGTTGGAATTGACCGAATTCGTCAAATGGCAAGATTATTATCAAAGTGATCAGAGTGATAAAACCAGCTACAATAGTCTAAATAGCCTGAATGCCCAATACTTCAGAATGGTCATCATGTTGAAACTGAATAGAACGTTGGAATTCACCGAATTCGTCAAATGGCAAGAGCATTCAAAGTGATCAGAGTGAATAAACCAGCTACAATAGTCAAAATAGCCTGAATGCCCAATAATTCAGAATGTTCATCATGTTCAAACTGAATAGAACGTTGGAATTGACCGAATTCGTCAAATGGCAAGATTATTATCAAAGTGATCAGAGTGATAAAACCAGCTACAATAGTCAAAATAGCCTGAATGCCCAATAATTCAGAATGTTCATCATGTTGAAACTGAATAGAACGTTGGAATTCACCGAATTCGTCAAATGGCAAGAGCATTCAAAGTGATCAGAGTGAATAAACCAGCTACAATAGTCAAAATAGCCTGAATGCCCAATAATTCAGAATGTTCATCATGTTCAAACTGAATAGAACGTTGGAATTGACCGAATTCGTCAAATGGCAAGAGTATTCAAAGTGATCAGAGTGATAAAACCACCTACAATGGTCAAAATAGCCTGAATGACCAATAATTCAGAATGTTCATCATGTTGAAACTGAATAGAACGTTGGAATTCACCGAATTCGTCAAATGCCAAGAGCATTCAAAGTGATCAGAGTGAATAAACCAGCTACAATACTCAAAATAGCCTGAATGCCCAATAATTCAGAATGTTCATCATGTTGAAACTGAATAGAACGTTGGAATTCACCGAATTCGTCAAATGGCAAGAGCATTCAAAGTGATCAGAGTGAATAAACCAGCTACAATAGTCAAAATAGCCTGAATGACCAATAATTCAGAATGTTCATCATGTTCAAACTGAATAGAACGTTGGAATTGACCGAATTCGTCAAATGGCAAGAGTATTCAAAGTGATCAGAGTGATAAAACCAGCCAGACTAATCAAAATAGCCTGAATGCCCAATAATTCAGAATGTTCATCATGTTGAAACTGAATATAACGTTGGAATTGACCGAATTCGTCAAATGGCAAGAGTATTCAAAGTGATCAGAGTGATAAAACCACCTACAATGGTCAAAATAGCCTGAATGACCAATAATTCAGAATGTTCATCATGTTCAAACTGAATAGAACGTTGGAATTGACCGAATTCGTCAAATGGCAAGAGTATTCAAAGTGATCAGAGTGATAAAACCAGCCAGACTAATCAAAATAGCCTGAATGCCCAATAATTCAGAATGTTCATCATGTTCAAACTGAATAGAACGTTGGAATTGACCGAATTCGTCAAATGGCAAGAGTATTCAAAGTGATCAGAGTGATAAAACCAGCCAGACTAATCAAAATAGTCTGAATGCCCAATAATTCAGAATGTTCATCATGTTGAAACTGAATAGAACGTTGGAATTGACCGAATTCGTCAAATGGCAAGAGTATTCAAAGTGATAAAACCAGCCAGACTAATCAAAATAGCCTGAATGCCCAATAATTCAGAATGTTCATCATGTTGAAACTGAATAGAACGTTGGAATTGACCGAATTCGTCAAATGGCAAGAGTATTCAAAGTGATCAGAGTGACAAAAACAGCCAGATTAATCAAAATAGCCTGAATGCCCAATAATTCAGAATGTTCATCATGTTGAAATTGAATAGAACGTTGGAATTGACCGAATTCGGCAAATGGCAAGAGTATTCAAAGTGATCAGAGTGATGAAACCAGCCAGACTAATCAAAATAGCCTGAATGCCCAATAATTCAGAATGTTCATCATGTTGAAACTGAATAGAACGTTGGAATTGGCCGAATTCCTCAAATGGCAAGAGTATTCAAAGTGATCAGAGTGATAATTCAGAATGTTCATCATGTTGAAACTGAATAGAACGTTGGAATTGACCGAATTCGTCAAATGGCAAGATTATTATCAAAGTGATCAGAGTGATAAAACCAGCTACAATAGTCAAAATAGCCTGAATGTCCAATAATTCAGAATGTTCATCATGTTGAAACTGAATAGAACGTTGGAATTGACCGAATTCGTCAAATGGCAAGATTATTATCAAAGTGATCAGAGTGATAAAACCAGCTACAATAATCAAAATAGCCTGAATGATCAATAATTCAGAATGTTCATCATGTTGAAACTGAATATAACGTTGGAATTGACCGAATTCGTCAAATGGCAAGAGTATTCAAAGTGATCAGAGTGATAAAACCACCTACAATGGTCAAAATAGCCTGAATGACCAATAATTCAGAATGTTCATCATGTTGAAACTGAATAGAACGTTGGAATTGACCGAATTCGGCAAATGGCAAGAGTATTCAAAGTGATCAGAGTGATAAAACCAGCCAGACTAATCAAAATAGTCTGAATGCCCAATAATTCAGAATGTTCATCATGTTGAAACTGAATAGAACGTTGGAATTGACCGAATTCGTCAAATGGCAAGATTATTATCAAAGTGATCAGAGTGATAAAACCAGCTACAATAGTCAAAATAGCCTGAATGTCCAATAATTCAGAATGTTCATCATGTTGAAACTGAATAGAACGTTGGAATTGACCGAATTCGTCAAATGGCAAGATTATTATCAAAGTGATCAGAGTGATAAAACCAGCTACAATAATCAAAATAGCCTGAATGATCAATAATTCAGAATGTTCATCATGTTGAAACTGAATATAACGTTGGAATTGACCGAATTCGTCAAATGGCAAGAGTATTCAAAGTGATCAGAGTGATAAAACCACCTACAATGGTCAAAATAGCCTGAATGACCAATAATTCAGAATGTTCATCATGTTGAAACTGAATATAACGTTAGAATTGACCGAATTCGTCAAATGGCAAGAGTATTCAAAGTGATCAGAGTGATGAAACCAGCCAGACTAATCAAAATAGCCTGAATGCCCAATAATTCAGAATGTTCATCATGTTGAAACTGAATAGAACGTTGGAATTGACCGAATTCGTCAAATGGCAAGAGTATTCAAAGTGATCAGAGTGATGAAACCAGCCAGACTAATCAAAATAGCCTGAATGCCCAATAATTCAGAATGTTCATCATGTTCAAACTGAATAGAACGTTGGAATTGACCGAATTCGTCAAATGGCAAGAGTATTCAAAGTGATCAGAGTGATAAAACCAGCCAGACTAATCAAAATAGTCTGAATGCCCAATAATTCAGAATGTTCATCATGTTGAAACTGAATAGAACGTTGGAATTGACCGAATTCGTCAAATGGCAAGAGTATTCAAAGTGACAAAAACAGCCAGATTAATCAAAATAGCCTGAATGCCCAATAATTCAGAATGTTCATCATGTTGAAATTGAATAGAACGTTGGAATTGACCGAATTCGGCAAATGGCAAGAGTATTCAAAGTGATCAGAGTGATGAAACCAGCCAGACTAATCAAAATAGCCTGAATGCCCAATAATTCAGAATGTTCATCATGTTGAAACTGAATAGAACGTTGGAATTGACCGAATTCCTCAAATGGCAAGAGTATTCAAAGTGATCAGAGTGATAATTCAGAATGTTCATCATGTTGAAACTGAATAGAACGTTGGAATTGACCGAATTCGTCAAATGGCAAGATTATTATCAAAGTGATCAGAGTGATAAAACCAGCTACAATAGTCAAAATAGCCTGAATGTCCAATAATTCAGAATGTTCATCATGTTGAAACTGAATAGAACGTTGGAATTGACCGAATTCGTCAAATGGCAAGATTATTATCAAAGTGATCAGAGTGATAAAACCAGCTACAATAATCAAAATAGCCTGAATGATCAATAATTCAGAATGTTCATCATGTTGAAACTGAATATAACGTTGGAATTGACCGAATTCGTCAAATGGCAAGAGTATTCAAAGTGATCAGAGTGATAAAACCACCTACAATGGTCAAAATAGCCTGAATGACCAATAATTCAGAATGTTCATCATGTTGAAACTGAATAGAACGTTGGAATTGACCGAATTCGGCAAATGGCAAGAGTATTCAAAGTGAGCAGAGTGATAAAACCAGCCAGACTAATCAAAATAGTCTGAATGCCCAATAATTCAGAATGTTCATCATGTTGAAACTGAATAGAACGTTGGAATTGACCGAATTCGTCAAATGGCAAGATTATTATCAAAGTGATCAGAGTGATAAAACCAGCTACAATAATCAAAATAGCCTGAATGACCAATAATTCAGAATGTTCATCATGTTGAAACTGAATATAACGTTGGAATTGACCGAATTCGTCAAATGGCAAGAGTATTCAAAGTGATCAGAGTGATAAAACCACCTACAATGGTCAAAATAGCCTGAATGACCAATAATTCAGAATGTTCATCATGTTGAAACTGAATATAACGTTAGAATTGACCGAATTCGTCAAATGGCAAGAGCATTCAAAGTGAATAAACCAGCTACAATAGTCAAAATAGACTGAATGCCCAATAATTCAGAATGTTCATCATGTTAAAACTGAATAGAACGTTGGAATTGACGGAATTCGTCAAATGGCAAGAGTATTCAAAGTGATCAGAGTGATGAAACCAGCCAGACTAATCAAAATAGTCTGAATGCCCAATAATTCAGAATGTTCATCATGTTGAAACTGAATAGAGCGTTGGAATTGACCGAATTCGTCAGAGTGATAAAACCAGCCAGACTAATCAAAATAGTCTGAATGCCCAATAATTCAGAATGTTCATCATGTTGAAACTGAATAGAGCGTTGGAATTGACCGAATTCGTCAAATGGCAAGAGTGATAATTCAGAATGTTCATCATGTTGAAACTGAATAGAACGTTGGAATTGACCGAATTCGTCAAATGGCAAGAGTATTCAAAGTGATCAGAGTGATGAAACCAGCCAGACTAATCAAAATAGCCTGAATGCCCAATAATTCAGAATGTTCATCATGTTCAAACTGAATAGAACGTTGGAATTGACCGAATTCGTCAAATGGCAAGAGTATTCAAAGTGATCAGAGTGATAAAACCAGCCAGACTAATCAAAATAGTCTGAATGCCCAATAATTCAGAATGTTCATCATGTTGAAACTGAATAGAACGTTGGAATTGACCGAATTCGTCAAATGGCAAGAGTATTCAAAGTGACAAAAACAGCCAGATTAATCAAAATAGCCTGAATGCCCAATAATTCAGAATGTTCATCATGTTGAAATTGAATAGAACGTTGGAATTGACCGAATTCGGCAAATGGCAAGAGTATTCAAAGTGATCAGAGTGATGAAACCAGCCAGACTAATCAAAATAGCCTGAATGCCCAATAATTCAGAATGTTCATCATGTTGAAACTGAATAGAACGTTGGAATTGACCGAATTCCTCAAATGGCAAGAGTATTCAAAGTGATCAGAGTGATAATTCAGAATGTTCATCATGTTGAAACTGAATAGAACGTTGGAATTGACCGAATTCGTCAAATGGCAAGATTATTATCAAAGTGATCAGAGTGATAAAACCAGCTACAATAGTCAAAATAGCCTGAATGTCCAATAATTCAGAATGTTCATCATGTTGAAACTGAATAGAACGTTGGAATTGACCGAATTCGTCAAATGGCAAGATTATTATCAAAGTGATCAGAGTGATAAAACCAGCTACAATAATCAAAATAGCCTGAATGATCAATAATTCAGAATGTTCATCATGTTGAAACTGAATATAACGTTGGAATTGACCGAATTCGTCAAATGGCAAGAGTATTCAAAGTGATCAGAGTGATAAAACCACCTACAATGGTCAAAATAGCCTGAATGACCAATAATTCAGAATGTTCATCATGTTGAAACTGAATAGAACGTTGGAATTGACCGAATTCGGCAAATGGCAAGAGTATTCAAAGTGAGCAGAGTGATAAAACCAGCCAGACTAATCAAAATAGTCTGAATGCCCAATAATTCAGAATGTTCATCATGTTGAAACTGAATAGAACGTTGGAATTGACCGAATTCGTCAAATGGCAAGATTATTATCAAAGTGATCAGAGTGATAAAACCAGCTACAATAATCAAAATAGCCTGAATGACCAATAATTCAGAATGTTCATCATGTTGAAACTGAATATAACGTTGGAATTGACCGAATTCGTCAAATGGCAAGAGTATTCAAAGTGATCAGAGTGATAAAACCACCTACAATGGTCAAAATAGCCTGAATGACCAATAATTCAGAATGTTCATCATGTTGAAACTGAATATAACGTTAGAATTGACCGAATTCGTCAAATGGCAAGAGCATTCAAAGTGAATAAACCAGCTACAATAGTCAAAATAGACTGAATGCCCAATAATTCAGAATGTTCATCATGTTAAAACTGAATAGAACGTTGGAATTGACGGAATTCGTCAAATGGCAAGAGTATTCAAAGTGATCAGAGTGATGAAACCAGCCAGACTAATCAAAATAGTCTGAATGCCCAATAATTCAGAATGTTCATCATGTTGAAACTGAATAGAGCGTTGGAATTGACCGAATTCGTCAGAGTGATAAAACCAGCCAGACTAATCAAAATAGTCTGAATGCCCAATAATTCAGAATGTTCATCATGTTGAAACTGAATAGAGCGTTGGAATTGACCGAATTCGTCAAATGGCAAGAGTGATAATTCAGAATGTTCATCATGTTGAAACTGAATAGAACGTTGGAATTGACCGAATTCGTCAATTGGCAAGATTATTATCAAAGTGATCAGAGTGATAAAACCAGCTACAATAGTCAAAATAGCCTGAATGCCCAATAATTCAGAATGTTCATCATGTTCAAACTGAATAGAACGTTGGAATTGACCGAATTCGTCAAATGGCAAGAGTATTCAAAGTGATCAGAGTGAAAAACCAGCCAGACTAATCAAAATAGTCTGAATGCCCAATAATTCAGAATGTTCATCATGTTGAAACTGAATAGAACGTTGGAATTCACCGAATTCGTCAAATGGCAAGAGCATTCAAAGTGATCAGAGTGAATAAACCAGCTACAATAGTCAAAAAAAAAAAAAAAATGACCAATAATTCAGAATGTTCATCATGTTCAAACTGAATAGAACGTTGGAATTGACCGAATTCGTCAAATGGCAAGAGTATTCAATGTGATCAGAGTGAAAAACCTGCCAGACTAATCAAAATAGTCTGAATGCCCAATAATTCAGAATGTTCATCATGTTGAAACTGAATAGAACGTTGGAATTGACCGAATTCGGCAAATGGCAAGAGTATTCAAAGTGATCAGAGTGATAAAACCAGCCAGACTAATCAAAATAGCCTGAATGCCCAATAATTCAGAATGTTCATCATGTTCAAACTGAATAGAACGTTGGAATTGACCGAATTCGTCAAATGGCAAGAGTATTCAAAGTGATCAGAGTGATAAAACCAGCCAGACTAATCAAAATAGTCTGAATGCCCAATAATTCAGAATGTTCATCATGTTGAAACTGAATAGAACGTTGGAATTGACCGAATTCGTCAAATGGCAAGATTATTATCAAAGTGATCAGAGTGATAAAACCAGCTACAATAATAAAAATAGCCTGAATGACCAATAATTCAGAATGTTCATCATGTTGAAACTGAATATAACGTTGGAATTGACCGAATTCGTCAAATGGCAAGAGTATTCAAAGTGATCAGAGTGATAAAACCACCTACAATGGTCAAAATAGCCTGAATGACCAATAATTCAGAATGTTCATCATGTTGAAACTGAATATAACGTTGGAATTGACCGAATTCGTCAAATGGCAAGAGTATTCAAAGTGATCAGAGTGATAAAACCAGCCAGACTAATCAAAATAGCCTGAATGCCCAATAATTCAGAATGTTCATCATGTTGAAACTGAATAGAACGTTGGAATTGACCGAATTCGTTAAATGGCAAGAGTATTCAAAGTGATCAGAGTGATTAAACCAGCTACAATAGTCAAAATAGCCTGAATGCCCAATAATTCAGAATGTCCATCATGTTGAAACTGAATAGAACGTTGGAATTGACCGAATTCGTCAAATGGCAAGATTATTCAAAGTGATCAGAGTGATAAAACCAGCCAGACTAATCAAAATAGCCTGAATGCCCAATAATTCAGAATGTTCATCATGTTGAAACTGAATAGAACGTTGGAATTGACCGAATTCGTCAAATGGCAAGAGTATTCAAAGTGATCAGAGTGATAATTCAGAATATTCATCATGTTGAAACTGTATAGAACGTTGGAATTGACCGAATTCGTTAAATGGCAAGAGTATTCAAAGTGATCAGAGTGATAAAACCAGCCATACTAATTAAAATAGCCTGAATGCCCAATAATTCAGAATGTTCATCATGTTGAAACTGAATAGAACGTTGGAATTGACCGAATTCGTCAAATGGCAAGAGTATTCAAAGTGATCAGAGTGACAAAAACAGCCAGACTAGTCAAAATAGCCTGAATGCCCAATAATTCAGAATGTTCATCATGTTGAAATTGAATAGAACGTTGGAATTGACCGAATTCGTCAAATGGCAAGAGTATTCAAAGTGATCATAGTGATAAAACCAGCCAGACTAATCAAAATAGTCTGAATGCCCAATTATTCAGAATGTTCATCATGTTCAAACTGAATAGAAACGTTGGAATTGACCGAATTCGTCAAATGGCAAGAGTATTCAAAGTGATCAGAGTGACAAAAACAGCCAGACTAATCAAAATAGCCTGAATGCCCAATAATTCAGAATGTTCATCATGTTAAAACTGAATAGAACGTTGGGATTGACCGAATTCGTCAAATGGCAAGAGTATTCAAAGTGATCAGAGTGATAAAACCAGCCAGACTAATCAAAATAGTCTGAATGCCCAACAATTCAGAATGTTCATCATGTTGAAACTGAATAGAACGTTGGAATTGACCGAATTCGTCAAATGGCAAGATTATTATCAAAGTGATCAGAGTGATAAAACCAGCTACAATAATCAAAATAGCCTGAATGACCAATAATTCAGAATGTTCATCATGTTGAAACTGAATATAACGTTGGAATTGACCGAATTCGTCAAATGGCAAGAGTATTCAAAGTGATCAGAGTGATAAAACCAGCCAGACTAATCAAAATAGCCTGAATGCCCAATAATTCAGAATGTTCATCATGTTGAAATTGAATAGAACGTTGGAATTGACCGAATTCGTTAAATGGCAAGAGTATTCAAAGTGATCAGAGTGATTAAACCAGCTACAATAGTCAAAATAGCCTGAATGCCCAATAATTCAGAATGTTCATCATGTTGAAACTGAATAGAACGTTGGAATTGACCGAATTCGTCAAATGGCAAGATTATTCAAAGTGATCAGAGTGATAAAACCAGCCAGACTAATCAAAATAGCCTGAATGCCCAATAATTCAGAATGTTCATCATGTTGAAACTGAATAGAACGTTGGAATTGACCGAATTCGTCAAATTGCAAGAGTATTCAAAGTGATCAGAGTGATAATTCAGAATATTCATCATGTTGAAACTGTATAGAACGTTGGAATTGACCGAATTCGTTAAATGGCAAGAGTATTCAAAGTGATCAGAGTGATAAAACCAGCCATACTAATTAAAATAGCCTGAATGCCCAATAATTCAGAATGTTCATCATGTTGAAACTGAATAGAACGTTGGAATTGACCGAATTCGTCAAATGGCAAGAGTATTCAAAGTGATCAGAGTGACAAAAACAGCCAGACTAGTCAAAATAGTCTGAATGCCTAATAATTCAGAATGTTCATCATGTTCAAACTGAATAGAACGTTGGAATTGACCGAATTCGTCAAATGGCAAGAGTATTCAAAGTGATCAGAGTGACAAAAACAGCCAGACTAATCAAAATAGCCTGAATGCCCAATAATTCAGAATGTTCATCATGTTAAACGTTGGAATTGACCGAATTCGTCAAATGGCAAGAGTATTCAAAGTGATCAGAGTGACAAAAACAGCCAGACTAATCAAAATAGCCTGAATGCCCAATAATTCAGAATGTTCATCATGTTAAGACTGAATAGAACGTTGGGATTGACCGAATTCGTCAAATGGCAAGAGTATTCAAAGTGATCAGAGTGATAAAACCAGCCAGACTAATCAAAATAGTCTGAATGCCCAACAATTCAGAATGTCCATCATGTTGAAACTGAATAGAACGTTGGAATTGACCGAATTCGTCAAATAGCAAGAGTATTCAAAGTGATCAGAGTGATAAAACCAGCCAGACTAATCAAAATAGCCTGAATGCCCAATAATTCAGAATGTTCATCATGTTGAAACTGAATAGAACGTTGGAATTGACCGAATTCGTTAAATGGCAAGAGTATTCAAAGTGATCAGAGTGATTAAACCAGCTACAATAGTCAAAATAGCCTGAATGCCCAATAATTCAGAATGTTCATCATGTTGAAACTGAATAGAACGTTGGAATTGACCGAATTCGTCAAATGGCAAGATTATTCAAAGTGATCAGAGTGATAAAACCAGCCAGACTAATCAAAATAGCCTGAATGCCCAATAATTCAGAATGTTCATCATGTTGAAACTGAATAGAACGTTGGAATTGACCGAATTCGTCAAATTGCAAGAGTATTCAAAGTGATCAGAGTGATAAAACCAGCCAGACTAATCAAAATAGTCTGAATGCCCAATTATTCAGAATGTTCATCATGTTCAAACTGAATAGAAACGTTGGAATTGACCGAATTCGTCAAATGGCAAGAGTATTCAAAGTGATCAGAGTGATAAAACCAGCCAGACTAATCAAAATAGTCTGAATGCCCAATTATTCAGAATGTTCATCATGTTCAAACTGAATAGAAACGTTGGAATTGACCGAATTCGTCAAATGGCAAGAGTATTCAAAGTGATCAGAGTGACAAAAACAGCCAGACTAATCAAAATAGCCTGAATGCCCAATAATTCAGAATGTTCATCATGTTAAAACTGAATAGAACGTTGGGATTGACCGAATTCGTCAAATGGCAAGAGTATTCAAAGTGATCAGAGTGATAAAACCAGCCAGACTAATCAAAATAGTCTGAATGCCCAACAATTCAGAATGTTCATCATGTTGAAACTGAATAGAACGTTGGAATTGACCGAATTCGTCAAATGGCAAGATTATTATCAAAGTGATCAGAGTGATAAAACCAGCTACAATAATCAAAATAGCCTGAATGACCAATAATTCAGAATGTTCATCATGTTGAAACTGAATATAACGTTGGAATTGACCGAATTCGTCAAATGGCAAGAGTATTCAAAGTGATCAGAGTGATAAAACCAGCCAGACTAATCAAAATAGCCTGAATGCCCAATAATTCAGAATGTTCATCATGTTGAAACTGAATAGAACGTTGGAATTGACCGAATTCGTTAAATGGCAAGAGTATTCAAAGTGATCAGAGTGATTAAACCAGCTACAATAGTCAAAATAGCCTGAATGCCCAATAATTCAGAATGTTCATCATGTTGAAACTGAATAGAACGTTGGAATTGACCGAATTCGTCAAATGGCAAGATTATTCAAAGTGATCAGAGTGAAAAAACCAGCCAGACTAATCAAAATAGCCTGAATGCCCAATAATTCAGAATGTTCATCATGTTGAAACTGAATAGAACGTTGGAATTGACCGAATTCGTCAAATGGCAAGAGTATTCAAAGTGATCAGAGTGATAAAACCAGCCAGACTAATCAAAATAGCCTGAATGCCCAATAATTCAGAATGTTCATCATGTTGAAACTGAATAGAACGTTGGAATTGACCGAATTCGTTAAATGGCAAGAGTATTCAAAGTGATCAGAGTGATTAAACCAGCTACAATAGTCAAAATAGCCTGAATGCCCAATAATTCAGAATGTTCATCATGTTGAAACTGAATATAACGTTGGAATTGACCGAATTCGTCAAATGGCAAGAGTATTCAAAGTGATCAGAGTGATAAAACCAGCCAGACTAATCAAAATACCCTGAATGCCCAATAATTCAGAATGTTCATCATGTTGAAACTGAATAGAACGTTGGAATTGACCGAATTCGTTAAATGGCAAGAGTATTCAAAGTGATCAGAGTGATTAAACCAGCTACAATAGTCAAAATAGCCTGAATGCCCAATAATTCAGAATGTTCATCATGTTGAAACTGAATAGAACGTTGGAATTGACCGAATTCGTCAAATGGCAAGATTATTCAAAGTGATCAGAGTGATAAAACCAGCCAGACTAATCAAAATAGCCTGAATGCCCAATAATTCAGAATGTTCATCATGTTGAAACTGAATAGAACGTTGGAATTGACCGAATTCGTCAAATGGCAAGAGTATTCAAAGTGATCAGAGTGATAATTCAGAATATTCATCATGTTGAAACTGAATATAACGTTGGAATTGACCGAATTCGTCAAATGGCAAGATTATTCAAAGTGATCAGAGTGATAAAACCAGCCAGACTAATCAAAATAGCCTGAATGCCCAATAATTCAGAATGTTCATCATGTTGAAACTGAATAGAACGTTGGAATTGACCGAATTCGTCAAATGGCAAGAGTATTCAAAGTGATCAGAGTGATAATTCAGAATATTCATCATGTTGAAACTGTATAGAACGTTGGAATTGACCGAATTCGTTAAATGGCAAGAGTATTCAAAGTGATCAGAGTGATAAAACCAGCCATACTAATTAAAACAGCCTGAATGCCCAATAATTCAGAATGTTCATCATGTTGAAACTGAATAGAACGTTGGAATTGACCGAATTCGTCAAATGGCAAGAGTATTCAAAGTGATCAGAGTGACAAAAACAGCCAGACTAGTCAAAATAGCCTGAATGCCCAATAATTCAGAATGTTCATCATGTTGAAATTGAATAGAACGTTGGAATTGACCGAATTCGTCAAATGGCAAGAGTATTCAAAGTGATCAGAGTGATAAAACCAGCCAGACTAATCAAAATAGTCTGAATGCCCAATTATTCAGAATGTTCATCATGTTCAAACTGAATAGAAACGTTGGAATTGACCGAATTCGTCAAATGGCAAGAGTATTCAAAGTGATCAGAGTGACAAAAACAGCCAGACTAATCAAAATAGCCTGAATGCCCAATAATTCAGAATGTTCATCATGTTAAAACTGAATAGAACGTTGGGATTGACCGAATTCGTCAAATGGCAAGAGTATTCAAAGTGATCAGAGTGATAAAACCAGCCAGACTAATCAAAATAGTCTGAATGCCCAACAATTCAGAATGTTCATCATGTTGAAACTGAATAGAACGTTGGAATTGACCGAATTCGTCAAATGGCAAGATTATTATCAAAGTGATCAGAGTGATAAAACCAGCTACAATAATCAAAATAGCCTGAATGACCAATAATTCAGAATGTTCATCATGTTGAAACTGAATATAACGTTGGAATTGACCGAATTCGTCAAATGGCAAGAGTATTCAAAGTGATCAGAGTGATAAAACCAGCCAGACTAATCAAAATAGCCTGAATGCCCAATAATTCAGAATGTTCATCATGTTGAAACTGAATAGAACGTTGGAATTGACCGAATTCGTTAAATGGCAAGAGTATTCAAAGTGATCAGAGTGATTAAACCAGCTACAATAGTCAAAATAGCCTGAATGCCCAATAATTCAGAATGTTCATCATGTTGAAACTGAATAGAACGTTGGAATTGACCGAATTCGTCAAATGGCAAGATTATTCAAAGTGATCAGAGTGATAAAACCAGCCAGACTAATCAAAATAGCCTGAATGCCCAATAATTCAGAATGTTCATCATGTTGAAACTGAATAGAACGTTGGAATTGACCGAATTCGTCAAATTGCAAGAGTATTCAAAGTGATCAGAGTGATAATTCAGAATATTCATCATGTTGAAACTGTATAGAACGTTGGAATTGACCGAATTCGTTAAATGGCAAGAGTATTCAAAGTGATCAGAGTGATAAAACCAGCCATACTAATTAAAATAGCCTGAATGCCCAATAATTCAGAATGTTCATCATGTTGAAACTGAATAGAACGTTGGAATTGACCGAATTCGTCAAATGGCAAGAGTATTCAAAGTGATCAGAGTGACAAAAACAGCCAGACTAGTCAAAATAGTCTGAATGCCTAATAATTCAGAATGTTCATCATGTTCAAACTGAATAGAACGTTGGAATTGACCGAATTCGTCAAATGGCAAGAGTATTCAAAGTGATCAGAGTAACAAAAACAGCCAGACTAATCAAAATAGCCTGAATGCCCAATAATTCAGAATGTTCATCATGTTAAACGTTGGAATTGACCGAATTCGTCAAATGGCAAGAGTATTCAAAGTGATCAGAGTGACAAAAACAGCCAGACTAATCAAAATAGCCTGAATGCCCAATAATTCAGAATGTTCATCATGTTAAGACTGAATAGAACGTTGGGATTGACCGAATTCGTCAAATGGCAAGAGTATTCAAAGTGATCAGAGTGATAAAACCAGCCAGACTAATCAAAATAGTCTGAATGCCCAACAATTCAGAATGTCCATCATGTTGAAACTGAATAGAACGTTGGAATTGACCGAATTCGTCAAATAGCAAGAGTATTCAAAGTGATCAGAGTGATAAAACCAGCCAGACTAATCAAAATAGCCTGAATGCCCAATAATTCAGAATGTTCATCATGTTGAAACTGAATAGAACGTTGGAATTGACCGAATTCGTTAAATGGCAAGAGTATTCAAAGTGATCAGAGTGATTAAACCAGCTACAATAGTCAAAATAGCCTGAATGCCCAATAATTCAGAATGTTCATCATGTTGAAACTGAATAGAACGTTGGAATTGACCGAATTCGTCAAATGGCAAGATTATTCAAAGTGATCAGAGTGATAAAACCAGCCAGACTAATCAAAATAGCCTGAATGCCCAATAATTCAGAATGTTCATCATGTTGAAACTGAATAGAACGTTGGAATTGACCGAATTCGTCAAATTGCAAGAGTATTCAAAGTGATCAGAGTGATAAAACCAGCCAGACTAATCAAAATAGTCTGAATGCCCAATTATTCAGAATGTTCATCATGTTCAAACTGAATAGAAACGTTGGAATTGACCGAATTCGTCAAATGGCAAGAGTATTCAAAGTGATCAGAGTGATAAAACCAGCCAGACTAATCAAAATAGTCTGAATGCCCAATTATTCAGAATGTTCATCATGTTCAAACTGAATAGAAACGTTGGAATTGACCGAATTCGTCAAATGGCAAGAGTATTCAAAGTGATCAGAGTGACAAAAACAGCCAGACTAATCAAAATAGCCTGAATGCCCAATAATTCAGAATGTTCATCATGTTAAAACTGAATAGAACGTTGGGATTGACCGAATTCGTCAAATGGCAAGAGTATTCAAAGTGATCAGAGTGATAAAACCAGCCAGACTAATCAAAATAGTCTGAATGCCCAACAATTCAGAATGTTCATCATGTTGAAACTGAATAGAACGTTGGAATTGACCGAATTCGTCAAATGGCAAGATTATTATCAAAGTGATCAGAGTGATAAAACCAGCTACAATAATCAAAATAGCCTGAATGACCAATAATTCAGAATGTTCATCATGTTGAAACTGAATATAACGTTGGAATTGACCGAATTCGTCAAATGGCAAGAGTATTCAAAGTGATCAGAGTGATAAAACCAGCCAGACTAATCAAAATAGCCTGAATGCCCAATAATTCAGAATGTTCATCATGTTGAAACTGAATAGAACGTTGGAATTGACCGAATTCGTTAAATGGCAAGAGTATTCAAAGTGATCAGAGTGATTAAACCAGCTACAATAGTCAAAATAGCCTGAATGCCCAATAATTCAGAATGTTCATCATGTTGAAACTGAATAGAACGTTGGAATTGACCGAATTCGTCAAATGGCAAGATTATTCAAAGTGATCAGAGTGAAAAAACCAGCCAGACTAATCAAAATAGCCTGAATGCCCAATAATTCAGAATGTTCATCATGTTGAAACTGAATAGAACGTTGGAATTGACCGAATTCGTCAAATTGCAAGAGTATTCAAAGTGATCAGAGTGATAATTCAGAATATTCATCATGTTGAAACTGAATATAACGTTGGAATTGACCGAATTCGTCAAATGGCAAGAGTATTCAAAGTGATCAGAGTGATAAAACCAGCCAGACTAATCAAAATAGCCTGAATGCCCAATAATTCAGAATGTTCATCATGTTGAAACTGAATAGAACGTTGGAATTGACCGAATTCGTTAAATGGCAAGAGTATTCAAAGTGATCAGAGTGATTAAACCAGCTACAATAGTCAAAATAGCCTGAATGCCCAATAATTCAGAATGTTCATCATGTTGAAACTGAATAGAACGTTGGAATTGACCGAATTCGTCAAATGGCAAGATTATTCAAAGTGATCAGAGTGAAAAAACCAGCCAGACTAATCAAAATAGCCTGAATGCCCAATAATTCAGAATGTTCATCATGTTGAAACTGAATAGAACGTTGGAATTGACCGAATTCGTTAAATGGCAAGAGTATTCAAAGTGATCAGAGTGATAAAACCAGCCATACTAATTAAAATAGCCTGAATGCCCAATAATTCAGAATGTTCATCATGTTGAAACTGAATAGAACGTTGGAATTGACCGAATTCGTCAAATGGCAAGAGTATTCAAAGTGATCAGAGTGACAAAAACAGCCAGACTAGTCAAAATAGTCTGAATGCCTAATATATCAGAATGTTCATCATGTTCAAACTGAATAGAACGTTGGAATTGACCGAATTCGTCAAATGGCAAGAGTATTCAAAGTGATCAGAGTGACAAAAACAGCCAGACTAATCAAAATAGCCTGAATGCCCAATAATTCAGAATGTTCATCATGTTAAACGTTGGAATTGACCGAATTCGTCAAATGGCAAGAGTATTCAAAGTGATCAGAGTGACAAAAACAGCCAGACTAGTCAAAATAGTCTGAATGCCCAATAATTCAGAATGTTCATCATGTTAAAACTGAATAGAACGTTGGGATTGACCGAATTCGTCAAATGGCAAGAGTATTCAAAGTGATCAGAGTGATAAAACCAGCCAGACTAATCAAAATAGTCTGAATGCCCAACAATTCAGAATGTCCATCATGTTGAAACTGAATAGAACGTTGGAATTGACCGAATTCGTCAAATGGCAAGATTATTGTCAAAGTGATCAGAGTGATAAAACCAGCTACAATAATCAAAATAGCCTGAATGACCAATAATTCAGAATGTTCATCATGTTGAAACTGAATATAACGTTGGAATTGACCGAATTCGTCAAATGGCAAGAGTATTCAAAGTGATCAGAGTGATAAAACCAGCCAGACTAATCAAAATAGCCTGAATGCCCAATAATTCAGAATGTTCATCATGTTGAAACTGAATAGAACGTTGGAATTGGCCGAATTCGTTAAATGGCAAGAGTATTCAAAGTGATCAGAGTGATTAAACCAGCTACAATAGTCAAAATAGCCTGAATGCCCAATAATTCAGAATGTTCATCATGTTGAAACTGAATAGAACGTTGGAATTGACCGAATTCGTCAAATTGCAAGAGTATTCAAAGTGATCAGAGTGATAATTCAGAATATTCATCATGTTGAAACTGTATAGAACGTTGGAATTGACCGAATTCGTTAAATGGCAAGAGTATTCAAAGTGATCAGAGTGATAAAACCAGCCATACTAATTAAAATAGCCTGAATGCCCAATAATTCAGAATGTTCATCATGTTGAAACTGAATAGAACGTTGGAATTGACCGAATTCGTCAAATGGCAAGAGTATTCAAAGTGATCAGAGTGACAAAAACAGCCAGACTAGTCAAAATAGTATAATTCAGAATGTTCATCATGTTCAAACTGAATAGAACGTTGGAATTGACCGAATTCGTCAAATGGCAAGAGTATTCAAAGTGATCAGAGTGACAAAAACAGCCAGACTAATCAAAATAGCCTGAATGCCCAATAATTCAGAATGTTCATCATGTTAAACGTTGGAATTGACCGAATTCGTCAAATGGCAAGAGTATTCAAAGTGATCAGAGTGGCAAAAACAGCCAGACTAGTCAAAATAGCCTGAATGCCCAATAATTCAGAATGTTCATCATGTTGAAATTGAATAGAACGTTGGAATTGACCGAATTCGTCAAATGGCAAGAGTATTCAAAGTGATCAGAGTGATGAAACCAGCCGGACTAATCAAAATAGTCTGAATGCCCAATAATTCAGAATGTTCATCATGTTGAAACTGAATATAACGTTGGAATTGACGGAATTCGTCAAATGGCAAGAGTATTCAAAGTGATCAGAGTGATAAAACCACCTACAATAGTCAAAATAGCCTGAATGTCCAATAATTCAGAACGTTCATCATGTTCAAACTGAATAGAACGTTGGAATTGACCGAATTCGTCAAACGGCAGGAGTATTCAAAGTGATCAGAGTGATAAAACCAGCCAGACTAATCAAAATAACGTTGGAATTGACCGAATTCGTCAAATAACAAGAGTAATTAATATGATCAGAGTTATTAAACCAACCATACAAATGAAAATAGCCTGCATGTCCAGTAATTCAGAATGTTCATCATGTTAAAAGTCAATATAACGTTGGAATTGACCGAATTCGTCAAATGGCAAGAGTAATCAATATGATCAGAGTTATAAAACCAACCAGACAAATAAAAATGGCCTGCATGTACAGTAATTCAGAATGTTCATCATGTTAAAAGTCAATACAACGTTGGAATTCACCGAAAACATCAAATGGCACGAATAATCAAACTGATCAGAGTGATAAAACCAACCAGACAAATCAAAATAGCCTGCATGTCCAGTAATTCAGAATGTCCATCATGTTAAAAGTCAATATAACGTTGGAATTGACCGAATTCGTCAAATAACAAGAGTAATCAATATGATCAGAGTTATAAAACGAACCAGACAAATCAAAATAGCCTGCATGTCCAGTAATTCAGAATGTTCATCATGTTAAAAGTCAATATAACGTTGGAATTGACCGAATTCGTCAAATGGCAAGAGTAACCAATATGATCAGAGTTATAAAACAAACCAGACAAATGAAAATAGCCTGCTGGCCCGGAAAATCAAGATGTTCATCATGTTAAAAGTCAATACAACGTTGGAATTCACCGAATTCGTCAAATAACAAGAGTAATCAATATGATCAGAGTTATAAAACCAACCAGACAAATCAAAATAGTCTAAATGTCCCATAATTCAGATTGTTCATCATGTTTAAAGTCAATACAACGTTGGAATTGACCGGATTCGTCAAATGGCATGAATAATCATAGTGATCAGAGTGATAAAACCAGCCAGACAAATGAAAATAACCTGCATGTTCAGTAATTCAGAATGTTCATCATGTTAAAAGTCAATATAACGTTGGAATTGACCGAATTCGTCAAATAACAAGAGTAATCAATATGATCAGAGTTATTAAACGAACCATACAAATGAAAATAGCCTGCATGTCCAGTAATTCAGAATGTTCATCATGTTAAAAGTCAATATAACGTTGGAATTGACCGAATTCGTCAAATGGCAAGAGTAATCAATATGATCAGAGTTATAAAACCAACCAGACAAATGAAAATAGCCTGCATGTCCAGTAATTCAGAATGTTCATCATGTTAAAAGTCAATACAACGTTGGAATTCACCGAAAACGTCAAATGGCACGAATAATCAAACTGATCAGAGTGATAAAACCAACCAGACAAATCAAAATAGCCTGCATTTCCAGTAATTCAGAATGACCATCATGTTAAAAGTCAATATAACGTTGGAATTGACCGAATTCGTCAAATAACAAGAGTAATCAATATGATTAGAGTTATAAAACCAACCATACAAATGAAAATAGCCTGCATGTTCAGTAATTCAGAATGTGCATCATGTTAAAAGTCAATATAACGTTGGAATTGACCGAATTCGTCAAATAACAAGACTAATCAATATGATCAGAGTTATAAAACCAACCATACAAATGAAAATAGCCTGCATGTCCAGTAATTCAGAATGTTCATCATGTTAAAACTCAATACAACGTCGGAATTGACCGAATTCGTCAAATGACAAGAATAATCAAAGTGATCAGAGTTATAAAACTAGCCGGACAAATAAAAATAGCCTGCATGTCCAGTAATTCAGAATGTCCATCATGTTAAAAGTCAATATAACGTTGGAATTGACCGAATTCGTCAAATAACAAGAGTAGTCAATATGATTAGAGCTATAAAACCAACCATACAAATAAAAATAGCCTGCATGTTCAGTAATTCAGAATGTTCATCATGTTAGAAGTCAATATAACGTTGGAATTGACCGAATTCATCAAATAACAAGAGTAATCAATATGATCAGAGTTATAAAACCAACCATACAATTGAAAATAGCCTGCATGTCCAGTAATTCAGAATGTTCATCATGTTAAAACTCAATACAACGTCGGAATTGACCGAATTCGTCAAATGACAAGAATAATCAAAGTGATCAGAGTTATAAAACTAGCCGGACAAATGAAAATAGCCTGCATGTCCAGTAATTCCGAATGTTCATCATGTTAAAAGTCAATACAACGTTAGAATTGACCGAATTCGTCAAATGACAAGAATAATCAAAGTGATCAGAGTTATAAAACTAGCCGGACAAATGAAAATAGCCTGCTTGTCCAGTAATTTCGAATGTTCATCATGTTAAAACTCAATACAACGTTAGAATTGACCGAATTCGTCAAATGGCATGAATAATCAAAGTGATCAGAGTGATAAAACTAGCCGGACAAATGAAAATAGCCTGCATGTCCAGTAATTCAGAATGTTCATCATGTTAAAAGTCAATATAACTTTGGAATTGACCGAATTCGTCAAATTACAAGAGTAATCAATATGATTAGAGTTATAAAACCAACCATACAAATGAAAATAGCCTGCATGTCCAGCAATCCAGAATGTTCATCATGTTAAAAATCAATACAACGTTGGAATTGACCGAATTCGTCAAATCGCATGAATAATCATAGTGATCAGAGTGATTAAACCAGCCAGACAAATGAAAATAGCCTGCATGTTCAGTAATTCATTATGTTCATCATGTTAAAAGTCAATATAACGTTGGAATTGACCGAATTCGTCAAATAACAAGAGTAATAAATATTATCAGAGTTATTAAACCAACCATACAAATGAAAATAGCCTGCATGTCCAGTAATTCAGAATGTTCATCATGTTAAAAGTAAATATAACGTTGGAATTGACCGAATTCGTCAAATGGCAAGAGTAATCAATATGATCAGAGTTATAAAACCAACCAGACAAATGAAAATAGCCTGCATGTCCAGTAATTCAGAATGTTCATCATGTTAAAAGTCAATATAACGTTGGAATTGACCGAATTCGTCAAATAACAAGAGTAATTAATATGATCAGAGTTATTAAACCAACCATACAAATGAAAATAGCCTGCATGTCCAGTAATTCAGAATGTTCATCATGTTAAAAGTCAATATAACGTTGGAATTGACCGAATTCGTCAAATGGCAAGAGTAATCAATATGATCAGAGTTATAAAACCAACCAGACAAATGAAAATAGCCTGCATGTACAGTAATTCAGAATGTTCATCATGTTAAAAGTCAATACAACGTTGGAATTCACCGAAAACATCAAATGGCACGAATAATCAAACTGATCAGAGTGATAAAACCAACCAGACAAATCAAAATAGCCTGCATGTCCAGTAATTCAGAATGTTCATCATGTTAAAAGTCAATATAACGTTGGAATTGACCGAATTCGTCAAATAACAAGAGTAATTAATATGATCAGAGTTATTAAACCAACCATACAAATGAAAATAGCCTGCATGTCCAGTAATTCAGAATGTTCATCATGTTAAAAGTCAATACAACGTTGGAATTGACCGAATTCGTCAAATGGCAAGAGTAATCAATATGATCAGAGTTATAAAACCAACCAGACAAATGAAAATAGCCTGCATGTCCAGTAATTCAGAATGTTCATCATGTTAAAAGTCAATATAACGTTGGAATTGACCGAATTCGTCAAATAACAAGAGTAATTAATATGATCAGAGTTATTAAACCAACCATACAAATGAAAATAGCCTGCATGTCCAGTAATTCAGAATGTTCATCATGTTAAAAGTCAATATAACGTTGGAATTGACCGAATTCGTCAAATAACAAGAGTAATCAATATGATCAGAGTTATAAAACGAACCAGACAAATCAAAATAGCCTGCATGTCCAGTAATTCAGAATGTTCATCATGTTAAAAGTCAATATAACGTTGGAATTGACCGAATTCGTCAAATGGCAAGAGTAACCAATATGATCAGAGTTATAAAACAAACCAGACAAATGAAAATAGCCTGCTGGCCCGGAAAATCAAGATGTTCATCATGTTAAAAGTCAATACAACGTTGGAATTCACCGAATTCGTCAAATAACAAGAGTAATCAATATGATCAGAGTTATAAAACCAACCAGACAAATCAAAATAGTCTAAATGTCCCATAATTCAGATTGTTCATCATGTTTAAAGTCAATACAACGTTGGAATTGACCGGATTCGTCAAATGGCATGAATAATCATAGTGATCAGAGTGATAAAACCAGCCAGACAAATGAAAATAACCTGCATGTTCAGTAATTCAGAATGTTCATCATGTTAAAAGTCAATATAACGTTGGAATTGAACGAATTCGTCAAATAACAAGAGTAATCAATATGATCAGAGTTATTAAACGAACCATACAAATGAAAATAGCCTGCATGTCCAGTAATTCAGAATGTTCATCATGTTAAAAGTCAATATAACGTTGGAATTGACCGAATTCGTCAAATGGCAAGAGTAATCAATATGATCAGAGTTATAAAACCAACCAGACAAATGAAAATAGCCTGCATGTCCAGTAATTCAGAATGTTCATCATGTTAAAAGTCAATACAACGTTGGAATTCACCGAAAACGTCAAATGGCACGAATAATCAAACTGATCAGAGTGATAAAACCAACCAGACAAATCAAAATAGCCTGCATGTCCAGTAATTCAGAATGTTCATCATGTTAAAACTCAATACAACGTCGGAATTGACCGAATTCGTCAAATGACAAGAATAATCAAAGTGATCAGAGTTATAAAACTAAACGGACAAATGAAAATAGCCTGCATGTCCAGTAATTCAGAATGTTGAGCATGTTCAAAGTGAATATAACGTTGGAATTGACCGAATTCCCCAAATGGCATGAATAAGCAAAGTGATCAGAGTTATAAAACCAGCCAGACAAAACAAAATAGTCTGAATGTCCAATAATTCAGATTGTTCATCATGTTTAAAGTCAATACAACATTGGAATTGACCGAATTCGTCAAATGGCATGAATAATCATAGTGATCAGAGTGATAAAACCAACCAGTCAAATGAAAATAGCCTGCGTGTCCAGTAATTCAGAATGTTCATCATGTTAAAAGTCAATACAACGTTGGAATTCACCGAAAACGTCAAATGGCACGAATAATCAAACTGATCAGAGTGATAAAACCAACCAGACAAATCAAAATAGCCTGCATGTCCAGTAATTCAGAATGTCCATCATGTTAAAAGTCAATATAACGTTGGAATTGACCGAATTCGTCAAATAACAAGAGTAATCAATATGATCAGAGTTATAAAACTAGCCGGACATATGAAAATAGCCTGCATGTCCAGTAATTCAGAATGTTCATCATGTTAAAAGTCAATACAACGTTGGAATTCACCGAAAACGTCAAATGGCACGAATAATCAAACTGATCAGAGTGATAAAACCAACCAGACAAATCAAAATAGCCTGCATGTCCAGTAATTCAGAATGTCCATCATGTTAAAAGTCAATATAACGTTGGAATTGACCGAATTCGTCAAATAACGAGAGTAATCAATATGATCAGAGTTATAAAACTAGCCGGACATATGAAAATAGCCTGCATGTCCAGTAATTCAGAATGTACATCATGTTAAAAGTCAATACAACGTTAGAATTGACCGAATTCGTCAAATGGCATGAATAATCAAAGTGATTAGAGTGATAAAACCAACTAGACAAATGAAAATAGCCTGCATGTTCAGTAATTCAGAATGTTCATCATGCTTAAAGTCAATATAACTTTGGAATTGACCGAATTCGTCAAATGGCAAGAGTAATCAATATGATCAGAGTTATAAAACCAACCAGACAAACGAAAATAGCCTGCATGTCCAGTAATTCAGAATGTCCATCATGTTAAAAGTCAATATAACGTTGGAATTGACCGAATTCGTCAAATAACAAGAGTAATCAATATGATCAGAGTTATAAAACCAACCATACAAATGAAAATAGCCTGCATGTCCAGTAATTCAGAATGTTCATCATATTAAAACTCAATACAACGTCGGAATTGACCGAATTCGTCAAATGACAAGAATAATCAAAGTGATCAGAGTTCTAAAACTAGCCGGACAAATAAAAATAGCCTGCATGTCCAGTAATTCACAATGTCCATCATGTTAAAAGTCAATATAACGTTGGAATTGACCGAATTCGTCAAATAACAAGAGTAATCAATATGATTAGAGTTATAAAACCAACCATACAAATGAAAATAGCCTGCATGTCCAGTAATTCAGAATGTTCATCATGTTAAAAGTCAATACAACGTTGGAATTGACCGAATTCGTCAAATGGCATGAATAATCAAAGTGATCAGAGTGATAAAACCAACCAGACAAATCAAAATAGTCTGAATGTCCAATAATTCAGATTGTTCATCATGTTTAAAGTCAATACAACGTTGGAATTGACCGAATTCGTCAAATGGCATGAATAATCAAAGTCATCAGAGTTATAAAACCAACCAGACAAATCAAAATAGCCTGCATGTCCAGTAATTCAGAATGTTCATCATGTTAAAACTCAATATAACGTTGGAATTGACCGAATTCGTCAAATGGCAAGAGTAATCAATATGATCAGAGTTATAAAACCAACCAGACAAATGAAAATAGCCTGCATGTCCAGTAATTCAGAATGTTCAGCATGTTAAAAGTCAATATAACGTTGGAATTGACCGAATTCGTCAAATAACAAGAGTAATCAATATGATCAGAGTTATAAAACCAACCATACAAATGAAAATAGCCAGCATGTCCAGTAATTCAGAATGTTCATCATGTTAAAACTCAATACAACGTCGGAATTGACCGAATTCGTCAAATGACAAGAATAATCAAAGTGATCAGAGTTAAAAAACTAGCCGGACAAATGAAAATAGCCTGCATGTCCAGTAATTCCGAATGTTCATCATGTTAAAAGTCAATACAACGTTAGAATTGACCGAATTCGTCAAATGACAAGAATAATCAAAGTGATCAGAGTTATAAAACTAGCCGGACAAATGAAAATAGCCTGCATGTCCAGTAATTCCGAATGTTCATCATGTTAAAACTCAATACAACGTTAGAATTGACCGAATTCGTCAAATGGCATGAATAATCAAAGTGATCAGAGTGATAAAACTAGCCGGACAAATGAAAATAGCCTGCATGTCCAGTAATTCCGAATGTTCATCATGTTAAAAGTCAATATAACGTTGGAATTGACCGAATTCGTCAAATAACAAGAGTAATAAATATGATCAGAGTTATAAAACCAACCAGACAAATGAAAATAGCCTGAATGTCCAGTAATTCAGAATGTTCATCATGTTAAAAGTCAATATAACGTTGGAATTGACCGAATTCGTCAAATAACAAGAGTAATCAATATGATCAGAGTTATTAAACCAACCAGACAAATCAAAATAGCCTGCATGTCCAGTAATTCAGAATGTTCATCATGTTAAAAGTCAATATAACGTTGGAATTGACCGAATTCGTCAAATAACAAGAGTAATCAATATGATCAGAGTTATTAAACCAACCATACAAATGAAAATAGCCTGCATGTCCAGTAATTCAGAATGTTCATCATGTTAAAAGTCAATATAACGTTGGAATTGACCGAATTCGTCAAATAACAAGAGTAATCAATATGATCAGAGTTATTAAACCAACCATACAAATGAAAATAGCCTGCATGTCCAGTAATTCAGAATGTCCATCATGTTAAAAGTCAATATAACGTTGGAATTGACCGAATTCGTCAAATAACAAGAGTAATCAATATGATCAGAGTTATAAAACGAACCAGACAAATCAAAATAGCCTGCATGTCCAGTAATTCAGAATGTTCATCATGTTAAAAGTCAATATAACGTTGGAATTGACCGAAAACGTCAAATGGCACGAATAATCAAGCTGATCAGAGTGATAAAACCAACCAGACAAAGCAAAATAGCCTGCATGTTCAGTAATTCAGAATGTTCATCATGTTAAAAGTCAATATATCGTTGGAATTGACCGAATTCGTCAAATAACAAGAGTAATCAATATGATCAGAGTTATTGAACCAACCATACAAATGAAAATAGCCTGCATGTCCAGTAATTCAGAATGTTCATCATGTTAAAAGTCAATATAACGTTGGAATTGACCGAATTCGTCAAATAACAAGAGTAATCAATACGATCAGAGTTATAAAACCAACCAGACAAATCAAAATAGCCTGCATGTCCAGTAATTCAGAATGTTCATCATGTTAAAACTCAATACAACGTCGGAATTGACCGAATTCGTCAAATGACAAGAATAATCAAAGTGATCAGAGTTATAAAACTAGCCGGAGAAATGAAAATAGCCTGCATGTCCAGTAATTCAGAATGTTCATCATGTTAAAAGTCAATATATCGTTGGAATTGACCGAATTCGTCAAATGGCAAGAGTAATCAATATGATCAGAGTTATAAAACCAACCAGACAAATGAAAATAGCCTGCATGTCCAGTAATTCAGAATGTTCATCATGTTAAAAGTCAATACAACGTTGGAATTCACCGAAAACGTCAAATGGCACGAATAATCAAACTGATCAGAGTGATAAAACCAACCAGACAAATCAAAGTAGCCTGCATGTCCAGTAATTCAGAATGTCCATCATGTTAAAAGTCAATATAACGTTGGAATTGACCGAATTCGTCAAATGGCAAGAGTAATCAATATGATCAGAGTTATAAAACCAACCATACAAATGAAAATAGCCTGCATGTTCAGTAATTCAGAATGTTCATCATGTTAAAAGTCAATATAACGTTGGAATTGACCGAATTCGTCAAATAACAAGAGTAATCAATATGATCATAGTTATAAAACCAACCATACAAATGAAAATAGCCTGCATGTCCAGTAATTCAGAATGTTCATCATGTTGAAACTCAATACAACGTCGGAATTGACCGAATTCGAACTGATCTGAGTGATAAAACCAACCAGACAAATCAAAATAGCCTGCATGTCCAGTAATTCAGAATGTCCATCATGTTAAAAGTCAATATAACGTTGGAATTGACCGAATTCGTCAAATGGCAAGAGTAATCAATATGATCAGAGTTATAAAACCAACCAGACAAATGAAAATAGCCTGCATGTCCAGTAATTCAGAATGTTCATCATGTTAAAACTCAATACAACGTTGGAATTGACCGAATTCCCCAAATGGCATGAATAAGCAAAGTGATTAGAGTTATAAAACCAGCCAGACAAAACAAAATAGTCTGAATGTCCAATAATTCAGATTGTTCATCATGTTTAAAGTCAAT
This sequence comes from Hydrotaea cyrtoneurina, assembly GCA_958296145.1. Lineage (NCBI taxonomy): Eukaryota > Metazoa > Arthropoda > Insecta > Diptera > Muscidae > Hydrotaea > Hydrotaea cyrtoneurina. Next base: position 58,641,693 of record OY282514.1, read on the forward strand.
ACAACATTGGAATTGACCGAATTCGTCAAATGGCATGAATAATCATAGTGATCAGAGTGATAAAACCAGCCAGACAAATGAAAATAACCTGCATGTTCAGTAATTCAGAATGTTCATCATGTTAAAAGTCAATATAACGTTGGAATTGACCGAATTCGTCAAATGGCAAGAGTAATCAATATGATCAGAGTTATAAAACCAACCAGACAAATGAAAATAGCCTGCACGTCCAGTAATTCAGAATGTTCATCATGTTAAAACTCAATACAACGTTGGAATTGACCGAATTCCCCAAATGGCATGAATAAGCAAAGTGATCAGAGTTATAAAACCAGCCAGACAAAACAAAATAGTCTGAATGTCCAATAATTCAGATTGTTCATCATGTTTAAAGTCAATACAACATTGGAATTGACCGAATTCGTCAAATGGCATGAATAATCATAGTGATCAGAGTGATAAAACCAGCCAGACAAATGAAAATAAACTGCATGTTCAGTAATTCAGAATGTCCATCATGTTAAAAGTCAATATAACGTTGGAATTGATCGAATTCGTCAAATAACAAGAGTAATCAATATGATCAGAGTTATAAAACCAACCATACAAATGAAAATAGCCTGCATGTCCAGTAATTCAGAATGTTCATCATGTTAAAACTCAATACAACGTCGGAATTGACCGAATTCGTCAAATGACAAGAATAATCAAAGTGATCAGAGTTATAAAACTAGCCGGACAAATGAAAATAGCCTGCATGTCCAGTAATTCCGAATGTTCATCATGTTAAAAGTCAATACAACGTTAGAATTGACCGAATTCGTCAAATGACAAGAATAATCAAAGTGATCAGAGTTATAAAACTAGCCGGACAAATGAAAATAGCCTGCATGTCCAGTAATTCCGAATGTTCATCATGTTAAAACTCAATACATCGTTAGAATTGACCGAATTCGTCAAATGGCATGAATAATCAAAGTGATCAGAGTGATAAAACTAGCCGGACAAATGAAAATAGCCTGCATGTCCAGTAATTCAGAATGTTCATCATGTTAAAACTCAATATAACTTTGGAATTAACCGAATTCGTCAAATAACAAGAGTAATCAATATGATTAGAGTTATAAAACCAACCATACAAATGAAAATAGCCTGCATGTCCAGTAATCCAGAATGTTCATCATGTTAAAAATCAATACAACGTTGGAATTGACCGAATTCGTCAAATCGCATGAATAATCATAGTGATCAGAGTGATAAAACCAGCCAGACAAATGAAAATAACCTGCATGTTCAGTAATTCATTATGTTCATCATGTTAAAAGTCAATATAACGTTGGAATTGACCGAATTCGTCAAATAACAAGAGTAATAAATATGATCAGAGTTATTAAACCAACCATACAAATGAAAATAGACTGCATGTCCAGTAATTCAGAATGTTCATCATGTTAAAAGTCAATATAACGTTGGAATTGACCGAATTCGTCAAATGGCAAGAGTAATCAATATGATCAGAGTTATAAAACCAACCATACAAATGAAAATAGCCTCCATGTCCAGTAATTCAGAATGTTCATCATGTTAAAAGTCAATATAACGTTGGAATTGACCGAATTCGTCAAATGGCAAGAGCAATCAATATGATCAGAGTTATAAAACCAACCAGACAAATGAAAATAGCCTGCATATCCAGTAATTCCGAATGTTCATCATGTTAAAAGTCAATACAACGTTAGAATTGACCGAATTCGTCAAATGACAAGAATAATCAAAGTGATCAGAGTTATAAAACTAGCCGGACAAATGAAAATAGCCTGCATGTCCAGTAATTCCGAATGTTCATCATGTTAAAACTCAATACAACGTTAGAATTGACCGAATTCGTCAAATGGCATGAATAATCAAAGTGATCAGAGTGATAAAACTAGCCGGACAAATGAAAATAACCTGCATGTTCAGTAATTCATTATGTTCATCATGTTAAAAGTCAATATAACGTTGGAATTGACCGAATTCGTCAAATAACAAGAGCAATCAATATGATCAGAGTTATAAAACCAACCAGACAAATGAAAATAGCCTGCATGTCCAGTAATTCAGAATGTTCATCATGTTAAAAGTCAATACAACGTTGGAATTCACCGAAAACGTCAAATGGCACGAATAATCAAACTGATCTGAGTGATAAAACCAACCAGACAAATCAAAATAGCCTGCATGTCCAGTAATTCAGAATGTCCATCATGTTAAAAGTCAATATAACGTTGGAATTGACCGAATTCGTCAAATGGCAAGAGTAATCAATATGATCAGAGTTATAAAATCAACCAGACAAATGAAAATAGCCTGCATGTCCAGTAATTCAGAATGTTCATCATGTTAAAACTCAATACAACGTTGGAATTGACCGAATTCCCCAAATGGCATGAATAAGCAAAGTGATCAGAGTTATAAAACCAGCCAGACAAAACAAAATAGTCTGAATGTCCAATAATTCAGATTGTTCATCATGTTTAAAGTCAATACAACATTGGAATTGACCGAATTCGTCAAATGGCATGAATAATCATAGTGATCAGAGTGATAAAACCAGCCAGACAAATGAAAATAACCTGCATGTTCAGTAATTCAGAATGTTCATCATGTTAAAAGTCAATATAACGTTGGAATTGACCGAATTCGTCAAATGGCAAGAGTAATCAATATGATCAGAGTTATAAAACCAACCAGACAAATGAAAATAGCCTGCATGTCCAGTAATTCAGAATGTTCATCACGTTAAAACTCAATACAACGTTGGAATTGACCGAATTCCCCAAATGGCATGAATAAGCAAAGTGATCAGAGTTATAAAACCAGCCAGACAAAACAAAATAGTCTGAATGTCCAATAATTCAGATTGTTCATCATGTTTAAAGTCAATACAACATTGGAATTGACCGAATTCGTCAAATGGCATGAATAATCATAGTGATCAGAGTGATAAAACCAGCCAGACAAATGAAAATAACCTGCATGTTCAGTAATTCAGAATGTTAATCTTGTTAAAAGTCAATACAACGTTGGAATTCACCGAAAACGTCAAATGGCACGAATAATCAAACTGATCAGAGTGATAAAACCAACCAGACAAATCAAAATAGCCTGCATGTCCAGTAATTCAGAATTTCCATCATGTTAAAAGTCAATATAACGTTGGAATTGACCGAATTCGTCAAATGGCAAGAGTAATCAATATGATCAGAGTTATAAAACCAACCAGACAAATCAAAATAGCCTGCATGTCCAGTAATTCAGAATGTTCATCATGTTAAAACTCAATACAACGTCGGAATTGACCGAATTCCCCAAATGGCAAGAGTAATCAATATGATCAGAGTTATAAAACCAACCAGACAAATGAAAATAGCCTGCATGTCCAGTAATTCAGAATGTTCATCATGTTAAAAGTCAATACAACGTTGGAATTCACCGAAAACGTCAAATGGCACGAATAATCAAACTGATCTGAGTGATAAAACCAACCAGACAAATCAAAATAGCCTGCATGTATAGTAATTCAGAATGTCCATCATGTTAAAACTCAATACAACGTTGGAATTGACCGAATTCCCCAAATGGCATGAATAAGCAAAGTGATCAGAGTTATAAAACCAGCCAGACAATACAAAATAGTCTGAATGTCCAATAATTCAGATTGTTCATCATGTTTAAAGTCAATACAACATTGGAATTGACCGAATTCGTCAAATGGCATGAATAATCATAGTGATCAGAGTGATAAAACCAGCCAGACAAATGAAAATAACCTGCATGTTCAGTAATTCAGAATGTTCATCATGTTAAAAGTCAATATAACGTTGGAATTGACCGAATTCGTCAAATGGCAAGAGTAATCAATATGATCAGAGTTATAAAACCAACCAGACAAATGAAAATAGCCTGCATGTCCAGTAATTCAGAATGTTCATCATGTTAAAACTCAATACAACGTTGGAATTGACCGAATTCCCCAAATGGCATGAATAAGCAAAGTGATCAGAGTTATAAAACCAGCCAGACAAAACAAAATAGTCTGAATGTCCAATAATTCAGATTGTTCATCATGTTTAAAGTCAATACAACGTTGGAATTGACCGAATTCGTCAAATGGCATGAATAATCATAGTGATCAGAGTGATAAAACCAGCCAGACAAATGAAAATAACCTGCATGTTCAGTAATTCAGAATGTCCATCATGTTAAAAGTCAATATAACATTGGAATTGATCGAATTCGTCAAATAACAAGAGTAATCAATATGATTAGAGTTATAAAATCAACCATACAAATGAAAATAGCCTGCATGTTCAGTAATTCAGAATGTTCATCATGTTAGAAGTCAATATAACGTTGGAATTGACCGAATTCGTCAAATAACAAGAGTAATCAATATGATCAGAGTTATAAAACCAACCATACAAATGAAAATAGCCTGCATGTCCAGTAATTCAGAATGTTCATCTTGTTAAAACTCAATACAACGTCGGAATTGACCGAATTCGTCAAATGACAAGAATAATCAAAGTGATCAGAGTTATAAAACTAGCCGGACAAATGAAAATAGCCTGCATGTCCAGTAATTCCGAATGTTCATCATGTTAAAACTCAATACAACGTTAGAATTGACCGAATTCGTCAAATGGCATGAATAATCAAAGTGATCAGAGTGATAAAACTAGCCGGACAAATGAAAATAGCCTGCATGTCCAGTAATTCAGAATGTTCATCATGTTAAAACTCAATATAACTTTGGAATTAACCGAATTCGTCAAATTACAAGAGTAATCAATATGATTAGAGTTATAAAACCAACCATACAAATGAAAATAGCCTGCATGTCCAGTAATCCAGAATGTTCATCATGTTAAAAATCAATACAACGTTGGAATTGACCGAATTCGTCAAATCGCATGAATAATCATAGTGATCAGAGTGATAAAACCAGCCAGACAAATGAAAATAACCTGCATGTTCAGTAATTCATTATGTTCATCATGTTAAAAGTCAATATAACGTTGGAACTGACCGAATTCGTCAAATAACAAGAGTAATAAATATGATCAGAGTTATTAAACCAACCATACAAATGAAAATAGACTGCATGTCCAGTAATTCAGAATGTTCATCATGTTAAAAGTCAATATAACGTTGGAATTGACCGAATTCGTCAAATGGCAAGAGTAATCAATATGATCAGAGTTATAAAACCAACCATACAAATGAAAATAGCCTCCATGTCCAGTAATTCAGAATGTTCATCATGTTAAAAGTCAATATAACGTTGGAATTGACCGAATTCGTCAAATAACAAGAGTAATCAATATGATCAGAGTTATAAAACCAGCCAGACAAAACAAAATAGTCTGAATGTCCAATAATTCAGATTGTTCATCATGTTTAAAGTCAATACAACATTGGAATTGACCGAATTCGTCAAATGGCATGAATAATCATAGTGATCAGAGTGATAAAACCAGCCAGACAAATGAAAATAACCTGCATGTTCAGTAATTCAGAATGTTCATCATGTTAAAAGTCAATACAACGTTGGAATTCACCGAAAACGTCAAATGGCACGAATAATCAAACTGATCAGAGTGATAAAACCAACCAGACAAATCAAAATAGCCTGCATGTCCAGTAATTCAGAATTTCCATCATGTTAAAAGTCAATATAACGTTGGAATTGACCGAATTCGTCAAATGGCAAGAGTAATCAATATGATCAGAGTTATAAAACCAACCAGACAAATCAAAATAGCCTGCATGTCCAGTAATTCAGAATGTTCATCATGTTAAAACTCAATACAACGTCGGAATTGACCGAATTCCCCAAATGGCAAGAGTAATCAATATGATCAGAGTTATAAAACCAACCAGACAAATGAAAATAGCCTGCATGTCCAGTAATTCAGAATGTTCATCATGTTAAAAGTCAATACAACGTTGGAATTCACCGAAAACGTCAAATGGCACGAATAATCAAACTGATCTGAGTGATAAAACCAACCAGACAAATCAAAATAGCCTGCATGTCCAGTAATTCAGAATGTCCATCATGTTAAAACTCAATACAACGTTGGAATTGACCGAATTCCCCAAATGGCATGAATAAGCAAAGTGATCAGAGTTATAAAACCAGCCAGACAAAACAAAATAGTCTGAATGTCCAATAATTCAGATTGTTCATCATGTTTAAAGTCAATACAACATTGGAATTGACCGAATTCGTCAAATGGCATGAATAATCATAGTGATCAGAGTGATAAAACCAGCCAGACAAATGAAAATAACCTGCATGTTCAGTAATTCAGAATGTTCATCATGTTAAAAGTCAATATAACGTTGGAATTGACCGAATTCGTCAAATGGCAAGAGTAATCAATATGATCAGAGTTATAAAACCAACCAGACAAATGAAAATAGCCTGCATGTCCAGTAATTCAGAATGTTCATCATGTTAAAACTCAATACAACGTTGGAATTGACCGAATTCCCCAAATGGCATGAATAAGCAAAGTGATCAGAGTTATAAAACCAGCCAGACAAAACAAAATAGTCTGAATGTCCAATAATTCAGATTGTTCATCATGTTTAAAGTCAATACAACGTTGGAATTGACCGAATTCGTCAAATGGCATGAATAATCATAGTGATCAGAGTGATAAAACCAGCCAGACAAATGAAAATAACCTGCATGTTCAGTAATTCAGAATGTCCATCATGTTAAAAGTCAATATAACGTTGGAATTGATCGAATTCGTCAAATAACAAGAGTAATCAATATGATTAGAGTTATAAAATCAACCATACAAATGAAAATAGCCTGCATGTTCAGTAATTCAGAATGTTCATCATGTTAGAAGTCAATATAACGTTGGAATTGACCGAATTCGTCAAATAACAAGAGTAATCAATATGATCAGAGTTATAAAACCAACCATACAAATGAAAATAGCCTGCATGTCCAGTAATTCAGAATGTTCATCATGTTAAAACTCAAAACAACGTCGGAATTGACCGAATTCATCAAATGACAAGAATAATCAAAGTGATCAGAGTTATAAAACTAGCCGGACAAATGAAAATAGCCTGCATGTCCAGTAATTCCGAATGTTCATCATGTTAAAAGTCAATACAACGTTAGAATTGACCGAATTTGTCAAATGACAAGAATAATCAAAGTGATCAGAGTTATAAAACTAGCCGGACAAATGAAAATAGCCTGCATGTCCAGTAATTCCGAATGTTCATCATGTTAAAACTCAATACAACGTTAGAATTGACCGAATTCGTCAAATGGCATGAATAATCAAAGTGATCAGAGTGATAAAACTAGCCGGAAAAATGAAAATAGCCTGCATGTCCAGTAATTCAGAATGTTCATCATGTTAAAACTCAATATAACTTTGGAATTAACCGAATTCGTCAAATAACAAGAGTAATCAATATGATTAGAGTTATAAAACCAACCATACAAATGAAAATATCCTGCATGTCCAGTAATCCAGAATGTTCATCATGTTAAAAATCAATACAACGTTGGAATTGACCGAATTCGTCAAATCGCATGAATAATCATAGTGATCAGAGTGATGAAACCAGCCAGACAAATGAAAATAACCTGCATGTTCAGTAATTCATTATGTTCATCATGTTAAAAGTCAATATAACGTTGGAATTGACAGAATTCGTCAAATAACAAGAGTAATAAATATGATCAGAGTTATTAAACCAACCATACAAATGAAAATAGACTGCATGTCCAGTAATTCAGAATGTTCATCATGTTAAAAGTCAATATAACGTTGGAATTGACCGAATTCGTCAAATGGCAAGAGTAATCAATATGATCAGAGTTATAAAACCAACCATACAAATGAAAATAGCCTCCATGTCCAGTAATTCAGAATGTTCATCATGTTAAAAGTCAATATAACGTTGGAATTGACCGAATTCGTCAAATGGCAAGAGCAATCAATATGATCAGAGTTATAAAACCAACCAGACAAATGAAAATAGCCTGCATGTCCAGTAATTCAGAATGTTCATCATGTTAAAAGTCAATACAACGTTGGAATTCACCGAAAACGTCAAATGGCACGAATAATCAAACTGATCTGAGTGATAAAACCAACCAGACAAATCAAAATAGCCTGCATGTCCAGTAATTCAGAATGTCCATCATGTTAAAAGTCAATATAACGTTGGAATTGACCGAATTCGTCAAATGGCAAGAGTAATCAATATGATCAGAGTTATAAAACCAACCAGACAAATGAAAATAGCCTGCATGTCCAGTAATTCAGAATGTTCATCATGTTAAAACTCAATACAACGTTGGAATTGACCGAATTCCCCTAATGGCATGAATAAGCAAAGTGATCAGAGTTATAAAACCAGCCAGACAAAACAAAATAGTCTGAATGTCCAATAATTCAGATTGTTCATCATGTTTAAAGTCAATACAACATTGGAATTGACCGAATTCGTCAAATGGCATGAATAATCATAGTGATCAGAGTGATAAAACCAGCCAGACAAATGAAAATAACCTGCATGTTCAGTAATTCAGAATCTTCATCATGTTAAAAGTCAATATAACGTTGGAATTGACCGAATTCGTCAAATGGCAAGAGTAATCAATATGATCAGAGTTATAAAACCAACCAGACAAATGAAAATAGCCTGCATGTCCAGTAATTCAGAATGTTCATCATGTTAAAACTCAATACAACGTTGGAATTGACCGAATTCCCCAAATGGCATGAATAAGCAAAGTGATCAGAGTTATAAAACCAGCCAGACAAAACAAAATAGTCTGAATGTCCAATAATTCAGATTGTTCATCATGTTTAAAGTCAATACAACATTGGAATTGACCGAATTCGTCAAATGGCATGAATAATCATAGTGATCAGAGTGATAAAACCAGCCAGACAAATGAAAATAACCTGCATGTTCAGTAATTCAGAATGTTCATCATGTTAAAAGTCAATACAACGTTGGAATTCACCGAAAACGTCAAATGGCACGAATAATCAAACTGATCAGAGTGATAAAACCAACCAGACAAATCAAAATAGCCTGCATGTCCAGTAATTCAGAATTTCCATCATGTTAAAAGTCAATATAACGTTGGAATTGACCGAATTCGTCAAATGGCAAGAGTAATCAATATGATCAGAGTTATAAAACCAACCAGACAAATCAAAATAGCCTGCATGTCCAGTAATTCAGAATGTTCATCATGTTAAAACTCAATACAACGTCGGAATTGACCGAATTCCCCAAATGGCAAGAGTAATCAATATGATCAGAGTTATAAAACCAACCAGACAAATGAAAATAGCCTGCATGTCCAGTAATTCAGAATGTTCATCATGTTAAAAAGGAATTGACCGAATTCGTCAAATGGCAAGAGTAATCAATATGATCAGAGTTATAAAACCAACCAGACAAATCAAAATAGCCTGCATGTCCAGTAATTCAGAATGTTCATCATGTTAAAACTCAATACAACGTCGGAATTGACCGAATTCCCCAAATGGCAAGAGTAATCAATATGATCAGAGTTATAAAACCAACCAGACAAATGAAAATAGCCTGCATGTCCAGTAATTCAGAATGTTCATCATGTTAAAAGTCAATTCGAATTCGTCAAATGGCAAGAGTAATCAATATGATCAGAGTTATAAAACCAACCAGACAAATCAAAATAGCCTGCATGTCCAGTAATTCAGAATGTTCATCATGTTAAAACTCAATACAACGTCGGAATTGACCGAATTCCCCAAATGGCAAGAGTAATCAATATGATCAGAGTTATAAAACCAACCAGACAAATGAAAATAGCCTGCATGTCCAGTAATTCAGAATGTTCATCATGTTAAAAGTCAATTTGGAATTCACCGAAAACGTCAAATGGCACGAATAATCAAACTGATCAGAGTGATAAAAACAACCAGACAAATCAAAATAGCCTGCATGTCCAGTAATTCAGAATTTCCATCATGTTAAAAGTCAATATAACGTTGGAATTGACCGAATTTGTCAAATAACAAGAGTAATCAATATGATCAGAGTTATAAAACCAACCAGACAAATCAAAATAGCCTGCATGTCCAGTAATTCAGAATGTTCATCATGTTAAAACTCAATACAACGTCGGAATTGACCGAATTCGTCAAATGACAAGAATAATCAAAGTGATCAGAGTTATAAAACTAGCTGGACAAATGAAAATAGCCTGCATGTCCAGTAATTCAGAATGTTCATCATGTTAAAAGTCAATACAACGTTAGAATTGACCGAATTCGTCAAATGGCATGAATAATCAAAGTGATCAGAGTGATAAAACCAACTAGACAAATGAAAATAGCCTGCATGTTCAGTAATTCAGAATGTTCATCATGTTAAAAGTCAATATAACGTTGGAATTGACCGAATTCGTCAAATGGAAAGAGTAATCAATATGATCAGAGTTATAAAACCAACCAGACAAATGAAAATAGCCTGCATGTCCAGTAATTCAGAATGTTCATCATGTTAAAAGTCAATACAACGTTGGAATTCACCGAAAACGTCAAATGGCACGAATAATCAAACTGATCAGAGTGATAAAACCAACCAGACAAATCAAAATAGCCTGCATGTCCAGTAATTCAGAATGTCCATCATGTTAAAAGTCAATATAACGTTGGAATTGACCGAATTCGTCAAATGACAAGAGTAATCAATATGATCAGAGTTATAAAACCAACCAGACAAATCAAAATAGCCTGCATGTCCAGTAATTCAGAATGTTCATCATGTTAAAACTCAATACAACGTCGGAATTGACCGAATTCGCCAAATGACAAGAATAATCAAAGTGATCAGAGTTATAAAACTAGCCGGACAAATGAAAATAGCCTGCATGTTCAGTAATTCAGAATGTTCATCATGTTAAAAGTCAATACAACGTTAGAATTGACCGAATTCGTCAAATGGCATGAATAATCAAAGTGATCAGAGTGATAAAACCAACTAGACAAATGAAAATAGCCAGCATGTTCTGTAATTCAGAATGCTCATCATGTTAAAAGTCAATATAACGTTGGAATTGACCGAATTCGTCAAATAACAAGAGTAATCAATATGATTAGAGTTATAAAACCAACCATACAAATGAAAATAGCCTGCATGTCCAGTAATTCAGAATGTCCATCATGTTAAAAGTCAATACAACGTTGGAATTGACCGAATTCGTCAAATGGCATGAATAATCAAAGTGATCAGAGTGATAAAACCAACCAGACAAATCAAAATAGTCTGAATGTCCAAAAATTCAGATTGTTCATCATGTTTAAAGTCAATACAACGTTGGAATTGACCGAATTCATCAAATGGCATGAATAATCAAAGTGATCAGAGTGATAAAACCAACCAGACAAATCAAAATAGTCTGAATGTCCAATAATTCAGATTGTTCATCATGTTAAAAGTCAATACAACGTTGGAATTGACCGAAAACGTCAAATGGCACGAATAATCAAACTGATCAGAGTGATAAAACCAACCAGACAAATCAAAATAGTCTGAATGTCCAATAATTCCGATTGTTGAGCATGTTCAAAGTCAATACAACGTTGGAATTGACCGAATTCGTCAAATAACAAGAGTAATCAATATGATCAGAGTTATTAAACAATCCATACAAATGAAAATTGCCTGCATGTCCAGTAATTCAGAATGTTCATCATGTTAAAAGTCAATATAACGTTGGAATTGACCGAATTCGTCAAATGGCAAGAGTAATCAATATGATCAGAGTTATAAAACCAACCAGACAAATGAAAATAGCCTGCATGTCCAGTAATTCAGAATGTTCATCATGTTAAAAGTCAATACAACGTTGGAGTTGACCGAAAACGTCAAATGGCACGAATAATCAAACTGATCAGAGTGATAAAACCAACCAGACAAATCAAAATAGCCTGCATGTCCAGAAATTCAGAATGTCCATCATGTTAAAAGTCAATATAACGTTGGAATTGACCGAATTCGTCAAATAACAAGAGTAATGAATATGATCAGAGTTATAAAACCAACCAGACAAATCAAAATAGCCTGCATGTCCAATAATTCAGATTGTTCATCATGTTTAAAGTCAATACAACGTTGGCATTGACCGAATTCGTCAAATGGCAAGAGTAATCAATATGATCAGAGTTATAAAACCAACCAGACAAATGAAAATAGCCTGCATGTCCAGTAATTCAGAATGTTCATCATGTTAAAAGTCAATATAACGTTGGAATTGACCGAATTCGTCAAATAACAAGAGTAATCAAACTGATCAGAGTGATAAAACCAACCAGACAAATCAAAATAGCCTGCATGTCCAGTAATTCAGAATGTCCATCATGTTAAACGTCAATATAACGTTGGAATTGACCGAATTCGTCAAATAACAAGAGTAATCAATATGATCAGAGTTATAAAACCAACCAGACAAATCAAAATAGCCTGCATGTCCAGTAATTCAGAATGTTCATCATGTTAAAACTCAATACAACGTCGGAATTGACCGAATTCGTCAAATGGCATGAATAATCAAAGTGATCAGAGTGATAAAACCAACTAGACAAATGAAAATAGCCTGCATGTTCAGTAATTCAGAATGTTCATCATGTTAAAAGTCAATACAACGTTGGAATTGACCGAATTCGTCAAATGGCATGAATAATCAAAGTGATCAGAGTGATAAAACCAACTAGACAAATGAAAATAGCCTGCATGTTCAGTAATTCATAATGTTCATCATGTTAAAAGTCAATACAACGTTGGAATTGACCGAATTCGTCAAATGGCATGAATAATCAAAGTGATCAGAGTGATAAAACCAACTAGACAAATGAAAATAGCCTGCATGTTCAGTAATTCAGAATGTTCATCATGTTAAAAGTCAATACAACGTTGGAATTGACCGAATTCGTCAAATGGCATGAATAATCAAAGTGATCAGAGTGATAAAACCAACCAGAGAAATCAAAATAGTCTGAATGTCGAATAATTCAGATTGTTCATCATGTTTAATGTCAATACAACGTTGGAATTGACCGAATTCGTCAAATGGCATGAATAATCAAAGTGGTCAGAGTGATAAAACCAACCAGACAAATCAAAATAGTCTGAATGTCCAATATTTCAGATTGTTCGTCATGTTTAAAGTCAATACAACGTTGGAATTGACCGAATTCGTCAAATGGCATGAATAATCAAAGTGATCAGAGTGATAAAACCAACCAGACAAATCAAAATAGTCTGAATGTCCAATAATTCAGATTGTTCATCATGCTAAAAGTCAATACAACGTTGGAATTGACCGAATTCGTCAAATGGCAAGAGTAATCAATATGATCAGAGTTATAAAACCAACCAGACAAATGAAAATAGCCTGCATGTCCAGTAATTCAGAATGTTCATCATGTTAAAAGTCAATACAACGTTGGAATTCACCGAAAACGTCAAATAGCACGAATAATCAAACTGATCAGAGTGATAAAACCAACCAGACAAATCAAAATAGCCTGCATGTCCAGTAATTCAGAATGTCCATCATGTTAAACGTCAATATAACGTTGGAATTGACCGAATTCGTCAAATAACAAGAGTAATCAATATGATCAGAGTTATAAAACCAACCAGACAAATCAAAATAGCCTGCATGTCCAGTAATTCAGAATGTTCATCATGTTAAAACTCAATACAACGTCGGAATTGACCGAATTCGTCAAATGACAAGAATAATCAAAGTGATCAGAGTTATAAAACTAGCCGGACAAATGAAAATAGCCTGCATGTCCAGTAATTCAGAATGTTCATCATGTTAAAAGTCAATACAACGTTAGAATTGACCGAATTCGTCAAATGGCATGAATAATCAAAGTGATCAGAGTGATAAAACCAACTAGACAAATGAAAATAGCCTGCATGTTCAGTAATTCAGAATGTTCATCATGTTAAAAGTCAATATAACGTTGGAATTGACCGAATTCGTCAAATGGCAAGAGTAATCAATATGATCAGAGTTATAAAACCAACCAGACAAATGAAAATAGCCTGCATGTCCAGTAATTCAGAATGTTCATCATGTTAAAAGTCAATACAACGTTGGAATTCACCGAAAACGTCAAATGGCACGAATAATCAAACTGATCAGAGTGATAAAACCAACCAGACAAATCAAAATAGCCTGCATGTCCAGTAATTCAGAATGTCCATCATGTTGAAAGTCAATATAACGTTGGAATTGACCGAATTCGTCAAATGACAAGAGTAATCAATATGATCAGAGTTATAAAACCAACCAGACAAATCAAAATAGCCTGCATGTCCAGTAATTCAGAATGTTCATCATGTTAAAACTCAATACAACGTCGGAATTGACCGAATTCGCCAAATGACAAGAATAATCAAAGTGATCAGAGTTATAAAACTAGCCGGACAAATGAAAATAGCCTGCATGTTCAGTAATTCAGAATGTTCATCATGTTAAAAGTCAATACAACGTTAGAATTGACCGAATTCGTCAAATGGCATGAATAATCAAAGTGATCAGAGTGATAAAACCAACTAGACAAATGAAAATAGCCTGCATGTTCTGTAATTCAGAATGCTCATCATGTTAAAAGTCAATATAACGTTGGAATTGACCGAATTCGTCAAATAACAAGAGTAATCAATATGATTAGAGTTATAAAACCAACCATACAAATGAAAATAGCCTGCATGTCCAGTAATTCAGAATGTCAATCATGTTAAAAGTCAATACAACGTTGGAATTGACCGAATTCGTCAAATGGCATGAATAATCAAAGTGATCAGAGTGATAAAACCAACCAGACAAATCAAAATAGTCTGAATGTCCAATAATTCAGATTGTTCATCATGTTTAAAGTCAATACAACGTTGGAAATGACCGAAAACGTCAAATGGCACGAATAATCAAACTGATCAGAGTGATAAAACCAACCAGACAAATCAAAATAGTCTGAATGTCCAATAATTCCGATTGTTGAGCATGTTCAAAGTCAATACAACGTTGGAATTGACCGAATTCGTCAAATAACAAGAGTAATCAATATGATCAGAGTTATTAAACAATCCATACAAATGAAAATTGCCTGCATGTCCAGTAATTCAGAATGTTCATCATGTTAAAAGTCAATATAACGTTGGAATTGACCGAATTCGTCAAATGGCAAGAGTAATCAATATGATCAGAGTTATAAAACCAACCAGACAAATGAAAATAGCCTGCATGTCCAGTAATTCAGAATGTTCATCATGTTAAAAGTCAATACAACGTTGGAGTTGACCGAAAACGTCAAATGGCACGAATAATCAAACTGATCAGAGTGATAAAACCAACCAGACAAATCAAAATAGCCTGCATGTCCAGTAAATCAGAATGTCCATCATGTTAAAAGTCAATATAACGTTGGAATTGACCGAATTCGTCAAATAACAAGAGTAATGAATATGATCAGAGTTATAAAACCAACCAGACAAATCAAAATAGCCTGCATGTCCAATAATTCAGATTGTTCATCATGTTTAAAGTCAATACAACGTTGGCATTGACCGAATTCGTCAAATAGCAAGAGTAATCAATATGATCAGAGTTATAAAACCAACCAGACAAATGAAAATAGCCTGCATGTCCAGTAATTCAGAATGTTCATCATGTTAAAAGTCAATATAACGTTGGAATTGACCGAATTCGTCAAATAACAAGATTAATCAAACTGATCAGAGTGATAAAACCAACCAGACAAATCAAAATAGCCTGCATGTCCAGTAATTCAGAATGTCCATCATGTTAAACGTCAATATAACGTTGGAATTGACCGAATTCGTCAAATAACAAGAGTAATCAATATGATCAGAGTTATAAAACCAACCAGACAAATCAAAATAGCCTGCATGTCCAGTAATTCAGAATGTTCATCATGTTAAAACTCAATACAACGTCGGAATTGACCGAATTCGTCAAATGGCATGAATAATCAAAGTGATCAGAGTGATAAAACCAACTAGACAAATGAAAATAGCCTGCATGTTCAGTAATTCAGAATGTTCATCATGTTAAAAGTCAATACAACGTTGGAATTGACCGAATTCGTCAAATGGCATGAATAATCAAAGTGATCAGAGTGATAAAACCAACTAGACAAATGAAAATAGCCTGCATGTTCAGTAATTCATAATGTTCATCATGTTAAAAGTCAATACAACGTTGGAATTGACCGAATTCGTCAAATGGCATGAATAATCAAAGTGATCAGAGTGATAAAACCAACTAGACAAATGAAAATAGCCTGCATGTTCAGTAATTCAGAATGTTCATCATGTTAAAAGTCAATACAACGTTGGAATTGACCGAATTCGTCAAATGGCATGAATAATCAAAGTGATCAGAGTGATAAAACCAACCAGAGAAATCAAAATAGTCTGAATGTCGAATAATTCAGATTGTTCATCATGTTTAATGTCAATACAACGTTGGAATTGACCGAATTCGTCAAATGGCATGAATAATCAAAGTGATCAGAGTGATAAAACCAACCAGACAAATCAAAATAGTCTGAATGTCCAATAATTCAGAATATTCATCATGTTAAAAGTCAATACAACCGAATGCGTCAAATGGCATGAATAATCAAAGTGATCAGAGTGATAAAACCAACCAGACAAATCAAAATAGTCTGAATGTCCAATATTTCAGATTGTTCGTCATGTTTAAAGTCAATACAACGTTGGAATTGACCGAATTCGTCAAATGGCATGAATAATCAAAGTGATCAGAGTGATAAAACCAACCAGACAAATCAAAATAGTCTGAATGTCCAATAATTCAGATTGTTCATCATGTTAAAAGTCAATACAACGTTGGAATTGACCGAATTCGTCAAATGGCAAGAGTAATCAATATGATCAGAGTTATAAAACCAACCAGACAAATGAAAATAGCCTGCATGTCCAGTAATTCAGAATGTTCATCATGTTAAAAGTCAATACAACGTTGGAATTCACCGAAAACGTCAAATAGCACGAATAATCAAACTGATCAGAGTGATAAAACCAACCAGACAAATCAAAATAGCCTGCATGTCCAGTAATTCAGAATGTCCATCATGTTAAACGTCAATATAACGTTGGAATTGACCGAATTCGTCAAATAACAAGAGTAATCAATATGATCAGAGTTATAAAACCAACCAGACAAATCAAAATAGCCTGCATGTCCAGTAATTCAGAATGTTCATCATGTTAAAACTCAATACAACGTCGGAATTGACCGAATTCGTCAAATGACAAGAATAATCAAAGTGATCAGAGTTATAAAACTAGCCGGACAAATGAAAATAGCCTGCATGTCCAGTAATTCAGAATGTTCATCATGTTAAAAGTCAATACAACGTTAGAATTGACCGAATTCGTCAAATGGCATGAATAATCAAAGTGATCAGAGTGATAAAACCAACTAGACAAATGAAAATAGCCTGCATGTTCAGTAATTCAGAATGTTCATCATGTTAAAAGTCAATACAACGTTGGAATTGACCGAATTCGTCAAATGGCATGAATAATTAAAGTGATCAGAGTGATAAAACCAACCAGACAAATCAAAATAGTCTGAATGTCCAATAATTCAGATTGTTCATCATGTTTAAAGTCAATACAACGTTGGAATTGACCGAATTCGTCAAATAACAAGAGTAATCAATATGATCAGAGTTATTAAACAATCCATACAAATGAAAATAGCCTGCATGTCCAGTAATTCAGAATGTTCATCATGTTAAAAGTCAATACAACGTTAGAATTGACCGAATTCGTCAAATGGCATGAATAATCAAAGTGATCAGAGTGATAAAACCAGCCAGACAAATGAAAATAGCCTGCATGTTCAGTAATTCAGAATGTTCATCATGTTAAAAGTCAATATAACGTTGGAATTGACCGAATTCGTCAAATAACAAGAGTAATCAAAGTGATCAGAGTGATAAAACCAACCAGACAAATCAAAATAGTCTGAATGTCCAATAATTCAGATTGTTCATCATGTTTAAAGTCAATACAACGTTGGAATTGACCGAATTCGTCAAATGGCATGAATAATCAAAGTGATCAGAGTGATAAAACCAACCAGACAAATCAAAATAGTCTGAATGTCCAATAATGCAGATTGTTCATCATGTTTAAAGTCAATACAACGTTGGAATTGACCGAATTCGTCAAATGGCATGAATAATCAAAGTGATCAGAGTGATAAAACCAACCAGACAAATGAAAATAGCCTGCATGTCCAGTAATTCAGAATGTTCATCGTGTTAAAAGTCAATACAACGTTGGAATTGACCGAATTCGTCAAATGGCAAGAGTAATCAATATGATCAGAGTTATAAAACCAACCAGACAAATGAAAATAGCCTGCATGTCCAGTAATTCAGAATGTTCATCATGTTAAAAGTCAATACAACGTTGGAATTGACCGAAAACGTCAAATTGCACGAATAATCAAACTGATCAGAGTGATAAAACCAACCAGACAAATCAAAATAGCCTGCATGTCCAGTAATTCAGAATGTCCATCATGTTAAAAGTCAATATAACTTTGGAATTGACCGAAAACGTCAAATGGCACGAATAATCAAACTGATCAGAGTGATAAAACCAACCAGACAAATCAAAATATCCTGCATGTACAGTAATTCAGAATGTCCATCATGTTAAAAGTCAATATATCGTTGGAATTTGCCGAATTCGTCAAATAACAAGAGTAATCAATATGATCAGAGTTATAAAACCAACCAGACAAATCAAAATGGCCTGCATGTCCAGTAATTCAGAATGTTCATCGTGTTAAAACTCAATACAACGTTGGAATTGACCGAATTCGTCAAATGACAAGAATAATCAAAGTGATCAGAGTGATAAAACCACCCAGACAAATCAAAATAGCCTGCATGTCCAGTAATTCAGAATGTCCATCATGTTAAAAGTCAATATAACGTTGGAATTGACCGAATTCGTCAAATAACAAGAGTAATCAATATGATCAGAGTTATAAAACCAACCAGACAAATCAAAATAGCATGCATGTCCAGTAATTCAGAATGTTCATCATGTTAAAAGTCAATATAACGTTGAAATTGACCGAATTCGTCAAATGGCAAGAGTAATCAATATGATCAGAGTTATAAAACCAACAAAACAAATGAAAATAGCCTGCATGTCCAGTAATTCAGAATGTTCATCCTGTTAAAACTCAATACAACGTTGGAATTGACCGAATTCGTCAAATGACAAGAATATTCAAAGTGATCAGAGTGATAAAACCAGCCAGACAAATGAAAATAGCCTGCATGTCCAGTAATTCAGAATGTTCATCCTGTTAAAACTCAATACAACTTTGGAATTGACCGAAAACGTCAAATTGCACGAATAATCAAACTGATCAGAGTGATAAAACCAACCAGACAAATCAAAGTAGCCTGAATGTCCAATAATTCAGATTGTTCAGCATGTTCAAAGTGAATATAACGTTGGAATTGACCGAATTCGTCAAATGGCAAGAGTAATAAATATGATCAGAGTTATAAAACCAACCAGACAAATCAAAGTAGCCTGAATGTCCAATAATTCAGATTGTTCAGCATGTTCAAAGTGAATGTAACGTTGGAATTGACCGCATTCGTCAAATGACAAGAATAATCAAAGTGATCAGAGTGATAAAACCAACCAGACAAATCAAAGTAGCCTGAATGTCCAATAATTCAGATTGTTCAGCATGTTCAAAGTGAATGTAACGTTGGAATTGACCGAATTCGTCAAATGACAAGAATATTCAAAGTGATCAGAGTGATAAAACCAACCAGACAAATGAAAATAGCCTGCATGTCCAGTAATTCAGAATGTTCATCATGTTAAAACTCAATACAACGTCGGAATTGACCGAATTCGTCAAATGACAAGAATAATCAAAGTGATCAGAGTTATAAAACTAGCCGGACAAATGAAAATAGCCTGCATGTCCAGTAATTCAGAATGTTCATCATGTTAAAAGTCAATACAACGTTAGAATTGACCGAATTCGTCAAATGGCATGAATAATCAAAGTGATCAGAGTGATAAAACCAACCAGACAAATCAAAATAGCCTGCATGTCCGGTAATTCAGAATGTCCATCATGTTAAAAGTCAATATAACGTTGGAATTCACCGAATTCGTCAAATAACAAGAGTAATCAATATGATTAGAGTTATAAAACCAACCAGACAAATCAAAATAGCCTGCATGGCCAGTAATTCAGAATGTTCATCATGTTAAATCTCAATACAACGTTGGAATTGACCGAATTCCTCAAATGACAAGAATAATCAAAGTGATCAGAGTGATAAAACCAACCAGACAAATCAAAGTAGCCTGAATGTCCAATAATTCAGATTGTTCAGCATGTTCAAAGTGAATATAACGTTGGAATTGACCGAATTCGTCAAATGACAAGAATATTCAAAGTGATCAGAGTGATAAAACCAGCCAGACAAATGAAAATAGCCTGCATGTCCAGTAATTCAGAATGTTCATCATGTTAAAACTCAATACAACGTCGGAATTGACCGAATTCGTCAAATGACAAGAATAATCAAAGTGATCAGAGTTATAAAACTAGCCGGACAAATGAAAATAGCCTGCATGTCCAGTAATTCAGAATGTTCATCATGTTAAAAGTCAATACAACGTTAGAATTGACCGAATTCGTCAAATGGCATGAATAATCAAAGTGATCAGAGTGATAAAACCAACCAGACAAATGAAAATAGCCTGCATGTTCAGTAATTCAGAATGTTCATCATGTTAAAAGTCAATACAACGTTAGAATTGACCGAATTCGTCAAATGACAAGAATAATCAAAGTGATCCGAGTTATAAAACTAGCCGGACAAATCAAAATAGCCTGCATGTCCAGTAATTCAGAATGTTCATCATGTTAAAAGTCAATACAACGTTGGAATTGACCGAATTCGTCAAATAACAAGAGTAATCAATATGATCAGAGTTATAAAACCAACCAGACAAATGAAAAAGTCAATATAACTTTGGAATTGACCGAAAACGTCAAATGGTACGAATAATCAAACTGATCAGAGTGATAAAACCAACCAGACAAATCAAAATAGCCTGCATGTCCAGTAATTCAGAATGTCCATCATGTTAAAAGTCAATATAACGTTGGAATTTGCCGAATTCGTCAAATAACAAGAGTAATCAATATGATCAGAGTTATAAAACCAACCAGACAAATCAAAATAGCCTGCATGGCCAGTAATTCAGAATGTTCATCATGTTAAATCTCAATACAACGTTGGAATTGACCGAATTCGTCAAATGACAAGAATAATCAAAGTGATCAGAGTGATAAAACCAACCAGACAAATCAAAGTAGCCTGAATGTCCAATAATTCAGATTGTTCAGCATGTTCAAAGTGAATATAACGTTGGAATTGACCGAATTCGTCAAATGACAAGAATATTCAAAGTGATCAGAGTGATAAAACCAGCCAGACAAATGAAAATAGCCTGCATGTCCAGTAATTCAGAATGTTCATCATGTTAAAACTCAATACAACGTCGGAATTGACCGAATTCGTCAAATGACAAGAATAATCAAAGTGATCAGAGTTATAAAACTAGCCGGACAAATGAAAATAGCCTGCATGTCCAGTAATTCAGAATGTTCATCATGTTAAAAGTCAATACAACGTTAGAATTGACCGAATTCGTCAAATGGCATGAATAATCAAAGTGATCAGAGTGATAAAACCAACCAGACAAATGAAAATAGCCTGCATGTTCAGTAATTCAGAATGTTCATCATGTTAAAAGTCAATACAACGTTAGAATTGACCGAATTCGTCAAATGACAAGAATAATCAAAGTGATCCGAGTTATAAAACTAGCCGGACAAATCAAAATAGCCTGCATGTCCAGTAATTCAGAATGTTCATCATGTTAAAAGTCAATACAACGTTGGAATTGACCGAATTCGTCAAATAACAAGAGTAATCAATATGATCAGAGTTATAAAACCAACCAGACAAATGAAAAAGTCAATATAACTTTGGAATTGACCGAAAACGTCAAATGGTACGAATAATCAAACTGATCAGAGTGATAAAACCAACCAGACAAATCAAAATAGCCTGCATGTCCAGTAATTCAGAATGTCCATCATGTTAAAAGTCAATATAACGTTGGAATTTGCCGAATTCGTCAAATAACAAGAGTAATCAATATGATCAGAGTTATAAAACCAACCAGACAAATCAAAAGGGCCTGCATGTCCAGTAATTCAGAATGTTCATCGTGTTAAAACTCAATACAACGTTGGAATTGACCGAATTCGTCAAATGACAAGAATAATCAAAGTGATCAGAGTGATAAAACCAACCAGACAAATCAAAATAGCCTGCATGTCCAGTAATTCAGAATGTCCATCATGTTAAAAGTCAATATAACGTTGAAATTGACCGAATTCGTCAAATGGCAAGAGTAATCAATATGATCAGAGTTATAAAACCAACAAAACAAATGAAAATAGCCTGCATGTCCAGTAATTCAGAATGTTTATCATGTTAAAACTCAATTCAACGTTGGAATTGACCGAATTCGTCAAATGACAAGAATAATCAAAGTGATCAGAGTGATAAAACCAACCAGACAAATCAAAGTAGCCTGAATGTCCAATAATTCAGATTGTTCAGCATGTTAAAAGTGAATATAACGTTGGAATTGACCGAATTCGTCAAATGACAAGAATAATCAAAGTGATCAGAGTGATAAAACCAACCAGACAAATCAAAGTAGCCTGAATGTCCAATAATTCAGATTGTTCAGCATGTTCAAAGTGAATGTAACGTTGGAATTGACCGAATTCGTCAAATGACAAGAATATTCAAAGTGATCAGAGTGATAAAACCAACCAGACAAATGAAAATAGCCTGCATGTCCAGTAATTCAGAATGTTCATCATGTTAAAACTCAATACAACGTCGGAATTGACCGAATTCGTCAAATGACAAGAATAATCAAAGTGATCAGAGTTATAAAACTAGCCGGACAAATGAAAATAGCCTGCATGTCCAGTAATTCAGAATGTTCATCATGTTAAAAGTCAATACAACGTTAGAATTGACCGAATTCGTCAAATGGCATGAATAATCAAAGTGATCAGAGTGATAAAACCAACCAGACAAATCAAAATAGCCTGCATGTCCGGTAATTCAGAATGTCCATCATGTTAAAAGTCAATATAACGTTGGAATTCACCGAATTCGTCAAATAACAAGAGTAATCAATATGATTAGAGTTATAAAACCAACCAGACAAATCAAAATAGCCTGCATGGCCAGTAATTCAGAATGTTCATCATGTTAAATCTCAATACAACGTTGGAATTGACCGAATTCGTCAAATGACAAGAATAATCAAAGTGATCAGAGTGATAAAACCAACCAGACAAATCAAAGTAGCCTGAATGTCCAATAATTCAGATTGTTCAGCATGTTCAAAGTGAATATAACGTTGGAATTGACCGAATTCGTCAAATGACAAGAATATTCAAAGTGATCAGAGTGATAAAACCAGCCAGACAAATGAAAATAGCCTGCATGTCCAGTAATTCAGAATGTTCATCATGTTAAAACTCAATACAACGTCGGAATTGACCGAATTCGTCAAATGACAAGAATAATCAAAGTGATCAGAGTTATAAAACTAGCCGGACAAATGAAAATAGCCTGCATGTCCAGTAATTCAGAATGTTCATCATGTTAAAAGTCAATACAACGTTAGAATTGACCGAATTCGTCAAATGGCATGAATAATCAAAGTGATCAGAGTGATAAAACCAACCAGACAAATGAAAATAGCCTGCATGTTCAGTAATTCAGAATATTCATCATGTTAAAAGTCAATACAACGTTAGAATTGACCGAATTCGTCAAATGACAAGAATAATCAAAGTGATCCGAGTTATAAAACTAGCCGGACAAATCAAAATAGCCTGCATGTCCAGTAATTCAGAATGTTCATCATGTTAAAAGTCAATACAACGTTGGAATTGACCGAATTCGTCAAATAACAAGAGTAATCAATATGATCAGAGTTATAAAACCAACCAGACAAATGAAAAAGTCAATATAACTTTGGAATTGACCGAAAACGTCAAATGGTACGAATAATCAAACTGATCAGAGTGATAAAACCAACCAGACAAATCAAAATAGCCTGCATGTCCAGTAATTCAGAATGTCCATCATGTTAAAAGTCAATATAACGTTGGAATTTGCCGAATTCGTCAAATAACAAGAGTAATCAATATGATCAGAGTTATAAAACCAACCAGACAAATCAAAAGGGCCTGCATGTCCAGTAATTCAGAATGTTCATCGTGTTAAAACTCAATACAACGTTGGAATTGACCGAATTCGTCAAATGACAAGAATAATCAAAGTGATCAGAGTGATAAAACCAACCAGACAAATCAAAATAGCCTGCATGTCCAGTAATTCAGAATGTCCATCATGTTAAAAGTCAATATAACGTTGAAATTGACCGAATTCGTCAAATGGCAAGAGTAATCAATATGATCAGAGTTATAAAACCAACAAAACAAATGAAAATAGCCTGCATGTCCAGTAATTCAGAATGTTTATCATGTTAAAACTCAATTCAACGTTGGAATTGACCGAATTCGTCAAATGACAAGAATAATCAAAGTGATCAGAGTGATAAAACCAACCAGACAAATCAAAGTAGCCTGAATGTCCAATAATTCAGATTGTTCAGCATGTTAAAAGTGAATATAACGTTGGAATTGACCGAATTCGTCAAATGACAAGAATAATCAAAGTGATCAGAGTGATAAAACCAACCAGACAAATCAAAGTAGCCTGAATGTCTAGTAATTCAGAATGTTCATCCTGTTAAAACTCAATACAACTTTGGAATTGACCGAAAACGTCAAATTTCACGAATAATCAAACTGATCAGAGTGATAAAACCAACCAGACAAATCAAAGTACCCTGAATGTCCAATAATTCAGATTGTTCAGCATGTTCAAAGTGAATATAACGTTGGAATTGACCGAATTCGTCAAATGACAAGAATATTCAAAGTGATCAGATTGATAAAACCAGCCAGACAAATGAAAATAGCCTGCATGTCCAGTAATTCAGAATGTTCAGCATGTTAAAAGTCAATATAACGTTGGAATTGACCGAATTCGTCAAATGGCAAGAGTAATCAATATGATCAGAGTTATAAAACCAACCAGACAAATGAAAATAGCCTGCATGGCCAGTAATTCAGAATGTTCTTCATGTTAAAACTCAATACAACGTTGGAATTGACCGAATTCGTCAAATGACAAGAATAATCAAAGTGATCAGAGTGATAAAACCAACCAGACAAATCAAAGTAGCCTGAATGTCCAATGATTCAGATTGTTCAGCATGTTCAAAGTGAATGTAACGTTGGAATTGACCGAATTCGTCAAATGACACGAATATTCAAAGTGATCAGAGTGATAAAACCAACCAGACAAATGAAAATAGCCTGCATGTCCAGTAATTCAGAATGTTCATCATGTTAAAACTCAATACAACGTTAGAATTGACCGAATTCGTCAAATGGCATGAATAATCAAAGTGATCAGAGTGATAAAACCAACCAGACAAATCAAAATAGACTGCATGTCCAGTAATTCAGAATGTCCATCATGTTAAAAGTCAATATAACATTGGAATTCACCGAATTCGTCAAATAACAAGAGTAATCAATATGATCAGAGTTATAAAACCAACCAGACAAATCAAAGTAGCCTGAATGTCCAATAATTCAGATTGTTCAGCATGTTCAAAGTGAATGTAACGTTGGAATTGACCGAATTCGTCAAATGACAAGAATATTCAAAGTGATCAGAGTGATAAAACCAACCAGACAAATGAAAATAGCCTGCATGGCCAGTAATTCAGAATGTTCTTCATGTTAAAACTCAATACAACGTTGGAATTGACCGAATTCGTCAAATGACAAGAATAATCAAAGTGATCAGAGTGATAAAACCAACCAGACAAATCAAAGTAGCCTGAATGTCCAATAATTCAGATTGTTCAGCATGTTCAAAGTGAATGTAACGTTGGAATTGACCGAATTCGTCAAATGACAAGAATATTCAAAGTGATCAGAGTGATAAAACCAACCAGACAAATGAAAATAGCCTGCATGTCCAGTAATTCAGAATGTTCATCATGTTAAAACTCAATACAACGTCGGAATTGACCGAATTCGTCAAATGACAAGAATAATCAAAGTGATCAGAGTTATAAAACTAGCCGGACAAATGAAAATAGCCTGCATGTCCAGTAATTCAGAATGTTCATCATGTTAAAAGTCAATACAACGTTAGAATTGACCGAATTCGTCAAATGGCATGAATAATCAAAGTGATCAGAGTGATAAAACCAACCAGACAAATCAAAATAGCCTGCATGTCCGGTAATTCAGAATGTCCATCATGTTAAAAGTCAATATAACGTTGGAATTCACCGAATTCGTCAAATAACAAGAGTAATCAATATGATTAGAGTTATAAAACCAACCAGACAAATCAAAATAGCCTGCATGACCAGTAATTCAGAATGTTCATCATGTTAAAAGTCAATACAACGTTAGAATTGACCGAATTCGTCAAATGACAAGAATAATCAAAGTGATCCGAGTTATAAAACTAGCCGGACAAATCAAAATAGCCTGCATGTCCAGTAATTCAGAATGTTCATCATGTTAAAAGTCAATACAACGTTGGAATTGACCGAATTCGTCAAATAACAAGAGTAATCAATATGATCAGAGTTATAAAACCAACCAGACAAATCAAAATAGCCTGCATGTCCAGTAATTCAGAATGTTCATCATGTTAAAAGTCAATACAACGTTAGAATTGACCGAATTCGTCAAATGGCATGAATAATCAAAGTGATCAGAGTGATAAAACCAACCAGACAAATGAAAATAGCCTGCATGTCCAGTAATTCAGAATGTTCATCATGTTAAAAGTCAATACAACGTTGGAATTGACCGAATTCGTCAAATAACAAGAGTAATCAATATGATCAGAGTTATAAAACCAACCAGACAAATCAAAATAGCCTGCATGTCCAGTAATTCAGAATGTTCATCATGTTAAAACTCAATACAACGTCGGAATTGACCGAATTCGTCAAATGACAAGAATAATCAAAGTGATCAGAGTTATAAAACTAGCCGGACAAATGAAAATAGCCTGCATGTCCAGTAATTCAGAATGTTCATCATGTTAAAAGTCAATACAACGTTAGAATTGACCGAATTCGTCAAATGGCATGAATAATCAAAGTGATCAGAGTGATAAAACCAACCAGACAAATCAAAATAGCCTGCATGTCCAGTAATTCAGAATGTTCATCATGTTAAAAGTCAATACAACGTTAGAATTGACCGAATTCGTCAAATGGCATGAATAATCAAAGTGATCAGAGTGATAAAACCAACCAGACAAATGAAAATAGCCTGCATGTTCAGTAATTCAGAATGTTCATCATGTTAAAAGTCAATACAACGTTAGAATTGACCGAATTCGTCAAATGACAAGAATAATCAAAGTGATCCGAGTTATAAAACTAGCCGGACAAATCAAAATAGCCTGCATGTCCAGTAATTCAGAATGTTCATCATGTTAAAAGTCAATACAACGTTGGAATTGACCGAATTCGTCAAATAACAAGAGTAATCAATAAGATCAGAGTTATAAAACCAACCAGACAAATGAAAAAGTCAATATAACTTTGGAATTGACCGAAAACGTCAAATGGCACGAATAATCAAACTGATCAGAGTGATAAAACCAACCAGACAAATCAAAATAGCCTGAATGTCCAATAATTCAGATTGTTCAGCATGTTCAAAGTGAATATAACGTTAGAATTGACCGAATTCATCAAATGGCATGAATAATCAAAGTGATAAAACCAGCCAGACAAATGAAAATAGCCTGCATGTCCAGTAATTCAGAATGTTCATCATGTTAAAACTCAATACAACGTCGGAATTGACCGAATTCGTCAAATGACAAGAATAATCAAAGTGATCAGAGTTATAAAACTAGCCGGACAAATGAAAATAGCCTGCATGTCCAGTAATTCAGAATGTTCATCATGTTAAAAGTCAATACAACGTTAGAATTGACCGAATTCGTCAAATGGCATGAATAATCAAAGTGACCAGAGTGATAAAACCAACCAGACAAATGAAAATAGCCTGCATGTTCAGTAATTCAGAATGTTCATCATGTTAAAAGTCAATACAACGTTAGAATTGACCGAATTCGTCAAATGACAAGAATAATCAAAGTGATCAGAGTTATAAAACTAGCCGGACAAATCAAAATAGCCTGCATGTCCAGTAATTCAGAATGTCCATCATGTTAAAAGTCAATATAACGTTGGAATTGACCGAATTCGTC
Source organism: Hydrotaea cyrtoneurina (assembly GCA_958296145.1). Lineage (NCBI taxonomy): Eukaryota > Metazoa > Arthropoda > Insecta > Diptera > Muscidae > Hydrotaea > Hydrotaea cyrtoneurina. The sequence goes on from OY282514.1 coordinate 58,670,357, forward strand.
AAATAACAAGAGTAATCAATATGATCAGAGTTATAAAACCAACCAGACAAATGAAAATAGCCTGCATGGCCAGTAATTCAGAATGTTCATCATGTTAAAACTCAATACAACGTTGGAATTGACCGAATTCGTCAAATGACAAGAATAATCAAAGTGATCAGAGTGATAAAACCAACCAGACAAATCAAAGTAGCCTGAATGTCCAATAATTCAGATTGTTCAGCATGTTCAAAGTGAATGTAACGTTGGAATTGACCGAATTCGTCAAATGGCAAGAGTAATCAATATGATCAGAGTTATAAAACCAACCAGACAAATGAAAATAGCCTGCATGGCCAGTAATTCAGAATGTTCATCATGTTAAAAGTCAATATAACGTTGGAATTCACCGAATTCGTCAAATAACAAGAGTAATCAATATGATTAGAGTTATAAAACCAACCAGACAAATCAAAATAGCCTGCATGGCCAGTAATTCAGAATGTTCATCATGTTAAAACTCAATACAACGTTGGAATTGACCGAATTCGTCAATTGACAAGAATAATCAAAGTGATCAGAGTGATAAAACCAACCAGACAAATCAAAGTAGCCTGAATGTCCAATAATTCAGATTGGTCAGCATGTTCAAAGTGAATATAACGTTGGAATTAATCGAATTCGTCAAATAACAAGAATATTCAAAGTGACCAGAGTGATAAAACCAGCCAGACAAATGAAAATAGCCTGCATGTCCAGTAATTCAGAATGTTCATCATGTTAAAACTCAATACAACGTCGGAATTGACCGAATTCGTCAAATGACAAGAATAATCAAAGTGATCAGAGTTATAAAACTAGCCGGACAAATGAAAATAGCCTGCATGTCCAGTAATTCAGAATGTTCATCATGTTAAAACTCAATACAACGTTAGAATTGACCGAATTCGTCAAATGGCATGAATAATCAAAGTGACCAGAGTGATAAAACCAACCAGACAAATGAAAATAGCCTGCATGTTCAGTAATTCAGAATGTTCATCATGTTAAAAGTCAATACAACGTTAGAATTGACCGAATTCGTCAAATGACAAGAATAATCAAAGTGATCAGAGTTATAAAACTAGCCGGACAAATCAAAATAGCCTGCATGTCCAGTAATTCAGAATGTCCATCATGTTAAAAGTCAATATAACGTTGGAATTGACCGAATTCGTCAAATAACAAGAGTAATCAATATGATCAGAGTTATAAAACCAACCAGACAAATGAAAATAGCCTGCATGGCCAGTAATTCAGAATGTTCATCATGTTAAAACTCAATACAACGTTGGAATTGACCGAATTCGTCAAATGACAAGAATAATCAAAGTGATCAGAGTGATAAAACCAACCAGACAAATCAAAGTAGCCTGAATGTCCAATAATTCAGATTGTTCAGCATGTTCAAAGTGAATGTAACGTTGGAATTGACCGAATTCGTCAAATGGCAAGAGTAATCAATATGATCAGAGTTATAAAACCAACCAGACAAATGAAAATAGCCTGCATGGCCAGTAATTCAGAATGTTCATCATGTTAAAAGTCAATATAACGTTGGAATTCACCGAATTCGTCAAATAACAAGAGTAATCAATATGATTAGAGTTATAAAACCAACCAGACAAATCAAAATAGCCTGCATGGCCAGTAATTCAGAATGTTCATCATGTTAAAACTCAATACAACGTTGGAATTGACCGAATTCGTCAATTGACAAGAATAATCAAAGTGATCAGAGTGATAAAACCAACCAGACAAATCAAAGTAGCCTGAATGTCCAATAATTCAGATTGGTCAGCATGTTCAAAGTGAATATAACGTTGGAATTAATCGAATTCGTCAAATAACAAGAATATTCAAAGTGACCAGAGTGATAAAACCAGCCAGACAAATGAAAATAGCCTGCATGTCCAGTAATTCAGAATGTTCATCATGTTAAAACTCAATACAACGTCGGAATTGACCGAATTCGTCAAATGACAAGAATAATCAAAGTGATCAGAGTTATAAAACTAGCCGGACAAATGAAAATAGCCTGCATGTCCAGTAATTCAGAATGTTCATCATGTTAAAACTCAATACAACGTTAGAATTGACCGAATTCGTCAAATGGCATGAATAATCAAAGTGACCAGAGTGATAAAACCAACCAGACAAATGAAAATAGCCTGCATGTTCAGTAATTCAGAATGTTCATCATGTTAAAAGTCAATACAACGTTAGAATTGACCGAATTCGTCAAATGACAAGAATAATCAAAGTGATCAGAGTTATAAAACTAGCCGGACAAATCAAAATAGCCTGCATGTCCAGTAATTCAGAATGTCCATCATGTTAAAAGTCAATATAACGTTGGAATTGACCGAATTCGTCAAATAACAAGAGTAATCAATATGATCAGAGTTATAAAACCAACCAGACAAATGAAAATAGCCTGCATGGCCAGTAATTCAGAATGTTCATCATGTTAAAACTCAATACAACGTTGGAATTGACCGAATTCGTCAAATGACAAGAATAATCAAAGTGATCAGAGTGATAAAACCAACCAGACAAATCAAAGTAGCCTGAATGTCCAATAATTCAGATTGTTCAGCATGTTCAAAGTGAATGTAACGTTGGAATTGACCGAATTCGTCAAATGGCAAGAGTAATCAATATGATCAGAGTTATAAAACCAACCAGACAAATGAAAATAGCCTGCATGGCCAGTAATTCAGAATGTTCATCATGTTAAAACTCAATACAACGTTGGAATTGACCGAATTCGTCAAATGACAAGAATAATCCAAGTGATCAGAGTGATAAAACCAACCAGACAAATCAAAGTAGCCTGAATGTCCAATAATTCAGATTGTTCAGCATGTTCAAAGTGAATGTAACGTTGGAATTGACCGAATTCGTCAAATGACAAGAATATTCAAAGTGATCAGAGTGATAAAACCAACCAGACAAATGAAAATAGCCTGCATGTCCAGTAATTCAGAATGTTCATCATGTTAAAACTCAATACAACGTCGGAATTGACCGAATTCGTCAAATGACAAGAATAATCAAAGTGATCAGAGTTATAAAACTAGCCGGACAAATGAAAATAGCCTGCATGTCCAGTAATTCAGAATGTTCATCATGTTAAAAGTCAATACAACGTTAGAATTGACCGAATTAGTCAAATGGCATGAATAATCAAAGTGATCAGAGTGATAAAACCAACCAGACAAATCAAAATAGCCTGCATGTCCAGTAATTCAGAATGTCCATCATGTTAAAAGTCAATATAACGTTGGAATTCACCGAATTCGTCAAATAACAAGAGTAATCAATATGATTAGAGTTATAAAACCAACCAGACAAATCAAAATAGCCTGCATGGCCCCTAATTCAGAATGTTCATCATGTTAAAACTCAATACAACGTTGGAATTGACCGAATTCGTCAAATGACAAGAATAATCAAAGTGATCAGAGTGATAAAACCAACCAGACAAATCAAAGTAGCCTGAATGTCCAATAATTCAGATTGTTCAGCATGTTCAAAGTGAAAATAACGTTGGAATTGACCGAATTCGTCAAATGACAAGAATATTCAAAGTGATCAGAGTGATAAAACCAGCCAGACAAATGAAAATAGCCTGCATGTCCAGTAATTCAGAATGTTCATCATGTTAAAACTCAATACAACGTCGGAATTGACCGAATTCGTCAAATGACAAGAATAATCAAAGTGATCAGAGTTATAAAACTAGCCGGACAAATGAAAATAGCCTGCATGTCCAGTAATTCAGAATGTTCATCATGTTAAAAGTCAATACAACGTTAGAATTGACCGAATTCGTCAAATGGCATGAATAATCAAAGTGATCAGAGTTATAAAACCAACAAGACAAATGAAAATAGCCTGCATGTTCAGTAATTCAGAATGTTCATCATGTTAAAAGTCAATACAACGTTAGAATTGACCGAATTCGTCAAATGACAAGAATAATCAAAGTGATCAGAGTTATAAAACTAGCCGGACAAATCAAAATAGACTGCATGTCCAGTAATTCAGATTGTTCAGCATGTTAAAAGTGAATATAACGTTGGAATTGACCGAATTCGTCAAATGACAAGAATATTGAAAGTGATCAGAGTGATCAGAGTGATAAAACCAGCTAGACAAATGAAAATAGCCTGCATGTCCAGTAATTCAGAATGTTCATCCTGTTAAAACTCAATACAACGTTGGAATTGACCGAAAACGTCAAATTGCACGAATAATTAAACTGATCAGAGTGATAAAACCAACCAGACAAATCAAAGTAGCCTGAATGTCCAATAATTCAGATTGTTCAGCATGTTCAAAGTGAATATAACGTTGGAATTGACCGAATTCGTCAAATGACAAGAATATTCAAAGTGGTCAGAGTGATAAAACCAGCCAGACAAGTGAAAATAGACTGCATGTCCAGTAATTCAGAATGTTCATCCTGTTAAAACTCAATACAAAGTTGGAATTGACCGAAAACGTCAAATTGCACGAATAATCAAACTGATCAGAGTGATAAAACCAACCAGACAAATCAAAGTAGCCTGAATGTCCAGTAATTCAGAATGTCCATCATGTTAAAAGTCAATATAACGTTGGAATTGACCGAATTCGGCAAATAACAAGAGTAATCAATATGATTAGAGTTATAAAACCAACCAGACAAATCAAAGTAGCATGAATGTCCAATAATTCAGATTGTTCAGCATGTTCAAAGTGAATATAACGTTGGAATTGACCGAATTCGTCAAATGACAAGAATAATCAAAGTGGTCAGAGTGATAAAACCAACCAAACAAATCAAAATAGCCTGCATGTCCAGTAATTCAGAATGTTCATCATGTTAAAACTCAATACAACGTTGGAATTGACCGAATTCGTCAAATGACAAGAATAATCCAAGTGATCAGACTGATAAAACCAACCAGACAAATCAAAGTAGCCTGAATGTCCAGTAATTCAGAATGTTCATCATGTTAAAACTCAATACAACGTCGGAATTGACCGAATTCGTCAAATGACAAGAATAATCAATATGATTAGAGTTATAAAACCAACCAGACAAATCAAAGTAGCCTGAATGTCCAATAATTCAGATTGTTCAGCATGTTCAAAGTGAATATAACGTTGGAATTGACCGAATTCGTCAAATGACAAGAATAATCAAAGTGGTCAGAGTGATAAAACCAACCAGACAAATCAAAATAGCCTGCATGTCCAGTAATTCAGAATGTTCATCATGTTAAAACTCAATACAACTTTGGAATTGACCGAATTCGTCAAATGACAAGAATAATCCAAGTGATCAGAGTGATAAAACCAACCAGACAAATCAAAGTAGCCTGAATGTCCAATAATTCAGATTGTTCAGCATGTTCAAAGTGAATATAACGTTGGAATTGACCGAATTCGTCAAATGACAAGAATATTCAAAGTGGTCAGAGTGATAAAACCAGCCAGACAAGTGAAAATAGCCTGCATGTCCAGTAATTCAGAATGTTCATCCTGTTAAAACTCAATACAACGTTGGAATTGACCGAAAACGTCAAATTGCACGAATAATCAAACTGATCAGAGTGATAAAACCAACCAGACAAATCAAAGTAGCCTGAATGTCCAGTAATTCAGAATGTCCATCATGTTAAAAGTCAATATAACGTTGGAATTGACCGAATTCGTCAAATAACAAGAGTAATCAATATGATTAGAGTTATAAAACCAACCAGACAAATCAAAGTAGCCTGAATGTCCAATAATTCAGATTGTTCAGCATGTTCAAAGTGAATATAACGTTGGAATTGACCGAATTCGTCAAATAACAAGAATAATCAAAGTGGTCAGAGTGATAAAACCAACCAGACAAATCAAAATAGCCTGCATGTCCAGTAATTCAGAATGTTCATCATGTTAAAACTCAATACAACGTTGGAATTGACCGAATTCGTCAAATGACAAGAATAATCCAAGTGATCAGAGTGATAAAACCAACCAGACAAATCAAAGTAGCCTGAATGTCCAGTAATTCAGAATGTTCATCATGTTAAAACTCAATACAACGTCGGAATTGACCGAATTCGTCAAATAACAAGAATAATCAAAGTGATCAGAGTTATAAAACTAGCTGGACAAATGAAAATAGCCTGCATGTCCAGTAATTAAGAATGTTCATCATGTTAAAAGTCAATACAACGTTAGAATTGACCGAATTCGTCAAATGGCATGAATAATCAAAGTGATCAGAGTGATAAAACCAACCAGACAAATGGAAATAGCCTGCATGTTCAGTAATTCAGAATGTTCATCATGTTAAAAGTCAATACAACGTTAGAATTGACCGAATTCGTCAAATGACAAGAATAATCAAAGTGATCAGAGTTATAAAACTAGCCGGACAAATGAAAATAGCCTGCATGTTCAGTAATTCAGAATGTTCATCATGTTAAAAGTCAATATAACGTTGGAATTGACCGAATTCGTCAAATAACAAGAATAATCAAAGTGATCAGAGTTATAGAACTAGCCGGACAAATGAAAATAGCCTACATGTCCAGTAATTCAGAATGTTCATCATGTTAAAAGTCAATACAACGTTAGAATTGACCGAATTCGTGAAATGGCATGAATAATCAAAGTGATAAAACCAGCCAGACAAATGAAAATAGCCTGCATGTTCAGTAATTCTGAATGTTCATCATGTTAAAAGTCAATATAACGTTGGAATTGACCGAATTCGTCAAATAACAAGAGTAATCAAAATGATCAGAGTTATAAAACCAACCATACAAATGAATATAGCCTGCATGTCCAGTAATTCAGTATGTTCATCATGTTAAAAGTCAATATAACGTTGGAATTGACCGAATTCGTCAAATAACAAGTGTAATCAATATGATCAGAGTTATAAAACCAACCAGACAAATCAAAATAGCCTGCATGTCCAGTAATTCAGAATGTTCATCATGTTAAAACTCAATACAACGTCGGAATTGACCGAATTCGTCAAATGACAAGAATAATCAAAGTGATCAGAGTTATAAAACTAGCCGGACAAATGAAAATAGCCTGCATGTCCAGTAATTCAGAATGTTCATCATGTTAAAAGTCAATACAACGTTGGAATTGACCGAATTCGTCAAATGGCGTGAATAATCAAAGTGATCAGAGTGATAAAACCAACCAGACAAATCAAAATAGTCTGAATGTCCAATAATTCAGATTGTTCATCATGTTTAAAGTCAATACAACGTTGGAATTGACCGAATTCGTCAAATGGCATGAATAATCAAAGTGATCAGAGTGATAAAACCAACCAGACAAATCAAAATAGTCTGAATGTCCAATAATTCAGTTTGTTCATCATGTTTAAAGTCAATACAACGTTGGAATTGACCGAATTCGTCAAATGGCATGAATAATCAAAGTGATCAGAGTGATAAAACCAACCAGACAAATCAAAATAGCCTGCATGTCCAGTAATTCAGAATGTCCATCATGTTAAAAGTCAATACAACGTTGGAATTGACCGAAAACGTCAAATGGCACGAATAATCAAACTGATCAGAGTGATAAAACCAACCAGACAAATCAAAATAGTCTGAATGTCCAATAATTCAGATTGTTGAGCATGTTCAAAGTCAATACAACGTTGGAATTGACCGAATTCGTCAAATAACAAGAGTAATCAATATGATCAGAGTTATTAAACCAACCATACAAATGAAAATAGCCTGCATGTCCAGTAATTCAGAATGTTCATCATGTTAAAAGTCAATATAACGTTGGAATTGACCGAATTCGTCAAATGGCAAGAGTAATCAATATGATCAGAGTTATAAAACCAACCAGACAAATGAAAATAGCCCGCATGTCCAGTAATTCAGAATGTTCATCATGTTAAAAGTCAATACAACGTTGGAATTGAACGAAAACGTCAAATGGCACGAATAATCAAACTGATCAGAGTTATAAAACCAACCAGACAAATCAAAATAGTCTGAATGTCCAATAATTCAGATTGTTGAGCATGTTCAAAGTCAATACAACGTTGGAATTGACCGAATTCGTCAAATAACAAGAGTAATCAATATGATCAGATTTATTAAACCAACCATACAAATGAAAATAGCCTGCATGTCCAGTAATTCAGAATGTTCATCATGTTAAAAGTCAATATAACGTTGGAATTGACCGAATTCGTCAAATGGCAAGAGTAATCAATATGATCAGAGTTATAAAACCAACCAGACAAATCAAAATAGCCTGCATGTCCAGTAATTCAGAATGTCTATCATGTTAAAAGTCAATACAACGTTGGAATTGACCGAAAACGTCAAATGGCACGAATAATCAAACTGATCAGAGTGATAAAACCAACCAGACAAATCAAAATAGTCTGAATGTCCAATAATTCAGATTGTTGAGCATGTTCAAAGTCAATACAACGTTGGAATTGACCGAATTCGTCAAATGGCATGAATAATCAAAGTGATCAGAGTGATAAAACCAACCAGACAAATCAAAATAGTCTGAATGTCCAATAATTCAGATTGTTCATCATGTTTAAAGTCAATACAACGTTGGAATTGACCGAATTCGTCAAATGGCATGAATAATCAAAGTGATCAGAGTGATAAAACCAACCAGACAAATCAAAATAGTCTGAATGTCCAATAATTCAGATTGTTCATCATGTTTAAAGTCAATACAACGTTGGAATTGACCGAATTCGTCAAATGGCATGAATAATCAAAGTGATCAGAGTGATAAAACCAACCAGACAAATCAAAATAGTCTGAATGTCCAATAATTCAGATTGTTGAGCATGTTAAAAGTCAATATAACGTTGGAATGGACCGAATTCGTCAAATAACAAGAGTAATCATTATGATTAGAGTTATAAAACCAACCATACAAATGAAAATAGCCTGCATGTCCAGTAATTCAGAATGTTCATCATGTTAAAAGTCAATACAACGTTGGAATTGACCGAATTCTTCAAATGGCATGAATAATCAAAGTGATCAGAGTGATAAAACCAACCAGACAAATCAAAATAGTCTGAATGTCCAATAATTCAGATTGTTCATCATGTTTAAAGTCAATACAACGTTGGAATTGACCGAATTCGTCAAATGGCATGAATAATCAAAGTGATCAGAGTGATAAAACCAACCAGACAAATCAAAATAGTCTGAATGTCCAATAATTCAGATTGTTCATCATGTTTAAAGTCAATACAACGTTGGAATTGACCGAATTCGTCAAATGGCATGAATAATCAAAGTAATCAGAGTGATAAAACCAACCAGACAAATCAAAATAGCCTGCATGTCCAGTAATTCAGAATGTCCATCATGTTAAAAGTCAATACAACGTTGGAATTGACCGAAAACGTCAAATGGCACGAATAATCAAACTGATCAGAGTGATAAAACCAACCAGACAAATCAAAATAGTCTGAATGTCCAATAATTCAGATTGTTGAGCATGTTCAAAGTCAATACAACGTTGGAATTGACCGAATTCGTCAAATAACAAGAGTAATCAATATGATCAGAGTTATTAAACCAACCATACAAATGAAAATAGCCTGCATGTCCAGTAATTCAGAATGTTCATCATGTTAAAAGTCAATACAACGTTGGAATTGAACGAAAACGTCAAATGGCACGAATAATCAAACTGATCAGAGTTATAAAACCAACCAGACAAATCAAAATAGTCTGAATGTCCAATAATTCAGATTGTTGAGCATGTTCAAAGTCAATACAACGTTGGAATTGACCGAATTCGTCAAATAACAAGAGTAATCAATATGATCAGAGTTATTAAACCAACCATACAAATGAAAATAGCCTGCATGTCCAGTAATTCAGAATGTTCATCATGTTAAAAGTCAATATAACGTTGGAATTGACCGAATTCGTCAAATGGCAAGAGTAATCAATATGATCAGAGTTATAAAACCAACCAGACAAATCAAAATAGCCTGCATGTCCAGTAATTCAGAATGTCTATCATGTTAAAAGTCAATACAACGTTGGAATTGACCGAAAACGTCAAATGGCACGAATAACCAAACTGATCAGAGTGATAAAACCAACCAGACAAATCAAAATAGTCTGAATGTCCAATAATTCAGATTGTTGAGCATGTTCAAAGTCAATACAACGTTGGAATTGACCGAATTCGTCAAATGGCATGAATAATCAAAGTGATCAGAGTGATAAAACCAACCAGACAAATCAAAATAGTCTGAATGTCCAATAATTCAGATTGTTCATCATGTTTAAAGTCAATACAACGTTGGAATTGACCGAATTCGTCAAATGGCATGAATAATCAAAGTGATCAGAGTGATAAAACCAACCAGACAAATCAAAATAGTCTGAATGTCCAATAATTCAGATTGTTCATCATGTTTAAAGTCAATACAACGTTGGAATTGACCGAATTCGTCAAATGGCATGAATAATCAAAGTGATCAGAGTGATAAAACCAACCAGACAAATCAAAATAGTCTGAATGTCCAATAATTCAGATTGTTGAGCATGTTAAAAGTCAATATAACGTTGGAATAGACCGAATTCGTCATATAACAAGAGTATTTATTTATTTATTTATTAATTAATTACAATACAAAGTAAATTTATATTCTAATTTTGGGTCCAAGGGTAAACCGGGTGACAAAGACCATATGTTTAGATTTTTGCAGCGACAGACCAAAGCCTCTGGTGGGAATCGAACCCACAACCCCCACGCTGATAGGCAAGCACGCTACCAACTCGCCTACCGGGGCGCTTAATAACAAGAGTAATCAATATGATTAGAGTTATAAAACCAACCATACAAAAGAAAATAGCCTGCATGTCCAGTAATTCAGAATGTTCATCATGTTAAAAGTCAATACAACGTTGGAATTGACCGAATTCGTCAAATGGCATGAATAATCAAAGTGATCAGAGTGATAAAACCAACCAGACAAATCAAAATAGTCTGAATGTCCAATAATTCAGATTGTTCATCATGTTTAAAGTCAATACAACGTTGGAATTGACCGAATTCGTCAAATGGCATGAATAATCAAAGTGATCAGAGTGATAAAACCAACCAGACAAATCAAAATAGTCTGAATGTCCAATAATTCAGATTGTTCATCATGTTTAAAGTCAATACAACGTTGGAATTGACCGAATTCGTCAAATGGCATGAATAATCAAAGTGATCAGAGTGATAAAACCAACCAGACAAATCAAAATAGCCTGCATGTCCAGTAATTCAGAATGTCCATCATGTTAAAAGTCAATACAACGTTGGAATTGACCGAAAACGTCAAATGGCACGAATAATCAAACTGATCAGAGTTATAAAACCAACCAGACAAATCAAAATAGCCCGCATGTCCAGTAATTCAGAATGTTCATCATGTTAAAAGTCAATACAACGTTGGAATTGACCGAAAACGTCAAATGGCACGAATAATCAAACTGATCAGAGTTATAAAACCAACCAGACAAATCAAAATAGTCTGAATGTCCAATAATTCAAATTGTTGAGCATGTTCAAAGTCAATACAACGTTGGAATTGACCGAAAACGTCAAATGGCACGAATAATCAAACTGATCAGAGTTATAAAACCAACCAGACAAATCAAAATAGTCTGAATGTCCAATAATTCAGATTGTTGAGCATGTTCAAAGTCAATACAACGTTGGAATTGACCGAATTCGTCAAATAACAAGAGTAATCAATATGATCAGAGTTATTAAACCAACCATACAAATGAAAATAGCCTGCATGTCCAGTAATTCAGAATGTTCATCATGTTAAAAGTCAATATAACGTTGGAATTGACCGAATTCGTCAAATGGCAAGAGTAATCAATATGATCAGAGTTATAAAACCAACCAGACAAATCAAAATAGCCTGCATGTCCAGTAATTCAGAATGTCCATCATGTTAAAAGTCAATACAACGTTGGAATTGACCGAAAACGTCAAATGGCACGAATAATCAAACTGATCAGAGTGATAAAACCAACCAGACAAATCAAAATAGTCTGAATGTCCAATAATTCAGATTGTTGAGCATGTTCAAAGTCAATACAACGTTGGAATTGACCGAATTCGTCAAATAACAAGAGTAATCTATATGATCAGAGTTATTAAACCAACCATACAAATGAAAATAGCCTGCATGTCCAGTAATTCAGAATGTTCATCATGTTAAAAGTCAATATAACGTTGGAATTGACCGAATTCGTCAAATGGCAAGAGTAATCAATATGATCAGAGTTATAAAACCAACAAGACAAATGAAAATAGCCTGCATGTCCAGTAATTCAGAATGTTCATTATGTTAAAAGTCAATATAACGTTGGAATTGACCGAATTCGTCAAATAACAAGAGTAATCAATATGATCAGAGTTATAAAACCAACCAGACAAATCAAAATAGCCTGCATGTCCAGTAATTCAGAATGTTCATCATGTTAAAACTCAATACAACGTCGGAATTGACCGAATTCGTCAAATGACAAGAATAATCAAAGTGATCAGAGTTATAAAACTAGCCGGACAAATGAAAATAGCCTGCATGTCCAGTAATTCAGAATGTTCATCATGTTAAAAGTCAATACAACGTTAGAATTGACAGAATTCGTCAAATGGCATGAATAATCAAAGTGATCAGAGTGATAAAACCAACCAGACAAATGAAAATAGCCTGCATGTTCAGTAATTCAGAATGTTCATCATGTTAAAAGTCAATACAACGTTAGAATTGACCGAATTCGTCAAATAACAAGAATAATCAAAGTGATCAGAGTTATAAAACTAGCCGGACAAATCAAAATAGCCTGCATGTCCAGTAATTCAGAATGTCCATCATGTTAAAAGTCAATATAACGTTGGAATTGACCGAATTCGTCAAATAACAAGAGTAATCAATATGATCAGAGTTATAAAACCAACAAGACAAATGAAAATAGCCTGCATGTCCAGTAATTCGGAATGTTCATCATGTTAAAACTCAATTCAACGTTGGAATTGACCGAATTCGTCAAATGACAAGAATAATCAAAGTGATCAGAGTGATAAAACCAGCCAGACAAATGAAAATAGCCTGCATGTCCAGTAATTCAGAATGTTCATCCTGTTAAAACTCAATACAACGTTGGAATTGACCGAAAACGTCAAATTGCACGAATAATTAAACTGATCAGAGTGATAAAACCAACCAGACAAATCAAAGTAGCCTGAATGTCCAATAATTCAGATTGTTCAGCATGTTCAAAGTGAATATAACGTTGGAATTGACCGAATTCGTCAAATGACAAGAATATTCAAAGTGATCAGAGTGATAAAACCAGCCAGACAAATGAAAATACAAGACAAATAGAGTTAAAAGTCAATATAACGTTGGAATTGACCGAATTCGTCAAATGGCAAGAGTAATCAATATGATCAGAGTTATAAAACCAACCAGACAAATGAAAATAGCCTGCATGTCCAGTAATTCAGAATGTTCATCATGTTAAAAGTCAATACAACGTTGGAATTGACCGAAAACGTCAAATGGCATGAACAATCAAACTGATCAGAGTGATAAAACCAACCAGACAAATCAAAATAGCCTGCATGTCCAGTAATTCAGAATGTCCATCATGTTAAAAGTCAATATAACGTTGGAATTGACCGAATTCGTCAAAAAACAAGAGTAATCAATATGATTAGAGTTATAAAACCAACCAGACAAATCAAAATAGCCTGCATGTCCAGTAATTCAGAATGTTCATCATGTTAAAACTCAATACAACGTTGGAATTGACCGAATTCGTCAAATGACAAGAATAATCAAAGTGATCAGAGTGATAAAACCAACCAGACAAATCAAAGTAGCCTGAATGTCCAATAATTCAGAATGTTCATCATGTTAAAAGTCAATACAAAGTTAGAATTGACCGAATTCGTCAAATGGCATGAATAATCAAAGTGATCAGAGTGATAAAACCAACCAGACAAATGAAAATAGCCTGCATGTTCAGTAATTCAGAATGTTCATCATGTTAAAAGTCAATACAACGTTAGAATTGACCGAATTCGTCAAATGACAAGAATAATCAAAGTGATCAGAGTTATAAAACTAGCCGGACAAATGAAAATAGCCTGCATGTTCAGTAATTCAGAATGTTCATCATGTTAAAAGTCAATATAACGTTGGAATTGACCGAATTCGTCAAATAACAAGAATAATCAAAGTGATCAGAGTTATAGTGATCATTATGTTCATCATGTTCAAAGTGAATATAACGTTGGAATTGACCGAATTCGTCAAATGACAAGAATATTCAAAGTGATCAGAGTGATAAAACCAGCCAGACAAATGAAAATAGCCTGCATGTCCAGTAATTCAGAATGTTCAGCATGTTAACTCTTTCCGGCGCGGTGGTATGAAAACTATACCACTTATCTAATTAATTTTCCTACATTCTGTGAGCAATGGTATATGGTGGTGGTATAAAAATCATACCACATCCTTGCGCGAAATCCTGTTTTTTTTTTAAACATTTTTTTCAATAAATTACTTCTATAAATAAAAGCAAATAAAAATTTTCTTTCATTTTTGCCGATTTTATATAGTGCGCCGGAAAGAGTTAAAAGTCAATATAACGTTGGAATTGACCGAATTCGTCAAATGGCAAGAGTAATCAATATGATCAGAGTTATAAAACCAACCAGACAAATGAAAATAGCCTGCATGTCCAGTAATTCAGAATGTTCATCATGTTAAAAGTCAATACAACGTTGGAATTGACCGAAAACGTCAAATGGCATGAATAATCAAACTGATCATAGTGATAAAACCAACCAGACAAATCAAAATTACCTGCATGTCCAGTAATTCAGAATGTCCATCATGTTAAAAGTCAATATAACGTTGGAATTGACCGAATTCGTCAAATAACAAGAGTAATCAATATGATTAGAGTTATAAAACCAACCAGACAAATCAAAATAGCCTGCATGTCCAGTAATTCAGAATGTTCATCATGTTAAAACTCAATACAACGTTGGAATTGACAGAATTCGTCAAATGACAAGAATAATTAAAGTGATCAGAGTGATAAAACCAACCAGACAAATCAAAGTAGCCTGAATGTCCAATAATTCAGAATGTTCATCATGTTAAAAGTCAATACAACGTTAGAATTGACCGAATTCGTCAAATGGCATGAATAATCAAAGTGATCAGAGTGATAAAACCAACCAGACAAATGAAAATAGCCTGCATGTTCAGTAATTCAGAATGTTCATCATGTTAAAAGTCAATACAACGTTAGAATTGACCGAATTCGTCAAATGACAAGAATAATCAAAGTGATCAGAGTTATAAAACTAGCCGTACAAATGAAAATAGCCTGCATGTTCAGTAATTCAGAATGTTCATCATGTTAAAAGTCAATATAACGTTGGAATTGACCGAATTCGTCAAATAACAAGAATAATCAAAGTGATCAGAGTTATAGAACTAGCCGGACAAATGAAAATAGCCTACATGTCCAGTAATTCAGAATGTGCATCATATTAAAAGTCAATACAACGTTAGAATTGACCGAATTCGTCAAATGGCATGAATAATCAAAGTGATAAAACCAGCCAGACAAATGAAAATAGCCTGCATGTTCAGTAATTCAGAATGTTCATCATGTTAAAAGTCAATATAACGTTGGAATTGACCGAATTCGTCAAATAACAAGAGTAATCAATATGATCAGAGTTATAAAACCAACCATACAAATGAAAATAGCCTGCATGTCCAGTAATTCAGTATGTTCATCATGTTAAAAGTCAATATAAAGTCGGAATTGACCGAATTCGTCAAATGACAAGAATAATCAAAGTGATCAGAGTTATAAAACTAGCCGGACAAATGAAAATAGCCTGCATGTCCAGTAATTCAGAATGTTCATCATGTTAAAAGTCAATACAACGTTAGAATTGACCGAATTCGTCAAATGGCATGAATAATCAAAGTGATCAGAGTGATAAAACCAACCAGACAAATGAAAATAGCCTGCATGTTCAGTAATTCAGAATGTTCATCATGTTAAAAGTCAATATAACGTTGGAATTGACCGAATTCGTCAAATAACAAGAGTAATCAATATGATTAGAGTTATAAAACCAACCATACAAATGAAAATAGCCTGCATGTCCAGTAATTCAGTATGTTCATCATGTTAAAAGTCAATATAACGTCGGAATTGACCGAATTCGTCAAATGGCATGAGTAATCAAAGTGATCAGAGTGATAAAACCAACCAGACAAATCAAAATAGTCTGAATGTCCAATAATTCAGATTGTTCATCATGTTTAAAGTCAATACAACGTTGGAATTGACCGAATTCGTCAAATGGCATGAATAATCAAAGTGATCAGAGTGATAAAACCAACCAGACAAATGAAAATAGTCTGAATGTCCAATAATTCAGATTGTTCATCATGTTTAAAGTCAATACAACGTTGGAATTGACCGAATTCGTCAAATAACAAGAGTAATCAATATGATCAGAGTTATAAAACCAACCAGACAAATGAAAATAGCCTGCATGTCCAATAATTCAGATTGTTCATCATGTTTAAAGTCAATACAACGTTGGAATTGACCGAATTCGTCAAATAACAAGAGTAATCAATATGATCAGAGTTATAAAACCAACCAGACAAATGAAAATAGCCTGCATGTCCAGTAATTCAGAATGTTCAGCATGTTAAAAGTCAATATAACGTTGGAATTGACCGAATTCGTCAAATGGCAAGAGTAATCAATATGATCAGAGTTATAAAACTAGCCGGACAAATGAAAATAGCCTGCATGTCCAATAATTCAGATTGTTCATCATGTTTAAATTCAATATAACGTTGGAATTGACCGAATTCGTCAAATGGCAAGAGTAATCAATATGATCAGAGTTATAAAACTAGCCGGACAAATGAAAATAGCCTGCATGTCCAGTAATTCAGAATGTTCATCATGTTAAAAGTCAATATAACGTTGGAATTGACCGAATTCGTCAAATGGCAAGAGTAATCAATATGATCAGAGTTATAAAACCAACCAGACAAATGAAAATAGCCTGCATGTCCAGTAATTCAGAATGTTCAGCATGTTAAAAGTCAATATAACGTTGGAATTGACCGAATTCGTCAAATGGCAAGAGTTATATGATCAGAGTTATAAAACTAGCCGGACAAATGAAAATAGCCTGCATGTCCAGTAATTCAGAATGTTCATCATGTTAAAAGTCAATATAACGTTGGAATTGACCGAATTCGTCAAATGGCATGAATAATCAAATTGATCAGAGTGATAAAAGCAACCAGACAAATGAAAATAGCCTGCATGTTCAGTAATTCAGAATGTTCATCATGTTAAAAGTCAATATAACGTTGGAATTGACCGAATTCGTCAAATAACAAGAGTAATCAATATGATTAGAGTTATAAAACCAACCATACAAATGAAAATAGCCTGCATGTCCAGTAATTCAGAATGTTCAGCATGTTAAAAGTCAATATAACGTTGGAATTGACCGAATTCGTCAAATGGCAAGAGTAATCAATATGATCAGAGTTATAAAACTAGCCGGACAAATGAAAATAGCCTGCATGTCCAGTAATTCAGAATGTTCATCATGTTAAAAGTCAATATAACGTTGGAATTGACCGAATTCGTCAAATGGCAAGAGTAATCAATATGATCAGAGTTATAAAACCAACCATACAAATGAAAATAGCCTGCATGTCCAGTAATTCAGTATGTTCATCATGTTAAAAGTCAATATAACGTTGGAATTGACCGAATTCGTCAAATAACAAGAGTAATCAATATGATCAGATTTATAAAACCAACCAGACAAATCAAAATAGCCTGCATGTCCAGTAATTCAGAATGTTCATCATGTTAAAACTCAATACAACGTCGGAATTGACCGAATTCGTCAAATGGCATGAATAATCAAAGTGATCAGAGTGATAAAACCAACCAGACAAATCAAAATAGTCTGAATGTCCAATAATTCAGATTGTTCATCATGTTTAAAGTCAATACAACGTTGGAATTGACCGATTTCGTCAAATGGCATGAATAATCAAAGTGATCAGAGTGATAAAACCAACCAGACAAATCAAAATAGCCTGCATGTCCAGTAATTCAGATTGTTCATCATGTTTAATGTCAATACAACGTTGGAATTGACCGAATTCGTCAAATGGCATGAATAATCAAAGTGATCAGAGTGATAAAACCAACCAGATAAATCAAAATAGTCTGAATGTCCAATAATTCAGATTGTTCATCATGTTTAAAGTCAATACAACGTTGGAATTGACCGAATTCGTCAAATGGCATGAATAATCAAAGTGATCAGAGTGATAAAACCAACCAGACAAATCAAAATAGCCTGCATGTCCAGTAATTCAGATTGTTCATCATGTTTAAAGTCAATACAACGTTGGAATTGACCGAATTCGTCAAATGGCATGAATAATCAAAGTGATCAGAGTTATAAAACTAGCCGGACAAATGAAAATAGCCTGCATGTCCAGTAATTCAGAATGTTCATCATGTTAAAAGTCAATACAACGTTAGAATTGACCGAATTCGTCAAATGGCATGAATAATCAAAGTGATCAGAGTGATAAAACCAACCAGACAAATCAAAATAGTCTGAATG
The DNA here is from genome assembly GCA_958296145.1 of Hydrotaea cyrtoneurina. NCBI lineage: Eukaryota > Metazoa > Arthropoda > Insecta > Diptera > Muscidae > Hydrotaea > Hydrotaea cyrtoneurina. The sequence continues at coordinate 58,689,143 of OY282514.1, forward strand.
TCCAATAATTCAGATTGTTCATCATGTTTAAAGCCAATACAACGTTGGAATTGACCGAATTCGTCAAATGGCATGAATAATCAAAGTGATCAGAGTGATAAAACCAACCAGACAAATCAAAATAGCCTGCATGTCCAGTAATTCAGATTGTTCATCATGTTTAAAGTCAATACAACGTTGGAATTGACCGAATTCGTCAAATGGCATGAATAATCAAAGTGATCAGAGTGATAAAACCAACCAGACAAATCAAAATAGTCTGAATGTCCAATAATTCAGATTGTTCATCATGTTTAAAGTCAATACAACGTTGGAATTGACCGAATTCGTCAAATGGCATGAATATTCAAAGTGATCAGAGTGATAAAACCAACCAGACAAATCAAAATAGCCTGCATGTCCAGTAATTCAGATTGTTCATCATGTTAAAAGTCAATACAACGTTGGAATTGACCGAAAACGTCAAATGGCACGAATAATCAAACTGATCAGAGTGATAAAACCAACCAGACAAATCAAAATAGTCTGAATGTCCAATAATTCAGATTGTTGAGCATGTTCAAAGTCAATACAACGTTGGAATTGACCGAATTCGTCAAATAACAAGAGTAATCAATATGATCAGAGTTATTAAACCAACCATACAAATGTAAATAGCCTGCATGTCCAGTAATTCAGAATGTTCATCATGTTAAAAGTCAATATAACGTTGGAATTGACCGAATTCGTCAAATGGCAAGAGTAATCAATATGATCAGAGTTATAAAACCAACCAGACAAATGAAAATAGCCCGCATGTCCAGTAATTCAGAATGTTCATCATGTTAAAAGTCAATACAACGTTGGAATTGACCGAAAACGTCAAATGGCACGAATAATCAAACTGATCAGAGTTATAAAACCAACCAGACAAATCAAAATAGTCTGAATGTCCAATAATTCAGATTGTTGAGCATGTTCAAAGTCAATACAACGTTGGAATTGACCGAATTCTTCAAATAACAAGAGTAATCAATATGATCAGAGTTATTAAACCAACCATACAAATGAAAATAGCCTGCATGTCCAGTAATTCAGAATGTTCATTATGTTAAAAGTCAATATAACGTTGGAATTGACCGAATTCGTCAAATGGCAAGAGTAATCAATATGATCAGAGTTATAAAACCAACCAGACAAATCAAAATAGCCTTCATGTCCAGTAATTCAGAATGTCCATCATGTTAAAAGTCAATACAACGTTGGAATTGACCGAAAACGTCAAATGGCACGAATAATCAAACTGATCAGAGTGATAAAACCAACCAGACAAATCAAAATAGTCTGAATGTCCAATAATTCAGATTGTTGAGCATGTTCAAAGTGAATACAACGTTGGAATTGACCGAATTCGTCAAATAACAAGAGTAATCAATATGATCAGAGTTATTAAACCAACCATACAAATGAAAATAGCCTGCATGTCCAGTAACTCAGAATGTTCATCATGTTAAAAGTCAATATAACGTTGGAATTGACCGAATTCGTCAAATGGCAAGAGTAATCAATATGATCAGGGTTATAAATCCAACCAGACAAATGAAAATAGCCTGCATGTCCAGTAATTCAGAATGTTCAGCATGTTAAAAGTCAATACAACGTTAGAATTGACCGAATTCGTCAAATGACATGAATAATCAAAGTGATCAGAGTGATAAAACCAGCCAGACAAATGAAAATAGCCTGCATGTTCAGTAATTCAGAATGTTCATCATGTTAAAAGTCAACATAACGTTGGAATTGACCGAATTCGTCAAATAACAAGAGTAATCAATATGATCAGAGTTATAAAACCAACCATACAAATGAAAATAGAGTGCATGTCCAGTAATTCAGAATGTTCATCATGTTAAAAATCAATACAACGTTGGAATTGACCGAATTCGTCAAATGGCATGAATAATCAAAGTGATCAGAGTGATAAAACCAACCAGACAAATCAAAATAGTCTGAATGTCCAATAATTCAGATTGTTCATCATGTTTAAAGTCAATACAACGTTGGAATTGACCGAATTCGTCAAATGGCATGAATAATCAAAGTGATCAGAGTGATAAAACCAACCAGACAAATCTAAATAGCCTGCATGTCCAGTAATTCAGAATGTCCATCATGTTAAAAGTCAATACAACGTTGGAATTGACCGAAAACGTCAAATGGCACGAATAATCAAACTGATCAGAGTGATAAAACCAACCAGACAAATCGAAATAGTCTGAATGTCCAATAATTCAGATTGTTGAGCATGTTCAAAGTCAATACAACGTTGGAATTGACCGAATTCGTCAAATAACAAGAGTAATCAATATGATCAGAATTATTAAACCAACCATACAAATGAAAATAGCCTGCATGTCCAGTAATTCAGAATGTTCATCATGTTAAAAGTCAATATAACGTTGGAATTGACCGAATTCGTCAAATGGCAAGAGTAATCAATATGATCAGGGTTATAAAACCAACCAGACAAATGAAAATAGCCTGCATGTCCAGTAATTCAGAATGTTCAGCATGTTAAAAGTCAATATAACGTTGGAATTGACCGAATTCGTCAAATGGCAAGAGTAATCAATATGATCAGAGTTATAAAACTAGCCGGACAAATGAAAATAGCCTGCATGTCCAGTAATTCAGAATGTTCATCATGTTAAAAGTCAATACAACGTTAGAATTGACCGAATTCGTCAAATGACATGAATAATCAAAGTGATCAGAGTGATAAAACCAGCCAGACAAATGAAAATAGCCTGCATGTTCAGTAATTCAGAATGTTCATCATGTTAAAAGTCAATATAACGTTGGAATTGACCGAATTCGTCAAATAACAAGAGTAATCAATATGATCAGAGTTATAAAACCAACCATACAAATGAAAATAGAGTGCATGTCCAGTAATTCAGAATGTTCATCATGTTAAAAGTCAATACAACGTTGGAATTGACCGAATTCGTCAAATGGCATGAATAATCAAAGTGATCAGAGTGATAAAACCAACCAGACAAATCAAAATAGTCTGAATGTCCAATAATTCAGATTGTTCATCATGTTTAAAGTCAATACAACGTTGGAATTGACCGAATTCGTCAAATGGCATGAATAATCAAAGTGATCAGAGTGATAAAACCAACCAGACAAATCTAAATAGCCTGCATGTCCAGTAATTCAGAATGGCCATCATGTTAAAAGTCAATACAACGTTGGAATTGACCGAAAACGTCAAATGGCACGAATAATCAAACTGATCAGAGTGCTAAAACCAACCAGACAAATCAAAATAGTCTGAATGTCCAATAATTCAGATTGTTGAGCATGTTCAAAGTCAATACAACGTTGGAATTGACCAAATTCGTCAAATAACAAGAGTAATCAATATGATCAGAGTTATAAAACCAACCAGACAAATGAAAATAGCCTGCATGTCCAGTAATTCAGAATGTTCAGCATGTTAAAAGTCAATATAACGTTGGAATTGACCGAATTCGTCAAATGGCAAGAGTAATCAATATGATCAGAATTATAAAACCAACCAGACAAATGAAAATAGCCTGCATGTCCAGTAATTCAGAATGTTCAGCATGTTAAAAGTCAATATAACGTTGGAATTGACCGAATTCGTCAAATGGCAAGAGTAATCAATATGATCAGAGTTATAAAACCAACCTGTTGAACGCACCGTCCAACAAGGGTTAAGAGCTATCAATCCATCTATATTTTTGACATTTCTTTTCATTATCTTCATATTCTATGTTTACTAAATATTAATTATGAATATATATTTGTCCTTTTCTATCCTTAAGAAATTGAATTTTTGATATTTACCGCCTAAACAAGGCTTCACTTGTCATATTAGTTTTTAAGTACTTCATTAACTTCCATTAAAGACGGTCCAACCGCGACCAACCTTGAAATTAGAAAACCTGTTTTTCTTATTTAATCTTATATTATTAGCCATCCTTCCTGCAAGGATACGCGCTAATCATTGGTCCTTCGACAAAAAGAAATCAGCGAATGTTTATTCTGTCGTTACCAGTTTTCAGCCTGAAAACGCGGCAGACAAATAGCCCTACCACGGCATTAAAAGCTTTATCGTTATCAAACATAAAGCCAACATCAACAACTTCATCATCGAAGTACTCATCATAGTCTCTATCGACGCATTTTGGAAGCATCCCACAAAAACAACAAATAAAACACTCAACAACCCCACATCATCATCGTACAACAAGTCTGTCCAATAGAAGGAAGTCTACCAACCAGGTGAGAATAAGAGGAGAGCTTGAGGGTAAGTACGGTGACAATAGTGTTTTCTGGCATAACGATCAATTTCAAAACATCAAAAATAAAAAAGTAAATTAAAAAAAACACAACGTCGGTGCATAAAAATCAACATAACCTAAAAAAATCTCAAACATTTACAACAATAAGAATCCAAAAAGTGCATACAAAGTACATAACATGAAACATAAATCACAAAAACAGTGCTAAATTTGCTTTAAATACGATATACAACAACAAACTTAGAAAATTGTGCTAAAACAAACAAAAACCTAACTCGAAAAGTGAAAACAAAGAAGAAAAAAATAAAATGAGAACTTAGATAAATTCCACTAACAATTGTAACAGCCAAGATAATTTAAACAGCATCCATATACAAAAGCTGATTGATATGAAACTATCACAAACTGAACATAACCCTTGTTACAATTCTCTCATTTTACACTGATCTCAGATAAAGATCAATAAACGTCAATAATCAGAAAAACAAACAAAATAAAATCATAAATTTGAAACATTGAAAACGGACGGACAAAAATAAATGTTTGTGGAAAAAAAAAAAATGTTAAATAAAGAAAATTAAAGTTGCTAAAAAATTATTGGTGATAAATTATCAAACAATTAGTGAAAAAAAAGTGTCTGTATAAAAAGAACAAAAGGGTCATCCTGGCACATAACAAAACAAAAAACACAGCAAAACAAAACCCATTAAAAGTCCTCATTGGAAAAAAAGGGTGAGTTGTTCCAAATTTATTCTTATTTAAAATATTATTTGTCGAATTTGCAAACAAAAAAGAGATTTAAAAAGGAAAGATCAAAAATTCTTAACGGCACTTACAACAACAACAACAATATTAAAACCACCACTGCGATTCAAGAAGAAAACAAACCAAAACAAAACATCACATTAGTAGTGTTTTTTTGTCGGGTGTGAAAAAATATTTTTTTTCGACAAATACAATATCGTATGAGAAGGCAATTTAAATCGACATTATTAATCAGTAATAATTTGCGTTTTTACGTTAATCCCTATTTTTTAAAATAAACATAGAAGCGATTTAACTACACAACGTAACTGAAAATATATAGATTTGGTTTTCTTTGTATATAGAAAGAAAACATTTCGTTTGTCCACATGATACGAATACACACACTCCCATACATATATTTCTTCGAAGCAGAGAAGTACAAATCTACAGTGTAGGGGTGTCGATCATAGAAAAAAAGGGTCATTCAAAATAAATTTCCTATTTAAGAAACTTTCCGGGATTTAATAAAATCACGTATTAATTGAAATTATTGAACAATAAAATATACATTTGCCAAAAACAATCACTTAAATATTTGGCGAGGCTCTATAAACGTGAAACAAACTGAATTTAATAATTTAATTACAAACTTTGAAAAACGATTATCAACCCGATAAATTTTATAAAACTAAATAATTTCTGGAACTATCTACCTGATACGAAAAAACTTTAAACAACCGAAACTATATAAAAATATTGCGCGTTATAAACTGGAAATTTTCCGAGATTAAAAATCCTAATTCTACGAAACTATTTCAACATGGATCCCATCAAAAACGTTACTTTCGACCACGATCAATTAGTGTCATTTTGCAAACGTTTCAAACCAGCGGACAATATCCAAGTCTGTGCCTTAAAAGTTGAAGAAGCCGAACTGGAAAGAAGATGGAAGGAACTAGTCGCATCGTACAAACAATTCATGACTATGGATGAACAGATTGAAGAAAAAGAAGTGAAAAAGATTACCACAAAATATGAAGATGCTTGCCGTATATACACCGGGTGCAAATCAAAAATTGTCAGCCTGATCGATTCAAAACAAACGTCTAGGGTCGATGAAAGTCTCCGATTGAATTCGACAATGAATCAAGGTCAATCTAGTTTAAAAGTTCCTCCATGTGACACTCCTCCTTTTGAGGGCGGATACTCGAAATGGCCTGCATTTCGTGACATTTTTTGGGCAGTATTTGGAACGCACTCTGAATTATCTCCAGCACAAAAGCTTTTCCATCTGCGTGGCAAGACTAGGGGAGAAGCAAATCAGATTGTGTCTCGATTCGATTTAGTTGATGAAAACTTTCTGCTTGCTTGGGATGCACTGAAAGATCGATATGAAAACCCTCGTATATTGGTACACCAACAAATGAAATATCTCTTCGGCATACAAGCGGCTCCGCATGAGACACCGAAGTTTATCCGACAGATTCAACGCGGTATAAATGATAGCTTATCAATTTTCAAATCTTATAAAATTAAGACCCAGAATTGGGATCCTATTTTGGTCTATCATTGTGCTACCAAACTTCCGGAAGAAACTTTGCGTGCGTGGGAAGATTCTCTATCTAACCACAAACAGCTTCCAACCTGGCAACAAATGGATACTTTCCTTTCGAAACGGGTAGAAATTCTTGAAACTGTTTTCCACATGAAAAAAAGTAGTTCTCGCGAAAATCAACATCCACATCACAAATCTCAAGCATTTCATTCCCACATGGAATCAACAAAACAGAAATCCTGTAAAAAATGTAAACAGAACCATGCTCTGTATACATGTGAGTCCTTTAAAACACTAACAGTGAACGATCGCATAAAATTCGTCTACGCAAATAAAGTGTGTTCAAACTGTTTAGGTTCCACCCATTTCAAGAACAATTGTCCAAGTACCAGATCATGCGTCAAGTGTAATAAGAAACACCACACACTTTTGCATTTAGATTCAACCGAAAATACTTATATCTATCAACGTAATAGAGACTATAATAGAGCATCAACTCAACAGAATTCAAATAACGAGCAACCCGCTACGAGCTCAAATTCGAACACACCAGTAGATAACGTTCAAGCACATTTTGCACAAAACAAAGGCACAACTATTTTGCCGACAGCCTTGATCAACATAGAGCATGCTGGTGAGATATTTCCGATTCGCGCGCTTTTAGACGCGGGCTCAGAGAAATGTTTTCTTTCAAAGCGGATTCAGCAAAAACTGGCACTCCCTGTGTTCAATCACCAGTCTCAGATTTCCGGGTTAGGAGGTACGATCGTTGGGAATTCAAATCATCGCTGTTTCGTTAGTATACGATCGCGAAATACAAATTTCTCCATGAAAATTAAAGCTATTGTAGTGTCAAAGCTATCCCACTTTTTACCATCCAAACGCGCCAGAATTGATAATCTACCAGAGCTTCTGAATCTAAAACTGGCCGATCCAAACTTTTACAAGCCCTCGCCTGTGGATATGATCATAGGCAGCGACTATTTACCTCTCATCAACTTACCGGGTGTTATTTTTATTTATTTTATTTATTAATTACAATACAAAGTAAATTTTATATTCTAATTTTGGGTCCAAGGATAAACCGAGTGACAAAGACTATTTGGCTTGATTTTTTGCAGCGACAGACCAAAGCCTCTGGTGGGAATCGAACCCACAACCCCCACGCTGATAGGCAAGCACGCTACCAACTCGCCTACCGGGGCGCTTACTTACCGGGTGTTTTGTCTGACCTTGTACCTGGGTTGGAAGCAAGAGAATCGCATTTTGGTTGGTATCTATCCGGTCCCCTACCGACAAGTAATATTAACACATTTTCGACTTTGGTTTCCGAAGACATCGCTTTAGCTGAACAAATGAAAAGGTTCTGGGAAATCGAAGAGGTTCATAAACCAGCTTCAGCTTCCGAAAATGGCGATTACTGTGAAGAGTTTTTTCAAAAAACAACTTACCGCCAACCTGACGGAAGATATGTAGTTCGATTACCATTTCGTCCAGAATTTCCAGAAAAACTTTTTCTGGGACCCTCACGCAACATGGCTTTAGCACAGTACCATCATATGGAGAAGACGTTAAGCAAATCTCCAGATCTTCAAAAGCAATATGAGCAAGTTTTGCAAGAATATGTTGATTTGGATCATATGGAGCAAATTCATCATTTCGATTCTAAAGCCGAAAAACACTTCTCATTCTTCCTGCCTCACCATGGTGTCGTGAAACCTGACAGTAAAACAACAAAGTTAAGAGTTGTGTTCAATGGTTCAAAAAAGACTAGCAGTGGGTTCTCTCTGAACGATGTCTTATTCCCAGGTCCTATCCTGCAAGCTGATATTGTGAAAATCATACTCAACTGGCGTTATTATCGATATGTTTTCACAGGCGACATTCAAAAAATGTATCGCCAAATACTTGTGCATCCAGCAGATCGACCTTTTCAGCGAATCTTATTTCGGCCTGCGGCGAATGATGCCATTTTTTTTTTTTTTTTTTTTTTTTTTTTTTTTTTTGACTAACACTCAGGGGATGCCCCCTATAAATGCAATGCACTGTGTTAGCGATGGGAAATAAGGGTATTGGAGGGAGGAAAGAGGGAGTAGTGTTTGTTGACGTTGGCCTTGAATTTGGTAATGTCATAGCAGGCAGGAAAAACACTTGCAGGAAGATTATTCCACAAACGAACAGTCCGGCTGAAGAACGAATTTTCTCTATAGTGCGTCGTCCGGTCAACCGGCCATTTGACAATGAACGGATGAGAGACCCTGGATAGCCGAGTATTCCGGCTATATGTTCTAACGTCAGGGACCAGACGACGGATATCTTCTGAACAGATACCATTAAAATATCTATAGAATAGCGATACACAACCCACATTTCGGCGATGCTGTAGGGAGACAATAGAGCTGGATACCCTACCATCCCCTATCATCACCACCGCTCTCCTCTGTACACGGTCCAGAAGCTTCAAAGAGGTTAATGGAGCCCCTGCCCATATATGCGAGTTGTATTCCATTTTAGGCCGGATGTAGGTGGTGTAAATATTGACGAGGTCAGATGGGGTGAAGTATTTCTTGCACCGCTTTAAAAAGCCTAAACACTTGAATGCTTCTTTCGACACTTCGAATATATCGCTAGCCCAGCGAACATCACCCTGTATCTTCATGCCCAGAACATCAAGAGTGTCTGATTCGTCGATATCCACACCACCCATAGATATTGACGGCGATGCTGGATCAGTGGAACGTTTGTGTGACAACAAACAGCACTGGGTCTTTTGTGCATTAAAATCTACCCTGTTCATTTGGCCCCACTCACAAATCGTCGCCAAATCGCGGTTAAGTGAGTCGTTCATCGTTCGCCTTTTTTCCTCGACTTCCAGAGGACCTGGCCGATGATCAAATGAGTACGAATGACAGAGGTTGCTGTCATCCGCAAAGGAGTAGATTGGGTTCACAGTCTGCCCCAACAGGTCGTCAATGAAAATAAGAAATAGAGAGGGAGAGAGGACAGAGCCTTGTGGCACTCCTGCGGTCAACCTATGCTCGTTGGATGAGACCCCATCTATAACAACTCGTATAGAGCGATCCCTGAGAAAACTCGATATGAATCGAGAGAAGGTACTACCGACACCAAATGCAATAAGTTTTGATATGAGTGCTCCGTGCCAGACCCTATCGAACGCCTTGGAAATATCCAGAGCCACGACCTTACTTTCACCAAGGCGGTGAATGGATCGACTCCATCGCTCCGTAAGGAACGCCATCAGGTCTCCAGTAGATCGATTTCTACGGAAGCCATACTGTCGATCATTGAGAAGGCCGTTAGACTCTAAATATTTGACAAGATGGTGGTTAACCATGCTCTCCATAACCTTCGAGAGCGCAGAACATATTGCAATTGGACGGTAGTTCGCAGGATTGGTAGCCTCACCTTTCTTGGGGATCGGCTGAACATTGGCAACTTTCCAACGTGAAGGGTAAATACCAGCACGGTACGACATGTTGAAAAGATTGCGCAATGGACGAGCTAGCGTCGAAGAGCACTTACATAGGACAAGTGCTGAAATACCATCCGGGCCCGGAGTTTTGTTTACATTGAGATCTGCAAGAACCCTTTTAACGCCACGTGTTCGAAAAAATATCTGAGGCATCGAACTAGATACGTTCTCGATCACGGGGAGTGGTTGACTGCTGTCTGGCAAAGATGAATTCTTTGCAAAAATTTCAGCCATAAGGTTAGCTTTGTCAACCGGGTCAGTGAATATCTGGTCACCGTTAACGAGGGTTGAAATAGAAGATGAAGAATTGTTCCTTACCCTTTTAACGAATGACCAAAAGCTCTTACTTCCCCTGGGAGAAGAAAGAACTTTTGCACGAAGACGCTGTTCGTACAGAAGTTTTTCACGCCTAAGTACTCTGGCACAATTTGATCTTGCCTGCTTGCGTAGCAGTTCAGTAGTGGTATTTTTATTTAAACGCCATTTTCTGAATGCTTCCTCTTTGGATCTGACAGCTTCCCTGCATGTCTGATTAAACCAACAGTTCTTTGAAGGTTTAATCGAAGTAGTCTTCGAGGGAATAAATGTGTTTATGCCAAGAAGAATGATTTTCTCGACCATTTCAACAGCAGCATCGACATTGTTGTCTAGGAAACATAATTTCCAATTAAATTGCTGGTAGAAATTGTTGAGCTCGGCCCAACGTGCCTTTTCGTATATGTACATTGTCCGCTTCGTGACTGGTTTAGAAGTGGATCGAAGATCGGAGAACGAAAAGGATGCTGAAATGGTGCAATGATCCGAGTTACCAAGAGGTGCAAGAATGTTAACTTCGTACTTTTCAGGGTGCGAGGTTAAGAAAAGGTCAAGAATATTTTGATGTTGCCCTTCAACACGAGGAATATGTGTTGGTTCATTCACTAATTGCGACAAATCGTTGTGCGCGGCAAATAACTCAGCGTATTGACCCTCCGGAGATGTATGGCTCGAATGGGAAAGCCAAGAATTATTATGGACATTGAAATCCCCAGCAACTACAATTTCACTGTCCGGATAATATTCTAATATTTTCGAAATTGAGTCAGAAAGGGCGTCGAAGCCATTCAGGGTAGCCTCCCTTTCCAGGTTTGGGCTTCTGTAAAGAAACCCGAAATGTAAGGTGTGCGATCCAATCCTGAACTTAACCCAAAGGGAGTTAAATTCTGGATCTTGTGAGTTCAAATGTTGCTGACTCTGGAATACAACACCATTACGTATATATATCACAAGGCCTCTGTGTGAAGAGAAAGAGGAGAGAGTGTGATAACCAGGAATGTGAAAATCCTGTGGATCAGAATCCTCACACACCTGGGTCTCACATAGAGCGAGCACATCCGGCCTATGGAAATTAGTGTGTGCGTATACCGCAAAAAAATTCGTTCTCAACCCGCGAATGTTCGCAAAGTGAATTCGAAATCTACCTACCATAACACTACCAAAAACAAGGCAACATCAAAGCAGAATCACAAATAATGCTGCACCCCTCCCGCCACTGTTATTTCTGTTAGTTGTTCAGTGTTATGCCTCCAACAACTAACAGAACAGCGACAAGAAGAATGCAGAACTATTTGTGATTTGCGAATGGGTAGAGGAAGGGGGGAACACAAGTGCAAGACAACGAGGGGGGCATAAAAAAGCCCTTAGTGTTGTCTTTTTTGTGTTGATGCGTGGAGCTGGTTATTGTTGTTGTTGTTAATGTGTGAGCGCGGTTTGGTTATTGTTTGGTTGTTTTCGTCATTTGGGTATTGCTGTTGTTGTTATGTTGTGATTGTTGTAATGTTCTCTTTTTTTCTATTTTGTTATGTTTAATTTGTGTTGCACTTTTATTTTATCAATGTTTTGTTTATTTTATTTGTTGTAATTGTTGAATTTGGTTATTGTTTAATATATCACAGATTGTTTGGATTTTATTTATTTATTTTTTTGTTTTGTTTTAAAAATGAAAAACACTGAAAACACGAAAACGCGACGGACGGACAAAATGTGCGTGTGCACGGAACAAAAGACAAACACTCACTGAACTCTTATGAGCTGAAAACCGTAACATTCGGGATTAATTGTGCGCCCTTCCTGGCCATAAGAACCCTCCAGCGTTTAAGTGATGATGTCGCAGAAACAAATCCTATTTGTTCCGAGATATTGAAAACCGAAGTCTACGTTGATGATGTGTTGTCAGGAGGACACACTATAACAGAAGCCAAAACAAAGCAACAACAGCTAAGTGAAACTCTTACTTCGGCCGCCTTTCCTCTAAAGAAAATAACAGCTAATAACAAAACTCTACTTGAAACGTTTGCCCGGGAGGATCTTCTTGATGAAGAATTTTTGAATTTTGACGAATACAGCTCTGCCAAAACTCTAGGCATTCGTTGGAACGCCATGTCAGACATATTTTACTATGTTGTAGGTGAAATTAATTCCTCTCCAATTGCCACAAAACGACAAATCCTGTCAGTTATTGCCCGGCTTTTTGACCCACTCGGCTGGCTGGGACCCATCGTCATCCTGGCGAAACTATTGATGCAGCAACTATGGGAGGAGAAAACTGATTGGGATGAGGCTGTCCCACATCATTTACTAGTAAAGTGGACGTCTTTTCGTGAAAACTTGCCTCATATCCAAAAACTTAAGATTCCGCGATGGGTCAACTTTGCTCCTGAACATCGGGTACAAATACATGGATTCTGTGATTCATCGGAAAAGGCCTACTGTGGAGCAGTCTATATCCGTACAAATGACGTAGGCAAACTTTCCAGTAACTTGCTGGTAGCGAAAACAAGAGTCGCACCGATAAAACGTACGACCATTCCTAAACTGGAACTATGTGGTGCCGTATTACTTGCAAATTTAGTCAACACTGTAACCCAAACTATAAACATTGATTTTGAACTATTTTTATGGACTGATTCAGCAATTGTTCTCGGTTGGCTTCAGAAATCTCCGCAAACTCTAAAAACTTTTGTCGCGAACCGTGTAACCGAAGTTCTTAGTCTTTCCAATGCAACTATGTGGAAGCATGTCCGTACTCAGGACAATCCTGCGGATTTGGGAACTCGAGGATGCTTCCCACCAGAGCTAATCAACCACAACTTGTGGTGGCATGGGCCTTCCTGGCTCCAAGAACATCAAGAAACTTGGCCAAAACCACGGATATTTGATCCTACCGAGTTAGAAACAAAGAAAGTGTCTACCTTTCATTTGTTAATCACTGATAATATTATTACAAGATTTTCATCTTTAAACAAAGCAATAAGAGTTATATCTTACGTGTTTCGGTTTATCTATCATTGCCGCAAAAGGCCTCAACCGACTAGCTTGAATATATCCACCAAGGAAATAAACTTCACCAAACAACGATTAATGTGCATATCGCAGAAAATGTACTTTCCACGAGAATATGAATCTCTAACGCAGAAAAAGGAGATCAGCAGCAAAAGTCATATACTCACTTTGGCGCCATTCTTGGACAAAAACGACTTACTACGAGTGCTATGACGAGAGACATCCTGTCATCATCCACGAGAAATCGCACTTTGCAGAACTTCTTGTCAGATATACTCACCATATATTAATGCATGCAGGGTACAACGTCATGCTTAGAGCAATCAGACAAGGATTTTATATCCCGAGGCTTAAAAATCTCATTAGAAAATGTATTCGAGAATGCAAACCTTGCACTATCTATAAACAAAAGTTTCAGCATCAAGTCATGGCAGCACTTCCTCCTGAACGTGTGACTTTCTCCTTGCCGTTCACGTATGCAGGAGTTGACTTTGCAGGGCCTTTCAATCTGAAGACCTCAACTTTAAGGAATTCCAAGATCGTGAAAGGCTACGCTGCAGTTTTCGTTTGTTTCTCAACGCGAGCTGTACATTTAGAAGTATGTTCCGACTTATCATCAGATGCGTTTCTAGCAGCTTTCACTCGCTTTACAGGGCGCAGAGGACTTCCGAAAACTATGTTTTCCGACAATGGCCGTAACTTCGTGGGAGCTAGCTATAAGCTGTTAAAGGAACATAACACATTCCTTAAAAATGCTGCAATGTGCCTAGTTGAGAAGTACATCACACACGGCTTTTCTTGGTCGTTCATACCACCCCACGCTCCACATATGGGTGGCCTGTGGGAGGCTGCCGTGAAGAGTATGAAGTCTCACTTGAAGAAAGTCACATCCAATATTTCATTTACTTTTGAGGAGTTTGCAACCATTTTGGTACGAATAGAGTCTATCCTGAACTCTAGGCCAATCTCTCCTATGTCTGAAAACCCATCAGAATTACTACCACTGACACCAGGTCACTTCCTACGAGGTGCCCCACTCATGGCTCATCCTGAGGCCCCCACTGAACCCCCAAGTACGAACCTGTCTTATTTAAATCGTTGGAAAAGACTCAAAGCTATTCAGCACTTATTCAGCCAAAGATGGAAAGCTGAATACATCACCGAGCTTCAGAGAAGATTTAAATGGAAGACTACGAGAAACAATCTTAAGGAAAACGATTTCGTTATCATCAAGGACGACTCCCTGCCGCCCACTGAGTGGCGATTAGGCCGTATTATCAAATTGTTCCATGGAAAAGATAACCACGTTCGCGTAGCGGAAATTAAAACTCAAAATGGCAATATCGTACGTCCGATCGTAAAACTTTGTGTTTTGCCAACTACGCCCGACAATAAACTTTATCATAATCCTCCGAACAACAATAATTGATCGTTTTTTTAGGAATCACTGTTTGGTATCGTACTTGTCTTTCTTTTTCTCTTCCTTATATCTCACTAGCTCATCCAGAGTTTCATCCTGAAACTGGTCAATTGGGGTAACAGATGAAGTCTTATATACTCGTTACAACTTGCTACATGCTACATCTTCACTTTATGTGAATCAACTACAATGGAATGATCGGTGTTTCCACATCTCGCCCCCGCCAGTATGTTGAACGCACCGTCCAACAAGGGTTAAGAGCTATCAATCCATCTATATTTTTGACATTTCTTTTCATTATCTTCATATTCTATGTTTACTAAATATTAATTATGAATATATATTTGTCCTTTTCTATCCTTAAGAAATTGAATTTTTGATATTTACCGCCTAAACAAGGCTTCACTTGTCATATTAGTTTTTAAGTACTTCATTAACTTCCATTAAAGAAGGTCCAACCGCGACCAACCTTGAAATTAGAAAACCTGTTTTTCTTATTTAATCTTATATTATTAGCCATCCTTCCTGCAAGGATACGCGCTAATCACAACCAGACAAATGAAAATAGCCTGCATGTCCAGTAATTCAGAAAGTTCATCATGTTAACAGTCAATACAACGTTGGAATTGACCGAAAACGTCAAATGGCACGAATAATCAAACTGATCAGAGTGATAAAACCAACCAGACAAATCAAAATAGCCTGCATGTCCAGTAATTCAGAATGTCCATCATGTTAAAAGTCAATATAACGTTGGAATTTGCCGAATTCGTCAAATAACAAGAGTAATCAATATGATCAGAGTTATAAAACCAACCAGACAAATCAAAATAGCCTGCATGTCCAGTAATTCAGAATGTTCATCATGTTAAAAGTCAATACAACGTTGGAATTGACCGAATTTGTCAAAAGACAAGAATAATCAAAGTGATCAGAGTGATAAAACCAACCAGACAAATCAAAATAGCCTGCATGTCCAGTAATTCAGAATGTCCATCATGTTAAAAGTCAATATAACGTTGGAATTGACCGAATTCGTCAAATAACAAGAGTAATCAATATGATCAGAGTTATAAAACCAACCAGACAAACCAAAATAGCCTGCATGTCCAGTAATTCAGAATGTTCATCATGTTAAAACTCAATACAACGTTGGAATTGACCGAATTCGTCAAATGACAAGAATAATCAAAGTGATCAGAGTGATAAAACCAACCAGACAAATCAAAATAGCCTGCATGTCCAGTAATTCAGAATGTTCATCATGTTAAAAGTCAATATAACGTTGGAATTGACCGAATTCGTCAAATAACAAGAGTAATCAATATGATCAGAGTTATAAAACCAACCAGACAAATGAAAATAGCCTGCATGTCCAGTAATTCAGAATGTTCATCATGTTAAAAGTCAATATAACGTTGGAATTGACCGAATTCGTCAAATAACAAGAGTAGTCAATATGATCAGAGTTATTAAACCAACCATACAAATGAAAATAGCCTGCATGTCCAGTAATTCAGAATGTTCATCATGTTAAAAGTCAATATAACGTTGGAATTGACCGAATTCGTCAAATGGCAAGAGTAATCAATATGATCAGAGTTATAAAACCAACCAGACAAATGAAAATAGCCTGCATGTCCAGTAATTCAGAATGTTCATCATGTTAAAAGTCAATACAACGTTGGAATTCACCGAAAACGTCAAATGGCACGAATAATCAAACTGATCAGAGTGATAAAACCAACCAGACAAATCAAAATAGCCTGCATGTCCAGTAATTCAGAATGTCCATCATGTTAAAAGTCAATATAACGTTGGAATTGACCGAATTCGTCAAATAACAAGAGTAATCAATATGATCAGAGTTATAAAACCAACCATACAAATGAAAATAGCCTGCATTTACAGTAATTCAGAATGTTCATCATGTTTAAAGTCAATACAACGTTGGAATTGACCGAATTCGTCAAATGGCATGAATAATCAAAGTGATCAGAGTGATGAAACCAACCAGACAAATCAAAATAGTCTGAATGTCCAATAATTCAGATTGTTGAGCATGTTAAAACTCAATACAACGTTGGAATTGACCGAATTCGTCAAATAACAAGAGAAATCAATATGATCAGAGTTATAAAACCAACCATACAAATGAAAATAGCCTGCATGTACAGTAATTCAGAATGTCCATCATGTTAAAAGTCAATACAACGTCGGAATTGACCGAAAACGTCAAGTGGCACGAATAATCAAACTGATCAGAGTGATAAAACCAACCAGACAAATCAAAATAGTCTGAATGTCCAATAATTCAGATTGTTGAGCATGTTAAAACTCAATACAACGTTGGAATTGACCGAATTCGTCAAATAACAAGAGTAATCAATATGATCAGAGTTATAAAACCAACCATACAAATGAAAATAGCCTGCATGTACAGTAATTCAGAATGTTCATCATGTTTAAAGTCAATACAACGTTGGAATTGACCGAATTCGTCAAATGGCATGAATAATCAAAGTGATAAGAGTGATAAAACCAACCAGACAAATCAAAATAGCCTGCATGTCCAGTAATTCAGAATGTCCATCATGTTAAAAGTCAATACAACGTTGGAATTGACCGAAAACGTCAAGTGGCACGAATAATCAAACTGATCAGAGTGATAAAACCAACCAGACAAATCAAAATAGCCTGCATGTCCAGTAATTCAGAATGTCCATCATGTTAAAAGTCAATATAACGTTGGAATTGACCGAATTCGTCAAATAACAAGAGTAATCAATATGATCAGAGTTATAAAACCAACCAGACAAATGAAAATAGCCCGCATGTCCAGTAATTCAGAATGTTCATCATGTTAAAAGTCAATACAACGTTGGAATTGACCGAAAACGTCAAATGGCACGAATAATCAAACTGATCAGAGTTATAAAACCAACCAGACAAATCAAAATAGCCTGCATGTCCAGTAATTCAGAATGTTCATCATGTTAAAACCCAATTTAACGTTGGAATTGACCGAATTCGTCAAATGGCAAAAGTAATCAATATGATCAGAGTTATAAAACCAACCAGACAAATGAAAATAGCCTGCATGTCCAGTAATTCAGAATGTTCAGCATGTTAAAAGTCAATATAACGTTGGAATTGACCGAATTCGTCAAATGGCAAGAGTAATCAATATGATCAGAGTTATAAAACTAGCCGGACAAATGAAAATAGCCTGCATGTCCAGTAATTCAGAATGTTCATTATGTTAAAAGTCAATACAACGTTAGAATTGACCGAATTCGTCAAATGACATGAATAATCAAAGTGATCAGAGTGATAAAACCAACCAGACAAATCAAACTAGTCTGAATGTCCAATAATTCAGATTGTTGAGCATGTTCAAAGTCAATACAACGTTGGAATTGACCGAATTCGTCAAATAACAAGAGTAATCAATATGATCAGAGTTATTAAACCAACCATACAAATGAAAATAGCCTGCATGTCCAGTAATTCAGAATGTTCATCATGTTAAAAGTCAATATAACGTTGGAATTGACCGTATTCGTCAAATGGCAAGAGTAATCAATATGATCAGAGTTATAAAACCAACCAGACAAATGAAAATAGCCTGCATGTCCAGTAATTCAGAATGTTCAGCATGTTAAAAGTCAATATAACGTTGGAATTGACCGAATTCGTCAAATGGCAAGAGTAATCAATATGATCAGAGTTACAAAATTAGCCGGACAAATGAAAATAGCCTGCATGTCTAGTAATTCAGAATGTTCATCATGTTAAAAGTCAATATAACGTTGGAATTGACCGAATTCGTCAAATGGCAAGAGTAATCAATATGATCAGAGTTATAAAACCAACCATACAAATGAAAATAGCCTGCATGTCCAGTAATTAAGTATGTTCATCATGTTAAAAGTCAATATAACGTTGGAATTGACCGAATTCGTCAAATAACAAGAGTAATCAATATGATCAGAGTTATAAAACCAACCAGACAAATCAAAATAGCCTGCATGTCCAGTAATTCAGAATGTTCATCATGTCAATACAACGTTAGAATTGACCGAATTCGTCAAATGGCATGAATAATCAAAGTGATCAGAGTGCTAAAACCAACCAGACAAATGAAAATAGCCTGCTTGTTCAGTAATTCAGAATGTTCATCATGTTAAAAGTCAATATAACGTTGGAATTGACCGAATTCGTCAAATAACAAGAGTAATCAATATGATTAGAGTTATAAAACCAACCATACAAATGAAAATAGCCTGCATGTCCAGTAATTCAGAATGTTCATCATGTTAAAAGTCAATACAACGTTGGAATTGACCGAATTCGTCAAATGGCATGAATAATCAAAGTGATCAGAGTGATAAAACCAACCAGACAAATCAAAATAGTCTGAATGTCCAATAATTCAGATTGTTCATCATGTTTAAAGTCAATACAACGTTGGAATTGACCGAATTCGTCAAATGGCATGAATAATCAAAGTGATCAGAGTTATAAAACCAACCAGACAAATCAAAATAGTCTGAATGTCCAATAATTCAGATTGTTCATCATGTTTAAAGTCAATACAACGTTGGAATTGACCGAATTCGTCAAATGGCATGAATAATCAAAGTGATCAGAGTGATAAAACCAACCAGACAAATCAAAATAGCCTGCATGTCCAGTAATTCAGAATGTCCATCATGTTAAAAGTCAATACAACGTTGGAATTGACCGAAAACGTCAAATGGCACGCATAATCAAACTAATCAGAGTGATAAAACCAACCAGACAAATCAAAATAGTCTGAATGTCCAATAATTCAGATTGTTGAGCATGTTCAAAGTCAATACAACGTTGGAATTGACCGAATTCGTCAAATAACAAGAGTAATCAATATGATCAGAGTTATTAAACCAACCAGACAAATGAAAATAGCCTGCATGTCCAGTAATTCAGAATGTTCATCATGTTAAAAGTCAATATAACGTTGGAATTGACCGAATTCGTCAAATGGCAAGAGTAATCAATATGATCAGAGTTATAAAACCAACCAGACAAATGAAAATAGCCCGCATGTCCAGTAATTCAGAATGTTCATCATGTTAAAAGTCAATACAACGTTGGAATTGACCGAAAACGTCAAATGGCACGAATAATCAAACTGATCAGAGTTATAAAACCAACCAGACAAATCAAAATAGTCTGAATGTCCAGTAATTCAGAATGTTCAGCATGTTAAAAGTCAATATAACGTTGGAATTGACCGAATTCGTCAAATGGCAAGAGTAATCAATATGATCAGAGTTATAAAACTAGCCGGACAAATGAAAATAGCCTGCATGTCCAGTAATTCAGAATGTTCATTATGTTAAAAGTCAATACAACGTTAGAATTGACCGAATTCGTCAAATGACATGAATAATCAAAGTGATCAGAGTGATAAAACCAACCAGACAAATCAAAATAGTCTGAATGTCCAATAATTCAGAATGTCCATCATGTTAAAAGTCAATATAACGTTGGAATTTGCCGAATTCGTCAAATAACAAGAGTAATCAATATGATCAGAGTTATAAAACCAACCAGACAAATCAAAATAGCCTGCATGTCCAGTAATTCAGAATGTCCATCATGTTAAAAATCAATACAACGTTGGAATTGACCGAATTCGTCAAAAGACAAGAATAATCAAAGTGATCAGAGTGATAAAACCAACCAGACAAATCAAAATAGCCTGCATGTCCAGTAATTCAGAATGTCCATCATGTTAAAAGTCAATATAACGTTGGAATTGACCGAATTCGTCAAATAACAAGAGTAATCAATATGATCAGAGTTATAAAACCAACCAGACAAACCAAAATAGCCTGCATGTCCAGTAATTCAGAAAGTTCATCATATTAACAGTCAATACAACGTTGGAATTGACCGAAAACGTCAAATGGCACGAATAATCAAACTGATCAGAGTGATAAAACCAACCAGACAAATCAAAATAGCCTGCATGTCCAGTAATTCAGAATGTCCATCATGTTAAAAGTCAATATAACGTTGGAATTTGCCGAATTCGTCAAATAACAAGAGTAATCAATATGATCAGAGTTATAAAACCAACCAGACAAATCAAAATAGCCTGCATGTCCAGTAATTCAGAATGTTCATCATGTTAAAAGTCAATACAACGTTGGAATTGACCGAATTCGTCAAAAGACAAGAATAATCAAAGTGATCAGAGTGATAAAACCAACCAGACAAATCAAAATAGCCTGCATGTCCAGTAATTCAGAATGTCCATCATGTTAAAAGTCAATATAACGTTGGAATTGACCGAATTCGTCAAATAACAAGAGTAATCAATATGATCAGAGTTATAAAACCAACCAGACAAACCAAAATAGCCTGCATGTCCAGTAATTCAGAATGTTCATCATGTTAAAACTCAATACAACGTTGGAATTGACCGAATTCGTCAAATGACAAGAATAATCAAAGTGATCAGAGTGATAAAACCAACCAGACAAATCAAAATAGCCTGCATGTCCAGTAATTCAGAATGTTCATCATGTTAAAAGTCAATATAACGTTGGAATTGACCGAATTCGTCAAATAACAAGAGTAATCAATATGATCAGAGTTATAAAACCAACCAGACAAATGAAAATAGCCTGCATGTCCAGTAATTCAGAATGTTCATCATGTTAAAAGTCAATATAACGTTGGAATTGACCGAATTCGTCAAATAACAAGAGTAGTCAATATGATCAGAGTTATTAAACCAACCATACAAATGAAAATAGCCTGCATGTCCAGTAATTCAGAATGTTCATCATGTTAAAAGTCAATATAACGTTGGAATTGACCGAATTCGTCAAATAACAAGAGTAATCAATATGATCAGAGTTATAAAACCAACCAGACAAATGAAAATAGCCTGCATGTCCAGTAATTCAGAATGTTCATCATGTTAAAACTCAATACAACGTTGGAATTGACCGAATTCGTCAAATGACAAGAATAATCAAAGTGATCAGAGTGATAAAACCAACCAGACAAATCAAAATAGCCTGCATGTCCAGTAATTCAGAATGTTCATCATGTTAAAAGTCAATATAACGTTGGAATTGACCGAATTCGTCAAATAACAAGAGTAATCAATATGATCAGAGTTATAAAACCAACCAGACAAACCAAAATAGCCTGCATGTCCAGTAATTCAGAATGTTCATCATGTTAAAACTCAATACAACGTTGGAATTGACCGAATTCGTCAAATGACAAGAATAATCAAAGTGATCAGAGTGATAAAACCAACCAGACAAATCAAAATAGCCTGCATGTCCAGTAATTCAGAATGTTCATCATGTTAAAAGTCAATATAACGTTGGAATTGACCGAATTCGTCAAATAACAAGAGTAATCAATATGATCAGAGTTATAAAACCAACCAGACAAATGAAAATAGCCTGCATGTCCAGTAATTCAGAATGTTCATCATGTTAAAAGTCAATATAACGTTGGAATTGACCGAATTCGTCAAATAACAAGAGTAGTCAATATGATCAGAGTGATAAAACCAACCAGACAAATCAAAATAGCCTGCATGTCCAGTAATTCAGAATGTTCATCATGTTAAAAGTCAATATAACGTTGGAATTGACCGAATTCGTCAAATAACAAGAGTAATCAATATGATCAGAGTTATAAAACCAACCAGACAAATGAAAATAGCCTGCATGTCCAGTAATTCAGAATGTTCATCATGTTAAAACTCAATACAACGTTGGAATTGACCGAATTCGTCAAATAACAAGAGAAATCAATATGATCAGAGTTATAAAACCAACCATACAAATGAAAATAGCCTGCATGTACAGTAATTCAGAATGTCCATCATGTTAAAAGTCAATACAACGTCGGAATTGACCGAAAACGTCAAGTGGCACGAATAATCAAACTGATCAGAGTGATAAAACCAACCAGACAAATCAAAATAGTCTGAATGTCCAATAATTCAGATTGTTGAGCATGTTAAAACTCAATACAACGTTGGAATTGACCGAATTCGTCAAATAACAAGAGTAATCAATATGATCAGAGTTATAAAACCAACCATACAAATGAAAATAGCCTGCATGTACAGTAATTCAGAATGTTCATCATGTTTAAAGTCAATACAACGTTGGAATTGACCGAATTCGTCAAATGGCATGAATAATCAAAGTGATAAGAGTGATAAAACCAACCAGACAAATCAAAATAGCCTGCATGTCCAGTAATTCAGAATGTCCATCATGTTAAAAGTCAATACAACGTTGGAATTGACCGAAAACGTCAAGTGGCACGAATAATCAAACTGATCAGAGTGATAAAACCAACCAGACAAATCAAAATAGCCTGCATGTCCAGTAATTCAGAATGTCCATCATGTTAAAAGTCAATATAACGTTGGAATTGACCGAATTCGTCAAATAACAAGAGTAATCAATATGATCAGAGTTATAAAACCAACCAGACAAATGAAAATAGCCCGCATGTCCAGTAATTCAGAATGTTCATCATGTTAAAAGTCAATACAACGTTGGAATTGACCGAAAACGTCAAATGGCACGAATAATCAAACTGATCAGAGTTATAAAACCAACGAGACAAATCAAAATAGCCTGCATGTCCAGTAATTCAGAATGTTCATCATGTTAAAACCCAATTTAACGTTGGAATTGACCGAATTCGTCAAATGGCAAAAGTAATCAATATGATCAGAGTTATAAAACCAACCAGACAAATGAAAATAGCCTGCATGTCCAGTAATTCAGAATGTTCAGCATGTTAAAAGTCAATATAACGTTGGAATTGACCGAATTCGTCAAATGGCAAGAGTAATCAATATGATCAGAGTTATAAAACTAGCCGGACAAATGAAAATAGCCTGCATGTCCAGTAATTCAGAATGTTCATTATGTTAAAAGTCAATACAACGTTAGAATTGACCGAATTCGTCAAATGACATGAATAATCAAAGTGGTCAGAGTGATAAAACCAACCAGACAAATCAAACTAGTCTGAATGTCCAATAATTCAGATTGTTGAGCATGTTCAAAGTCAATACAACGTTGGAATTGACCGAATTCGTCAAATAACAAGAGTAATCAATATGATCAGAGTTATTAAACCAACCATACAAATGAAAATAGCCTGCATGTCCAGTAATTCAGAATGTTCATCATGTTAAAAGTCAATATAACGTTGGAATTGACCGTATTCGTCAAATGGCAAGAGTAATCAATATGATCAGAGTTATAAAACCAACCAGACAAATGAAAATAGCCTGCATGTCCAGTAATTCAGAATGTTCAGCATGTTAAAAGTCAATATAACGTTGGAATTGACCGAATTCGTCAAATGGCAAGAGTAATCAATATGATCAGAGTTACAAAATTAGCCGGACAAATGAAAATAGCCTGCATGTCTAGTAATTCAGAATGTTCATCATGTTAAAAGTCAATATAACGTTGGAATTGACCGAATTCGTCAAATGGCAAGAGTAATCAATATGATCAGAGTTATAAAACCAACCATACAAATGAAAATAGCCTGCATGTCCAGTAATTAAGTATGTTCATCATGTTAAAAGTCAATATAACGTTGGAATTGACCGAATTCGTCAAATAACAAGAGTAATCAATATGATCAGAGTTATAAAACCAACCAGACAAATCAAAATAGCCTGCATGTCCAGTAATTCAGAATGTTCATCATGTCAATACAACGTTAGAATTGACCGAATTCGTCAAATGGCATGAATAATCAAAGTGATCAGAGTGATAAAACCAACCAGACAAATGAAAATAGCCTGCATGTTCAGTAATTCAGAATGTTCATCATGTTAAAAGTCAATATAACGTTGGAATTGACCGAATTCGTCAAATAACAAGAGTAATCAATATGATTAGAGTTATAAAACCAACCATACAAATGAAAATAGCCTGCATGTCCAGTAATTCAGAATGTTCATCATGTTAAAAGTCAATACAACGTTGGAATTGACCGAATTCGTCAAATGGCATGAATAATCAAAGTGATCAGAGTGATAAAACCAACCAGACAAATCAAAATAGTCTGAATGTCCAATAATTCAGAATGTCCATCATGTTAAAAGTCAATATAACGTTGGAATTGACCGAATTCGTCAAATAACAAGAGTAATCAATATGATCAGAGTTATAAAACCAACCAGACAAACCAAAATAGCCTGCATGTCCAGTAATTCAGAATGTCCATCATGTTAAAAGTCAATACAACGTTGGAATTGACCGAAAACGTCAAATGGCACGCATAATCAAACTAATCAGAGTGATAAAACCAACCAGACAAATCAAAATAGTCTGAATGTCCAATAATTCAGATTGTTGAGCATGTTCAAAGTCAATACAACGTTGGAATTGACCGAATTCGTCAAATAACAAGAGTAATCAATATGATCAGAGTTATTAAACCAACCAGACAAATGAAAATAGCCTGCATGTCCAGTAATTCAGAATGTTCATCATGTTAAAAGTCAATATAACGTTGGAATTGACCGAATTCGTCAAATGGCAAGAGTAATCAATATGATCAGAGTTATAAAACCAACCAGACAAATGAAAATAGCCCGCATGTCCAGTAATTCAGAATGTTCATCATGTTAAAAGTCAATACAACGTTGGAATTGACCGAAAACGTCAAATGGCACGAATAATCAAACTGATCAGAGTTATAAAACCAACCAGACAAATCAAAATAGTCTGAATGTCCAGTAATTCAGAATGTTCAGCATGTTAAAAGTCAATATAACGTTGGAATTGACCGAATTCGTCAAATGGCAAGAGTAATCAATATGATCAGAGTTATAAAACTAGCCGGACAAATGAAAATAGCCTGCATGTCCAGTAATTCAGAATGTTCATTATGTTAAAAGTCAATACAACGTTAGAATTGACCGAATTCGTCAAATGACATGAATAATCAAAGTGATCAGAGTGATAAAACCAACCAGACAAATCAAAATAGTCTGAATGTCCAATAATTCAGAATGTCCATCATGTTAAAAGTCAATATAACGTTGGAATTGACCGAATTCGTCAAATGACAAGAATAATCAAAGTGATCAGAGTGATAAAACCAACCAGACAAATCAAAATAGCCTGCATGTCCAGTAATTCAGAATGTTCAGCATGTTAAAAGTCAATACAACGTTGGAATTGACCGAAAACGTCAAATGGCACGCATAATCAAACTAATCAGAGTGATAAAACCAACCAGACAAATCAAAATAGCCTGCATGTCCAGTAATTCAGAATGTCCATCATGTTAAAAATCAATACAACGTTAGAATTGACCGAATTCGTCAAATGACATGAATAATCAAAGTGATCAGAGTGATAAAACCAACCAGACAAATCAAAATAGCCTGCATGTCCAGTAATTCAGAATGTTCATCGTGTTAAAAGTCAATATAACGTTGGAATTGACAGAATTCGTCAAATAACAAGAGTAATCAATATGATCAGAGTTATAAAACCAACCAGACAAATGAAAATAGCCTGCATGTCCAGTAATTCAGAATGTTCATCATGTTAAAAGTCAATATAACGTTGGAATTGACCGAATTCGTCAAATAACAAGAGTAGTCAATATGATCAGAGTTATTAAACCAACCATACAAATGAAAATAGCCTGCATGTCCAGTAATTCAGAATGTTCATCATGTTAAAAGTCAATATAACGTTGGAATTGACCGAATTCGTCAAATGGCAAGAGTAATCAATATGATCAGAGTTATAAAACCAACCAGACAAATCAAAATAGCCTGCATGTCCAGTAATTCAGAATGTCCATCATGTTAAAAGTCAATATAACGTTGGAATTGACCGAATTCGTCAAATAACAAGAGTAATCAATATGATCAGAGTTATAAAACCAACCATACAAATGAAAATAGCCTGCATGTACAGTAATTCAGAATGTTCATCATGTTTAAAGTCAATACAACGTTGGAATTGACCGAATTCGTCAAATGGCAAGAGTAATCAATATGATCAGAGTTACAAAATTAGCCGGACAAATGAAAATAGCCTGCATGTCCAGTAATTCAGAATGTTCATCATGTTAAAAGTCAATATAACGTTGGAATTGACCGAATTCGTCAAATGGCAAGAGTAATCAATATGATCAGAGTTATAAAACCAACCATACAAATGAAAATAGCCTGCATGTCCAGTAATTAAGTATGTTCATCATGTTAAAAGTCAATATAACGTTGGAATTGACCGAATTCGTCAAATAACAAGAGTAATCAATATGATCAGAGTTATAAAACCAACCAGACAAATCAAAATAGCCTGCATGTCCAGTAATTCAGAATGTTCATCATGTCAATACAACGTTAGAATTGACCGAATTCGTCAAATGGCATGAATAATCAAAGTGATCAGAGTGATAAAACCAACCAGACAAATGAAAATAGCCTGCATGTTCAGTAATTCAGAATGTTCATCATGTTAAAAGTCAATATAACGTTGGAATTGACCGAATTCGTCAAATAACAAGAGTAATCAATATGATTAGAGTTATAAAACCAACCATACAAATGAAAATAGCCTGCATGTACAGTAATTCAGAATGTTCATCATGTTTAAAGTCAATACAACGTTGGAATTGACCGAATTCGTCAAATGGCATGAATAATCAAAGTGATCAGCGTGATAAAACCAACCAGACAAATCAAAATAGTCTGAATGTCCAATAATTCAGATTGTTGAGCATGTTAAAACTCAATACAACGTTGGAATTGACCGAATTCGTCAAATAACAAGAGTAATCAATATGATCAGAGTTATAAAACCAACCATACAAATGCAAATAGCCTGCATGTACAGTAATTCAGAATGTCCATCATGTTAAAAGTCAATACAACGTCGGAATTGACCGAAAACGTCAAGTGGCACGAATAATCAAACTGATCAGAGTGATAAAACCAACCAGACAAATCAAAATAGTCTGAATGTTCAATAATTCAGATTGTTGAGCATGTTAAAACTCAATACAACGTTGGAATTGACCGAATTCGTCAAATAACAAGAGTAATCAATATGATCAGAGTTATAAAACCAACCATACAAATGAAAATAGCCTGCATGTACAGTAATTCAGAATGTTCATCATGTTTAAAGTCAATACAACGTTGGAATTGACCGAATTCGTCAAATGGCATGAATAATCAAAGTGATAAGAGTGATAAAACCAACCAGACAAATCAAAATAGCCTGCATGTCCAGTAATTCAGAATGTCCATCATGTTAAAAGTCAATACAACGTTGGAATTTACCGAAAACGTCAAGTGGCACGAATAATCAAACTGATCAGAGTGATAAAACCAACCAGACAAATCAAAATAGCCTGCATGTCCAGTAATTCAGAATGTCCATCATGTTAAAAGTCAATATAACGTTGGAATTGACCGAATTCGTCAAATAACAAGAGTAATCAATATGATCAGAGTTATAAAACCAACCAGACAAATGAAAATAGCCCGCATGTCCAGTAATTCAGAATGTTCATCATGTTAAAAGTCAATACAACGTTGGAATTGACCGAAAACGTCAAATGGCACGAATAATCAAACTGATCAGAGTTACAAAACCAACCAGACAAATAAAAATAGCCAGCATGTCCAGTAATTCAGAATGTTCATCATGTTAAAACCCAATTTAACGTTGGAATTGACCGAATTCGTCAAATGGCAAAAGTAATCAATATGATCAGAGTTATAAAACCAACCAGACAAATGAAAATAGCCTGCATGTCCAGTAATTCAGAATGTTCAGCATGTTAAAAGTCAATATAACGTTGGAATTGACCGAATTCGTCAAATGGCAAGAGTAATCAATATGATCAGAGTTACAAAATTAGCCGGACAAATGAAAATAGCCTGCATGTCCAGTAATTCAGAATGTTCATCATGTTAAAAGTCAATATAACGTTGGAATTGACCGAATTCGTCAAATGGCATTCGTCAATATGATCAGAGTTATAAAACCAACCATACAAATGAAAATAGCCTGCATGTCCAGTAATTAAGTATGTTCATCATGTTAAAAGTCAATATAACGTTGGAATTGACCGAATTCGTCAAATAACAAGAGTAATCAATATGATCAGAGTTATAAAACCAACCTGACAAATCAAAATAGCCTGCATGTCCAGTAATTCAGAATGTTCATCATGTCAATACAACGTTAGAATTGACCGAATTCGTCAAATGGCATGAATAATCAAAGTGATCAGAGTGATAAAACCAACCAGACAAATGAAAATAGCCTGCATGTTCAGTAATTCAGAATGTTCATCATGTTAAAAGTCAATATAACGTTGGAATTGACCGAATTCGTCAAATAACAAGAGTAATCAATATGATTAGAGTTATAAAACCAACCATACAAATGAAAATAGCCTGCATGTCCAGTAATTCAGAATGTTCATCATGTTAAAAGTCAATACAACGTTGGAATTGACCGAATTCGTCAAATGGCATGAATAATCAAAGTGATCAGAGTGATAAAACCAACCAGACAAATCAAAATAGTCTGAATGTCCAATAATTCAGATTGTTCATCATGTTTAAAGTCAATACAACGTTGGAATTGACCGAATTCGTCAAATGGCATGAATAATCAAAGTGATCAGAGTGATAAAACCAACCAGACAAATCAAAATAGTCTGAATGTCCAATAATTCAGATTGTTCATCATGTTTAATGTCAATACAACGTTGGAATTGACCGAATTCGTCAAATGGCATGAATAATCAAAGTGATCAGAGTGATAAAACCAACCAGACAAATCAAAATAGCCTGCATGTCCAGTAATTCAGAATGTCCATCATGTTAAAAGTCAAAACAACGTTGGAATTGACCGAAAACGTCAAATGGCACGAATAATCAAACTAATCAGAGTGATAAAACCAACCAGACAAATCAAAATAGTCTGAATGTCCAATAATTCAGATTGTTGAGCATGTTCAAAGTCAATACAACGTTGGAATTGACCGAATTCGTCAAATAACAAGAGTAATCAATATGATCAGAGTTATTAAACCAACCAGACAAATGAAAATAGCCTGCATGTCCAGTAATTCAGAATGTTCATCATGTTAAAAGTCAATATAACGTTGGAATTGACCGAATTCGTCAAATGGCAAGAGTAATCAATATGATCAGAGATATAAAACCAACCAGACAAATGAAAATAGCCCGCATGTCCAGTAATTCAGAATGTTCATCATGTTAAAAGTCAATACAACGTTGGAATTGACCGAAAACGTCAAATGGCAAGAGTAATCAATATGATCAGAGTTATAAAACTAGCCGGACAAATGAAAATAGCCTGCATGTCCAGTAATTCAGAATGTTCATTATGTTAAAAGTCAATACAACGTTAGAATTGACCGAATTCGTCAAATGACATGAATAATCAAAGTGATCAGAGTGATAAAACCAACCAGACAAATCAAAATAGTCTGAATGTCCAATAATTCAGATTGTTGAGCATGTTCAAAGTCAATACAACGTTGGAATTGACCGAAAACGTCAAATGGCACGAATAATCAAACTAATCAGAGTGATAAAACCAACCAGACAAATGAAAATAGCCCGCATGTCCAGTAATTCAGAATGTTCAGCATGTTAAAAGTCAATATAACGTTGGAATTGTCCGAATTCGTCAAATGGCAAGAGTAATCAATATGATCAGAGTTATAAAACTAGCCGGACAAATGAAAATAGCCTGCATGTCCAGTAATTCAGAATGTTCATTATGTTAAAAGTCAATACAACGTTAGAATTGACGGAATTCGTCAAATGACATGAATAATCAAAGTGATCAGAGTGATAAAACCAACCAGACAAATCAAAATAGTCTGAATGTCCAATAATTCAGATTGTTGAGCATGTTCAAAGTCAATACAACGTTGGAATTGACCGAATTCGTCAAATAACAAGAGTAATCAATATGATCAGAGTTATTAAACCAACCATACAAATGAAAATAGCCTGCATGTCCAGTAATTCAGAATGTTCATCATGTTAAAAGTCAATATAACGTTGGAATTGACCGAATTCGTCAAATGGCAAGAGTAATCAATATGATCAGAGTTATAAAACCAACCAGACAAATGAAAATAGCCTGCATGTCCAGTAATTCAGAATGTTCAGCATGTTAAAAGTCAAAATAACGTTGGAATTGACCGAATTCGTCAAATGGCAAGAGTAATCAATATGATCAGAGTTACAAAATTAGCCGGACAAATGAAAATAGCCTGCATGTCCAGTAATTCAGAATGTTCATCATGTTAAAAGTCAATATAACGTTGGAATTGACCGAATTCGTCAAATGGCAAGAGTAATCAATATGATCAGAGTTATAAAACCAACCATACAAATGAAAATAGCCTGCATGTCCAGTAATTAAGTATGTTCATCATGTTAAAAGTCAATATAACGTTGGAATTGACCGAATTCGTCAAATAACAAGAGTAATCAATATGATCAGAGTTATAAAACCAACCAGACAAATCAAAATAGCCTGCATGTCCAGTAATTCAGAATGTTCATCATGTCAATACAACGTTAGAATTGACCGAATTCGTCAAATGGCATGAATAATCAAAGTGATCAGAGTGATAAAACCAACCAGACAAATGAAAATAGCCTGCATGTTCAGTAATTCAGAATGTTCATCATGTTAAAAGTCAATATAACGTTGGAATTGACCGAATTCGTCAAATAACAAGAGTAATCAATATGATTAGAGTTATAAAACCAACCATACAAATGAAAATAGCCTGCATGTCCAATAATTTAGATTGTTCATCATGTTTAAAGTCAATACAACGTTGGAATTGACCGAATTCGTCAAATGGCATGAATAATCAAAGTGATCAGAGTGATAAAACCAACCAGACAAATGAAAATAGCCTGCATGTTCAGTAATTCAGAATGTTCATCATGTTAAAAGTCAATATAACATTGGAATTGACCGAATTCGTCAAATGGCAAGAGTAATCAATATGATCAGAGTTATAAAACCAACCAGACAAATCAAAATAGCCTGCATGTCCAGTAATTCAGAATGTCCATCATGTTAAAAGTCAATACAACGTTGGAATTGACCGAAAACGTCAAATGGCACGAATAATCAAACTGATCAGAGTGATAAAACCAACCAGACAAATCAAAATAGTCTGAATGTCCAATAATTCAGATTGTTGAGCATGTTCAAAGTCAATACAACGTTGGAATTGACCGAATTCGTCAAATAACAAGAGTAATCAATATGATCAGAGTTATTAAACCAACCATACAAATGAAAATAGCCTGCATGTCCAGTAATTCAGAATGTTCATCATGTTAAAAGTCAATATAACGTTGGAATTGACCGAATTCGTCAAATGGCAAGAGTAATCAATATGATCAGGGTTATAAAACCAACCAGACAAATGAAAATAGCCTGCATGTCCAGTAATTCAGAATGTTCAGCATGTTAAAAGTCAATATAACGTTGGAATTGACCGAATTCGTCAAATGTCAAGAGTAATCAATATGATCAGAGTTATAAAACTAGCCGGACAAATGAAAATAGACTGCATGTCCAGTAATTCAGAATGTTCATCATGTTAAAAGTCAATACAACGTTAGAATTGACCGAATTCGTCAAATGACTTGAATAATCAAAGTTATCAGAGTGATAAAACCAGCCAGACAAATGAAAATAGCCTGCATGTTCAGTAATTCAGAATGTTCATCATGTTAAAAGTCAATATAACGTTGGAATTGACCGAATTCGTCAAATAACAAGAGTAATCAATATGATCAGAGTTATAAAACCAACCATACAAATGAAAATAGCGTGCATGTCCAGTAATTCAGAATGTTCATCATGTTAAAAGTCAATACAACGTTGGAATTGACCGAATT
This sequence comes from Hydrotaea cyrtoneurina, assembly GCA_958296145.1. Classification (NCBI taxonomy): domain Eukaryota; kingdom Metazoa; phylum Arthropoda; class Insecta; order Diptera; family Muscidae; genus Hydrotaea; species Hydrotaea cyrtoneurina. Next base: position 58,722,017 of record OY282514.1, read on the forward strand.
CGTCAAATGGCATGAATAATCAAAGTGATCAGAGTGATAAAACCAACCAGACAAATCAAAATAGCCTGCATGTCCAGTAATTCAGAATGGCCATCATGTTAAAAATCAATACAACGTTGGAATTGACCGAAAACGTCAAATGGCACGAACAATCAAACTGATCAGAGTGCTAAAACCAACCAGACAAATCAAAATAGTCTGAACGTCCAATAATTCAGATTGTTGAGCATGTTCAAAGTCAATACAACGTTGGAATTGACAGAATTCGTCAAATAACAAGAGTAATCAATATGATCAGAGTTATTAAACCAACCATACAAATGAAAATAGCCTGCATGTCCAGTAATTCAGAATGTTCATCATGTTAAAAGTCAATATAACGTTGGAATTGACCGAATTCGTCAAATGGCAAGAGTAATCAATATGATCAGAGTTATAAAACCAACCAGACAAATGAAAATAGCCTGCATGTCCAGTAATTCAGAATGTTCATCATGTTAAAAGTCAATACAACGTTGGAATTGACCGAAAACGTCAAATGGCACGAATAATCAAACTGATCAGAGTGATAAAACCAACCAGACAAATCAAAATAGCCTGCATGTCCAGTAATTCAGAATGTCCATCATGTTAAAAGTCAATATAACGTTGGAATTGACCGAATTCGTCAAATAACAAGAGTAATCAATATGATCAGAGTTATAAAACCAACCAGACAAATCAAAATAGCCTGCATGTCCAGTAATTCAGAATGTTCATCATGTTAAAAGTCAATATAACGTTGGAATTGACCGAATTCGTCAAATGGCAAGAGTAATCAATATGATCAGAGTTATAAAACCAACCAGACAAATGAAAATAGCCTGCATGTCCAGTAATTCAGAATGTTCAGCATGTTAAAAGTCAATATAACGTTGGAATTTGGCGAATTCGTCAAATAACAAGAGTAATCAATATGATCAGAGTTATAAAACCAACCAGACAAATCAAAATAGCCTGCATGTCCAGTAATTCAGAATGTTCATCATGTTAAAACTCAATACAACGTTGGAATTGACCGAATTCGTCAAAAGACAAGAATAATCAAAGTGATAGCCTGCATGTCCAGTAATTCAGAATGTCCATCATGTTAAAAGTCAATATAACGTTGGAATTGACCGAATTCGTCAAATAACAAGAATAATCATAGTGATCAGAGTGATAAAACCAACCAGACAAACCAAAATAGCCTGCATGTCCAGTAATTCAGAATGTTCATCATGTTAAAACTCAATACAACGTTGGAATTTACCGAATTCGTCAAATGACAAGAATAATCAAAGTGATCAGAGTGATAAAACCAACCAGACAAATCAAAATAGCCTGCATGTCCACTAATTCAGAATGTCCATCATGTTAATAGTCAATATAACGTTGGAATTGACCGAATTCGTCAAATAACAAGAGTAATCAATATGATCAGAGCTATAAAACCAACCAGACAAATGAAAATAGCCTGCATGTCCAGTAATTCAGAATGTTCATCATGTTAAAAGTCAATATAACGTTGGAATTGACCGAATTCGTCAAATAACAAGAGTAGTCAATATGATCAGAGTTATTAAACCAACCATACAAATGAAAATGTTAAAAGTCAATATAACGTTGGAATTGACCGAATTCGTCAAATGGCAAGAGTATTCAATATGATCAGAGTTATAAAACCAACCAGACAAATGAAAATAGCCTGCATGTCCAGTAATTCAGAATGTTCATCATGTTAAAAGTCAATACAACGTTGGAATTCACCGAAAACGCCAAATGGCACGAATAAGCAAAGTGATCAGAGTGATAAAACCAACCAGACAAATCAAAATAGTCTGAATGTCCAATAATTCAGATTGTTCATCATGTTTAAAGTCAATACAACGTTGGAATTGACCGAATTCGTCAAATAACAAGAGTAGTCAATATGATCAGAGTTATTAAACCAACCATACAAATGAAAATGTTAAAAGTCAATATAACGTTGGAATTGACCGAATTCGTCAAATGGCAAGAGTAATCAATATGATCAGAGTGATAAAACCAACCAGACAAATCAAAATAGCCTGCATGTCCAGTAATTCAGAATGTCCATCATGTTAAAAGTCAATATAACGTTGGAATTGACCGAATTCGTCAAATAACAAGAGTAATCGATATGATCAGAGTTATAAAACCAACCATACAAATGAAAATAGCCTGCATGTACAGTAATTCAGATGTTCATCATGTTTAAAGTCAATACAACGTTGGAATTGACCGAATTCGTCAAATGGCATGAATAAGCAAAGTGATCAGAGTGATAAAACCAACAAGACAAATCAAAATAGTCTGAATGTCCAATAATTCAGATTGTTCATCATGTTTAAAGTCAATACAACGTTGGAATTGACCGAATTCGTCAAATGGCACGAATAATCAAAGTGATCAGAGTGATAAAACCAACCAGACAAATCAAAATAGCCTGCATGTCCAGTAATTCAGAATGTCCATCATGTTAAAAGTCAAAACAACGTTGGAATTGACCGAAAACGTCAAATGGCACGAATAATCAAACTGATCAGAGTGATAAAACCAACCAGACAAATCAAAATAGTCTGAATGTCCAATAATTCAGATTGTTGAGCATGTTCAAAGTCAATACAACGTTGGAATTGACCGAATTCGTCAAATAACAAGAGTAATCAATATGATCAGAGTTATTAAACCAACCAGACAAATGAAAATAGCCTGCATGTCCAGTAATTCAGAATGTTCATCATGTTAAAAGTCAATATAACGTTGGAATTGACCGAATTCGTCAAATGGCAAGAGTAATCAATATGATCATAGTTATAAAACCAACCAGACAAATGAAAATAGCCCGCATGTCCAGTAATTCAGAATGTTCATCATGTTAAAAGTCAATACAACGTTGGAATTGACCGAAAACGTCAAATGGCACGAATAATCAAACTGATCAGAGTTATAAAACCAACCAGACAAATCAAAATAGTCTGAATGTCCAATAATTCAGATTGTTGAGCATGTTCAAAGTCAATACAACGTTGGAATTGACCGAATTCTTCAAATAACAAGAGTAATCAATATGATCAGAGTTATTAAACCAACCATACAAATGTAAATAGCCTGCATGTCCAGTAATTCAGAATGTTCATCATGTTAAAAGTCAATATAACGTTGGAATTGACCGAATTCGTCAAATGGCAAGAGTAATCAATATGATCAGAGTTATAAAACCAACCAGACAAATCAAAATAGCCTGCATGTCCAGTAATTCAGAATGTCCATCATGTTAAAAGTCAATACAACGTTGGAATTGACCGAAAACGTCAAATGGCACGAATAATCAAACTGATCAGAGTGATAAAACCAACCAGACAAATCAAAATAGTCTGAATGTCCAGTAATTCAGAATGTTCATCATGTTAAAAGTCAATACAACGTTGGAATTGACCGAATTCGTCAAATGGCATGAATAATCAAAGTGATCAGAGTGATAAAACCAACCAGACAAATCAAAATAGTCTGAATGTCCAATAATTCAGATTGTTCATCATGTTTAAAGTCAATACAACGTTGGAATTGACCGAATTCGTCAAATGGCATGAATAATCAAAGTGATCAGAGTGATAAAACCAACCAGACAAATCTAAATAGCCTGCATGTCCAGTAATTCAGAATGGCCATCATGTTAAAAGTCAATACAACGTTGGAATTGACCGAAAACGTCAAATGGCACGAATAATCAAACTGATCAGAGTGCTAAAACCAACCAGACAAATCAAAATAGTCTGAATGTCCAATAATTCAGATTGTTGAGCATGTTCAAAGTCAATACAACGTTGGAATTGACCGAATTCGTCAAATAACAAGAGTAATCAATATGATCAGAGTTATTACACCAACCATACAAATGAAAATAGCCTGCATGTCCAGTAATTCAGAATGTTCATCATGTTAAAAGTCAATATAACGTTGGAATTGACCGAATTCGTCAAATGGCAAGAGTAATCAATATGATCAGAGTTATAAAACCAACCAGACAAATGAAAATATCGTGCATGTCCAGTAATTCAGAATGTTCATCATGTTAAAAGTCAATACAACGTTGGAATTGACCGAAAACGTCAAATGGCACGAATAATCAAACTGATCAGAGTGATAAAACCAACCAGACAAATCAAAATAGCCTGCATGTCCAGTAATTCAGAATGTTCATCATGTTAAAAGTCAATATAACGTTGGAATTGACCGAATTCGTCAAATAACAAGAGTAGTCAATATGATCAGTGTTATTAAACCAACCATACAAATGAAAATGTTAAAAGTCAATATAACGTTGGAATTGACCGAATTCGTCAAATGGCAAGAGTAATCAATATGATCAGAGTTATAAAACCAACCAGACAAATGAAAATAGCCTGCATGTCCAGTAATTCAGAATGTTCATCATGTTAAAAGTCAATACAACGTTGGAATTCACCGAAAACGCCAAATGGCACGAATAATCAAACTGATCAGAGTGATAAAACCAACCAGACAAATCAAAATAGCCTGCATGTCCAGTAATTCAGAATGTCCATCATGTTAAAAGTCAATATAACGTTGGAATTGACCGAATTCGTCAAATAACAAGAGTAATCAATATGATCAGAGTTATAAAACCAACCATACAAATGAAAATAGCCTGCATGTACAGTAATTCAGATGTTCATCATGTTTAAAGTCAATATAACGTTGGAATTGACCGAATTCGTCAAATGGCATGAATAAGCAAAGTGATCAGAGTGATAAAACCAACCAGACAAATCAAAATAGTCTGAATGTCCAATAATTCAGATTGTTCATCATGTTTAAAGTCAATACAACGTTGGAATTGACCGAATTCGTCAAATGGCACGAATAATCAAAGTGATCAGAGTGATAAAACCAACCAGACAAATCAAAATAGCCTGCATGTCCAGTAATTCAGAATGTCCATCATGTTAAAAGTCAAAACAACGTTGGAATTGACCGAAAACGTCAAATGGCACGAATAATCAAACTGATCAGAGTGATAAAACCAACCAGACAAATCAAAATAGCCTGCATGTCCAATAATTCAGATTGCTGAGCATGTTCAAAGTCAATACAACGTTGGAATTGACCGAATTCGTCAAATAACAAGAGTAATCAATATGATCAGAGTTATTACACCAACCATACAAATGAAAATAGCCTGCATGTCCAGTAATTCAGAATGTTCATCATGTTAAAAGTCAATATAACGTTGGAATTGACCGAATTCGTCAAATGGCAAGAGTAATCAATATGATCAGAGTTATAAAACCAACCAGACAAATGAAAATAGCGTGCATGTCCAGTAATTCAGAATGTTCATCATGTTAAAAGTCAATACAACGTTGGAATTGACCGAAAACGTCAAATGGCACGAATAATCAAACTGATCAGAGTGATAAAACCAACCAGACAAATCAAAATAGCCTGCATGTCCAGTAATTCAGAATGTTCATCATGTTAAAAGTCAATATAACGTTGGAATTGACCGAATTCGTCAAATAACAAGAGTAGTCAATATGATCAGTGTTATTAAACCAACCATACAAATGAAAATGTTAAAAGTCAATATAACGTTGGAATTGACCGAATTCGTCAAATGGCATGAATAATCAAAGTGATCAGAGTGATAAAACCAACCAGACAAATCTAAATAGCCTGCATGTCCAGTAATTCAGAATGGCCATCATGTTAAAAGTCAATACAACGTTGGAATTGACCGAAAACGTCAAATGGCACGAATAATCAAACTGATCAGAGTGCTAAAACCAACCAGACAAATCAAAATAGTCTGAATGTCCAATAATTCAGATTGTTGAGCATGTTCAAAGTCAATAAAACGTTGGAATTGACCGAATTCGTCAAATAACAAGAGTAATCAATATGATCAGAGTTATTACACCAACCATACAAATGAAAATAGCCTGCATGTCCAGTAATTCAGAATGTTCATCATGTTAAAAGTCAATATAACGTTGGAATTGACCGAATTCGTCAAATGGCATGAATAAGCAAAGTGATCAGAGTGATAAAACCAACCAGACAAATCAAAATAGTCTGAATGTCCAATAATTCAGATTGTTCATCATGTTTAAAGTCAATACAACGTTGGAATTGACCGAATTCGTCAAATGGCACGAATAATCAAAGTGATCAGAGTGATAAAACCAACCAGACAAATCAAAATAGCCTGCATGTCCAGTAATTCAGAATGTCCATCATGTTAAAAGTCAAAACAACGTTGGAATTGACCGAAAACGTCAAATGGCACGAATAATCAAACTGATCAGAGTGATAAAACCAACCAGACAAATCAAAATAGTCTGAATGTCCAATAATTCAGATTGTTGAGCATGTTCAAAGTCAATACAACGTTGGAATTGACCGAATTCGTCAAATAACAAGAGTAATCAATATGATCAGAGTTATTAAACCAACCAGACAAATGAAAATAGCCTGCATGTCCAGTAATTCAGAATGTTCATCATGTTAAAAGTCAATATAACGTTGGAATTGACCGAATTCGTCAAATGGCAAGAGTAATCAATATGATCATAGTTATAAAACCAACCAGACAAATGAAAAGCCCGCATGTCCAGTAATTCAGAATGTTCATCATGTTAAAAGTCAATACAACGTTGGAATTGACCGAAAACGTCAAATGGCACGAATAATCAAACTGATCAGAGTTATAAAACCAACCAGACAAATGAAAATAGTCTGAATGTCCAATAATTCAGATTGTTGAGCATGTTCAAAGTCAATACAACGTTGGAATTGACCGAATTCTTCAAATAACAAGAGTAATCAATATGATCAGAGTTATTAAACCAACCATACAAATGTAAATAGCCTGCATGTCCAGTAATTCAGAATGTTCATCATGTTAAAAGTCAATATAACGTTGGAATTGACCGAATTCGTCAAATGGCAAGAGTAATCAATATGATCAGAGTTATAAAACCAACCAGACAAATCAAAATAGCCTGCATGTCCAGTAATTCAGAATGTCCATCATGTTAAAAGTCAATACAACGTTGGAATTGACCGAAAACGTCAAATGGCACGAATAATCAAACTGATCAGAGTGATAAAACCAACCAGACAAATCAAAATAGTCTGAATGTCCAATAATTCAGATTGTTGAGCATGTTCAAAGTCAATACAACGTTGGAATTGACCGAATTCATCAAATAACAAGAGTAATCAATATGATCAGAGTTATTAAACCAACCATACAAATGAAAATAGCGTGCATGTCCAGTAATTCAGAATGTTCATCATGTTAAAAGTCAATACAACGTTGGAATTGACCGAATTCGTCAAATGGCATGAATAATCAAAGTGATCAGAGTGATAAAACCAACCAGACAAATCAAAATAGTCTGAATGTCCAATAATTCAGATTGTTCATCATGTTTAAAGTCAATACAACGTTGGAATTGACCGAATTCGTCAAATGGCATGAATAATCAAAGTGATCAGAGTGATAAAACCAACCAGACAAATCTAAATAGCCTGCATGTCCAGTAATTCAGAATGGCCATCATGTTAAAAGTCAATACAACGTTGGAATTGACCGAAAACGTCAAATGGCACGAATAATCAAACTGATCAGAGTGCTAAAACCAACCAGACAAATCAAAATAGTCTGAATGTCCAATAATTCAGATTGTTGAGCATGTTCAAAGTCAATACAACGTTGGAATTGACCGAATTCGTCAAATAACAAGAGTAATCAATATGATCAGAGTTATTACACCAACCATACAAATGAAAATAGCCTGCATGTCCAGTAATTCAGAATGTTCATCATGTTAAAAGTCAATATAACGTTGGAATTGACCGAATTCGTCAAATGGCAAGAGTAATCAATATGATCAGAGTTATAAAACCAACCAGACAAATGAAAATAGCCTGCATGTCCAGTAATTCAGAATGTTCATCATGTTAAAAGTCAATACAACGTTGGAATTGACCGAAAACGTCAAATGGCACGAATAATCAAACTGATCAGAGTGATAAAACCAACCAGACAAATCAAAATAGCCTGCATGTCCAGTAATTCAGAATGGCCATCATGTTAAAAGTCAATACAACGTTGGAATTGACCGAAAACGTCAAATGGCACGAATAATCAAACTGATCAGAGTGCTAAAACCAACCAGACAAATCAAAATAGTCTGAATGTCCAATAATTCAGATTGTTGAGCATGTTCAAAGTCAATACAACGTTGGAATTGACCGAATTCGTCAAATAACAAGAGTAATCAATATGATCAGAGTTATAAAACCAACCAGACAAATCAAAATAGCCTGCATGTCCAATAATTCAGATTGTTGAGCATGTTCAAAGTCAATACAACGTTGGAATTGACCGAATTCGTCAAATGGCATGAATAATCAAAGTGATCAGAGTGATAAAACCAACCAGACAAATCTAAATAGCCTGCATGTCCAGTAATTCAGAATGGCCATCATGTTAAAAGTCAATACAACGTTGGAATTGACCGAAAACGTCAAATGGCACGAATAATCAAACTGATCAGAGTGCTAAAACCAACCAGACAAATCAAAATAGTCTGAATGTCCAATAATTCAGATTGTTGAGCATGTTCAAAGTCAATACAACGTTGGAATTGACCGAATTCGTCAAATAACAAGAGTAATCAATATGATCAGAGTTATTACACCAACCATACAAATGAAAATAGCCTGCATGTCCAGTAATTCAGAATGTTCATCATGTTAAAAGTCAATATAACGTTGGAATTGACCGAATTCGTCAAATGGCAAGAGTAATCAATATGATCATAGTTATAAAACCAACCAGACAAATGAAAATAGCCCGCATGTCCAGTAATTCAGAATGTTCATCATGTTAAAAGTCAATACAACGTTGGAATTGACCGAAAACGTCAAATGGCACGAATAATCAAACTGATCAGAGTTATAAAACCAACCAGACAAATCAAAATAGTCTGAATGTCCAATAATTCAGATTGTTGAGCATGTTCAAAGTCAATACAACGTTGGAATTGACCGAATTCTTCAAATAACAAGAGTAATCAATATGATCAGAGTTATTAAACCAACCATACAAATGTAAATAGCCTGCATGTCCAGTAATTCAGAATGTTCATCATGTTAAAAGTCAATATAACGTTGGAATTGACCGAATTCGTCAAATGGCAAGAGTAATCAATATGATCAGAGTTATAAAACCAACCAGACAAATCAAAATAGCCTGCATGTCCAGTAATTCAGAATGTCCATCATGTTAAAAGTCAATACAACGTTGGAATTGACCGAAAACGTCAAATGGCGCGAATAATCAAACTGATCAGAGTGCTAAAACCAACCAGACAAATCAAAATAGTCTGAATGTCCAATAATTCAGATTGTTGAGCATGTTCAAAGTCAATACAACGTTGGAATTGACCGAATTCGTCAAATAACAAGAGTAATCAATATGATCAGAGTGATAAAACCAACCAGACAAATCTAAATAGCCTGCATGTCCAGTAATTCAGAATGGCCATCATGTTAAAAGTCAATACAACGTTGGAATTGACCGAAAACGTCAAATGGCACGAATAATCAAACTGATCAGAGTGCTAAATCCAACCAGACAAATCAAAATAGTCTGAATGTCCAATAATTCAGATTGTTGAGCATGTTCAAAGTCAATACAACGTTGGAATTGACCGAATTCGTCAAATAACAAGAGTAATCAATATGATCAGAGTTATTACACCAACCATACAAATGAAAATAGCCTGCATGTCCAGTAATTCAGAATGTTCATCATGTTAAAAGTCAATACAACGTTGGAATTGACCGAAAACGTCAAATGGCACGAATAATCAAACTGATCAGAGTGATAAAACCAACCAGACAAATCAAAATAGCCTGCATGTCCAGTAATTCAGAATGGCCATCATGTTAAAAGTCAATACAACGTTGGAATTGACCGAAAACGTCAAATGGCACGAATAATCAAAGTGATCAGAGTGATAAAACCAACCAGACAAATCAAAATAGTCTGAATGTCCAATAATTCAGATTGTTCATCATGTTTAAAGTCAATACAACGTTGGAATTGACCGAATTCGTCAAATGGCATGAATAATCAAAGTGATCAGAGTGATAAAACCAACCAGACAAATCTAAATAGCCTGCATGTCCAGTAATTCAGAATGGCCATCATGTTAAAAGTCAATACAACGTTGGAATTGACCGAAAACGTCAAATGGCACGAATAATCAAACTGATCAGAGTGCTAAAACCAACCAGACAAATCAAAATAGTCTGAATGTCCAATAATTCAGATTGTTGAGCATGTTCAAAGTCAATACAACATTGGAATTGACCGAATTCGTCAAATAACAAGAGTAATCAATATGATCAGAGTTATTACACCAACCATACAAATGAAAATAGCCTGCATGTCCAGTAATTCAGAATGTTCAGCATGTTAAAAGTCAATATAACGTTGGAATTGACCGAATTCGTCAAATGGCAAGAGTAATCAATATGATCAGAGTTATAAAACCAACCAGACAAATGGAAATAGCCTGCATGTCCAGTAATTCAGAAAGTTCATCATGTTAACAGTCAATACAACGTTGGAATTGACCGAAAACGTCAAATGGCACGAATAATCAAACTGATCAGAGTGATAAAACCAACCAGACAAATCAAAATAGCCTGCATGTCCAGTAATTCAGAATGTCCATCATGTTAAAAGTCAATACAACGTTGGAATTGACCGAAAACGTCAAATGGCACGAATAATCAAACTGATCAGAGTGATAAAACCAACCAGACAAATCAAAATAGTCTGAATGTCCAATAATTCAGATTGTTGAGCATGTTTAAAGTCAATACAACGTTGGAATTGACCGAATTCGTCAAATAACAAGAGTAATCAATATGATCAGAGTTATTAAACCAACCAGACAAATGAAAATAGCCTGCATGTCCAGTAATTCCGAATGTTCATCATGTTAAAAGTCAATATAACGTTGGAATTGACCGAATTCGTCAAATGGCAAGAGTAATCAATATGATCAGAGTTATAAAACCAACCAGACAAATGAAAATAGCCCGCATGTCCAGTAATTCAGAATGTTCATCATGTTAAAAGTCAATACAACGTTGGATTTGACCGAAAACGTCAAATGGCACGAATAATCAAACTGATCAGAGTTATAAAACCAACCAGACAAATCAAAATAGTCTGAATGTCCAATAATTCAGATTGTTGAGCATGTTCAAAGTCAATACAACGTTGGAATTGACCGAATTCTTCAAATAACAAGAGTAATCAATATGATCAGAGTTATTAAACCAACCATACAAATGAAAATAGCCTGCATGTCCAGTAATTCAGAATGTTCATCATGTTAAAAGTCAATATAACGTTGGAATTGACCGAATTCGTCAAATGGCAAGAGTAATCAATATGATCAGAGTTATAAAACCAACCAGACAAATCAAAATAGCCTGCATGTCCAGTAATTCAGAATGTTCATCATGTTAAAAGTCAATACAACGTTGGAATTGACCGAAAACGTCAAATGGCAAGAGTAATCAATATGATCAGAGTTATAAAACCAACCAGACAAATCAAAATAGCCTGCATGTCCAGTAATTCAGAATGTTCATCATGTTAAAAGTCAATACAACGTTGGAATTGACCGAAAACGTCAAATGGCACGAATAATCAAACTGATCAGAGTGATAAAACCAACCAGACAAATCAAAATAGCCTGCATGTCCAGTAATTCAGAATGGCCATCATGTTAAAAGTCAATACAACGTTGGAATTGACCGAAAACGTCAAATGGCACGAATAATCAAACTGATCAGAGTGCTAAAACCAACCAGACAAATCAAAATAGTCTGAATGTCCAATAATTCAGATTGTTGAGCATGTTCAAAGTCAATACAACGTTGGAATTGACCGAATTCGTCAAATAACAAGAGTAATCAATATGATCAGAGTGATAAAACCAACCAGACAAATCTAAATAGCCTGCATGTCCAGTAATTCAGAATGGCCATCATGTTAAAAGTCAATACAACGTTGGAATTGACCGAAAACGTCAAATGGCACGAATAATCAAACTGATCAGAGTGCTAAAACCAACCAGACAAATCAAAATAGTCTGAATGTCCAATAATTCAGATTGTTGAGCATGTTCAAAGTCAATACAACGTTGGAATTGACCGAATTCGTCAAATAACAAGAGTAATCAATATGATCAGAGTTATTACACCAACCATACAAATGAAAATAGCCTGCATGTCCAGTAATTCAGAATGTTCATCATGTTAAAAGTCAATACAACGTTGGAATTGACCGAAAACGTCAAATGGCACGAATAATCAAACTGATCAGAGTGATAAAACCAACCAGACAAATCAAAATAGCCTGCATGTCCAGTAATTCAGAATGGCCATCATGTTAAAAGTCAATACAACGTTGGAATTGACCGAAAACGTCAAATGGCACGAATAATCAAACTGATCAGAGTGATAAAACCAACCAGACAAATCAAAATAGTCTGAATGTCCAATAATTCAGATTGTTGAGCATGTTCAAAGTCAATACAACGTTGGAATTGACCGAATTCGTCAAATAACAAGAGTAATCAATATGATCAGAGTGATAAAACCAACCAGACAAATCTAAATAGCCTGCATGTCCAGTAATTCAGAATGGCCATCATGTTAAAAGTCAATACAACGTTGGAATTGACCGAAAACGTCAAATGGCACGAATAATCAAACTGATCAGAGTGCTAAAACCAACCAGACAAATCAAAATAGTCTGAATGTCCAATAATTCAGAATGTTCATCATGTTAAAAGACAATACAACGTTGGAATTGACCGAAAACGTCAAATAACAAGAGTAATCAATATGATCAGAGTTATTAAACCAACCATACAAATGTAAATAGCCTGCATGTCCAGTAATTCAGAATGTTCATCATGTTAAAAGTCAATATAACGTTGGAATTGACCGAATTCGTCAAATGGCAAGAGTAATCAATATGATCAGAGTTATAAAACCAACCAGACAAATCAAAATAGCCTGCATGTCCAGTAATTCAGAATGTCCATCATGTTAAAAGTCAATACAACGTTGGAATTGACCGAAAACGTCAAATGGCACGAATAATCAAACTGATCAGAGTGCTAAAACCAACCAGACAAATCAAAATAGTCTGAATGTCCAATAATTCAGATTGTTGAGCATGTTCAAAGTCAATACAACGTTGGAATTGACCGAATTCGTCAAATAACAAGAGTAATCAATATGATCAGAGTGATAAAACCAACCAGACAAATCTAAATAGCCTGCATGTCCAGTAATTCAGAATGGCCATCATGTTAAAAGTCAATACAACGTTGGAATTGACCGAAAACGTCAAATGGCACGAATAATCAAACTGGTCAGAGTGCTAAAACCAACCAGACAAATCAAAATAGTCTGAATGTCCAATAATTCAGATTGTTGAGAATGTTCAAAGTCAATACAACGTTGGAATTGACCGAATTCGTCAAATAACAAGAGTAATCAATATGATCAGAGTTATTACACCAACCATACAAATGAAAATAGCCTGCATGTCCAGTAATTCAGAATGTTCATCATGTTAAAAGTCAATACAACGTTGGAATTGACCGAAAACGTCAAATGGCACGAATAATCAAACTGATCAGAGTGATAAAACCAACCAGACAAATCTAAATAGCCTGCATGTCCAGTAATTCAGAATGGCCATCATGTTAAAAGTCAATACAACGTTGGAATTGACCGAAAACGTCAAATGGCACGAATAATCAAAGTGATCAGAGTGATAAAACCAACCAGACAAATCAAAATAGTCTGAATGTCCAATAATTCAGATTGTTCATCATGTTTAAAGTCAATACAACGTTGGAATTGACCGAATTCGTCAAATGGCATGAATAATCAAAGTGATCAGAGTGATAAAACCAACCAGACAAATCTAAATAGCCTGCATGTCCAGTAATTCAGAATGGCCATCATGTTAAAAGTCAATACAACGTTGGAATTGACCGAAAACGTCAAATGGCACGAATAATCAAACTGATCAGAGTGCTAAAACCAACCAGACAAATCAAAATAGTCTGAATGTCCAATAATTCAGATTGTTGAGCATGTTCAAAGTCAATACAACGTTGGAATTGACCGAATTCGTCAAATAACAAGAGTAATCAATATGATCAGAGTTATTACACCAACCATACAAATGAAAATAGCCTGCATGTCCAGTAATTCAGAATGTTCAGCATGTTAAAAGTCAATATAACGTTGGAATTGACCGAATTCGTCAAATGGCAAGAGTAATCAATATGATCAGAGTTATAAAACCAACCAGACAAATGAAAATAGCCTGCATGTCCAGTAATTCAGAAAGTTCATCATGTTAACAGTCAATACAACGTTGGAATTGACCGAAAACGTCAAATGGCACGAATAATCAAACTGATCAGAGTGATAAAACCAACCAGACAAATCAAAATAGCCTGCATGTCCAGTAATTCAGAATGTCCATCATGTTAAAAGTCAATACAACGTTGGAATTGACCGAAAACGTCAAATGGCACGAATAATCAAACTGATCAGAGTGATAAAACCAACCAGACAAATCAAAATAGTCTGAATGTCCAATAATTCAGATTGTTGAGCATGTTCAAAGTCAATACAACGTTGGAATTGACCGAATTCGTCAAATAATAAGAGTAATCAATATGATCAGAGTTATTAAACCAACCAGACAAATGAAAATAGCCTGCATGTCCAGTAATTCAGAATGTTCATCATGTTAAAAGTCAATATAACGTTGGAATTGACCGAATTCGTCAAATGGCAAGAGTAATCAATATGATCAGAGTTATAAAACCAACCAGACAAATGAAAATAGCCCGCATGTCCAGTAATTCAGAATGTTCATCATGTTAAAAGTCAATACAACGTTGGATTTGACCGAAAACGTCAAATGGCACGAATAATCACACTGATCAGAGTTATAAAACCAACCAGACAAATCAAAATAGTCTGAATGTCCAATAATTCAGATTGTTGAGCATGTTCAAAGTCAATACAACGTTGGAATTGACCGAATTCTTCAAATAACAAGAGTAATCAATATGATCAGAGTTATTAAACCAACCATACAAATGAAAATAGCCTGCATGTCCAGTAATTCAGAATGTTCATTCATTGACCGAATTCGTCAAATGGCAAGAGTAATCAATATGATCAGAGTTATAAAACCAACCAGACAAATCAAAATAGCCTGCATGTCCAGTAATTCAGAATGTTCATCATGTTAAAAGTCAATACAACGTTGGAATTGACCGAAAACGTCAAATGGCAAGAGTAATCAATATGATCAGAGTTATAAAACCAACCAGACAAATCAAAATAGCCTGCATGTCCAGTAATTCAGAATGTTCATCATGTTAAAAGTCAATACAACGTTGGAATTGACCGAAAACGTCAAATGGCACGAATAATCAAACTGATCAGAGTGATAAAACCAACCAGACAAATCAAAATAGCCTGCATGTCCAGTAATTCAGAATGGCCATCATGTTAAAAGTCAATACAACGTTGGAATTGACCGAAAACGTCAAATGGCACGAATAATCAAACTGATCAGAGTGCTAAAACCAACCAGACAAATCAAAATAGTCTGAATGTCCAATAATTCAGATTGTTGAGCATGTTCAAAGTCAATACAACGTTGGAATTGACCGAATTCGTCAAATAACAAGAGTAATCAATATGATCAGAGTGATAAAACCAACCAGACAAATCTAAATAGCCTGCATGTCCAGTAATTCAGAATGGCCATCATGTTAAAAGTCAATACAACGTTGGAATTGACCGAAAACGTCAAATGGCACGAATAATCAAACTGATCAGAGTGCTAAAACCAACCAGACAAATCAAAATAGTCTGAATGTCCAATAATTCAGATTGTTGAGCATGTTCAAAGTCAATACAACGTTGGAATTGACCGAATTCGTCAAATAACAAGAGTAATCAATATGATCAGAGTTATTACACCAACCATACAAATGAAAATAGCCTGCATGTCCAGTAATTCAGAATGTTCATCATGTTAAAAGTCAATACAACGTTGGAATTGACCGAAAACGTCAAATGGCACGAATAATCAAACTGATCAGAGTGATAAAACCAACCAGACAAATCAAAATAGCCTGCATGTCCAGTAATTCAGAATGGCCATCATGTTAAAAGTCAATACAACGTTGGAATTGACCGAAAACGTCAAATGGCACGAATAATCAAAGTGATCAGAGTGATAAAACCAACCAGACAAATCTAAATAGCCTGCATGTCCAGTAATTCAGAATGGCCATCATGTTAAAAGTCAATACAACGTTGGAATTGACCGAAAACGTCAAATGGCACGAATAAGCAAACTGATCAGAGTGCTAAAACCAACCAGACAAATCAAAATAGTCTGAATGTCCAGTAATTCAGATTGTTGAGCATGTTCAAAGTCAATACAACGTTGGAATTGACCGAATTCGTCAAATAACAAGAGTAATCAATATGATCAGAGTTATTACACCAACCATACAAATGAAAATAGCCTGCATGTCCAGTAATTCAGAATGTTCATCATGTTAAAAGTCAATATAACGTTGGAATTGACCGAATTCGTCAAATGGCAAGAGTAATCAATATGATCAGAGTTATAAAACCAACCAGACAAATGAAAATAGCCTGCATGTCCAGTAATTCAGAATGCTCATCATGTTAAAAGTCAATACAACGTTGGAATTGACCGAAAACGTCAAATGGCACGAATAATCAAACTGATCAGAGTGATAAAACCAACCAGACAAATCAAAATAGCCTGCATGTCCAGTAATTCAGAATGTCCATCATGTTAAAAGTCAATATAACGTTGGAATTGACCGAATTCGTTAAATAACAAGAGTAATCAATATGATCAGAGTTATAAAACCAACCAGACAAATCAAAATAGCCTGCATGTCCAGTAATTCAGAATGTTCATCATGTTAAAAGTCAATATAACGTTGGAATTGACCGAATTCGTCAAATGGCAAGAGTAATCAATATGATCAGAGTTATAAAACCAACCAGACAAATGAAAATAGCCTGCATGTCCAGTAATTCAGAATGTTCAGCATGTTAAAAGTCAATATAACGTTGGAATTGACCGAATTCGTCAAATGGCAAGAGTAATCAATATGATCAGAGTTATAAAACCAACCAGACAAATGAAAATAGCCTGCATGTCCAGTAATTCAGAAAGTTCATCATGTTAACAGTCAATACAACGTTGGAATTGACCGAAAACGTCAAATGGCACGAATAATCAAACTGATCAGAGTGATAAAACCAACCAGACAAATCAAAATAGCCTGCATGTCCAGTAATTCAGAATGTCCATCATGTTAAAAGTCAATACAACGTTGGAATTGACCGAAAACGTCAAATGGCACGAATAATCAAACTGATGAGAGTGATAAAACCAACCAGACAAATCAAAATAGTCTGAATGTCCAATAATTCAGATTGTTGAGCATGTTCAAAGTCAATACAACGTTGGAATTGACCGAATTCGTCAAATAACAAGAGTAATCAATATGATCAGAGTGATAAAACCAACCAGACAAATCTAAATAGCCTGCATGTCCAGTAATTCAGAATGGCCATCATGTTAAAAGTCAATACAACGTTGGAATTGACCGAAAACGTCAAATGGCACGAATAATCAAACTGATCAGAGTGCTAAAACCAACCAGACAAATCAAAATAGTCTGAATGTCCAATAATTCAGATTGTTGAGCATGTTCAAAGTCAATACAACGTTGGAATTGACCGAATTCGTCAAATAACAAGAGTAATCAATATGATCAGAGTTATTACACCAACCATACAAATGAAAATAGCCTGCATGTCCAGTAATTCAGAATGTTCATCATGTTAAAAGTCAATACAACGTTGGAATTGACCGAAAACGTCAAATGGCACGAATAATCAAACTGATCAGAGTGATAAAACCAACCAGACAAATCAAAATAGCCTGCATGTCCAGTAATTCAGAATGGCCATCATGTTAAAAGTCAATACAACGTTGGAATTGACCGAAAACGTCAAATGGCACGAATAATCAAACTGATCAGAGTGATAAAACCAACCAGACAAATCAAAATAGTCTGAATGTCCAATAATTCAGATTGTTGAGCATGTTCAAAGTCAATACAACGTTGGAATTGACCGAATTCGTCAAATAACAAGAGTAATCAATATGATCAGAGTGATAAAACCAACCAGACAAATCTAAATAGCCTGCATGTCCAGTAATTCAGAATGGCCATCATGTTAAAAGTCAATACAACGTTGGAATTGACCGAAAACGTCAAATGGCACGAATAATCAAACTGATCAGAGTGCTAAAACCAACCAGACAAATCAAAATAGTCTGAATGTCCAATAATTCAGAATGTTCATCATGTTAAAAGACAATACAACGTTGGAATTGACCGAAAACGTCAAATAACAAGAGTAATCAATATGATCAGAGTTATTAAACCAACCATACAAATGTAAATAGCCTGCATGTCCAGTAATTCAGAATGTTCATCATGTTAAAAGTCAATATAACGTTGGAATTGACCGAATTCGTCAAATGGCAAGAGTAATCAATATGATCAGAGTTATAAAACCAACCAGACAAATCAAAATAGCCTGCATGTCCAGTAATTCAGAATGTCCATCATGTTAAAAGTCAATACAACGTTGGAATTGACCGAAAACGTCAAATGGCACGAATAATCAAACTGATCAGAGTGCTAAAACCAACCAGACAAATCAAAATAGTCTGAATGTCCAATAATTCAGATTGTTGAGCATGTTCAAAGTCAATACAACGTTGGAATTGACCGAATTCGTCAAATAACAAGAGTAATCAATATGATCAGAGTGATAAAACCAACCAGACAAATCTAAATAGCCTGCATGTCCAGTAATTCAGAATGGCCATCATGTTAAAAGTCAATACAACGTTGGAATTGACCGAAAACGTCAAATGGCACGAATAATCAAACTGGTCAGAGTGCTAAAACCAACCAGACAAATCAAAATAGTCTGAATGTCCAATAATTCAGATTGTTGAGAATGTTCAAAGTCAATACAACGTTGGAATTGACCGAATTCGTCAAATAACAAGAGTAATCAATATGATCAGAGTTATTACACCAACCATACAAATGAAAATAGCCTGCATGTCCAGTAATTCAGAATGTTCATCATGTTAAAAGTCAATACAACGTTGGAATTGACCGAAAACGTCAAATGGCACGAATAATCAAACTGATCAGAGTGATAAAACCAACCAGACAAATCTAAATAGCCTGCATGTCCAGTAATTCAGAATGGCCATCATGTTAAAAGTCAATACAACGTTGGAATTGACCGAAAACGTCAAATGGCACGAATAATCAAAGTGATCAGAGTGATAAAACCAACCAGACAAATCAAAATAGTCTGAATGTCCAATAATTCAGATTGTTCATCATGTTTAAAGTCAATACAACGTTGGAATTGACCGAATTCGTCAAATGGCATGAATAATCAAAGTGATCAGAGTGATAAAACCAACCAGACAAATCTAAATAGCCTGCATGTCCAGTAATTCAGAATGGCCATCATGTTAAAAGTCAATACAACGTTGGAATTGACCGAAAACGTCAAATGGCACGAATAATCAAACTGATCAGAGTGCTAAAACCAACCAGACAAATCAAAATAGTCTGAATGTCCAATAATTCAGATTGTTGAGCATGTTCAAAGTCAATACAACGTTGGAATTGACCGAATTCGTCAAATAACAAGAGTAATCAATATGATCAGAGTTATTACACCAACCATACAAATGAAAATAGCCTGCATGTCCAGTAATTCAGAATGTTCAGCATGTTAAAAGTCAATATAACGTTGGAATTGACCGAATTCGTCAAATGGCAAGAGTAATCAATATGATCAGAGTTATAAAACCAACCAGACAAATGAAAATAGCCTGCATGTCCAGTAATTCAGAAAGTTCATCATGTTAACAGTCAATACAACGTTGGAATTGACCGAAAACGTCAAATGGCACGAATAATCAAACTGATCAGAGTGATAAAACCAACCAGACAAATCAAAATAGCCTGCATGTCCAGTAATTCAGAATGTCCATCATGTTAAAAGTCAATACAACGTTGGAATTGACCGAAAACGTCAAATGGCACGAATAATCAAACTGATCAGAGTGATAAAACCAACCAGACAAATCAAAATAGTCTGAATGTCCAATAATTCAGATTGTTGAGCATGTTCAAAGTCAATACAACGTTGGAATTGACCGAATTCGTCAAATAATAAGAGTAATCAATATGATCAGAGTTATTAAACCAACCAGACAAATGAAAATAGCCTGCATGTCCAGTAATTCAGAATGTTCATCATGTTAAAAGTCAATATAACGTTGGAATTGACCGAATTCGTCAAATGGCAAGAGTAATCAATATGATCAGAGTTATAAAACCAACCAGACAAATGAAAATAGCCCGCATGTCCAGTAATTCAGAATGTTCATCATGTTAAAAGTCAATACAACGTTGGATTTGACCGAAAACGTCAAATGGCACGAATAATCACACTGATCAGAGTTATAAAACCAACCAGACAAATCAAAATAGTCTGAATGTCCAATAATTCAGATTGTTGAGCATGTTCAAAGTCAATACAACGTTGGAATTGACCGAATTCTTCAAATAACAAGAGTAATCAATATGATCAGAGTTATTAAACCAACCATACAAATGAAAATAGCCTGCATGTCCAGTAATTCAGAATGTTCATTCATTGACCGAATTCGTCAAATGGCAAGAGTAATCAATATGATCAGAGTTATAAAACCAACCAGACAAATCAAAATAGCCTGCATGTCCAGTAATTCAGAATGTTCATCATGTTAAAAGTCAATACAACGTTGGAATTGACCGAAAACGTCAAATGGCAAGAGTAATCAATATGATCAGAGTTATAAAACCAACCAGACAAATCAAAATAGCCTGCATGTCCAGTAATTCAGAATGTTCATCATGTTAAAAGTCAATACAACGTTGGAATTGACCGAAAACGTCAAATGGCACGAATAATCAAACTGATCAGAGTGATAAAACCAACCAGACAAATCAAAATAGCCTGCATGTCCAGTAATTCAGAATGGCCATCATGTTAAAAGTCAATACAACGTTGGAATTGACCGAAAACGTCAAATGGCACGAATAATCAAACTGATCAGAGTGCTAAAACCAACCAGACAAATCAAAATAGTCTGAATGTCCAATAATTCAGATTGTTGAGCATGTTCAAAGTCAATACAACGTTGGAATTGACCGAATTCGTCAAATAACAAGAGTAATCAATATGATCAGAGTGATAAAACCAACCAGACAAATCTAAATAGCCTGCATGTCCAGTAATTCAGAATGGCCATCATGTTAAAAGTCAATACAACGTTGGAATTGACCGAAAACGTCAAATGGCACGAATAATCAAACTGATCAGAGTGCTAAAACCAACCAGACAAATCAAAATAGTCTGAATGTCCAATAATTCAGATTGTTGAGCATGTTCAAAGTCAATACAACGTTGGAATTGACCGAATTCGTCAAATAACAAGAGTAATCAATATGATCAGAGTTATTACACCAACCATACAAATGAAAATAGCCTGCATGTCCAGTAATTCAGAATGTTCATCATGTTAAAAGTCAATACAACGTTGGAATTGACCGAAAACGTCAAATGGCACGAATAATCAAACTGATCAGAGTGATAAAACCAACCAGACAAATCAAAATAGCCTGCATGTCCAGTAATTCAGAATGGCCATCATGTTAAAAGTCAATACAACGTTGGAATTGACCGAAAACGTCAAATGGCACGAATAATCAAAGTGATCAGAGTGATAAAACCAACCAGACAAATCTAAATAGCCTGCATGTCCAGTAATTCAGAATGGCCATCATGTTAAAAGTCAATACAACGTTGGAATTGACCGAAAACGTCAAATGGCACGAATAAGCAAACTGATCAGAGTGCTAAAACCAACCAGACAAATCAAAATAGTCTGAATGTCCAGTAATTCAGATTGTTGAGCATGTTCAAAGTCAATACAACGTTGGAATTGACCGAATTCGTCAAATAACAAGAGTAATCAATATGATCAGAGTTATTACACCAACCATACAAATGAAAATAGCCTGCATGTCCAGTAATTCAGAATGTTCATCATGTTAAAAGTCAATATAACGTTGGAATTGACCGAATTCGTCAAATGGCAAGAGTAATCAATATGATCAGAGTTATAAAACCAACCAGACAAATGAAAATAGCCTGCATGTCCAGTAATTCAGAATGCTCATCATGTTAAAAGTCAATACAACGTTGGAATTGACCGAAAACGTCAAATGGCACGAATAATCAAACTGATCAGAGTGATAAAACCAACCAGACAAATCAAAATAGCCTGCATGTCCAGTAATTCAGAATGTCCATCATGTTAAAAGTCAATATAACGTTGGAATTGACCGAATTCGTTAAATAACAAGAGTAATCAATATGATCAGAGTTATAAAACCAACCAGACAAATCAAAATAGCCTGCATGTCCAGTAATTCAGAATGTTCATCATGTTAAAAGTCAATATAACGTTGGAATTGACCGAATTCGTCAAATGGCAAGAGTAATCAATATGATCAGAGTTATAAAACCAACCAGACAAATGAAAATAGCCTGCATGTCCAGTAATTCAGAATGTTCAGCATGTTAAAAGTCAATATAACGTTGGAATTGACCGAATTCGTCAAATGGCAAGAGTAATCAATATGATCAGAGTTATAAAACCAACCAGACAAATGAAAATAGCCTGCATGTCCAGTAATTCAGAAAGTTCATCATGTTAACAGTCAATACAACGTTGGAATTGACCGAAAACGTCAAATGGCACGAATAATCAAACTGATCAGAGTGATAAAACCAACCAGACAAATCAAAATAGCCTGCATGTCCAGTAATTCAGAATGTCCATCATGTTAAAAGTCAATACAACGTTGGAATTGACCGAAAACGTCAAATGGCACGAATAATCAAACTGATGAGAGTGATAAAACCAACCAGACAAATCAAAATAGTCTGAATGTCCAATAATTCAGATTGTTGAGCATGTTCAAAGTCAATACAACGTTGGAATTGACCGAATTCGTCAAATAACAAGAGTAATCAATATGATCAGAGTTATTAAACCAACCAGACAAATGAAAATAGCCTGCATGTCCAGTAATTCAGAATGTTCATCATGTTAAAAGTCAATATAACGTTGGAATTGACCGAATTCGTCAAATGGCAAGAGTAATCAATATGATCAGAGTTATAAAACCAACCAGACAAATGAAAATAGCCCGCATGTCCAGTAATTCAGAATGTTCATCATGTTAAAAGTCAATACAACGTTGGAATTGACCGAAAACGTCAAATGGCACGAATAATCAAACTGATCAGAGTTATAAAACCAACCAGACAAATCAAAATAGTCTGAATGTCCAATAATTCAGATTGTTGAGCATGTTCAAAGTCAATACAACGTTGGAATTGACCGAATTCTTCAAATAACAAGAGTAATCAATATGATCAGAGTTATTAAACCAACCATACAAATGAAAATAGCCTGCATGTCCAGTAATTCAGAATGTTCATCATGTTAAAAGTCAATATAACGTTGGAATTGACCGAATTCGTCAAATGGCAAGAGTAATCAATATGATCAGAGTTATAAAACCAACCAGACAAATCAAAATAGCCTGCATGTCCAGTAATTCAGGATGTCCATCATGTTATAAGTCAATACAACGTTGGAATTGACCGAAAACGTCAAATGGCACGAATAATCAAAGTGATCAGAGTGATAAAACCAACAAGAAAAATCAAAATAGTCTGAATGTCCAATAATTCAGATTGTTGAGCATGTTCAAAGTCAATACAACGTTGGAATTGACCGAATTCGTCAAATGGCATGAATAATCAAAGTGATCAGAGTGATAAAACCAACCAGACAAATCTAAATAGCCTGCATGTCCAGTAATTCAGAATGGCCATCATGTTAAAAGTCAATACAACGTTGGAATTGACCGAAAACGTCAAATGGCACGAATAATCAAACTGATCAGAGTGCTAAAACCAACCAGACAAATCAAAATAGTCTGAATGTCCAATAATTCAGATTGTTGAGCATGTTAAAGTCAATACAACGTTGGAATTGACCGAATTCGTCAAATAACAAGAGTAATCATATTGATCAGAGTTATTACACCAACCATACAAATGAAAATAGCCCGCATGTCAAGTAATTCAGAATGTTCATCATGTTAAAAGTCAATACAACGTTGGAATTGACCGAAAACGTCAAATGGCACGAATAATCAAACTGATCAGAGTGATAAAACCAACCAGACAAATCAAAATAGCCTGCATGTCCAGTAATTCAGAATGTACATCATGTTAAAAGTCAATATAACGTTGGAATTGACCGAATTCGTTAAATAACAAGAGTAATCAATATGATCAGAGTTATAAAACCAACCAGACAAATCAAAATAGCCTGCATGTCCAGTAATTCAGAATGTTCATCATGTTAAAAGTCAATATAACGTTGGAATTGACCGAATTCGTCAAATGGCAAGAGTAATCAATATGATCAGAGTTATAAAACCAACCAGACAAATGAAAGTAGCCTGCATGTCCAGTAATTCAGAATGTTCAGCATGTTAAAAGTCAATATAACGTTGGAATTGACCGAATTCGTCAAATGGCAAGAGTAATCAATATGATCAGAGTTATAAAACCAACCAGACAAATGAAAATAGCCTGCATGTCCAGTAATTCAGAAAGTTCATCATGTTAACAGTCAATACAACGTTGGAATTGACCGAAAACGTCAAATGGCACGAATAATCAAACTGATCAGAGTGATAAAACCAACCAGACAAATCAAAATAGCCTGCATGTCCAGTAATTCAGAATGTCCATCATGTTAAAAGTCAATATAACGTTGGAATTTGCCGAATTCGACAAATAACAAGAGTAATCAATATGATCAGAGTTATAAAACCAACCAGACAAATCAAAATAGTCTGAATGTCCAATAATTCAGATTGTTGAGCATGTTCAAAGTCAATACAACGTTGGAATTGACCGAATTCTTCAAATAACAAGAGTAATCAATATGATCAGAGTTATTAAACCAACCATACAAATGAAAATAGCCTGCATGTCCAGTAATTCAGAATGTTCATCATGTTAAAAGTCAATATAACGTTGGAATTGACCGAATTCGTCAAATGGCAAGAGTAATCAATATGATCAGAGTTATAAAACCAACCAGACAAATCAAAATAGTAATTCATGTCCAGTAATTCAGAATGTCCATCATGTTAAAAGTCAATACAACGTTGGAATTGACCGAAAACGTCAAATGGCACGAATAATCAAACTGATCAGAGTGCTAAAACCAACCAGACAAATCAAAATAGTCTGAATGTCCCATAATTCAGATTGTTGAGCATGTTCAAAGTCAATACAACGTCGGAATTGACCGAATTCGTCAAATGGCATAAATAATCAAAGTGATCAGAGTGATAAAACCAACCAGACAAATCTAAATAGCCTGCATGTCCAGTAATTCAGAATGGCCATCATGTTAAAAGTCAATACAACGTTGGAATTGACCGAAAACGTCAAATGGCACGAATAATCAAACTGATCAGAGTGCTAAAACCAACCAGACAAATCAAAATAGTCTGAATGTCCAATAATTCAGATTGTTGAGCATGTTCAAAGTCAATACAACGTTGGAATTGACCGAATTCGTCAAATAACAAGAGTAATCAATATGATCAGAGTTATTACACCAACCATACAAATGAAAATAGCCTGCATGTCCAGTAATTCAGAATGTTCATCATGTTAAAAGTCAATACAACGTTGGAATTGACCGAATTCGTCAAATGGCAAGAGTAATCAATATGATCAGAGTTATAAAACCAACCAGACAAATGAAAATAGCCTGCATGTCAAGTAATTCAGAATGTTCATCATGTTAAAAGTCAATACAACGTTGGAATTGACCGAAAACGTCAAATGGCACGAATAATCAAACTGATCAGAGTGATAAAACCAACCAGACAAATCAAAATAGCCTGCATGTCCAGTAATTCAGAATGTCCATCATGTTAAAAGTCAATATAACGTTGGAATTGACCGAAATCGTTAAATAACAAGAGTAATCAATATGATCAGAGTTATAAAACCAACCAGACAAATCAAAATAGCCTGCATGTCCAGTAATTCAGAATGTTCATCATGTTAAAAGTCAATATAACGTTGGAATTGACCGAATTCGTCAAATGGCAAGAGTAATCAATATGATCAGAGTTATAAAACCAACCAGACAAATGAAAATAGCCTGCATGTCCAGTAATTCAGAATGTTCAGCATGTTAAAAGTCAATATAACGTTGGAATTGACCGAATTCGTCAAATAACAAGAGTAGTCAATATGATCAGAGTTATTAAACCAACCATACAAATGAAAATAGCCTGCATGTCTAGTAATTCAGAATGTTCATCATGTTAAAAGTCAATATAACGTTGGAATTGACCGAATTCGTCACATGGCAAGAGTAATCAATATGATCAGAGTTATAAAACCAACCAGACTAACGAAAATAGCCTGCATGTCCAGTAATTCAGAATGTCCATCATGTTAAAAGTCAATATAACGTTGGAATTTGCCGAATTCGTCAAATAACAAGAGTAATCAATATGATCAGAGTTATAAAACCAACCAGACAAATGAAAATAGCCTGCATGTCCAGTAATTCAGAATGTTCATCATGTTAAAAGTCAATACAACGTTGGAATTGACCGAAAACGTCAAATGGCACGAATAATCAAACTGATCAGAGTGATAAAACCAACCAGACAAATCAAAATAGCCTGCATGTCCAGTAATTCAGAATGTCCATCATGTTAAAAGTCAATATAACGTTGGAATTGACCGAATTCGTCAAATAACCAGAGTAATCAATATGATCAGAGTTATAAAACCAACCATACAAATGAAAATAGCCTGCATGTACAGTAATTCAGAATGTTCATCATGTTTAAAGTCAATACAACGTTGGAATTGACCGAATTCGTCAAATGGCATGAATAATAAAAGTGATCAGAGTGATAAAACCAACCAGACAAATCAAAATAGTCTGAATGTCCAATAATTCAGATTGTTGAGCATGTTAAAACTCAATACAACGTTGGAATTGACCGAATTCGTCAAATAACAAGAGTAATCAGTATGATCAGGGTTATTAAACCAACCATACATATGAAAATAGCCTGCATGTCCAGTAATTCAGAATGTCCATCATGTTAAAAGTCAATACAACGTTGGAATTGACCGAATTCGTCAAATAACAAGAGTAATCAATATGATCAGAGTTATAAAACCAACCATACAAATCAAAATAGCCTGCATGTCCAGTAATTCAGAATGTCCATCATGTTAAAAGTCAATACAACGTTGGAATTGACCGAATTCGTCAAATAACAAGAGTAATCAATATGATCAGGGTTATTAAACCAACCATACAAATGAAAATAGCCTGCATGTCCAGAAATTCAGAATGTCCATCATGTTAAAAGTCAATACAACGTTGGAATTGACCGAATTCGTCAAATAACAAGAGTAATCAATATGATCAGGGTTATTAAACCAACCATACAAATGAAAATAGCCTGCATGTCCAGTAATTCAGAATGTCCATCATGTTAAAAGTCAATACAACGTTGGAATTGACCGAATTCGTCAAATAACAAGAGTAATCAATATGATCAGGGTTATTAAACCAACCATACAAATGAAAATAGCCTGCATGTCCAGTAATTCAGAATGTTCATCATGTTAAAAGTCAATATAACGTTGGAATTGACCGAATTCGTCACATGGCAAGAGTAATCAATATGATCAGAGTTATAAAACCAACCAGACAAATGAAAATAGCCTGCATGTCCAGTAATTCAGAATGTCCATCATGTTAAAAGTCAATATAACGTTGGAATTTGCCGAATTCGTCAAATAACAAGAGTAATCAATATGATCAGAGTTATAAAACCAACCAGACAAATGAAAATAGCCTGCATGTCCAGTAATTCAGAATGTTCATCATGTTAAAAGTCAATACAACGTTGGAATTCACCGAAAACGTCAAATAACAAGAGTAATCAATATGATCAGGGTTATTAAACCAACCATACAAATGAAAATAGCCTGCATGTCCAGTAATTCAGAATGTTCATCATGTTAAAAGTCAATATAACGTTGGAATTGACCGAATTCGTCAAATAACAAGAGTAATCAATATGATCAGAGTTATAAAACCAACCAGACAAATGAAAATAGCCTGCATGTCCAGTAATTCAGAATGTTCATCATGTTAAAAGTCAATACAACGTTGGAATTCACCGAAAACGTCAAATAACAAGAGTAATCAATATGATCAGGGTTATTAAACCAACCATACAAATGAAAATAGCCTGCATGTCCAGTAATTCAGAATGTCCATCATGTTAAAAGTCAATACAACGTTGGAATTGACCGAAAACGTCAAGTGGCACGAATAATCAAACTCATCAGACTGATAAAACCAACCAGACAAATCAAAATAGTCTGAATGTCCAATAATTCAGATTGTTGAGCATGTTAAAACTCAATACAACATTGGAATTGACCGAATTCGTCAAATAACAAGAGTAATCAATATGATCAGGGTTATTAAACCAACCATACAAATGAAAATAGCCTGCATGTCCAGTAATTCAGAATGTTCATCATGTTAAAAGTCAATATAACGTTGGAATTGACCGAATTCGTCACATGGCAAGAGTAATCAATATGATCAGAGTTATAAAACCAACCAGACAAATGAAAATAGCCTGCATGTCCAGTAATTCAGAATGTCCATCATGTTAAAAGTCAATATAACGTTGGAATTTGCCGAATTCGTCAAATAACAAGAGTAATCAATATGATCAGAGTTATAAAACCAACCAGACAAATGAAAATAGCCTGCATGTCCAGTAATTCAGAATGTTCATCATGTTAAAAGTCAATACAACGTTGGAATTCACCGAAAACGTCAAATAACAAGAGTAATCAATATGATCAGGGTTATTAAACCAACCATACAAATGAAAATAGCCTGCATGTCCAGTAATTCAGAATGTTCATCATGTTAAAAGTCAATATAACGTTGGAATTGACCGAATTCGTCAAATGGCAAGAGAAATCAATATGATCAGAGTTATAAAACCAACCAGACAAATGAAAATAGCCCGCATGTCCAGTAATTCAGAATGTTCATCATGTTAAAAGTCAATACAACGTTGGAATTGACCGAATTCGTCAAATGGCATGAATAATAAAAGTGATCAGAGTGATAAAACCAACCAGACAAATCAAAATAGCCTGCATGTCCAGTAATTCAGAATGTTCATCATGTTAAAACTCAATTTAACGTTGGAATTGACCGAATTCGTCAAATGGCAAGAGTAATCAATATGATCAGAGTTATAAAACCAACCAGACAAATCAAAATAGCCTGCATGTCCAGTAATTCAGAATGTCCATCATGTTAAAAGTCATTATAACGTTGGAATTGACCGAATTCGTCAAATAACAAGAGTAATAAATATGATCAGAGTGATAAAACCAACCAGACAAATCAAAATAGCCTGCATGTCCAGTAATTCAGAATGTCCATCATGTTAAAAGTCATTATAACGTTGGAATTGACCGAATTCGTCAAATAACAAGAGTAATAAATATGATCAGAATTATAAAACCAACCAGACAAATGAAAATAGCCTGCATGTCCAGTAATTCAGAATGTTCATCATGTTAAAAGTCAATATAACGTTGGAATTGACCGAATTCGTCAAATGGCAAGAGTAATCAATATGATCAGAGTTATAAAACCAACCAGACAAATCAAAATAGCCTGCATGTCCAGCAATTCAGAATGTTCATCATGTTAAAAGTCAATATAACATTGGAATTGACCGAATTCCTCAAATGGCAAGAGTAATCAATATGATCAGAGTTATAAAACCAACCAGACAAATCAAAATAGCCTGCATGTCCAGTAATTCAGAATGTCCATCATGTTAAAAGTCAATATAACGTTGGAATTGACCGAATTCGTCAAATAACAAGAGTAATCAATATGATCAGAGTTATAAAACCAACCATACAAATGAAAATAGCCTGCATGTACAGTAATTTAGAATGTTCATCATGTTTAAAGTCAATACAACGTTGGAATTGACCGAATTCGTCAAATGGCATGAATAATCAAAGTGATCAGAGTGATAAAACCAACCAGACAAATGAAAATAGCCTGCATGTCCAGTAATTCAGAATGTTCATCATGTTAAAAGTATATATAATGTTGGAATTGACCGAATTCGTCAAATGGCAAGAGTAATCAATATGATCAGAGTTATAAAACCAACCAGACAAATCAAAATAGCCTGCATGTCCAGTAATTCAGAATGTCCATCATGTTAAAAGTCATTATAACGTTGGAATTGACCGAATTCGTCAAATAACAAGAGTAATAAATATGATCAGAGTGATAAAACCAACCAGACAAATCAAAATAGCCTGCATGTCCAGTAATTCAGAATGTCCATCATGTTAAAAGTCAATACAACGTTGGAATTGACCGAAAACGTCAAGTGGCACGAATAATCAAACTGATCAGAGTGATAAAACCAACCAGACAAATCAAAATAGTCTGAATGTCCAATAATTCAGATTGTTGAGCATGTTAAAACTCAATACAACGTTGGAATTGACCGAATTCGTCAAATGGCAAGAGTAATCAATATGATCAGAGTTATAAAACCAACCAGACAAATGAAAATAGCCCGCTTGTCCAGTAATTCAGAATGTTCATCATGTTAAAAGTCAATACAACGTTGGAATTGGCCGAAAACGTCAAATGGCACGAATAATCAAACTGATCAGAGTTATAAAACCAACCAGACAAATCAAAATAGCCTGCATGTCCAGTAATTCAGAATGTCCATCATGTTAAAAGTCAATATAACGTTGGAATTGACCGAATTCGTCAAATAACAAGAGTAATCAATATGATCAGAGTTATAAAACCAACCATACAAATGAAAATAGCCTGCATGTACAGTAATTTAGAATGTTCATCATGTTTAAAGTCAATACAACGTTGGAATTGACCGAATTCGTCAAATGGCATGAATAATCAAAGTGATCAGAGTGATAAAACCAACCAGACAAATCAAAATAGCCTGCATGTCCAGTAATTCAGAATGTCCATCATGTTAAAAGTCAATACAACGTTGGAATTGACCGAAAACGTCAAGTGGCACGAATAATCAAACTGATCAGAGTGATAAAACCAACCAGACAAATCAAAATAGCCTGCATGTCCAGTAATTCAGAATGTTCATCATGTTAAAACTCAATTTAATGTTGGAATTGACCGAATTCGTCAAATGGCAAGAGTAATCAATATGATCAGAGTTATAAAACCAACCAGACAAATGAAAATAGCCTGCATGTCCAGTAATTCAGAATGTTCAGCATGTTAAAAGTCAATATAACGTTGGAATTGACCGAATTCGTCAAATGGCAAGAGTAATCAATATGATCAGGGTTATAAAACTAGCCGGACAAATGAAAATAGCCTGCATGTCCAGTAATTCAGAATGTTCATCATATTAAAAGTCAATACAACGTTAGAATTGACCGAATTCGTCAAATGACATGAATAATCAAAGTGATCAGAGTTATAAAACCAACCATACAAATGAAAATAGCCTGCATGTCCAGTAATTCAGAATGTTCATCATGTTAAAAGTCAATACAACGTTGGAATTGACCGAATTCGTCAAATGGCATGAATAATCAAAGTGATCAGAGTGATAAAACCAACCAGACAAATCAAAATAGTCTGAATGTCAAATAATTCAGATTGTTCATCATGTTCAAAGTGAATATAACGTTGGAATTGACCGAATTCGTTAAATGGCATGAATAATCAAAGTGATCAGAGTGATAAAACCAACCAGACAAATCAAAATAGTCTGAATGTCCAATAATACAGATTGTTCATCATGTTTAAAGTCAATGCAACGTTGGAATTGACCGAATTCGTCAAATGGCATGAATAACCAAAGTGATCAGAGTGATAAAACCAACCAGACATATCAAAATAGCCTGCATGTCCAGTAATTCAGAATGGCCATCATGTTAAAAGTCAGTACAACGTTGGAATTGACCGAAAACGTCAAATGGCTCGAATAATCAAACTGATCAGAGTGATAAAACCAACCAGACAAATCAAAATAGTCTGAATGTCCAATAATTCAGATTGTTGAGCATGTTCAAAGTCAATACAACGTTGGAATTGACCGAATTCGTCAAATGGCATGAATAATCAAAGTGATCAGAGTGATAAAACCAACCAGACAAATCAAAATAGCCTGCATGTCCAGTAATTCAGAATGTTCATCATGTTAAAAGTCAATACAACGTTGGAATTGACCGAATTCGTTAAATGGCATGAATAATCAAAGTGATCAGAGTGATAAAACCAACCAGACAAATCAAAATAGTCTGAATGTCCAATAATTCAGATTGTTCATCATGTTTAAAGTCAATACAACGTTGGAATTGACCGACTTCGTTAAATGGCATGAATAATCAAAGTGATCAGAGTGATAAAACCAACCAGACAAATCAAAATAGTCTGAATGTCCAATAATGCAGATTGTTCATCATGTTTAAAGTCAATACAACGTTGGAATTGACCGAATTCGTCAAATGGCATGAATAATCAAAGTGATCAGAGTGATAAAACCAACCAGACAAATCAAAATAGCCTGCATGTCCAGTAATTCAAAATGGCCATCATGTTAAAAGTCAATACAACGTTGGAATTGACCGAAAACGTCAAATGGCACGAATAATCAAACTGATCAGAGTGATAAAACCAACCAGACAAATCAAAATAGTCTGAATGTCCAATAATTCAGATTGTTGAGCATGTTCAAAGTCAATACAATGATGGAATTGACCGAATTCGTCAAATGGCATGAATAATCAAAGTGATCAGAGTGATAAAACCAACCAGACAAATCAAAATAGCCTGCATGTCCAGTAATTCAGAATGTTCATCATGTTAAAAGTCAATACAACGTTGGAATTGACCGAATTCGTTAAATGCCATGAATAATCAAAGTGATCAGAGTGATAAAACCAACCAGACAAATCAAAATAGTCTGAATGTCCAATAATGCAGATTGTTCATCATGTTAAAACTCAATACAACGTTGGAATTGACCGAATTCGTCAAATGGCAAGAGTAATCAATATGATCAGAGTTATAAAACCAACCAGACAAATGAAAATAGCCCGCATGTCCAGTAATTCAGAATGTTCATCATGTTAAAAGTCAATACAACGTTGGAATTGACCGAAAACGTCAAATGGCACGAATAATCAAACTGATCAGAGTTATAAAACCAACCAGACAAATCAAAATAGCCTGCATGTCCAGTAATTCAGAATGTTCATCATGTTAAAACTCAATTTAATGTTGGAATTGACCGAATTCGTCAAATGGCAAGAGTAATCAATATGATCAGAGTTATAAAACCAACCAGACAAATGAAAATAGCCTGCATGTCCAGTAATTCAGAATGTTCAGCATGTTAAAAGTCAATATAACGTTGGAATTGACCGAATTCGTCAAATGGCTAGAGTAATCAATATGATCAGAGTTATAAAACTAGCCGGACAAATGAAAATAGCCTGCATGTCCAGTAATTCAGAATGTTCATCATGTTAAAAGTCAATACAACGTTGGAATTGACCGAATTCGTCAAATAACAAGAGTAATCAATATGATCAGAATTATAAAACCAACCAGACAAATGAAAATAGCCTGCATGTCCAGTAATTCAGAATGTTCATCATGTTAAAAGTCAATAGAACGTTGGAATTGACCGAATTCGTCAAATGGCAAGAGTAATCAATATGATCAGAGTTATAAAACCAACCAGACAAATCAAAATAGCCTGCATGTCCAGTAATTCACAATGTTCATCATGTTAAAAGTCAATATAACGTTGGAATTGACCGAATTCGTCAAATAACAAGAGTAATCAATATGATCAGAGTTATAAAACCAACCATACAAATGAAAATAGCCTGCATGTACAGTAATTTAGAATGTTCATCATGTTTAAAGTCAATACAACGTTGGAATTGACCGAATTCGTCAAATGGCATGAATAATCAAAGTGATCAGAGTGATAAAACCAACCAGACAAATCAAAATAGCCTGCATGTCCAGTAATTCAGAATGTCCATCATGTTAAAAGTCAATACAACGTTGGAATTGACCGAAAACGTCAAGTGGCACGAATAATCAAACTGATCAGAGTGATAAAACCAACCAGACAAATCAAAATAGTCTGAATGTCCAATAATTCAGATTGTTGAGCATGTTAAAACTCAATACAACGTTGGAATTGACCGAATTCGTCAAATGGCAAGAGTAATCAATATGATCAGAGTTATAAAACCAACCAGACAAATGAAAATAGCCCGCATGTCCAGTAATTCAGAATGTTCATCATGTTAAAAGTCAATACAACGTTGGAATTGACCGAAAACGTCAAATGGCACGAATAATCAAACTGATCAGAGTTATAAAACCAACCAGACAAATCAAAATAGCCTGCATGTCCAGTAATTCAGAATGTTCATCATGTTAAAACTCAATTTAATGTTGGAATTGACCGAATTCGTCAAATGGCAAGAGTAATCAATATCATCAGAGTTATAAAACCAACCAGACAAATGAAAATAGC
Organism: Hydrotaea cyrtoneurina; assembly: GCA_958296145.1. Taxonomy (NCBI): domain Eukaryota; kingdom Metazoa; phylum Arthropoda; class Insecta; order Diptera; family Muscidae; genus Hydrotaea; species Hydrotaea cyrtoneurina. The sequence continues at coordinate 58,757,233 of OY282514.1, forward strand.
CTGCATGTCCAGTAATTCAGAATGTTCAGCATGTTAAAAGTCAATATAACGTTGGAATTGACCGAATTCGTCAAATGGCAAGAGTAATCAATATGATCAGGGTTATAAAACTAGCCGGACAAATGAAAATAGCCTGCATGTCCAGTAATTCAGAATGTTCATCATATTAAAAGTCAATACAACGTTAGAATTGACCGAATTCGTCAAATGACATGAATAATCAAAGTTATCAGAGTTATAAAACCAACCATACAAATGAAAATAGCCTGCATGTCCAGTAATTCAGAATGTTCATCATGTTAAAAGTCAATACAACGTTGGAATTGACCGAATTCGTCAAATGGCATGAATAATCAAAGTGATCAGAGTGATAAAACCAACCAGACAAATCAAAATAGTCTGAATGTCCAATAATTCAGATTGTTCATCATGTTCAAAGTGAATATAACGTTGGAATTGACCGAATTCGTTAAATGGCATGAATAATCAAAGTGATCAGAGTGATAAAACCAACCAGACAAATCAAAATAGTCTGAATGTCCAATAATACAGATTGTTCATCATGTTTAAAGTCAATGCAACGTTGGAATTGACCGAATTCGTCAAATGGCATGAATAACCAAAGTGATCAGAGTGATAAAACCAACCAGACAAATCAAAATAGCCTGCATGTCCAGTAATTCAGATTGTTGAGCATGTTCAAAGTCAATACAACGTTGGAATTGACCGAATTCGTCAAATGGCATGAATAATCAAAGTGATCAGAGTGATAAAACCAACCAGACAAATCAAAATAGCCTGCATGTCCAGTAATTCAGAATGTTCATCATGTTAAAAGTCAATACAACGTTGGAATTGACCGAATTCGTTAAATGGCATGAATAATCAAAGTGATCAGAGTGATAAAACCAGCCAGACAAATCAAAATAGTCTGAATGTCCAATAATTCAGATTGTTGAGCATGTTCAAAGTCAATACAACGTTGGAATTGACCGAATTCGTCAAATGGCATGAAAAATCAAAGTGATCAGAGTGATAAAACCAACCAGACAAATCAAAATAGCCTGCATGTCCAGTAATTCAGAATGTTCATCATGTTAAAAGTCAATACAACGTTGGAATTGACCGAATTCGTTAAATGGCATGAATAATCAAAGTGATAAGAGTGATAAAACCAACCAGACAAATCAAAATAGTCTGAATGTCCAATAATTCAGATTGTTCATCATGTTTAAAGTCAATACAACGTTGGAATTGACCGACTTCGTTAAATGGCATGAATAATCAAAGTGATCAGAGTGATAAAACCAACCAGACAAATCAAAATAGTCTGAATGTCCAATAATGCAGATTGTTCATCATGTTTAAAGTCAATACAACGTTGGAATTGACCGAATTCGTCAAATGGCATGAATAATCAAAGTGATCAGAGTGATAAAACCAACCAGACAAATCAAAATAGCCTGCATGTCCAGTAATTCAAAATGGCCATCATGTTAAAAGTCAATACAACGTTGGAATTGACCGAAAACGTCAAATGGCACGAATAATCAAACTGATCAGAGTGATAAAACCAACCAGACAAATCAAAATAGTCTGAATGTCCAATAATTCAGATTGTTGAGCATGTTCAAAGTCAATACAACGATGGAATTGACCGAATTCGTCAAATGGCATGAATAATCAAAGTGATCAGAGTGATAAAACCAACCAGACAAATCAAAATAGCCTGCATGTCCAGTAATTCAGAATGTTCATCATGTTAAAAGTCAATACAACGTTGGAATTGACCGAATTCGTTAAATGCCATGAATAATCAAAGTGATCAGAGTGATAAAACCAACCAGACAAATCAAAATAGTCTGAATGTCCAATAATGCAGATTGTTCATCATGTTAAAACTCAATACAACGTTGGAATTGACCGAATTCGTCAAATGGCAAGAGTAATCAATATGATCAGAGTTATAAAACTAGCCGGACAAATGAAAATAGCCTGCATGTCCAGTAATTCAGAATGTTCATCATGTTAAAAGTCAATACAACGTTAGAATTGACCGAATTCGTCAAATGACATGAATAATCAAACTGATCAGAGTTATAAAACCAACCAGACAAATCAAAATAGCCTGCATGTCCAGTAATTCAGAATGTTCATCATGTTAAAACTCAATTTAATGTTGGAATTGACCGAATTCGTCAAATGGCACGAATAATCAAACTGATCAGAGTGATAAAACCAACCAGACAAATCAAAATAGTCTGAATGTCCAATAATTCAGATTGTTGAGCATGTTCAAAGTCAATACAACGATGGAATTGACCGAATTCGTCAAATGGCATGAATAATCAAAGTGATCAGAGTGATAAAACCAACCAGACAAATCAAAATAGCCTGCATGTCCAGTAATTCAGAATGTTCATCATGTTAAAAGTCAATACAACGTTGGAATTGACCGAATTCGTTAAATGCCATGAATAATCAAAGTGATCAGAGTGATAAAACCAACCAGACAAATCAAAATAGTCTGAATGTCCAATAATGCAGATTGTTCATCATGTTAAAACTCAATACAACGTTGGAATTGACCGAATTCGTCAAATGGCAAGAGTAATCAATATGATCAGAGTTATAAAACTAGCCGGACAAATCAAAATAGTCTGAATGTCCAATAATTCAGAATGTTCATCATGTTAAAAGTCAATACAACGTTGGAATTGACCGAAAACGTCAAATGGCACGAATAATCAAACTGATCAGAGTTATAAAACCAACCAGACAAATCAAAATAGCCTGCATGTCCAGTAATTCAGAATGTTCATCATGTTAAAACTCAATTTAATGTTGGAATTGACCGAATTCGTCAAATGGCAAGAGTAATCAATATGATCAGAGTTATAAAACCAACCAGACAAATGAAAATAGCCTGCATGTCCAGTAATTCAGAATGTTCAGCATGTTAAAAGTCAATATAACGTTGGAATTGACCGAATTCGTCAAATGGCAAGAGTAATCAATATGATCAGAGTTATAAAACTAGCCGGACAAATGAAAATAGCCTGCATGTCCAGTAATTCAGAATGTTCATCATGTTAAAAGTCAATACAACGTTAGAATTGACCGAATTCGTCAAATGACATGAATAATCAAAGTGATCAGAGTTATAAAACCAACCATACAAATGAAAATAGCCTGCATGTCCAGTAATTCAGAATGTTCATCATGTTAAAAGTCAATACAACGTTGGAATTGACCGAATTCGTCAAATGGCATGAATAATCAAAGTGATCAGAGTGATAAAACCAACCAGACAAATCAAAATAGTCTGAATGTCCAATAATTCAGATTGTTCATCATGTTTAAAGTCAATACAACGTTGGAATTGACCGAATTCGTTAAATGGCATGAATAATCAAAGTGATCAGAGTGATAAAACCAACCAGACAAATCAAAATAGTCTGAATGTCCAATAATGCAGATTGTTCATCATGTTTAAAGTCAATGCAACGTTGGAATTGACCGAATTCGTCAAATGGCATGAATAACCAAAGTGATCAGAGTGATAAAACCAACCAGACAAACCAAAATAGCCTGCATGTCCAGTAATTCAGAATGGCCATCATGTTAAAAGTCAGTACAACGTTGGAATTGACCGAAAACGTCAAATGGCACGAATAATCAAACTGATCAGAGTGATAAAACCAACCAGACAAATCAAAATAGTCTGAATGTCCAATAATTCAGATTGTTGAGCATGTTCAATGTCAATACAACGTTGGAATTGACCGAATTCGTCAAATGGCATGAATAATCAAAGTGATCAGAGTGATAAAACCAACCAGACAAATCAAAATAGCCTGCATGTCCAGTAATTCAGAATGTTCATCATGTTAAAAGTCAATACAACGTTGGAATTGACCGAATTCGTTAAATGGCATGAATAATCAAAGTGATCAGAGTGATAAAACCAACCAGACAAATCTAAATAGTCTGAATGTCCAATAATTCAGATTGTTCATCATGTTTAAAGTCAATACAACGTTGGAATTGACCGACTTCGTTAAATGGCATGAATAATCAAAGTGATCAGAGTGATAAAACCAACCAGACAAATCAAAATAGTCTGAATGTCCAATAATGCAGATTGTTCATCATGTTTAAAGTCAATACAACGTTGGAATTGACCGAATTCGTCAAATGGCATGAATAATCAAAGTGATCAGAGTGATAAAACCAACCAGACAAATCAAAATAGTAATTCAGAATGGCCATCATGTTAAAAGTCAATACAACGTTGGAATTGACCGAAAACGTCAAATGGCACGAATAATCAAACTGATCAGAGTGATAAAACCAACCAGACAAATCAAAATAGTCTGAATGTCCAATAATTCAGATTGTTGAGCATGTTCAAAGTCAATACAACGATGGAATTGACCGAATTCGTCAAATGCCATGAATAATCAAAGTGATCAGAGTGATAAAACCAACCAGACAAATCAAAATAGTCTGAATGTCCAATAATGCAGATTGTTCATCATGTTAAAACTCAATACAACGTTGGAATTGACCGAATTCGTCAAATGGCAAGAGTAATCAATATGATCAGAGTTATAAAACCAACCAGACAAATGAAAATAGCCCGCATGTCCAGTAATTCAGAATGTTCATCATGTTAAAAGTCAATACAACGTTGGAATTGACCGAAAACGTCAAATGGCACGAATAATCAAACTGATCAGAGTTATAAAACCAACCAGACAAATCAAAATAGCCTGCATGTCCAGTAATTCAGAATGTTCATCATGTTAAAACTCAATTTAATGTTGGAATTGACCGAATTCGTCAAATGGCAAGAGTAATCAATATGATCAGAGTTATAAAACCAACCAGACAAATGAAAATAGCCTGCATGTCCAGTAATTCAGAATGTTCAGCATGTTAAAAGTCAATATAACGTTGGAATTGACCGAATTCGTCAAATGGCAAGAGTAATCAATATGATCAGGGTTATAAAACTAGCCGGACAAATGAAAATAGCCTGCATGTCCAATAATTCAGAATGTTCATCATGTTAAAAGTCAATACAACGTTAGAATTGACCGAATTCGTCAAATGACATGAATAATCAAAGTGATCAGAGTTATAAAACCAACCATACAAATGAAAATAGCCTGCATGTCCAGTAATTCAGAATGTTCATCATGTTAAAAGTCAATACAACGTTGGCCGAATTCGTCAAATGGCATGAATAATCAAAGTGATCAGAGTGATAAAACCAACCAGACAAATCAAAATAGTCTGAATGTCCAATAATTCAGATTGTTCATCATGTTTAAAGTGAATACAACGTTGGAATTGACCGAATTCGTTAAATGGCATGAATAATCAAAGTGATCAGAGTGATAAAACCAACCAGACAAATCAAAATAGTCTGAATGTCCAATAATGCAGATTGTTCATCATGTTTAAAGTCAATGCAACGTTGGAATTGACCGAATTCGTCAAATGGCATGAATAACCAAAGTGATCAGAGTGATAAAACCAACCAGACAAATCAAAATAGCCTGCATGTCCAGTAATTCAGAATGGCCATCATGTTAAAAGTCAGTACAACGTTGGAATTGACCGAAAACGTCAAATGGCACGAATAATCAAACTGATCAGAGTGATAAAACCAACCAGACAAATCAAAATAGTCTGAATGTCCAATAATTCAGATTGTTGAGCATGTTCAAAGTCAATACAACGTTGGAATTGACCGAATTCGTCAAATGTCATGAATAATCAAAGTGATCAGAGTGATAAAACCAACCAGACAAATCAAAATAGCCTGCATGTCCAGTAATTCAGAATGTTCATCATGTTAAAAGTCAATACAACGTTGGAATTGACCGAATTCGTTAATGGCATGAATAATCAAAGTGATCAGAGTGATAAAACCAACCAGACAAATCAAAATAGTCTGAATGTCCAATAATTCAGATTGTTCATCATGTTTAAAGTCAATACAACGTTGGAATTGACCGACTTCGTTAAATGGCATGAATAATCAAAGTGATCAGAGTGATAAAACCAACCAGACAAATCAAAATAGTCTGAATGTCCAATAATGCAGATTGTTCATCATGTTTAAAGTCAATACAACGTTGGAATTGACCGAATTCGTCAAATGGCATGAATAATCAAGTGATCAGAGTGATAAAACCAACCAGACAAATCAAAATAGCCTGCATGTCCAGTAATTCAGAATGGCCATCATGTTAAAAGTCAATACAACGTTGGAATTGACCGAAAACGTCAAATGGCACGAATAATCAAACTGATCAGAGTGATAAAACCAACCAGACAAATCAAAATAGTCTGAATGTCCAATAATTCAGATTGTTGAGCATGTTCAAAGTCAATACAACGATGGAATTCACCGAATTCGTCAAAGGGCATGAATAATCAAAGTGATCAGAGTGATAAAACCAACCAGACAAATCAAAATAGCCTGCATGTCCAGTAATTCAGAATGTTCATCATGTTAAAAGTCAATACAACGTTGGAATTGACCGAATTCGTTAAATGGCATGAAAGTGATCAGAGTGATAAAACCAACCAGACAAATCAAAATAGTCTGAATGTCCAATAATGCAGATTGTTCATCATGTTAAAAGTTAATACAACGTTGGAATTGACCGAAAACGTCAAATGGCACGAATAATCAAACTGATCAGAGTTATAAAACCAACCAGACAAATCAAAATAGCCTGCATGTCCAGTAATTCAGAATGTTCATCATGTTAAAACTCAATTTAACGTTGGAATTGACCGAATTCGTCAAATGGCAAGAGTAATCAATATGATCAGAGTTATAAAACCAACCAGACAAATGAAAATAGCCTGCATGTCCAGTAATTCAGAATGTTCAGCATGTTAAAACTCAATACAACGTTGGAATTGACCGAATTCGTTAAATGGCATGAATAATCAAAGTGATCAGAGTGATAAAACCAACCAGACAAATCAAAATAGTCTGAATGTCCAATAATGCAGATTGTTCATCATGTTAAAAGTTAATACAACGTTGGAATTGACCGAAAACGTAAAATGGCACGAATAATCAAAGTGATCAGAGTGATAAAACCAACCAGACAAATCAAAATAGCCTGCATGTCCAGTAATTCAGAATGTTCATCATGTTAAAAGTCAATACAACGTTGGAATTGACCGAATTCGTTAAATGGCATGAATAATCAAAGTGATCAGAGTGATAAAACCAACCAGACAAATCAAAATAGTCTGAATGTCCAATAATGCAGATTGTTCATCATGTTAAAAGTTAATACAACGTTGGAATTGACCGAAAACGTCAAATGGCAAGGGTAATCAATATGATCAGAGTTATAAAACCAACCAGACAAATGAAAATAGCCTGCATGTCCAGTAATTCAGAATGTTCAGCATGTTAAAAGTCAATATAACGTTGGAATTGACCGAATTCGTCAAATGGCAAGAGTAATCAATATGATCAGAGTGATAAAACCAACCACACAAATCAAAATAGTCTGAATGTCCAATAATTAAGATTGTTGAGCATGACAAACGAAAATAGCCCGCTTGTCCAGTAATTCAGAATGTTCATCATGTTAAAAGTCAATACAACGTTGGAATTGGCCGAAAACGTCAAATGGCACGAATAATCAAACTGATCAGAGTTATAAAACCAACCAGACAAATCAAAATAGCCTGCATGTCCAGTAATTCAGAATGTTCATCATGTTAAAACTCAATTTAACGTTGGAATTGACCGAATTCGTCAAATGGCAAGAGTAATCAATATGATCAGAGTTATAAAACCAACCAGACAAATGAAAATAGCCTGCATGTCCAGTAATTCAGAATGTTCAGCATGTTAAAAGTCAATATAACGTTGGATTTGACCGAATTCGTCAAATGGCAAGAGTAATCAATATGATCAGAGTTATAAAACTAGCCGGACAAATGAAAATAGCCTGCATGTCCAGTAATTCAGAATGTTCATCATGTTAAAAGTCAATACAACGTTGGAATTGACCGAATTCGTCAAATGGCATGAATAATCAAAGTGATCAGAGTGATAAAACCAACCAGACAAATCAAAATAGCCTGTATGTCCAGTAATTCAGAATGGCCATCATGTTAAAAGTCAGTACAACGTTGGAATTGACCGAAAACGTCAAATGGCACGAATAATCAAACTGATCAGAGTGATAAAACCAACCAGACAAATGAAAATAGCCTGCATGTCAAGTAATTCAGAATGTTCATCATGTTAAAAGTCAATTTAACGTTGGAATTGACCGAATTCGTCAAATGGCAAGAGTAATCAATATGATCAGAGTTATAAAACCAACCAGACAAATGAAAATAGCCCGCATGTCCAGTAATTCAGAATGTTCATCATGTTAAAAGTCAATATAACGTTGGAATTGACCGAATTCGTCAAATGGCAAGAGTAATCAATATGATCAGAGTTATAAAACCAACCAGACAAATCAAAATAGTCTGAATGTCCAATAATTCAGATTGTTGAGCATGTTCAAAGTCAATACAACGTTGGAATTGACCCAATTCGTCAAATAACAAGAGTAATCAATATGATCAGGGTTATTAAACCAACCATACAAATGAAAATAGCCTGCATGTCCAGTAATTCAGAATGTTCATCATGTTAAAAGTCAATATAACGTTGGAATTGACCGAATTCGTCAAATGGCAAGAGTAATCAATATGATCAGAGTTATAAAACCAACCAGACAAATGAAAATAGCCCGCATGTCCAGTAATTCAGAATGTTCATCATGTTAAAAGTCAATACAACGTTGGAATTGACCGAAAACGACAAATGGCACGAATAATCAAACTGATCAGTGTTATAAAACCAACCAGACAAATCAAAATAGCCTGCATGTCCAGTAATTCAGAATCTTCATCATGTTAAAACTCAATTTAACGTTGGAATTGACCGAATTCGTCAAATGGCAAGAGTAATCAATATGATCAGAGTTATAAAACCAACCAGACAAATGAAAATAGCCTGCATGTCCAGTAATTCAGAATGTTCAGCATGTTAAAAGTCAATATAACGTTGGAATTGACCGAATTCGTCAAATGGCAAGAGTAATCAATATGGTCAGAGTTATAAAACTAGCCGGACAAATGAAAATAGCCTGCATGTCCAGTAATTCAGAATGTTCATCATGTTAAAAGTCAATACAACGTTAGAATTGACCGAATTCGTCAAATGACATGAATAATCAAAGTGATCATAGTTATAAAACCAACCATACAAATGAAAATAGCCTGCATGTCCAGTAATTCAGAATGTTCATCATGTTAAAAGTCAATACAACGTTGGAATTGACCGAATTCGTCAAATGGCATGAATAATCAAAGTGATCAGAGTGATAAAACCAACCAGACAAATCAAAATAGTCTGAATGTCCAATAATTCAGATTGTTCATCATGTTTAAAGTCAATACAACGTTGGAATTGACCGAATTCGTTAAATGGCATGAATAATCAAAGTGATCAGAGTGATAAAACCAACCAGACAAATCAAAATAGTCTGAATGTCTAATAATGCAGACTGTTCATCATGTTTAAAGTCAATACAACGTTGGAATTGACCGAATTCGTCAAATGGCATGAATAATCAAAGTGATCAGAGTGATAAAACCAACCAGACAAATCAAAATAGCCTGCATGTCCAGTAATTCAGAATGGCCATCATGTTAAAAGTCAATACAACGTTGGAATTGACCGAAAACGTCAAATGGCACGAATAATCAAACTGATCAGAGTGATAAAACCAACCAGACAAATCAAAATAGTCTGAATGTCCAATAATTCAGATTGTTGAGCATGTTCAAAGTCAATACAACGTTGGAATTGACCGAATTCGTCAAATGGCATGAATAATCAAAGTGATCAGAGTGATAAAACCAACCAGACAAATCAAAATAGCCTGCATGTCCAGTAATTCAGAATGTTCATCATGTTAAAAGTCAATACAACGTTGGAATTGACCGAATTCGTTAAATGGCATGAATAATCAAAGTGATCAGAGTGATAAAACCAACCAGACAAATCAAAATAGTCTGAATGTCCAATAATGCAGATTGTTCATCATGTTAAAAGTCAATACAACGTTGGAATTGACCGAATTCGTCAAATGGCATGAATAATCAAACTGATCAGAGTGATAAAACCAACCAGACAAATCAAAATAGTCTGAATGACCAATAATTCAGATTGTTGAGCATGTTCAAAGTCAATACAACGTTGGAATTTACAGAATTCGTCAAATGGCATGAATAATCAAAGTGATCAGAGTGATAAAACCAACCAGACAAATCAAAATAGCCTGCATGTCCAGTAATTCAGAATGTTCATCATGTTAAAAGTCAATACAACGTTGGAATTGACCGAATTCGTCAAATGGCATGAATAATCAAAGTGATCAGAGTGATAAAACCAACCAGACAAATCAAAATAGTCTGAATGTCCAATAATTCAGATTGTTGAGCATGTTCAAAGTCAATACAACGTTGGAATTGACCGAATTCGTCAAATGGCATGAATAATCAAAGTGATCAGAGTGATAAAACCAACCAGACAAATCAAAATAGTCTGAATGTCCAATAATGCAGATTGTTCATCATGTTAAAAGTCAATACAACGTTGGAATTGACCGAATTCGTCAAATGGCATGAATAATCAAACTGATCAGAGTGATAAAACAAACCAGACAAATCAAAATAGTCTGAATGTCCAATAATTCAGATTGTTGAGCATGTTCAAAGTCAATACAACGTTGGAATTGACCGAATTCGTCAAATGGCATGAATAATCAAACTGATCAGAGTGATAAAACCAACCAGACAAATCAAAATAGTCTGAATGACCAATAATTCAGATTGTTGAGCATGTTCAAAGTCAATACAACGTTGGAATTTACAGAATTCGTCAAATGGCATGAATAATCAAAGTGATCAGAGTGATAAAACCAACCAGACAAATCAAAATAGCCTGCATGTCCAGTAATTCAGAATGTTCATCATGTTAAAAGTCAATACAACGTTGGAATTGACCGAATTCGTCAAATGGCATGAATAATCAAAGTGATCAGAGTGATAAAACCAACCAGACAAATCAAAATAGTCTGAATGTCCAATAATTCAGATTGTTGAGCATGTTCAAAGTCAATACAACGTTGGAATTGACCGAATTCGTCAAATGGCATGAATAATCAAAGTGATCAGAGTGATAAAACCAACCAGACAAATCAAAATAGTCTGAATGTCCAATAATGCAGATTGTTCATCATGTTAAAAGTCAATACAACGTTGGAATTGACCGAATTCGTCAAATGGCATGAATAATCAAACTGATCAGAGTGATAAAACCAACCAGACAAATCAAAATAGTCTGAATGTCCAATAATTCAGATTGTTGAGCATGTTCAAAGTCAATACAACGTTGGAATTGACCGAATTCGTCAAATGGCATGAATAATCAAAGTGATCAGAGTGATAAAACCAACCAGACAAATCAAAATAGTTTGAATGTCCAATAATTCAGATTGTTGAGCATATTCAAAGTCAATACAACGTTGAAATTGACCGAATTCGTTAAATGGCATGAATAATCAAAGTGATCAGAGTGATAAAACCAACCAGACAAATCAAAATAGCCTGCATGTCCAGTAATTCAGAATGGCCATCATGTTAAAAGTCAATACAACGTTGGAATTGACCAAAACCGTCAAATGGCACGAATAATCAAACTGATCAGAGTGATAAAACCAACCAGACAAATCAAAATAGTCTGAATGTCCAATAATTCAGATTGTTGAGCATGTTCAAAGTCAATACAACGTTGGATTGACCGAATACGTCAAATGGCATGAATAATCAAAGTGATCAGAGTGATAAAACCAACCAGACAAATCAAAATAGCCTGCATGTCCAGTAATTCAGAATGTTCATCATGTTAAAAGTCAATACAACGTTGGAATTGACCGAATTCGTCAAATGGCATGAATAATCAAAGTGATCAGAGTGATAAAACCAACCAGACAAATCAAAATAGTCTGAATGTCCAATAATGCAGATTGTTCATCATGTTTAAAGTCAATACAACGTTGGAATTGACCGAATTCGTGAAATAACAAGAGTAATCAATATGATCAGAGTTATTAAACCAACCATACAAATGAAAATAGCCTGCATGTCCAGTAATTCAGAATGTTCATCATGTTAAAAGTCAATATAACGTTGGAATTGACAGAATTCGTCAAATGGCAAGAGTAATCAATATGATCAGAGTTATAAAACCAACGAGGCAAATGAAAATAGCCTGCATGTCCAGTAATTCAGAATGTTCATCATGTTAAGAGTCAATACAACGTTGGAATTGACCGAAAACGTCAAATGGCACGAATAGTCAAACTGATCAGAGTGATAAAACCAACCAGACAAATCAAAATAGCCTGCATGTCCAATAATTCAGATTGTTGAGCATGTCCAAAGTCAATACAACGTTGGAATTGACCGAATTCGTCAAATGGCATGAATAATCAAAGTGATCAGAGTGATAAAACCAACCAGACAAATCAAAATAGCCTGCATGTCCAGTAATTCAGAATGTCCATCATGTTAAAAGTCAATATAACGTTGGAATTGACCGAATTCGTCAAATAACAAGAGTAATCAATATGATCAGAGTTATAAAACCAACCAGACAAATGAAAATAGCCTGCATGTCCAGTAATTCAGAATGTTCATCATGTTAAAACTCAATACAACGTTGGAATTGACCGAATTCGTCAAATGACAAGAATAATCAAAGTGATCAGAGTGATAAAACCAACCAGACAAATCAAAATAGTCTGAATGACCAATAATTCAGATTGTTGAGCATGTTCAAAGTCAATACAACGTTGGAATTGACAGAATTCGTCAAATGGCATGAATAATCAAAGTGATCAGAGTGATAAAACCAACCAGACAAATCAAAATAGCCTGCATGTCCAGTAATTCAGAATGTTCATCATGTTAAAAGTCAATACAACGTTGGAATTGACCGAATTCGTCAAATGGCATGAATAATCAAAGTGATCAGAGTGATAAAACCAACCAGACAAATCAAAATAGTCTGAATGTCCAATAATTCAGATTGTTGAGCATGTTCAAAGTCAATACAACGTTGGAATTGACCGAATTCGTCAAATGGCATGAATAATCAAAGTGATCAGAGTGATAAAACCAACCAGACAAATCAAAATAGCCTGCATGTCCAGTAATTCAGAATGGCCATCATGTTAAAAGTCAATACAACGTTGGAATTTACCGAAAACGTCAAATGCCACGAATAATCAAACTGATCAGAGTGATAAAACCAACCAGACAAATCAAAATAGTCTGAATGTCCAATAATTCAGATTGTTGAGCATGTTCAAAGTCAATACAACGTTGGAATTGACCGAATTCGTCAAATGGCATGAATAATCAAAGTGATCAGAGTGATAAAACCAACCAGACAAATCAAAATAGCCTGCATGTCCAGTAATTCAGAATGTTCATCATGTTAAAAGTCAATACAACGTTGGAATTGACCGAATTCGTTAAATGGCATGAATAATCAAAGTGATCAGAGTGATAAAACCAACCAGACAAATCAAAATAGTCTGAATGTCCAATAATGCAGATTGTTCATCATGTTAAAAGTCAATACAACGTTGGAATTGACCGAATTCGTCAAATGGCATGAATAATCAAACTGATCAGAGTGATAAAACCAACCAGACAAATCAAAATAGTCTGAATGACCAATAATTCAGATTGTTGAGCATGTTCAAAGTCAATACAACGTTGGAATTTACAGAATTCGTCAAATGGCATGAATAATCAAAGTGATCAGAGTGATAAAACCAACCAGACAAATCAAAATAGCCTGCATGTCCAGTAATTCAGAATGTTCATCATGTTAAAAGTCAATACAACGTTGGAATTGACCGAATTCGTCAAATGGCATGAATAATCAAAGTGATCAGAGTGATAAAACCAACCAGACAAATCAAAATAGTCTGAATGTCCAATAATTCAGATTGTTGAGCATGTTCAAAGTCAATACAACGTTGGAATTGACCGAATTCGTCAAATGGCATGAATAATCAAAGTGATCAGAGTGATAAAACCAACCAGACAAATCAAAATAGTCTGAATGTCCAATAATGCAGATTGTTCATCATGTTAAAAGTCAATACAACGTTAGAATTGACCGAATTCGTCAAATGGCATGAATAATCAAACTGATCAGAGTGATAAAACCAACCAGACAAATCAAAATAGTCTGAATGTCCAATAATTCAGATTGTTGAGCATGTTCAAAGTCAATACAACGTTGGAATTGACCGAATTCGTCAAATGGCATGAATAATCAAAGTGATCAGAGTGATAAAACCAACCAGACAAATCAAAATAGTTTGAATGTCCAATAATTCAGATTGTTGAGCATATTCAAAGTCAATACAACGTTGGAATTGACCGAATTCGTTAAATGGCATGAATAATCAAAGTGATCAGAGTGATAAAACCAACCAGACAAATCAAAATAGCCTGCATGTCCAGTAATTCAGAATGGCCATCATGTTAAAAGTCAATACAACGTTGGAATTGACCAAAACCGTCAAATGGCACGAATAATCAAACTGATCAGAGTGATAAAACCAACCAGACAAATCAAAATAGTCTGAATGTCCAATAATTCAGATTGTTGAGCATGTTCAAAGTCAATACAACGTTGGATTGACCGAATACGTCAAATGGCATGAATAATCAAAGTGATCAGAGTGATAAAACCAACCAGACAAATCAAAATAGTCTGAATGTCCAATAATGCAGATTGTTCATCATGTTTAAAGTCAATACAACGTTGGAATTGACCGAAAACGTCAAATGGCACGAATAGTCAAACTGATCAGAGTGATAAAACCAACCAGACAAATCAAAATAGCCTGCATGTCCAATAATTCAGATTGTTGAGCATGTTCAAAGTCAATACAACGTTGGAATTGACCGAATTCGTCAAATGGCATGAATAATCAAAGTGATCAGAGTGATAAATCCAACCAGACAAATCAAAATAGCCTGCATGTCCAGTAATTCAGAATGTCCATCATGTTAAAAGTCAATATAACGTTGGAATTGACCGCATTCGTCAAATAACAAGAGTAATCAATATGATCAGAGTTATAAAACCAACCAGACAAATGAAAATAGCCTGCATGTCCAGTAATTCAGAATGTTCATCATGTTAAAACTCAATACAACGTTGGAATTGACCGAATTCGTCAAATGACAAGAATAATCAAAGTGATCAGAGTGATAAAACCAACCAGACAAATCAAAATAGTCTGAATGACCAATAATTCAGATTGTTGAGCATGTTCAAAGTCAATACAACGTTGGAATTGACAGAATTCGTCAAATGGCATGAATAATCAAAGTGATCAGAGTGATAAAACCAACCAGACAAATCAAAATAGCCTGCATGTCCAGTAATTCAGAATGTTCATCATGTTAAAAGTCAATACAACGTTGGAATTGACCGAATTCGTCAAATGGCATGAATAATCAAAGTGATCAGAGTGACAAAACCAACCAGACAAATCAAAATAGTCTGAATGTCCAATAATTCAGATTGTTGAGCATGTTCATAGTCAATACAACGTTGGAATTGACCGAATTCGTCAAATGGCATGAATAATCAAAGTGATCAGAGTGATAAAACCAACCAGACAAATCAAAATAGCCTGCATGTCCAGTAATTCAGAATGGCCATCATGTTAAAAGTCAATACAACGTTGGAATTGACCAAAAACGTCAAATGGCACGAATAATCAAACTGATCAGAGTGATAAAACCAACCACACAAATCAAACTAGTCTGAATGTCCAATAATTCAGATTGTTGAGCATGTTCAAAGTCAATACAACGTTGGATTGACCGAATACGTCAAATGGCATGAATAATCAAAGTGATCAGAGTGATAAAACCAACCAGACAAATCAAAATAGCCTGCATGTCCAGTAATTCAGAATGTTCATCATGTTAAAAGTCAATACAACGTTGGAATTGACCGAAATCGTCAAATGGCATGAATAATCAAAGTGATCAGAGTGATAAAACCAACCAGACAAATCAAAATAGTCTGAATGTCCAATAATTCAGATTGTTCATCATGTTTAAAGTCAATTCAACGTTGGAATTGACCGAATTCGTTAAATGGCATGAATAATCAAAGTGATCAGAGTGATAAAACCAACCAGACAAATCAAAATAGTCTGAATGTCCAATAATGCAGATTGTTCATCATGTTTAAAGTCAATACAACGTTGGAATTGACCGAATTCGTCAAATAACAAGAGTAATCAATATGATCAGAGTTATTAAACCAACCATACAAATGAAAATAGCCTGCATGTCCAGTAATTCAGAATGTTCATCATGTTAAAAGTCAATATAACGTTGGAATTGACCGAATTCGTCAAATGGCAAGAGTAATCAATATGATCAGAGTTATAAAACCAACCAGACAAATGAAAATAGCCTGCATGTCCAGTAATTCAGAATGTTCATCATGTTAAAAGTCAATACAACGTTGGAATTGACCGAAAACGTCAAATGGCACGAATAGTCAAACTGATCAGAGTGATAAAACCAACCAGACAAATCAAAATAGCCTGCATGTCCAATAATTCAGATTGTTGAGCATGTTCAAAGTCAATACAACGTTGGAATTGACCGAATTCGTCAAATGGCATGAATAATCAAAGTGATCAGAGTGATAAAACCAACCAGACAAATCAAAATAGCCTGCATGTCCAGTAATTCAGAATGTCCATCATGTTAAAAGTCAATATAACGTTGGAATTGACCGAATTCGTCAAATAACAAGAGTAATCAATATGATCAGAGTTATAAAACCAACCAGACAAATGAAAATAGCCTGAATGACCAATAATTCAGATTGTTGAGCATGTTCAAAGTCAATACAACGTTGGAATTGACAGAATTCGTCAAATGGCATGAATAATCAAAGTGATCAGAGTGATAAAACCAACCAGACAAATCAAAATAGCCTGCATGTCCAGTAATTCAGAATGTTCATCATGTTAAAAGTCAATACAACGTTGGAATTGACCGAATTCGTCAAATGGCATGAATAATCAAAGTGATCAGAGTGATAAAACCAACCAGACAAATCAAAATAGTCTGAATGTCCAATAATTCAGATTGTTGAGCATGTTCATAGTCAATACAACGTTGGAATTGACCGAATTCGTCAAATGGCATGAATAATCAAAGTGATCAGAGTGATAAAACCAACCAGACAAATCAAAATAGCCTGCATGTCCAGTAATTCAGAATGGCCATCATGTTAAAAGTCAATACAACGTTGGAATTGACCAAAAACGTCAAATGGCACGAATAATCAAACTGATCAGAGTGATAAAACCAACCAGACAAATCAAAATAGTCTGAATGTCCAATAATTCAGATTGTTGAGCATGTTCAAAGTCAATACAACGTTGGATTGACCGAATACGTCAAATGGCATGAATAATCAAAGTGATCAGAGTGATAAAACCAACCAGACAAATCAAAATAGCCTGCATGTCCAGTAATTCAGAATGTTCATCATGTTAAAAGTCAATACAACGTTGGAATTGACCGAAATCGTCAAATGGCATGAATAATCAAAGTGATCAGAGTGATAAAACCAACCAGACAAATCAAAATAGTCTGCATGTCCAATAATTCAGATTGTTCATCATGTTTAAAGTCAATTCAACGTTGGAATTGACCGAATTCGTTAAATGGCATGAATAATCAAAGTGATCAGAGTGATAAAACCAACCAGACAAATCAAAATAGTCTGAATGTCCAATAATGCAGATTGTTCATCATGTTTAAAGTCAATACAACGTTGGAATTGACCGAATTCGTCAAATAACAAGAGTAATCAATATGATCAGAGTTATTAAACCAACCATACAAATGAAAATAGCCTGCATGTCCAGTAATTCAGAATGTTCATCATGTTAAAAGTCAATATAACGTTGGAATTGACCGAATTCGTCAAATGGCAAGAGTAATCAATATGATCAGAGTTATAAAACCAACCAGACAAATGAAAATAGCCTGCATGTCCAGTAATTCAGAATGTTCATCATGTTAAAAGTCAATACAACGTTGGAATTGACCGAAAACGTCAAATGGCACGAATAGTCAAACTGATCAGAGTGATAAAACCAACCAGACAAATCAAAATAGCCTGCATGTCCAATAATTCAGATTGTTGAGCATGTTCAAAGTCAATACAACGTTGGAATTGACCGAATTCGTCAAATGGCATGAATAATCAAAGTGATCAGAGTGATAAAACCAACCAGACAAATCAAAATAGCCTGCATGTCCAGTAATTCAGAATGTCCATCATGTTAAAAGTCAATATAACGTTGGAATTGACCGAATTCGTCAAATAACAAGAGTAATCAATATGATCAGAGTTATAAAACCAACCAGACAAATGAAAATAGCCTGCATGTCCAGTAATTCAGAATGTTCATCATGTTAAAACTCAATACAACGTTGGAATTGACCGAATTCGTCAAATGACAAGAATAATCAAAGTGATCAGAGTGATAAAACCAACCAGACAAATCAAAATAGCCTGCATGTCCAGTAATTCAGAATGTCCATCATGTTAAAAGTCAATATAACGTTGGAATTGACCGAATTCGTCAAATAACAAGAGTAATCAATGTGATCAGAGTAATAAAACCAACCAGACAAATCAAAATAGCCTGCATGTCCAGTAATTCAGAATGTTCATCATGTTAAAAGTCAATAAAACGTTGGAATTGACCGAAAACGTCAAATGGCATGAATAATCAAACTGATCAGAGTGATAAAACCAACCAGACAAATCAAAATAGCCTGCATGTCCAGTAATTCAGAATGTTCATCATGTTTAAAGTCAATACAACGTTGGAATTGACCGAATTCGTTAAATGGCATGAATAATCAAAGTGATCAGAGTGATAAAACCAACAAGACAAATCAAAATAGCCTGCATGTCCAGTAATTCAGAATGTTCATCATGTTAAAAGTCAATACAACGTTGGAATTGACCAAAAACGTCAAATGGCACGAATAATCAAACTGATCAGAGTGATAAAACCAACCAGACAAATCAAAATAGTCTGAATGTCCAATAATTCAGATTGTTCATCATGTTTAAAGTCAATACAACGTTGGAATTGACCGAATTCGTTAAATGGCATGAATAATCAAAGTGATCAGAGTGATAAAACCAACCAGACAAATCAAAATAGTCTGAATGTCCAATAATGCAGATTGTTCATCATGTTTAAAGTCAATACAACGTTGGAATTGACCGAATTCGTCAAATAACAAGAGTAATCAATATGATCAGAGTTATTAAACCAACAAATGAAAATAGCCTGCATGTCCAGTAATTCAGAATGTTCATCATGTTAAAAGTCAATATAACGTTGGAATTGACCGAATTCGTCAAATGGCAAGAGTAATCAATATGATCAGAGTTATAAAACCAACCAGACAAATGAAAATAGACTGCAGGTCCAGTAATTCAGAATGTCCATCATGTTAAAAGTCAATATAACGTTGGAATTGACCGAATTCGTCAAATAACAAGAGTAATCAATATGATCAGAGTAATAAAACCAACCAGACAAATCAAAATAGCCTGCATGTCCAGTAATTCAGAATGTTCATCATGTTAAAAGTCAATACAACGTTGGAATTGACCGAAAACGTCAAATGGCATGAATAATCAAACTGATCAGAGTGATAAAACCAACCAGACAAATCAAAAAAGCCTGCATGTCCAGTAATTCAGAATGTCCATCATGTTAAAAGTCAATATAACGTTGGAATTGACCGAATTCGTCAAATAACAAGAGTAATCAATATGATTAGAGTTATAAAACCAACCACACAAATCAAAATAGCCTGCATGTCCAGTAATTCAGAATGTTCATCATGTTAAAACTCAATACACGTTGGAATTGACCGAATTCGTCAAATGACAAGAATAATCAAAGTGATCAGAGTGATAAAACCAACCAGACAAATCAAAGTAGCCTGAATGTCCAACAATTCAGATTGTTCAGCATGTTCAAAGTAAATATAACGTTGGAATTGACCGAATTCGTCAAATGACAAGAATATTCAAAGTGATCAGAGTGATAAAACCAGCCAGACAAATGAAAATAGCCTGCATGTCCAGTAATTCAGAATGTTCATCCTGTTAAAACTCAATACAACGTTGGAATTGACTGAAAACGTCAAATAACAAGAGTAATCAAAGTGATCAGAGTGATAAAACCAACCAGACAAATCAAAATAGTCTGAATGTCCAATAATTCAGATTGTTCATCATGTTTAAAGTCAATACAACGTTGGAATTGACCGAATTCGTCTAATGGCATGAATAATCAAAGTGATCAGAGTGATAAAACCAACCAGACAAATCAAAATAGCATGCATGTCCAATAATTCAGAATGTCCATCATGTTAAAAGTCAATATAACGTTGGAATTGACCGAATTCGTTAAATGGCATGAATAATCAAAGTGATAAAACCAGCCAAACAAATGAAAATAGCTTGCATGTCCAGTAATTCAGAATGTTCATCATGTTAAAAGTCAATACAACGTTGGAATTGACCGAATTCGTCAAATGGCATGAATAATCAATGTGATCAGAGTGATAAAACCAGCCAGACAAATGAAAATAGCCTGCATGTCCAGTAATTCAGAATGTTCATTATGTTAAAAGTCAATATAACGTTGGAATTGACCGAATTCGTCAAATAACAAAAGTAATCAATATGATCAGAGTTATAAAACCAACCATACAAATGAAAATAGCCTGCATGTCCAGTAATTCAGAATGTTCATCATGTTAAAAGTCAATACAACGTTGGAATTGACCGAATTCGTCAAATTACAAGAATAATCAAAGTGATCAGAGTGATAAAACAAACCAGACAAATCAAAATAGTCTGAATAATAATTCAGATTGTTGAGCATGTTCAAAGTGAATATAACGTTGGAATTGACCGAATTCCCCAAATTGCATGAAGAATCAAAGTGATCAGAGTTATAAAACCAGCCAGACAAATGAAAATAGCCTGAATGTCCAATAATTCAGATTGTTCAGCATGTTCAAAGTAAATATAACGTTGGAATTGGCCGAATTCGTCAAATGACAAAAATAATCAAAGTGATCAGAGTGATAAAACCAGCCAGACAATTGAAAATAGCCTGCATGTCCAGTAATTCAGAATGTTCATCATGTTAAAAGTCAATACAACGTTGGAATTGACCGAATTCGTTAAATGGCATGAATAATCAAAGTGATCAGAGTGATAAAACCAACCAGACAAATCAAAATAGCCTGCATGTCCAGTAATTCAGAATGTTCATCATGTTAAAAGTCAATACAACGTTGGAATTGACCAAATACGTCAAATGGCACGAATAATCAAACTGATCAGAGTGATAAAACCAACCAGACAAATCAAAATAGTCTGAATGTCCAATAATTCAGATTGTTGAGCATGTTCAAAGTCAATACAACGTTGGAATTGACCGAATTCGTCAAATGACAAAAATAATCAAAGTGATCAGAGTGATAAAACCAGCCAGACAATTGAAAATAGCCTGCATGTCCAGTAATTCAGAATGTTCAGCATGTTCAAAGTAAATATAACGTTGGAATTGGCCGAATTCGTCAAATGACAAAAATAATCAAAGTGATCAGAGTGATAAAACCAGCCAGACAATTGAAAATAGCCTGCATGTCCAGTAATTCAGAATGTTCATCATGTTAAAAGTCAATACAACGTTGGAATTGACCGAATTCGTTAAATGGCATGAATAATCAAAGTGATCAGAGTGATAAAACCAACCAGACAAATCAAAATAGCCTGCATGTCCAGTAATTCAGAATGTTCATCATGTTAAAAGTCAATACAACGTTGGAATTGACCAAAAACGTCAAATGGCACGAATAATCAAACTGATCAGAGTGATAAAACCAACCAGACAAATCAAAATAGTCTGAATGTCCAATAATTCAGATTGTTGAGCATGTTCAAAGTCAAAACAACGTTGGAATTGACCGAATTCGTCAAATGGCATGAATAATCAATGTGATCAGAGTGATAAAACCAACCAGACAAATCAAAATAGCCTGCATGTCCAGTAATTCAGAATGTTCATCATGTTAAAAGTCAATACAACGTTGGAATTGACCGAATTCGTCAAATGGCATGAATAATCAAAGTGATCAGAGTGATAAAACCAACCAGACAAATCAAAATAGTCTGAATGTCCAATAATTCAGATTGTTCATCATGTTTAAAGTCAATACAACGTTGGAATTGACCGAATTCGTTAAATGGCATGAATAATCAAAGTGATCAGAGTGATAAAACCAACCAGACAAATCAAAATAGTCTGAATGTCCAATAATGCAGATTGTTCATCATGTTTAAAGTCAATACAACGTTGGAATTGACCGAATTCGTCAAATAACAAGAGTAATCAATATGATCAGAGTTATTAAACCAACCATACAAATGAAAATAGCCTGAATAATAATTCAGATTGTTGAGCATGTTCAAAGTGAATATAACGTTGGAATTGACCGAATTCCCCAAATGGCATGAAGAATCAAAGTGATCAGAGTTATAAAACCAGCCAGACAAATGAAAATAGCCTGAATGTCCAATAATTCAGATTGTTCAGCATGTTCAAAGTAAATATAACGTTGGAATTGGCCGAATTCGTCAAATGACAAAAATAATCAAAGTGATCAGAGTGATAAAACCAGCCAGACAATTGAAAATAGCCTGCATGTCCAGTAATTCAGAATGTTCATCATGTTAAAAGTCAATACAACGTTGGAATTGACCGAATTCGTTAAATGGCATGAATAATCAAAGTGATTAGAGTGATAAAACCAACCAGACAAATCAAAATAGCCTGCATGTCCAGTAATTCAGAATGTTCATCATGTTAAAAGTCAATATAACGTTGGAATTGACCGAATTCGTCAAATGGCAAGAGTAATCAATATGATCAGAGTTATAAAACCAACCAGACAAATGAAAATAGCCTGCATGTCCAGTAATTCAGAATGTTCATCATGTTAAAAGTCAATACAACGTTGGAATTGACCGAAAACGTCAAATGGCACGAATAGTCAAACTGATCAGAGTGATAAAACCAACCAGACAAATCAAAATAGCCTGCATGTCCAGTAATTCAGAATGTCCATCATGTTAAAAGTCAATATAACGTTGGAATTGACCGAATTCGTCAAATAACAAGAGTAATCAATATGATCAGAGTTTCAAAACCAACCAGACAAATCAAAATAGCCTGCATGTCCAGTAATTCAGAATGTCCATCATGTTAAAACTCAATATAACGTTGGAATTGACCGAATTCGTCAAATAACAAGAGTAATCAATATGATCAGAGTTATAAAACCAACCAGACAAATGAAAATAGCCTGCATGTCCAGTAATTCAGAATGTTCATCATGTTAAAACTCAATACAACGTTGGAATTGACCGAATTCGTCAAATGACAAGAATAATCAAAGTGATCAGAGTGATAAAACCAACCAGACAAATCAAAATAGCCTGCATGTCCAGTAATTCAGAATGTCCATCATGTTAAAAGTCAATATAACGTTGGAATTGACCGAATTCGTCAAATAACAAGAGTAATCAATATGATCAGAGTAATAAAACCAACCAGACAAATCAAAATAGCCTGCATGTCCAGTAATTCAGAATGTTCATCATGTTAAAAGTCAATACAACGTTGGAATTGACCGAAAACGTCAAATGGCATGAATAATCAAACTGATCAGAGTGATAAAACCAACCAGAAAAATCAAAAAAGCCTGCATGTCCAGTAATTCAGAATGTCCATCATGCTAAAAGTCAATATAACGTTGGAATTGACCGAATTCGTCAAATAACAAGAGTAATCAATATGATTAGAGTTATAAAACCAACCAGACAAATCAAAATAGCCTGCATGTCCAGTAATTCAGAATGTTCATCATTTTAAAACTCAATACACGTTGGAATTGACCGAATTCGTCAAATGACAAGAATAATCAAAGTGATCAGAGTGATAAAACCAACCAGACAAATCAAAGTAGCCTGAATGTCCAATAATTCAGATTGTTCAGCATGTTCAAAGTAAATATAACGTTGGAATTGACCGAATTCGTCAAATGACAAGAATATTCAAAGTGATCAGAGTGATAAAACCAGCCAGACAAATGAAAATAGCCTGCATGTCCAGTAATTCAGAATGTTCATCCTGTTAAAACTCAATACAACGTTGGAATTGACTGAAAACGTCAAATAACAAGAGTAATCAAAGTGATCAGAGTGATAAAACCAACCAGACAAATCAAAATAGTCTGAATGTCCAATAATTCAGATTGTTCATCATGTTTAAAGTCCATACAACGTTGGAATTGACCGAATTCGTCTAATGGAATGAATAATCAAAGTGATCAGAGTGATAAAACCAACCAGACAAATCAAAATAGCATGCATGTCCAATAATTCAGAATGTCCATCATGTTAAAAGTCAATATAACGTTGGAATTGACCGAAATCGTTAAATGGCATGAATAATCAAAGTGATAAAACCAGCCAAACAAATGAAAATAGCCTGCATGTCCAGTAATTCAGAATGTTCATCATGTTAAAAGTCAATACAACGTTGGAATTGACCGAATTCGTCAAATGGCATGAATAATCAATGTGATCAGAGTGATAAAACCAACCATACAAATGAAAATAGCCTGCATGTCCAGTAATTCAGAATGTTCATCATGTTAAAAGTCAATACAACGTTGGAATTGACCGAATTCGTCAAATGACAAGAATAATCAAAGTGATCAGAGTGATAAAACAAACCAGACAAATCAAAATAGTCTGAATAATAATTCAGATTGTTGAGCATGTTCAAAGTGAATATAACGTTGGAATTGACCGAATTCCCCAAATGGCATGAAGAATCAAAGTGATCAGAGTTATAAAACCAGCCAGACAAATGAAAATAGCCTGAATGTCCAATAATTCAGATTGTTCAGCATGTTCAAAGTAAATATAACGTTGGAATTGGCCGAATTCGTCAAATGACAAAAATAATTAAAGTGATCAGAGTGATAAAACCAGCCAGACAATTGAAAATAGCCTGCATGTCCAGTAATTCAGAATGTTCATCATGTTAAAAGTCAATACAACGTTGGAATTGACCGAATTCGTCAAATGACAAGAATAATCAAAGTGATAAAACCAACCAGACAAATCAAAATAGTCTGAATAATAATTCAGATTGTTGAGCATGTTCAAAGTGAATATAACGTTGGAATTGACCGAATTCCCCAAATGGCATGAATAATCAAAGCGATCAGAGTTATAAAACCAGCCATACAAATGAAAATAGCCTGAATGTCCAATAATTCAGATTGTTCATCATGTTTAAAGTCAATACAACGTTGGAATTGACCGAATTCGTCAAATGGCATGAATTATCAAAGTGATCAGAGTGATAAAACCAACCAGACAAATGAAAATAGCATGCATGTCCAGTAATTCAGAATGTCCATCATGTTAAAAGTCAATATAACGTTGGAATTGACCGAATTTGTTAAATGGCATGAATAATCAAAGTGATCAGAGTGATAAAACCAACCAGACAAATCAAAATAGTCTGAATGTCCAATAATTCAGATTGTTCATCATGTTTAAAGTCAATACAACGTTGGAATTGACCGAATTCGTCAAATGGCATGAATAATCAAAGTGATCAGAGTGATAAAACCAGCAAGACAAATGAAAATAGCCTGCATGTCCAGGAGTAGTAGTTTGTCTTTTGTCCAGTGCGCACGCACTTCTTGTCCGGTCGCTGTCACGTTATTTTATGTTTTGTCGCGTTCTTTTATGTTTTGTCCGTTGTGTGCTTAAAATAAAACAACAAAAACAGAAGAAAAAAAAACAATAAATCATATACAGACTCCACAATAACAAAAATATACGGGCAAAAAAAAAAATAGTGTCTCACAAAACAAAAAGAGAATAAAAAAAAACCAACCACCATCTCCACAAAGAAAAACAACATCAAACATTCACAACATCAACAACAAACAACAACAATAACACCAGCAATCACACACATCATCATCAACGCCAACACGAAGGGCTTTTTTATGCTCCCCTTCTCCTGTGTTCCCCCCTTCCTCACCGCATCCCTTTTCGCATAACACAAACGACTGTGCTCTCTTCATGTCGCTGCCTGACTTGTGTTGAAGATCTAACACTGAACACTTGTTGGGTCTAGCAGCGGAAAGATATTGCTTTGATATTGTTTTGTTTTTCTGTATGTTACAATGGTAGGTTCATTTAAAATACATTTTGCGAACATACGAGGGCTGAAGGCAAATTTCTTTGCGGTATACACTCACGTTCAGTTCCATAGGCCAGATGTACTCGCTCTATGTGAGACCCAGGTGTGTGAAGGTTCTAATCCACAGAATTTTCACATTCCTGGATATCACACTCTTTTCTCTTTCTCTTCCCACAGAGGCCTTGTGGTATACATACGTAATGGTGTGGTGTTCCAGAGCCAGCAACATTTGGACTCACAAGATCCAGAATTTAACTTTCTTTGGGTTAAGTTCA
This sequence comes from Hydrotaea cyrtoneurina, assembly GCA_958296145.1. NCBI lineage: Eukaryota > Metazoa > Arthropoda > Insecta > Diptera > Muscidae > Hydrotaea > Hydrotaea cyrtoneurina. The sequence goes on from OY282514.1 coordinate 58,784,102, forward strand.
GGATTGGATCACACCCATTACACTTCGGGTTTCTTTACAGAAGCCCAAATTTGGAAAGGGAGGCTACCCTAAACGGCTTCGACGCCCTTTCCGATTCTATATCTAAAGTTTTAGAAGATTGCCCGGACAGTGAAATTGTAGTTGCTGGGGATTTCAATGTCCATAATCAGTCTTGGCTTTCCCATTCGAGCCACACTTCTCCGGAGGGACAGTACGCTGAGCTTTTCGCCGCGCATAATAACTTGACGCAACTAGTGAATGAACCAACACACATTCCGCGTGTTGAAGGGCAATATCATAATATTCTTGACCTTTTCTTAACCTCACACCCTGAAAAGTACGAGGTTAGTATTCTTGCACCTCTTGGTAACTCGGATCATTGCACCATTTCAGCATCCTTTTCGTTCTCCGATCTTCGATCCACTTCTAAACCAGTCACGAAGCGGACATTGTACATATACGAAAAGGCACGTTGGGCCGAGCTCAACAATTTCTATCAGCACTTTAATTGGAAATTATGTTTCCTAGACAATAATGTCGATGCTGCTGCTGAAATGGTCGAGAAAATAATTCTTCATGGAATAAACACGTTTATTCCATCGAAGACTACTTCGAATAAACCTTCAAAGAATTGTTGGTTTAATCAGACATGCAAAGAAGCTGTCAGATCCAAAGAGGAAGCGTTCAGAAATTGGCGTTTAAATAAAAACGTCACTACTGAGCTGCTACGTAAGCAGGCAAGATCCAATTGTGCCAGAGTGCTTAGGCGCGAAAAACTTCTCCACGAATAACGCCTTCGTGCTAAAGTTCTTTCTTCTCCCAGGGATAGTAAGAGCATTTGGGCATTTGTTAAAAGAGTAAGGGACAATTCTTCATCTTCTATCCCAACTCTCGTTAACGATGACCAGATATTCACTGACCCGGTTGACAAAGCTAACCTTCTGGCTGAAATATTTGCAAAGAATTCATCTTTGCCAGACAGCAGTAAACCACTCCCCGTAATCGAAAACGTATCTACTTCGATGCCTCAAATATTTTTTCGAACATGTGGCGTTAAAAGGGTTCTTGCAGATCTCAATGTAAACAAAACTCCGGGCCCGGATGGCATTTCAGCACTTGTCCTATGTAAGTGCTCTTCGACGCTAGCTCGTCCATTGCGCAATCTTTTCAACATGTCGTACCGTGCTGGTATTTACCCTTCACGTTGGAAAGTTGCCAATGTTCAGCCGATCCCCAAGAAAGGTGAGGCTACTAATCCGGCGAATTACCGTCCAATTGCAATATGTTCTGCGCTCTCGAAGGTTATGGAGAGCATGGTTAACCACCATCTTGTTAAGTATTTAGAATCTAACGGCCTTCTAAATGATCGACAGTATGGCTTCCGTAGAAATCGATCTACTGGAGACCTGATGGCGTTCCTTTCGGAGCGATGGAGTCGATCTATTCACGCCCTTGGTGAAAGTAAGGTCGTGGCTCTGGATATTTCCAAGGCGTTCGATAGGGTCTGGCACGGATCACTCATATCAAAACTTATTGCTTTTGGTGTCGGTAATATCTTCTCTCGATTCATATCGAGTTTCCTCAGGGATCGCTCTATACGAGTTGTTATAGATGGGGTCTCATCCAACGAGCATAGGTTGACCGCAGGAGTTCCACAAGGCTCTGTCCTCTCTCCCTCTCTATTTCTTATTTTCATTGACGACTTGTTGGGTCAGACTGTGAACCCGATCTACTCCTTTGCGGATGACAGTAACCTATGTCATTCATACTCATTTGATCATCGGCCAGGTCCTCTGGAGGTCGAGGGCAAAAGGCGACGATTTGTGAGTGGGGCCAAATGAATAGAGTAGATTTTAATGCGCAAAAGACCCAGTGCTGTTTGTTGTCACACAAACGTTCACCAGATCCAGCATCGTCGTCAATTTCTATGGGTGGTGTGGATATCGACGAATCAGACACTCTTGATGTTCTGGGCATGAAGATACAGGGTGATGCTCGCTGGGCTAGCCATATATTCGAAGTGTCGAAAGAAGCATTCAAGTGTTTAGGCTTTTTGAAGCGGTGCAAGAAATACTTCACTCCATCTGATCTCGTAAATATTTACACAACTTACATCCGGCCTAAAATGGAATACAACTCGCATATATGGGCAGTAGAGCGTACCAGGTTACAAGTAAAAAAAAAAAAGTTCGCCGTACACCTTCGAATATGAAGTATTATTGAAAGGTAGTTTCAAAAATTTTTTTTTTTATTTTTTTATGCCGAACGTAGGGGTCGCGCTTTTACATTTTTCTATATAACTTCTGCATTTATAAACGGATTTTAAAGTGTGATACATCGATGTTTTTGTCTCGACGAGGCCGATTTTTTGTCTTTGAAGTCATTGAGCTCAAGCACCCCCTTCTGGTACTTACCCATCATATCTCAGTTGCTACTACCCTAATGTACCACTCTAATATCAGAAAATTAAAGCTCGCATAAAATCATGAAACTCTTCCTAAGGAAGTATGTCGATTTTCCCAGCAGAAAAAGTGTTAAACTAGTTTTTTTCTTATTTTACCGAGAGCATTGCATGTATTTATAAGTTGTTCTTTGTATCTTCGATGTTTACAGTCGGTTGTCAAAGTGTAATACATATATTGGTGTTTTTGTCCCGCAGATACCAGGTTTTCAGTTTTTAAAGTCGTTGACCTCAACAACCCCCTTCTACTATTTACGCATCATATTTCAATTCTTAGAACAATAAATATAAAAATTAAGGTACAATTAAAATTTTAATCAACCATATTTCGACGCGATTCAAGTTGGGTGTATTTTTGGCGGCTCTCAAGTTTAGAAAAGATGTGGCCCATGCGTTGCTCATCGGTGACCGCCATAGCTGATTCATGCACAACATAAACAAAACGCTCGGTGTTTTGAGAATGGCATGGATAATCTGTGAAAATAAATTAGTTCAGCAAAGAAAGCAATCAAATTAAGTTTTTCTTGTGCTAACCTGGTAAATCGATAATTTCTTCTGAAAATTGGAATGCTTCTAACTGTTCTTGCGAAAAAAACTGCAAGCATGGCTTTTGCTTCCTTACGGAACTTCACACGTTCTCGAAATATTTTATTTTTATTGATGATAAGCCCTTCAAAGAACTGACATATATTTTCGGCTGTTTCTGCAGATAACTCTTCTTTGGCTTTTGCGGCAATAGACAATTTTAAATATTTTATTAACATGGTCGCAAGCAAGGCATATGATGTCGATGAAAAATTGCGGTGTTCAAACGTGCTCAATTGTTGCACCATCAAAAGCGGTATATACCGAGTCCAACAGTATTGGGTATCAACCAGGCAGCGATGAAGAGCTAGAATTTGAAGAAAATGTTGGCGATTCCTCAGAGAAGATTAAAACAACATTTACGGTGGCGGACATTTCTTTGCGTAATTTTAGTTCGGCTTTGGATCGCAGCGATACTTCAGTTCGCTACGGTGCCTTGCTTGCGACCATGTTAATAAAATATTTAAAATTGTCTATTGCCGCAAAAGCCAAAGAAGAGTTATCTGCAGAAACAGCCGAAAATATATGTCAGTTCTTTGAAGGGCTTATCATCAATAAAAATAAAATATTTCGAGAACGTGTGAAGTTCCGTAAGGAAGCAAAAGCCATGCTTGCAGTTTTTTTCGCAAGAACAGTTAGAAGCATTCCAATTTTCAGAAGAAATTATCGATTTACCAGGTTAGCACAAGAAAAACTTAATTTGATTGCTTTCTTTGCTGAACTAATTTATTTTCACAGATTATCCATGCCATTCTCAAAACACCGAGCGTTTTGTTTATGTTGTGCATGAATCAGCTATGGCGGTCACCGATGAGCAACGCATGGGCCACATCTTTTCTAAACTTGAGAGCCGCCAAAAATACACCCAACTTGAATCGCGTCGAAATATGGTTGATTAAAATTTTAATTGTACCTTAATTTTTATATTTATTGTTCTAAGAATTGAAATATGATGCGTAAATAGTAGAAGGGGGTTGTTGAGGTCAACGACTTTAAAAACTGAAAACCTGGTATCTGCGGGACAAAAACACCAATATATGTATTACACTTTGACAACCGACTGTAAACATCGAAGATACAAAGAACAACTTATAAATACATGCAATGCTCTCGGTAAAATAAGAAAAAAACTAGTTTAACACTTTTTCTGCTGGGAAAATCGACATACTTCCTTAGGAAGAGTTTCATGATTTTATGCGAGCTTTAATTTTCTGATATTAGAGTGGTACATTAGGGTAGTAGCAACTGAGATATGATGGGTAAGTACCAGAAGGGGGTGCTTGAGCTCAATGACTTCAAAGACAAAAAATCGGCCTCGTCGAGACAAAAACATCGATGTATCACACTTTAAAATCCGTTTATAAATGCAGAAGTTATATAGAAAAATGTAAAAGCGCGACCCCTACGTTCGGCATAAAAAAATAAAAAAAAATTTTTTGAAACTACCTTTCAATAATACTTCATATTCGAAGGTGTACGGCGAACTTTTTTTTTGAGGTACGCCCTAATGGGCAGGGGCTCCATTAACATCTTTGAAGCTTCTGGACCGTGTACAGAGGATAGCGGTGGTGATGATAGGGGATGGTAGGGTATCCAGCTCTATTGTCTCCCTACAGCATCGCCGAAATGTGGGTTGTGTATCGCTATTCTATAGATATTTTAATGTTATCTGTTCAGAAGATATCCGTCGTCTGGTCCCTGACGTTAAAACATTTAGTCGGAATACACGGCTATCCAGGGTCTCTCATCCGTTCATTGTGAAATGGCCGGTTGACCGGACGACGCACTATAGAGAAAATTCGTTCTTTAGCCGAACCGTTCGTATGTGGAATAATCTTCCAGCAAATGTATTTCCTGCCAGTTGTGACATTCAGAAATTCAAAACAAATGTCAACAAACACTACTCCCTCTTTCCTCCTTCCGATACCCTAATTTCCTTCCGCTAACACAATGCATTGCATTTATAGGGGGCATCCCCTGAGTGTTGGCCTTCAAAAAAAAAATGGCATGAATAATCAAAGTGATCAGAGTGATAAAACCAGCAAGACAAATGAAAATAGCCTGCATGTTCAGTAATTCAGAATGTTCATCATGTTAAAAGATTAACAAGAGTAATCAATACGATCAGAGTGATAAAACCAACCATACAAATGAAAATAGCCTGCATGTCCAGTAATTCAGAATGTTCATCATGTTAAAAGTCATTACAACGTTGGAATTGACCGAATTCGTCAAATGACAAGAATAATCAAAGTGATCAGACTGATAAAACCAACCAGACAAATGAAAATAGCCTAAATGTCCAATAATTCAGATCGTTCAGCATGTTCAAAGTGAATATAACGTTGGAATTGACCGAATTCGTCAAATGACAAAAATAATCAAAGTGATCAGAGTGATAAAACCAACCATACAAATGAAAATAGCCTGCATGTCCAGTAATTCAGAATGTTCATCATGTTAAAAGTCAATATAACGTTGGAATTGACCGAATTCGTCAAATGGCAAGAGTAATCAATATGATCAGAGTTATAAAACCAACCAGACAAATGAAAATAGTCTGAATGTCCAATAATTCAGATTGTTCATCATGTTTAAAGTCAATACAACGTTGGAATTGACCGAATTCGTCTAATGGCATGAATAATCCAAGTGATCAGAGAGATAAAACCAACCAGACAAATCAAAATAGCATGCGAGTCCAATAATTCAGAATGTCCATCATGTTAAAAGTCAATATAACGTTGGAATTGACCGAATTCGTTAAATGGCATGAATAATCAAAGTGATAAAACCAGCCAGACAAATGAAAATAGCCTGCATGTCCAGTAATTCAGAATGTTCATCATGTTAAAAGTCAATACAACGTTGGAAATGACCGAATTCGTCAAATGGCATGAATAATCAATGTGATCAGAGTGATAAAACCAGCCAGACAAATGAAAATAGCCTACATGTCCAGTAATTCAGAATGTTCATTATGTTAAAAGTCAATATAACGTTGGAATTGACCGAATTCGTCAAATGACAAGAATAATCAAAGTGATCAGAGTGATAAAACCAACCAGACAAATCAAAATAGTCTGAATAATAATTCAGATTGTTGAGCATGTTCAAAGTGAATATAACGTTGGAATTGACCGAATTCCCCAAATGGCATGAATAATCAAAGTGATAAAACCAGCCAGACAAATGAAAATAGCCTGCATGTCCAGTAATTCAGAATGTTCATCATGTTAAAAGTCAATACAACGTTGGAAATGACCGAATTCGTCAAATGGCATGAATAATCAAAGTGATCAGAGTGATAAAACCAGGCAGACAAATGAAAATGGCCTGAATGTCCAATAATTCAGATTGTTCATCATGTTAAAATTCAATACAACGTTGGAATTGACCGAATTCGTCAAATGACAAGAATAATCAAAGTGATCAGAGTGATAAAACCAACCAGACAAATCAAAATAGTCTGAATAATAATTCAGATTGTTGAGCATGTTCAAAATGAATATAACGTTGGAATTGACCGAATTCCCCAAATAGCATGAATAATCAAAGTGATCAGAGTTATAAAACCAGGCAGACAAATGAAAATGGCCTGAATGTCCAATAATTCAGATTGTTCATCATGTTAAAAGTGAATACAACGTTGGAATTGACCGAATTCGTCAAATGACAAGAATAATCAAAGTGATCAGAGTGATAAAACCAACCAGACAAATCAAAATAGTCTGAATAATAATTCAGATTGTTGAGCATGTTCAAAGTGAATATAACGTTGGAATTGACCGAATTCCCCAAATGGCATGAATAATCAAAGTGATCAGAGTTATAAAACCAGACAGACAAATGAAAATGGCCTGAATGTCCAATAATTCAGATTGTTCATCATGTTAAAAGTCAATACAACGTTGGAATTGACCGAATTCGTCAAATGACAAGAATAATCAAAGTGATCAGAGTGATAAAACCAACCAGACAAATCAAAATAGTCTGAATAATAATTCAGATTGTTGAGCATGTTCAAAGTGAATATAATGTTGAAATTGACCGAATTCCCCAAATGGCATGAATAATCAAAGTGATCAGAGTTATAAAACCAGCCAGACAAATGAAAATAGCCTGAAAGTCCAATAATTCAGATTGTTCAGCATGTTCAAAGTAAATATAACGTTGGAATTGACCGTATTCGTCAAATGGCATGTATAATCAAAGTGATCATAGTGATAAAACCAACCAGACAAATCAAAATAGTCTGAATGTCCAATAATTCAGATTGTTCATCATGTTTAAAGTCAATACAACGTTGGAATTGACCGAATTCGTCTAATGGCATGAATAATCAAAGTGATCAGAGTGATAAAACCAACCAGACAAATCAAAATAGCATGCAAGTCCAATAATTCAGAATGTCCATCATGTTAAAAGTCAATATAACGTTGGAATTGACCGAATTCGTTAAATGGCATGAATAATCAAAGTGATAAAACCAGCCAGACAAATGAAAATAGCCTGCATGTCCAGTAATTCAGAATGTTCATCCTGTTAAAACTCAATACAACGTTGGAATTGAACGAAAACGTCAAATAACAAGAGTAATCAAAGTGTTCAGAGTGATAAAACCAACCAGACAAATCAAAATAGTCTGAATGTCCAATAATTCAGATTGTTCATCATGTTTAAAGTGAATATAACGTTGGAATTGACCGAATTCGTCAAATGGCATGAATAATCAGAGTGATCAGAGTGATAAAACCATCCAGACAAATCAAAATAGTCTGAATGTCAGAGTCAGAGAGTGTTTGTCTTTTGTTCCGTGCACACGCACATTTTGTCCGTCCGTCGCGTTTTCGTGTTTTCAGTGTTTTTCTTTTTTTAAAACAAAACAAACAAAAAAAATAAATAAAATCCAAACAATCTGTGATAAATAAAACAATAACCAAATTCAACAATTATAACAAATAAAATAAACAAAACATTGATAAAATAAAAGTGCAACACAAATTAAACAAAACAAAATAGAAAAAAAAGAGAACATTACAACAATCACAACATAACAACAACAGCAATACCCAAATGACGAAAAACAAACAAACAACCAAACAATAACCAAACCGCGCTCACACATTAACAACAACAACAATAACCAGCTCCACGCATCAACACAAAAAAGACAACACTAAGGGCTTTTTTATGCCCCCCTCGTTGTCTTGCACTTGTGTTCCCCCCTTCCTCTTCCCATTCGCAAATCACAAATAGTTCTGCATTCTTCTTGTCGCTGTTCTGTTAGTTGTTGTAGGCATAACACTGAACAACTAACAGAAATAACAGCGGCGGGAGGGGTGCAGCATTATTTGTGATTCTGCTTTGATGTTGTCTTGCTTTTTGGTGGTGTCATGGTAGGTAGGTATAAAATACACTTTACGAATGTTTGTGGGCTTAGGACGAATTTTTTTGCGGTATACTCGCACGTTAACTTCCATAGACCGGATGTCCTAGCTCTATGTGAGACCCAGGTATGTGAGGATTCTGATCCACACGATTTTCACATTCCTGGTTATCACACGCTATCCTCTTTTTTTTCCCACAGAGGTCTTGTGGTTTATATACGTAATGGTGTGGTGTTTCAGAGTCAGCAACATTTAGACTCACAAGATCCAGAATTTAACTCCCTTTGGGTTAAATTCAGGATTGGATCACACACTTTGCATTTCGGGTTTCTTTACAGAAGCCCAAGTTTGGAAAGGGAGGCTACCCTAAATGGCTTCGACGCCCTTTCCGATTCCATTTCAAAAATTTTAGAATATTATCCGGATAGTGAAATTGCAGTTGCTGGTGATTTCAATGTCCACAATAATTCTTGGCTTTCCCATTCGAGCCATACATCTCCGGAGGGTCAGTACGCTGAGTTATTTGCCGCGCACAATGACTTGGCGCAATTAGTGAATGAACCAACACACATTCCGCGTGTTGAAGGGCAACATCAAAATATTCTTGACCTTTTCTTAACCTCTCACCCTGAAAAGTATGAGGTTAACATTCTTGCACCTCTTGGTAACTCGGATCATTGCACCATTTCAGCATCCTTTTCGTTCTCCGATCTTCGAGCCACTTCAAAACCAGTCACGAAGCGGACAATGTATATATACGAAAAGGCACGTTGGGCCGAGCTCAACAATTTTTATCAGCAATTTAACTGAAAATTATGTTTCCTAGACAATAATGTCGATGCTGCTGCTGAAATGGTTGAGAAAATAATTCTTCTTGGCATAAACATGTTTATTCCCTCGAAGACTACTTCGATTAAACCTCCAAAAAATTTTTGGTTTAATCAGACATGCAAAGAAGCTGTCAGATCCAAAGAGGAAGCATTCAGAAAATGGCGTTTAAATAAAAATACCACTACTGAACTGCTACGCAAGCAGGCTAGATCAAATTGTGCCAGAGTACTTAGGCGCGAAAAACTTCTCCACGAACAGCGCCTTCGTGCTAAAGTTCTTTCTTCTCCCAGGGGAAGTAAGAGCTTTTGGTCATTCGTTAAAAGGGTAAGGAACAATTCTTCATCTTCTATTTCAACCCTTGTTAACGGTGACCAGATATTCACTGACCCGGTTGACAAAGCTAATCTTATGGCTGAAATATTTGCAAAGAATTCATCTTTGCCAGACAGCAGTCAACCACTCCCCGTGATCGAGAACGTATCTAGTTCGATGCCTCAGATATTTTTTCGAACACGTGGCGTTAAAAGGGTACTTACAGATCTCAACGTAAATAAAACTCCGGGCCCGGATGGTATTTCCGCACTTGTCCTATGTAAGTGCTCTTCGACGCTAGCTCGTCCATTGCGCAATCTTTTCAACATGTCGTACAGTGCTGGTATTTACCCTTCACGTTGGAAAGTTGCCAATGTTCAGCCGATCCCCAAGAAAGGTGAGGCTACTAATCCTGCGAATTACCGTCCAATTGCAATATGTTCTGCGCTCTCGAAGGTTATGGAGAGCATGGTTAATCACCATCTTGTAAGGTATCTAGAGTCTAACGGCCTCCTGAATGATCGACAGTATGGCTTCCGTAGAAATCGATCTACTGGAGACCTGATGGCGTTCCTTACGGAGCGATGGAGTCGATCCATTCACCGCCTTGGTGAAAGTAAGGTCGTGGCTCTGGATATCTCCAAGGCGTTCGATAGGGTCTGGCACGGAGCACTCATATCAAAACTTATTGCATTTGGTGTCGGTAGTACCTTCTCTCGATTCATATCGAGTTTTCTCAGGGATCGCTCTATACGAGTTGTTATAGATGGGGTCTCATCCAACGAGCATAGGTTGACCGCAGGAGTGCCACAAGGCTCTGTCCTCTCTCCCTCTCTATTTCTTATTTTCATTGACGACCTGTTGGGGCAGACTGTGAACCCAATCTACTCCTTTGCGGATGACAGCAACCTCTGTCATTCGTACTCATTTGATCATCGGCCAGGTCCTCTGGAAGTCGAGGAAAAAAGGCGAACGATGAACGACTCACTTAACCGCGATTTGGCGACGATTTGTGAGTGGGGCCAAATGAACAGAGTAGATTTTAATGCACAAAAGACCCAGTGCTGTTTGTTGTCACACAAACGTTCCACTGATCCAGCATCGCCGTCAATATCTATGGGTGGTGTGGATATCGACGAATCAGACACTCTTGATGTTCTGGGCATGAAGATACAGGGTGATGCTCGCTGGGCTAGCCATATATTCGAAGTGTCGAAAGAAGCATTCAAGTGTTTAGGCTTTTTAAAGCGGTGCAAGAAATACTTCACCCCATCTGACCTCGTCAATATTTACACCACCTACATCCGGCCTAAAATGGAATACAACTCGCATATATGGGCAGGGGCTCCATTAACCTCTTTGAAGCTTCTGGACCGTGTACAGAGGAGAGCGGTGGTGATGATAGGGGATGGTAGGGTATCCAGCTCTATTGTCTCCCTACAGCATCGCCGAAATGTGGGTTGTGTATCGCTATTCTATAGATATTTTAATGGTATCTGTTCAGAAGATATCCGTCGTCTGGTCCCTGACGTTAGAACATTTAGCCGGAATACTCGGCTATCCAGGGTCTCTCATCCGCTCATTGTCAAATGGCCGGTTGACCGGACGACGCACTATAGAGAAAATTCGTTCTTCAGCCGGACTGTTCGTTTGTGGAATAATCTTCCTGCAAGTGTTTTTCCTGCCTGCTATGACATTACCAAATTCAAGGCCAACGTCAACAAACACTACTCCCTCTTTCCTCCCTCCAATACCCTTATTTCCCATCGCTAACACAGTGCATTGCATTTATAGGGGGCATCCCCTGAGTGTTAGTCAAAAAAAAAAAAAAAAAAAAAAAATAATCAAAGTGATCAGACTGATAAAACCAACCATACAAATGAAAATAGCCTGCATGTCCAGTAATTCAGAATGTTCATCATGTTAAAAGTCAATATAACGTTGGAATTGACCGAATTCGTCAAATGGCAAGAGTAATCAATATGATCAGAGTTATAAAACCAACCAGACAAATGAAAAAAGTCTGAATGTCCAATAATTCAGATTGTTCATCATGTTTAAAGTCAATACAACGTTGGAATTGACCGAATTCGTCTAATGGCATGAATAATCCAAGTGATCAGAGAGATAAAACCAACCAGACAAATCAAAATAGCATGCATGTCCAGTAATTCAGAATGTTCATCATGTTAAAAGTCAATACAACGTTGGAAATGACCGAATTCGTCAAATGGCATGAATAATCAATGTGATCAGAGTGATAAAACCAGCCAGACAAATGAAAATAGCCTACATGTCCAGTAATTCAGAATGTTCATTATGTTAAAAGTCAATATAACGTTGGAAATGACCGAATTCGTCAAATAACAAAAGTAATCAATATGATCAGAGTTATAAAACCAACCATACAAATGAAAATAGCCTGCATGTCCAGTAATTCCGAATGTTCATCATGTTAAAAGTCAATACAACGTTGGAATTGACCGAATTCGTCAAATGACAAGAATAATCAAAGTGATCAGAGTGATAAAACCAACCAGACAAATCAAAATAGTCTGAATAATAATTCAGATTGTTGAGCATGTTCAAAGTGAATATAATGTTGAAATTGACCGAATTCCCCAAATGGCATGAATAATCAAAGTGATCAGAGTTATAAAACCAGCCAGACAAATGAAAATAGCCTGAAAGTCCAATAATTCAGATTGTTCATCATGTTTAAAGTCAATACAACGTTGGAATTGACCGAATTCGTCTAATGGCATGAATAATCAAAGTGATCAGAGTGATAAAACCAACCAGACAAATCAAAATAGCATGCAAGTCCAATAATTCAGAATGTCCATCATGTTAAAAGTCAATATAACGTTGGAATTGACCGAATTCGTTAAATGGCATGAATAATCAAAGTGATAAAACCAGCCAGACAAATGAAAATAGCCTGCATGTCCAGTAATTCAGAATGTTCATCCTGTTAAAACTCAATACAACGTTGGAATTGAACGAAAACGTCAAATAACAAGAGTAATCAAAGTGTTCAGAGTGATAAAACCAACCAGACAAATCAAAATAGTCTGAATGTCCAATAATTCAGATTGTTCATCATGTTTAAAGTGAATATAACGTTGGAATTGACCGAATTCGTCAAATGGCATGAATAATCAAAGTGATCAGAGTGATAAAACCATCCAGACAAATCAAAATAGTCTGAATGTCCAATAATTCAGATTGTTCATCATGTTTAAAGTCAACACAACGTTGGAATTGACCGAATTCGTCTAATGGCATGAATAATCAAAGTGATCAGAGTGATAAAACCAACCAGACAAATCAAAATAGCATGCAAGTCCAATAATTCAGAATGTCCATCATGCTAAAAGTCAATATAACGTTGGAATTGACCGAATTCGTTAAATGGCATGAATAATCAATGTGATCAAAGTGATAAAACCAGCCAGACAAATGAAAATAGCCTGCATGTCCAGTAATTCAGAATGTTCATCATGTTAAAAATCAATACAATGTTGGAATTGACCGAATTCGTCAAATGGCATGAATAATCAATGTGATCAGAGTGATAAAACCAGCCAGACAAATCAAAATAGTCTGAATATCCAATAATTCAGATTGTTCATCATGTTTAAAGTCAATACAACGTTGGAATTGACCGAATTCGTCAAATGGCATGAATAATCAAAGTGATCAGAGTGATAAAACCAGCAAGACAAATGAAAATAGCCTGCATGTCCAGTAATTCAGAATGTTCATCATGTTAAAAGGTTAACAAGAGTAATCAATATGATCAGATTGATAAAACCAACCATACAAATGAAAATAGCCTGCATGTCCAGTAATTCAGAATGTTCATCATGTTAAAAGTCAATACAACGTTGGAATTGACCGAATTCGTCAAATGACAAGAATAATCAAAGTGATAAAACCAACCAGACAAATCAAAATAGTCTGAATAATAATTCAGATTGTTGAGCATGTTCAAAGTGAATATAACGTTGGAATTGACCGAATTCCCCAAATGGCATGAATAATCAAAGCGATCAGAGTTATAAAACCAGCCAGACAAATGAAAATAGCCTGAATGTCCAATAATTCAGATTGTTCATCATGTTTAAAGTCAATATAACGTTGGAATTGACCGAATTCGTCAAATGGCATGAATTATCAAAGTGATCAGAGTGATAAAACCAACCAGACAAATGAAAATAGCATGCATGTCCAGTAATTCAGAATGTCCATCATGTTAAAAGTCAATATAACGTTGGAATTGACCGAATTTGTTAAATGGCATGAATAATCAAAGTGATCAGAGTGATAAAACCAACCAGACAAATCAAAATAGTCTGAATATCCAATAATTCAGATTGTTCATCATGTTTAAAGTCAATACAACGTTGGAATTGACCGAATTCGTCAAATGGCATGAATAATCAAAGTGATCAGAGTGATAAAACCAGCAAGACAAATGAAAATAGCCTGCATGTCCAGTAATTCAGAATGTTCATCATGTTAAAAGGTTAACAAGAGTAATCAATATGATCAGATTGATAAAACCAACCATACAAATGAAAATAGCCTGCATGTCCAGTAATTCAGAATGTTCATCATGTTAAAAGTCATTACAACGTTGGAATTGACCGAATTCGTCAAATGACAAGAATAATCAAAGTGATCAGACTGATAAAACCAACCAGACAAATGAAAATAGCCTGAATGTCGAATAATTCAGATTGTTCAGCATGTTCAAAGTTAATATAACGTTGGAATTGACCGAATTCGTCAAATGACAAAAATAATCAAAGTGATCAGAGTGATAAAACCAACCATACAAATGAAAATAGCCTGCATGTCCAGTAATTCAGAATGTTCATCATGTTAAAAGTCAATATAACGTTGGAATTGACCGAATTCGTCAAATGGCAAGAGTAATCAATATGATCAGAGTTATAAAACCAACCAGACAAATGAAAATAGCCTGCATGTCCAGTAATTCAGAATGCTCATCATGTTAAAAGTCAATACAACGTTGGAATTGACCGAAAACGTCAAATGGCACGAATAATCAAACTGATCAGAGTGATAAAACCAACCAGACAAATCAAAATAGTCTGAATATCCAATAATTCAGATTGTTCATCATGTTTAAAGTCAATACAACGTTGGAATTGACCGAATTCGTCAAATGGCATGAATAATCAAAGTGATCAGAGTGATAAAACCAGCAAGACAAATGAAAATAGCCTGCATGTCCAGTAATTCAGAATGTTCATCATGTTAAAAGATTAACAAGAGTAATCAATATGATCAGATTGATAAAACCAACCATACAAATGAAAATGGCCTGCATGTCCAGTAATTCAGAATGTTCATCATGTTAAAAGTCATTACAACGTTGGAATTGACCGAATTCGTCAAATGACAAGAATAATCAAAGTGATCAGACTGATAAAACCAACCAGACAAATGAAAATAGCCTGAATGTCGAATAATTCAGATTGTTCAGCATGTTCAAAGTGAATATAACGTTGGAATTGACCGAATTCGTCAAATGACAAAAATAATCAAAGTGATCAGAGTGATAAAACCAACCATACAAATGAAAATAGCCTGCATGTCCAGTAATTCAGAATGTTCATCATGTTAAAAGTCAATATAACGTTGGAATTGACCGAATTCGTCAAATGGCAAGAGTAATCAATATGATCAGAGTTATAAAACCAACCAGACAAATGAAAATAGCCTGCATGTCCAGTAATTCAGAATGCTCATCATGTTAAAAGTCAATACAACGTTGGAATTGACCGAGAACTTCAAATGGCACGAATAATCAAACTGATCAGAGTGATAAAACCAACCAGACAAATCAAAATAGCCTGCATGTCCAGTAATTCAGAATGCCCATCATGTTAAAAGTCAATATAACGTTGGAATTGACCGAATTCGTCAAATAACAAGAGTAATCAATATGATCAGAGTTATAAAACCAACCAGACAAATCAAAATAGCCTGAATGTCGAATAATTCAGATTGTTCAGCATGTTCAAAGTTAATATAACGTTGGAATTGACCGAATTCGTCAAATGACAAAAATAATCAAAGTGATCAGAGTGATAAAACCAACCATACAAATGAAAATAGCCTGCATGTCCAGTAATTCAGAATGTTCATCATGTTAAAAGTCAATATAACGTTGGAATTGACCGAATTCGTCAAATGGCAAGAGTAATCAATATGATCAGAGTTATAAAACCAACCAGACAAATGAAAATAGCCTGCATGTTCAGTAATTCAGAATGCTCATCATGTTAAAAGTCAATACAACGTTGGAATTGACCGAAAACGTCAAATGGCACGAATAATCAAACTGATCAGAGTGATAAAACCAACCAGACAAATCAAAATAGTCTGAATATCCAATAATTCAGATTGTTCATCATGTTTAAAGTCAATACAACGTTGGAATTGACCGAATTCGTCAAATGGCATGAATAATCAAAGTGATCAGAGTGATAAAACCAGCAAGACAAATGAAAATAGCCTGCATGTCCAGTAATTCAGAATGTTCATCATGTTAAAAGATTAACAAGAGTAATCAATATGATCAGATTGATAAAACCAACCATACAAATGAAAATGGCCTGCATGTCCAGTAATTCAGAATGTTCATCATGTTAAAAGTCATTACAACGTTGGAATTGACCGAATTCGTCAAATGACAAGAATAATCAAAGTGATCAGACTGATAAAACCAACCAGACAAATGAAAATAGCCTGAATGTCGAATAATTCAGATTGTTCAGCATGTTCAAAGTGAATATAACGTTGGAATTGACCGAATTCGTCAAATGACAAAAATAATCAAAGTGATCAGAGTGATAAAACCAACCATACAAATGAAAATAGCCTGCATGTCCAGTAATTCAGAATGTTCATCATGTTAAAAGTCAATATAACGTTGGAATTGACCGAATTCGTCAAATGGCAAGAGTAATCAATATGATCAGAGTTATAAAACCAACCAGACAAATGAAAATAGCCTGCATGTCCAGTAATTCAGAATGCTCATCATGTTAAAAGTCAATACAACGTTGGAATTGACCGAGAACTTCAAATGGCACGAATAATCAAACTGATCAGAGTGATAAAACCAACCAGACAAATCAAAATAGCCTGCATGTCCAGTAATTCAGAATGCCCATCATGTTAAAAGTCAATATAACGTTGGAATTGACCGAATTCGTCAAATAACAAGAGTAATCAATATGATCAGAGTTATAAAACCAACCAGACAAATCAAAATAGCCTGCATGTCCAGTAATTCAGAATGCTCATCATGTTAAAAGTCAATACAACGTTGGAATTGACCGAAAACGTCAAATGGCACGAATAATCAAACTGATCAGAGTTATAAAACCAACCAGACAAATCAAAATAGTCTGAATGTCCAATAATTCAGATTGTTGAGCATGTTCAAAGTCAATACAACGTTGGAATTGACCGAATTCGTCAAATGGCAAGAGTAATCAATATGATCAGAGTTATTAAACCAACCATACAAATGAAAATAGCCTGCATGTCCAGTAATTCAGAATGTTCATCATGTTAAAAGTCAATATAACGTTGGAATTGACCGAATTCGTCAAATGGCAAGAGTAATCAATATGATCAGAGTTATAAAACCAACCAGACAAATCAAAATAGCCTGCATGTCCAGTAATTCAGAATGTCCATCATGTTAAAAGTCAATACAACGTTGGAATTGACCGAATTCGTCAAATGGCATGAATAATCAAAGTGATCAGAGTGATAAAACCAGCAAGACAAATGAAAATAGCCTGCATGTCCAGTAATTCAGAATGTTCATCATGTTAAAAGATTAACAAGAGTAATCAATATGATCAGATTGATAAAACCAACCATACAAATGAAAATGGCCTGCATGTCCAGTAATTCAGAATGTTCATCATGTTAAAAGTCATTACAACGTTGGAATTGACCGAATTCGTCAAATGACAAGAATAATCAAAGTGATCAGACTGATAAAACCAACCAGACAAATGAAAATAGCCTGAATGTCGAATAATTCAGATTGTTCAGCATGTTCAAAGTGAATATAACGTTGGAATTGACCGAATTCGTCAAATGACAAAAATAATCAAAGTGATCAGAGTGATAAAACCAACCATACAAATGAAAATAGCCTGCATGTCCAGTAATTCAGAATGTTCATCATGTTAAAAGTCAATATAACGTTGGAATTGACCGAATTCGTCAAATGGCAAGAGTAATCAATATGATCAGAGTTATAAAACCAACCAGACAAATGAAAATAGCCTGCATGTCCAGTAATTCAGAATGCTCATCATGTTAAAAGTCAATACAACGTTGGAATTGACCGAGAACTTCAAATGGCACGAATAATCAAACTGATCAGAGTGATAAAACCAACCAGACAAATCAAAATAGCCTGCATGTCCAGTAATTCAGAATGCCCATCATGTTAAAAGTCAATATAACGTTGGAATTGACCGAATTCGTCAAATAACAAGAGTAATCAATATGATCAGAGTTATAAAACCAACCAGACAAATCAAAATAGCCTGCATGTCCAGTAATCCAGAATGTTCATCATGTTAAAAGTCAATACAACGTTGGAATTGACCGAATTCGTCAAATGACAAGAATAATCAAAGTGATCAGAGTGATAAAACCAACCAGACAAATCAGAATAGTCTGAATGTCCAATAATCCAGAATGTTCATCATGTTAAAAGTCAATACAACGTTGGAATTGACCGAATTCGTCAAATGACAAGAATAATCAAAGTGATCAGAGTGATAAAACCAACCAGACAAATCAGAATAGTCTGAATGTCCAATAATTCAGATTGTTGAGCATGTTAAAAGTGAATATAACGTTGGAATTGACCGAAAACGTCAAATGGCATGAATAATCAAAGTGATCAGAGTGATAAAACCAGCAAGACAAATGAAAATAGCCTGCATGTCCAGTAATTCAGAATGTTCATCATGTTAAAAGGTTAACAAGAGTAATCAATATGATCAGATTGATAAAACCAACCATACAAATGAAAATAGCCTGCATGTCCAGTAATTCAGAATGTTCATCATGTTAAAAGTCATTACAACGTTGGAATTGACCGAATTCGTCAAATGACAAGAATAATCAAAGTGATCAGACTGATAAAACCAACCAGACAAATGAAAATAGCCTGAATGTCGAATAATTCAGATTGTTCAGCATGTTCAAAGTTAATATAACGTTGGAATTGACCGAATTCGTCAAATGACAAAAATAATCAAAGTGATCAGAGTGATAAAACCAACCATACAAATGAAAATAGCCTGCATGTCCAGTAATTCAGAATGTTCATCATGTTAAAAGTCAATATAACGTTGGAATTGACCGAATTCGTCAAATGGCAAGAGTAATCAATATGATCAGAGTTATAAAACCAACCAGACAAATGAAAATAGCCTGCATGTCCAGTAATTCAGAATGCTCATCATGTTAAAAGTCAATACAACGTTGGAATTGACCGAAAACGTCAAATGGCACGAATAATCAAACTGATCAGAGTGATAAAACCAACCAGACAAATCAAAATAGTCTGAATATCCAATAATTCAGATTGTTCATCATGTTTAAAGTCAATACAACGTTGGAATTGACCGAATTCGTCAAATGGCATGAATAATCAAAGTGATCAGAGTGATAAAACCAGCAAGACAAATGAAAATAGCCTGCATGTCCAGTAATTCAGAATGTTCATCATGTTAAAAGATTAACAAGAGTAATCAATATGATCAGATTGATAAAACCAACCATACAAATGAAAATGGCCTGCATGTCCAGTAATTCAGAATGTTCATCATGTTAAAAGTCATTACAACGTTGGAATTGACCGAATTCGTCAAATGACAAGAATAATCAAAGTGATCAGACTGATAAAACCAACCAGACAAATGAAAATAGCCTGAATGTCGAATAATTCAGATTGTTCAGCATGTTCAAAGTGAATATAACGTTGGAATTGACCGAATTCGTCAAATGACAAAAA
This sequence comes from Hydrotaea cyrtoneurina, assembly GCA_958296145.1. Lineage (NCBI taxonomy): Eukaryota > Metazoa > Arthropoda > Insecta > Diptera > Muscidae > Hydrotaea > Hydrotaea cyrtoneurina. The sequence goes on from OY282514.1 coordinate 58,803,777, forward strand.
TAATCAAAGTGATCAGAGTGATAAAACCAACCATACAAATGAAAATAGCCTGCATGTCCAGTAATTCAGAATGTTCATCATGTTAAAAGTCAATATAACGTTGGAATTGACCGAATTCGTCAAATGGCAAGAGTAATCAATATGATCAGAGTTATAAAACCAACCAGACAAATGAAAATAGCCTGCATGTCCAGTAATTCAGAATGCTCATCATGTTAAAAGTCAATACAACGTTGGAATTGACCGAGAACTTCAAATGGCACGAATAATCAAACTGATCAGAGTGATAAAACCAACCAGACAAATCAAAATAGCCTGCATGTCCAGTAATTCAGAATGCCCATCATGTTAAAAGTCAATATAACGTTGGAATTGACCGAATTCGTCAAATAACAAGAGTAATCAATATGATCAGAGTTATAAAACCAACCAGACAAATCAAAATAGCCTGCATGTCCAGTAATTCAGAATGCTCATCATGTTAAAAGTCAATACAACGTTGGAATTGACCGAAAACGTCAAATGGCACGAATAATCAAACTGATCAGAGTTATAAAACCAACCAGACAAATCAAAATAGTCTGAATGTCCAATAATTCAGATTGTTGAGCATGTTCAAAGTCAATACAACGTTGGAATTGACCGAATTCGTCAAATGGCAAGAGTAATCAATATGATCAGAGTTATTAAACCAACCATACAAATGAAAATAGCCTGCATGTCCAGTAATTCAGAATGTTCATCATGTTAAAAGTCAATATAACGTTGGAATTGACCGAATTCGTCAAATGGCAAGAGTAATCAATATGATCAGAGTTATAAAACCAACCAGACAAATCAAAATAGCCTGCATGTCCAGTAATTCAGAATGTCCATCATGTTAAAAGTCAATACAACGTTGGAATTGACCGAATTCGTCAAATGGCATGAATAATCAAAGTGATCAGAGTGATAAAACCAGCAAGACAAATGAAAATAGCCTGCATGTCCAGTAATTCAGAATGTTCATCATGTTAAAAGATTAACAAGAGTAATCAATATGATCAGATTGATAAAACCAACCATACAAATGAAAATGGCCTGCATGTCCAGTAATTCAGAATGTTCATCATGTTAAAAGTCATTACAACGTTGGAATTGACCGAATTCGTCAAATGACAAGAATAATCAAAGTGATCAGACTGATAAAACCAACCAGACAAATGAAAATAGCCTGAATGTCGAATAATTCAGATTGTTCAGCATGTTCAAAGTGAATATAACGTTGGAATTGACCGAATTCGTCAAATGACAAAAATAATCAAAGTGATCAGAGTGATAAAACCAACCATACAAATGAAAATAGCCTGCATGTCCAGTAATTCAGAATGTTCATCATGTTAAAAGTCAATATAACGTTGGAATTGACCGAATTCGTCAAATGGCAAGAGTAATCAATATGATCAGAGTTATAAAACCAACCAGACAAATGAAAATAGCCTGCATGTCCAGTAATTCAGAATGCTCATCATGTTAAAAGTCAATACAACGTTGGAATTGACCGAGAACTTCAAATGGCACGAATAATCAAACTGATCAGAGTGATAAAACCAACCAGACAAATCAAAATAGCCTGCATGTCCAGTAATTCAGAATGCCCATCATGTTAAAAGTCAATATAACGTTGGAATTGACCGAATTCGTCAAATAACAAGAGTAATCAATATGATCAGAGTTATAAAACCAACCAGACAAATCAAAATAGCCTGCATGTCCAGTAATCCAGAATGTTCATCATGTTAAAAGTCAATACAACGTTGGAATTGACCGAATTCGTCAAATGACAAGAATAATCAAAGTGATCAGAGTGATAAAACCAACCAGACAAATCAGAATAGTCTGAATGTCCAATAATTCAGATTGTTGAGCATGTTAAAAGTGAATATAACGTTGGAATTGACCGAAAACGTCAAATGGCACGAATAATCAAACTGATCAGAGTGTTAAAACCAACCAGACAAATCAAAATAGTCTGAATGTCCAATAATTCAGATTGTTGAGCATGTTCAAAGTCAATACAACGTTGGAATTGACCGAATTCGTCAAATAACAAGAGTAATCAATATGATCAGAGTTATTAAACCAACCATACAAATGAAAATAGCCTGCATGTCCAGTAATTCAGAATGTCCATCATGTTAAAAGTCAATATAACGTTGGAATTGACCGAATTCGTCAAATGGCAAGAGTAATCAATATGATCAGAGTTATAAAACCAACCAGACAAATGAAAATAGCCTGCATGTCCAGTAATTCAGAATGTTCAGCATGTTAAAAGTCAATATAACGTTGGAATTGACCGAATTCGTCAAATGGCAAGAGTAATCAATATGATCAGAGTTATAAAACCAACCAGACAATTGAAAATAGCCTGCATGTCCAGTAATTCAGAATGATCATCATGTTAAAAGTCAGTACAACGTTGGAATTGACCGAAAACGTCAAATGGCACGAATAATCAAACTGATCAGAGTGATAAAACCAACCAGACAAATCAAAATAGCCTGCATATCCAGTAATTCAGAATGTTCATCATGTTAAAACTCAATATAACGTTGGAATTGACCGAATTCGTCAAATGGCAAGAGTAATCAATATGATCAGAGTTATAAAACCAACCAGACAAATGAAAATAGCCTGCATGTCCAGTAATTCAGAATGTTCAGCATGTTAAAAGTCAATATAACGTTGGAATTGACCGAATTCGTCAAATGGTGGCATGAATAATCAAACTGATCAGAGTGATAAAACCAACCAGACAAATCAAAATAGTCTGAATAATAATTCAGATTGTTGAGCATGTTCAAAGTGAATATAACGTTGGAATTTACCGAATTCCCCAAATGGCATGAATAATCAAAGTGATCAGAGTTATAAAACCAGCCAGACAAATGAAAATAGCCTGAATGTCCAATAATTCAGATTGTTCAGCATGTTCAAAGTAAATATAACGTTGGAATTGGCCGAGTTCGTCAAATGACAAAAATAATCAAAGTGATCAGAGTGATAAAACCAGCCAGACAAATGAAAATAGCCTGCATGTCCAGTAATTCAGAATGTTCATCATGTTAAAAGTCAATACAACGTTGGAATTGACCGAATTCGTCAAATGACAAGAATAATCAAAGTGATAAAACCAACCAGACAAATCAAAATAGTCTGAATAATAATTCAGATTGTTGAGCATGTTCAAAGTGAATATAACGTTGGAATTGACCGAATTCGTCAAATGGCATGAATTATCAAAGTGATCAGAGTGATAAAACCAACCAGACAAATGAAAATAGCATGCATGTCCAGTAATTCAGAATGTCCATCATGTTAAAAGTCAATATAACGTTGGAATTTGCCCGAATTTGTTAAATGACATGAATAATCAAAGTGATCAGAGTGATAAAACCAACCAGACAAATCAAAATAGTCTGAATGTCCAATAATTCAGATTGTTCATCATGTTTAAAGTCAACACAACGTTGGAATTGACCGAATTCGTCAAATGACATGAATTATCAAAGTGATCAGATTGATAAAACCAACCAGACAAATTAAAATAGCATGCATGTCCAGTAATTCAGAATGTCCATCATGTTAAAAGTCAATATATCGTTGGAATTTTCTCCGAATTTGTTAAATGGCATGAATAATCAAAGTGATCAGAGTGATAAAACCAACCAGACAAATCAAAATAGTCTGAATGTCCAATAATTCAGATTGTTCATCATGTTTAAAGTCAATACAACGTTGGAATTGACCGAATTCGTCAAATGGCATGAATAATCAAAGTGATCAGAGTGATAAAACCAACCATACAAATGAAAATAGCCTGAATGTCCAATAATTCAGATTGTTCAGCATGTTCAAAGTGAATATAACGTTGGAATTGACCGAATTCGTCAAATGACAAAAATAATCAAAGTGATCAGAGTGATAAAACCAACCATACAAATGAAAAAAGCCTGCATGTCCAGTAATTCAGAATGTTCATCATGTTAAAAGTCAATATAACTTTGGAATTGACCGAATTCGTCAAATGGCAAGAGTAATCAATATGATCAGAGTTATAAAACCAACCAGACAAATGAAAATAGTCTGAATGTCCAATAATTCAGATTGTTCATCATGTTTAAAGTCAATACAACGTTGGAATTGACCGAAAACGTCAAATAACAAGAGTAATCAAAGTGATCAGAGTGATAAAACCAACCAGACAAATCAAAATAGTCTGAATGTCCAATAATTCAGATTGTTCATCATGTTTAAACGTTGTTCATCAACGTTGGAATTGACCGAATTCGTCTAATGGCATGAATAATCAAAGTGATCAGAGTGATAAAACCAACCAGACAAATCAAAATAGCATGCAAGTCCAATAATTCAGAATGTCCATCATGTTAAAAGTCAATATAACGTTGGAATTGACCGAATTCGTTAAGTGGCATGAATAATCAAAATGATCAAAGTGATAAAACCAGCCAGACAAATGAAAATAGCCTGCATGTCCTGTAATTCAGAATGTTCATCATGTTAAAAGTCAATATAACGTTGGAATTGACCGACTTCGTCAAATGGCATGAATAATCAATGTGATCAGAGTGATAAATTCAGAATGTCCATCATGTTAAAAGTCAATATAACTTTGGAATTGACCGAATTCGTTAAATGGCATGAATAATCAAAGTGATAAAACCAGTCAGACAAATGAAAATAGCCTGCATGTCCTGTAATTCAGAATGTTCATCATGTTAAAAGTCAATACTACGTTGGAATTGACCGAATTCGTCAAATGGCATGAATAATCAATGTGATCAGAGTGATAAATTCAGAATGTCCATCATGTTAAAAGTCAATATAACGTTGGAATTGACCGAATTCGTTAAATGGCATGAATAATCAAAGTGATCAAAGTGATAAAACCAGCCTGACAAATGAAAATAGCCTGCATGTCCAGTAATTCAGAAAGTTCATCCTGTTAAAACTCAATACAACGTTGGAATTGACCGAAAACCTCAAATAACAAGAGTAATCAAAGTATTCAGAGTGATAAAACCAACCAGACAAATCAAAATAGTCTGAATGTCCAATAATTCAGATTGTTCATCATGTTTAAAGTGAATATAACGTTGGAATTGACCGAATTCGTCAAATGGCATGAATAATCAAAGTGATCAGAGTGATAAAAATAACCAGACAAATCAAAATAGTCTGAATGTCCAATAATTCAGATTGTTCATCATGTTTAAAGTCAATACAACGTTGGAATTGACCGAATTCGTCAAATGGCATGAATAATCAAAGTGATCAGAGTGATAAAACCAACCATACAAATGAAAATAGCCTGAATGTCCAATAATTCAGATTGTTCAGCATGTTCAAAGTGAATATAACGTTGGAATTGACCGAATTCGTGAAATGACAAAAATAATCAAAGTGATCAGAGTGATAAAACCAACCATACAAATGAAAATAGCCTGCATGTCCGTCCAGTAATTCAGAATGTTCATCATGTTAAAAGTCAATATAACGTTGGAATTGACCGAATTCGTCAAATGGCAAGAGTAATCAATATGATCAGAGTTATAAACCCAACCAGACAAATGAAAATAGTCTGAATGTCCAATAATTCAGATTGTTCATCATGTTTAAAGTCAATACAACGTTGGAATTGACCGAAAACGTCAAATAACAAGAGTAATCAAAGTGATCAGAGTTATAAAACCATCCAGACAAATCAAAATAGTCTGAATGTCCAATAATTCAGATTGTTCATCATGTTTAAACGTTGTTCATCAACGTTGGAATTGACCGAATTCGTCTAATGGCATGAATAATCAAAGTGATCAGAGTGATAAAACCAACCAGACAAATCAAAATAGCATGCAAGTCCAATAATTCAGAATGTTCATCATGTTAAAAGTCAATACAACGTTGGACTTGACCGAATTCGTCAAATGGCATGAATAATCAAAGTGATCAGAGTGATAAAACCAACCAGACAAACCAAAATAGTCTGAATGTCCAATAATTCAGATTTTTCATCATGTTTAAAGTCAATACAACGTTGGAATTGACCGAATTCGTCTAATGGCATGAATAATCAAAGTGATCAGAGTGATAAAACCAACCAGACAAATCAAAACAGCTTGCAAGTCCAATAATTCAGAATGTCCATCATGTTAAAAGTCAATATAACGTTGGAATTGACCGAATTCGTTAAATGGCATGAATAATCAAAGTGATCAAAGTGATAAAACCAGCCAGACAAATAAAAATAGCCTGCATGTCCAGTAATTCAGAATGTTCATCATGTTAAAAGTCAATATAACGTTGGAATTGACCGAATTCGTCAAATGGCATGAATAATCAAAGTGATCAGAGTGATAAAACCAACCAGACAAATCAAAATAGTCTGATTGTCCAATAATTCAGATTGTTCATCATGTTTAAAGTCAATACAACGTTGGAATTGACCGAATTCGTCTAATGGCATGAATAATCAAAGTGATCAGAGTGATAAAACCAACCAGACAAATCAAAATAGCATGCAAGTCCAATAATTCAGAATGTCCATCATGTTAAAAGTCAATATAACGTTGGAATTGACCGAATTCGTCAAATGGCATGAATAATCAAAGTCATCAAAGTGATAAAACCAGCCAGACAAATGAAAATAGCCTACATGTCCAGTAATTCAGAATGTTCATCCTGTTAAAACTCAATACAACGTTGGAATTGACCGAAAACCTCAAATAACAAGAGTAATCAAAGTATTCAGAGTGATAAAACCAACCAGACAAATCAAAATATTCTGAATGTCCAATAATTCAGATTGTTCATCATTTTTAAAGTGAATATAACGTTGGAATTGACCGAATTCGTCAAATGGCATGAATAATCAAAGTGATCAGAGTGATAAAACCAACCAGACAAATCAAAATAGTCTGAATGTCCAATAATTCAGATTGTTCATCATGTTTAAAGTCAACACAACGTTGGAATTGACCGAATTCGTCTAATGGCATGAATAATCAAAGTGATCAGAGTGATAAAACCAACCAGACAAATCAAAATAGCATGCAAGTCCAATAATTCAGAATGTCCATCATGTTAAAAGTCAATATAACGTTGGAATTGACCGAATTCGTTAAATGGCATGAATAATCAAAGTGATAAAACCAGCCAGACAAATGAAAATAGCCTGCATGTCCAGTAATTCAGAATGTTCATCATGTTAAATGTCAATACAACGTTGGAATTGACCGAATTCGTCAAATGGCATGAATAATCAATGTGATCAGAGTGATAAAACCAGCCAGACAAATGAAAATAGCCTGCATGTCCAGTAATTCAGAATGTTCATTATGTTTAAAGTCAATATAACGTTGGAATTGACCGAATTCGTCAAATAACAAAAGTAATCAATATGATCAGAGTTATAAAACCAACCATACAAATGAAAATAGCCTGCATGTCCAGTAATTCAGAATGTTCATCATGTTAAAAGTCAATACAACGTTGGAATTGACCGAATTCGTCAAATGACAAGAATAATCAAAGTGATCAGAGTGATAAAACCAACCAGACAAATCAAAATAGTCTGAATTATAATTCAGATTGTTGAGGATGTTCAAAGTGGAACGTTGGAATTGACCGAATTCCCCAAATGGCATGAATAATCAAAGTGATCAGAGTTATAAAACCAGCCAGACAAATGAAAATAGCCTGAATGTCCAATAATTCGGATTGTTCATCATGTTAAAAGTCAATACAACGTTGGAATTGACCGAATTCGTCAAATGACAAAAATAATCAAAGTGATCAGAGTGATTAAACCAGCCAGACAAATGAAAATAGCCTGCATGTCCAGTAATTCAGAATGTTCATCATGTTAAAAGTCAATACAACGTTGGAATTGACCGAATTCGTCAAATGAAAAGAATAATCAAAGTGATAAAACCAACCAGACAAATCAAAATAGTCTGAATAATAATTCAGATTGTTGAGCATGTTCAAAGTGAATATAACGTTGGAATTGACCGAATTCCCCAAATGTCATGAATAATCAAAGCGATCAGAGTTATAAAACCAGCCAGACAAATGAAAATAGCCTGAATGTCCAATAATTCAGATTGTTCATCATGTTTAAAGTCAATACAACGTTGGAATTGACCGAATTCGTCAAATGGCATGAATTATCAAAGTGATCAGAGTGATAAAACCAACCAGACAAATGAAAATAGCCTGCATTCCAGTAATTCAGAATGTTCATCATGTTAAAAGTCAATACAATGTTGGAATTGACCGAATTCGTCAAATGGCATGAATAATCAATGTGATCAGAGTGATAAAACCAGCCAGACAAATGAAAATAGCTTGCATGTCCAGTAATTCAGAATGTTCATTATGTTAAAAGTCAATATAACGTTGGAATTGACCGAATTCGTCAAATAACAAAAGTAATCAATATGATCAGAGTTATAAAACCAACCATACAAATGAAAATAGCCTGCATGTCCAGTAATTCAGAATGTTCATCATGTTAAAAGTCAATACAATGTTGGAATTGACCGAATTCGTCAAATGACAAGAATAATCAAAGTGATCAGAGTGATAAAACCAACCAGACAAATCAAAATAGTCTGAATAATAATTCAGATTGTTGAGCATGTTCAAAGTGAATATAACGTTGGAATTGACCGAATTCCCCAAATGGCATGAATAATCAAAGTGATCAGAGTTATAAAACCAGCCAGACAAATGAAAATAGCCTGAATGTCCAATAATTCAGATTGTTCATCATGTTAAAAGTGAATATAACGTTGGAATTGACCGAATTCGTCAAATGACAAAAATAATCAAGGTGATCAGAGTGATAAAACCAGCCAGACAAATGAAAATAGCCTGCATGTCCAGTAATTCAGAATGTTCATCATGCTAAAAGTCAATACAACGTTGGAATTGACCGAATTCGTCAAATGACAAGAATAATCAAAGTGATAAAACCAACCAGACAAATCAAAATAGTCTGAATAATAATTCAGATTGTTGAGCATGTTCAAAGTGAATATAACGTTGGAATTGACCGAATTCCCCAAATGGCATGAATAATCAAAGCGATCAGAGTTATAAAACCAGCCAGACAAATGAAAATAGTCTGAATGTCCAATAATTCAGATTGTTCATCATGTTTAAAGTCAATACAACGTTGGAATTGACCGAATTCGTCAAATGGCATGAATAATCAATGTGATCAGAGTGATAAATTCAGAATGTCCATCATGTTAAAAGTCAATATAACGTTGGAATTGACCGAATTCGTTAAATGGCATGAATAATCAAAGTGATCAAAGTGATAAAACCAGCCAGACAAATGAAAATAGCCTGCATGTCCAGTAATTCAGAATGTTCATCCTGTTAAAACTCAATACAACGTTGGAATTGACCGAAAACGTCAAATAACAAGAGTAATCAAAGTATTCAGAGTGATAAAACCAACCAGACAAATCAAAATAGTCTGAATGTCCAATAATTCAGATTGTTCATCATGTTTAAAGTGAATATAACGTTGGAATTGACCGAATTCGTCAAATGGCATGAATAATCAAAGTGATCAGAGTGATAAAACCAACCAGACAAATCAAAATAGTCTGAATGTCCAATAATTCAGATTGTTCATCATGTTTAAAGTCAATACAACGTTGGAATTGACCGAATTCGTCAAATGGCATGAATAATCAATGTGATCAGAGTGATAAATTCAGAATGTCCATCATGTTAAAAGTCAATATAACGTTGGAATTGACCGAATTCGTTAAATGGCATGAATAATCAAAGTGATCAAAGTGATAAAACCAGCCAGACAAATGAAAATAGCTTGCATGTCCAGTAATTCAGAATGTTCATTATGTTAAAAGTCAATATAACGTTGGAATTGACCGAATTCGTCAAATAACAAAAGTAATCAATATGATCAGAGTTATAAAACCAACCATACAAATGAAAATAGCCTGCATGTCCAGTAATTCAGAATGTTCATCATGTTAAAAGTCAATACAATGTTGGAATTGACCGAATTCGTCAAATGACAAGAATAATCAAAGTGATCAGAGTGATAAAACCAACCAGACAAATCAAAATAGTCTGAATAATAATTCAGATTGTTGAGCATGTTCAAAGTGAATATAACGTTGGAATTGACCGAATTCCCCAAATGGCATGAATAATCAAAGTGATCAGAGTTATAAAACCAGCCAGACAAATGAAAATAGCCTGAATGTCCAATAATTCAGATTGTTCATCATGTTTAAAGTCAATACAACGTTGGAATTGACCGAATTCGTCAAATGGCATGAATAATCAAAGTGATCAGAGTGATAAAACCAACCAGACAAATCAAAATAGTCTGAATGTCCAATAATTCAGATTGTTCATCATGTTTAAACTCAATACAACGTTGGAATTGACCGAATTCGTCAAATGGCATGAATAATCAAAGTGATCAGAGTGATAAAACCAGCCAGACAAATGAAAATAGCCTGCATGTCCAGTAATTCAGAATGTTCATCCTGTTAAAAGTCAATATAACGTTGGAATTGACCGAATTCGTTAAATGGCATGAATAATCAAAGTGATCAAAGTGATAAAACCAGCCAGACAAATGAAAATAGCCTGCATGTCCAGTAATTCAGAATGTTCATCCTGTTAAAACTCAATACAACGTTGGAATTGACCGAATTCGTCAAATGGCATGAATAATCAAAGTGATCAGAGTGATAAAACCAACCAGACAAATCAAAATAGTCTGAATGTCCAATAATTCAGATTGTTCATCATGTTTAAAGTCAATACAACGTTGGAATTGACCGAATTCGTCAAATGGCATGAATAATCAATGTGATCAGAGTGATAAATTCAGAATGTCCATCATGTTAAAAGTCAATATAACGTTGGAATTGACCGAATTCGTTAAATGGCATGAATAATCAAAGTGATCAAAGTGATAAAACCAGCCAGACAAATGAAAATAGCCTGCATGTCCAGTAATTCAGAATGTTCATCCTGTTAAAACTCAATACAACGTTGGAATTGACCGAATTCGTCAAATGGCATGAATAATCAAAGTGATCAGAGTGATAAAACCAACCAGACAAATAAAAATAGTCTGAATGTCCAATAATTCAGATTGTTCATCATGTTTAAAGTCAATACAACGTTGGAATTGACCGAATTCGTCAAATGGCATGAATAATCAATGTGATCAGAGTGATAAATTCAGAATGTCCATCATGTTAAAAGTCAATATAACGTTGGAATTGACCGAATTCGTTAAATGGCATGAATAATCAAAGTGATAAAACCAGCCAGACAAATGAAAATAGCCTGCATGTCCAGTAATTCAGAATGTTCATCCTGTTAAAACTCAATACAACGTTGGAATTGACCGAAAACGTCAAATAAGAAGAGTAATCAAAGTATTCAGAGTGATAAAACCAACCAGACAAATCAAAATAGTCTGAATGTCCAATAATTCAGAATGTCCATCATGTTAAAAGTCAATATAACGTTGGAATTGACCGAATTCGTTAAATGGCATGAATAATCAAAGTGATCAAAGTGATAAAACCAGCCAGACAAATGAAAATAGCCTGCATGTCCAGTAATTCAGAATGTTCATCATGTTAAAAGTCAATACAACGTTGGAATTGACCGAATTCGTCAAATGGCATGAATAATCAATGTGATCAGAGTGATAAAACCAGCCAGACAAATGAAAATAGCCTGCATGTCCAGTAATTCAGAATGTTCATTATGTTTAAAGTCAATATAACGTTGGAATTGACCGAATTCGTCAAATGGCATGAATAATCAAAGTGATCAGAGTGATAAAACCAACCAGACAAATCAAAATAGTCTGAATGTCCAATAATTCAGATTGTTCATCATGTTTAAAGTCAATACAACGTTGGAATTGACCGAATTCGTCAAATGGCATGAATAATCAAAGTGATCAGAGTGATAAAACCAACCAGACAAATCAAAATAGTCTGAATAATAATTCAGATTGTTGAGCATGTTCAAAGTGAATATAACGTTGGAATTGACCGAATTCGTTAAATGGCATGAATAATCAAAGTGATCAAAGTGATAAAACCAGCCAGACAAATGAAAATAGCCTGAATGTCCAATAATTCAGATTGTTCATCATGTTTAAAGTCAATACAACGTTGGAATTGACCGAATTCGTCAAATGGCATGAATTATCAAAGTGATCAGAGTGATAAAACCAACCAGACAAATGAAAATAGCCTGCATGTCCAGTAATTCAGAATGTTCATCATTGGAATTGACCGAATTCGTCAAATGACAAAAATAATCAAAGTGATCAGAGTGATAAAACCAGCCAGACAAATGAAAATAGCCTGCATGTCCAGTAATTCAGAATGTTCATCATGTTAAAAGTCAATACAACGTTGGAATTGACCGAATTCGTCAAATGGCATGAATAATCAATGTGATCAGAGTGATAAAACCAGCCAGACAAATGAAAATAGCCTGCATGTCCAGTAATTCAGAATGTTCATTATGTTTAAAGTCAATATAACGTTGGAATTGACCGAATTCGTCAAATGGCATGAATAATCAAAGTGATCAGAGTGATAAAACCAACCAGACAAATCAAAATAGTCTGAATGTCCAATAATTCAGATTGTTCATCATGTTTAAAGTCAATACAACGTTGGAATTGACCGAATTCGTCAAATGGCATGAATAATCAAAGTGATCAGAGTGATAAAACCAACCAGACAAATCAAAATAGTCTGAATAATAATTCAGATTGTTGAGCATGTTCAAAGTGAATATAACGTTGGAATTGACCGAATTCGTTAAATGGCATGAATAATCAAAGTGATCAAAGTGATAAAACCAGCCAGACAAATGAAAATAGCCTGAATGTCCAATAATTCAGATTGTTCATCATGTTTAAAGTCAATACAACGTTGGAATTGACCGAATTCGTCAAATGGCATGAATTATCAAAGTGATCAGAGTGATAAAACCAACCAGACAAATGAAAATAGCCTGCATGTCCAGTAATTCAGAATGTTCATCATGTTAAAAGTCAATACAATGTTGGAATTGACCGAATTCGTCAAATGGCATGAATAATCAATGTGATCAGAGAGATAAAACCAGCCAGACAAATGAAAATAGCTTGCATGTCCAGTAATTCAGAATGTTCATTATGTTAAAAGTCAATATAACGTTGGAATTGACCGAATTCGTCAAATAACAAAAGTAATCAATATGATCAGAGTTATAAAACCAACCATACAAATGAAAATAGCCTGCATGTCCAGTAATTCAGAATGTTCATCATGTTAAAAGTCAATACAATGTTGGAATTGACCGAATTCGTCAAATGACAAGAATAATCAAAGTGATCAGAGTGATAAAACCAACCAGACAAATCAAAATAGTCTGAATTATAATTCAGATTGTTGAGCATGTTCAAAGTGAATATAACGTTGGAATTGACCGAATTCGTCAAATGGCATGAATAATCAAAGTGATCAGAGTTATAAAACCAGCCAGACAAATGAAAATAGCCTGAATGTCCAATAATTCAGATTGTTCATCATGTTTAAAGTCAATACAACGTTGGAATTGACCGAATTCGTCAAATGGCATGAATTATCAAAGTGATCAGAGTGATAAAACCAACCAGACAAATGAAAATAGCCTGCATGTCCAGTAATTCAGAATGTTCATCATGTTAAAAGTCAATACAACGTTGGAATTGACCGAATTCGTCAAATGACAAAAATAATCAAAGTGATCAGAGTGATTAAACCAGCCAGACAAATGAAAATAGCCTGCATGTCCAGTAATTCAGAATGTTCATCATGTTAAAAGTCAATACAACGTTGGAATTGACCGAATTCGTCAAATGACAAGAATAATCAAAGTGATAAAACCAACCAGACAAATCAAAATAGTCTGAATAATAATTCAGATTGTTGAGCATGTTCAAAGTGAATATAACGTTGGAATTGACCGAATTCGTTAAATGGCATGAATAATCAAAGTGATCAAAGTGATAAAACCAGCCAGACAAATGAAAATAGCCTGAATGTCCAATAATTCAGATTGTTCATCATGTTTAAAGTCAATACAACGTTGGAATTGACCGAATTCGTCAAATGGCATGAATTATCAAAGTGATCAGAGTGATAAAACCAACCAGACAAATGAAAATAGCCTGCATGTCCAGTAATTCAGAATGTTCATCATGTTAAAAGTCAATACAATGTTGGAATTGACCGAATTCGTCAAATGGCATGAATAATCAATGTGATCAGAGTGATAAAACCAGCCAGACAAATGAAAATAGCTTGCATGTCCAGTAATTCAGAATGTTCATTATGTTAAAAGTCAATATAACGTTGGAATTGACCGAATTCGTCAAATAACAAAAGTAATCAATATGATCAGAGTTATAAAACCAACCATACAAATGAAAATAGCCTGCATGTCCAGTAATTCAGAATGTTCATCATGTTAAAAGTCAATACAATGTTGGAATTGACCGAATTCGTCAAATGACAAGAATAATCAAAGTGATCAGAGTGATAAAACCAACCAGACAAATCAAAATAGTCTGAATTATAATTCAGATTGTTGAGCATGTTCAAAGTGAATATAACGTTGGAATTGACCGAATTCCCCAAATGGCATGAATAATCAAAGTGATCAGAGTTATAAAACCAGCCAGACAAATGAAAATAGCCTGAATGTCCAATAATTCAGATTGTTCATCATGTTTAAAGTCAATACAACGTTGGAATTGACCGAATTCGTCAAATGGCATGAATTATCAAAGTGATCAGAGTGATAAAACCAACCAGACAAATGAAAATAGCCTGCATGTCCAGTAATTCAGAATGTTCATCATGTTAAAAGTCAATATAACGTTGGAATTGACCGAATTCGTCAAATAACAAAAGTAATCAATATGATCAGAGTTATAAAACCAACCATACAAATGAAAATAGCCTGCATGTCCAGTAATTCAGAATGTTCATCATGTTAAAAGTCAATACAACTTTGGAATTGACCGAATTCGTCAAATGACAAGAATTCAGAATGTCCATCATGTTAAAAGTCAATATAACGTTGGAATTGACCGAATTCGTTAAATGGCATGAATAATCAAAGTGATAAAACCAGCCAGACAAATGAAAATAGCCTGCATGTCCAGTAATTCAGAATGTTCATCATGTTAAAAGTCAATACAATGTTGGAATTGACCGAATTCGTCAAATGACAAGAATAATCAAAGTGATCAGAGTGATAAAACCAACCAGACAAATCAAAATAGTCTGAATTATAATTCAGATTGTTGAGCATGTTCAAAGTGAATATAACGTTGGAATTGACCGAATTCCCCAAATGGCATGAATAATCAAAGTGATCAGAGTTATAAAACCAGCCAGACAAATGAAAATAGCCTGAATGTCCAATAATTCAGATTGTTCATCATGTTTAAAGTCAATACAACGTTGGAATTGACCGAATTCGTCAAATGGCATGAATTATCAAAGTGATCAGAGTGATAAAACCAACCAGACAAATGAAAATAGCCTGCATGTCCAGTAATTCAGAATGTTCATCATGTTAAAAGTCAATATAACGTTGGAATTGACCGAATTCGTCAAATAACAAAAGTAATCAATATGATCAGAGTTATAAAACCAACCATACAAATGAAAATAGCCTGCATGTCCAGTAATTCAGAATGTTCATCATGTTAAAAGTCAATACAACTTTGGAATTGACCGAATTCGTCAAATGACAAGAATAATCAAAGTGATAAAACCAACCAGACAAATCAAAATAGTCTGAATAATAATTCAGATTGTTGAGCATGTTCAAAGTGAATATAACGTTGGAATTGACCGAATTCCCCAAATGGCATGAATAATCAAAGCGATCAGAGTTATAAAACCAGCCAGACAAATGAAAATAGCCTGAATGTCCAATAATTCAGATTGTTCATCATGTTTAAAGTCAATACAACGTTGGAATTGACCGAATTCGTCAAATGGCATGAATTATCAAAGTGATCAGAGTGATAAAACCAACCAGACAAATGAAAATAGCCTGCATGTCCAGTAATTCAGAATGTTCATCATGTTAAAAGTCAATACAATGTTGGAATTGACCGAATTCGTCAAATGGCATGAATAATCAATGTGATCAGAGTGATAAAACCAGCCAGACAAATGAAAATAGCTTGCATGTCCAGTAATTCAGAATGTTCATTATGTTAAAAGTCAATATAACGTTGGAATTGACCGAATTCGTCAAATAACAAAAGTAATCAATATGATCAGAGTTATAAAACCAACCATACAAATGAAAATAGCCTGCATGTCCAGTAATTCAGAATGTTCATCATGTTAAAAGTCCATACAATGTTGGAATTGACCGAATTCGTCAAATGACAAGAATAATCAAAGTGAAACTTCAAATAACAAGAGTAATCAAAGTATTCAGAGTGATAAAACCAACCAGACAAATCAAAATAGTCTGAATGTCCAATAATTCAGATTGTTCATCATGTTTAAAGTGAATATAACGTTGGAATTGACCGAATTCGTCAAATGGCATGAATAATCAAAGTGATCAGAGTGATAAAACCAACCAGACAAATCAAAATAGTCTGAATGTCCAATAATTCAGATTGTTCATCATGTTTAAAGTCAACACAACGTTGGAATTGAACGAATTCGTCTAATGGCATGAATAATCAAAGTGATCAGAGTGATAAAACCAACCAGACAAATCAAAATATCATGCAAGTCCAATAATTCAGAATGTCCATCATGTTAAAAGTCAATATAACGTTGGAATTGACCGAATTCGTTAAATGGCATGAATAATCAAAGTGATCAAAGTGATAAAACCAGCCAGACAAATGAAAATAGCCTGCATGTCCAGTAATTCAGAATGTTCATCATGTTAAAAGTCAATACAACGTTGGAATTGACCGAATTCGTCAAATGGCATGAATAATCAATGTGATCAGAGTGATAAAACCAGCCAGACAAATCAAAATAGTCTGAATGTCCAATAATTCAGATTGTTCATCATGTTTAAAGTCAACACAACGTTGGAATTGAACGAATTCGTCTAATGGCATGAATAATCAAAGTGATCAGAGTGATAAAACCAACCAGACAAATCAAAATAGCATGCAAGTCCAATAATTCAGAATGTCCATCATGTTAAAAGTCAATATAACGTTGGAATTGACCGAATTCGTTAAATGGCATGAATAATCAAAGTGATCAAAGTGATAAAACCAGCCAGACAAATGAAAATAGCCTGCATGTCCAGTAATTCAGAATGTTCATTATGTTTAACGTCAATATAACGTTGGAATTGACCGAATTCGTCAAATAACAAAAGTAATCAATATGATCAGAGTTATAAAACCAACCATACAAATGAAAATAGCCTGCATGTCCAGTAATTCAGAATGTTCATCATGTTAAAAGTCAATACAACGTTGGAATTGACCTAATTCGTCAAATGACAAGAATAATCAAAGTGATCAGAGTGATAAAACCAACCAGACAAATCAAAATAGTCTGAACTATAATTCAGATTGTTGAGCATGTTCAAAGTGAATATAACGTTGGAATTGACCGAATTCCCCAAATGGCATGAATAATCAAAGTGATCAGAGTTATAAAACCAGCCAGACAAATGAAAATAGCCTGAATGTCCAATAATTCAGATTGTTCATCATGTTAAAAGTCAATACAACGTTGGAATTGACCGAATTCGTCAAATGACAAAAATAATCAAAGTGATCAGAGTGATTAAACCAGCCAGACAAATGAAAATAGCCTGCATGTCCAGTAATTCAGAACGTTCATCATGTTAAAAGTCAATACAACGTTGGAATTGACCGAATTCGTCAAATGACAAGAATAATCAAAGTGATAAAACCAACCAGACAAATCAAAATAGTCTGAATAATAATTCAGATTGTTGAGCATGTTCAAAGTGAATATAAGGTTGGAATTGACCGAATTCCCCAAATGGCATGAATAATCAAAGCGATCAGAGTTATAAAACCAGCCAGACAAATGAAAATAGCCTGAATGTCCAATAATTCAGATTGTTCATCATGTTTAAAGTCAATACAACGTTGGAATTGACCGAATTCGTCAAATGGCATGAATTATCAAAGTGATCAGAGTGATAAAACCAACCAGACAAATGAAAATAGCCTGCATGTCCAGTAATTCAGAATGTTCATCATGTTAAAAGTCAATACAATGTTGGAATTGACCGAATTCGTCAAATGGCATGAATAATCAATGTGATCAGAGTGATAAAACCAACCATACAAATGAAAATAGCCTTCATGTCCAGTAATTCAGAATGTTCATCATGTTAAAAGTCAATACAATGTTGGAATTGACCGAATTCGTCAAATGACAAGAATAATCAAAGTGATCAGAGTGATAAAACCAACCAGACAAATCAAAATAGTATGAATAATAATTCAGATTGTTGAGCATGTTCAAAGTGAATATAACGTTGGAATTGACCGAATTCCCCAAATGGCATGAATAATCAAAGTGATCAGAGTTATAAAACCAGCCAGACAAATGAAAATAGCCTGAATGTCCAATAATTCAGATTGTTCATCATGTTAAAAGTCAATACAACGTTGGAATTGACCGAATTCGTCAAATGACAAAAATAATCAAAGTGATCAGAGTGATAAAACCAGCCAGACAAATGAAAATAGCCTGCATGTCCAGTAATTCAGAATGTTCATCATGTTAAAAGTCAATAAAACGTTGGAATTGACCGAATTCGTCAAATGACAAGAATAATCAAAGTGATAAAACCAACCAGACAAATCAAAATAGTCTGAATAATAATTCAGATTGTTGAGCATGTTCAAAGTGAATATAAGGTTGGAATTGACCGAATTCCCCAAATGGCATGAATAATCAAAGCGATCAGAGTTATAAAACCAGCCAGACAAATGAAAATAGCCTGAATGTCCAATAATTCAGATTGTTCATCATGTTTAAAGTCAATACAACGTTGGAATTGACCGAATTCGTCAAATGGCATGAATTATCAAAGTGATCAGAGTGATAAAACCAACCAGACAAATGAAAATAGCCTGCATGTCCAGTAATTCAGAATGTTCATCATGTTAAAAGTCAATACAATGTTGGAATTGACCGAATTCGTCAAATGGCATGAATAATCAATGTGATCAGAGTGATAAAACCAGCCAGACAAATGAAAATAGCCTGCATGTCCAGTAATTCAGAATGTTCATTATGTTTAACGTCAATATAACGTTGGAATTGACCGAATTCGTCAAATAACAAAAGTAATCAATATGATCAGAGTTATAAAACCAACCATACAAATGAAAATAGCCTGCATGTCCAGTAATTCAGAATGTTCATCATGTTAAAAGTCAATACAACGTTGGAATTGACCGAATTCGTCAAATGACAAGAATAATCAAAGTGATAAAACCAACCAGACAAATCAAAATAGTCTGAATTATAATTCAGATTGTTGAGCATGTTCAAAGTGAATATAACGTTGGAATTGACCGAATTCCCCAAATGGCATGAATAATCAAAGTGATCAGAGTTATAAAACCAGCCAGACAAATGAAAATAGCCTGAATGTCCAACAATTCAGATTGTTCATCATGTTAAAAGTCAATACAACGTTGGAATTGACCGAATTCGTCAAATAACAAAAGTAATCAATATGATCAGAGTTATAAAACCAACCATACAAATGAAAATAGCCTGCATGTCCAGTAATTCAGAATGTTCATCATGTTAAAAGTCAATACAACGTTGGAATTGACCGAATTCGTCAAATGACAAGAATAATCAAAGTGATCAGAGTGATAAAACCAACCAGACAAATCAAAATAGTCTGAATTATAATTCAGATTGTTGAGCATGTTCAAAGTGAATATAACGTTGGAATTGACCGAATTCCCCAAATGGCATGAATAATCAATGTGATCAGAGTGATAAAACCAGCCAGACAAATGAAAATAGCTTGCATGTCCAGTAATTCAGAATGTTCATCATGTTAAAAGTCAATACAACGTTGGAATTGACCGAATTCGTCAAATGACAAGAATAATCAAAGTGATAAAACAAACCAGACAAATCAAAATAGTCTGAATAATAATTCAGATTGTTGAGCATGTTCAAAGTGAATATAAGGTTGGAATTGACCGAATTCCCCAAATGGCATGAATAATCAAAGCGATCAGAGTTATAAAACCAGCCAGACAAATGAAAATAGCCTGAATGTCCAATAATTCAGATTGTTCATCATGTTTAAAGTCAATACAACGTTGGAATTGACCGAATTCGTCAAATGGCATGAATTATCAAAGTGATCAGAGTGATAAAACCAACCAGACAAATGAAAATAGCCTGCATGTCCAATAATTCAGATTGTTCATCATGTTTAAAGTCAATACAACGTTGGAATTGACCGAATTCGTCAAATGGCATGAATTATCAAAGTGATCAGAGTGATAAAACCAACCAGACAAATGAAAATAGCCTGCATGTCCAGTAATTCAGAATGTTCATCATGTTAAAAGTCAATACAATGTTGGAATTGACCGAATTCGTCAAATGGCATGAATAATCAATGTGATCAGAGTGATAAAAACCAACCATACAAATGAAAATAGCCTGCATGTCCAGTAATTCAGAATGTTCATCATGTTAAAAGTCAATACAATGTTGGAATTGACCGAATTCGTCAAATGACAAGAATAATCAAAGTGATCAGAGTGATAAAACCAACCAGACAAATCAAAATAGTATGAATAATAATTCAGATTGTTGAGCATGTTCAAAGTGAATATAACGTTGGAATTGACCGAATTCCCCAAATGGCATGAATAATCAAAGTGATCAGAGTTATAAAACCAGCCAGACAAATGAAAATAGCCTGAATGTCCAATAATTCAGATTGTTCATCATGTTAAAAGTCAATACAACGTTGGAATTGACCGAATTCGTCAAATGACAAAAATAATCAAAGTGATCAGAGTGATAAAACCAGCCAGACAAATGAAAATAGCCTGCATGTCCAGTAATTCAGAATGTTCATCATGTTAAAAGTCAATACAACGTTGGAATTGACCGAATTCGTCAAATGACAAGAATAATCAAAGTGATAAAACCAACCAGACAAATCAAAATAGTCTGAATAATAATTCAGATTGTTGAGCATGTTCAAAGTGAATATAAGGTTGGAATTGACCGAATTCCCCAAATGGCATGAATAATCAAAGCGATCAGAGTTATAAAACCAGCCAGACAAATGAAAATAGCCTGAATGTCCAATAATTCAGATTGTTCATCATGTTTAAAGTCAATACAACGTTGGAATTGACCGAATTCGTCAAATGGCATGAATTATCAAAGTGATCAGAGTGATAAAACCAACCAGACAAATGAAAATAGCCTGCATGTCCAGTAATTCAGAATGTTCATCATGTTAAAAGTCAATACAATGTTGGAATTGACCGAATTCGTCAAATGGGATGAATAATCAATGTGATCAGAGTGATAAAACCAACCATACAAATGAAAATAGCCTGCATGTCCAGTAATTCAGAATGTTCATCATGTTAAAAGTCAATACAATGTTGGAATTGACCGAATTCGTCAAATGACAAGAATAATCAAAGTGATCAGAGTGATAAAACCAACCAGACAAATCAAAATAGTATGAATAATAATTCAGATTGTTGAGCATGTTCAAAGTGAATATAACGTTGGAATTGACCGAATTCCCCAAATGGCATGAATAATCAAAGTGATCAGAGTTATAAAACCAGCCAGACAAATGAAAATAGCCTGAATGTCCAATAATTCAGATTGTTCATCATGTTAAAAGTCAATACAACGTTGGAATTGACCGAATTCGTCAAATGACAAAAAAAATCAAAGTCATCAGAGTGATAAAACCAGCCAGACAAATGAAAATAGCCTGCATGTCCAGTAATTCAGAATGTTCATCATGTTAAAAGTCAATACAACGTTGGAATTGACCGAATTCGTCAAATGACAAGAATAATCAAAGTGATAAAACCAACCAGACAAATCAAAATAGTCTGAATAATAATTCAGATTGTTGAGCATGTTCAAAGTGAATATAAGGTTGGAATTGACCGAATTCCCCAAATGGCATGAATAATCAAAGCGATCAGAGTTATAAAACCAGCCAGACAAATGAAAATAGCCTGAATGTCCAATAATTCAGATTGTTCATCATGTTTAAAGTCAATACAACGTTGGAATTGACCGAATTCGTCAAATGGCATGAATTATCAAAGTGATCAGAGTGATAAAACCAACCAGACAAATGAAAATAGCCTGCATGTCCAGTAATTCAGAATGTTCATCATGTTAAAAGTCAATACAATGTTGGAATTGACCGAATTCGTCAAATGGCATGAATAATCAATGTGATCAGAGTGATAAAACCAGCCAGACAAATGAAAATAGCTTGCATGTCCAGTAATTCAGAATGTTCATTATGTTAAAAGTCAATATAACGTTGGAATTGACCGAATTCGTCAAATAACAAAAGTAATCAATATGATCAGAGTTATAAAACCAACCATACAAATGAAAATAGTCTGAATGTCCAATAATTCAGATTGTTCATCATGTTTAAAGTCAACACAACGTTGGAATTGAACGAATTCGTCTAATGGCATGAATAATCAAAGTGATCAGAGTGATAAAACCAACCAGACAAATCAAAATAGCATGCAAGTCCAATAATTCAGAATGTCCATCATGTTAAAAGTCAATATAACGTTGGAATTGACCGAATTCGTTAAATGGCATGAATAATCAAATTGATCAAAGTGATAAAACCAGCCAGACAAATGAAAATAGCCTGCATGTCCAGTAATTCAGAATGTTCATTATGTTTAACGTCAATATAACGTTGGAATTGACCGAATTCGTCAAATAACAAAAGTAATCAATATGATCAGAGTTATAAAACCAACCATACAAATGAAAATAGCCTGCATGTCCAGTAATTCAGAATGTTCATCATGTTAAAAGTCAATACAACGTTGGAATTGACCGAATTCGTCAAATGACAAGAATAATCAAAGTGATCAGAGTGATAAAACCAACCAGACAAATCAAAATAGTCTGAATTATAATTCAGATTGTTGAGCATGTTCAAAGTGAATATAACTTTGGAATTGACCGAATTCCCCAAATGGCATGAATAATCAAAGTGATCAGAGTGATAAAACCAGCCAGACAAATGAAAATAGCCTGCATGTCCAGTAATTCAGAATGTTCATTATGTTTAACGTCAATATAACGTTGGAATTGACCGAATTCGTCAAATAACAAAAGTAATCAATATGATCAGAGTTATAAAACCAACCATACAAATGAAAATAGCCTGCATGTCCAGTAATTCAGAATGTTCATCATGTTAAAAGTCAATACATCGTTGGAATTGACCGAATTCGTCAAATGACAAGAATAATCAAAGTGATCAGAGTGATAAAACCAACCAGACAAATCAAAATAGTCTGAATTATAATTCAGATTGTTGAGCATGTTCAAAGTGAATATAACTTTGGAATTGACCGAATTCCCCAAATGGCATGAATAATCAAAGTGATCAGAGTGATTAAACCAGCCAGACAAATGAAAATAGCCTGCATGTCCAGTAATTCAGAACGTTCATCATGTTAAAAGTCAATACAACGTTGGAATTGACCGAATTCGTCAAATGACAAGAATAATCAAAGTGATAAAACCAACCAGACAAATCAAAATAGTCTGAATAATAATTCAGATTGTTGAGCATGTTCAAAGTGAATATAAGGTTGGAATTGACCGAATTCCCCAAATGGCATGAATAATCAAAGCGATCAGAGTTATAAAACCAGCCAGACAAATGAAAATAGCCTGAATGTCCAATAATTCAGATTGTTCATCATGTTTAAAGTCAATACAACGTTGGAATTGACCGAATTCGTCAAATGGCATGAATTATCAAAGTGATCAGAGTGATAAAACCAACCAGACAAATGAAAATAGCCTGCATGTCCAGTAATTCAGAATGTTCATCATGTTAAAAGTCAATACAATGTTGGAATTGACCGAATTCGTCAAATGGCATGAATAATCAATGTGATCAGAGTGATAAAACCAACCATACAAATGAAAATAGCCTTCATGTCCAGTAATTCAGAATGTTCATCATGTTAAAAGTCAATACAATGTTGGAATTGACCGAATTCGTCAAATGACAAGAATAATCAAAGTGATCAGAGTGATAAAACCAACCAGACAAATCAAAATAGTATGAATAATAATTCAGATTGTTGAGCATGTTCAAAGTGAATATAACGTTGGAATTGACCGAATTCCCCAAATGGCATGAATAATCAAAGTGATCAGAGTTATAAAACCAGCCAGACAAATGAAAATAGCCTGAATGTCCAATAATTCAGATTGTTCATCATGTTAAAAGTCAATACAACGTTGGAATTGACCGAATTCGTCAAATGACAAAAATAATCAAAGTGATCAGAGTGATAAAACCAGCCAGACAAATGAAAATAGCCTGCATGTCCAGTAATTCAGAATGTTCATCATGTTAAAAGTCAATAAAACGTTGGAATTGACCGAATTCGTCAAATGACAAGAATAATCAAAGTGATAAAACCAACCAGACAAATCAAAATAGTCTGAATAATAATTCAGATTGTTGAGCATGTTCAAAGTGAATATAAGGTTGGAATTGACCGAATTCCCCAAATGGCATGAATAATCAAAGCGATCAGAGTTATAAAACCAGCCAGACAAATGAAAATAGCCTGAATGTCCAATAATTCAGATTGTTCATCATGTTTAAAGTCAATACAACGTTGGAATTGACCGAATTCGTCAAATGGCATGAATTATCAAAGTGATCAGAGTGATAAAACCAACCAGACAAATGAAAATAGCCTGCATGTCCAGTAATTCAGAATGTTCATCATGTTAAAAGTCAATACAATGTTGGAATTGACCGAATTCGTCAAATGGCATGAATAATCAATGTGATCAGAGTGATAAAACCAGCCAGACAAATGAAAATAGCCTGCATGTCCAGTAATTCAGAATGTTCATTATGTTTAACGTCAATATAACGTTGGAATTGACCGAATTCGTCAAATAACAAAAGTAATCAATATGATCAGAGTTATAAAACCAACCATACAAATGAAAATAGCCTGCATGTCCAGTAATTCAGAATGTTCATCATGTTAAAAGTCAATACAACGTTGGAATTGACCGAATTCGTCAAATGACAAGAATAATCAAAGTGATAAAACCAACCAGACAAATCAAAATAGTCTGAATTATAATTCAGATTGTTGAGCATGTTCAAAGTGAATATAACGTTGGAATTTACCGAATTCCCCAAATGGCATGAATAATCAAAGTGATCAGAGTTATAAAACCAGCCAGACAAATGAAAATAGCCTGAATGTCCAACAATTCAGATTGTTCATCATGTTAAAAGTCAATACAACGTTGGAATTGACCGAATTCGTCAAATAACAAAAGTAATCAATATGATCAGAGTTATAAAACCAACCATACAAATGAAAATAGCCTGCATGTCCAGTAATTCAGAATGTTCATCATGTTAAAAGTCAATACAACGTTGGAATTGACCGAATTCGTCAAATGACAAGAATAATCAAAGTGATCAGAGTGATAAAACCAACCAGACAAATCAAAATAGTCTGAATTATAATTCAGATTGTTGAGCATGTTCAAAGTGAATATAACGTTGGAATTGACCGAATTCCCCAAATGGCATGAATAATCAATGTGATCAGAGTGATAAAACCAGCCAGACAAATGAAAATAGCTTGCATGTCCAGTAATTCAGAATGTTCATCATGTTAAAAGTCAATACAACGTTGGAATTGACCGAATTCGTCAAATGACAAGAATAATCAAAGTGATAAAACAAACCAGACAAATCAAAATAGTCTGAATAATAATTCAGATTGTTGAGCATGTTCAAAGTGAATATAAGGTTGGAATTGACCGAATTCCCCAAATGGCATGAATAATCAAAGCGATCAGAGTTATAAAACCAGCCAGACAAATGAAAATAGCCTGAATGTCCAATAATTCAGATTGTTCATCATGTTTAAAGTCAATACAACGTTGGAATTGACCGAATTCGTCAAATGGCATGAATTAT
The DNA here is from genome assembly GCA_958296145.1 of Hydrotaea cyrtoneurina. Lineage (NCBI taxonomy): Eukaryota > Metazoa > Arthropoda > Insecta > Diptera > Muscidae > Hydrotaea > Hydrotaea cyrtoneurina. The sequence continues at coordinate 58,830,168 of OY282514.1, forward strand.
CAAAGTGATCAGAGTGATAAAACCAACCAGACAAATGAAAATAGCCTGCATGTCCAATAATTCAGATTGTTCATCATGTTTAAAGTCAATACAACGTTGGAATTGACCGAATTCGTCAAATGGCATGAATTATCAAAGTGATCAGAGTGATAAAACCAACCAGACAAATGAAAATAGCCTGCATGTCCAGTAATTCAGAATGTTCATCATGTTAAAAGTCAATACAATGTTGGAATTGACCGAATTCGTCAAATGGCATGAATAATCAATGTGATCAGAGTGATAAAACCAACCATACAAATGAAAATAGCCTGCATGTCCAGTAATTCAGAATGTTCATCATGTTAAAAGTCAATACAATGTTGGAATTGACCGAATTCGTCAAATGACAAGAATAATCAAAGTGATCAGAGTGATAAAACCAACCAGACAAATCAAAATAGTATGAATAATAATTCAGATTGTTGAGCATGTTCAAAGTGAATATAACGTTGGAATTGACCGAATTCCCCAAATGGCATGAATAATCAAAGTGATCAGAGTTATAAAACCAGCCAGACAAATGAAAATAGCCTGAATGTCCAATAATTCAGATTGTTCATCATGTTAAAAGTCAATACAACGTTGGAATTGACCGAATTCGTCAAATGACAAAAATAATCAAAGTGATCAGAGTGATAAAACCAGCCAGACAAATGAAAATAGCCTGCATGTCCAGTAATTCAGAATGTTCATCATGTTAAAAGTCAATACAACGTTGGAATTGACCGAATTCGTCAAATGACAAGAATAATCAAAGTGATAAAACCAACCAGACAAATCAAAATAGTCTGAATAATAATTCAGATTGTTGAGCATGTTCAAAGTGAATATAAGGTTGGAATTGACCGAATTCCCCAAATGGCATGAATAATCAAAGCGATCAGAGTTATAAAACCAGCCAGACAAATGAAAATAGCCTGAATGTCCAATAATTCAGATTGTTCATCATGTTTAAAGTCAATACAACGTTGGAATTGACCGAATTCGTCAAATGGCATGAATTATCAAAGTGATCAGAGTGATAAAACCAACCAGACAAATGAAAATAGCCTGCATGTCCAGTAATTCAGAATGTTCATCATGTTAAAAGTCAATACAATGTTGGAATTGACCGAATTCGTCAAATGGGATGAATAATCAATGTGATCAGAGTGATAAAACCAACCATACAAATGAAAATAGCCTGCATGTCCAGTAATTCAGAATGTTCATCATGTTAAAAGTCAATACAATGTTGGAATTGACCGAATTCGTCAAATGACAAGAATAATCAAAGTGATCAGAGTGATAAAACCAACCAGACAAATCAAAATAGTATGAATAATAATTCAGATTGTTGAGCATGTTCAAAGTGAATATAACGTTGGAATTGACCGAATTCCCCAAATGGCATGAATAATCAAAGTGATCAGAGTTATAAAACCAGCCAGACAAATGAAAATAGCCTGAATGTCCAATAATTCAGATTGTTCATCATGTTAAAAGTCAATACAACGTTGGAATTGACCGAATTCGTCAAATGACAAAAAAAATCAAAGTCATCAGAGTGATAAAACCAGCCAGACAAATGAAAATAGCCTGCATGTCCAGTAATTCAGAATGTTCATCATGTTAAAAGTCAATACAACGTTGGAATTGACCGAATTCGTCAAATGACAAGAATAATCAAAGTGATAAAACCAACCAGACAAATCAAAATAGTCTGAATAATAATTCAGATTGTTGAGCATGTTCAAAGTGAATATAAGGTTGGAATTGACCGAATTCCCCAAATGGCATGAATAATCAAAGCGATCAGAGTTATAAAACCAGCCAGACAAATGAAAATAGCCTGAATGTCCAATAATTCAGATTGTTCATCATGTTTAAAGTCAATACAACGTTGGAATTGACCGAATTCGTCAAATGGCATGAATTATCAAAGTGATCAGAGTGATAAAACCAACCAGACAAATGAAAATAGCCTGCATGTCCAGTAATTCAGAATGTTCATCATGTTAAAAGTCAATACAATGTTGGAATTGACCGAATTCGTCAAATGGCATGAATAATCAATGTGATCAGAGTGATAAAACCAGCCAGACAAATGAAAATAGCTTGCATGTCCAGTAATTCAGAATGTTCATTATGTTAAAAGTCAATATAACGTTGGAATTGACCGAATTCGTCAAATAACAAAAGTAATCAATATGATCAGAGTTATAAAACCAACCATACAAATGAAAATAGTCTGAATGTCCAATAATTCAGATTGTTCATCATGTTTAAAGTCAACACAACGTTGGAATTGAACGAATTCGTCTAATGGCATGAATAATCAAAGTGATCAGAGTGATAAAACCAACCAGACAAATGAAAATAGCATGCAAGTCCAATAATTCCGAATGTCCATCATGTTAAAAGTCAATATAACGTTGGAATTGACCGAATTCGTTAAATGGCATGAATAATCAAATTGATCAAAGTGATAAAACCAGCCAGACAAATGAAAATAGCCTGCATGTCCAGTAATTCAGAATGTTCATTATGTTTAACGTCAATATAACGTTGGAATTGACCGAATTCGTCAAATAACAAAAGTAATCAATATGATCAGAGTTATAAAACCAACCATACAAATGAAAATAGCCTGCATGTCCAGTTATTCAGAATGTTCATCATGTTAAAAGTCAATACAACGTTGGAATTGACCGAATTCGTCAAATGACAAGAATAATCAAAGTGATCAGAGTGATAAAACCAACCAGACAAATCAAAATAGTCTGAATTATAATTCAGATTGTTGAGCATGTTCAAAGTGAATATAACTTTGGAATTGACCGAATTCCCCAAATGGCATGAATAATCAAAGTGATCAGAGTTATAAAACCAGCCAGACAAATGAAAATAGCCTGAATGTCCAACAATTCAGATTGTTCATCATGTTAAAAGTCAATACAACGTTGGAATTGACCGAATTCGTCAAATAACAAAAGTAATCAATATGATCAGAGTTATAAAACCAACCATACAAATGAAAATAGCCTGCATGTCCAGTAATTCAGAATGTTCATCATGTTAAAAGTCAATACAACGTTGGAATTGACCGAATGGGTCAAATGACAAGAATAATCAAAGTGATCAGAGTGATAAAACCAACCAGACAAATCAAAATAGTCTGAATTATAATTCAGATTGCTGAGCATGTTCAAAGTGAATATAACGTTGGAATTGACCGAATTCCCCAAATGGCATGAATAATCAATGTGATCAGAGTGATAAAACCAGCCAGACAAATGAAAATAGCTTGCATGTCCAGTAATTCAGAATGTTCATCATGTTAAAAGTCAATACAACGTTGGAATTGACCGAATTCGTCAAATGACAAGAATAATCAAAGTGATAAAACAAACCAGACAAATCAAAATAGTCTGAATAATAATTCAGATTGTTGAGCATGTTCAAAGTGAATATAAGGTTGGAATTGACCGAATTCCCCAAATGGCATGAATAATCAAAGCGATCAGAGTTATAAAACCAGCCAGACAAATGAAAATAGCCTGAATGTCCAATAATTCAGATTGTTCATCATGTTTAAAGTCAATACAACGTTGGAATTGACCGAATTCGTCAAATGGCATGAATTATCAAAGTGATCAGAGTGATAAAACCAGCCAGACAAATGAAAATAGCTTGCATGTCCAGTAATTCAGAATGTTCATTATGTTAAAAGTCAATATAACGTTTTATTTGACCGAATTCGTCAAATAACAAAAGTAATCAATATGATCAGAGTTATAAAACCAACCATACAAATGAAAATAGTCTGAATGTCCAATAATTCAGATTGTTCATCATGTTTAAAGTCAACACAACGTTGGAATTGAACGAATTCGTCTAATGGCATGAATAATCAAAGTGATCAGAGTGATAAAACCAACCAGACAAATCAAAATAGCATGCAAGTCCAATAATTCAGAATGTCCATCATGTTAAAAGTCAATATAACGTTGGAATTGACCGAATTCGTTAAATGGCATGAATAATCAAAGTGATCAAAGTGATAAAACCAGCCAGACAAATGAAAATAGCTTGCATGTCCAGTAATTCAGAATGTTCATTATGTTTAACGTCAATATAACGTTGGAATTGACCGAATTCGTCAAATAACAAAAGTAATCAATATGATCAGAGTTATAAAACCAACCATACAAATGAAAATAGCCTGCATGTCCAGTAATTCAGAATGTTCATCATGTTAAAAGTCAATACAACGTTGGAATTGACCGAATTCGTCAAATGACAAGAATAATCAAAGTGATCAGAGTGATAAAACCAACCAGACAAATCAAAATAGTCTGAATTATAATTCAGATTGTTGAGCATGTTCAAACTGAATATAACGTTGGAATTGACCGAATTCCCCAAATGGCATGAATAATCAAAGCGATCAGAGTTATAAAACCAGCCAGACAAATGAAAATAGCCTGAATGTCCAATAATTCAGATTGTTCATCATGTTTAAAGTCAATACAACGTTGGAATTGACCGAATTCGTCAAATGGCATGAATTATCAAAGTGATCAGAGTTATAAAACCAGCCAGACAAATGAAAATAGCCTGAATGTCCAACAATTCAGATTGTTCATCATGTTAAAAGTCAATACAACGTTGGAATTGACCGAATTCGTCAAATGACAAAAATAATCAAAGTGATCAGAGTGATTAAACCAGCCAGACAAATGAAAATAGCCTGCATGTCCAGTAATTCAGAGTGTTCATCATGTTAAAAGTCAATACAACGTTGGAATTGACCGAATTCGTCAAATGACAAGAATAATCAAAGTGATAAAACCAACCAGACAAATCAAAATAGTCTGAATAATAATTCAGATTGTTGAGCATGTTCAAAGTGAATATAAGGTTGGAATTGACCGAATTCCCCAAATGGCATGAATAATCAAAGCGATCAGAGTTATAAAACCAGCCAGACAAATGAAAATAGCCTGAATGTCCAATAATTCAGATTGTTCATCATGTTTAAAGTCAATACAACGTTGGAATTGACCGAATTCGTCAAATGGCATGAATTACCAAAGTGATCAGAGTGATAAAACCAACCAGACAAATGAAAATAGCCTGCATGTCCAGTAATTCAGAATGTTCATCATGTTAAAAGTCAATACAATGTTGGAATTGACCGAATTCGTCAAATGGCATGAATAATCTATGTGATCAGAGTGATAAAACCAGCCAGACAAAATAGCTTGCATGTCCAGTAATTCAGAATGTTCATTATGTTAAAAGTCAATATAACGTTGGAATTGACCGAATTCGTCAAATAACAAAAGTAATCAATATGACCAGAGTTATAAAACCAACCATACAAATGAAAATAGCCTGCATGTCCTGTAATTCAGAATGTTCATCATGTTAAAAGTCAATACAATGTTGGAATTGACCGAATTCGTCAAATGACAAGAATAATCAAAGTGATCAGAGTGATAAAACCAACCAGACAAATCAAAATAGTCTGAATAATAATTCAGATTGTTGAGCATGTTCAAAGTGAATATAACGTTGGAATTGACCGAATTCCCCAAATGGCATGAATAATCAAAGTGATCAGAGTTATAAAACCAGCCAGACAAATGAAAATAGCCTGAATGTCCAATAATTCAGATTGTTCATCATGTTAAAAATCAATACAACGTTGGAATTGACCGAATTCGTCAAATGACAAAAATAATCAAAGTGATCAGAGTGATAAAACCAGCCAGACAAATGAAAATAGCCTGCATGTCCAGTAATTCAGAATGTTCATCATGTTAAAAGTCAATACAACGTTGGAATTGACCGAATTCGTCAAATGACAAGAATAATCAAAGTGAAAAAACCAACCAGACAAATCAAAATAGTCTGAATAATAATTCAGATTGTTGAGCATGTTCAAAGTGAATATAAGGTTGGAATTGACCGAATTCCCAAAATGGAATGAATAATCAAAGCGATCAGAGTTATAAAACCAGCCAGACAAATGAAAAAAGCCTGAATGTCCAATAATTCAGATTGTTCATCATGTTTAAAGTCAATACAACGTTGGAATTGACCGAATTCGTCAAATGACAAAAATAATCAGAGTGATAAAACCAACCATACAAATGAAAATAGCCTGCATGTCCAGTAATTCAGAATGTTCATCATGTTAAAAGTCAATATAACGTTGGAATTAACCGACTTCCTCAAATGGCAAGAGTAATCAATATGATCAGAGTTATAAAACCAACCAGACAAATGAAAATAGCCTGCATGTCCAGTAATTCAGAATGCTCATCATGTTAAAAGTCAATACAACGTTGGAATTGACCGAAAACGTCAAATGGCACGAATAATCAAACTGATCAGAGTGATAAAACCAACCAGACAAATCAAAATAGCCTGCATGTCCAGTAATTCAGAATGCCCATCATGTTAAAAGTCAATATAACGTTGGAATTGACCGAATTCGTCAAATAACAAGAGTAATCAATATGATCAGAGATATAAAACCAACCAGACAAATCAAAATAGCCTGCATGTCCAGTAATTCAGAATGTTCATCATGTTAAAACTCAATACAACGTTGGAATTGACGGAATTCTCAAATGACAAGAATAATCAAAGTGATCAGAGTTATAAAACTAGCCGGACAAATGAAAATAGCCTGCATGTCCAGTAATTCAGAATGTTCATCATGTTAAAAGTCAATACAACGTTGGAATTGACCGAATTCGTCAAATGGCATGAATAATCAAAGTGATCAGAGTGATAAAACCAGCCAGACAAATGAAAATAGCCTGCATGTCCAGTAATTCAGAATGTTTATCATGTTAAAAGTCAATATAACGTTGGAATTGACCGAATTCGTCAAATAACAATAGTAATCAATATGATCAGAGTTATAAAACCAATCATACAAATGAAAATAGCCTGCATGTCCAGTAATCCAGAATGTTCATCATGTTAAAAGTCAATACAACGTTGGAATTGACCGAATTCGTCAAATGACAAGAATAATCAAAGTGATCAGAGTGATAAAACCAACCAGACAAATCAAAATAGTCTGAATGTCCAATAATTCAGATTGTTGAGCATGTTCAAAGTGAATATAACGTTGGAATTGACCGAATTCCCCAAATGGCATGAATAATCAAAGTGATCAGAGTTATAAAACCAGCCAGACAAATGAAAATAGCCTGAATGTCCAATAATTCAGATTGTTCAGCATGTTCAAAGTGAATATAACGTTGGAATTGACCGAATTCGTCAAATGGCATGAATAATCAAAGTGATCATAGTGATAAAACCAACCAGACAAATCAAAATAGCCTGCATGTCCAGTAATTCAGAATGGCCATCATATTAAAAGTCAATACAACGTTGGAATTGACCGAAAACGTCAAATGGCACGAATAATCAAACTGATCAGAGTGATAAAACCAACCAGACAAATCAAAATAGTCTGAATGTACAATAATTCAGATTGTTGAGCATGTTCAAAGTCAATACAACGTTGGAATTGACCGAATTCGTCAAACAACAAGAGTAATCAATATGATCAGAGTTATAAAACCAACCAGAGAAATGAAAATAGCCTGCATGTCCAGTAATTCAGAATGTTCAGCATGTTAAAAGTCAATATAACGTTGGTATTGACCGAATTCGTCAAATGGCAAGAGTAATCAATATGATCAGAGATATAAAACCAACCAGACAAATCAAAATAGACTGCATGTCCAGTAATTCAGAATGCCCATCATGTTAAAAGTCAATATAACGTTGGAATTGACCGAATTCGTCAAATAACAAGAGTAATCAATATGATCAGAGATATAAAACCAACCAGACAAATCAAAATAGCCTGCATGTCCAGTAATTCAGAATGTTCATCATGTTAAAACTCAATACAACGTTGGAATTGACCGAATTCGTCAAATGGCATGAATTATCAAAGTGATCAGAGTGATAAAACCAACCAGACAAATGAAAATAGCATGCATGTCCAGTAATTCAGAATGTCCATCATGTTAAAAGTCAATACAACGTTGGAATTGACCGAAAACGTCAAATGGCACGAATAATCAAACTGATCAGAGTGATAAAACCAACCAGACAAATCAAAATAGCCTGCATGTCCAGTAATTCAGAATGTTCATCATGTTAAAAGTCAATACAACGTTGGAATTGACCGAAAACGTCAAATGGCACGAATAATCAAACTGATCAGAGTGATAAAACCAACCAGACAAATCAAAATAGCCTGCATGTCCAGTAATTCAGAATGCCCATCATGTTAAAAGTCAATATAACGTTGGAATTGACCGAATTCGTCAAATAACAAGAGTAATAAATATGATCAGAGATATAAAACCAACCAGACAAATCAAAATAGCCTGCATGTCCAGTAATTCAGAATGTTCATCATGTTAAAACTCAATACAACGTTGGAATTGACCGAATTCGTCAAATGGCATGAATTATCAAAGTGATCAGAGTGATAAAACCAACCAGACAAATGAAAATAGCATGCATGTCCAGTAATTCAGAATGTCCATCATGTTAAAAGTCAATATAACGTTGGAATTGACCGAATTTGTTAAATGGCATGAATAATCAAAGTGATCAGAGTGATAAAACCAACCAGACAAATCAAAATAGTCTGAATGTCCAATAATTCAGATTGTTCATCATGTTTAAAGTCAATACAACGTTGGAATTGACCGAATTCGTCAAATGACAAGAATAATCAAAGTGATCAGACTGATAAAACCAACCAGACAAATGAAAATAGCCTGAATGTCCAATAATTCAGATTGTTCAGCATGTTCAAAGTGAATATAACGTTGGAATTGACCGAATTCGTCAAATGACAAAAATAATCAGAGTGATAAAACCAACCATACAAATGAAAATAGCCTGCATGTCCAGTAATTCAGAATGTTCATCATGTTAAAAGTCAATATAACGTTGGAATTAACCGACTTCCTCAAATGGCAAGAGTAATCAATATGATCAGAGTTATAAAACCAACCAGACAAATGAAAATAGCCTGCATGTCCAGTAATTCAGAATGCTCATCATGTTAAAAGTCAATACAACGTTGGAATTGACCGAAAACGTCAAATGGCACGAATAATCAAACTGATCAGAGTGATAAAACCAACCAGACAAATCAAAATAGCCTGCATGTCCAGTAATTCAGAATGCCCATCATGTTAAAAGTCAATATAACGTTGGAATTGACCGAATTCGTCAAATAACAAGAGTAATCAATATGATCAGAGATATAAAACCAACCACACAAATCAAAATAGCCTGCATGTCCAGTAATTCAGAATGTTCATCATGTTAAAACTCAATACAACGTTGGAATTGACCGAATTCTCAAATGACAAGAATAATCAAAGTGATCAGAGTTATAAAACTAGCCGGACAAATGAAAATAGCCTGCATGTCCAGTAATTCAGAATGTTCATCATGTTAAAAGTCAATACAACGTTGGAATTGACCGAATTCGTCAAATGGCATGAATAATCAAAGTGATCAGAGTGATAAAACCAGCCAGACAAATGAAAATAGCCTGCATGTCCAGTAATTCAGAATGTTTATCATGTTAAAAGTCAATATAACGTTGGAATTGACCGAATTCGTCAAATAACAATAGTAATCAATATGATCAGAGTTATAAAACCAATCATACAAATGAAAATAGCCTGCATGTCCAGTAATCCAGAATGTTCATCATGTTAAAAGTCAATACAACGTTGGAATTGACCGAATTCGTCAAATGACAAGAATAATCAAAGTGATCAGAGTGATAAAACCAACCAGACAAATCAAAATAGTCTGAATGTCCAATAATTCAGATTGTTGAGCATGTTCAAAGTGAATATAACGTTGGAATTGACCGAATTCCCCAAATGGCATGAATAATCAAAGTGATCAGAGTTATAAAACCAGCCAGACAAATGAAAATAGCCTGAATGTCCAATAATTCAGATTGTTCAACATGTTCAAAGTGAATATAACGTTGGAATTGACCGAATTCGTCAAATGGCATGTATAATCAAAGTGATCACAGTGATAAAACCAACCAGACAAATCAAAATAGCCTGCATGTCCAGTAATTCAGAATGGCCATCATATTAAAAGTCAATACAACGTTGGAATTGACCGAAAACGTCAAATGGCACGAATAATCAAACTGATCAGAGTGATAAAACCAACCAGACAAATCAAAATAGTCTGAATGTACAATAATTCAGATTGTTGAGCATGTTCAAAGTCAATACAACGTTGGAATTGACCGAATTCGTCAAACAACAAGAGTAATCAATATGATCAGAGTTATAAAACCAACCAGAGAAATGAAAATAGCCTGCATGTCCAGTAATTCAGAATGTTCAGCATGTTAAAAGTCAATATAACGTTGGTATTGACCGAATTCGTCAAATGGCAAGAGTAATCAATATGATCAGAGTTATAAAACCAACCAGACAAATGAAAATAGCCTGCATGTCCAGTAATTCAGAATGTTCATCATGTTAAAAGTCAATACAACGTTGGAATTGACCGAAAACGTCAAATGGCACGAATAATCAAACTGATCAGAGTGATAAAACCAACCAGACAAATCAAAATAGCCTGCATGTCCAGTAATTCAGAATGTCCATCATGTTAAAAGTCAATATAACGTTGGAATTGACCGAATTCGTCAAATAACAAGTGTAGTCAATATGATCAGAGTTATAAAACCAACCAGACAAATCAAAATAGCCTGCATATCCAGTAATTCAGAATGTTCATCATGTTAAAACTCAATATAACGTTGGAATTGACCGAATTCGTCAAATGGCAAGAGTAATCAATATGATCAGAGTTATAAAACCAACCAGACAAATGAAAATAGCCTGCATGTCCAGTAATTCAGAATGTTCAGCATGTTAAAAGTCAATATAACGTTGGAATTGACCGAATTCGTCAAATGGCAAGAGTAATCAATATGATCAGAGTTATAAAACTAGCCGGACAAATGAAAATTGCCTGCATGTCCAGTAATTCAGAATGTTCATCATGTTAAAAATCAATACAACGTTGGAATTGACCGAATTCGTCAAATGACAAGAATAATCAAAGTGATCAGACTGATAAAACCAACCAGACAAATGAAAATAGCCTGAATGTCCAATAATTCAGATTGTTCAGCATGTTCAAAGTGAATATAACGTTGGAATTGACCGAATTCGTCAAATGACAAAAATAATCAGAGTGATAAAACCAACCATACAAATGAAAATAGCCTGCATGTCCAGTAATTCAGAATGTTCATCATGTTAAAAGTCAATATAACGTTGGAATTAACCGACTTCCTCAAATGGCAAGAGTAATCAATATGATCAGAGTTATAAAACCAACCAGACAAATGAAAATAGCCTGCATGTCCAGTAATTCAGAATGCTCATCATGTTAAAAGTCAATACAACGTTGGAATTGACCGAAAACGTCAAATGGCACGAATAATCAAACTGATCAGAGTGATAAAACCAACCAGACAAATCAAAATAGCCTGCATGTCCAGTAATTCAGAATGCCCATCATGTTAAAAGTCAATATAACGTTGGAATTGACCGAATTCGTCAAATAACAAGAGTAATCAATATGATCAGAGATATAAAACCAACCAGACAAATCAAAATAGCCTGCATGTCCAGTAATTCAGAATGTTCATCATGTTAAAACTCAATACAACGTTGGAATTGACCGAATTCTCAAATGACAAGAATAATCAAAGTGATCAGAGTTATAAAACTAGCCGGACAAATGAAAATAGCCTGCATGTCCAGTAATTCAGAATGTTCATCATGTTAAAAGTCAATACAACGTTGGAATTGACCGAATTCGTCAAATGGCATGAATAATCAAAGTGATCAGAGTGATAAAACCAGCCAGACAAATGAAAATAGCCTGCATGTCCAGTAATTCAGAATGTTTATCATGTTAAAAGTCAATATAACGTTGGAATTGACCGAATTCGTCAAATAACAATAGTAATCAATATGATCAGAGTTATAAAACCAATCATACAAATGAAAATAGCCTGCATGTCCAGTAATCCAGAATGTTCATCATGTTAAAAGTCAATACAACGTTGGAATTGACCGAATTCGTCAAATGACAAGAATAATCAAAGTGATCAGAGTGATAAAACCAACCAGACAAATCAAAATAGTCTGAATGTCCAATAATTCAGATTGTTGAGCATGTTCAAAGTGAATATAACGTTGGAATTGACCGAATTCCCCAAATGGCATGAATAATCAAAGTGATCAGAGTTATAAAACCAGCCAGACAAATGAAAATAGCCTGAATGTCCAATAATTCAGATTGTTCAGCATGTTCAACGTGAATATAACGTTGGAATTGACCGAATTCGTCAAATGGCATGAATAATCAAAGTGATCAGAGTGATAAAACGAACCAGACAAATCAAAATAGCCTGCATGTCCAGTAATTCAGAATGGCCATCATATTAAAAGTCAATACAACGTTGGAATTGACCGAAAACGTCAAATGGCACGAATAATCAAACTGATCAGAGTGATAAAACCAACCAGACAAATCAAAATAGTCTGAATGTACAATAATTTAGATTGTTGAGCATGTTCAAAGTCAATACAACGTTGGAATTGACCGAATTCGTCAAACAACAAGAGTAATCAATATGATCAGAGTTATAAAACCAACCAGAGAAATGAAAATAGCCTGCATGTCCAGTAATTCAGAATGTTCAGCATGTTAAAAGTCAATATAACGTTGGTATTGACCGAATTCGTCAAATGGCAAGAGTAATCAATATGATCAGAGTTATAAAACCAACCAGACAAATGAAAATAGCCTGCATGTCCAGTAATTCAGAATGTTCATCATGTTAAAAGTCAATACAACGTTGGAATTGACCGAAAACGTCAAATGGCACGAATAATCAAACTGATCAGAGTGATAAAACCAACCAGACAAATCAAAATAGCCTGCATGTCCAGTAATTCAGAATGTCCATCATGTTAAAAGTCAATATAACGTTGGAATTGACCGAATTCGTCAAATAACAAGAGTAGTCAATATGATCAGAGTTATAAAACCAACCAGACAAATCAAAATAGCCTGCATATCCAGTAATTCAGAATGTTCATCATGTTAAAACTCAATATAACGTTGGAATTGACCGAATTCGTCAAATGGCAAGAGTAATCAATATGATCAGAGTTATAAAACCAACCAGACAAATGAAAATAGCCTGCATGTCCAGTAATTCAGAATGTTCATCCTGTTAAAACTCAATACAACGTTGGAATTGAACGAATCAAAGTGATCAGAGTGATAAAACCAGGCAGACAAATGAAAATGGCCTGAATGTCCAATAATTCAGATTGTTCATCATGTTAAAATTCAATACAACGTTGGAATTGACCGAATTCGTCAAATGACAAGAATAATCAAAGTGATCAGAGTGATAAAACCAACCAGACAAATCAAAATAGTCTGAATAATAATTCAGATTGTTGAGCATGTTCAAAATGAATATAACGTTGGAATTGACCGAATTCCCCAAATAGCATGAATAATCAAAGTGATCAGAGTTATAAAACCAGGCAGACAAATGAAAATGGCCTGAATGTCCAATAATTCAGATTGTTCATCATGTTAAAAGTGAATACAACGTTGGAATTGACCGAATTCGTCAAATGACAAGAATAATCAAAGTGATCAGAGTGATAAAACCAACCAGACAAATCAAAATAGTCTGAATAATAATTCAGATTGTTGAGCATGTTCAAAGTGAATATAACGTTGGAATTGACCGAATTCCCCAAATGGCATGAATAATCAAAGTGATCAGAGTTATAAAACCAGACAGACAAATGAAAATGGCCTGAATGTCCAATAATTCAGATTGTTCATCATGTTAAAAGTCAATACAACGTTGGAATTGACCGAATTCGTCAAATGACAAGAATAATCAAAGTGATCAGAGTGATAAAACCAACCAGACAAATCAAAATAGTCTGAATAATAATTCAGATTGTTGAGCATGTTCAAAGTGAATATAATGTTGAAATTGACCGAATTCCCCAAATGGCATGAATAATCAAAGTGATCAGAGTTATAAAACCAGCCAGACAAATGAAAATAGCCTGAAAGTCCAATAATTCAGATTGTTCAGCATGTTCAAAGTAAATATAACGTTGGAATTGACCGTATTCGTCAAATGGCATGAATAATCAAAGTGATCATAGTGATAAAACCAACCAGACAAATCAAAATAGTCTGAATGTCCAATAATTCAGATTGTTCATCATGTTTAAAGTCAATACAACGTTGGAATTGACCGAATTCGTCTAATGGCATGAATAATCAAAGTGATCAGAGTGATAAAACCAACCAGACAAATCAAAATAGCATGCAAGTCCAATAATTCAGAATGTCCATCATGTTAAAAGTCAATATAACGTTGGAATTGACCGAATTCGTTAAATGGCATGAATAATCAAAGTGATAAAACCAGCCAGACAAATGAAAATAGCCTGCATGTCCAGTAATTCAGAATGTTCATCCTGTTAAAACTCAATACAACGTTGGAATTGAACGAAAACGTCAAATAACAAGAGTAATCAAAGTGTTCAGAGTGATAAAACCAACCAGACAAATCAAAATAGTCTGAATGTCCAATAATTCAGATTGTTCATCATGTTTAAAGTGAATATAACGTTGGAATTGACCGAATTCGTCAAATGGCATGAATAATCAGAGTGATCAGAGTGATAAAACCATCCAGACAAATCAAAATAGTCTGAATGTCAGAGTCAGAGAGTGTTTGTCTTTTGTTCCGTGCACACGCACATTTTGTCCGTCCGTCGCGTTTTCGTGTTTTCAGTGTTTTTCTTTTTTTAAAACAAAACAAACAAAAAAAATAAATAAAATCCAAACAATCTGTGATAAATAAAACAATAACCAAATTCAACAATTATAACAAATAAAATAAACAAAACATTGATAAAATAAAAGTGCAACACAAATTAAACAAAACAAAATAGAAAAAAAAGAGAACATTACAACAATCACAACATAACAACAACAGCAATACCCAAATGACGAAAAACAAACAAACAACCAAACAATAACCAAACCGCGCTCACACATTAACAACAACAACAATAACCAGCTCCACGCATCAACACAAAAAAGACAACACTAAGGGCTTTTTTATGCCCCCCTCGTTGTCTTGCACTTGTGTTCCCCCCTTCCTCTTCCCATTCGCAAATCACAAATAGTTCTGCATTCTTCTTGTCGCTGTTCTGTTAGTTGTTGTAGGCATAACACTGAACAACTAACAGAAATAACAGCGGCGGGAGGGGTGCAGCATTATTTGTGATTCTGCTTTGATGTTGTCTTGCTTTTTGGTGGTGTCATGGTAGGTAGGTATAAAATACACTTTACGAATGTTTGTGGGCTTAGGACGAATTTTTTTGCGGTATACTCGCACGTTAACTTCCATAGACCGGATGTCCTAGCTCTATGTGAGACCCAGGTATGTGAGGATTCTGATCCACACGATTTTCACATTCCTGGTTATCACACGCTATCCTCTTTTTTTTCCCACAGAGGTCTTGTGGTTTATATACGTAATGGTGTGGTGTTTCAGAGTCAGCAACATTTAGACTCACAAGATCCAGAATTTAACTCCCTTTGGGTTAAATTCAGGATTGGATCACACACTTTGCATTTCGGGTTTCTTTACAGAAGCCCAAGTTTGGAAAGGGAGGCTACCCTAAATGGCTTCGACGCCCTTTCCGATTCCATTTCAAAAATTTTAGAATATTATCCGGATAGTGAAATTGCAGTTGCTGGTGATTTCAATGTCCACAATAATTCTTGGCTTTCCCATTCGAGCCATACATCTCCGGAGGGTCAGTACGCTGAGTTATTTGCCGCGCACAATGACTTGGCGCAATTAGTGAATGAACCAACACACATTCCGCGTGTTGAAGGGCAACATCAAAATATTCTTGACCTTTTCTTAACCTCTCACCCTGAAAAGTATGAGGTTAACATTCTTGCACCTCTTGGTAACTCGGATCATTGCACCATTTCAGCATCCTTTTCGTTCTCCGATCTTCGAGCCACTTCAAAACCAGTCACGAAGCGGACAATGTATATATACGAAAAGGCACGTTGGGCCGAGCTCAACAATTTTTATCAGCAATTTAACTGAAAATTATGTTTCCTAGACAATAATGTCGATGCTGCTGCTGAAATGGTTGAGAAAATAATTCTTCTTGGCATAAACATGTTTATTCCCTCGAAGACTACTTCGATTAAACCTCCAAAAAATTTTTGGTTTAATCAGACATGCAAAGAAGCTGTCAGATCCAAAGAGGAAGCATTCAGAAAATGGCGTTTAAATAAAAATACCACTACTGAACTGCTACGCAAGCAGGCTAGATCAAATTGTGCCAGAGTACTTAGGCGCGAAAAACTTCTCCACGAACAGCGCCTTCGTGCTAAAGTTCTTTCTTCTCCCAGGGGAAGTAAGAGCTTTTGGTCATTCGTTAAAAGGGTAAGGAACAATTCTTCATCTTCTATTTCAACCCTTGTTAACGGTGACCAGATATTCACTGACCCGGTTGACAAAGCTAATCTTATGGCTGAAATATTTGCAAAGAATTCATCTTTGCCAGACAGCAGTCAACCACTCCCCGTGATCGAGAACGTATCTAGTTCGATGCCTCAGATATTTTTTCGAACACGTGGCGTTAAAAGGGTACTTACAGATCTCAACGTAAATAAAACTCCGGGCCCGGATGGTATTTCCGCACTTGTCCTATGTAAGTGCTCTTCGACGCTAGCTCGTCCATTGCGCAATCTTTTCAACATGTCGTACAGTGCTGGTATTTACCCTTCACGTTGGAAAGTTGCCAATGTTCAGCCGATCCCCAAGAAAGGTGAGGCTACTAATCCTGCGAATTACCGTCCAATTGCAATATGTTCTGCGCTCTCGAAGGTTATGGAGAGCATGGTTAATCACCATCTTGTAAGGTATCTAGAGTCTAACGGCCTCCTGAATGATCGACAGTATGGCTTCCGTAGAAATCGATCTACTGGAGACCTGATGGCGTTCCTTACGGAGCGATGGAGTCGATCCATTCACCGCCTTGGTGAAAGTAAGGTCGTGGCTCTGGATATCTCCAAGGCGTTCGATAGGGTCTGGCACGGAGCACTCATATCAAAACTTATTGCATTTGGTGTCGGTAGTACCTTCTCTCGATTCATATCGAGTTTTCTCAGGGATCGCTCTATACGAGTTGTTATAGATGGGGTCTCATCCAACGAGCATAGGTTGACCGCAGGAGTGCCACAAGGCTCTGTCCTCTCTCCCTCTCTATTTCTTATTTTCATTGACGACCTGTTGGGGCAGACTGTGAACCCAATCTACTCCTTTGCGGATGACAGCAACCTCTGTCATTCGTACTCATTTGATCATCGGCCAGGTCCTCTGGAAGTCGAGGAAAAAAGGCGAACGATGAACGACTCACTTAACCGCGATTTGGCGACGATTTGTGAGTGGGGCCAAATGAACAGAGTAGATTTTAATGCACAAAAGACCCAGTGCTGTTTGTTGTCACACAAACGTTCCACTGATCCAGCATCGCCGTCAATATCTATGGGTGGTGTGGATATCGACGAATCAGACACTCTTGATGTTCTGGGCATGAAGATACAGGGTGATGCTCGCTGGGCTAGCCATATATTCGAAGTGTCGAAAGAAGCATTCAAGTGTTTAGGCTTTTTAAAGCGGTGCAAGAAATACTTCACCCCATCTGACCTCGTCAATATTTACACCACCTACATCCGGCCTAAAATGGAATACAACTCGCATATATGGGCAGGGGCTCCATTAACCTCTTTGAAGCTTCTGGACCGTGTACAGAGGAGAGCGGTGGTGATGATAGGGGATGGTAGGGTATCCAGCTCTATTGTCTCCCTACAGCATCGCCGAAATGTGGGTTGTGTATCGCTATTCTATAGATATTTTAATGGTATCTGTTCAGAAGATATCCGTCGTCTGGTCCCTGACGTTAGAACATTTAGCCGGAATACTCGGCTATCCAGGGTCTCTCATCCGCTCATTGTCAAATGGCCGGTTGACCGGACGACGCACTATAGAGAAAATTCGTTCTTCAGCCGGACTGTTCGTTTGTGGAATAATCTTCCTGCAAGTGTTTTTCCTGCCTGCTATGACATTACCAAATTCAAGGCCAACGTCAACAAACACTACTCCCTCTTTCCTCCCTCCAATACCCTTATTTCCCATCGCTAACACAGTGCATTGCATTTATAGGGGGCATCCCCTGAGTGTTAGTCAAAAAAAAAAAAAAAAAAAAAAAAATAATCAAAGTGATCAGACTGATAAAACCAACCATACAAATGAAAATAGCCTGCATGTCCAGTAATTCAGAATGTTCATCATGTTAAAAGTCAATATAACGTTGGAATTGACCGAATTCGTCAAATGGCAAGAGTAATCAATATGATCAGAGTTATAAAACCAACCAGACAAATGAAAATAGTCTGAATGTCCAATAATTCAGATTGTTCATCATGTTTAAAGTCAATACAACGTTGGAATTGACCGAATTCGTCTAATGGCATGAATAATCCAAGTGATCAGAGAGATAAAACCAACCAGACAAATCAAAATAGCATGCATGTCCAGTAATTCAGAATGTTCATCATGTTAAAAGTCAATACAACGTTGGAAATGACCGAATTCGTCAAATGGCATGAATAATCAATGTGATCAGAGTGATAAAACCAGCCAGACAAATGAAAATAGCCTACATGTCCAGTAATTCAGAATGTTCATTATGTTAAAAGTCAATATAACGTTGGAAATGACCGAATTCGTCAAATAACAAAAGTAATCAATATGATCAGAGTTATAAAACCAACCATACAAATGAAAATAGCCTGCATGTCCAGTAATTCCGAATGTTCATCATGTTAAAAGTCAATACAACGTTGGAATTGACCGAATTCGTCAAATGACAAGAATAATCAAAGTGATCAGAGTGATAAAACCAACCAGACAAATCAAAATAGTCTGAATAATAATTCAGATTGTTGAGCATGTTCAAAGTGAATATAATGTTGAAATTGACCGAATTCCCCAAATGGCATGAATAATCAAAGTGATCAGAGTTATAAAACCAGCCAGACAAATGAAAATAGCCTGAAAGTCCAATAATTCAGATTGTTCATCATGTTTAAAGTCAATACAACGTTGGAATTGACCGAATTCGTCTAATGGCATGAATAATCAAAGTGATCAGAGTGATAAAACCAACCAGACAAATCAAAATAGCATGCAAGTCCAATAATTCAGAATGTCCATCATGTTAAAAGTCAATATAACGTTGGAATTGACCGAATTCGTTAAATGGCATGAATAATCAAAGTGATAAAACCAGCCAGACAAATGAAAATAGCCTGCATGTCCAGTAATTCAGAATGTTCATCCTGTTAAAACTCAATACAACGTTGGAATTGAACGAAAACGTCAAATAACAAGAGTAATCAAAGTGTTCAGAGTGATAAAACCAACCAGACAAATCAAAATAGTCTGAATGTCCAATAATTCAGATTGTTCATCATGTTTAAAGTGAATATAACGTTGGAATTGACCGAATTCGTCAAATGGCATGAATAATCAAAGTGATCAGAGTGATAAAACCATCCAGACAAATCAAAATAGTCTGAATGTCCAATAATTCAGATTGTTCATCATGTTTAAAGTCAACACAACGTTGGAATTGACCGAATTCGTCTAATGGCATGAATAATCAAAGTGATCAGAGTGATAAAACCAACCAGACAAATCAAAATAGCATGCAAGTCCAATAATTCAGAATGTCCATCATGCTAAAAGTCAATATAACGTTGGAATTGACCGAATTCGTTAAATGGCATGAATAATCAATGTGATCAAAGTGATAAAACCAGCCAGACAAATGAAAATAGCCTGCATGTCCAGTAATTCAGAATGTTCATCATGTTAAAAATCAATACAATGTTGGAATTGACCGAATTCGTCAAATGGCATGAATAATCAATGTGATCAGAGTGATAAAACCAGCCAGACAAATCAAAATAGTCTGAATATCCAATAATTCAGATTGTTCATCATGTTTAAAGTCAATACAACGTTGGAATTGACCGAATTCGTCAAATGGCATGAATAATCAAAGTGATCAGAGTGATAAAACCAGCAAGACAAATGAAAATAGCCTGCATGTCCAGTAATTCAGAATGTTCATCATGTTAAAAGGTTAACAAGAGTAATCAATATGATCAGATTGATAAAACCAACCATACAAATGAAAATAGCCTGCATGTCCAGTAATTCAGAATGTTCATCATGTTAAAAGTCAATACAACGTTGGAATTGACCGAATTCGTCAAATGACAAGAATAATCAAAGTGATAAAACCAACCAGACAAATCAAAATAGTCTGAATAATAATTCAGATTGTTGAGCATGTTCAAAGTGAATATAACGTTGGAATTGACCGAATTCCCCAAATGGCATGAATAATCAAAGCGATCAGAGTTATAAAACCAGCCAGACAAATGAAAATAGCCTGAATGTCCAATAATTCAGATTGTTCATCATGTTTAAAGTCAATATAACGTTGGAATTGACCGAATTCGTCAAATGGCATGAATTATCAAAGTGATCAGAGTGATAAAACCAACCAGACAAATGAAAATAGCATGCATGTCCAGTAATTCAGAATGTCCATCATGTTAAAAGTCAATATAACGTTGGAATTGACCGAATTTGTTAAATGGCATGAATAATCAAAGTGATCAGAGTGATAAAACCAACCAGACAAATCAAAATAGTCTGAATATCCAATAATTCAGATTGTTCATCATGTTTAAAGTCAATACAACGTTGGAATTGACCGAATTCGTCAAATGGCATGAATAATCAAAGTGATCAGAGTGATAAAACCAGCAAGACAAATGAAAATAGCCTGCATGTCCAGTAATTCAGAATGTTCATCATGTTAAAAGGTTAACAAGAGTAATCAATATGATCAGATTGATAAAACCAACCATACAAATGAAAATAGCCTGCATGTCCAGTAATTCAGAATGTTCATCATGTTAAAAGTCATTACAACGTTGGAATTGACCGAATTCGTCAAATGACAAGAATAATCAAAGTGATCAGACTGATAAAACCAACCAGACAAATGAAAATAGCCTGAATGTCGAATAATTCAGATTGTTCAGCATGTTCAAAGTTAATATAACGTTGGAATTGACCGAATTCGTCAAATGACAAAAATAATCAAAGTGATCAGAGTGATAAAACCAACCATACAAATGAAAATAGCCTGCATGTCCAGTAATTCAGAATGTTCATCATGTTAAAAGTCAATATAACGTTGGAATTGACCGAATTCGTCAAATGGCAAGAGTAATCAATATGATCAGAGTTATAAAACCAACCAGACAAATGAAAATAGCCTGCATGTCCAGTAATTCAGAATGCTCATCATGTTAAAAGTCAATACAACGTTGGAATTGACCGAAAACGTCAAATGGCACGAATAATCAAACTGATCAGAGTGATAAAACCAACCAGACAAATCAAAATAGTCTGAATATCCAATAATTCAGATTGTTCATCATGTTTAAAGTCAATACAACGTTGGAATTGACCGAATTCGTCAAATGGCATGAATAATCAAAGTGATCAGAGTGATAAAACCAGCAAGACAAATGAAAATAGCCTGCATGTCCAGTAATTCAGAATGTTCATCATGTTAAAAGATTAACAAGAGTAATCAATATGATCAGATTGATAAAACCAACCATACAAATGAAAATGGCCTGCATGTCCAGTAATTCAGAATGTTCATCATGTTAAAAGTCATTACAACGTTGGAATTGACCGAATTCGTCAAATGACAAGAATAATCAAAGTGATCAGACTGATAAAACCAACCAGACAAATGAAAATAGCCTGAATGTCGAATAATTCAGATTGTTCAGCATGTTCAAAGTGAATATAACGTTGGAATTGACCGAATTCGTCAAATGACAAAAATAATCAAAGTGATCAGAGTGATAAAACCAACCATACAAATGAAAATAGCCTGCATGTCCAGTAATTCAGAATGTTCATCATGTTAAAAGTCAATATAACGTTGGAATTGACCGAATTCGTCAAATGGCAAGAGTAATCAATATGATCAGAGTTATAAAACCAACCAGACAAATGAAAATAGCCTGCATGTCCAGTAATTCAGAATGCTCATCATGTTAAAAGTCAATACAACGTTGGAATTGACCGAGAACTTCAAATGGCACGAATAATCAAACTGATCAGAGTGATAAAACCAACCAGACAAATCAAAATAGCCTGCATGTCCAGTAATTCAGAATGCCCATCATGTTAAAAGTCAATATAACGTTGGAATTGACCGAATTCGTCAAATAACAAGAGTAATCAATATGATCAGAGTTATAAAACCAACCAGACAAATCAAAATAGCCTGCATGTCCAGTAATTCAGAATGCTCATCATGTTAAAAGTCAATACAACGTTGGAATTGACCGAAAACGTCAAATGGCACGAATAATCAAACTGATCAGAGTTATAAAACCAACCAGACAAATCAAAATAGTCTGAATGTCCAATAATTCAGATTGTTGAGCATGTTCAAAGTCAATACAACGTTGGAATTGACCGAATTCGTCAAATGGCAAGAGTAATCAATATGATCAGAGTTATTAAACCAACCATACAAATGAAAATAGCCTGCATGTCCAGTAATTCAGAATGTTCATCATGTTAAAAGTCAATATAACGTTGGAATTGACCGAATTCGTCAAATGGCAAGAGTAATCAATATGATCAGAGTTATAAAACCAACCAGACAAATCAAAATAGCCTGCATGTCCAGTAATTCAGAATGTCCATCATGTTAAAAGTCAATACAACGTTGGAATTGACCGAATTCGTCAAATGGCATGAATAATCAAAGTGATCAGAGTGATAAAACCAGCAAGACAAATGAAAATAGCCTGCATGTCCAGTAATTCAGAATGTTCATCATGTTAAAAGATTAACAAGAGTAATCAATATGATCAGATTGATAAAACCAACCATACAAATGAAAATGGCCTGCATGTCCAGTAATTCAGAATGTTCATCATGTTAAAAGTCATTACAACGTTGGAATTGACCGAATTCGTCAAATGACAAGAATAATCAAAGTGATCAGACTGATAAAACCAACCAGACAAATGAAAATAGCCTGAATGTCGAATAATTCAGATTGTTCAGCATGTTCAAAGTGAATATAACGTTGGAATTGACCGAATTCGTCAAATGACAAAAATAATCAAAGTGATCAGAGTGATAAAACCAACCATACAAATGAAAATAGCCTGCATGTCCAGTAATTCAGAATGTTCATCATGTTAAAAGTCAATATAACGTTGGAATTGACCGAATTCGTCAAATGGCAAGAGTAATCAATATGATCAGAGTTATAAAACCAACCAGACAAATGAAAATAGCCTGCATGTCCAGTAATTCAGAATGCTCATCATGTTAAAAGTCAATACAACGTTGGAATTGACCGAGAACTTCAAATGGCACGAATAATCAAACTGATCAGAGTGATAAAACCAACCAGACAAATCAAAATAGCCTGCATGTCCAGTAATTCAGAATGCCCATCATGTTAAAAGTCAATATAACGTTGGAATTGACCGAATTCGTCAAATAACAAGAGTAATCAATATGATCAGAGTTATAAAACCAACCAGACAAATCAAAATAGCCTGCATGTCCAGTAATCCAGAATGTTCATCATGTTAAAAGTCAATACAACGTTGGAATTGACCGAATTCGTCAAATGACAAGAATAATCAAAGTGATCAGAGTGATAAAACCAACCAGACAAATCAGAATAGTCTGAATGTCCAATAATTCAGATTGTTGAGCATGTTAAAAGTGAATATAACGTTGGAATTGACCGAAAACGTCAAATGGCACGAATAATCAAACTGATCAGAGTGTTAAAACCAACCAGACAAATCAAAATAGTCTGAATGTCCAATAATTCAGATTGTTGAGCATGTTCAAAGTCAATACAACGTTGGAATTGACCGAATTCGTCAAATAACAAGAGTAATCAATATGATCAGAGTTATTAAACCAACCATACAAATGAAAATAGCCTGCATGTCCAGTAATTCAGAATGTCCATCATGTTAAAAGTCAATATAACGTTGGAATTGACCGAATTCGTCAAATGGCAAGAGTAATCAATATGATCAGAGTTATAAAACCAACCAGACAAATGAAAATAGCCTGCATGTCCAGTAATTCAGAATGTTCAGCATGTTAAAAGTCAATATAACGTTGGAATTTACCGAATTCGTCAAATGGCAAGAGTAATCAATATGATCAGAGTTATAAAACCAACCAGACAATTGAAAATAGCCTGCATGTCCAGTAATTCAGAATGATCATCATGTTAAAAGTCAGTACAACGTTGGAATTGACCGAAAACGTCAAATGGCACGAATAATCAAACTGATCAGAGTGATAAAACCAACCAGACAAATCAAAATAGCCTGCATGTCCAGTAATTCAGAATGTCCATCATGTTAAAAGTCAATATAACGTTGGAATTGACCGAATTCGTCAAATAACAAGAGTAATCAATATGATCAGAGTTATAAAACCAACCAGACAAATCAAAATAGCCTGCATATCCAGTAATTCAGAATGTTCATCATGTTAAAACTCAATATAACGTTGGAATTGACCGAATTCGTCAAATGGCAAGAGTAATCAATATGATCAGAGTTATAAAACCAACCAGACAAATGAAAATAGCCTGCATGTCCAGTAATTCAGAATGTTCAGCATGTTAAAAGTCAATATAACGTTGGAATTGACCGAATTCGTCAAATGGTGGCATGAATAATCAAACTGATCAGAGTGATAAAACCAACCAGACAAATCAAAATAGTCTGAATAATAATTCAGATTGTTGAGCATGTTCAAAGTGAATATAACGTTGGAATTGACCGAATTCGTCAAATGGCATGAATTATCAAAGTGATCAGAGTGATAAAACCAACCAGACAAATGAAAATAGCATGCATGTCCAGTAATTCAGAATGTCCATCATGTTAAAAGTCAATATAACGTTGGAATTTGCCCGAATTTGTTAAATGACATGAATAATCAAAGTGATCAGAGTGATAAAACCAACCAGACAAATCAAAATAGTCTGAATGTCCAATAATTCAGATTGTTCATCATGTTTAAAGTCAACACAACGTTGGAATTGACCGAATTCGTCAAATGACATGAATTATCAAAGTGATCAGATTGATAAAACCAACCAGACAAATTAAAATAGCATGCATGTCCAGTAATTCAGAATGTCCATCATGTTAAAAGTCAATATATCGTTGGAATTTTCTCCGAATTTGTTAAATGGCATGAATAATCAAAGTGATCAGAGTGATAAAACCAACCAGACAAATCAAAATAGTCTGAATGTCCAATAATTCAGATTGTTCATCATGTTTAAAGTCAATACAACGTTGGAATTGACCGAATTCGTCAAATGGCATGAATAATCAAAGTGATCAGAGTGATAAAACCAACCATACAAATGAAAATAGCCTGAATGTCCAATAATTCAGATTGTTCAGCATGTTCAAAGTGAATATAACGTTGGAATTGACCGAATTCGTCAAATGACAAAAATAATCAAAGTGATCAGAGTGATAAAACCAACCATACAAATGAAAAAAGCCTGCATGTCCAGTAATTCAGAATGTTCATCATGTTAAAAGTCAATATAACTTTGGAATTGACCGAATTCGTCAAATGGCAAGAGTAATCAATATGATCAGAGTTATAAAACCAACCAGACAAATGAAAATAGTCTGAATGTCCAATAATTCAGATTGTTCATCATGTTTAAAGTCAATACAACGTTGGAATTGACCGAAAACGTCAAATAACAAGAGTAATCAAAGTGATCAGAGTGATAAAACCAACCAGACAAATCAAAATAGTCTGAATGTCCAATAATTCAGATTGTTCATCATGTTTAAACGTTGTTCATCAACGTTGGAATTGACCGAATTCGTCTAATGGCATGAATAATCAAAGTGATCAGAGTGATAAAACCAACCAGACAAATCAAAATAGCATGCAAGTCCAATAATTCAGAATGTCCATCATGTTAAAAGTCAATATAACGTTGGAATTGACCGAATTCGTTAAGTGGCATGAATAATCAAAATGATCAAAGTGATAAAACCAGCCAGACAAATGAAAATAGCCTGCATGTCCTGTAATTCAGAATGTTCATCATGTTAAAAGTCAATATAACGTTGGAATTGACCGAATTCGTCAAATGGCATGAATAATCAATGTGATCAGAGTGATAAATTCAGAATGTCCATCATGTTAAAAGTCAATATAACGTTGGAATTGACCGAATTCGTTAAATGGCATGAATAATCAAAGTGATAAAACCAGTCAGACAAATGAAAATAGCCTGCATGTCCTGTAATTCAGAATGTTCATCATGTTAAAAGTCAATACTACGTTGGAATTGACCGAATTCGTCAAATGGCATGAATAATCAATGTGATCAGAGTGATAAATTCAGAATGTCCATCATGTTAAAAGTCAATATAACGTTGGAATTGACCGAATTCGTTAAATGGCATGAATAATCAAAGTGATCAAAGTGATAAAACCAGCCAGACAAATGAAAATAGCCTGCATGTCCAGTAATTCAGAAAGTTCATCCTGTTAAAACTCAATACAACGTTGGAATTGACCGAAAACCTCAAATAACAAGAGTAATCAAAGTATTCAGAGTGATAAAACCAACCAGACAAATCAAAATAGTCTGAATGTCCAATAATTCAGATTGTTCATCATGTTTAAAGTGAATATAACGTTGGAATTGACCGAATTCGTCAAATGGCATGAATAATCAAAGTGATCAGAGTGATAAAAATAACCAGACAAATCAAAATAGTCTGAATGTCCAATAATTCAGATTGTTCATCATGTTTAAAGTCAATACAACGTTGGAATTGACCGAATTCGTCAAATGGCATGAATAATCAAAGTGATCAGAGTGATAAAACCAACCATACAAATGAAAATAGCCTGAATGTCCAATAATTCAGATTGTTCAGCATGTTCAAAGTGAATATAACGTTGGAATTGACCGAATTCGTGAAATGACAAAAATAATCAAAGTGATCAGAGTGATAAAACCAACCATACAAATGAAAATAGCCTGCATGTCCGTCCAGTAATTCAGAATGTTCATCATGTTAAAAGTCAATATAACGTTGGAATTGACCGAATTCGTCAAATGGCAAGAGTAATCAATATGATCAGAGTTATAAACCCAACCAGACAAATGAAAATAGTCTGAATGTCCAATAATTCAGATTGTTCATCATGTTTAAAGTCAATACAACGTTGGAATTGACCGAAAACGTCAAATAACAAGAGTAATCAAAGTGATCAGAGTTATAAAACCATCCAGACAAATCAAAATAGTCTGAATGTCCAATAATTCAGATTGTTCATCATGTTTAAACGTTGTTCATCAACGTTGGAATTGACCGAATTCGTCTAATGGCATGAATAATCAAAGTGATCAGAGTGATAAAACCAACCAGACAAATCAAAATAGCATGCAAGTCCAATAATTCAGAATGTTCATCATGTTAAAAGTCAATACAACGTTGGACTTGACCGAATTCGTCAAATGGCATGAATAATCAAAGTGATCAGAGTGATAAAACCAACCAGACAAACCAAAATAGTCTGAATGTCCAATAATTCAGATTTTTCATCATGTTTAAAGTCAATACAACGTTGGAATTGACCGAATTCGTCTAATGGCATGAATAATCAAAGTGATCAGAGTGATAAAACCAACCAGACAAATCAAAACAGCTTGCAAGTCCAATAATTCAGAATGTCCATCATGTTAAAAGTCAATATAACGTTGGAATTGACCGAATTCGTTAAATGGCATGAATAATCAAAGTGATCAAAGTGATAAAACCAGCCAGACAAATAAAAATAGCCTGCATGTCCAGTAATTCAGAATGTTCATCATGTTAAAAGTCAATATAACGTTGGAATTGACCGAATTCGTCAAATGGCATGAATAATCAAAGTGATCAGAGTGATAAAACCAACCAGACAAATCAAAATAGTCTGATTGTCCAATAATTCAGATTGTTCATCATGTTTAAAGTCAATACAACGTTGGAATTGACCGAATTCGTCTAATGGCATGAATAATCAAAGTGATCAGAGTGATAAAACCAACCAGACAAATCAAAATAGCATGCAAGTCCAATAATTCAGAATGTCCATCATGTTAAAAGTCAATATAACGTTGGAATTGACCGAATTCGTCAAATGGCATGAATAATCAAAGTCATCAAAGTGATAAAACCAGCCAGACAAATGAAAATAGCCTACATGTCCAGTAATTCAGAATGTTCATCCTGTTAAAACTCAATACAACGTTGGAATTGACCGAAAACCTCAAATAACAAGAGTAATCAAAGTATTCAGAGTGATAAAACCAACCAGACAAATCAAAATATTCTGAATGTCCAATAATTCAGATTGTTCATCATTTTTAAAGTGAATATAACGTTGGAATTGACCGAATTCGTCAAATGGCATGAATAATCAAAGTGATCAGAGTGATAAAACCAACCAGACAAATCAAAATAGTCTGAATGTCCAATAATTCAGATTGTTCATCATGTTTAAAGTCAACACAACGTTGGAATTGACCGAATTCGTCTAATGGCATGAATAATCAAAGTGATCAGAGTGATAAAACCAACCAGACAAATCAAAATAGCATGCAAGTCCAATAATTCAGAATGTCCATCATGTTAAAAGTCAATATAACGTTGGAATTGACCGAATTCGTTAAATGGCATGAATAATCAAAGTGATAAAACCAGCCAGACAAATGAAAATAGCCTGCATGTCCAGTAATTCAGAATGTTCATCATGTTAAATGTCAATACAACGTTGGAATTGACCGAATTCGTCAAATGGCATGAATAATCAATGTGATCAGAGTGATAAAACCAGCCAGACAAATGAAAATAGCCTGCATGTCCAGTAATTCAGAATGTTCATTATGTTTAAAGTCAATATAACGTTGGAATTGACCGAATTCGTCAAATAACAAAAGTAATCAATATGATCAGAGTTATAAAACCAACCATACAAATGAAAATAGCCTGCATGTCCAGTAATTCAGAATGTTCATCATGTTAAAAGTCAATACAACGTTGGAATTGACCGAATTCGTCAAATGACAAGAATAATCAAAGTGATCAGAGTGATAAAACCAACCAGACAAATCAAAATAGTCTGAATTATAATTCAGATTGTTGAGGATGTTCAAAGTGGAACGTTGGAATTGACCGAATTCCCCAAATGGCATGAATAATCAAAGTGATCAGAGTTATAAAACCAGCCAGACAAATGAAAATAGCCTGAATGTCCAATAATTCGGATTGTTCATCATGTTAAAAGTCAATACAACGTTGGAATTGACCGAATTCGTCAAATGACAAAAATAATCAAAGTGATCAGAGTGATTAAACCAGCCAGACAAATGAAAATAGCCTGCATGTCCAGTAATTCAGAATGTTCATCATGTTAAAAGTCAATACAACGTTGGAATTGACCGAATTCGTCAAATGAAAAGAATAATCAAAGTGATAAAACCAACCAGACAAATCAAAATAGTCTGAATAATAATTCAGATTGTTGAGCATGTTCAAAGTGAATATAACGTTGGAATTGACCGAATTCCCCAAATGTCATGAATAATCAAAGCGATCAGAGTTATAAAACCAGCCAGACAAATGAAAATAGCCTGAATGTCCAATAATTCAGATTGTTCATCATGTTTAAAGTCAATACAACGTTGGAATTGACCGAATTCGTCAAATGGCATGAATTATCAAAGTGATCAGAGTGATAAACCAACCAGACAAATGAAAATAGCCTGCATTCCAGTAATTCAGAATGTTCATCATGTTAAAAGTCAATACAATGTTGGAATTGACCGAATTCGTCAAATGGCATGAATAATCAATGTGATCAGAGTGATAAAACCAGCCAGACAAATGAAAATAGCTTGCATGTCCAGTAATTCAGAATGTTCATTATGTTAAAAGTCAATATAACGTTGGAATTGACCGAATTCGTCAAATAACAAAAGTAATCAATATGATCAGAGTTATAAAACCAACCATACAAATGAAAATAGCCTGCATGTCCAGTAATTCAGAATGTTCATCATGTTAAAAGTCAATACAATGTTGGAATTGACCGAATTCGTCAAATGACAAGAATAATCAAAGTGATCAGAGTGATAAAACCAACCAGACAAATCAAAATAGTCTGAATAATAATTCAGATTGTTGAGCATGTTCAAAGTGAATATAACGTTGGAATTGACCGAATTCCCCAAATGGCATGAATAATCAAAGTGATCAGAGTTATAAAACCAGCCAGACAAATGAAAATAGCCTGAATGTCCAATAATTCAGATTGTTCATCATGTTAAAAGTGAATATAACGTTGGAATTGACCGAATTCGTCAAATGACAAAAATAATCAAGGTGATCAGAGTGATAAAACCAGCCAGACAAATGAAAATAGCCTGCATGTCCAGTAATTCAGAATGTTCATCATGCTAAAAGTCAATACAACGTTGGAATTGACCGAATTCGTCAAATGACAAGAATAATCAAAGTGATAAAACCAACCAGACAAATCAAAATAGTCTGAATAATAATTCAGATTGTTGAGCATGTTCAAAGTGAATATAACGTTGGAATTGACCGAATTCCCCAAATGGCATGAATAATCAAAGCGATCAGAGTTATAAAACCAGCCAGACAAATGAAAATAGTCTGAATGTCCAATAATTCAGATTGTTCATCATGTTTAAAGTCAATACAACGTTGGAATTGACCGAATTCGTCAAATGGCATGAATAATCAATGTGATCAGAGTGATAAATTCAGAATGTCCATCATGTTAAAAGTCAATATAACGTTGGAATTGACCGAATTCGTTAAATGGCATGAATAATCAAAGTGATCAAAGTGATAAAACCAGCCAGACAAATGAAAATAGCCTGCATGTCCAGTAATTCAGAATGTTCATCCTGTTAAAACTCAATACAACGTTGGAATTGACCGAAAACGTCAAATAACAAGAGTAATCAAAGTATTCAGAGTGATAAAACCAACCAGACAAATCAAAATAGTCTGAATGTCCAATAATTCAGATTGTTCATCATGTTTAAAGTGAATATAACGTTGGAATTGACCGAATTCGTCAAATGGCATGAATAATCAAAGTGATCAGAGTGATAAAACCAACCAGACAAATCAAAATAGTCTGAATGTCCAATAATTCAGATTGTTCATCATGTTTAAAGTCAATACAACGTTGGAATTGACCGAATTCGTCAAATGGCATGAATAATCAATGTGATCAGAGTGATAAATTCAGAATGTCCATCATGTTAAAAGTCAATATAACGTTGGAATTGACCGAATTCGTTAAATGGCATGAATAATCAAAGTGATCAAAGTGATAAAACCAGCCAGACAAATGAAAATAGCTTGCATGTCCAGTAATTCAGAATGTTCATTATGTTAAAAGTCAATATAACGTTGGAATTGACCGAATTCGTCAAATAACAAAAGTAATCAATATGATCAGAGTTATAAAACCAACCATACAAATGAAAATAGCCTGCATGTCCAGTAATTCAGAATGTTCATCATGTTAAAAGTCAATACAATGTTGGAATTGACCGAATTCGTCAAATGACAAGAATAATCAAAGTGATCAGAGTGATAAAACCAACCAGACAAATCAAAATAGTCTGAATAATAATTCAGATTGTTGAGCATGTTCAAAGTGAATATAACGTTGGAATTGACCGAATTCCCCAAATGGCATGAATAATCAAAGTGATCAGAGTTATAAAACCAGCCAGACAAATGAAAATAGCCTGAATGTCCAATAATTCAGATTGTTCATCATGTTTAAAGTCAATACAACGTTGGAATTGACCGAATTCGTCAAATGGCATGAATAATCAAAGTGATCAGAGTGATAAAACCAACCAGACAAATCAAAATAGTCTGAATGTCCAATAATTCAGATTGTTCATCATGTTTAAACTCAATACAACGTTGGAATTGACCGAATTCGTCAAATGGCATGAATAATCAAAGTGATCAGAGTGATAAAACCAGCCAGACAAATGAAAATAGCCTGCATGTCCAGTAATTCAGAATGTTCATCCTGTTAAAAGTCAATATAACGTTGGAATTGACCGAATTCGTTAAATGGCATGAATAATCAAAGTGATCAAAGTGATAAAACCAGCCAGACAAATGAAAATAGCCTGCATGTCCAGTAATTCAGAATGTTCATCCTGTTAAAACTCAATACAACGTTGGAATTGACCGAATTCGTCAAATGGCATGAATAATCAAAGTGATCAGAGTGATAAAACCAACCAGACAAATCAAAATAGTCTGAATGTCCAATAATTCAGATTGTTCATCATGTTTAAAGTCAATACAACGTTGGAATTGACCGAATTCGTCAAATGGCATGAATAATCAATGTGATCAGAGTGATAAATTCAGAATGTCCATCATGTTAAAAGTCAATATAACGTTGGAATTGACCGAATTCGTTAAATGGCATGAATAATCAAAGTGATCAAAGTGATAAAACCAGCCAGACAAATGAAAATAGCCTGCATGTCCAGTAATTCAGAATGTTCATCCTGTTAAAACTCAATACAACGTTGGAATTGACCGAATTCGTCAAATGGCATGAATAATCAAAGTGATCAGAGTGATAAAACCAACCAGACAAATCAAAATAGTCTGAATGTCCAATAATTCAGATTGTTCATCATGTTTAAAGTCAATACAACGTTGGAATTGACCGAATTCGTCAAATGGCATGAATAATCAATGTGATCAGAGTGATAAATTCAGAATGTCCATCATGTTAAAAGTCAATATAACGTTGGAATTGACCGAATTCGTTAAATGGCATGAATAATCAAAGTGATAAAACCAGCCAGACAAATGAAAATAGCCTGCATGTCCAGTAATTCAGAATGTTCATCCTGTTAAAACTCAATACAACGTTGGAATTGACCGAAAACGTCAAATAAGAAGAGTAATCAAAGTATTCAGAGTGATAAAACCAACCAGACAAATCAAAATAGTCTGAATGTCCAATAATTCAGAATGTCCATCATGTTAAAAGTCAATATAACGTTGGAATTGACCGAATTCGTTAAATGGCATGAATAATCAAAGTGATCAAAGTGATAAAACCAGCCAGACAAATGAAAATAGCCTGCATGTCCAGTAATTCAGAATGTTCATCATGTTAAAAGTCAATACAACGTTGGAATTGACCGAATTCGTCAAATGGCATGAATAATCAATGTGATCAGAGTGATAAAACCAGCCAGACAAATGAAAATAGCCTGCATGTCCAGTAATTCAGAATGTTCATTATGTTTAAAGTCAATATAACGTTGGAATTGACCGAATTCGTCAAATGGCATGAATAATCAAAGTGATCAGAGTGATAAAACCAACCAGACAAATCAAAATAGTCTGAATGTCCAATAATTCAGATTGTTCATCATGTTTAAAGTCAATACAACGTTGGAATTGACCGAATTCGTCAAATGGCATGAATAATCAAAGTGATCAGAGTGATAAAACCAACCAGACAAATCAAAATAGTCTGAATAATAATTCAGATTGTTGAGCATGTTCAAAGTGAATATAACGTTGGAATTGACCGAATTCGTTAAATGGCATGAATAATCAAAGTGATCAAAGTGATAAAACCAGCCAGACAAATGAAAATAGCCTGAATGTCCAATAATTCAGATTGTTCATCATGTTTAAAGTCAATACAACGTTGGAATTGACCGAATTCGTCAAATGGCATGAATTATCAAAGTGATCAGAGTGATAAAACCAACCAGACAAATGAAAATAGCCTGCATGTCCAGTAATTCAGAATGTTCATCATTGGAATTGACCGAATTCGTCAAATGACAAAAATAATCAAAGTGATCAGAGTGATAAAACCAGCCAGACAAATGAAAATAGCCTGCATGTCCAGTAATTCAGAATGTTCATCATGTTAAAAGTCAATACAACGTTGGAATTGACCGAATTCGTCAAATGGCATGAATAATCAATGTGATCAGAGTGATAAAACCAGCCAGACAAATGAAAATAGCCTGCATGTCCAGTAATTCAGAATGTTCATTATGTTTAAAGTCAATATAACGTTGGAATTGACCGAATTCGTCAAATGGCATGAATAATCAAAGTGATCAGAGTGATAAAACCAACCAGACAAATCAAAATAGTCTGAATGTCCAATAATTCAGATTGTTCATCATGTTTAAAGTCAATACAACGTTGGAATTGACCGAATTCGTCAAATGGCATGAATAATCAAAGTGATCAGAGTGATAAAACCAACCAGACAAATCAAAATAGTCTGAATAATAATTCAGATTGTTGAGCATGTTCAAAGTGAATATAACGTTGGAATTGACCGAATTCGTTAAATGGCATGAATAATCAAAGTGATCAAAGTGATTAAACCAGCCAGACAAATGAAAATAGCCTGAATGTCCAATAATTCAGATTGTTCATCATGTTTAAAGTCAATACAACGTTGGAATTGACCGAATTCGTCAAATGGCATGAATTATCAAAGTGATCAGAGTGATAAAACCAACCAGACAAATGAAAATAGCCTGCATGTCCAGTAATTCAGAATGTTCATCATGTTAAAAGTCAATACAATGTTGGAATTGACCGAATTCGTCAAATGGCATGAATAATCAATGTGATCAGAGTGATAAAACCAGCCAGACAAATGAAAATAGCTTGCATGTCCAGTAATTCAGAATGTTCATTATGTTAAAAGTCAATATAACGTTGGAATTGACCGAATTCGTCAAATAACAAAAGTAATCAATATGATCAGAGTTATAAAACCAACCATACAAATGAAAATAGCCTGCATGTCCAGTAATTCAGAATGTTCATCATGTTAAAAGTCAATACAATGTTGGAATTGACCGAATTCGTCAAATGACAAGAATAATCAAAGTGATCAGAGTGATAAAACCAACCAGACAAATCAAAATAGTCTGAATTATAATTCAGATTGTTGAGCATGTTCAAAGTGAATATAACGTTGGAATTGACCGAATTCGTCAAATGGCATGAATAATCAAAGTGATCAGAGTTATAAAACCAGCCAGACAAATGAAAATAGCCTGAATGTCCAATAATTCAGATTGTTCATCATGTTTAAAGTCAATACAACGTTGGAATTGACCGAATTCGTCAAATGGCATGAATTATCAAAGTGATCAGAGTGATAAAACCAACCAGACAAATGAAAATAGCCTGCATGTCCAGTAATTCAGAATGTTCATCATGTTAAAAGTCAATACAACGTTGGAATTGACCGAATTCGTCAAATGACAAAAATAATCAAAGTGATCAGAGTGATTAAACCAGCCAGACAAATGAAAATAGCCTGCATGTCCAGTAATTCAGAATGTTCATCATGTTAAAAGTCAATACAACGTTGGAATTGACCGAATTCGTCAAATGACAAGAATAATCAAAGTGATAAAACCAACCAGACAAATCAAAATAGTCTGAATAATAATTCAGATTGTTGAGCATGTTCAAAGTGAATATAACGTTGGAATTGACCGAATTCGTTAAATGGCATGAATAATCAAAGTGATCAAAGTGATAAAACCAGCCAGACAAATGAAAGTAGCCTGAATGTCCAATAATTCAGATTGTTCATCATGTTTAAAGTCAATACAACGTTGGAATTGACCGAATTCGTCAAATGGCATGAATTATCAAAGTGATCAGAGTGATAAAACCAACCAGACAAATGAAAATAGCCTGCATGTCCAGTAATTCAGAATGTTCATCATGTTAAAAGTCAATACAATGTTGGAATTGACCGAATTCGTCAAATGGCATGAATAATCAATGTGATCAGAGTGATAAAACCAGCCAGACAAATGAAAATAGCTTGCATGTCCAGTAATTCAGAATGTTCATTATGTTAAAAGTCAATATAACGTTGGAATTGACCGAATTCGTCAAATAACAAAAGTAATCAATATGATCAGAGTTATAAAACCAACCATACAAATGAAAATAGCCTGCATGTCCAGTAATTCAGAATGTTCATCATGTTAAAAGTCAATACAATGTTGGAATTGACCGAATTCGTCAAATGACAAGAATAATCAAAGTGATCAGAGTGATAAAACCAACCAGACAAATCAAAATAGTCTGAATTATAATTCAGATTGTTGAGCATGTTCAAAGTGAATATAACGTTGGAATTGACCGAATTCCCCAAATGGCATGAATAATCAAAGTGATCAGAGTTATAAAACCAGCCAGACAAATGAAAATAGCCTGAATGTCCAATAATTCAGATTGTTCATCATGTTTAAAGTCAATACAACGTTGGAATTGACCGAATTCGTCAAATGGCATGAATTATCAAAGTGATCAGAGTGATAAAACCAACCAGACAAATGAAAATAGCCTGCATGTCCAGTAATTCAGAATGTTCATCATGTTAAAAGTCAATATAACGTTGGAATTGACCGAATTCGTCAAATAACAAAAGTAATCAATATGATCAGAGTTATAAAACCAACCATACAAATGAAAATAGCCTGCATGTCCAGTAATTCAGAATGTTCATCATGTTAAAAGTCAATACCACTTTGGAATTGACCGAATTCGTCAAATGACAAGAATTCAGAATGTCCATCATGTTAAAAGTCAATATAACGTTGGAATTGACCGAATTCGTTAAATGGCATGAATAATCAAAGTGATAAAACCAGCCAGACAAATGAAAATAGCCTGCATGTCCAGTAATTCAGAATGTTCATCATGTTAAAAGTCAATACAATGTTGGAATTGACCGAATTCGTCAAATGACAAGAATAATCAAAGTGATCAGAGTGATAAAACCAACCAGACAAATCAAAATAGTCTGAATTATAATTCAGATTGTTGAGCATGTTCAAAGTGAATATAACGTTGGAATTGACCGAATTCCCCAAATGGCATGAATAATCAAAGTGATCAGAGTTATAAAACCAGCCAGACAAATGAAAATAGCCTGAATGTCCAATAATTCAGATTGTTCATCATGTTTAAAGTCAATACAACGTTGGAATTGACCGAATTCGTCAAATGGCATGAATAATCAATGTGATCAGAGTGATAAAACGAGCCAGACAAATGAAAATAGCTTGCATGTCCAGTAATTCAGAATGTTCATTATGTTAAAAGTCAATACAATGTTGGAATTGACCGAATTCGTCAAATGACAAGAATAATCAAAGTGATCAGAGTGATAAAACCAACCAGACAAATCAAAATAGTCTGAATTATAATTCAGATTGTTGAGCATGTTCAAAGTGAATATAACGTTGGAATTGACCGAATTCCCCAAATGGCATGAATAATCAAAGTGATCAGAGTTATAAAACCAGCCAGACAAATGAAAATAGCCTGCATGTCCAGTAATTCAGAATGTTCATCATGTTAAAAGTCAATACAATGTTGGAATTGACCGAATTCGTCAAATGGCATGAATAATCAATGTGATCAGAGTGATAAAACCAGCCAGACAAATGAAAATAGCTTGCATGTCCAGTAATTCAGAATGTTCATTATGTTAAAAGTCAATATAACGTTGGAATTGACCGAATTCGTCAAATAACAAAAGTAATCAATATGATCAGAGTTATAAAACCAACCATACAAATGAAAATAGCCTGCATGTCCAGTAATTCAGAATGTTCATCATGTTAAAAGTCCATACAATGTTGGAATTGACCGAATTCGTCAAATGACAAGAATAATCAAAGTGAAACTTCAAATAACAAGAGTAATCAAAGTATTCAGAGTGATAAAACCAACCAGACAAATCAAAATAGTCTGAATGTCCAATAATTCAGATTGTTCATCATGTTTAAAGTGAATATAACGTTGGAATTGACCGAATTCGTCAAATGGCATGAATAATCAAAGTGATCAGAGTGATAAAACCAACCAGACAAATCAAAATAGTCTGAATGTCCAATAATTCAGATTGTTCATCATGTTTAAAGTCAACACAACGTTGGAATTGAACGAATTCGTCTAATGGCATGAATAATCAAAGTGATCAGAGTGATAAAACCAACCAGACAAATCAAAATATCATGCAAGTCCAATAATTCAGAATGTCCATCATGTTAAAAGTCAATATAACGTTGGAATTGACCGAATTCGTTAAATGGCATGAATAATCAAAGTGATCAAAGTGATAAAACCAGCCAGACAAATGAAAATAGCCTGCATGTCCAGTAATTCAGAATGTTCATCATGTTAAAAGTCAATACAACGTTGGAATTGACCGAATTCGTCAAATGGCATGAATAATCAATGTGATCAGAGTGATAAAACCAGCCAGACAAATCAAAATAGTCTGAATGTCCAATAATTCAGATTGTTCATCATGTTTAAAGTCAACACAACGTTGGAATTGAACGAATTCGTCTAATGGCATGAATAATCAAAGTGATCAGAGTGATAAAACCAACCAGACAAATCAAAATAGCATGCAAGTCCAATAATTCAGAATGTCCATCATGTTAAAAGTCAATATAACGTTGGAATTGACCGAATTCGTTAAATGGCATGAATAATCAAAGTGATCAAAGTGATAAAACCAGCCAGACAAATGAAAATAGCCTGCATGTCCAGTAATTCAGAATGTTCATTATGTTTAACGTCAATATAACGTTGGAATTGACCGAATTCGTCAAATAACAAAAGTAATCAATATGATCAGAGTTATAAAACCAACCATACAAATGAAAATAGCCTGCATGTCCAGTAATTCAGAATGTTCATCATGTTAAAAGTCAATACAACGTTGGAATTGACCTAATTCGTCAAATGACAAGAATAATCAAAGTGATCAGAGTGATAAAACCAACCAGACAAATCAAAATAGTCTGAACTATAATTCAGATTGTTGAGCATGTTCAAAGTGAATATAACGTTGGAATTGACCGAATTCCCCAAATGGCATGAATAATCAAAGTGATCAGAGTTATAAAACCAGCCAGACAAATGAAAATAGCCTGAATGTCCAATAATTCAGATTGTTCATCATGTTAAAAGTCAATACAACGTTGGAATTGACCGAATTCGTCAAATGACAAAAATAATCAAAGTGATCAGAGTGATTAAACCAGCCAGACAAATGAAAATAGCCTGCATGTCCAGTAATTCAGAACGTTCATCATGTTAAAAGTCAATACAACGTTGGAATTGACCGAATTCGTCAAATGACAAGAATAATCAAAGTGATAAAACCAACCAGACAAATCAAAATAGTCTGAATAATAATTCAGATTGTTGAGCATGTTCAAAGTGAATATAAGGTTGGAATTGACCGAATTCCCCAAATGGCATGAATAATCAAAGCGATCAGAGTTATAAAACCAGCCAGACAAATGAAAATAGCCTGAATGTCCAATAATTCAGATTGTTCATCATGTTTAAAGTCAATACAACGTTGGAATTGACCGAATTCGTCAAATGGCATGAATTATCAAAGTGATCAGAGTGATAAAACCAACCAGACAAATGAAAATAGCCTGCATGTCCAGTAATTCAGAATGTTCATCATGTTAAAAGTCAATACAATGTTGGAATTGACCGAATTCGTCAAATGGCATGAATAATCAATGTGATCAGAGTGATAAAACCAACCATACAAATGAAAATAGCCTTCATGTCCAGTAATTCAGAATGTTCATCATGTTAAAAGTCAATACAATGTTGGAATTGACCGAATTCGTCAAATGACAAGAATAATCAAAGTGATCAGAGTGATAAAACCAACCAGACAAATCAAAATAGTATGAATAATAATTCAGATTGTTGAGCATGTTCAAAGTGAATATAACGTTGGAATTGACCGAATTCCCCAAATGGCATGAATAATCAAAGTGATCAGAGTTATAAAACCAGCCAGACAAATGAAAATAGCCTGAATGTCCAATAATTCAGATTGTTCATCATGTTAAAAGTCAATACAACGTTGGAATTGACCGAATTCGTCAAATGACAAAAATAATCAAAGTGATCAGAGTGATAAAACCAGCCAGACAAATGAAAATAGCCTGCATGTCCAGTAATTCAGAATGTTCATCATGTTAAAAGTCAATAAAACGTTGGAATTGACCGAATTCGTCAAATGACAAGAATAATCAAAGTGATAAAACCAACCAGACAAATCAAAATAGTCTGAATAATAATTCAGATTGTTGAGCATGTTCAAAGTGAATATAAGGTTGGAATTGACCGAATTCCCCAAATGGCATGAATAATCAAAGCGATCAGAGTTATAAAACCAGCCAGACAAATGAAAATAGCCTGAATGTCCAATAATTCAGATTGTTCATCATGTTTAAAGTCAATACAACGTTGGAATTGACCGAATTCGTCAAATGGCATGAATTATCAAAGTGATCAGAGTGATAAAACCAACCAGACAAATGAAAATAGCCTGCATGTCCAGTAATTCAGAATGTTCATCATGTTAAAAGTCAATACAATGTTGGAATTGACCGAATTCGTCAAATGGCATGAATAATCAATGTGATCAGAGTGATAAAACCAGCCAAACAAATGAAAATAGCCTGCATGTCCAGTAATTCAGAATGTTCATTATGTTTAACGTCAATATAACGTTGGAATTGACCGAATTCGTCAAATAACAAAAGTAATCAATATGATCAGAGTTATAAAACCAACCATACAAATGAAAATAGCCTGCATGTCCAGTAATTCAGAATGTTCATCATGTTAAAAGTCAATACAACGTTGGAATTGACCGAATTCGTCAAATGACAAGAATAATCAAAGTGATAAAACCAACCAGACAAATCAAAATAGTCTGAATTATAATTCAGATTGTTGAGCATGTTCAAAGTGAATATAACGTTGGAATTGACCGAATTCCCCAAATGGCATGAATAATCAAAGTGATCAGAGTTATAAAACCAGCCAGACAAATGAAAATAGCCTGAATGTCCAACAATTCAGATTGTTCATCATGTTAAAAGTCAATACAACGTTGGAATTGACCGAATTCGTCAAATAACAAAAGTAATCAATATGATCAGAGTTATAAAACCAACCATACAAATGAAAATAGCCTGCATGTCCAGTAATTCAGAATGTTCATCATGTTAAAAGTCAATACAACGTTGGAATTGACCGAATTCGTCAAATGACAAGAATAATCAAAGTGATCAGAGTGATAAAACCAACCAGACAAATCAAAATAGTCTGAATTATAATTCAGATTGTTGAGCATGTTCAAAGTGAATATAACGTTGGAATTGACCGAATTCCCCAAATGGCATGAATAATCAATGTGATCAGAGTGATAAAACCAGCCAGACAAATGAAAATAGCTTGCATGTCCAGTAATTCAGAATGTTCATCATGTTAAAAGTCAATACAACGTTGGAATTGACCGAATTCGTCAAATGACAAGAATAATCAAAGTGATAAAACAAACCAGACAAATCAAAATAGTCTGAATAATAATTCAGATTCTTGAGCATGTTCAAAGTGAATATAAGGTTGGAATTGA
Organism: Hydrotaea cyrtoneurina; assembly: GCA_958296145.1. Lineage (NCBI taxonomy): Eukaryota > Metazoa > Arthropoda > Insecta > Diptera > Muscidae > Hydrotaea > Hydrotaea cyrtoneurina. Next base: position 58,872,241 of record OY282514.1, read on the forward strand.
CCGAATTCCCCAAATGGCATGAATAATCAAAGCGATCAGAGTTATAAAACCAGCCAGACAAATGAAAATAGCCTGAATGTCCAATAATTCAGATTGTTCATCATGTTTAAAGTCAATACAACGTTGGAATTGACCGAATTCGTCAAATGGCATGAATTATCAAAGTGATCAGAGTGATAAAACCAACCAGACAAATGAAAATAGCCTGCATGTCCAATAATTCAGATTGTTCATCATGTTTAAAGTCAATACAACGTTGGAATTGACCGAATTCGTCAAATGGCATGAATTATCAAAGTGATCAGAGTGATAAAACCAACCAGACAAATGAAAATAGCCTGCATGTCCAGTAATTCAGAATGTTCATCATGTTAAAAGTCAATACAATGTTGGAATTGACCGAATTCGTCAAATGGCATGAATAATCAATGTGATCAGAGTGATAAAACCAACCATACAAATGAAAATAGCCTGCATGTCCAGTAATTCAGAATGTTCATCATGTTAAAAGTCAATACAATGTTGGAATTGACCGAATTCGTCAAATGACAAGAATAATCAAAGTGATCAGAGTGATAAAACCAACCAGACAAATCAAAATAGTATGAATAATAATTCAGATTGTTGAGCATGTTCAAAGTGAATATAACGTTGGAATTGACCGAATTCCCCAAATGGCATGAATAATCAAAGTGATCAGAGTTATAAAACCAGCCAGACAAATGAAAATAGCCTGAATGTCCAATAATTCAGATTGTTCATCATGTTAAAAGTCAATACAACGTTGGAATTGACCGAATTCGTCAAATGACAAAAATAATCAAAGTGATCAGAGTGATAAAACCAGCCAGACAAATGAAAATAGCCTGCATGTCCAGTAATTCAGAATGTTCATCATGTTAAAAGTCAATACAACGTTGGAATTGACCGAATTCGTCAAATGACAAGAATAATCAAAGTGATAAAACCAACCAGACAAATCAAAATAGTCTGAATAATAATTCAGATTGTTGAGCATGTTCAAAGTGAATATAAGGTTGGAATTGACCGAATTCCCCAAATGGCATGAATAATCAAAGCGATCAGAGTTATAAAACCAGCCAGACAAATGAAAATAGCCTGAATGTCCAATAATTCAGATTGTTCATCATGTTTAAAGTCAATACAACGTTGGAATTGACCGAATTCGTCAAATGGCATGAATTATCAAAGTGATCAGAGTGATAAAACCAACCAGACAAATGAAAATAGCCTGCATGTCCAGTAATTCAGAATGTTCATCATGTTAAAAGTCAATACAATGTTGGAATTGACCGAATTCGTCAAATGGGATGAATAATCAATGTGATCAGAGTGATAAAACCAACCATACAAATGAAAATAGCCTGCATGTCCAGTAATTCAGAATGTTCATCATGTTAAAAGTCAATACAATGTTGGAATTGACCGAATTCGTCAAATGACAAGAATAATCAAAGTGATCAGAGTGATAAAACCAACCAGACAAATCAAAATAGTATGAATAATAATTCAGATTGTTGAGCATGTTCAAAGTGAATATAACGTTGGAATTGACCGAATTCCCCAAATGGCATGAATAATCAAAGTGATCAGAGTTATAAAACCAGCCAGACAAATGAAAATAGCCTGAATGTCCAATAATTCAGATTGTTCATCATGTTAAAAGTCAATACAACGTTGGAATTGACCGAATTCGTCAAATGACAAAAAAAATCAAAGTCATCAGAGTGATAAAACCAGCCAGACAAATGAAAATAGCCTGCATGTCCAGTAATTCAGAATGTTCATCATGTTAAAAGTCAATACAACGTTGGAATTGACCGAATTCGTCAAATGACAAGAATAATCAAAGTGATAAAACCAACCAGACAAATCAAAATAGTCTGAATAATAATTCAGATTGTTGAGCATGTTCAAAGTGAATATAAGGTTGGAATTGACCGAATTCCCCAAATGGCATGAATAATCAAAGCGATCAGAGTTATAAAACCAGCCAGACAAATGAAAATAGCCTGAATGTCCAATAATTCAGATTGTTCATCATGTTTAAAGTCAATACAACGTTGGAATTGACCGAATTCGTCAAATGGCATGAATTATCAAAGTGATCAGAGTGATAAAACCAACCAGACAAATGAAAATAGCCTGCATGTCCAGTAATTCAGAATGTTCATCATGTTAAAAGTCAATACAATGTTGGAATTGACCGAATTCGTCAAATGGCATGAATAATCAATGTGATCAGAGTGATAAAACCAGCCAGACAAATGAAAATAGCTTGCATGTCCAGTAATTCAGAATGTTCATTATGTTAGAAGTCAATATAACGTTGGAATTGACCGAATTCGTCAAATAACAAAAGTAATCAATATGATCAGAGTTATAAAACCAACCATACAAATGAAAATAGTCTGAATGTCCAATAATTCAGATTGTTCATCATGTTTAAAGTCAACACAACGTTGGAATTGAACGAATTCGTCTAATGGCATGAATAATCAAAGTGATCAGAGTGATAAAACCAACCAGACAAATCAAAATAGCATGCAAGTCCAATAATTCAGAATGTCCATCATGTTAAAAGTCAATATAACGTTGGAATTGACCGAATTCGTTAAATGGCATGAATAATCAAATTGATCAAAGTGATAAAACCAGCCAGACAAATGAAAATAGCCTGCATGTCCAGTAATTCAGAATGTTCATTATGTTTAACGTCAATATAACGTTGGAATTGACCGAATTCGTCAAATAACAAAAGTAATCAATATGATCAGAGTTATAAAACCAACCATACAAATGAAAATAGCCTGCATGTCCAGTAATTCAGAATGTTCATCATGTTAAAAGTCAATACAACGTTGGAATTGACCGAATTCGTCAAATGACAAGAATAATCAAAGTGATCAGAGTGATAAAACCAACCAGACAAATCAAAATAGTCTGAATTATAATTCAGATTGTTGAGCATGTTCAAAGTGAATATAACTTTGGAATTGACCGAATTCCCCAAATGGCATGAATAATCAAAGTGATCAGAGTGATAAAACCAGCCAGACAAATGAAAATAGCCTGCATGTCCAGTAATTCAGAATGTTCATTATGTTTAACGTCAATATAACGTTGGAATTGACCGAATTCGTCAAATAACAAAAGTAATCAATATGATCAGAGTTATAAAACCAACCATACAAATGAAAATAGCCTGCATGTCCAGTAATTCAGAATGTTCATCATGTTAAAAGTCAATACATCGTTGGAATTGACCGAATTCGTCAAATGACAAGAATAATCAAAGTGATCAGAGTGATAAAACCAACCAGACAAATCAAAATAGTCTGAATTATAATTCAGATTGTTGAGCATGTTCAAAGTGAATATAACTTTGGAATTGACCGAATTCCCCAAATGGCATGAATAATCAAAGTGATCAGAGTGATTAAACCAGCCAGACAAATGAAAATAGCCTGCATGTCCAGTAATTCAGAACGTTCATCATGTTAAAAGTCAATACAACGTTGGAATTGACCGAATTCGTCAAATGACAAGAATAATCAAAGTGATAAAACCAACCAGACAAATCAAAATAGTCTGAATAATAATTCAGATTGTTGAGCATGTTCAAAGTGAATATAAGGTTGGAATTGACCGAATTCCCCAAATGGCATGAATAATCAAAGCGATCAGAGTTATAAAACCAGCCAGACAAATGAAAATAGCCTGAATGTCCAATAATTCAGATTGTTCATCATGTTTAAAGTCAATACAACGTTGGAATTGACCGAATTCGTCAAATGGCATGAATTATCAAAGTGATCAGAGTGATAAAACCAACCAGACAAATGAAAATAGCCTGCATGTCCAGTAATTCAGAATGTTCATCATGTTAAAAGTCAATACAATGTTGGAATTGACCGAATTCGTCAAATGGCATGAATAATCAATGTGATCAGAGTGATAAAACCAACCATACAAATGAAAATAGCCTTCATGTCCAGTAATTCAGAATGTTCATCATGTTAAAAGTCAATACAATGTTGGAATTGACCGAATTCGTCAAATGACAAGAATAATCAAAGTGATCAGAGTGATAAAACCAACCAGACAAATCAAAATAGTATGAATAATAATTCAGATTGTTGAGCATGTTCAAAGTGAATATAACGTTGGAATTGACCGAATTCCCCAAATGGCATGAATAATCAAAGTGATCAGAGTTATAAAACCAGCCAGACAAATGAAAATAGCCTGAATGTCCAATAATTCAGATTGTTCATCATGTTAAAAGTCAATACAACGTTGGAATTGACCGAATTCGTCAAATGACAAAAATAATCAAAGTGATCAGAGTGATAAAACCAGCCAGACAAATGAAAATAGCCTGCATGTCCAGTAATTCAGAATGTTCATCATGTTAAAAGTCAATAAAACGTTGGAATTGACCGAATTCGTCAAATGACAAGAATAATCAAAGTGATAAAACCAACCAGACAAATCAAAATAGTCTGAATAATAATTCAGATTGTTGAGCATGTTCAAAGTGAATATAAGGTTGGAATTGACCGAATTCCCCAAATGGCATGAATAATCAAAGCGATCAGAGTTATAAAACCAGCCAGACAAATGAAAATAGCCTGAATGTCCAATAATTCAGATTGTTCATCATGTTTAAAGTCAATACAACGTTGGAATTGACCGAATTCGTCAAATGGCATGAATTATCAAAGTGATCAGAGTGATAAAACCAACCAGACAAATGAAAATAGCCTGCATGTCCAGTAATTCAGAATGTTCATCATGTTAAAAGTCAATACAATGTTGGAATTGACCGAATTCGTCAAATGGCATGAATAATCAATGTGATCAGAGTGATAAAACCAGCCAGACAAATGAAAATAGCCTGCATGTCCAGTAATTCAGAATGTTCATTATGTTTAACGTCAATATAACGTTGGAATTGACCGAATTCGTCAAATAACAAAAGTAATCAATATGATCAGAGTTATAAAACCAACCATACAAATGAAAATAGCCTGCATGTCCAGTAATTCAGAATGTTCATCATGTTAAAAGTCAATACAACGTTGGAATTGACCGAATTCGTCAAATGACAAGAATAATCAAAGTGATAAAACCAACCAGACAAATCAAAATAGTCTGAATTATAATTCAGATTGTTGAGCATGTTCAAAGTGAATATAACGTTGGAATTTACCGAATTCCCCAAATGGCATGAATAATCAAAGTGATCAGAGTTATAAAACCAGCCAGACAAATGAAAATAGCCTGAATGTCCAACAATTCAGATTGTTCATCATGTTAAAAGTCAATACAACGTTGGAATTGACCGAATTCGTCAAATAACAAAAGTAATCAATATGATCAGAGTTATAAAACCAACCATACAAATGAAAATAGCCTGCATGTCCAGTAATTCAGAATGTTCATCATGTTAAAAGTCAATACAACGTTGGAATTGACCGAATTCGTCAAATGACAAGAATAATCAAAGTGATCAGAGTGATAAAACCAACCAGACAAATCAAAATAGTCTGAATTATAATTCAGATTGTTGAGCATGTTCAAAGTGAATATAACGTTGGAATTGACCGAATTCCCCAAATGGCATGAATAATCAATGTGATCAGAGTGATAAAACCAGCCAGACAAATGAAAATAGCTTGCATGTCCAGTAATTCAGAATGTTCATCATGTTAAAAGTCAATACAACGTTGGAATTGACCGAATTCGTCAAATGACAAGAATAATCAAAGTGATAAAACAAACCAGACAAATCAAAATAGTCTGAATAATAATTCAGATTGTTGAGCATGTTCAAAGTGAATATAAGGTTGGAATTGACCGAATTCCCCAAATGGCATGAATAATCAAAGCGATCAGAGTTATAAAACCAGCCAGACAAATGAAAATAGCCTGAATGTCCAATAATTCAGATTGTTCATCATGTTTAAAGTCAATACAACGTTGGAATTGACCGAATTCGTCAAATGGCATGAATTATCAAAGTGATCAGAGTGATAAAACCAACCAGACAAATGAAAATAGCCTGCATGTCCAATAATTCAGATTGTTCATCATGTTTAAAGTCAATACAACGTTGGAATTGACCGAATTCGTCAAATGGCATGAATTATCAAAGTGATCAGAGTGATAAAACCAACCAGACAAATGAAAATAGCCTGCATGTCCAGTAATTCAGAATGTTCATCATGTTAAAAGTCAATACAATGTTGGAATTGACCGAATTCGTCAAATGGCATGAATAATCAATGTGATCAGAGTGATAAAACCAACCATACAAATGAAAATAGCCTGCATGTCCAGTAATTCAGAATGTTCATCATGTTAAAAGTCAATACAATGTTGGAATTGACCGAATTCGTCAAATGACAAGAATAATCAAAGTGATCAGAGTGATAAAACCAACCAGACAAATCAAAATAGTATGAATAATAATTCAGATTGTTGAGCATGTTCAAAGTGAATATAACGTTGGAATTGACCGAATTCCCCAAATGGCATGAATAATCAAAGTGATCAGAGTTATAAAACCAGCCAGACAAATGAAAATAGCCTGAATGTCCAATAATTCAGATTGTTCATCATGTTAAAAGTCAATACAACGTTGGAATTGACCGAATTCGTCAAATGACAAAAATAATCAAAGTGATCAGAGTGATAAAACCAGCCAGACAAATGAAAATAGCCTGCATGTCCAGTAATTCAGAATGTTCATCATGTTAAAAGTCAATACAACGTTGGAATTGACCGAATTCGTCAAATGACAAGAATAATCAAAGTGATAAAACCAACCAGACAAATCAAAATAGTCTGAATAATAATTCAGATTGTTGAGCATGTTCAAAGTGAATATAAGGTTGGAATTGACCGAATTCCCCAAATGGCATGAATAATCAAAGTGATCAGAGTGATAAAACCAACCAGACAAATGAAAATAGCCTGCATGTCCAGTAATTCAGAATGTTCATCATGTTAAAAGTCAATACAATGTTGGAATTGACCGAATTCGTCAAATGGGATGAATAATCAATGTGATCAGAGTGATAAAACCAACCATACAAATGAAAATAGCCTGCATGTCCAGTAATTCAGAATGTTCATCATGTTAAAAGTCAATACAATGTTGGAATTGACCGAATTCGTCAAATGACAAGAATAATCAAAGTGATCAGAGTGATAAAACCAACCAGACAAATCAAAATAGTATGAATAATAATTCAGATTGTTGAGCATGTTCAAAGTGAATATAACGTTGGAATTGACCGAATTCCCCAAATGGCATGAATAATCAAAGTGATCAGAGTTATAAAACCAGCCAGACAAATGAAAATAGCCTGAATGTCCAATAATTCAGATTGTTCATCATGTTAAAAGTCAATACAACGTTGGAATTGACCGAATTCGTCAAATGACAAAAAAAATCAAAGTCATCAGAGTGATAAAACCAGCCAGACAAATGAAAATAGCCTGCATGTCCAGTAATTCAGAATGTTCATCATGTTAAAAGTCAATACAACGTTGGAATTGACCGAATTCGTCAAATGACAAGAATAATCAAAGTGATAAAACCAACCAGACAAATCAAAATAGTCTGAATAATAATTCAGATTGTTGAGCATGTTCAAAGTGAATATAAGGTTGGAATTGACCGAATTCCCCAAATGGCATGAATAATCAAAGCGATCAGAGTTATAAAACCAGCCAGACAAATGAAAATTGCCTGAATGTCCAATAATTCAGATTGTTCATCATGTTTAAAGTCAATACAACGTTGGAATTGACCGAATTCGTCAAATGGCATGAATTATCAAAGTGATCAGAGTGATAAAACCAACCAGACAAATGAAAATAGCCTGCATGTCCAGTAATTCAGAATGTTCATCATGTTAAAAGTCAATACAATGTTGGAATTGACCGAATTCGTCAAATGGCATGAATAATCAATGTGATCAGAGTGATAAAACCAGCCAGACAAATGAAAATAGCTTGCATGTCCAGTAATTCAGAATGTTCATTATGTTAAAAGTCAATATAACGTTGGAATTGACCGAATTCGTCAAATAACAAAAGTAATCAATATGATCAGAGTTATAAAACCAACCATACAAATGAAAATAGTCTGAATGTCCAATAATTCAGATTGTTCATCATGTTTAAAGTCAACACAACGTTGGAATTGAACGAATTCGTCTAATGGCATGAATAATCAAAGTGATCAGAGTGATAAAACCAACCAGACAAATGAAAATAGCATGCAAGTCCAATAATTCCGAATGTCCATCATGTTAAAAGTCAATATAACGTTGGAATTGACCGAATTCGTTAAATGGCATGAATAATCAAATTGATCAAAGTGATAAAACCAGCCAGACAAATGAAAATAGCCTGCATGTCCAGTAATTCAGAATGTTCATTATGTTTAACGTCAATATAACGTTGGAATTGACCGAATTCGTCAAATAACAAAAGTAATCAATATGATCAGAGTTATAAAACCAACCATACAAATGAAAATAGCCTGCATGTCCAGTAATTCAGAATGTTCATCATGTTAAAAGTCAATACAACGTTGGAATTGACCGAATTCGTCAAATGACAAGAATAATCAAAGTGATCAGAGTGATAAAACCAACCAGACAAATCAAAATAGTCTGAATTATAATTCAGATTGTTGAGCATGTTCAAAGTGAATATAACTTTGGAATTGACCGAATTCCCCAAATGGCATGAATAATCAAAGTGATCAGAGTTATAAAACCAGCCAGACAAATGAAAATAGCCTGAATGTCCAACAATTCAGATTGTTCATCATGTTAAAAGTCAATACAACGTTGGAATTGACCGAATTCGTCAAATAACAAAAGTAATCAATATGATCAGAGTTATAAAACCAACCATACAAATGAAAATAGCCTGCATGTCCAGTAATTCAGAATGTTCATCATGTTAAAAGTCAATACAACGTTGGAATTGACCGAATGGGTCAAATGACAAGAATAATCAAAGTGATCAGAGTGATAAAACCAACCAGACAAATCAAAATAGTCTGAATTATAATTCAGATTGCTGAGCATGTTCAAAGTGAATATAACGTTGGAATTGACCGAATTCCCCAAATGGCATGAATAATCAATGTGATCAGAGTGATAAAACCAGCCAGACAAATGAAAATAGCTTGCATGTCCAGTAATTCAGAATGTTCATCATGTTAAAAGTCAATACAACGTTGGAATTGACCGAATTCGTCAAATGACAAGAATAATCAAAGTGATAAAACAAACCAGACAAATCAAAATAGTCTGAATAATAATTCAGATTGTTGAGCATGTTCAAAGTGAATATAAGGTTGGAATTGACCGAATTCCCCAAATGGCATGAATAATCAAAGCGATCAGAGTTATAAAACCAGCCAGACAAATGAAAATAGCCTGAATGTCCAATAATTCAGATTGTTCATCATGTTTAAAGTCAATACAACGTTGGAATTGACCGAATTCGTCAAATGGCATGAATTATCAAAGTGATCAGAGTGATAAAACCAGCCAGACAAATGAAAATAGCTTGCATGTCCAGTAATTCAGAATGTTCATTATGTTAAAAGTCAATATAACGTTTTATTTGACCGAATTCGTCAAATAACAAAAGTAATCAATATGATCAGAGTTATAAAACCAACCATACAAATGAAAATAGTCTGAATGTCCAATAATTCAGATTGTTCATCATGTTTAAAGTCAACACAACGTTGGAATTGAACGAATTCGTCTAATGGCATGAATAATCAAAGTGATCAGAGTGATAAAACCAACCAGACAAATCAAAATAGCATGCAAGTCCAATAATTCAGAATGTCCATCATGTTAAAAGTCAATATAACGTTGGAATTGACCGAATTCGTTAAATGGCATGAATAATCAAAGTGATCAAAGTGATAAAACCAGCCAGACAAATGAAAATAGCTTGCATGTCCAGTAATTCAGAATGTTCATTATGTTTAACGTCAATATAACGTTGGAATTGACCGAATTCGTCAAATAACAAAAGTAATCAATATGATCAGAGTTATAAAACCAACCATACAAATGAAAATAGCCTGCATGTCCAGTAATTCAGAATGTTCATCATGTTAAAAGTCAATACAACGTTGGAATTGACCGAATTCGTCAAATGACAAGAATAATCAAAGTGATCAGAGTGATAAAACCAACCAGACAAATCAAAATAGTCTGAATTATAATTCAGATTGTTGAGCATGTTCAAAGTGAATATAACGTTGGAATTGACCGAATTCCCCAAATGGCATGAATAATCAAAGCGATCAGAGTTATAAAACCAGCCAGACAAATGAAAATAGCCTGAATGTCCAATAATTCAGATTGTTCATCATGTTTAAAGTCAATACAACGTTGGAATTGACCGAATTCGTCAAATGGCATGAATTATCAAAGTGATCAGAGTTATAAAACCAGCCAGACAAATGAAAATAGCCTGAATGTCCAACAATTCAGATTGTTCATCATGTTAAAAGTCAATACAACGTTGGAATTGACCGAATTCGTCAAATGACAAAAATAATCAAAGTGATCAGAGTGATTAAACCAGCCAGACAAATGAAAATAGCCTGCATGTCCAGTAATTCAGAGTGTTCATCATGTTAAAAGTCAATACAACGTTGGAATTGACCGAATTCGTCAAATGACAAGAATAATCAAAGTGATAAAACCAACCAGACAAATCAAAATAGTCTGAATAATAATTCAGATTGTTGAGCATGTTCAAAGTGAATATAAGGTTGGAATTGACCGAATTCCCCAAATGGCATGAATAATCAAAGCGATCAGAGTTATAAAACCAGCCAGACAAATGAAAATAGCCTGAATGTCCAATAATTCAGATTGTTCATCATGTTTAAAGTCAATACAACGTTGGAATTGACCGAATTCGTCAAATGGCATGAATTACCAAAGTGATCAGAGTGATAAAACCAACCAGACAAATGAAAATAGCCTGCATGTCCAGTAATTCAGAATGTTCATCATGTTAAAAGTCAATACAACGTTGGAATTGACCGAATTCGTCAAATGGCATGAATTACCAAAGTGATCAGAGTGATAAAACCAACCAGACAAATGAAAATAGCCTGCATGTCCAGTAATTCAGAATGTTCATCATGTTAAAAGTCAATACAACGTTGGAATTGACCGAATTCGTCAAATGACAAGAATAATCAAAGTGATAAAACCAACCAGACAAATCAAAATAGTCTGAATAATAATTCAGATTGTTGAGCATGTTCAAAGTGAATATAAGGTTGGAATTGACCGAATTCCCCAAATGGCATGAATAATCAAAGCGATCAGAGTTATAAAACCAGCCAGACAAATGAAAATAGCCTGAATGTCCAATAATTCAGATTGTTCATCATGTTTAAAGTCAATACAACGTTGGAATTGACCGAATTCGTCAAATGGCATGAATTACCAAAGTGATCAGAGTGATAAAACCAACCAGACAAATGAAAATAGCCTGCATGTCCAGTAATTCAGAATGTTCATCATGTTAAAAGTCAATACAATGTTGGAATTGACCGAATTCGTCAAATGGCATGAATAATCTATGTGATCAGAGTGATAAAACCAGCCAGACAAAATAGCTTGCATGTCCAGTAATTCAGAATGTTCATTATGTTAAAAGTCAATATAACGTTGGAATTGACCGAATTCGTCAAATAACAAAAGTAATCAATATGACCAGAGTTATAAAACCAACCATACAAATGAAAATAGCCTGCATGTCCTGTAATTCAGAATGTTCATCATGTTAAAAGTCAATACAATGTTGGAATTGACCGAATTCGTCAAATGACAAGAATAATCAAAGTGATCAGAGTGATAAAACCAACCAGACAAATCAAAATAGTCTGAATAATAATTCAGATTGTTGAGCATGTTCAAAGTGAATATAACGTTGGAATTGACCGAATTCCCCAAATGGCATGAATAATCAAAGTGATCAGAGTTATAAAACCAGCCAGACAAATGAAAATAGCCTGAATGTCCAATAATTCAGATTGTTCATCATGTTAAAAATCAATACAACGTTGGAATTGACCGAATTCGTCAAATGACAAAAATAATCAAAGTGATCAGAGTGATAAAACCAGCCAGACAAATGAAAATAGCCTGCATGTCCAGTAATTCAGAATGTTCATCATGTTAAAAGTCAATACAACGTTGGAATTGACCGAATTCGTCAAATGACAAGAATAATCAAAGTGAAAAAACCAACCAGACAAATCAAAATAGTCTGAATAATAATTCAGATTGTTGAGCATGTTCAAAGTGAATATAAGGTTGGAATTGACCGAATTCCCCAAATGGAATGAATAATCAAAGCGATCAGAGTTATAAAACCAGCCAGACAAATGAAAAAAGCCTGAATGTCCAATAATTCAGATTGTTCATCATGTTTAAAGTCAATACAACGTTGGAATTGACCGAATTCGTCAAATGACAAAAATAATCAGAGTGATAAAACCAACCATACAAATGAAAATAGCCTGCATGTCCAGTAATTCAGAATGTTCATCATGTTAAAAGTCAATATAACGTTGGAATTAACCGACTTCCTCAAATGGCAAGAGTAATCAATATGATCAGAGTTATAAAACCAACCAGACAAATGAAAATAGCCTGCATGTCCAGTAATTCAGAATGCTCATCATGTTAAAAGTCAATACAACGTTGGAATTGACCGAAAACGTCAAATGGCACGAATAATCAAACTGATCAGAGTGATAAAACCAACCAGACAAATCAAAATAGCCTGCATGTCCAGTAATTCAGAATGCCCATCATGTTAAAAGTCAATATAACGTTGGAATTGACCGAATTCGTCAAATAACAAGAGTAATCAATATGATCAGAGATATAAAACCAACCAGACAAATCAAAATAGCCTGCATGTCCAGTAATTCAGAATGTTCATCATGTTAAAACTCAATACAACGTTGGAATTGACGGAATTCTCAAATGACAAGAATAATCAAAGTGATCAGAGTTATAAAACTAGCCGGACAAATGAAAATAGCCTGCATGTCCAGTAATTCAGAATGTTCATCATGTTAAAAGTCAATACAACGTTGGAATTGACCGAATTCGTCAAATGGCATGAATAATCAAAGTGATCAGAGTGATAAAACCAGCCAGACAAATGAAAATAGCCTGCATGTCCAGTAATTCAGAATGTTTATCATGTTAAAAGTCAATATAACGTTGGAATTGACCGAATTCGTCAAATAACAATAGTAATCAATATGATCAGAGTTATAAAACCAATCATACAAATGAAAATAGCCTGCATGTCCAGTAATCCAGAATGTTCATCATGTTAAAAGTCAATACAACGTTGGAATTGACCGAATTCGTCAAATGACAAGAATAATCAAAGTGATCAGAGTGATAAAACCAACCAGACAAATCAAAATAGTCTGAATGTCCAATAATTCAGATTGTTGAGCATGTTCAAAGTGAATATAACGTTGGAATTGACCGAATTCCCCAAATGGCATGAATAATCAAAGTGATCAGAGTTATAAAACCAGCCAGACAAATGAAAATAGCCTGAATGTCCAATAATTCAGATTGTTCAGCATGTTCAAAGTGAATATAACGTTGGAATTGACCGAATTCGTCAAATGGCATGAATAATCAAAGTGATCATAGTGATAAAACCAACCAGACAAATCAAAATAGCCTGCATGTCCAGTAATTCAGAATGGCCATCATATTAAAAGTCAATACAACGTTGGAATTGACCGAAAACGTCAAATGGCACGAATAATCAAACTGATCAGAGTGATAAAACCAACCAGACAAATCAAAATAGTCTGAATGTACAATAATTCAGATTGTTGAGCATGTTCAAAGTCAATACAACGTTGGAATTGACCGAATTCGTCAAACAACAAGAGTAATCAATATGATCAGAGTTATAAAACCAACCAGAGAAATGAAAATAGCCTGCATGTCCAGTAATTCAGAATGTTCAGCATGTTAAAAGTCAATATAACGTTGGTATTGACCGAATTCGTCAAATGGCAAGAGTAATCAATATGATCAGAGATATAAAACCAACCAGACAAATCAAAATAGACTGCATGTCCAGTAATTCAGAATGCCCATCATGTTAAAAGTCAATATAACGTTGGAATTGACCGAATTCGTCAAATAACAAGAGTAATCAATATGATCAGAGATATAAAACCAACCAGACAAATCAAAATAGCCTGCATGTCCAGTAATTCAGAATGTTCATCATGTTAAAACTCAATACAACGTTGGAATTGACCGAATTCGTCAAATGGCATGAATTATCAAAGTGATCAGAGTGATAAAACCAACCAGACAAATGAAAATAGCATGCATGTCCAGTAATTCAGAATGTCCATCATGTTAAAAGTCAATACAACGTTGGAATTGACCGAAAACGTCAAATGGCACGAATAATCAAACTGATCAGAGTGATAAAACCAACCAGACAAATCAAAATAGCCTGCATGTCCAGTAATTCAGAATGTTCATCATGTTAAAAGTCAATACAACGTTGGAATTGACCGAAAACGTCAAATGGCACGAATAATCAAACTGATCAGAGTGATAAAACCAACCAGACAAATCAAAATAGCCTGCATGTCCAGTAATTCAGAATGCCCATCATGTTAAAAGTCAATATAACGTTGGAATTGACCGAATTCGTCAAATAACAAGAGTAATAAATATGATCAGAGATATAAAACCAACCAGACAAATCAAAATAGCCTGCATGTCCAGTAATTCAGAATGTTCATCATGTTAAAACTCAATACAACGTTGGAATTGACCGAATTCGTCAAATGGCATGAATTATCAAAGTGATCAGAGTGATAAAACCAACCAGACAAATGAAAATAGCATGCATGTCCAGTAATTCAGAATGTCCATCATGTTAAAAGTCAATATAACGTTGGAATTGACCGAATTTGTTAAATGGCATGAATAATCAAAGTGATCAGAGTGATAAAACCAACCAGACAAATCAAAATAGTCTGAATGTCCAATAATTCAGATTGTTCATCATGTTTAAAGTCAATACAACGTTGGAATTGACCGAATTCGTCAAATGACAAGAATAATCAAAGTGATCAGACTGATAAAACCAACCAGACAAATGAAAATAGCCTGAATGTCCAATAATTCAGATTGTTCAGCATGTTCAAAGTGAATATAACGTTGGAATTGACCGAATTCGTCAAATGACAAAAATAATCAGAGTGATAAAACCAACCATACAAATGAAAATAGCCTGCATGTCCAGTAATTCAGAATGTTCATCATGTTAAAAGTCAATATAACGTTGGAATTAACCGACTTCCTCAAATGGCAAGAGTAATCAATATGATCAGAGTTATAAAACCAACCAGACAAATGAAAATAGCCTGCATGTCCAGTAATTCAGAATGCTCATCATGTTAAAAGTCAATACAACGTTGGAATTGACCGAAAACGTCAAATGGCACGAATAATCAAACTGATCAGAGTGATAAAACCAACCAGACAAATCAAAATAGCCTGCATGTCCAGTAATTCAGAATGCCCATCATGTTAAAAGTCAATATAACGTTGGAATTGACCGAATTCGTCAAATAACAAGAGTAATCAATATGATCAGAGATATAAAACCAACCACACAAATCAAAATAGCCTGCATGTCCAGTAATTCAGAATGTTCATCATGTTAAAACTCAATACAACGTTGGAATTGACCGAATTCTCAAATGACAAGAATAATCAAAGTGATCAGAGTTATAAAACTAGCCGGACAAATGAAAATAGCCTGCATGTCCAGTAATTCAGAATGTTCATCATGTTAAAAGTCAATACAACGTTGGAATTGACCGAATTCGTCAAATGGCATGAATAATCAAAGTGATCAGAGTGATAAAACCAGCCAGACAAATGAAAATAGCCTGCATGTCCAGTAATTCAGAATGTTTATCATGTTAAAAGTCAATATAACGTTGGAATTGACCGAATTCGTCAAATAACAATAGTAATCAATATGATCAGAGTTATAAAACCAATCATACAAATGAAAATAGCCTGCATGTCCAGTAATCCAGAATGTTCATCATGTTAAAAGTCAATACAACGTTGGAATTGACCGAATTCGTCAAATGACAAGAATAATCAAAGTGATCAGAGTGATAAAACCAACCAGACAAATCAAAATAGTCTGAATGTCCAATAATTCAGATTGTTGAGCATGTTCAAAGTGAATATAACGTTGGAATTGACCGAATTCCCCAAATGGCATGAATAATCAAAGTGATCAGAGTTATAAAACCAGCCAGACAAATGAAAATAGCCTGAATGTCCAATAATTCAGATTGTTCAACATGTTCAAAGTGAATATAACGTTGGAATTGACCGAATTCGTCAAATGGCATGTATAATCAAAGTGATCACAGTGATAAAACCAACCAGACAAATCAAAATAGCCTGCATGTCCAGTAATTCAGAATGGCCATCATATTAAAAGTCAATACAACGTTGGAATTGACCGAAAACGTCAAATGGCACGAATAATCAAACTGATCAGAGTGATAAAACCAACCAGACAAATCAAAATAGTCTGAATGTACAATAATTCAGATTGTTGAGCATGTTCAAAGTCAATACAACGTTGGAATAGACCGAATTCGTCAAACAACAAGAGTAATCAATATGATCAGAGTTATAAAACCAACCAGAGAAATGAAAATAGCCTGCATGTCCAGTAATTCAGAATGTTCAGCATGTTAAAAGTCAATATAACGTTGGTATTGACCGAATTCGTCAAATGGCAAGAGTAATCAATATGATCAGAGTTATAAAACCAACCAGACAAATGAAAATAGCCTGCATGTCCAGTAATTCAGAATGTTCATCATGTTAAAAGTCAATACAACGTTGGAATTGACCGAAAACGTCAAATGGCACGAATAATCAAACTGATCAGAGTGATAAAACCAACCAGACAAATCAAAATAGCCTGCATGTCCAGTAATTCAGAATGTCCATCATGTTAAAAGTCAATATAACGTTGGAATTGACCGAATTCGTCAAATAACAAGTGTAGTCAATATGATCAGAGTTATAAAACCAACCAGACAAATCAAAATAGCCTGCATATCCAGTAATTCAGAATGTTCATCATGTTAAAACTCAATATAACGTTGGAATTGACCGAATTCGTCAAATGGCAAGAGTAATCAATATGATCAGAGTTATAAAACCAACCAGACAAATGAAAATAGCCTGCATGTCCAGTAATTCAGAATGTTCAGCATGTTAAAAGTCAATATAACGTTGGAATTGACCGAATTCGTCAAATGGCAAGAGTAATCAATATGATCAGAGTTATAAAACTAGCCGGACAAATGAAAATTGCCTGCATGTCCAGTAATTCAGAATGTTCATCATGTTAAAAATCAATACAACGTTGGAATTGACCGAATTCGTCAAATGACAAGAATAATCAAAGTGATCAGACTGATAAAACCAACCAGACAAATGAAAATAGCCTGAATGTCCAATAATTCAGATTGTTCAGCATGTTCAAAGTGAATATAACGTTGGAATTGACCGAATTCGTCAAATGACAAAAATAATCAGAGTGATAAAACCAACCATACAAATGAAAATAGCCTGCATGTCCAGTAATTCAGAATGTTCATCATGTTAAAAGTCAATATAACGTTGGAATTAACCGACTTCCTCAAATGGCAAGAGTAATCAATATGATCAGAGTTATAAAACCAACCAGACAAATGAAAATAGCCTGCATGTCCAGTAATTCAGAATGCTCATCATGTTAAAAGTCAATACAACGTTGGAATTGACCGAAAACGTCAAATGGCACGAATAATCAAACTGATCAGCCTGCATGTCCAGTAATTCAGAATGTCCATCATGTTAAAAGTCAATATAACGTTGGAATTGACCGAATTCGTCAAATAACAAGTGTAGTCAATATGATCAGAGTTATAAAACCAACCAGACAAATCAAAATAGCCTGCATATCCAGTAATTCAGAATGTTCATCATGTTAAAACTCAATATAACGTTGGAATTGACCGAATTCGTCAAATGGCAAGAGTAATCAATATGATCAGAGTTATAAAACCAACCAGACAAATGAAAATAGCCTGCATGTCCAGTAATTCAGAATGTTCAGCATGTTAAAAGTCAATATAACGTTGGAATTGACCGAATTCGTCAAATGGCAAGAGTAATCAATATGATCAGAGTTATAAAACTAGCCGGACAAATGAAAATTGCCTGCATGTCCAGTAATTCAGAATGTTCATCATGTTAAAAATCAATACAACGTTGGAATTGACCGAATTCGTCAAATGACAAGAATAATCAAAGTGATCAGACTGATAAAACCAACCAGACAAATGAAAATAGCCTGAATGTCCAATAATTCAGATTGTTCAGCATGTTCAAAGTGAATATAACGTTGGAATTGACCGAATTCGTCAAATGACAAAAATAATCAGAGTGATAAAACCAACCATACAAATGAAAATAGCCTGCATGTCCAGTAATTCAGAATGTTCATCATGTTAAAAGTCAATATAACGTTGGAATTAACCGACTTCCTCAAATGGCAAGAGTAATCAATATGATCAGAGTTATAAAACCAACCAGACAAATGAAAATAGCCTGCATGTCCAGTAATTCAGAATGCTCATCATGTTAAAAGTCAATACAACGTTGGAATTGACCGAAAACGTCAAATGGCACGAATAATCAAACTGATCAGAGTGATAAAACCAACCAGACAAATCAAAATAGCCTGCATGTCCAGTAATTCAGAATGCCCATCATGTTAAAAGTCAATATAACGTTGGAATTGACCGAATTCGTCAAATAACAAGAGTAATCAATATGATCAGAGATATAAAACCAACCAGACAAATCAAAATAGCCTGCATGTCCAGTAATTCAGAATGTTCATCATGTTAAAACTCAATACAACGTTGGAATTGACCGAATTCTCAAATGACAAGAATAATCAAAGTGATCAGAGTTATAAAACTAGCCGGACAAATGAAAATAGCCTGCATGTCCAGTAATTCAGAATGTTCATCATGTTAAAAGTCAATACAACGTTGGAATTGACCGAATTCGTCAAATGGCATGAATAATCAAAGTGATCAGAGTGATAAAACCAGCCAGACAAATGAAAATAGCCTGCATGTCCAGTAATTCAGAATGTTTATCATGTTAAAAGTCAATATAACGTTGGAATTGACCGAATTCGTCAAATAACAATAGTAATCAATATGATCAGAGTTATAAAACCAATCATACAAATGAAAATAGCCTGCATGTCCAGTAATCCAGAATGTTCATCATGTTAAAAGTCAATACAACGTTGGAATTGACCGAATTCGTCAAATGACAAGAATAATCAAAGTGATCAGAGTGATAAAACCAACCAGACAAATCAAAATAGTCTGAATGTCCAATAATTCAGATTGTTGAGCATGTTCAAAGTGAATATAACGTTGGAATTGACCGAATTCCCCAAATGGCATGAATAATCAAAGTGATCAGAGTTATAAAACCAGCCAGACAAATGAAAATAGCCTGAATGTCCAATAATTCAGATTGTTCAGCATGTTCAACGTGAATATAACGTTGGAATTGACCGAATTCGTCAAATGGCATGAATAATCAAAGTGATCAGAGTGATAAAACGAACCAGACAAATCAAAATAGCCTGCATGTCCAGTAATTCAGAATGGCCATCATATTAAAAGTCAATACAACGTTGGAATTGACCGAAAACGTCAAATGGCACGAATAATCAAACTGATCAGAGTGATAAAACCAACCAGACAAATCAAAATAGTCTGAATGTACAATAATTTAGATTGTTGAGCATGTTCAAAGTCAATACAACGTTGGAATTGACCGAATTCGTCAAACAACAAGAGTAATCAATATGATCAGAGTTATAAAACCAACCAGAGAAATGAAAATAGCCTGCATGTCCAGTAATTCAGAATGTTCAGCATGTTAAAAGTCAATATAACGTTGGTATTGACCGAATTCGTCAAATGGCAAGAGTAATCAATATGATCAGAGTTATAAAACCAACCAGACAAATGAAAATAGCCTGCATGTCCAGTAATTCAGAATGTTCATCATGTTAAAAGTCAATACAACGTTGGAATTGACCGAAAACGTCAAATGGCACGAATAATCAAACTGATCAGAGTGATAAAACCAACCAGACAAATCAAAATAGCCTGCATGTCCAGTAATTCAGAATGTCCATCATGTTAAAAGTCAATATAACGTTGGAATTGACCGAATTCGTCAAATAACAAGAGTAGTCAATATGATCAGAGTTATAAAACCAACCAGACAAATCAAAATAGCCTGCATATCCAGTAATTCAGAATGTTCATCATGTTAAAACTCAATATAACGTTGGAATTGACCGAATTCGTCAAATGGCAAGAGTAATCAATATGATCAGAGTTATAAAACCAACCAGACAAATGAAAATAGCCTGCATGTCCAGTAATTCAGAATGTTCAGCATGTTAAAAGTCAATATAACGTTGGAATTGACCGAATTCGTCAAATGGCAAGAGTAATCAATATGATCAGAGTTATAAAACTAGCCGGACAAATGAAAATAGCCTGCATGTCCAGTAATTCAGAATGTTCATCATGTTAAAAATCAATATAACGTTGGAATTGACCGAATTCGTCAAATGGCATGAATAATCAAAGTGATCAGAGTGATAAAACCAACCCGACAAATCAAAATAGCATGTATGTCCAGTAATTCAGATTGTTCATCATGTTTAAAGTTAATACAACGTTGGAATTGACCGAATTCGTCAAATGGCATGAATAATCAAAGTGATCAGAGTTATAAAACCAACCATACAAATGAAAATAGCCTGCATGTCCATTAAATCAGAATGTCCATCATGTTAAAAGTCAATACAACGTTGGAATTGACCGAATTCGTCAAATGGCATGAATAATCAAAGTGATCAGAGTGATAAAACCAACCAGACAAATCAAAATAGTCTGAATGTCCAATAATTCAGATTGTTCATCATGTTAAAAGTCAATACAACGTTGGAATTGACCGAATTCGTCAAATGGCATGAATAATCAAAGTGATCAGAGTTATAAAACCAACCAGAGAAATCAAAAATAGCCTGCATGTCCAGTAATTCAGAATGCTCATCATGTTAAAAGTCAATACAACGTTGGAATTGACCGAAAACGTCAAATGGCACGAATAATCAAACTGATCAGAGTGATAAAACCAACCAGACAAATCAAAATAGCCTGCATGTCCAGTAATTCAGAATGTTCATCATGTTAAAAGTCAATATAACTTTGGAATTGACCGAATTCGTCAATTAACAAGAGTAATCAATATGATCAGAGTTATAAAACCAACCAGACAAATCAAAATAGCCTGCATGTCCAGTAATTCAGAATGTTCATCATGTTAAAACTCAATACAACGTTGGAATTGACCGAATTCGTCAAATGACAAGAATAATCAAAGTGATCAGAGTGATAAAACCAACCAGACAAATCAAAATAGCCTGCATGTCCAGTAATTCAGAATGTCCATCATGCTAAAAGTCAATATAACGTTGGAATTGACCGAATTCGTCAAATGACAAGAATAATCAAAGTGATCAGAGTGATAATACCAACCAGACAAATCAAAGTAGCCTGAATGTCCAATAATTCAGATTGTTCAGCATGTTCAAAGTGAATATAACGTTGGAATTGACCGAATTCGTCAAATGACAAGAATATTCAAAGTGATCAGAGTGATAAAACCAGCCAGACAAATGAAAATAGCCTGCATGTCCAGTAATATAACGTTGGAATTGACCGAATTCGTCAAATAACAAGAGTAATCAATATGATCAGAGTTATAAAACCAACCATACAAATGAAAATAGCCTGCATGTCCAGTAATTCAGATTGTTCATCATGTTAAAAGTCAATATAACGTTGGAATTGACCGAATTCGTCAAATAACAAGAGTAATCAAAGTGATCAGAGTGATAAAACCAGCCAGACAAATGAAAATAGCCTGCATGTCCAGTAATTCAGATTGTTCATCATGTTAAAAGTCAATATAACGTTGGAATTGACCGAATTCGTCAAATAACAAGAGTAATCAAAGTGATCAGAGTGATAAAACCAACCAGACAAATCAAAGTAGCCTGAATGTCCAATAATTCAGATTGTTCAGCATGTTCAAAGTGTATATAACGTTGGAATTGACCGAATTCGTCAAATGACAGGAATAATCAAAGTGATCATAGTAATAAAACCAACCAGACAAATGAAAATAGTCTGAATGTCCAATAATTCAGAATGTCCATCATGTTAAAAGTCAATATAACGTTGGAATTGACCGAATTCGTCAAATAACAAGAGTAATCAGAGTGATAAAACCAGCCAGACAAATGAAAATAGCCTGCATGTCCAGTAATATAACGTTGGAATTGACCGAATTCGTCAAATAACAAGAGTAATCAATATGATCAGAGTTATAAAACCAACCAAACAAATGAAAATAGCCTGCATGTCCAGTAATTCAGATTGTTCATCATGTTAAAAGTCAATATAACGTTGGAATTGACCGAATTCGTCAAATAACAAGAGTAATCAAAGTGATCAGAGTGATAAAACCAACCAGACAAATCAAAGAAGCCTGAATGTCCAATAATTCAGATTGTTCAGCATGTTCAAAGTGAATATAACGTTGTAATTGACCGAATTCGTCAAATGACAGGAATAATCAAAGTGATCATAGTAATAAAACCAACCAGACAAATGAAAATAGTCTGAATGTCCAATAATTCAGAATGTCCATCATGTTAAAAGTCAATATAACGTTGGAATTGACCGAATTCGTCAAATAACAAGAGTAATCAAAGTGATCAGAGTGATAAAACCAGCCAGACAAATGAAAATAGCCTGCATGTCCAGTAATATAACGTTGGAATTGACCGAAAACGTCAAATGGCACGAATAATCAAACTGATCAGAGTGATAAACCAAACAGACAAATCAAAATAGCCGGCATGTCCAGTAATTCAGAATGTCCATCATGTAAAAAGTCAATATAACGTTGGAATTTGCCGAATTCGTCAATTAACAAAGTAATCAAAGTGATCAGAGTGATAAAACCAACCAGACAAATCAAAGTAGCCTGAATGTCCAATAATTCAGATTGTTCAGCATGTTCAAAGTGAATATAACGTTGGAATTGACCGAATTCGTCAAATGACAAGAGAAATGAATATGATGAGAGTTATAAAACCAACCGGACAAATGAAAATAGCCTGCATGTCCAGTAATTCAGAATGTTCATCATGTTAAAAGTCAATATAACGTTGGAATTGACCGAATTCGTCAAATAGCAAGAGTAATCAAAGTGATCAGAGTGATAAAACCAGCCAGACAAATGAAAATAGCCTGCATGTCCAGTAATATAACGTTGGAATTGACCGCATTCGTCAAATACCAAGAGTAATCAATATGATCAGAGTTATAAAACCAACCATACAAATGAAAATAGACTGCATGTCCAGTAATTCAGATTGTTCATCATGTTTAAAGTGAATATAACGTTGGAATTGACCGAAAACGTCAAATGGCACGAATAATCAAACTGATCAGAGTGATAAAACCAACCAGACAAATGAAAATAGCCTGCATGTCCAGTAATTCAGAATGTTCATCATGTTCAAAGTGAATACAACGTTGGAATTGACCGAAAACGTCAAATGGAACGAATAATCAAACTGATCAGAGTGATAAAACCAACCAGACAAATCAAAATAACCTGCATGTCCAGTAATTCAGAATGTTCATCATGTTCAAAGTGAATACAACGTTGGAATTGACCGAAAACGTCAAATGGAACGAATAATCAAACTGATCAGAGTGATAAAACCAACCAGACAAATCAAAATAGCCTGCATGTCCAGTAATTCAGAATGTTCATCATGTTCAAAGTGAATACAACGATGGAATTGACCGAAAACGTCAAATGGAACGAATAATCAAACTGATCAGAGTGATAAAACCAGCCAGACAAATGAAAATAGCCTGCATGTCCAGTAATATAACGTTGGAATTGACCGAATTCGTCAAATACCAAGAGTAATCAATATGATCAGAGTTATAAAACCAACCATACAAATGAAAATAGACTGCATGTCCAGTAATTCAGATTGTTCATCATGTTTAAAGTGAATATAACGTTGGAATTGACCGAATTCGTCAAATGGCATGAATAATCAAAGTGATCAGAGTGACAAAATCAACCAGACAAATGAAAATAGCCTGCATGTCCAGTAATTCAGAATGTTCATCATGTTCAAAGTGAATACAACGTTGGAATTGACCGAAAACGTCAAATGGCACGAATAATCAAACTGATCAGAGTGATAAAACCAACCAGACAAATGAAAATAGCCTGCATGTCCAGTAATATAACGTTGGAATTGACCGCATTCGTCAAATACCAAGAGTAATCAATATGATCAGAGTTATAAAACCAACCATACAAATGAAAATAGACTGCATGTCCAGTAATTCAGATTGTTCATCATGTTTAAAGTGAATATAACGTTGGAATTGACCGAAAACGTCAAATGGCACGAATAATCAAACTGATCAGAGTGATAAAACCAACCAGACAAATGAAAATAGCCTGCATGTCCAGTAATTCAGAATGTTCATCATGTTCAAAGTGAATACAACGTTGGAATTGACCGAATTCGTCAAATGGCATGAATAATCAAAGTGATCAGAGTGACAAAATCAACCAGACAAATGAAAATAGCCTGCATGTCCAGTAATTCAGAATGTTCATCATGTTCAAAGTGAATACAACGTTGGAATTGACCGAATTCGTCAAATACCAAGAGTAATCAAAGTGATCAGAGTGATAAAACCAACCAGACAAATCAAAGTAGCCTGAATGTCCAATAATTCAGATTGTTCAGCATGTTCAAAGTGTATATAACGTTGGAATTGACCGAATTCGTCAAATAACAAGAGTAATCAAAGTGATCAGAGTGATAAAACCAGCCAGACAAATGAAAATAGCCTGCATGTCCAGTAATTCAGATTGTTCATCATGTTAAAAGTCAATATAACGTTGGAATTGACCGAATTCGTCAAATAACAAGAGTAATCAAAGTGATCAGAGTGATAAAACCAACCAGACAAATCAAAGTAGCCTGAATGTCCAATAATTCAGATTGTTCAGCATGTTCAAAGTGTATATAACGTTGGAATTGACCGAATTCGTCAAATGACAGGAATAATCAAAGTGATCATAGTAATAAAACCAACCAGACAAATGAAAATAGTCTGAATGTCCAATAATTCAGAATGTCCATCATGTTAAAAGTCAATATAACGTTGGAATTGACCGAATTCGTCAAATAACAAGAGTAATCAGAGTGATAAAACCAGCCAGACAAATGAAAATAGCCTGCATGTCCAGTAATATAACGTTGGAATTGACCGAATTCGTCAAATAACAAGAGTAATCAATATGATCAGAGTTATAAAACCAACCAAACAAATGAAAATAGCCTGCATGTCCAGTAATTCAGATTGTTCATCATGTTAAAAGTCAATATAACGTTGGAATTGACCGAATTCGTCAAATAACAAGAGAGTAATCAAAGTGATCAGAGTGATAAAACCAACCAGACAAATCAAAGAAGCCTGAATGTCCAAAGTGATCAGAGTGATAAAACCAACCAGACAAATCAAAGAAGCCTGAATGTCCAATAATTCAGATTGTTCAGCATGTTCAAAGTGAATATAACGTTGTAATTGACCGAATTCGTCAAATGAGAGGAATAATCAAAGTGATCATAGTAATAAAACCAACCAGACAAATGAAAATAGTCTGAATGTCCAATAATTCAGAATGTCCATCATGTTAAAAGTCAATATAACGTTGGAATTGACCGAATTCGTCAAATAACAAGAGTAATCAAAGTGATCAGAGTGATAAAACCAGCCAGACAAATGAAAATAGCCTGCATGTCCAGTACTATAACGTTGGAATTGACCGAAAACGTCAAATGGCACGAATAATCAAACTGATCAGAGTGATAAACCAAACAGACAAATCAAAATAGCCTGCATGTCCAGTAATTCAGAATGTCCATCATTTAAAAAGTCAATATAACGTTGGAATTTGCCGAATTCGTCAATTAACAAAGTAATCAAAGTGATCAGAGTGATAAAACCAACCACACAAATCAAAGTAGCCTGAATGTCCAATAATTCAGATTGTTCAGCATGTTCAAAGTGAATATAACGTTGGAATTGACCGAATTCGTCAAATGACAAGAGAAATCAATATGAGGAGAGTTATAAAACCAACCGGACAAATGAAAATAGCCTGCATGTCCAATAATTCAGAATGTTCATCATGTTAAAAGTCAATATAACGTTGGAATTGACCGAATTCGTCAAATAGCAAGAGTAATCAAAGTGACCAGAGTGATAAAACCAGCCAGACAAATGAAAATAGCCTGCATGTCCAGTAATATAACGTTGGAATTGACCGCATTCATCAAATACCAAGAGTAATCAATATGATCAGAGTTATAAAACCAACCATACAAATGAAAATAGTCTGAATGTCCAATAATTCAGATTGTTCATCATGTTAAAAGTCAATATAACGTTGGAATTAACTGAATTCGTCAAATAACAAGAGTAATCAATATGATCAGAGTTATAAAACCAACCATACAAATGAAAATATCCTGCATGTCCAGTAATTCAGAATGTTCATCATGTTAAAAGTCAATACAACGTTGGAATTGACCGAATTCGTCAAATGGCATGAATAATCAAAGTAATCAGAGTGATAAAACCAGCCAGACAAATGAAAATGGCCTGCATGTTCAGTAATTCAGAATGTCCATCATGTTAAAAGTCAATATAACGTTGGAATTGACCGAATTCGTCAAATGACAAGAATAATCAAAGTGATCAGAGTGGTAAAACCAACCAGACAAATCAAAATAGTCTGAATGTCCAATAATTCAGATTGTTCATCATGTTTAAAGTGAATATAACGTTGGAATTGACCGAATTCGTCAAATGTCATGAATAATCAAAGTGATCAGAGTGATAAAACCAGCCAGACAAATCAAAATAGTCTGAATGTCCAATAATTCAGATTGTTCATCATGTTTAAAGTGAATATAACGTTGGAATTGACCGAATTCGTCAAATAACAAGAGTAATCAAACTGATCAGAGTGATAAAACCAACCAGACAAATGAAAATAGCCTGCATGTCCAGTAATTCAGAATGTTCATCATGTTCAAAGTGAATACAACGTTGGAATTGACCGAAAACGTCAAATGGAACGAATAATCAAACTGATCAGAGTGATAAAACCAACCAGACAAATCAAAATAACCTGCATGTCCAGTAATTCAGAATGTTCATCATGTTCAAAGTGAATACAACGTTGGAATTGACCGAAAACGTCAAATGGAACGAATAATCAAACTGATCAGAGTGATAAAACCAACCAGACAAATCAAAATAGCCTGCATGTCCAGTAATTCAGAATGTTCATCATGTTCAAAGTGAATACAACGATGGAATTGACCGAAAACGTCAAATGGAACGAATAATCAAACTGATCAGAGTGATAAAACCAGCCAGACAAATGAAAATAGCCTGCATGTCCAGTAATATAACGTTGGAATTGACCGAATTCGTCAAATACCAAGAGTAATCAATATGATCAGAGTTATAAAACCAACCATACAAATGAAAATAGACTGCATGTCCAGTAATTCAGATTGTTCATCATGTTTAAAGTGAATATAACGTTGGAATTGACCGAATTCGTCAAATGGCATGAATAATCAAAGTGATCAGAGTGACAAAATCAACCAGACAAATGAAAATAGCCTGCATGTCCAGTAATTCAGAATGTTCATCATGTTCAAAGTGAATACAACGTTGGAATTAACCGAAAACGTCAAATGGCACGAATAATCAAACTGATCAGAGTGATAAAACCAACCAGACAAATGAAAATAGCCTGCATGTCCAGTAATTCAGAATGTTCAAAGTGAATACAACGTTGGAATTGACCGAAAACGTCAAATGGAACGAATAATCAAACTGATCAGAGTGATAAAACCAACCAGACAAATCAAAATAGCCTGCATGTCCAGTAATTCAGAATGTCCATCATGTTAAAAGTCAATATAACGTTGGAATTGACCGAATATAAAACCAACCAGACAAATCAAAATAGCCTGCATGTCCAGTAATTAAGAATGTTCATCATGTTAAAACTCAATACAACGTTGGAATTGACCGAATTCGTCAAATGACAAGAATAATCAAAGTGATCAGAGTGATAAAACCAACCAGACAAGTCAAAGTAGCCTTAATGTCCATAATTCAGATTGTTCAGCATGTTCAAAGTGAATATAACGTTGGAATTGACCGAATTCGTCAAATGACAAGAATATTCAAAGTGATCAGAGTGATAAAACCAGCCAGACAAATGAAAATAGCCTGCATGTCCAGTAATTCAGAATGTTCATCCTGTTAAAACTCAATACAACGTTGGAATTGACCGAAAACGTCAAATAACAAGAGTAATCAAAGTGATCAGAGTGATAAAACCAACCAGACAAATCAAAATAGTCTGAATGTCCAATAATTCAGATTGTTCATCATGTTTAAAGTCAATACAACGTTGGAATTGACCGAATTCGTCTAATGACATGAATAATCAAAGTGATCAGAATGATAAAACCAACCAGACAAATCAAAATAGCATGCATGTCCAATAATTCAGAATGTCCATCATGTTAAAAGTCAATATAACGTTGTAATTGACCGAATTCGTTAAATGGCATGAAAAATCAAAGTGATCAAAGTGATAAAACCAGCCAGACAAATGAAAATAGCCTGCATGTCCAGTAATTCAGAATGTTCATCATGTTAAAAGTCAATACAACGTTGGAATTGACCGAATTCGTCAAATAACAAGAGTAATCAATATGATCAGAGTTATAAAACCAACCGGACAAATGAAAATAGCCTGCATGTCCAGTAATTCAGAATGTTCATCATGTTAAAAGTCAATATAACGTTGGAATTGACCGAATTCGTCAAATAGCAAGAGTAATCAAAGTGATCAGAGTGATAAAACGAGCCAGACAAATGAAAATAGCCTGCATGTCCAGTAATATAACGTTGGAATTGACCGAATTCGTCAAATACCAAGAGTAATCAATATGATCAGAGTTATAAAACCAACCATACAAATGAAAAAAGACTGCATGTCCAGTAATTCAGATTGTTCATCATGTTTAAAGTGAATATAACGTTGGAATTGACCAAATTCGTCAAATTGCATGAATAATCAAAGTGATCAGAGTGATAAAACCAACCAGACAAATCAAAATAGTCTGAATGTCCAATAATTCAGATTGTTCATCATGTTTAAAGTGAATATAACGTTGGAATTGACCGAATTCGTCAAATGGCATGAATAATCAAAGTGATTAGAGTGACAAAACCAACCAGACAAATGAAAATAGCCTGCATGTCCAGTAATTCAGTATGTTCTTCATGTTCAAAGTGAATACAACGTTGGAATTGACCGAAAACGTCAAATGGCACGTATAATCAAACTGATCAGAGTGATAAAACCAACCAGACAAATGAAAATAGCCTGCATGTCCAGTAATTCAGAATGTTCATCATATTCAAAGTGAATACAACGTTGGAATTGACCGAAAACGTCAAATGGCACGAATAATCAAACTGATCAGAGTGATAAAACCAACCAGACAAATCAAAATAGCCTGCATGTCCAGTAATTCAGAATGTCCATCATGTTAAAAGTCAATATAACGTTGGAATTGACCGAATATAAAACCAACCAGACAAATCAAAATAGCCTGCATGTCCAGTAATTAAGAATGTTCATCATGTTAAAACTCAATACAATGTTGGAATTGACCGAATTCGTCAAATGACAAGAATAATCAAAGTGATCAGAGTGATAAAACCAACCAGACAAATAAAAGTAGCCTGAATGTCCATAATTCAGATTGTTCATCATGTTTAAAGTCAATACAACGTTGGAATTGACCGAATTCGTCAAATGACAAGAATATTCAAAGTGATCAGAGTGATAAAACCAGCCAGACAAATGAAAATAGCCTGCATGTCCAGTAATTCAGAATGTTCATCCTGTTAAAACTCAATACAACGTTGGAATTGACCGAAAACGTCAAATAACAAGAGTAATCAAAGTGATCAGAGTGATAAAACCAACCAGACAAATCAAAATAGTCTGAATGTCCAATAATTCAGATTGTTCATCATGTTTAAAGTCAATACAACGTTGGAATTGACCGAATTCGTCTAATGACATGAATAATCAAAGTGATCAGAATGATAAAACCAACCAGACAAATCAAAATAGCATGCATGTCCAATAATTCAGAATGTCCATCATGTTAAAAGTCAATATAACGTTGTAATTGACCGAATTCGTTAAATGGCATGAATAATCAAAGTGATCAAAGTGATAAAACCAGCCAGACAAATGAAAATAGCCTGCATGTCCAGTAATTCAGAATGTTCATCATGTTAAAAGTCAATACAACGTTGGAATTGACCGAATTCGTCAAATGGCATGAATAATCAATGTGATCAGAGTGATAAAACCAGCCAGACAAATGAAAATAGCCTGCATGTCCAGTAATTCAGAATGTTCATTATGTTAAAAGTCAATATAACGTTCGAATTGACCGAATTCGTCAAATAACAAGAGTAATCAAAGTGATCAGAGTGATAAAACCAACCAGACAAATCAAAATAGTCTGAATGTCCAATAATTCAGATTGTTCATCATGTTTAAAGTCAATACAACGTTGGAATTGACCGAATTCGTCTAATGACATGAATAATCAAAGTGATCAGAATGATAAAAAAAACCAGACAAATCAAAATAGCATGCATGTCCAATAATTCAGAATGTCCATCATGTTAAAAGTCAATACAACGTTGGAATTGACCGAATTCGTCAAATGGCATGAATAATCAATGTGATCAGAGTGATAAAACCAGCCAGACAAATGAAAATAGCCTGCATGTCCAGTAATTCAGAATGTTCATCATGTTAAAAGTCAATACAACGTTGGAATTGACCGAATTCGTCAAATGACAAGAATAATCAAAGTGATCAGAGTGATAAAACCAACCAGACAAATCAAAATAGCATGCATGTCCAGTAATTCAGATTGTCCATCATGTTAAAAGTCAATATAACGTTGGAATTGACCGAATTCGTCAAATAACAAAAGTAATCAATATGATCAGAGTTATAAAACTAACCATACAAATGAGAATAGCCTGCATGTCCAGTAATTCGGAATGTTCATCATGTTAAAAGTCAATACAACGTTGGAATTGACCGAATTCGTCAAATGGCATGAATAATCAATGTGATCAGAGTGATAAAACCAGCCAGACAAATAAAAATAGCCTGCATGTCCAGTAATTCAGAATGTTCATGTTAAAAGTCAATACAACGTTGGAATTGACCGAATTCGTCAAATGGCATGAATAATCAATGTGATCAGAGTGATAAAACCAGCCAGACAAATGAAAATAGCCTGCATGTCCAGTAATTCAGAATGTTTATTATGTTAAAAGTCAATATAACGTTGGAATTGACCGAATTCGTCAAATAACAAAAGTAATCAATATGATCAGAGTTATAAAACCAACCATACAAATGAAAATAGCCTGCATGTCCAGTAATTCAGAATGTTCATCATGTTTAAAGTTAATACAACGTTGGAATTGACCGAATTCGTCAAATGGCATGAATAATCAAAGTGATCAGAGTTATAAAACCAACCATACAAATGAAAATAGCCTGCATGTCCAGTAATTCAGAATGTTCATCATGTTAAAAGCCAATACAACGTTGGAATTGACCGAATTCGTCAAATGACAAGAATAATCAAAGTGATCAGAGTGATAAAACCAATCAGACAAATCAAAATAGTCTGAATAATAATTCAGATTGTTGAGCATGTTCAAAGTGAATATAACGTTGGAATTGACCGAATTCCCCAAATGGCATGAATAATCAAAGTGATCAGAGTTATAAAACCAGCCACACAAATGAAAATAGCCTGAATGTCCAATTATTCAGATTGTTCAGCATGTTCAAAGTGAATATAACGTTGGAATTGGCCGAATTCGTCAAATGACAAAAATAATCAATGTGATCAGAGTGATAAAACCAGCCAGACAAATGAAAATAGCCTGCATGTCCAGTAATTCAGAATGTTCATTATGTTAAAAGTCAATATAACGTTGGAATTGACCGAATTCGTCAAATAACAAAAGTAATCAATATGATCAGAGTGATAAAACCAACCCGACAAATCAAAATAGCATGTATGTCCAGTAATTCAGATTGTTCATCATGTTTAAAGTTAATACAACGTTGGAATTGACCGAACTCGTCAAATGGCATGAATAATCAAAGTGATCAGAGTTATAAAACCAACCATACAAACGAAAATAGCCTGCATGTCCAGTAATTCAGAATGTTCATCATGTTAAAAGCCAATACAACGTTGGAATTGACCGAATTCGTCAAATGACAAGAATAATCAAAGTGATCAGAGTGATAAAACCAATCAGACAAATCAAAATAGTCTGAATAATAATTCAGATTGTTGAGCATGTTCAAAGTGAATATAACGTTGGAATTGACCGAATTCCCCAAATGGCATGAATAATCAAAGTGATCAGAGTTATAAAACCAGCCAGACAAATCAAAATAGCCTGAATGTCCAATAATTCAGATTGTTCAGCATGTTCAAAGTGAATATAACGTTGGAATTGGCCGAATTCGTCAAATGACAAAAATAATAAAAGTGATCAGAGTGATAAAACCAGCCAGACAAATGAAAATAGCCTGCATGTCCAGTAATTCAGAATGTCCATCATGTAAAAAGTCAATATAACGTTGGAATTGACCGAATTCGTCAAATAACAAGAGTAATCAAAGTGATCAGAGTGATAAAACCAACCAGACAAATCAAAGTAGCCTGAATGTCCAATAAGTCAGATTGTTCGGCATGTTCAAAGTGAATATAACGTTGGAATTGACCGAAAACGTCAAATGGCACGAATAATCAAACTGATCAGAGTGATAAAACCAACCAGACAAATCAAAATAGCCTGCATGTCCAGTAATTCAGAATGTCCATCATGTAAAAAGTCAATATAACGTTGGAATTGACCGAATTCGTCAAATAACAAGAGTAATCAAAGTGATCAGAGTGATAAAACCAACCAGACAAATGAAAATAGTCTGAATGTCCAATAATTCAGAATGTCCATCATGTTAAAAGTAAAGTTAACGTTGGAATTGACCGAATTCGTCAAATAACAAGAGTAATCAAAGTGATCAGAGTGATAAAACCAGCCAGACAAATGAAAATAGCCTGCATGTCCAGTAATATAACGTTGGAATTGACCGGAAACGTCAAATGGCACGAATAATCAAACTGATCAGAGTGATAAAACCAACCAGACAAATCAAAATAGCCTGCATGTCCAGTAATTCAGAATGTCCATCATGTAAAAAGTCAATATAACGTTGGAATTGACCGAATTCGTCAAATGACAGGAATAATCAAAGTGATCATAGTAATAAAACCAACCAGACAAATGAAAATAGTCTGAATGTCCAATAATTCAGAATGTCCATCATGTTAAAAGTAAAGTTAACGTTGGAATTGACCGAATTCGTCAAATAACAAGAGTAATCAAAGTGATCAGAGTGATAAAACCAGCCAGACAAATGAAAATAGCCTGCATGTCCAGTAATATAACGTTGGAATTGACCGGAAACGTCAAATGGCACGAATAATCAAACTGATCAGAGTGATAAAACCAACCAGACAAATCAAAATAGCCTGCATGTCCAGTAATTCAGAATGTCCATCATGTAAAAAGTCAATATAACGTTGGAATTTGCCGAATTCGTCAATTAACAAGAGTAATCAAAGTGATCAGAGTGATAAAACCAACCAGACAAATCAAAGTAGCCTGAATGTCCAATAATTCAGATTGTACAGCATGTTCAAAGTGAATATAACGTTGGAATTGACCGAATTCGTCAAATGACAGGAATAATCAAAGTGATCATAGTAATAAAACCAACCAGACAAATGAAAATGGTCTGAATGTCCAATAATTCAGAATGTCCATCATGTTAAAAATCAATATAACGTTAGAATTGACCGAATTCGTCAAATAACAAGAGTAATCAATATGATCAGAGTTATAAAACCAACCGGACAAATGAAAATAGCCTGCATGTCCAGTAATTCAGAATGTTCATCATGTTAAAAGTCAATATAACGTTGGAATTGGCCGAATTCATCAAATAACAAGAGTAATCAAAGTGATCAGAGTGATAAAACCAGCCAGACAAATGAAAATAGCCTGCATGTCCAGTAATCTAACGTTGGAATTGACCGAATTCGTCAAATAACAAGAGTAATCAATATGATCAGAGTTATAAAACCAACCATACAAATGAAAATAGCCTGCATGTCCAGTAATTCAGATTGTTCATCATGTTTAAAGTGATTATAACGTTGGAATTGACCAAATTCGTCAAATTGCATGAATAATCAAAGTGATCAGAGTGATAAAACCAACCAGACAAATCAAAATAGTCTGAATGTCCAATAATTCAGATTGTTCATCATGTTTAAAGTGAATATAACGTTGGAATTGACCGAATTCGTCAAATGGCATGAATAATCAAAGTGATCAGAGTGACAAAACCAGCCAGACAAATGAAAATAGCCTGCATGTCCAGTAATTCAGAATGTTCATCATGTTAAAAGTCAATATAACGTTGGAGTTGACCGAAAACGTCAAATTGCACGAATAATCAAACTGATCAGAGTGATAAAACCAACCAGACAAATAAAAGTAGCCTGAATGTCCAATAATTCAGATTGTTCAGCATGTTCAAAGTGAATATAACGTTGGAATTGACCGAATTCGTCAAATGACAAGAATATTCAAAGTGATCAGAGTGATAAAACCAGCCAGACAAATGAAAATAGCCTGCATGTCCAGTAATTCAGAATGTTCAGCATGTTAAAAGTCAATATAACATTGGAATTGACCGAATTCGTCAAATGGCAAGAGTAATCAATATGATCAGAGTTATAAAACCAACCAGACAAATGAAAATAGCCTGCATGTCCAGTAATTCAGAATGTTCATCATGTTCAAAGTGAATACAACGTTGGAATTGACCGAAAACGTTAAATGGCACGAATAATCAAACTGATCAGAGTGATAAAACCAACCAGACAAATCAAAATAGCCTGCATGTCCAGTAATTCAGAATGTCCATCATGTTAAAGGTCAATATAATGTTGGAATTGACCGAATTCGTCAAATAACAAGAGTAATCAATATGATCAGAGTTATAAAACCAACCAGACAAATCACAGTAGCCTGAATGTCCAATAATTCAGATTGTTCAGCATGTTCAAAGTGAATATAACGTTGGAATTGACCGAATTCGTCAAATGACAAGAATATTCAAAGTGATCAGAGTGATAAAACCAGCCAGACAAATGAAAATAGCCTGCATGTCCAGTAATTCAGAATGTTCATCCTGCTAAAACTCAATACAACGTTGGAATTGACCGAAAACGTCAAATAACAAGAGTAATCAAAGTGATCAGAGTGATAAAACCAACCAGACAAATCAAAATAGTCTGAATGTCCAATAATTCAGATTGTTCATCATGTTTATAGTCAATACAACGTTGGAATTGACCGAATTCGTCTAATGACATGAATAATCAAAGTTATCAGAGTGATAAACCAACCAGACAAATCAAAATAGCATGCATGTCCAATAATTCAGAATGTCCATCATGTTAAAAGTCAATATAACGTTGGAATTGACAGAATTCGTTAAATGGCATGAATAATCAAAGTGATAAAACCAGCCAGACAAATGAAAATAGCCTGCATGTCCAGTAATTCAGAATGTTCATCATGTTTAAAGTCAATACAACGTTGGAATTGACCGAATTCGTCAAATGGCATGAATAATCAATGTGATCAGAGTGATAAAACCAGCCAGACAAATGAAAATAGCCTGCATGTCCAGTAATTCAGAATGTTCATTATGTTAAAAGTCAATATAACGTTGGAATTGACCGAATTCGTCAAATAACAAAAGTAATCAATATGATCAGGGTTATAAAACCAACCATACAAATGAAAATAGCCTGCATGTCCAGTAATTCAGAATGTTCATCATGTTAAAAGTCAATACAACGTTGGAATTGACCGAATTCGTCAAATGACAAGAATAATCAAAGTGATCAGAGTGATAAAACCAACCAGACAAATGAAAATAGCCTGCATGTCCAGTAATTCAGAATGTTCATTATGTTAAAAGTCAATATAACGTTGGAATTGACCGAATTCGTCAAATAACAAAAGTAATCAATATGATCAGAGTTATAAAACCAACCATACAAATGAAAATAGCCTGCATGTCCAGTAATTCAGAATGTTCATCATGTTAAAAGTCAATACAACGTTGGACTTGACCGAATTCGTCAAATGGCATGAATAATCAATGTGATCAGAGTGATAAAACCAGCCAGACAAATGAAAATAGCCTGCATGTCCAGTAATTCAGAATGTTCATCATGTTAAAAGTCAATACATCGTTGGAATTGACCGAATTCGTCAAATGGCATGAATAATCAATGTGATCAGAGTGATAAAACCAGCCAGACAAATGAAAATAGCCTGCATGTCCAGTAATTCAGAATGTTCATTATGTTAAAAGTCAATATAACGTTGGAATTGACCGAATTCGTCAAATTGCATGAATAATGAAAGTGATCAGAGTGATAAAACCAACCAGACAAATCAAAATAGTCTGAATGTCCAAAAATTCAGATTGTTCATCATGTTTAAAGTGAATATAACGTTGGAATTGACCGAATTCGTCAAATGGCATGAATAATCAAAGTGATCAGAGTGACAAAACCAGCCAGACAAATGAAAATAGCCTGCATGTCCAGTAATTCAGAATGTTCATCATGTTAAAAGTCAATATAACGTTGGAGTTGGCCGAAAACGTCAAATTGCTCGAATAATCAAACTGATCAGAGTGATAAAACCAACCATACAAATGAAAATAGCCTGCATGTCCAGTAATTCAGAATGTTCATCATGTTAAAAGTCAATATAACGTTGGAATTGACCGAATTCGTCAAATAACAAAAGTAATCAATATGATCAGAGTTATAAAACCAACCATACAAATGAAAATAGCCTGCATGTCCAGTAATTCAGAATGTTCATCATGTTAAAAGTGAATATAACGTTGGAATTGACCGAATTCCCCAAATGGCATGAATAATCAAAGTGATCAGAGTTATAAAACCAGCCAGACAAATGAAATTAGCCTGCATGTCCAGTAATTCAGAATGTTCATTATGTTAAAAGTCAATATAACGTTGGAATTGACCGAATTCGTCAAATAACAAAAGTAATCAATATGATCAGAGTTATAAAACCAACCATACAAATGAAAATAGCCCGCATGTCCAGTAATTCAGAATGTTCATCATGTTAAAAGTGAATATAACGTTGGAATTGACCGAATTCCCCAAATGGCATGAATAATCAATGTGATCAGAGTGATAAAACCAGCCAGACAAATGAAAATAGCCTGCATGTCCAGTAATTCAGAATGTTCATTATGTTAAAAGTCAATATAACGTTGGAATTGACCGAATTCGTCAAATAACAAAAGTAATCAATATGATCAGGGTTATAAAACCAACCATACAAATGAAAATAGCCTGCATGTCCAGTAATTCAGAATGTTCATCATGTTAAAAGTCAATACAACGTTGGAATTGACCGAATTCGTCAAATGACAAGAATAATCAAAGTGATCAGAGTGATAAAACCAACCAGACAAATGAAAATAGCCTGCATGTCCAGTAATTCAGAATGTTCATTATGTTAAAAGTCAATATAACGTTGGAATTGACCGAATTCGTCAAATAACAAAAGTAATCAATATGATCAGAGTTATAAAACCAACCATACAAATGAAAATAGCCTGCATGTCCAGTAATTCAGAATGTTCATCATGTTAAAAGTCAATACAACGTTGGACTTGACCGAATTCGTCAAATGGCATGAATAATCAATGTGATCAGAGTGATAAAACCAGCCAGACAAATGAAAATAGCCTGCATGTCCAGTAATTCAGAATGTTCATCATGTTAAAAGTCAATACAACGTTGGAATTGACCGAATTCGTCAAATGGCATGAATAATCAATGTGATCAGAGTGATAAAACCAGCCAGACAAATGAAAATAGCCTGCATGTCCAGTAATTCAGAATGTTCATTATGTTAAAAGTCAATATAACGTTGGAATTGACCGAATTCGTCAAATTGCATGAATAATGAAAGTGATCAGAGTGATAAAACCAACCAGACAAATCAAAATAGTCTGAATGTCCAAAAATTCAGATTGTTCATCATGTTTAAAGTGAATATAACGTTGGAATTGACCGAATTCGTCAAATGGCATGAATAATCAAAGTGATCAGAGTGACAAAACCAGCCAGACAAATGAAAATAGCCTGCATGTCCAGTAATTCAGAATGTTCATCATGTTAAAAGTCAATATAACGTTGGAATTGACCGAATTCGTCAAATAACAAAAGTAATCAATATGATCAGAGTTATAAAACCAACCATACAAATGAAAATAGCCTGCATGTCCAGTAATTCAGAATGTTCATCATGTTAAAAGTGAATATAACGTTGGAATTGACCGAATTCCCCAAATGGCATGAATAATCAAAGTGATCAGAGTTATAAAACCAGCCAGACAAATGAAATTAGCCTGCATGTCCAGTAACTCAGAATGTTCATTATGTTAAAAGTCAATATAACGTTGGAATTGACCGAATTCGTCAAATAACAAAAGTAATCAATATGATCAGAGTTATAAAACCAACCATACAAATGAAAATAGCCCGCATGTCCAGTAATTCAGAATGTTCATCATGTTAAAAGTGAATATAACGTTGGAATTGACCGAATTCCCCAAATGGCATGAATAATCAAAGTGATCAGAGTTATAAAACCAGCCAGACAAATGAAAATAGCCTGAATGTCCAATTATTCAGATTGTTCATCATGTTTAAAGTGATTATAACGTTGGAATTGACCAAATTCGTCAAATTGCATGAATAATCAAAGTGATCAGAGTGATAAAACCAACCAGACAAATCAAAATAGTCTGAATGTCCAATAATTCAGATTATTCATCATGTTTAAAGTGAATATAACGTTGGAATTGACCGAATTCGTCAAATGACAAGAATAATCAAAGTGATCAGAGTGATAAAACCAACCAGACAAATCAAAATAGCATGCATGTCCAGTAATTCAGAATGTCCATCATGTTAAAAGTCAATATAACGTTTGAATTGACCGAATTCGTCAAATAACAAAAGTAATCAATATGATCAGAGTTATAAAACTAACCATACAAATGAAAATAGCCTGCATGTCCAGTAATTCAGAATGTTCATCATGTTAAAAGTCAATACAACGTTGGAATTGACCGAATTCGTCAAATGGCATGAATCATCAATGTGATCAGAGTGATAAAACCAGCCAGACAAATGAAAATAGCCTGCATGTCCAGTAATTCAGAATGTTCATCATGTTAAAAGTCAATACAACGTTGGAATTGACCGAATTCGTCAAATGGCATAAATAATCAATGTGATCAGAGTGATAAAACCAGCCAGACAAATGAAAATAGCCTGCATGTCCAGTAATTCAGAATGTTCATTATGTTAAAAGTCAATATAACGTTGGAATTGACCGAATTCGTCAAATAACAAAAGTAATCAATATGATCAGAGTTATAAAACCAACCATACAAATGAAAATAGCCTGCATGTCCAGTAATTCAGAATGTTCATCATGTAAAAAGTCAATTCAACGTTGGAATTGACCGAATTCGTCAAATGACAAGAATAATCAAAGTGATCAGAGTGATAAAACCAACCAGACAAATCAAAATAGCATGCATGTCCAGTAATTCAGAATGTCCATCATGTTAAAAGTCAATACAACGTTGGAATTGACCGAATTCGTCAAATGGCATGAATAATCAATGTGATCAGAGTGATAAAACCAGCCAGACAAATGAAAATAGCCTGCATGTCCAGTAATTCAGAATGTTCATTATGTTAAAAGTCAATATAACGTTGGAATTGACCGAATTCGTCAAATAACAAAAGTAGTCAATATGATCAGAGTTATAAAACCAACCATACAAATGAAAAAAGTCTGAATGTCCAATAATTCAGATTGTTCATCATGTTTAAAGTCAATACAACGTTGGAATTGACCGAATTCGCCTAATGACATGAATAATCAAAGTGATCAGAGTGATAAAACCAACCAGACAAATCAAAATAGCATGCATGTCCAATAATTCAGAATGTCCATCACGTTAAAAGTCAATATAACGTTGGAATTGACCGAATTCGTTAAATGGCATGAATAATCAAAGTGATAAAACCAGCCAGACAAATGAAAATAGCCTGCATGTCCAGTAATTCAGAATGTTCATCATGTTAAAAGTCAATACAACGTTGGAATTGACCGAATTCGTCAAATGGCATGAATAATCAATATGATCAGAGTGATAAAACCAGCCAGACAAATGAAATTAGCCTGCATGTCCAGTTATTCAGAATGTTCATCATGTTAAAAGTCAATACAACGTTGGAATCGACCGAATTCGTCAGATAACAAGAGTAATCAATATGATCAGAGTTATTAAACCAACCATACAAATGAAAATATCCTGCATGTCCAGTAATTCAGAATGTTCATCATGTTAAAAGTCAATACAACGTTGGAATTGACAGAAAACTTCAAATGGCACGAATAATCAAACTGATCAGAGTGATAAAACCAACCAGACAAATCAAAATAGCCTGCATGTCCAGTAATTCAGAATGTCCATCATGTTAAAAGTCAATATAACGTTGGAATTGACCGAATTCGTCAAATGGCATGAATAATCAATGTGATCAGAGTGATAAAACCAGCCAGACAAATGAAAATAGCCTGCATGTCCAATAATTCAGATTGTTCATCATGTTTAAAGTCAATACAACGTTGGAATTGACTGAATTCGTCAAATGGCATGAATAATCAAAGTGATAAAACCAGCCAGACAAATGAAAATAGGCTGCATGTCCAGTAATTCAGAATGTTCATCATGTTAAAAGTCAATACAACGTTGGAATTGACCGAATTCGTCAAATGGCATGAATAATCAATGTGATCAGAGTGATAAAACCAACCATACAAATGAAAATAGCCTGCATGTCCAGTAATTCAGAATGTTCATCATGTTAAAAGTCAATATAACGTTGGAATTGACCGAATTCGTCAAATAACAAAAGTAATCAATATGATCAGAGTTATAAAACCAACCATACAAATGAAAATAGCCTGCATGTCCAGTAATTCAGAATGTTCATCATGTTAAAAGTCAATACAACGTTGGAATTGACCGAATTCGTCAAATAACAAGAGTAATCAATATGATCAGAGTTATTAAAAAAACCATACAAATGAAAATAGCCTGCATGTCCAATAATTCAGAATGTTCATTATGTTAAAAGTCAATATAACGTTGGAATTGACCGAATTCGTCAAATAACAAAAGTAATCAATATGATCAGAGTTATAAAACCAACCATACAAATGAAAATAGCCTGCATGTCCAGTAATTCAGAATGTTCATCATGTTAAAAGTCAATACAACGTTGGAATTGACCGAATTCGTCAAATGACAAGAATAATCAAAGTGATCAGAGTGATAAAACCAACCAGACAAATCAAAATAGCATACATGTCCAGTAATTCAGAATGTCCATCATGTTTAAAGTCAATATAACGTTGGAATTGACCGAATTCGTCAAATAACAAAAGTAATCAATATGATCAGAGTTATAAAACTAACCATACAAATGAAAATAGCCTGCATGTCCAGTAATTCAGAATGTTCATCATGTTAAAAGTCAATACAACGTTGGAATTGACCGAATTCGTCAAATGGCATGAATAATCAATGTGATCAGAGTGATAAAACCAGCCAGACAAATGAAAATAGCCTGCATGTCCAGTAATTCACAATGTTCATCATGTTAAAAGTCAATACAACTTTGGAATTGACCGAATTCGTCAGATAACAAGAGTAATCAATATGATCAGATTTATTAAACCAACCATACAAATGAAAATATCCTGCATGTCCAGTAATTCAGAATGTTCATCATGTTAAAAGTCAATACAACGTTGGAATTGACAGAAAACTTCAAATGGCACGAATAATCAAACTGATCAGAGTGATAAAACCAACCAGACAAATCAAAATAGCCTGCATGTCCAGTAATTCAGAATGTCCATCATGTTAAAAGTCAATATAACGTTTTAATTGACCGAATTCGTCAAATAACAAGAGTAATCAATATGATCAGAGTGATAAAACCAACCAGACAAATCAAAATAGCCTGCATGTCCAGTAATTCAGAATGTTCATCATGTTAAAACTCAATACAACGTTGGAATTGACCGAATTCGTCAAATGACAAGAATAATAAAAGTGATCAGAGTTATAACACTAGCCGGACAAATGAAAATAGCCTGCATGTCTAGTAATTCAGAATGTTCATCATGCTAAAAGTCAATACAACGTTGGAATTGACCGAATTCGTCAAATGACATGAATAATCAAAGTGATCAGGGTGATAAAACTAGCCAGACAAGTGAAAATAGCTTGCATATCCAGTAATTCAGAATGTTCATCATGTTAAAAGTCAATATAACGTTGGAATTGACCGAATTCGTCAAATAACAAGAG
Source organism: Hydrotaea cyrtoneurina (assembly GCA_958296145.1). Classification (NCBI taxonomy): domain Eukaryota; kingdom Metazoa; phylum Arthropoda; class Insecta; order Diptera; family Muscidae; genus Hydrotaea; species Hydrotaea cyrtoneurina. The sequence continues at coordinate 58,915,512 of OY282514.1, forward strand.
TAATCAATATGATCAGAGTTATAAAACCAACCATACAAATGAAAATAGCCTGCATGTCCAGTAATTCAGAATGTTCATCATTTTAAAAGTCAATACAACGTTGGAATTGACCGAATTTGTCAAATGACAAGAATAATCAAAGTGATCAGAGTGATAAAACCAACCAGACAAATCAAAATAGTCTGAATGTCCAATAATTCAGATTTTGAGCATGTTCAAAGTGAATATAACGTTGGAATTGACCCAACTACCCAAATGGCATGAATAATCAAAGTGATCAGAGTTATAAAACCAGCCAGACAAATGAAAATAGCCTGAATGTCCAATAATTCAGATTGTTCAGCATGTTCAAAGTGAATATAACGTTGGAATTGAACGAATTCGTCAAATGGCATGAATAATCAAAATGATCAGAGTGATAAAACCAACCAGACAAATCAAAATAGCCTGCATGTCCAGTAATTCAGAATGTCCATCATGTTAAAAGTCAATATAACGTTGGAATTGACCGAATTCGTCAAATGGCATGAATAATCAATGTGATCAGAGTGATAAAACCAGCCAGACAAATGAAAATAGCCTGCATGTCCAATAATTCAGATTGTTCATCATGTTTATAGTCAATACAACGTTGGAATTGACTGAATTCGTCAAATGGCATGAATAATCAAAGTGATCAAAGTGATAAAACCAGCCAGACAAATGAAAATAGGCTGCATGTCCAGTAATTCAGAATGTTCATCATGTTAAAAGTCAATACAACGTTGGAATTGACCGAATTCGTCAAATGGCATGAATAATCAATGTGATCAGAGTGATAAAACCAGCCAGACAAATCAAAATAGCCTGCATGTCCAGTAATTCAGAATGTCCATCATGTTAAAAGTCAATATAACGTTTTAATTGACCGAATTCGTCAAATAACAAGAGTAATCAATATGATCAGAGTGATAAAACCAACCAGACAAATCAAAATAGCCTGCATGTCCAGTAATTCAGAATGTTCATCATGTTAAAACTCAATACAACGTTGGAATTGACAGAAAACTTCAAATGGCACGAATAATCAAACTGATCAGAGTGATAAAACCAACCAGACAAATCAAAATAGCCTGCATGTCCAGTAATTCAGAATGTCCATCATGTTAAAAGTCAATATAACGTTTTAATTGACCGAATTCGTCAAATAACAAGAGTAATCAATATGATCAGAGTGATAAAACCAACCAGACAAATCAAAATAGCCTGCATGTCCAGTAATTCAGAATGTTCATCATGTTAAAACTCAATACAACGTTGGAATTGACCGAATTCGTCAAATGACAAGAATAATAAAAGTGATCAGAGTTATAACACTAGCCGGACAAATGAAAATAGCCTGCATGTCTAGTAATTCAGAATGTTCATCATGCTAAAAGTCAATACAACGTTGGAATTGACCGAATTCGTCAAATGACATGAATAATCAAAGTGATCAGGGTGATAAAACTAGCCAGACAAGTGAAAATAGCTTGCATATCCAGTAATTCAGAATGTTCATCATGTTAAAAGTCAATATAACGTTGGAATTGACCGAATTCGTCAAATAACAAGAGTAATCAATATGATCAGAGTTATAAAACCAACCATACAAATGAAAATAGCCTGCATGTCCAGTAATTCAGAATGTTCATCATTTTAAAAGTCAATACAACGTTGGAATTGACCGAATTTGTCAAATGACAAGAATAATCAAAGTGATCAGAGTGATAAAACCAACCAGACAAATCAAAATAGTCTGAATGTCCAATAATTCAGATTTTGAGCATGTTCAAAGTGAATATAACGTTGGAATTGACCCAACTACCCAAATGGCATGAATAATCAAAGTGATCAGAGTTATAAAACCAGCCAGACAAATGAAAATAGCCTGAATGTCCAATAATTCAGATTGTTCAGCATGTTCAAAGTGAATATAACGTTGGAATTGAACGAATTCGTCAAATGGCATGAATAATCAAAATGATCAGAGTGATAAAACCAACCAGACAAATCAAAATAGCCTGCATGTCCAGTAATTCAGAATGTCCATCATGTTAAAAGTCAATATAACGTTGGAATTGACCGAATTCGTCAAATGGCATGAATAATCAATGTGATCAGAGTGATAAAACCAGCCAGACAAATGAAAATAGCCTGCATGTCCAATAATTCAGATTGTTCATCATGTTTATAGTCAATACAACGTTGGAATTGACTGAATTCGTCAAATGGCATGAATAATCAAAGTGATCAAAGTGATAAAACCAGCCAGACAAATGAAAATAGGCTGCATGTCCAGTAATTCAGAATGTTCATCATGTTAAAAGTCAATACAACGTTGGAATTGACCGAATTCGTCAAATGGCATGAATAATCAATGTGATCAGAGTGATAAAACCAGCCAGACAAATGAAAATAGCCTGCATGTCCAGTAATTCAGAATGTTCATTATGTTAAAAGTCAATATAACGTTGGAATTGACCGAATTCGTCAAATAACAAAAGTAATCAATATGAATAGAGTTATAAAACCAACCATACAAATGAAAATAGCCTGCATGTCCAGTAATTCAGAATGTTCATCATATTAAAAGTCAATACAACGTTGGAATTGACCGAATTCGTCAAATGACAAGAATAATCAAAGTGATCAGAGTGATAAAACCAACCAGACAAATCAAAATAGCATACATGTCCAGTAATTCAGAATGTCCATCATGTTTAAAGTCAATATAACGTTGGAATTGACCGAATTCGTCAAATAACAAAAGAAATCAATATGATCAGAGTTATAAAACTAACCATACAAATGAAAATAGCCTGCATGTCCAGTAATTCAGAATGTTCATCATGTTAAAAGTCAATACAACGTTGGAATTGACCGAATTCGTCAAATGGCATGAATAATCAATGTGATCAGAGTGATAAAACCAGCCAGACAAATGAAAATAGCCTGCATGTCCAGTAATTCACAATGTTCATCATGTTAAAAGTCAATACAACTTTGGAATTGACCGAATTCGTCAGATAACAAGAGTAATCAATATGATCAGATTTATTAAACCAACCATACAAATGAAAATATCCTGCATGTCCAGTAATTCAGAATGTTCATCATGTTAAAAGTCAATACAACGTTGGAATTGACAGAAAACTTCAAATGGCACGAATAATCAAACTGATCAGAGTGATAAAACCAACCAGACAAATCAAAATAGCCTGCATGTCCAGTAATTCAGAATGTCCATCATGTTAAAAGTCAATATAACGTTGGAATTGACCGAATTCGTCAAATAACAAGAGTAATCAATATGATCAGAGTGATAAAACCAACCAGACAAATCAAAATAGCCTGCATGTCCAGTAATTCAGAATGTTCATCATGTTAAAACTCAATACAACGTTGGAATTGACCGAATTCGTCACATGACAAGAATAATAAAAGTGATCAGAGTTATAACACTAGCCGGACAAATGAAAATAGCCTGCATGTCTAGTAATTCAGAATGTTCATCATGCTAAAAGTCAATACAACGTTGGAATTGACCGAATTCGTCAAATGACATGAATAATCAAAGTGATCAGGGTGATAAAACTAGCCAGACAAGTGAAAATAGCCTGCATATCCAGTAATTCAGAATGTTCATCATGTTAAAAGTCAATATAACGTTGGAATTGACCGAATTCGTCAAATAACAAGAGTAATCAATATGATCAGAGTTATAAAACCAACCATACAAATGAAAATAGCCTGCATGTCTAGTAATTCAGAATGTTCATCATGCTAAAAGTCAATACAACGTTGGAATTGACCGAATTCGTCAAATGACATGAATAATCAAACTGATCAGAGTGATAAAACCAACCAGACAAATCAAAATAGCCTGCATGTCCAGTAATTCAGAATGTCCATCATGTTAAAAGTCAATATAACGTTGGAATTGACCGAATTCGTCAAATAACAAGAGTAATCAATATGATCAGAGTGATAAAACCAACCAGACAAATCAAAATAGCCTGCATGTCCAGTAATTCAGAATGTTCATCATGTTAAAACTCAATACAACGTTGGAATTGACCGAATTCGTCAAATGACAAGAATAATAAAAGTGATCAGAGTTATAACACTAGCCGGACAAATGAAAATAGCCTGCATGTCTAGTAATTCAGAATGTTCATCATGCTAAAAGTCAATACAACGTTGGAATTGACCGAATTCGTCAAATGACATGAATAATCAAAGTGATCAGGGTGATAAAACTAGCCAGACAAGTGAAAATAGCCTGCATATCCAGTAATTCAGAATGTTCATCATGTTAAAAGTCAATATAACGTTGGAATTGACCGAATTCGTCAAATAACAAGAGTAATCAATATGATCAGAGTTATAAAACCAACCATACAAATGAAAATAGCCTGCATGTCCAGTAATTCAGAATGTTCATCATGTTAAAAGTCAATACAACGTTGGAATTGACCGAATTTGTCAAATGACAAGAATAATCAAAGTGATCAGAGTGATAAAACCAACCAGACAAATCAAAATAGTCTGAATGTCCAATAATTCAGATTTTGAGCATGTTCAAAGTGAATATAACGTTGGAATTGACCCAACTACCCAAATGGCATGAATAATCAAAGTGATCAGAGTTATAAAACCAGCCAGACAAATGAAAATAGCCTGAATGTCCAATAATTCAGATTGTTCAGCATGTTCAAAGTGAATATAACGTTGGAATTGAACGAATTCGTCAAATGGCATGAATAATCAAAATGATCAGAGTGATAAAACCAACCAGACAAATCAAAATAGCTTGCATGTCCAGTAATTCAGAATGTCCATCATGTTAAAAGTCAATATAACATTGGAATTGACCGAATTCGTCAAATGGCATGAATAATCAAAATGATCAGAGTGATAAAACCAACCAGACAAATCAAAATAGCCTGCATGTCCAGTAATTCAGAATGTCCATCATGTTAAAAGTCAATATAACATTGGAATTGACCGAATTCGTTAAATGGCATGAATAATCAAAGTGATCAGAGTGATAAAACCAACCAGACAAATCAAAATAGTCTGACTGTTCAATAATTCAGATTGTTCATCATGTTAAAAGTCAATACAACGTTGGAATTGACCGAATTCGTCAAATGACAAGAATAATCAAAGTGATCAGAGTGATAAAACCAACCAGACAAATCAAAATAGTCTGAATGTCCAGTAATTCAGAATGTCCATCATGTTTAAAGTCAATACAACGTTGGAATTGACCGAATTCGTAAGATAACAAGAGTAATAAATATGATCAGAGTTATTAAACCAACCATACAAATGAAAATAGCCTGCATGTCCAGTAATTCAGAATGTTCATCATGTTAAAAGTCAATACAACGTTGGAATTGACCGAATTCGTCAAATAACAACAGTAATCAATATGATCAGAGTTATAAAACCAACCAGACAAATCAAAATAGCCTGCATGTCCAGTAATTCAGAATCTTCATCATGTTAAAACTCAATACAACGTTGGAATTGACCGAATTCGTCAAATGACAAGAATAATAAATGTGATCAGAGTTATAAAACTAATCGGACAAATGAAAATAGCCTGCATGTCTAGTAATTCAGAATGTTCCTCATGCTAAAAGTCAATACAACGTTGGAATTGACCGAATTCGTCAAATGGCATGAATAATCAAAGTGATCAGAGTTATAAAACCAGCCAGACAAATGAAAATAGCCTGCATGTCCAGTAATTCAGAATGTTCATCATGTTAAAAGTCAATATAACGTTGGAATTGACCGAATTCGTCAAATAACAAGAGTAATCAATATGATAAGAGTTATAAAACCAACCATACAAATGAAAATAGCCTGCATGTCCAGTAATTCAGAATGTTGAGCATGTTAAAAGTGAATATAACGTTGGAATTGACCGAATCCGTCAAATGACAAGAAAAATCAAAGTGATCAGAATGATAAAATAAGCCAGACAAATGAAAATAGCCTGAATGTCCACGAATAATCAAACTGATCAGAGTGATAAAACCAACCAGACAAATCAAAATAGTGTGAATGTCCAATAATTAAGATTGTTGAGCATGTTCAAAGTCAATACAACGTTGGAATTGACCGAATTCGTCAGATAACAAGAGTAATCAATATGATCAGAGTTATTAATCCAACCATACAAATGAAAATATCCTGCATGTCCAGTAATTCAGAATGTTCATCATGTTAAAAGTCAATACAACGTTGGAATTGACAGAAAACGTCAAATGGCACGAATAATCAAACTGATCAGAGTGATAAAACCAACCAGACAAATCAAAATAGCCTGCAGATTCAGAATGTCCATCATGTTAAAAGTCAATATAACGTTGGAATTGACCGAATTCGTCAAATAACAAGAGTAATCAATATGATCAGAGTTTTAAAACCAACCAGACAAATCAAAATAGCCTGCATGTCCAGTAATTCAGAATGTTCATCATGTTAAAACTCAATACAACGTTGGAATTGACCGAATTCGTCAAATGACAAGAATAATAAAAGTAATCAGAGTTATAACACTAGCCGGACAAATGAAAATAGCCTGCATGTCTAGTAATTCAGAATGTTCATCATGCTAAAAGTCAATACAACGTTGGAATTGACCGAATTCGTCAAATGACATGAATAATCAAAGTGATCAGAGTGATAAAACCAGCCAGACAAATGAAAATAGCCTGCATGTCCAGTAATTCAGAATGTTCATCATGTTAAAAGTCAATACAACGTTGGAATTGACCGAATTTGTCAAATGACAAGAATAATCAAAGTGATCAGAGTGATAAAACCAACCAGACAAATCAAAATAGCCTGCATGTCCAGTAATTCAGAATGTTCATCATGTTAAAACTCAATACAACGTTGGAATTGACCGAATTCGTCAAATGACAAGAATAATAAAAGTGATCAGAGTTATAACACTAGCCGGACAAATGAAAATAGCCTGCGTGTCTAGTAATTCAGAATGTTCATCATGCTAAAAGTCAATACAACGTTGGAATTGACCGAATTCGTCAAATGACATGAATAATCAAAGTGATCAGGGTGATAAAACTAGCCAGACAAGTGAAAATAGCCTGCATATCCAGTAATTCAGAATGTTCATCATGTTAAAAGTCAATATAACGTTGGAATTGACCGAATTCGTCAAATAACAAGAGTAATCAATATGATCAGAGTTATAAAACCAACCATACAAATGAAAATAGCCTGCATGTCTAGTAATTCAGAATGTTCATCATGCTAAAAGTCAATACAACGTTGGAATTGACCGAATTCGTCAAATGACATGAATAATCAAACTGATCAGAGTGATAAAACCAACCAGACAAATCAAAATAGCCTGCATGTCCAGTAATTCAGAATGTCCATCATGTTAAAAGTCAATATAACGTTGGAATTGACCGAATTCGTCAAATTACAAGAGTAATCAATATGATCAGAGTGATAAAACCAACCAGACAAATCAAAATAGCCTGCATGTCCAGTAATTCAGAATGTTCATCATGTTAAAACTCAATACAACGTTGGAATTGACCGAATTCGTCAAATGACAAGAATAATAAAAGTGATCAGAGTTATAAAACTAGCCAGACAAGTGAAAATAGCCTGCATATCCAGTAATTCAGAATGTTCATCATGTTAAAAGTCAATATAACGTTGGAATTGACCGAATTCGTCAAATAACAAGAGTAATCAATATGATCAGAGTTATAAAACCAACCATACAAATGAAAATAGCCTGCATGTCTAGTAATTCAGAATGTTCATCATGCTAAAAGTCAATACAACGTTGGAATTGACCGAATTCGTCAAATGACATGAATAATCAAACTGATCAGAGTGATAAAACCAACCAGACAAATCAAAATAGCCTGCATGTCCAGTAATTCAGAATGTCCATCATGTTAAAAGTCAATATAACGTTGGAATTGACCGAATTCGTCAAATAACATGAATAATCAAAATGATCAGAGTGATAAAACCAACCAGACAAATCAAAATAGCCTGCATGTCCAGTAATTCAGAATGTCCATCATGTTAAAAGTCAATATAACATTGGAATTGACCGAATTCGTTAAATGGCATGAATAATCAAAGTGATCAGAGTGATAAAACCAACCAGACAAATCAAAATAGTCTGACTGTTCAATAATTCAGATTGTTCATCATGTTAAAAGTCAATACAACGTTGGAATTGACCGAATTCGTCAAATGACAAGAATAATCAAAGTGATCAGAGTGATAAAACCAAACAGACAAATCAAAATAGTCTGAATGTCCAGTAATTCAGAATGTCCATCATGTTTAAAGTCAATACAACGTTGGAATTGACCGAATTCGTAAGATAACAAGAGTAATAAATATGATCAGAGTTATTAAACCAACCATACAAATGAAAATAGCCTGCATGTCCAGTAATTCAGAATGTTCATCATGTTAAAAGTCAATACAACGTTGGAATTGACCGAATTCGTCAAATAACAACAGTAATCAATATGATCAGAGTTATAAAACCAACCAGACAAATCAAAATAGCCTGCATGTCCAGTAATTCAGAATCTTCATCATGTTAAAACTCAATACAACGTTGGAATTGACCGAATTCGTCAAATGACAAGAATAATCAAAGTGATCAGATTTATTAAACCAACCATACAAATGAAAATATCCTGCATGTCCAGTAATTCAGAATGTTCATCATGTTAAAAGTCAATACAACGTTGGAATTGACAGAAAACTTCAAATGGCACGAATAATCAAACTGATCAGAGTGATAAAACCAACCAGACAAATCAAAATAGCCTGCATGTCCAGTAATTCAGAATGTCCATCATGTTAAAAGTCAATATAACGTTGGAATTGACCGAATTCGTCAAATAACAAGAGTAATCAATATGATCAGAGTGATAAAACCAACCAGACAAATCAAAATAGCCTGCATGTCCAGTAATTCAGAATGTTCATCATGTTAAAACTCAATACAACGTTGGAATTGACCGAATTCGTCAAATGACAAGAATAATAAAAGTGATCAGAGTTATAACACTAGCCGGACAAATGAAAATAGCCTGCATGTCTAGTAATTCAGAATGTTCATCATGCTAAAAGTCAATACAACGTTGGAATTGACCGAATTCGTCAAATGACATGAATAATCAAAGTGATCAGGGTGATAAAACTAGCCAGACAAGTGAAAATAGCCTGCATATCCAGTAATTCAGAATGTTCATCATGTTAAAAGTCAATATAACGTTGGAATTGACCGAATTCGTCAAATAACAAGAGTAATCAATATGATCAGAGTTATAAAACCAACCATACAAATGAAAATAGCCTACATGTCTAGTAATTCAGAATGTTCATCATGCTAAAAGTCAATACAACGTTGGAATTGACCGAATTCGTCAAATGACATGAATAATCAAACTGATCAGAGTGATAAAACCAACCAGACAAATCAAAATAGCCTGCATGTCCAGTAATTCAGAATGTCCATCATGTTAAAAGTCAATATAACGTTGGAATTGACCGAATTCGTCAAATAACAAGAGTAATCAATATGATCAGAGTGATAAAACCAACCAGACAAATCAAAATAGCCTGCATGTCCAGTAATTCAGAATGTTCATCATGTTAAAACTCAATACAACGTTGGAATTGACCGAATTCGTCAAATGACAAGAATAATAAAAGTGATCAGAGTTATAACACTAGCCGGACAAATGAAAATAGCCTGCATGTCTAGTAATTCAGAATGTTCATCATGCTAAAAGTCAATACAACGTTGGAATTGACCGAATTCGTCAAATGACATGAATAATCAAAGTGATCAGGGTGATAAAACTAGCCAGACAAGTGAAAATAGCCTGCATATCCAGTAATTCAGAATGTTCATCATGTTAAAAGTCAATACAACGTTGGAATTGACCGAATTCGTCAAATAACAAGAGTAATCAATATGATCAGAGTTATAAAACCAACCATACAAATGAAAATAGCCTGCATGTCCAGTAATTCAGAATGTTCATCATGTTAAAAGTCAATACAACGTTGGAATTGACCGAATTTGTCAAATGACAAGAATAATCAAAGTGATCAGAGTGATAAAACCAACCAGACAAATCAAAATAGTCTGAATGTCCAATAATTCAGATTTTGAGCATGTTCAAAGTGAATATAACGTTGGAATTGACCCAACTACCCAAATGGCATGAATAATCAAAGTGATCAGAGTTATAAAACCAGCCAGACAAATGAAAATAGCCTGAATGTCCAATAATTCAGATTGTTCAGCATGTTCAAAGTGAATATAACGTTGGAATTGAACGAATTCGTCAAATGGCATGAATAATCAAAATGATCAGAGTGATAAAACCAACCAGACAAATCAAAATAGCTTGCATGTCCAGTAATTCAGAATGTCCATCATGTTAAAAGTCAATATAACATTGGAATTGACCGAATTCGTCAAATGGCATGAATAATCAAAATGATCAGAGTGATAAAACCAACCAGACAAATCAAAATAGCCTGCATGTCCAGTAATTCAGAATGTCCATCATGTTAAAAGTCAATATAACATTGGAATTGACCGAATTCGTTAAATGGCATGAATAATCAAAGTGATCAGAGTGATAAAACCAACCAGACAAATCAAAATAGTCTGACTGTTCAATAATTCAGATTGTTCATCATGTTAAAAGTCAATACAACGTTGGAATTGACCGAATTCGTCAAATGACAAGAATAATCAAAGTGATCAGAGTGATAAAACCAACCAGACAAATCAAAATAGTCTGAATGTCCAGTAATTCAGAATGTCCATCATGTTTAAAGTCAATACAACGTTGGAATTGACCGAATTCGTAAGATAACAAGAGTAATAAATATGATCAGAGTTATTAAACCAACCATACAAATGAAAATAGCCTGCATGTCCAGTAATTCAGAATGTTCATCATGTTAAAAGTCAATACAACGTTGGAATTGACCGAATTCGTCAAATAACAACAGTCATCAATATGATCAGAGTTATAAAACCAACCAGACAAATCAAAATAGCCTGCATGTCCAGTAATTCAGAATCTTCATCATGTTAAAACTCAATACAACGTTGGAATTGACCGAATTCGTCAAATGACAAGAATAATAAATGTGATCAGAGTTATAAAACTAATCGGACAAATGAAAATAGCCTGCATGTCTAGTAATTCAGAATGTTCCTCATGCTAAAAGTCAATACAACGTTGGAATTGACCGAATTCGTCAAATGGCATGAATAATCAAAGTGATCAGAGTTATAAAACCAGCCAGACAAATGAAAATAGCCTGCATGTCCAGTAATTCAGAATGTTCATCATGTTAAAAGTCAATATAACGTTGGAATTGACCGAATTCGTCAAATAACAAGAGTAATCAATATGATAAGAGTTATAAAACCAACCATACAAATGAAAATAGCCTGCATGTCCAGTAATTCAGAATGTTGAGCATGTTAAAAGTGAATATAACGTTGGAATTGACCGAATCCGTCAAATGACAAGAAAAATCAAAGTGATCAGAATGATAAAATAAGCCAGACAAATGAAAATAGCCTGAATGTCCACGAATAATCAAACTGATCAGAGTGATAAAACCAACCAGACAAATCAAAATAGTGTGAATGTCCAATAATTAAGATTGTTGAGCATGTTCAAAGTCAATACAACGTTGGAATTGACCGAATTCGTCAGATAACAAGAGTAATCAATATGATCAGAGTTATTAATCCAACCATACAAATGAAAATATCCTGCATGTCCAGTAATTCAGAATGTTCATCATGTTAAAAGTCAATACAACGTTGGAATTGACAGAAAACGTCAAATGGCACGAATAATCAAACTGATCAGAGTGATAAAACCAACCAGACAAATCAAAATAGCCTGCAGATTCAGAATGTCCATCATGTTAAAAGTCAATATAACGTTGGAATTGACCGAATTCGTCAAATAACAAGAGTAATCAATATGATCAGAGTTTTAAAACCAACCAGACAAATCAAAATAGCCTGCATGTCCAGTAATTCAGAATGTTCATCATGTTAAAAGTCAATACAACGTTGGAATTGACCGAATTCGTCAAATGACAAGAATAATAAAAGTAATCAGAGTTATAACACTAGCCGGACAAATGAAAATAGCCTGCATGTCTAGTAATTCAGAATGTTCATCATGCTAAAAGTCAATACAACGTTGGAATTGACCGAATTCGTCAAATGACATGAATAATCAAAGTGATCAGAGTGATAAAACCAGCCAGACAAATGAAAATAGCCTGCATGTCCAGTAATTCAGAATGTTCATCATGTTAAAAGTCAATACAACGTTGGAATTGACCGAATTTGTCAAATGACAAGAATAATCAAAGTGATCAGAGTGATAAAACCAACCAGACAAATCAAAATAGTCTGAATGTCCAATAATTCAGATTTTGAGCATTTTCAAAGTAAATATAACGTTGGAATTGACCGAATTACCCAAATGGCATTAATAATCAAAGTGATCAGAGTTATAAAACCAGCCAGACAAATGAAAATAGCCTGAATGTCCAGTAATTCAGAATGTTCATCCTGTTAAAACTCAATACAACGTTGGAATTGACCGAATTCCCCAAATGGCATGAATAATCAAGGTGATCAGAGTTATAAAACCAGCCAGACAAATGAAAATAGCCTGAATGTCCAGTAATTCAGAATGTTCATCCTGTTAAAACTCAATACAACGTTGGAATTGACCGATTTCCCCAAATGGCATGAATAAACAAAGTGATCAGAGTTATAAAACCAGCCAGACAAATGAAAATAGCCTGAATGTCCAATAATTCAGATTGTTCAGCATGTTCAAAGTGAATATAACGTTGGAATTGAACGAATTCGTCAAATAACAAGAGTAATCAAAGTGATCAGAGTGATAAAACCAACCAGACAAATCAAAATAGTCTGAATGTCCAATAATTAAGATTGTTGAGCATGTTCAAAGTCAATACAACGTTGGAATTGACCGAATTCGTCAGATAACAAGAGTAATCAATATGATCAGAGTTATTAATCCAACCATACAAATGAAAATATCCTGCATGTCCAGTAATTCAGAATGTTCATCATGTTAAAAGTCAATACAACGTTGGAATTGACAGAAAACGTCAAATGGCACGAATAATCAAACTGATCAGAGTGATAAAACCAACCAGACAAATCAAAATAGCCTGCAGATTCAGAATGTCCATCATGTTAAAAGTCAATATAACGTTGGAATTGACCGAATTCGTCAAATAACAAGAGTAATCAATATGATCAGAGTTTTAAAACCAACCAGACAAATCAAAATAGCCTGCATGTCCAGTAATTCAGAATGTTCATCATGCTAAAAGTCAATACAACGTTGGAATTGACCGAATTCGTCAAATGACATGAATAATCAAAGTGATCAGAGTGATAAAACCAGCCAGACAAATGAAAATAGCCTGCATGTCCAATAATTCAGATTGTTCAGCATGTTCAAAGTGAATATAACGTTGGAATTGAACGAATTCGTCAAATGTCAAGAATAATCAAAGTGATCAGAGTGATAAAATCAGCCAGACAAATGAAAATAGCCTGAATGTCCAGTAATTCAGAATGTTCATCCTGTTAAAACTCAATACAACGTTGGAATTGACCGAATTCCCCAAATGGCATGAATAATCAAGGTGATCAGAGTTATAAAACCAGCCAGACAAATGAAAATAGCCTGAATGTCCAGTAATTCAGAATGTTCATCCTGTTAAAACTCAATACAACGTTGGAATTGACCGAATTCCCCAAATGGCATGAATAAACAAAGTGATCAGAGTTATAAAACCAGCCAGACAAATGAAAATAGCCTGAATGTCCAATAATTCAGATTGTTCAGCATGTTCAAAGTGAATATAACGTTGGAATTGAACGAATTCGTCAAATAACAAGAGTAATCAAAGTGATCAGAGTGATAAAACCAACCAGACAAATCAAAATAGTCTGAATGTCCAATAATTCAGATTGTTCATCATGTTAAAAGTTAATATAACGTTGGAAGTGACCGAATTCGTCAAATGGCATGAATAATCAAAGTGATCAGAGTGAAAAACCAGCCAGACAAATGAAAATAGCCTGCATGTCCAGTAATTCAGAATGTTCATCATGTTAAAAGTCAATATAACGTTGGAATTTACCGAATTCTTCAAATTGCATGAATAATCAAAGTGATAAAACCAACCAGTCAAATCAAAATAGTCTGAATGTCCAATAATTCAGATTGTTCATCATGTTTAAAGTGAATATAACGTTGGAATTGACCGAATTCGTCAAATGGCATGAATAATCAAAGTGATCAGAGTGATAAAACCAACCAGACAAATCAAAATAGTCTGAATGTCCAATAATTCAGATTGTTCATCATGTTAAAAGTCAATACATTGTTGGAATTGACCGAATTCGTCAAATGGCATGAAAAATCAAAGTAATCAGAGTGATAAAACCAGCCAGACAAATGAAAATAGCCTGAATGTCCAGTAATTCAGAATGTTCATCCTGTTAAAACTCAATACAACGTTGGAATTGACCGAAAACGTCAAATAACAAGAGTAATCAATATGATCAGAGTTATAAAACCAACCGGACAAATGAAAATAGCCTGCATGTCCAGTAATTCAGAATGTTCATCATGATAAAAGTCAATACAACGTTGGAATTGACCGAATTCGTCAATTGGCAGGAATAATCAAAGTAATCAGAGTGATAAAACCAGCCAGACAAATGAAAATAGCCTGCATGTCCAGTAATTCAGAATGTTCATCATGTCAAAAGTCAATATAACTTTGGAATTGACCGAATTCGTCAAATAACAAGAGTAATCAATATGATCAGAGTTATAAAACCAACCATACAAATGAAAATATCCTGCATGTCCAGTAATTCAGAATGTTCATCATGTTAAAAGTCAATACAACGTTCGAATTGACCGAATTCGTCAAATGACAAGAATAATCAAAGTGATCAGAGTGATAAAACCAACCAGACAAATCAAAATAGTCTAAATGTCCAATAATTCAGATTGTTGAGCATGTTCAAAGTGAATTCGTCAAATGGCATGAATAATGAAAGTGATCAGAGTGATAAAACCAGCCAGAATGAAAATAGCCTGCATGTCCAGTAATTCAGAATGTTCATCATGTTAAAAGTCAATATAACCTTGGAATTGACCGAATTCGTCAAATAACAAGAGTAATCAAAGTGATAAAACAAGCCAGACAAATGAAAACAGCCTGTATGTCCAGTAATTCAGAATGTTCATCATGTTTAATGTGAATATAACGTTGGAATTGACCGAATTCGTCAAATGGAATGAATAATCAAAGTGATCAGAGTGATAAAACCAGCCAGACAAATGAAAATAGCCTGCATGTCCAATAATTCAGATTGTTCAGCATGTTCAAAGTGAATCTAACGTTGGAATTGACCGAATTCGTCAAATGACAAGAATAATCAAAGTGATCAGAGTGTTAAAACCAGCCAGACAAATGAAAATAGCCTGCATATCCAGTAATTCAGAGTGTTCATCATGTTAAAACTCAATACAACGTTGGAATTGACCGAATTCGTCAAATAACAAGAGTAAAAAAAGTGATTAGAGTGATAAAACCAGCCAGACAAATGAAAATAGCCTGCATGTCCAGTAATTCAGAATGTTCATCATGTTAATACTCAATACAACGATGGAATTGACCGAATTCGTCAAATAACAAGAGTAATCAAAGTGATTAGAGTGATAAAACCAGCCAGACAAATGAAAATAGCCTGCATGTCCAGTAATTCAGAATGTTCATCATGTTAAAAGTCAATATAACGTTGGAATTGACCGAATTCGTCAAATAACAAGAGTAATCAATATGATCAGAGTTATAAAACCAACCATACAAATGAAAATATCCTGCATGTCCAGTAATTCAGAATGTTCATAATGTAAAAGTCAATACAACGTTGGAATTGGCCGAATTCGTCATTGGCATGAATAATCAAAGTAATCAGAGTGATAAAACCAGCCAGACAAATGAAAATAGCCTGTATGTCCAGTAATTCAGAATGTCCATCATGTTAAAAGTCAATATAACGTTTGAATTGACCGAATTCATCAAATGACAAGAATAATCAAAGTGATCAGAGTGGTAAAACCAACCAGACAAATCAAAATAGCCTGAATGTCCAGTAATTCAGAATGTTCATCATGATAAAAGTCAATACAACGTTGGAATTGACCGAATTCGTCAATTGGCAGGAATAATCAAAGTGATCAGAGTGATAAACCAGCCAGGCAAATGAAAATAGCCTGAATGTCCAGTAATTAAGAATGTTCATCATGTTAAAAGTCAATATAACGTAGGAGTTGACCGAATTCTACAAATGGCATGAATAATGAAAGTGATCAGAGTGATAAAACCAGCCAGAATGAAAATAGCCTGCATGTCCAGTAATTCAGAATGTTCATCATGTCAAAAGTCAATATAACTTTGGAATTGACCGAATTCGTCAAATAACAAGAGTAATCAATATGATCAGAGTTATAAAACCAACCATACAAATGAAAATATCCTGCATGTCCAGTAATTCAGAATGTTCATCATGTTAAAAGTCAATACAACGTTCGAATTGACCGAATTCGTCAAATGACAAGAATAATCAAAGTGATCAGAGTGATAAAACCAACCAGACAAATCAAAATAGTCTAAATGTCCAATAATTCAGATTGTTGAGCATGTTCAAAGTGAATTCGTCAAATGGCATGAATAATGAAAGTGATCAGAGTGATAAAACCAGCCAGAATGAAAATAGCCTGCATGTCCAGTAATTCAGAATGTTCATCATGTTAAAAGTCAATATAACGTAGGAGTTGACCGAATTCTACAAATGGCATGAATAATGAAAGTGATCAGAGTGATAAAACCAGCCAGAATGAAAATAGCCTGCATGTCCAGTAATTCAGAATGTTCATCATGTCAAAAGTCAATATAACTTTGGAATTGACCGAATTCGTCAAATAACAAGAGTAATCAATATGATCAGAGTTATAAAACCAACCATACAAATGAAAATATCCTGCATGTCCAGTAATTCAGAATGTTCATCATGTTAAAAGTCAATACAACGTTCGAATTGACCGAATTCGTCAAATGACAAGAATAATCAAAGTGATCAGAGTGATAAAACCAACCAGACAAATCAAAATAGTCTAAATGTCCAATAATTCAGATTGTTGAGCATGTTCAAAGTGAATTCGTCAAATGGCATGAATAATGAAAGTGATCAGAGTGATAAAACCAGCCAGAATGAAAATAGCCTGCATGTCCAGTAATTCAGAATGTTCATCATGTTAAAAGTCAATATAACCTTGGAATTGACCGAATTCGTCAAATAACAAGAGTAATCAAAGTGATAAAACAAGCCAGACAAATGAAAACAGCCTGTATGTCCAGTAATTCAGAATGTTCATCATGTTTAATGTGAATACTCAATACAACGATGGAATTGACCGTATTCGTCAAATAACAAGAGTAATCAAAGTGATTAGAGTGATAAAACCAGCCAGACAAATGAAAATAGCCTGCATGTTAAAAGTCAATATAACGTTGGAATTGACCGAATTCGTCAAATAACAAGAGTAATCAAAGTGATAAAACCAGCCAGACAAATGAAAACAGCCTGTATGTCCAGTAATTCAGAATGTTCATCATGTTTAAAGTGAATATAACGTTGGAATTGACCGAATTCGTCAAATGGAATGAATAATCAAAGTGATCAGAGTGATAAAACCAGCCAGACAAATGAAAATAGCCTGCATGTCCAATAATTCAGATTGTTCAGCATGTTCAAAGTGAATATAACGTTGGAATTGACCGAATTCGTCAAATGACAAGAATAATCAAAGTGATCAGAGTGATAAAACCAGCCAGACAAATGAAAATAGCCTGCATATCCAGTAATTCAGAGTGTTCATCATGTTAAAACTCAATACAATGTTGGAATTGACCGAATTCGTCAAATAACAAGAGTAAAAAAAGTGATTAGAGTGATAAAACCAGCCAGACAAATGAAAATAGCCTGCATGTCCAGTAATTCAGAATGTTCATCATGTTATAACTCAATACAACGTTGGAATTGACCGAATTCGTCAAATAACAAGAGTAATCAAAGTGATTAGAGTGATAAAACCAGCCAGACAAATGAACATAGCCTGCATGTCCAGTAATTCAGAATGTTCATCATGTTAAAAGTCAATATAACGTTGGAATTGACCGAATTCGTCAAATAACAAGAGTAATCAATATGATCAGAGTTATAAAACCAGTCAGACAAATGAAAACAGCCTGTATGTCCAGTAATTCAGAATGTTCATCATGTTTAAAGTGAATATAACGTTGGAATTGACCGAATTCGTCAAATGGAATGAATAATCAAAGTGATCAGAGTGATAAAACCAGCCAGACAAATGAAAATAGCCTGCATGTCCAATAATTCAGATTGTTCAGCATGTTCAAAGTGAATCTAACGTTGGAATTGACCGAATTCGTCAAATGACAAGAATAATCAAAGTGATCAGAGTGTTAAAACCAGCCAGACAAATGAAAATAGCCTGCATATCCAGTAATTCAGAGTGTTCATCATGTTAAAACTCAATACAACGTTGGAATTGACCGAATTCGTCAAATAACAATAGTAAAAAAAGTGATTAGAGTGATAAAACCAGCCAGACAAATGAAAATAGCCTGCATGTCCAGTAATTCAGAATGTTCATCATGTTAATCAATCAATATAATTAATCAATATAACGTTGGAATTGACCGAATTCGTCAAATAACAAGAGTAATCAATATGATCAGAGTTATAAAACCAACCATACAAATGAAAATATCCTGCATGTCCAGTAATTCAGAATGTTCATCATGTTAAAAGTCAATACAACGTTGGAATTGACCGAATTCGTCATTGGCATGAATAATCAAAGTAATCAGTGTGATAAAACCAGCCAGACAAATGAAAATAGCCTGCATGTCCAGTAATTCAGAATGTCCATCATGTTAAAAGTCAATATAACGTTTGAATTGACCGAATTCATCAAATGACAAGAATAATCAAAGTGATCAGAGTGGTAAAACCAACCAGACAAATCAAAATAGTCTGAATGTCCAATAATTCAGAATGTTCATCATGATAAAAGTCAATACAACGTTGGAATTGACCGAATTCGTCAATTGGCAGGAATAATCAAAGTGATCAGAGTGATAAAACCAGCCAGACAAATGAAAATAGCCTGAATGTCCAGTAATTCAGAATGTTCATCATGTTAAAAGTCAATATAACGTTGGAATTGACCGAATTCGTCAAATAACAAGAATAATCAATATGATCAGAGTTATAAAACCAACCATACAAATGAAAATATCCTGCATGTCCAGTAATTCAGAATGTTCATCATGTTAAAAGTCAATACAACGTTGGAATTGACCGAATTCGTCAAATGACAAGAATAATCAAAGTAATCAGAGTGATAAAACCAACCAGACAAATCAAAATAGTATAAATGTCCAATAATTCAGATTTTTGAGCATGTTCAAAGTAAACTCGTCAAACGGCATGAATAATCAAAGTGATCAGAGTGATAAAACCAGCCAGACAAATGAAAATAGCCTGCATGTCCAGTAATTCAGAATGTTCATCATGTTAAAAGTCAATATAACGTAGGAGTTGACCGAATTCGTCAAATGGCATGAATAATGAAAGTGATCAGAGTGATAAAACCAGCCAGAATGAAAATAGCCTGCATGTCCAGTAATTCAGAATGTTCATCATGTTAAAAGTCAATATAACGTTGGAATTGACCGAATTCGTCAAATAACAAGAGTAATCAAAGTGATCAAAGTGATAAAACCAGCCAGACAAATGAAAACAGCCTGTATGTCCAGTAATTCAGAATGTTCATCATGTTTAAAGTGAATTTAACGTTGGAATTGACCGAATTCGTCAAATGGATTGAATAATCAAAGTGATCAGAGTGATAAAACCAGCCAGACAAATGAAAATAGCCTGCATGTCCAATAATTCAGATTGTTCAGCATGTTCAAAGTGAATATAACGTTGGAATTGACCGAATTCGTCAAATGACAAGAATAATCAAAGTGATCAGAGTGATAAAACCAGCCAGACAAATGAAAATAGCCTGCATATCCAGTAATTCAGAGTGTTCATCATGTTAAAACTCAATACAACGTTGGAATTGACCGAATTCGTCAAATAACAAGAGTAAAAAAAGTGATTAGAGTGATAAAACTAGCCAGACAAATGAAAATAGCCTGCATGTCCAGTAATTCAGAATGTTCATCATGTTAAAACTCAATACAACGTTGGAATTGACCGAATTCGTCAAATAACAAGAGTAATCAAAGTGATTAGAGTGATAAAACCAGCCAGACAAATGAACATAGCCTGCATGTCCAGTAATTCAGAATGTTCATCATGTTAAAAGTCAATATAACGTTGGAATTAACTGAATTCGTCAAATAACAAGAGTAATCAATATGATCAGAGTTATAAAACCAACCATACAAATGAAAATATCCTGCATGTCCAGTAATTCAGAATGTTCATCATGTTAAAAGTCAATACAACGTTGGAATTGACCGAATTCGTCAAATGGCATGAATAATCAAAGTAATCAGAGTGATAAAACCAGCCAGACAAATGAAAATGGCCTGCATGTCCAGTAATTCAGAATGTCCATCATGTTAAAAGTCAATATAACGTTGGAATTGACCGAATTCGTCAAATGACAAGAATAATCAAAGTGATCAGAGTGGTAAAACCAACCAGACAAATCAAAATAGTCTGAATGTCCAATAATTCAGATTGTTCATCATGTTTAAAGTGAATATAACGTTGGAATTGACCGAATTCGTCAAATGTCATGAATAATCAAAGTGATCAGAGTGATAAAACCAGCCAGACAAATGAAAATAGCCTGCATGTCCAGTAATTCAGAATGTTCATCATGTTAAAAGTCAATATAACGTTGGAGTTGACCGAATTCGTCAAATTTCATGAATAATCAAAGTGATCAGAGTGATAAAACCAGCCAGACAAATGAAAATAGCCTGCATGTCCAGTAATTCAGAATGTTCATCATGTTAAAAGTCAATATAACGTTGGAGTTGACCGAATTCGTCAAATTTCATGAATAATCAAAGTGATCAGAGTGATAAAACCAACCAGACAAATCAAAATAGTCTGAATGTCCAATAATTCAGATTGTTCATCATGTTAAAAGTCAATATAACGTTGGAATTAACTGAATTCGTCAAATAACAAGAGTAATCAATATGATCAGAGTTATAAAACCAACCATACAAATGAAAATATCCTGCATGTCCAGTAATTCAGAATGTCCATCATGTTAAAAGTCAATATAACGATGGAATTGACCGAATTCGTCAAATGGCATGAATAATCAAAGTAATCAGAGTGATAAAACCAGCCAGACAAATGAAAATGGCCTGCATGTCCAGTAATTCAGAATGTCCATCATGTTAAAAGTCAATATAACGTTGGAATTGACCGAATTCGTCAAATGACAAGAATAATCAAAGTGATCAGAGTGGTAAAACCAACCAGACAAATCAAAATAGTCTGAATGTCCAATAATTCAGATTGTTCATCATGTTTAAAGTGAATATAACGTTGGAATTGACCGAATTCGTCAAATGTCATGAATAATCAAAGTGATCAGAGTGATAAAACCAGCCAGACAAATCAAAATAGTCGGAATGTCCAATAATTCAGATTGTTCATCATGTTTAAAGTGAATATAACGTTGGAATTAACTGAATTCGTCAAATAACAAGAGTAATCAATATGATCAGAGTTATAAAACCAACCATACAAGTGAAAATATCCTGCATGTCCAGTAATTCAGAATGTTCATCATGTTAAAAGTCAATACAACGTTGGAATTGACCGAATTCGTCAAATGGCATGAATAATCAAAGTAATCAGAGTGATAAAACCAGCCAGACAAATGAAAATGGCCTGCATGTCCAGTAATTCAGAATGTTCATCATGTTAAAAGTCAATATAACGTTGGAGTTGACCGAATTCGTCAAATTTCATGAATAATCAAAGTGATCAGAGTGGTAAAACCAACCAGACAAATCAAAATAGTCTGAATGTCCAATAATTCAGATTGTTCATCATGTTTAAAGTGAATATAACGTTGGAATTGACCGAATTCGTCAAATGTCATGAATAATCAAAGTGATCAGAGTGATAAAACCAGCCAGACAAATGAAAATAGCCTGCATGTCCAGTAATTCAGAATGTTCATCATGTTAAAAGTCAATATAACGTTGGAGTTGACCGAATTCGTCAAATTTCATGAATAATCAAAGTGATCAGAGTGATAAAACCAGCCAGACAAATGAAAATAGCCTGCATGTCCAGTAATTCAGAATGTTCATCATGTTAAAAGTCAATATAACGTTGGAGTTGACCGAATTCGTCAAATTTCATGAATAATCAAAGTGATCAGAGTGATAAAACCAACCAGACAAATCAAAATAGTCTGAATGTCCAATAATTCAGATTGTTCATCATGTTAAAAGTCAATATAACGTTGGAATTAACTGAATTCGTCAAATAACAAGAGTAATCAATATGATCAGAGTTATAAAACCAACCATACAAATGAAAATATCCTGCATGTCCAGTAATTCAGAATGTTCATCATGTTAAAAGTCGATACAACGTTGGAATTGACCGAATTCGTCAAATGGCATGAATAATCAAAGTAATCAGAGTGATAAAACCAGCCAGACAAATGAAAATGGCCTGCATGTCCAGTAATTCAGAATGTCCATCATGTTAAAAGTCAATATAACGTTGGAATTGACCGAATTCGTCAAATGACAAGAATAATCAAAGTGATCAGAGTGGTAAAACCAACCAGACAAATCAAAATAGTCTGAATGTCCAATAATTCAGATTGTTCATCATGTTTAAAGTGAATATAACGTTGGAATTGACCGAATTCGTCAAATGTCATGAATAATCAAAGTGATCAGAGTGATAAAACCAGCCAGACAAATCAAAATAGTCGGAATGTCCAATAATTCAGATTGTTCATCATGTTTAAAGTGAATATTACGTTGGAATTAACTGAATTCGTCAAATAACAAGAGTAATCAATATGATCAGAGTTATAAAACCAACCATACAAATGAAAATATCCTGCATGTCCAGTAATTCAGAATGTTCATCATGTTAAAAGTCAATACAACGTTGGAATTGACCGAATTCGTCAAATGGCATGAATAATCAAAGTAATCAGAGTGATAAAACCAGCCAGACAAATGAAAATGGCCTGCATGTCCAGTAATTCAGAATGTTCATCATGTTAAAAGTCAATATAACGTTGGAGTTGACCGAATTCGTCAAATTTCATGAATAATCAAAGTGATCAGAGTGGTAAAACCAACCAGACAAATCAAAATAGTCTGAATGTCCAATAATTCAGATTGTTCATCATGTTTAAAGTGAATATAACGTTGGAATTGACCGAATTCGTCAAATGTCATGAATAATCAAAGTGATCAGAGTGATAAAACCAGCCAGACAAATGAAAATAGCCTGCATGTCCAGTAATTCAGAATGTTCATCATGTTAAAAGTCAATATAACGTTGGAGTTGACCGAATTCGTCAAATTTCATGAATAATCAAAGTGATCAGAGTGATAAAACCAGCCAGACAAATGAAAATAGCCTGCATGTCCAGTAATTCAGAATGTTCATCATGTTAAAAGTCAATATAACGTTGGAGTTGACCGAATTCGTCAAATTTCATGAATAATCAAAGTGATCAGAGTGATAAAACCAACCAGACAAATCAAAATAGTCTGAATGTCCAATAATTCAGATTGTTCATCATGTTAAAAGTCAATATAACGTTGGAATTAACTGAATTCGTCAAATAACAAGAGTAATCAATATGATCAGAGTTATAAAACCAACCATACAAATGAAAATATCCTGCATGTCCAGTAATTCAGAATGTTCATCATGTTAAAAGTCAATATAACGTTGGAATTGACCGAATACGTCAAATGGCATGAACAATCAAAGTGATCAGAGTGATAAAACCAACCACACAAATGAAAATAGCCTGCATGTCCAGTAATTCAGAATGTTCATCATGTTAAAAGTCAATATAACGTTGGAGTTGACCGAATTCGTCAAATTTCATGAATAATCAAAGTGATCAGAGTGATAAAACCAGCCAGACAAATGAAAATAGCCTGCATGTCCAGTAATTCAGAATATTCATCATGTTAAAAGTCAATATAACGTTGGAATTGACCGAATTCGTCAAATGTCATGAATAATCAAAGTGATCAGAGTGATAAAACCAGCCAGACAAATGAAAATAGCCTGCATGTCCAGTAATTCAGAATGTTCATCATGTTAAAAGTCAATATAACGTTGGAGTTGACCGAATTCGTCAAATGGCATGAATAATCAAAGTAATCAGAGTGATAAAACCAGCCAGACAAATGAAAATGGCCTGCATGACCAGTAATTCAGAATGTCCATCATGTTAAAAGTCAATATAACGTTGGAATTGACCGAATTCGTCAAATGACAAGAATAATCAAAGTGATCAGAGTGGTAAAACCAACCAGACAAATCAAAATAGTCTGAATGTCCAATAATTCAGATTGTTCATCATGTTTAAAGTGAATATAACGTTGGAATTGACCGAATTCGTCAAATGTCATGAATAATCAAAGTGATCAGAGTGATAAAACCAGCCAGACAAATCAAAATAGTCTGAATGTCCAATAATTCAGATTGTTCATCATGTTTAAAGTGAATATAACGTTGGAATTGACCGAATTCGTCAAATAACAAGAGTAATCAATATGATCAGAGTTATAAAACCAACCATACAAATGAGAATAGCCTGCATGTCCAGTAATTCAGATTGTTCATCATGTTAAAAGTGAATATAACGTTGGAATTGACCGAATACGTCAAATGGCATGAACAATCAAAGTGATCAGAGTGATAAAACCAACCACACAAATGAAAATAGCCTGTATGTCCAGTAATTCAGAATGTCCATCATGTTAAAAGTCAATATAACGTTTGAATTGACCGAATTCATCAAATGACGAGAATAATCAAAGTGATCAGAGTGGTAAAACCAACCAGACAAATCAAAATAGCCTGAATGTCCAGTAATTCAGAATGTTCATCATGATAAAAGTCAATACAACGTTGGAATTGACCGAATTCGTCAATTGGCAGGAAGCGGACATTCGAAGCGGACATTGTACATATACGAAAAGGCACGTTGGGCCGAGCTCAACAATTTCTATCAGCATTTTAATTGGAAATTATGTTTCCTAGACAATAATGTCGATGCTGCTGCTGAAATGGTCGAGAAAATAATTCTTCATGGAATAAACATGTTTATTCCATCGAAGACTACTTCGAATAAACCTTCAAAGAATTGTTGGTTTAATCAGACATGCAAAGAAGCTGTCAGATCCAAAGAGGAAGCGTTCAGAAATTGGCGTTTAAATAAAAACGTCACTACTGAGCTGCTACGTAAGCAGGCAAGATCCAATTGTGCCAGAGTGCTTAGGCGTGAAAAACTTCTCCACGAACAACGCCTTCGTGCTAAAGTTCTTTCTTCTCCCAGGGGTAGTAAGAGCTTTTGGGCATTTGTTAAAAGAGTAAGGGACAATTCTTCATCTTCTATCCCAACTCTCGTTAACGATGACCAGATATTCACTGACCCGGTTGACAAAGCTAACCTTCTGGCTGAAATATTTGCAAAGAATTCATCTTTGCCAGACAGCAGTCAACCACTCCCCGTAATCGAAAACGTATCTACTTCGATGCCTCAGATATTTTTTCGAACACGTGGCGTTAAAAGGGTTCTTGCAGATCTGAATGTAAACAAAACTCCGGGCCCGGATGGCATTTCAGCACTTGTCCTATGTAAGTGCTCTTCGACGCTAGCTCGTCCATTGCGCAATCTTTTCAACATGTCGTACCGTGCTGGTATTTACCCTTCACGTTGGAAAGTTGCCAATGTTCAACCGATCCCCAAGAAAGGTGAGGCTACTAATCCTGCGAATTACCGTCCAATTGCAATATGTTCTGCGCTCTCGAAGGTTATGGAGAGCATGGTTAACCACCATCTTGTTAAGTATTTAGAGTCTAACGGCCTTCTAAATGATCGACAGTATGGCTTCCGTAGAAATCGATCTACTGGAGACCTGATGGCGTTCCTTTCGGAGCGATGGAGTCGATCTATTCACGCCCTTGGTGAAAGTAAGGTCGTGGCTCTGGATATTTCCAAGGCGTTCGATAGGGTCTGGCACGGAGCACTCATATCAAAACTTATTGCTTTTGGTGTCGGTAATATCTTCTCTCGATTCATATCGAGTTTCCTCAGGGATCGCACTATACGAGTTGTTATAGATGGGGTCTCATCCAACGAGCATAGGTTGACCGCAGGAGTTCCACAAGGCTCTGTCCTCTCTCCCTCTCTATTTCTTATTTTCATTGACGACTTGTTGGGTCAGACTGTGAACCCAATCTACTCCTTTGCGGATGACAGCAATCTCTGTCATTCATACTCATTTGATCATCGGCCAGGTCCTCTGGAGGTTGAGGACAAAAGGCGAATGATGAATGATGAATGACTCACTTAACCGCGATTTGGCGACGATTTGTGAGTGGGGCCAAATGAATAGAGTAGATTTTAATGCACAAAAGACCCAGTGCTGTTTGTTGTCACACAAACGTTCACCAGATCCAGCATCGTCGTCAATTTCTATGGGTGGTGTGGATATCGACGAATCAGACACTCTTGATGTTCTGGGCATGAAGATACAGGGTGATGCTCGCTGGGCTAGCCATATATTCGAAGTGTCGAAAGAAGCATTCAAGTGTTTAGGCTTTTTGAAGCGGTGCAAGAAATACTTCACTCCATCTGATCTCGTAAACATTTACACCACTTACATCCGGCCTAAAATGGAATACAACTCGCATATATGGGCAGGGGCTCCATTAACATCTTTGAAGCTTCTGGACCGTGTACAGAGGAGAGCGGTGGTGATGATAGGGGATGGTAGGGTATCCAGCTCTATTGTCTCCCTACAGCATCGCCGTAATGTGGGTTGTGTATCGCTATTCTATAGATATTTTAATGGTATCTGTTCAGAAGATATCCGTCGTCTGGTCCCCGACGTTAGAACATTTAGTCGGAATACACGGCTATCCAGGGTATCTCATCCGTTCATTGTGAAATGGCCGGTTGACCGGACGACGCACTATAGAGAAAATTCGTTCTTTAGCCGAACCGTTCGTATGTGGAATAATCTTCCAGCAAATGTGTTTCCTGCCAGTTGTGACATTCAGAAATTCAAAACAAATGTCAACAAACACTACTGCCTCTTTCCTCCTTCCGATACCCTAATTTCCTTCCGCTAACACAATGCATTGCATTTATAGGGGGCATCCCCTGAGTGTTGGCCAGCAAAAAAAAAAAAAAAAAAAAAAAAAAAAAAATAATCAGAGTGATAAAACCAACCAGACAAATCAAAATAGTCTAAATGTCCAATAATTCAGATTGTTGAGCATGTTCAAAGTGAATTCGTCAAACGGCAAGAATAATCAAAGTGATCAGAGTGATAAAACCAGCCAGACAAATGAAAATAGCCTGCATGTCCAGTAATTCAGAATGTTCATCATGTTAAAAGTCAATATAACGTTGGAATTGACCGAATTCGTCAAATGGAATGAATAATCAAAGTGATCAGAGTGATAAAACCAGCCAGACAAATGAAAATAGCCTGCATGTCCAATAATTCAGATTGTTCAGCATGTTCAAAGTGAATATAACGTTGGAGTTGACCGAATTCGTCAAATGGCATGAATAATGAAAGTGATCAGAGTGATAAAACCAGCCAGAATGAAAATAGCCTGCATGTCCAGTAATTCAGAATGTTCATCATGTTAAAAGTCAATATAACGTTGGAATTGACCGAATTCGTCAAATAACAAGAGTAATCAAAGTGATCAAAGTGATAAAACCAGCCAGACAAATGAAAACAGCCTGTATGTCCAGTAGTTCAGAATGTTCATCATGTTTAAAGTGAATATAACGTTGGAATTGACCGAATTCGTCAAATGGAATGAATAATCAAAGTGATCAGAGTGATAAAACCAGCCAGACAAATGAAAATAGCCTGCATGTCCAATAATTCAGATTGTTCAGCATGTTCAAAGTGAATATAACGTTGGAATTGACCGAATTCGTCAAATGACAAGAATAATCAAAGTGATCAGAGTGATAAAACCAGCCAGACAAATGAAAATAGCCTGCATATCCAGTAATTCAGAGTGTTCATCATGTTAAAACTCAATACAACGTTGGAATTGACCGAATTCGTCAAATAACAAGAGTAAAAAAAGTGATTAGAGTGATAAAACCAGCCAGACAAATGAAAATAGCCTGCATGTCCAGTAATTCAGAATGTTCATCATGTTATAACTCAATACAACGTTGGAATTGACCGAATTCGTCAAATAACAAGAGTAATCAATATGATCAGAGTTATAAAACCAGTCAGACAAATGAAAACAGCCTGTATGTCCAGTAATTCAGAATGTTCATCATGTTAAAAGTGAATATAACGTTGGAATTGACCGAATTCGTCAAATGGAATGAATAATCAAAGTGATCAGAGTGATAAAACCAGCCAGTCAAATGAAAATAGCCTGCATGTCCAATAATTCAGATTGTTCAGCATGTTCAAAGTGAATCTAACGTTGGAATTGACCGAATTCGTCAAATGACAAGAATAATCAAAGTGATCAGAGTGTTAAAACCAGCCAGACAAATGAAAATAGCCTGCATATCCAGTAATTCAGAGTGTTCATCATGTTAAAACTCAATACAACGTTGGAATTGACCGAATTCGTCAAATAACAAGAGTAAAAAAAGTGATTAGAGTGATAAAACCAGCCAGACAAATGAAAATAGCCTGCATGTCCAGTAATTCAGAATGTTCATCATGTTAATACTCAATACAACGTTGGAATTGACCGAATTCGTCAAATAACAAGAGTAATCAAAGTGATTAGAGTGATAAAACCAGCCAGACAAAGGAAAATAGCCTGCATGTCCAGTAATTCAGAATGTTCATCATGTTAAAAGTCAATATAACGTTGGAATTGACCGAATTCGTCAAATAACAAGAGTAATCAATATGATCAGAGTTATAAAACCAACCATACAAATGAAAATATCCTGCATGTCCAGTAATTCAGAATGTTCATCATGTTAAAAGTCAATACAACGTTGGAATTGACCGAATTCGTCATTGGCATGAATAATCAAAGTAATCAGAGTGATAAAACCAGCCAGACAAATGAAAATAGCCTGCATGTCCAGTAATTCAGAATGTCCATCATGTTAAAAGTCAATATAACGTTTGAATTGACCGAATTCATCAAATGACAAGAATAATCAAAGTGATCAGGGTGGTAAAACCAACCAGACAAATCAAAATAGTCTGAATGTCCAATAATTCAGAATGTTCATCATGATAAAAGTCAATATAACGTAGGAGTTGACCGAATTCGTCAAATGGCATGAATAATGAAAGTGATCAGAGTGATAAAACCAGCCAGAATGAAAATAGCCTGCATGTCCAGTAATTCAGAATGTTCATCATGTTAAAAGTCAATATAACGTTGGAATTGACCGAATTCGTCAAATAACAAGAGTAATCAGTATGATCAGAGTTATAAAACCAACCATACAAATGAAAATATCCTGCATGTCCAGTAATTCAGAATGTTCATCATGTTAAAAGTCAATACAACGTTGGAATTGACCGAATTCGTCAAATGACAAGAATAATCAGAGTGATAAAACCAACCAGACAAATCAAAATAGTCTAAATGTCCAATAATTCAGATTTTTGAGCATGTTCAAAGTGAACTCGTCAAACGGCATGAATAATCAAAGTGATCAGAGTGATAAAACCAGCCAGACAAATGAAAATAGCCTGTTTGTCCAGTAATTCAGAATGTTCATCATGTTAAAAGTCAATATAACGTAGGAGTTGACCGAATTCGTCAAATGGCATGAATAATGAAAGTGATCAGAGTGATAAAACCAGCCAGAATGAAAATAGCCTGCATGTCCAGTAATTCAGAATGTTCATCATGTTAAAAGTCAATATAACGTTGGAATTGACCGAATTCGTCAAATAACAAGAGTAATCAAAGTGATCAAAGTGATAAAACCAGCCAGACAAATGAAAACAGCCTGTATGTCCAGTAATTCAGAATGTTCATCATGTTTAAAGTGAATTTAACGTTGGAATTGACCGAATTCGTCAAATGGATTGAATAATCAAAGTGATCAGAGTGATAAAACCAGCCAGACAAATGAAAATAGCCTGCATGTCCAATAATTCAGATTGTTCAGCATGTTCAAAGTGAATATAACGTTGGAATTGACCGAATTCGTCAAATGACAAGAATAATCAAAGTGATCAGAGTGATAAAACCAGCCAGACAAATGAAAATAGCCTGCATATCCAGTAATTCAGAGTGTTCATCATGTTAAAACTCAATACAACGTTGGAATTGACCGAATTCGTCAAATAACAAGAGTAAAAAAAGTGATTAGAGTGATAAAACCAGCCAGACAAATGAAAATAGCCTGCATGTCCAGTAATTCAGAATGTTCATCATGTTAATACTCAATACAACGTTGGAATTGACCGAATTCGTCAAATAACAAGAGTAATCAAAGTGATTAGAGTGATAAAACCAGCCAGACAAAGGAAAATAGCCTGCATGTCCAGTAATTCAGAATGTTCATCATGTTAAAAGTCAATATAACGTTGGAATTGACCGAATTCGTCAAATAACAAGAGTAATCAATATGATCAGAGTTATAAAACCAACCATACAAATGAAAATATCCTGCATGTCCAGTAATTCAGAATGTTCATCATGTTAAAAGTCAATACAACGTTGGAATTGACCGAATTCGTCATTGGCATGAATAATCAAAGTAATCAGAGTGATAAAACCAGCCAGACAAATGAAAATAGCCTGCATGTCCAGTAATTCAGAATGTCCATCATGTTAAAAGTCAATATAACGTTTGAATTGACCGAATTCATCAAATGACAAGAATAATCAAAGTGATCAGAGTGGTAAAACCAACCAGACAAATCAAAATAGTCTGAATGTCCAATAATTCAGAATGTTCATCATGATAAAAGTCAATATAACGTAGGAGTTGACCGAATTCGTCAAATGGCATGAATAATGAAAGTGATCAGAGTGATAAAACCAGCCAGAATGAAAATAGCCTGCATGTCCAGTAATTCAGAATGTTCATCATGTAAAAAGTCAATATAACGTTGGAATTGACCGAATTCGTCAAATAACAAGAGTAATCAGTATGATCAGAGTTATAAAACCAACCATACAAATGAAAATATCCTGCATGTCCAGTAATTCAGAATGTTCATCATGTTAAAAGTCAATACAACGTTGGAATTGACCGAATTCGTCATTGGCATGAATAATCAAAGTAATCAGAGTGATAAAACCAGCCAGACAAATGAAAATAGCCTGCATGTCCAGTAATTCAGAATGTCCATCATGTTAAAAGTCAATATAACGTTTGAATTGACCGAATTCATCAAATGACAAGAATAATCAAAGTGATCAGAGTGGTAAAACCAACCAGACAAATCAAAATAGTCTGAATGTCCAATAATTCAGAATGTTCATCATGATAAAAGTCAATATAACGTAGGAGTTGACCGAATTCGTCAAATGGCATGAATAATGAAAGTGATCAGAGTGATAAAACCAGCCAGAATGAAAATAGCCTGCATGTCCAGTAATTCAGAATGTTCATCATGTTAAAAGTCAATACAACGTTGGAATTGACCGAATTCGTCAAATGACAAGAATAATCAGAGTGATAAAACCAACCAGACAAATCAAAATAGTCTAAATGTCCAATAATTCAGATTTTTGAGCATGTTCAAAGTGAACTCGTCAAACGGCATGAATAATCAAAGTGATCAGAGTGATAAAACCAGCCAGACAAATGAAAATAGCCTGTTTGTCCAGTAATTCAGAATGTTCATCATGTTAAAAGTCAATATAACGTTGGAATTGACCGAATTCGTCAAATAACAAGAGTAATCAAAGTGATCAAAGTGATAAAACCAGCCAGACAAATGAAAACAGCCTGTATGTCCAGTAATTCAGAATGTTCATCATGTTTAAAGTGAATTTAACGTTGGAATTGACCGAATTCGTCAAATGGATTGAATAATCAAAGTGATCAGAGTGATAAAACCAGCCAGACAAATGAAAATAGCCTGCATGTCCAATAATTCAGATTGTTCAGCATGTTCAAAGTGAATATGACGTTGGAATTGACCGAATTCGTCAAATGACAAGAATAATCAAAGTGATCAGAGTGATAAAACCAGCCAGACAAATGAAAATAGCCTGCATATCCAGTAATTCAGAGTGTTCATCATGTTAAAACTCAATACAACGTTGGAATTGACCGAATTCGTCAAATAACAAGAGTAAAAAAAGTGATTAGAGTGATAAAACTAGCCAGACAAATGAAAATAGCCTGCATGTCCAGTAATTCAGAATGTTCATCATGTTAAAACTCAATACAACGTTGGAATTGACCGAATTCGTCAAATAACAAGAGTAATCAAAGTGATTAGAGTGATAAAACCAGCCAGACAAATGAACATAGCCTGCATGTCCAGTAATTCAGAATGTTCATCATGTTAAAAGTCAATATAACGTTGGAATTAACTGAATTCGTCAAATAACAAGAGTAATCAATATGATCAGAGTTATAAAACCAACCATACAAATGAAAATATCCTGCATGTCCAGTAATTCAGAATGTTCATCATGTTAAAAGTCAATACAACGTTGGAATTGACCGAATTCGTCAAATGGCATGAATAATCAAAGTAATCAGAGTGATAAAACCAGCCAGACAAATGAAAATGGCCTGCATGTCCAGTAATTCAGAATGTCCATCATGTTA
Organism: Hydrotaea cyrtoneurina; assembly: GCA_958296145.1. NCBI lineage: Eukaryota > Metazoa > Arthropoda > Insecta > Diptera > Muscidae > Hydrotaea > Hydrotaea cyrtoneurina. The sequence goes on from OY282514.1 coordinate 58,948,829, forward strand.
AAAGTCAATATAACGTTGGAATTGACCGAATTCGTCAAATGACAAGAATAATCAAAGTGATCAGAGTGGTAAAACCAACCAGACAAATCAAAATAGTCTGAATGTCCAATAATTCAGATTGTTCATCATGTTTAAAGTGAATATAACGTTGGAATTGACCGAATTCGTCAAATGTCATGAATAATCAAAGTGATCAGAGTGATAAAACCAGCCAGACAAATGAAAATAGCCTGCATGTCCAGTAATTCAGAATGTTCATCATGTTAAAAGTCAATATAACGTTGGAGTTGACCGAATTCGTCAAATTTCATGAATAATCAAAGTGATCAGAGTGATAAAACCAGCCAGACAAATGAAAATAGCCTGCATGTCCAGTAATTCAGAATGTTCATCATGTTAAAAGTCAATATAACGTTGGAGTTGACCGAATTCGTCAAATTTCATGAATAATCAAAGTGATCAGAGTGATAAAACCAACCAGACAAATCAAAATAGTCTGAATGTCCAATAATTCAGATTGTTCATCACGTAAAAAATCAATACGACGTTGGAATTGACCGAATTCGTCAAATAACAAGAGTAGTCAAAGTGATCAGAGTGATAAAACCAACCAGACAAATCAAAATAGTCTGAATGTCCAATAATTCAGATTGTTCATCATGTTTAAAGTGAATATAACGTTGGAATTGACCGAATTCGTCAAATAACAAGAGTAATCAATATGATCAGAGTTATAAAACCAACCATACAAATGAGAATAGCCTGCATGTTGTAACGACAAAAGTTGGTGCCCTTGTTTTTGTCAACATAGTTTTAAGTAAATTGTTGTATATATATATGAATGCCAATAAACAATGAATTTGAATGTAACGGAATTTGCTCAAGCGCCATCTACCAGCAAATAGTGGTAAATGCATCATATGATCGCAGGGCAGCCAACTGATCGATAACAACACGGTCAGCCGATAGTGCGGGTGTAGTGGTGTGTCTGTGTACCCACGCGAATGGTATATAAAGGGCGTGTGCAGACCAAATCGAGACAGTTGGTGAGCGGTCAGAGTCAGGTAAGGACGTCAGTAGCGAAATAGAAAAGTAGTTAGTAAAGGGTTGGAAGAAGAGATTGTTTGGTCTTCCCGTTCTCTTCCGAATTCTCTTTATTTGGGTTGAGTTTAGTAGAGATTGTTTGGTCTTCCCGTTCTCTATTTTCCTCCGCCCTAGTAAATAGGTCGTCGGTAGAGTGTCATAGAGATTGTTTGGTCTTCCCGTTCTCTATTTCCCTCCGCCTAGCGAGTTGTGCGTCGGTAGAGTGTTGGATAGAGATTGTTTGGTCTTCCCGTTCTCTATTTCCCTCCGCCTAGCGAGTTGTGCGTCGGTATAGTGGTGGATAGAGATTGTTTGGTCTTCCCGTTCTCTATTCCCTAGCGTGTTGTGCGTCGGTAGAGTGGGGTAGAGATTGTTTGGTCTTCCCGTTCTCTACTTCTCTCCACCAAAGCGAGTTGTGCATCGGTAGCTCCCGAACGAGGTTGAGATTGTTTGGCCTTCCCGTTCTCGTCTTCGTCCTGGTGCTGCCGCTGCATTCCTCATCGTTTGACGCTGCAGCCTGTCATCGCTGCCGCTACCGCTGCGTTCTTCATCGCTACCCCTGCACTCTTCATCGATACCGCTGCCGCTGCGTTCTTCAGCACTGCCGCTTTAGTCTTCATCGCCGCCGCGTTCTTCATCGCTGCCGCTGCGTTCTTCAGCACTGCCGCTTTAGTCTTCATCGCCGCCGCGTTCTTCATCGCTGCCGCTGCGCTCTTCATCACCGCTACTAGATTCTTCATCGCTGCCGCTGCCGCTACATCGCTGCCGCTGCGCTCTTCATCACCGCTACTAGATTCTACATCGCTGCCGCTGCGTTATTCATCGCTGCCGCTGCATCGCTACCGCTGCATTCATAATCGCTGCCGCTACCGCTGCGTTCTTCATCGCCGCCGCTGCATTTTGCAAAGCTGCAACTATATTCTTCGTGCTGCCGTAGCCTTATATCTACGCGGAGTGGGTTTTAAAAGGGAGATTGTTTGGTCTTCCCGTTCTCTCTTTTCAAAACCAGACACGCCGCCACGGGGGTTAACCAGAGCCCTTTAAATGTAAATTTGTTGTCCCGTAAATTGTATTAAACGGAAATATACGCCATAATTGCCCCTTTTACACGAGAAAAGGGTAACCATTATTTGGCTTAATCATCGTGAACCTGTTACCTTAATTTTGTAAATAAATAATCAACCTATATATATAAACCATAAAAAAAAAATAAATAAATAAATAAATAAATAAAAAAAAAAAAAAAAAAAAAAAAAACCTCAAGAATTTAGGAGTATATAAAAAAAAAAACATAAATAATAACATACACAATGTTGAAAGTATCATGGGCTTATGCGCTACGACAAGAGGACTTAACGGCCTACTTGAAGGAATTTGGACTCGACGCATCAGGCAAGGTAGAAGAGCTCAGAAAGAGATTTGCCAAATTTTTGGGAGGAGTTTACTGGTATCGACCCCAGGGGAACATCCACAGATTGGCAAGTCACCAGTAAAAATGGAGGAATCCAATAAACAGGCACCAAACCGAGAAATCTTCCCTCCGCCGGTTGAGAATCGTGTTCTCCTCGTCGAGCTAGTTAGGAAATGGGGCATAAAATATGATGGTGGGCAAGATCCATTAGGTTTCGTCGAACGAGTGGAAGAATTGGCCGAGATGTACGACGTTGGGGTGGACCGGTTGCCTAAAATAATGCCTGAGTTCTTCCGTGATCGAGCTTTAATCTGGTACCGGAACAATAACCAAAATTGGCAACACTGGAGGAAATTTAAAACCGATTTCTTCGCTTTCTTCTTGCCCCCAAGGTATTTTGAAAAATTAGAGGATGAGATTCGGAAGAGAGTACAACGTCCTAGGGAGACATTTAAAGAATACGTACTGGCTCTACAAAATTTAATGCATCATTCTGACTTATCAGACCAGCAGAAATTGGAGCGAATTTTTCGAAACTCTCTACCCGATTACCAGTGGTACATTCGAAGGAAGGATTTTTCCTCACTGCACGAGCTAGTCGGTATGGCTGATGAACTAGAAAGCATCCCGAACTCACATCAAAGCCGCATCGAGAACCCACGCAATAATACCAACAGCCATCGCGGAAGTGGTCCGCCCCGTAATAATTGCTATCGTGGGGATCTCAAGGAGACCCAAGATCAAGAATACTCAAATTCATCTTCCAAGCAGCTCTCCTCAAATAACTACGAGAACCAGACATCTTTGCAAGGGGAGGATACCCGACTAACGGCCACAATCTGGCTGGAGGATAAACTAGTGACGGCTACGATCGACAGTGGCGCCACAAGAAATTGTATTAAAGCCGAATTTGTGAAATCATTAAGAAAAACGCCGCGTCATCTCCCCGAAAATGTCGAGATCGTGCTAATCGATGGATCGAAGGTATCCGTAGAAAAATATATCAAACTACATCTACGTCTCGGAAACACAGAAGCGACCTGTACATTCCTTGTAATACCGAATGTGAACGAGGATATATTGCTAGGTCTGGAATTTCTACGAACGTTCCACACTACCATAAATTGCGCTGGTCTGTCGTTATGCTGTACTCCGGATGATGCCAACAAGGTGTCCAGAATCAATGGGGCCACCACGCTGGATGATTCGAGGCATGATGAGGTTGAATTGCCAAAATTTCAGCACCTAACCGATTTGTCTAATATAACGGAACATAGAATTGTTATGGTAGACGAACGTCCAATCAAACTCTGTGACTCACAAAGCAATCCAGCTATACAAGCAATCATTGATGCCGAAGCCAACAATTTAATTGCCCGAGGTTGCATCGAACCATCAACTAGCCCCTACAGTTTGCCAATGACCTCTGTGAAAAAGAAAAACGGAAATGGGAGGACGTGCATGGATTTCCGGCAGCTCAATAAACGCTCAATACCCGATGAGTACCCATTGCCCAGGGTTGATGCCATTTTAAATAGGTTACGCCATGCGAGCTATGTCAGTAGCTTAGATCTTAAGGATGGATATTGGCAAATACCGATGGAAAAAGAAAGTAGGAAATATACAGCGTTCGCCGTTACGGGGAGAGGTCTGTATCAATGGCGAGTAATGCCATTTGGCCTACACTCGGCGCCAGCTACCTTCCAACGGGCATTAGACAGTGTGATTGGACCAGAGATGGAGCCTCATGCGTTTGCTTACCTGGACGACATAATTGTCATTGGAAGAACATTGGAGGAACATTTACGAAATCTGCAGGAAGTTTTCCGGCGGCTCCGGGCGGCGAATTTGAGAATCAATCCCGAAAAATGTGAATTCTTCAAACGCGAAACCAAATATTTGGGTCACATAGTCAGTAGCGAAGGTATCAAAACGGACCCTGAGAAAGTGGCTGCGATCGCAGGAATGGAACCACCAACTTCAGTAAAAGAAACCAGACGTTTTCTGGGTGTCGCTTCATGGTATCGCCGTTTCGTGCCACAGTTTGCAGCTATCTCGCAACCACTCACCACGCTACTGAAGAAGGGTAAGCATTGGAAGTGGGGCCCGGAACAACAAGCTGCTTTCAATACGATGAAAACTAAATTGACGGAAGCACCGGTCCTAGCTTGTCCGGATTTCGAAAGAACATTCAGTCTACCACCCGATGCGAGTAATTATGGTCTGGGAGCAGTGCTCACTCAAGAACTTGATGGGGCCGAAAGAGTCATCGCATACGCTAGTCGCCACCTGAACAAAGCAGAAAAAAATTACTCGGCAACCGAAAAAGAGTGTTTGGCGATTATATGGGGCATTCGGCAGATGAGGCCGTACTTGGAGGGATATCCATTTATAGTCATTACCGACCATCTATCCTTAAAATGGTTAAATTCAATAGAGAGTCCAAGTGGCAGGCTTGCTAGATGGGCACTGGAACTGCAGCAATTCAATTTTACCATTCACTATCGTAAGGGAAAGCAAAACGTGGTAGCCGATGCACTGTCTCGTCAACCCATGGAATCGCTAAATCTAGCAACTGTACAGAATAATACTCCCATAACATGCGCATGGCTTGACAAACTAATAAAAGAAGTACGGAAAAACCCAAAGAAATTTGCGGATTTCACGGTTGTAGATAATCAACTATATCGACATTTTCACCGCCAAATCAACGACGACGACTGTACGGCATGGAAGTTATGTGTAGGAACTCCTTTGAGAGAAAGAGTGCTAAGGGAAAATCATGACACCGCATCGGCGGGGCACCTGGGAATTCGAAAAACAGCACACAAGGTAGCTAGCCGCTACTATTGGCCGGGTATGTTCAGAGACGTGAGCCGTTATGTTCGTAAATGTGAGTCATGTCAGCGGTATAAGGTGAGCCAACAACGACCAGTAGGAGAAATGTTGACAAGGGTGCCCGAGGAACCGTGGTCCACCATATGCGCAGATTTTGTGGGCCCTCTGCCTAGATCGAAACATGGATGCACGACACTCTTAGTGATATTCGATCGATTTTCCAAATGGACCGAGTTAATCCCTCTAAGAAAAGCAACCGCCGAAGGTTTAGTAAAGGCTTGTCGGGAGAGAATAGTTGCACGTTATGGGGTTCCAAAACAAATCATCACCGATAACGGCGCACAATTTACTTCTCGCATATTTAAACGATTTTTGGACGAAATGGGCATCCAGCAACAGTTGACGGCACCCTACACCCCCCAAGAAAATCCTACAGAACGCGCAAACAGAACAGTGAAGTCCATGATAGCCCAAGTGTCAGGTAACCAACATCACAGATGGGATGAATGTTTGCCGGAGATAATGCTGGCAATAAATACCAGTGCATCGGAATCAACGGGATATTCACCAGCATACCTGACTCAAGGAAGAGAACCACGTCTACCAAAGGCTCTATATGACGAAGTAACCATAGGCACCGGAGGAACTGATCGAAGCCCAGAGGACAGGGCAAGAGAGCTAAAAGATATTTTTCGGATCGTGCGACATAATTTGTCCAGGGCCTCTAAAGACCAACAGCGCCGCTACAATCTAAGACGAAGGCCTTGGAAACCTAAGGTTGGAGATAAAGTACTTCTCCGTCAGCACCCTCTCTCTCGAGCCATTGATAGTTTCGCCTCCAAATTAGCGCCTAAATTTGCTGGACCTTTCGAGGTGAAAGGTTTCGTTTCGCCAGTCATTGTAACACTTCGAAGTGATGACACTAAAAAATCACGGACTGCATATATAAATGAAATTAAACCGTATATTAGAAATTAACCCCTGTAGTTCTAATACCGTAACACCGTCGTCTTCGTTGTCCCTAATTTTGTTTTGTTTCCTTCCTTACTACAGAATTAATCCAAGTTCAAGATGGGCAAGTCTACGAAAAAACCTACTAAGGACGAAAAATTTGAGGAATCGGTAGAAAAATTCCGAAGATCGACAGCAACTGCAAATGCCAAAGGACGACGCACCAAATTAATATCCCCCGCCGCCAAACAACGACGCGTAAGAAATACCACCATAAATAAAGACGGCAGGAAGAGAGTTGGTGCAGTAAAAACCCCACCCAGAGTATTTCGGGCTCCCTTCCATTCCGCAGTAGTAGGCCAGTCACCACCGATCAAATCCACCACCGACGATAAAGGTAGGCCTCCGCGTCAATCCCGCTCCACCCCAACCATGTCAGCTAACGCCATACCACAGCAAGATGCCACGGAGACCATAGTGCTATTGAGTGACAGCGACGAGGAAACCCTCCGTGAGGGCCACTACCAGAACACGCCTAACCAAAAGGAATACCCACCGACACCAGGAAATATTACGGCAATCCGTTCGCCAGAAACTGAGTGGTTTTTACCAAACCCTATACCGTTCTCGTCCACGCCGCCGATGATGTTTGAAGTACCACCAACTCCGGGAAAAGGTGGCAGTGTAGGGGCGATTGGTATGGAAGATGATCCAGAAACGCAAATCAGTTCGCCAGGAACTGAATGGTTTTTACCAAACCCTATACCGTGCTCGTCCACGCCGCCGATGATGTTCGAGGTACCATCAACTCAGGGAAAAGGGATCAGAGTAGGAGAGACACTTATGGATGGTGACGAAGACAAAATGGTAGTCCCTCCCGAGTCATCGTTACCACCACCCCCATCCCCTTTGAAGCAAGGATTCGGCATCGTAGATGTGCGTGAAAGCCAATATCGAACAGAGGGCCTTCAATGTTTCCAAAAGGCGGTGACGGTGGAAATTTTTGTACCTATTGCAGATGCGTCGGAAAAGAAGGAAAGGAGAAATCCACGACTACAACCAGGAGAGAGACGCCAGGAGGATGGAAACGTTTCAATCCAGAAATGGTTAGAAGCAGGGAGTCGGAAAACATCAGTCACCATTCCATTCGAGACCGTAGACGACCGCGTCAGAGCGATTATAGCCGAAACCCCCGATCTCATCGAGATTGTAGAAAAATCACTACGAGACAGGCGGATTAAACGGATTAAGTTCGTAAAAGAAATCCATGGAAAAAAGTTTCAAATAATTATTAATAAGGATGGCAGCGTCAATGTTAAGATTCTGCCAACATTGCCTGCCATGGGGAGAGAGGGGGTAATGTAACGACAAAAGTTGGTGCCCTTGTTTTTGTCAACATAGTTTTAAGTAAATTGTTGTATATATATATGAATGCCAATAAACAATGAATTTGAATGTAACGGAATTTGCTCAAGCGCCATCTACCAGCAAATAGTGGAAAATGCATCATATGATCGCAGGGCAGCCAACTGATCGATAACAACACGGTCAGCCGATAGTGCGGGTGTAGTGGTGTGTCTGTGTACCCACGCGAATGGTATATAAAGGGCGTGTGCAGACCAAATCGAGACAGTTGGTGAGCGGTCAGAGTCAGGTAAGGACGTCAGTAGCGAAATAGAAAAGTAGTTAGTAAAGTGTTGGAAGAAGAGATTGTTTGGTCTTCCCGTTCTCTTCCGAATTCTCTTTATTTGGGTTGAGTTTAGTAGAGATTGTTTGGTCTTCTCGTTCTCTATTTTCCTCCGCCCTAGTAAATAGGTCGTCGGTAGAGTGTCATAGAGATTGTTTGGTCTTCCCGTTCTCTATTTCCCTCCGCCTAGCGAGTTGTGCGTCGGTAGAGTGTTGGATAGAGATTGTTTGGTTTTCCCGTTCTCTATTTCCCTCCGCCTAGCGAGTTGTGCGTCGGTATAGTGGTGGATAGAGATTGTTTGGTCTTCCCGTTCTCTATTCCCTAGCGTGTTGTGCGTCGGTAGAGTGGGGTAGAGATTGTTTGGTCTTCCCGTTCTCTACTTCTCTCCACCAAAGCGAGTTGTGCATCGGTAGCTCCCGAACGAGGTTGAGATTGTTTGGCCTTCCCGTTCTCGTCTTCGTCCTGGTGCTGCCGCTGCATTCCTCATCGTTTGACGCTGCAGCCTGTCATCGCTGCCGCTACCGCTGCGTTCTTCATCGCTACCCCTGCACTCTTCATCGATACCGCTGCCGCTGCGTTCTTCAGCACTGCCGCTTTAGTCTTCATCGCCGCCGCGTTCTTCATCGCTGCCGCTGCGTTCTTCATCGCTGCCGCTGCGCTCTTCATCACCGCTACTAGATTCTTCATCGCTGCCGCTGCCGCTACATCGCTGCCGCTGCGCTCTTCATCACCGCTACTAGATTCTACATCGCTGCCGCTGCGTTATTCATCGCTGCCGCTGCATCGCTACCGCTGCATTCATAATCGCTGCCGCTACCGCTGCGTTCTTCATCGCCGCCGCTGCATTTTGCAAAGCTGCAACTATATTCTTCGTGCTGCCGTAGCCTTATATCTACGCGGAGTGGGTTTTAAAAGGGAGATTGTTTGGTCTTCCCGTTCTCTCTTTTCAAAACCAGACACGCCGCCACGGGGGTTAACCAGAGCCCTTTAAATGTAAATTTGTTGTCCCGTAAATTGTATTAAACGGAAATATACGCCATAATTGCCCCTTTTACACGAGAAAAGGGTAACCATTATTTGGCTTAATCATCGTGAACCTGTTACCTTAATTTTGTAAATAAATAATCAACCTATATATATAAACCATAAAAAACCCACTCTTTTCTCTTGTCCGAAATACAAATAGTTTGTAACGACCTTGGGCCAAGCTGAGATTGCCCCAGCATAAGGGAAAACACGTCGTTACAATGTCCAGTAATTCAGATTGTTCATCATGTTAAAAGTGAATATAACGTTGGAATTGACCGAATACGTCAAATGGCATGAATAATCAAAGTGATCAGAGTGATAAAACCAACCAGACAAATCAAAATAGTCTGAATGTCCAATAATTCAGATTGTTCATCATGTTTAAAGTGAATATAACGTTGGAATTAACCGAATTCGTCAAATGGCATGAATAATCATACTGATCAGAGTGATAAAACCAACCAGACAAATCAAAATAGCGTGCATGTCCAGTAATTCAGAATGTTCATCATGATAAAAGTCAATATAACGTTGGAGTTGACCGAATTCGTCAAATGGCATGAATAATCAAAGTGATCAGAGTTTTAAAACCAACCAGACAAATCAAAATAGTCTGAATGTCCAATAATTCAGATTGTTCATCATGTTTAAAGTGAATATAACGTTGGAATTGACCGAATTCGTCAAATGACATGAATAATCAAAGTGATCAGAGTTATAAAACCAACCATACAAATGAAAATAGCCTGCATGTCCAGTAATTCAGAATGTTCATTATGTTAAAAGTCAATACAACGTTGGAATTGACCGATTTCGTCAAATGACAAGAATAATCAAAGTGATCAGAGTGATAAAACCAACCAGACAAATCAAAATAGTCTCAATGTCCAATACTTCAGATTGTTGAGCATGTTAAAAGTGAATATGACGTTGGAATTGACCGAATTCGTCAAATGGCATGAATAATCAAAGTGTTCAGAGTGATAAAACTAACCAGACAAATCAAAATAGCCGGTAATTCAGAATGTCCATCATGTTAAAATCAATATAACGTTGGAATTGACCGAATTCGTTAAATGGCATGAATAATCAAAGTGATCAGAGTGATAAAACCAACCAGACAAATGAAAATAACCTGAATGTCCAATAATTCAGATTGTTCATCATGTTTAAAGTGAATATAACGTTGGAATTGACGGAATTCGTCAAATGGCATGAATAATCAAAGTGTTCAGAGTGATAAAACTAACCAGACAAATCAAAATAGCCGGTAATTCAGAATGTCCATCATGTTAAAAGTCAATATAACGTTGGAATTGACCGAATTCGTTAAATGGCATGAATAATCAAAGTGATCAGAGTGATAAAACCAACCAGACAAATCAAAATAGCCTGCATGTCCAGTAATTCAGAATGTTCATCATGTTAAAAGTCAATACAACGTTGGAATTGACAGAAAACGTCAAATGGCACGAATAATCAAACTGATCAGAGTGATAAAACCAACCAGACAAATGAAAATAACCTGAATGTCCAATAATTCAGATTGTTCATCATGTTTAAAGTGAATATAACGTTGGAATTGACGGAATTCGTCAAATGGCATGAATAATCAAAGTGTTCAGAGTGATAAAACTAACCAGACAAATCAAAATAGCCGGTAATTCAGAATGTCCATCATGTTAAAAGTCAATATAACGTTGGAATTGACCGAATTCGTTAAATGGCATGAATAATCAAAGTGATCAGAGTGATAAAACCAACCAGACAAATCAAAATAGCCTGCATGTCCAGTAATTCAGAATGTTCATCATGTTAAAAGTCAATACAACGTTGGAATTGACAGAAAACGTCAAATGGCACGAATAATCAAAGTGATCAGAATGATAAAATAAGCCAGAAAAATGAAAATAGCCTGAATGTCCAGTAATTCAGAATGTTCATCCTGTTAAAACTCAATACAAGGTTGGAATTGACCGAATTCCCCAAATGGCATGAATAATCAAAGTGATCAGAGTTATAAAACCAGCCAGACAAATGAAAATAACCTGAATGTCCAATAATTCAGATTGTTCATCATGTTTAAAGTGAATATAACGTTGGAATTGACGGAATTCGTCAAATGGCATGAATAATCAAAGTGTTCAGAGTGATAAAACTAACCAGACAAATCAAAATAGCCGGTAATTCAGAATGTCCATCATGTTAAAAGTCAATATAACGTTGGAATTGACCGAATTCGTTAAATGGCATGAATAATCAAAGTGATCAGAGTGATAAAACCAACCAGACAAATCAAAATAGCCTGCATGTCCAGTAATTCAGAATGTTCATCATGTTAAAAGTCAATACAACGTTGGAATTGACAGAAAACGTCAAATGGCACGAATAATCAAACTGATCAGAGTGATAAAACCAACCAGACAAATCAAAATAGCCTGCATGTCCAGTAATTCAGAATGTCCATCATGTTAAAAGTCAATACAACGTTGGAATTGACCGAATTTGTCAAATGACAAGAATAATCAAAGTGATCAGAGTGATAAAACCAACCAGACAAATCAAAATAGTCTGAATGTCCAATAATTCAGATTTTGAGCATGTTTAAAGTGAATATAACGTTGGAATTGGCCGAATTCGTCAAATGACATGAATAATCAAAGTGATCAGAGTTATAAAACCAACCATACAAATGAAAATAGCCTGCATGTCCAGTAATTCAGAATGTTCATCATTTTAAAAGTCAATACAACGTTGGAATTGACCGAATTCGTCAAATGACAAGAATAATCAAAGTGATCAGAGTGATAAAACCAACCAGACAAATCAAAATAGTCTGAATGTCCAATAATTCAGATTGTTGAGCATGTTAAAAGTGAATATAACGTTGGAATTGACCGAATTCGTCAAATGACAAGAAAAATCAAAGTGATAAGAATGATAAAATAAGCCAGACAAATGAAAATAGCCTGAATGTCCAGTAATTCAGAATGTTCATCCTGTTAAAACTCAATACAAGGTTGGAATTGGCCGAATTCCCCAAATGGCATGAATAATAAAAGTGATCAGAGTTATAACACTAGCCGGACAAATGAAAATAGCCTGCATGTCTAGTAATTCAGAATGTTCATCATGCTAAAAGTCAATACAACGTTGGAATTGACCGAATTCGTCAAATGACATGAATAATCAAAGTGATCAGAGTGATAAAACCAACCAGACAAATCAAAATAGTCTGAATGTCCAATAATTCAGATTGTTCATCATGTTTAAAGTGAATATAACGTTGGAATTGACCGAATTCGTCAAATGACATGAATAATCAAAGTGATCAGAGTTATAAAACCAACCATACAAATGAAAATAGCCTGCATGTCCAGTAATTCAGAATGTTCATCATGTTAAAAGTCAATACAACGTTGGAATTGGCCGAATTCGTCAAATGACAAGAATAATCAAAGTGATCAGAGTGATATAACCAACCAGACAAATCAAAATAGTCTGAATGTCCAATAATTCAGATTGTTGAGCATGTTAAAAGTCAATATAACGTTGGAATTGACCGAATTCGTCAAATGACAAGAAAAATCAAAGTAATCAGAGTGATAAAACCAGCCAGACAAATGAAAATAGCCTGAATGTCCAGTAATTCAGAATGTTCATCCTGTTAAAACTCAATACAACGTTGGAATTGACCGAAAACGTCAAATAACAAGAGTAATCAAAGTGATCAGAGTTATAAAACCAACCATACAAATGAAAATAGCCTGCATGTCCAGTAATTCAGAATGTTCATCATGTTAAAAGTCAATACAACGTTGGAATTGACCGAATTCCTCAAATGACAAGAATAATCAAAGTGATCAGAGTGATAAAACCAAACAGACAAATCAAAATAGTCTGAATGTCCAATAATTCAGATTGTTGAGCATGTTAAAAGTGAATATAACGTTGGAATTGACCGAATTCGTCAAATGACAAGAAAAATCAAAGTGATAAGAATGATAAAATAAGCCAGACAAATGAAAATAGCCTGAATGTCCAGTAATTCAGAATGTTCATCCTGTTAAAACTCAATACAAGGTTGGAATTGACCGAATTCCCCAAATGGCATGAATAATCAAAGTGATCAGAGTTATAAAACCAGCCAGACAAATGAAAATAACCTGAATGTCCAATAATTCAGATTGTTCATCATGTTTAAAGTGAATATAACGTTGGAATTGACGGAATTCGTCAAATGGCATGAATAATCAAAGTGTTCAGAGTGATAAAACCAACCAGACAAATCAAAATAGCCGGTAATTCAGAATGTCCATCATGTTAAAAGTCAATATAACGTTGGAATTGACCGAATTCGTTAAATGGCATGAATAATCAAAGTGATCAGAGTGATAAAACCAACCAGACAAATCAAAATAGCCTGCATGTCCAGTAATTCAGAATGTTCATCATGTTAAAAGTCAATACAACGTTGGAATTGACAGAAAACGTCAAATGGCACGAATAATCAAACTGATCAGAGTGATAAAACCAACCAGACAAATCAAAATAGCCTGCATGTCCAGTAATTCAGAATGTCCATCATGTTAAAAGTCAATACAACGTTGGAATTGACCGAATTTGTCAAATGACAAGAATAATCAAAGTGATCAGAGTGATAAAACCAACCAGACAAATCAAAATAGTCTGAATGTCCAATAATTCAGATTTTGAGCATGTTTAAAGTGAATATAACGTTGGAATTGACAGAAAACGTCAAATGGCACGAATAATCAAACTGATCAGAGTGATAAAACCAACCAGACAAATCAAAATAGCCTGCATGTCCAGTAATTCAGAATGTCCATCATGTTAAAAGTCAATACAACGTTGGAATTGACCGAATTTGTCAAATGACAAGAATAATCAAAGTGATCAGAGTGATAAAACCAACCAGACAAATCAAAATAGTCTGAATGTCCAATAATTCAGATTTTGAGCATGTTTAAAGTGAATATAACGTTGGAATTGACCGAATTCGTCAAATGACATGAATAATCAAAGTGATCAGAGTTATAAAACCAACCATACAAATGAAAATAGCCTGCATGTCCAGTAATTCAGAATGTTCATCATTTTAAAAGTCAATACAACGTTGGAATTGACCGAATTCGTCAAATGACAAGAATAATCAAAGTGATCAGAGTGATAAAACCAACCAGACAAATCAAAATAGTCTGAATGTCCAATAATTCAGATTGTTGAGCATGTTAAAAGTGAATATAACGTTGGAATTGACCGAATTCGTCAAATGACAAGAAAAATCAAAGTGATAAGAATGATAAAATAAGCCAGACAAATGAAAATAGCCTGAATGTCCAGTAATTCAGAATGTTCATCCTGTTAAAACTCAATACAAGGTTGGAATTGGCCGAATTCCCCAAATGGCATGAATAATAAAAGTGATCAGAGTTATAACACTAGCCGGACAAATGAAAATAGCCTGCATGTCTAGTAATTCAGAATGTTCATCATGCTAAAAGTCAATACAACGTTGGAATTGACCGAATTCGTCAAATGACATGAATAATCAAAGTGATCAGAGTGATAAAACCAACCAGACAAATCAAAATAGTCTGAATGTCCAATAATTCAGATTGTTCATCATGTTTAAAGTGAATATAACGTTGGAATTGACCGAATTCGTCAAATGACATGAATAATCAAAGTGATCAGAGTTATAAAACCAACCATACAAATGAAAATAGCCTGCATGTCCAGTAATTCAGAATGTTCATCATGTTAAAAGTCAATACAACGTTGGAATTGACCGAATTCGTCAAATGACAAGAATAATCAAAGTGATCAGAGTGATAAAACCAACCAGACAAATCAAAATAGTCTGAATGTCCAATAATTCAGATTGTTGAGCATGTTAAAAGTCAATATAACGTTGGAATTGACCGAATTCGTCAAATGACAAGAAAAATCAAAGTAATCAGAGTGATAAAACCAGCCAGACAAATGAAAATAGCCTGAATGTCCAGTAATTCAGAATGTTCATCCTGTTAAAACTCAATACAACGTTGGAATTGACCGAAAACGTCAAATAACAAGAGTAATCAAAGTGATCAGAGTTATAAAACCAACCATACAAATGAAAATAGCCTGCATGTCCAGTAATTCAGAATGTTCATCATGTTAAAAGTCAATACAACGTTGGAATTGACCGAATTCCTCAAATGACAAGAATAATCAAAGTGATCAGAGTGATAAAACCAACCAGACAAATCAAAATAGTCTGAATGTCCAATAATTCAGATTGTTGAGCATGTTAAAAGTCAATATAACGTTGGAATTGACCGAATTCGTCAAATGACAAGAAAAATCAAAGTAATCAGAGTGATAAAACCAGCCAGACAAATGAAAATAGCCTGAATGTCCAGTAATTCAGAATGTTCATCCTGTTAAAACTCAATACAACGTTGGAATTGACCGAAAACGTCAAATAACAAGAGTAATTAAAGTGATCAGAGTTATAAAACCAAACAGACAAATCAAAATAGTCTGAATGTCCAATAATTCAGATTGTTGAGCATGTTAAAAGTGAATATAACGTTGGAATTGACCGAATTCGTCAAATGACAAGAAAAATTAAAGTGATAAGAATGATAAAATAAGCCAGACAAATGGAAATAGCCTGAATGTCCAGTAATTCAGAATGTTCATCCTGTTAAAACTCAATACAAGGTTGGAATTGGCCGAATTCCCCAAATGGCATGAATAATAAAAGTGATCAGAGTTATAACACTAGCCGGACAAATGAAAATAGCCTGCATGTCTAGTAATTCAGAATGTTCATCATGCTAAAAGTCAATACAACGTTGGAATTGACCGAATTCGTCAAATGACATGAATAATCAAAGTGATCAGAGTGATAAAACCAACCAGACAAATCAAAATAGTCTGAATGTCCAATAATTCAGATTGTTGAGCATGTTAAAAGTCAATATAACGTTGGAATTGACCGAATTCGTCAAATGACAAGAAAAATCAAAGTAATCAGAGTGATAAAACCAGCCAGACAAATGAAAATAGCCTGAATGTCCAGTAATTCAGAATGTTCATCCTGTTAAAACTCAATACAACGTTGGAATTGACGGAAAACGTCAAATAACAAGAGTAATCAAAGTGATCAGAGTTATAAAACCAACCATACAAATGAAAATAGCCTGCATGTCCAGTAATTCAGAATGTTCATCATGTTAAAAGTCAATACAACGTTGGAATTGACCGAATTCCTCAAATGACAAGAATAATCAAAGTGATCAGAGTGATAAAACCAACCAGACAAATCAAAATAGTCTGAATGTCCAATAATTCAGATTGTTGAGCATGTTAAAAGTGAATATAACGTTGGAATTGACCGAATTCGTCAAATGACAAGAAAAATCAAAGTGATAAGAATGATAAAATAAGCCAGACAAATGAAAATAGCCTGAATGTCCAGTAATTCAGAATGTTCATCCTGTTAAAACTCAATACAAGGTTGGAATTGGCCGAATTCCCCAAATGGCATGAATAATAAAAGTGATCAGAGTTATAACACTAGCCGGACAAATGAAAATAGCCTGCATGTCTAGTAATTCAGAATGTTCATCATGCTAAAAGTCAATACAACGTTGGAATTGACCGAATTCGTCAAATGACATGAATAATCAAAGTGATCAGAGTGATAAAACCAACCAGACAAATCAAAATAGTCTGAATGTCCAATAATTCAGATTGTTCATCATGTTTAAAGTGAATATAACGTTGGAATTGACCGAATTCGTCAAATGACAAGAATAATCAAAGTGATCAGAGTGATAAAACCAACCAGACAAATCAAAATAGTCTGAATGTCCAATAATTCAGATTGTTGAGCATGTTAAAAGTGAATATAACGTTGGAATTGACCGAATTCGTCAAATGACAAGAAAAATCAAAGTAATCAGAGTGACAAATGAAAATAGCCTGAATGTCCAGTAATTCAGAATGTTCATCCTGTTAAAACTCAATACAAATTTGGAATTGACCGAATTCCCCAAATGGCATGAATAATCAAAGTGATCAGAGTGATAAAACCAACCAGACAAATCAAAATAGTCTGAATGTCCAATAATTCAGATTGTTGAGCATGTTAAAAGTGAATATAACGTTGGAATTGACCGAATTCGTCAAATGACAAGAAAAATCAAAGTGATAAGAATGATAAAATAAGCCAGACAAATGAAAATAGCCTGAATGTCCAGTAATTCAGAATGTTCATCATGTTAAAAGTCAATATAACGTTGGAGTTGACCGAATTCGTCAAATGGCATGAATAATCAAAGTGATCAGAGTTTTAAAACCAACCAGACAAATCAAAATAGTCTGAATGTCCAATAATTCAGATTGTTCATCATGTTTAAAGTGAATATAACGTTGGAATTGACCGAATTCGTCAAATGACATGAATAATCAAAGTGATCAGAGTTATAAAACCAACCATACAAATGAAAATAGCCTGCATGTCCAGTAATTCAGAATGTTCATCATGTTAAAAGTCAATACAACGTTGGAATTGACCGAATTCGTCAAATGACAAGAATAATCAAAGTGATCAGAGTGATAAAACCAACCAGACAAATCAAAATAGTCTGAATGTCCAATAATTCAGATTGTTGAGCATGTTAAAAGTGAATATAACGTTGGAATTGACCGAATTCGTCAAATGCAAGAAAAATCAAAGTGATCAGAATGATAAAATAAGCCAGACAAATGAAAATAGCCTGAATGTCCAGTTATTCAGAATGTTCATCCTGTTAAAACTCAATACAAGGTTCGAATTGACCGAATTCCCCAAATGGCATGAATAATAAAAGTGATCAGAGTTATAACACTAGCCGGACAAATGAAAATAGCCTGCATGTCTAGTAATTCAGAATGTTCATCATGCTAAAAGTCAATACAACGTTGGAATTGACCGAATTCGTCAAATGACGTGAATAATCAAAGTGATAAGAGTGATAAAACCAGCCAGACAAATGAAAATAGCCTGCATGTCCAGTAATTCAGAATGTTCATCATGTTAAAAGTCAATATAACGTTGGAATTGACCGAATTCGTCAAATAACAAGAGTAATCAATATGATCAGAGTTATAAAACCAACCATACAAATGAAAATAGCCTGCATGTCCAGTAATTCAGAATGTTCATCATGTTAAAAGTCAATACAACGTTGGAATTGACCGAATTTGTCAAATGACAAGAATAATCAAAGTGATCAGAGTGATAAAACAAACCAGACAAATCAAAATAGTCTGAATGTCCAATAATTCAGATTGTTGAGCATCTTAAAAGTGAATATAACGTTGGAATTGACCGAATTCGTCAAATGACAAGAAAAATCAAAGTGATCAGAATGATAAAATAAGCCAGACAAATGAAAATAGCCTGAATGTCCAGTAATTCAGAATGTTCATCCTGTTAAAACTCAATACAAGGTTGGAATTGACCGAATTCCCCAAATGGCATGAATAATAAAAGTGATCAGAGTTATAACACTAGCCGGACAAATGAAAATAGCCTGCATGTCCAGTAATTCAGAATGTTCATCATGTTAAAAGTCAATATAACGTTGGAGTTGACCGAATTCGTCAAATGGCATGAATAATCAAAGTGATCAGAGTTATAAAACCAACCATACAAATGAAAATAGCCTGCATGTCCAGTAATTCAGAATGTTCATCATGTTAAAAGTCAATACAACGTTGGAAATGACCGAATTCGTCAAATGACAAGAATAATCAAAGTGATCAGAGTGATAAAACCAACCAGACAAATCAAAATAGTCTGAATGTCCAATAATTCAGATTGTTGAGCATGTTAAAAGTGAATATAACGTTGGAATTGACCGAATTCGTCAAATGACAAGAAAAATCAAAGTGATCAGAGTGATAAAACCAACCAGACAAATCAAAATAGTCTGAATGTCCAATAATTCAGATTGTTCATCATGTTTAAAGTGAATATAACGTTGGAATTGACCGAATTCGTCAAATAACATGAATAATCAAAGTGATCAGAGTTATAAAACCAACCATACAAATGAAAATAGCTTGCATGTCCAGTAATTCAGAATGTTCATCATGTTAAAAGTCAATACAACGTTGGAATTGACCGAATTCGTCAAATGACAAGAATAATCAAAGTGATCAGAGTGATAAAACCAACCAGACAAATCAAAATAGTCTGAATGTCCAATAATTCAGATTGTTGAGCATGTTAAAAGTGAATATAACGTTGGAATTGACCGAATTCGTCAAATGACAAGAAAAATCAAAGTGATCAGAATGATAAAATAAGCCAGACTAATGAAAATAGCCTGAATGTCCAGTAATTCAGAATGTTCATCCTGTTAAAACTCAATACAAGGTTGGAATTGACCGAATTCCCCAAATGGCATGAATAATAAAAGTGATCAGAGTTATAACACTAGCCGGACAAATGAAAATAGCCTGAATGTCCAATAATTCAGATTGTTCATCATGTTTAAAGTGAATATAACGTTGGAATTGACCGAATTCGTCAAATGGCATGAATAATCAAAGTGATCAGAGTGATAAAACCAGCCAGACAAATGAAAATAGCCTATATAACGTTGGAATTGACCGAATTCGTCAAATGACAAGAAAAATCAAAGTGATCAGAATGATAAAATAAGCCAGACTAATGAAAATAGCCTGAATGTCCAGTAATTCAGAATGTTCATCCTGTTAAAACTCAATACAAGGTTGGAATTGACCGAATTCCCCAAATGGCATGAACAATAAAAGTGATCAGAGTTATAACACTAGCCGGAAAAATGAAAATAGCCTGAATGTCCAATAATTCAGATTGTTCATCATGTTTAAAGTGAATATAACGTTGGAATTGACCGAATTCGTCAAATGGCATGAATAATCAAAGTGATCAGAGTGATAAAACCAGCCAGACAAATGAAAATAGCCTGCATGTCCAGTAATTTAGAATGTTCATCATGTTAAAAGTCAATATAACGTTGGAATTGACCGGATTCGTCAAATAACAAGAGTAATCAAAGTGATCAGAGTGATAAAACCAACCAGACAAATCAAAATAGTCTGAATGTCCAATAATTCAGATTGTTCATCATGTTAAAAGTTAATATAACGTTGGAATTGACCGAATTCGTCAAATGGTATGAATATCAAAGTGATCAGAGTGAAAAACCAGCCAGGCAAATGAAAATAGCCTGCATGTCCAGTAATTCAGAATTTTCATCATGTTAAAAGTCAATATAACGTTGGAATTTACCGAATTCTTCAAATGGCTTGAATAATCAAAGTGATCAGAGTGATAAAACCAACCAGACAAATCAAAATAGTCTGAATGTCCAATAATTCAGATTGTTCATCATGTTTAAAGTGAATATAACGTTGGAATTGACCGAATTCGTCAAATGGCGTGAATAATCAAAGTGATCAGAGTGATAAAACCAACCAGACAAATGAAAATAGCCTGCATGTCCAGTAATTCAGAATGTTCATCATGTTAAAAGTCAAAACAACGTTGGAATTGACCGAATTTGTCAAATGACAAGAATAATCAAAGTGATCAGAGTGATAAAACCAACCAGACAAATCAAAATAGTCTGAATGTCCAATAATTCAGATTTTGAGCATTTTCAAAATGAATATAACGTTGGAATTGACCGAATTACCCAAATGGCATGAATAATCAAAGTGATCAGAGTTATAAAACCAGCCAGACAAATGAAAATAGCCTGAATGTCCAATAATTCAGATTGTTCAGCATGTTCAAAGTGAATATAACGTTGGAATTGAACGAATTCGTCAAATGACAAGAATAATCAAAGTGATCAGAGTGATAAAATCAGCCAGACAAATGAAAATAGCCTGAATGTCCAGTAATTCAGAATGTTCATCCTGTTAAAACTCAATACAAGGTTGGAATTGACCGAATTCCCCAAATGGCATGAATAATCAAAGTGATCAGAGTTATAAAACCAGCCAGACAAATGAAAATAGCCTGAATGTCCAATAATTCAGATTGTTCATCATGTTTAAAGTGAATATAACGTTGGAATTGACCGAATTCGTCAAATGGCATGAATAATCAAAGTGATCAGAGTGATAAAACCAGCCAGACAAATGAAAATAGCCTGCATGTCCAATAATTCAGATTTTGAGCATTTTCAAAATGAATATAACGTTGGAATTGACCGAATTACCCAAATGGCATGAATAATCAAAGTGATCAGAGTGATAAAATCAGCCTGACAAATGGAAATAGCCTGAATGTCCAGTAATTCAGAATGTTCATCCTGTTAAAACTCAATACAACATTGGAATTGACCGAAAACGTCAAATAACAAGAGTAATCAATATGATCAGAGTTATAAAACCAACCGGACAAATGAAAATATCCTGCATGTCCAGTAATTCAGAATGTTCATCACGTTAAAAGTAAATACAACGTTGGAATTGACCGAATTCGTCAAATGACAAGAATAATCAAAGTGATCAGAGTGATAAAACCAGCCAGACAAATGAAAATAGCCTGCATGTCCAGTAATTCAGAATGTTCATCATGTTAAAAGTCAATACAACGTTGGAATTGACCGAATTTGTCAAATGACAAGAATAATCAAAGTGATCAGAGTGATAAAACCAGCCAGACAAATGAAAATAGCCTGAATGTCCAATAATTCAGATTGTTCATCATGTTTAAAGTGAATATAACGTTGGAATTGACCGAATTCGTCAAATGGCATGAATAATCAAAGTGATCAGAGTGATAAAATCAGCCAGACAAATGAAAATAGCCTGAATGTCCAGTAATTCAGAATGTTCATCCTGAATATAACGTTGGAATTGACCGAATTCGTCAAATGGCATGAATAATCAAAGTGATCAGAGTGATAAAATCAGCCAGACAAATGAAAATAGCCTGAATTTCCAGTAATTCAGAATGTTCATCCTGTTAAAACTCAATACAACGTTGGAATTGACCGAATTCGTCAAATGGCATGAATAATCAAAGTGATCAGAGTGATAAAACCAGCCAGACAAATGAAAATAGCCTGCATGTCCAGTAATTTAGAATGTTCATCATGTTAGAAGTGAATATAACGTTGGAATTGAACGAATTCGTCAAATGACAAGAATAATCAAAGTGATCAGAGTGATAAAATCAGCCAGACAAATGAAAATAGCCTGCATGTCCAGTAATTCAGAATGTTCATCATGTTAAAAGTCAATACAACGTTGGAATTGACCGAATTTTTCAAATGACAAGAATAATCAAAGTGATCAGAGTGATAAAACCAACCAGACAAATCAAAATAGCCTGAATGTCCAATAATTCAGATTGTTCAGCATGTTCAAAGTGAATATAACTTTGGAATTGAACGAATTCGTCAAATGACAAGAATAATCAAAGTGATCAGAGTGATAAAATCAGCCAGACAAATGAAAATAGCCTGAATGTCCAGTAATTCAGAATGTTCATCCTGTTAAAACTCAATACAACGTTGGAATTGACCGAATTCGTCAAATGGCATGAATAATCAAAGTGATCAGAGTGATAAAACCAGCCAGACAAATGAAAATAGCCTGCATGTCCAGTAATTCAGAATGTTCATCATGTTAAAAGTCAATACAACGTTGGAATTGACCGAATTTGTCAAATGACAAGAATAATCAAAGTGATAAAACCAACCAGACAAATCAAAATAGTCTGAATGTCCAATAATTCAGATTTTGAGCATTTTCAAAATGAATATAACGTTGGAATTGACCGAATTACCCAAATGGCATGAATAATCAAAGTGATCAGAGTTATAAAACCAGCCAGACAAATGAAAATAGCCTGAATGTCCAATAATTCAGATTGTTCAGCATGTTCAAAGTGAATATAACGTTGGAATTGAACGAATTCGTCAAATGACAAGAATAATCAAAGTGATCAGAGTGATAAAATTAGCCAGACAAATGAAAATAGCCTGAATGTCCAGTAATTCAGAATGTTCATCCTGTTAAAACTCAATACAACGTTGGAATTGACCGAATTCCCCAAATGGCATGAATAATCAAAGTGATCAGAGTTATAAAACCAGCCAGACAAATGAAAATAGCCTGAATGTCCAATAATTCAGATTTATTTATTTATTTTATTTTATTTAATTACAATACAAAGTAAATTTATATTCTAATTTTGGGTCCAAGGATAAACCGAGTGACAAAGACTATTTGGCTTGATTTTTTGCAGCGACAGACCAAAGCCTCTGGTGGGAATCGAACCCACAACCCCCACGCTGATAGGCAAGCACGCTACCAACTCGCCTACCGGGGCGCTTAAATAATTCAGATTGTTCATCATGTTTAAAGTGAATATAACGTTGGAATTGACCGAATTCGTCAAATGGCATGAATAATCAAAGTGATCAGAGTGATAAAATCAGCCAGACAAATGAAAATAGCCTGAATGTCCAGTAATTCAGAATGTTCATCCTGTTAAAACTCAATACAACGTTGGAATTGACCGAATTCGTCAAATGGCATGAATAATCAAAGTGATCAGAGTGATAAAACCAGCCAGACAAATGAAAATAGCCTGCATGTCCAGTAATTTAGAATGTTCATCATGTTAAAAGTGAATATAACGTTGGAATTGAACGAATTCGTCAAATGACAAGAATAATCAAAGTGATCAGAGTGATAAAATCAGCCAGACAAATGAAAATAGCCTGCATGTCCAGTAATTCAGAATGTTCATCATGTTAAAAGTCAATACAACGTTGGAATTGACCGAATTTGTCAAATGACAAGAATAATCAAAGTGATCAGAGTGATAAAACCAACCAGACAAATCAAAATAGTCTGAATGTCCAATAATTCAGATTTTGAGCATTTTCAAAATGAATATAACGTTGGAATTGACCGAATTACCCAAATGGCATGAATAATCAAAGTGATCAGAGTTATAAAACCAGCCAGACAAATGAAAATAGCCTGAATGTCCAATAATTCAGATTGTTCAGCATGTTCAAAGTGAATATAACGTTGGAATTGAACGAATTCGTCAAATGACAAGAATAATCAAAGTGATCAGAGTGATAAAATCAGCCAGACAAATGAAAATAGCCTGAATGTCCAGTAATTCAGAATGTTCATCCTGTTAAAACTCAATACAACGTTGGAATTGACCGAATTCGTCAAATGGCATGAATAATCAAAGTGATCAGAGTGATAAAACCAGCCAGACAAATGAAAATAGCCTGAATGTCCAATAATTCAGATTGTTCAGCATGTTCAAAGTGAATATAACGTTGGAATTGAACGAATTCGTCAAATGACAAGAATAATCAAAGTGATCAGAGTGATAAAATCAGCCAGACAAATGAAAATAGCCTGAATGTCCAGTAATTCAGAATGTTCATCCTGTTAAAACTCAATACAACGTTGGAATTGACCGAATTCGTCAAATGGCATGAATAATCAAAGTGATCAGAGTGATAAAACCAGCCAGACAAATGAAAATAGCCTGCATGTCCAGTAATTTAGAATGTTCATCATGTTAAAAGTCAATATAACGTTGGAATTGACCGGATTCGTCAAATAACAAGAGTAATCAAAGTGATCAGAGTGATAAAACCAACCAGACAAATGAAAATAGCCTGCATGTCCAATAATTCAGATTTTGAGCATTTTCAAAATGAATATAACGTTGGAATTGACCGAATTACCCAAATGGCATGAATAATCAAAGTGATCAGAGTGATAAAACCAGCCAGACAAATGAAAATAGCCTGAATGTCCAATAATTCAGATTGTTCATCATGTTAAAAGTTAATATAACGTTGGAATTGACCGAATTCGTCAAATGGCATGAATAATCAAAGTGATCAGAGTGAAAAACCAGCCAGACAAATGAAAATAGCCTGCATGTCCAATAATTCAGATTTTGAGCATTTTCAAAATGAATATAACGTTGGAATTGACCGAATTACCCAAATGGCATGAATAATCAAAGTGATCAGAGTGATAAAATCAGCCTGACAAATGGAAATAGCCTGAATGTCCAGTAATTCAGAATGTTCATCCTGTTAAAACTCAATACAACGTTGGAATTGACCGAAAACGTCAAATAACAAGAGTAATCAATATGATCAGAGTTATAAAACCAACCGGACAAATGAAAATATCCTGCATGTCCAGTAATTCAGAATGTTCATCATGTTAAAAGTCAATACAACGTTGGAATTGACCGAATTCGTCAAATAACAAGAATAATCAAAGTGATCAGAGTGATAAAACCAGCCAGACAAATGAAAATAGCCTGCATGTCCAGTAATTCAGAATGTTCATCATGTTAAAAGTCAATACAACGTTGGAATTGACCGAATTTGTCAAATGACAAGAATAATCAAAGTGATCAGAGTGATAAAACCAACCAGACAAATCAAAATAGTCTGAATGTCCAATAATTCAGATTGTTCAGCATGTTCAAAGTGAATATAACGTTGGAATTGAACGAATTCGTCAAATGACAAGAATAATCAAAGTGATCAGAGTGATAAAATCAGCCAGACAAATGAAAATAGCCTGAATGTCCAGTAATTCAGAATGTTCATCCTGTTAAAACTCAATACAACGTTGGAATTGACCGAATTCCCCAAATGGCATGAATAATCAAAGTGATCAGAGTTATAAAACCAGCCAGACAAATGAAAATAGCCTGAATGTCCAATAATTCAGATTGTTCAGCATGTTCAAAGTGAATATAACGTTGGAATTGAACGAATTCGTCAAATGACAAGAATAATCAAAGTGATCAGAGTGATAAAATCAGCCAGACAAATGAAAATAGCCTGAATGTCCAGTAATTCAGAATGTTCATCCTGTTAAAACTCAATACAACGTTGGAATTGACCGAATTCCCCAAATGGCATGAATAATCAAAGTGATCAGAGTTATAAAACCAGCCAGACAAATGAAAATAGCCTGAATGTCCAATAATTCAGATTGTTCAGCATGTTCAAAGTGAATATAACGTTGGAATTGAACGAATTCGTCAAATGACAAGAATAATCAAAGTGATCAGAGTGATAAAATCAGCCAGACAAATGAAAATAGCCTGAATGTCCAGTAATTCAGAATGTTCATCCTGTTAAAACTCAATACAACGTTGGAATTGACCGAATTCCCCAAATGGCATGAATAATCAAAGTGATCAGAGTGATAAAACCAACCAGACAAATCAAAATAGTCTGAATGTCCAATAATTCAGATTGTTCATCATGTTTAAAGTGAATATAACGTTGGAATTGACCGAATTCGTCAAATGGCGTGAATAATCAAAGTGATCAGAGTGATAAAACCAACCAGACAAATCAAAATAGTCTGAATGTCCAATAATTCAGATTGTTCATCATGTTAAAAGTCAATACAATGTTGGAATTGACCGAATTCGTCAAATGGCATGAAAAATCAAAGTAATCAGAGTGATAAAACCAGCCAGACAAATGAAAATAGCCTGAATGTCCAGTAATTCAGAATGTTCATCCTGTTAAAACTCAATACAACGTTGGAATTGACCGAAAACGTCAAATAACAAGAGTAATCAATATGATCAGAGTTATAAAACCAACCGGACAAATGAAAATATCCTGCATGTCCAGTAATTCAGAATGTTCATCATGTTAAAAGTCAATACAACGTTGGAATTGACCGAATTCGTCAAATGACAAGAATAATCAAAGTGATCAGAGTGATAAAACCAACCAGACAAATCAAAATAGTCTAAATGTCCAATAATTCAGATTGTTGAGCATGTTCAAAGTGAATTCGTCAAATGGCATGAATAATCAAAGTTATCAGAGTGATAAAACCAGCCAGACAAATGAAAATAGCCTGCATGTCCAGTAATTCAGAATGTTCATCATGTTAAAAGTCAATATAACGTTGGAATTGACCGAATTCCCCAAATGGCATGAATAATCAAAGTGATCAGAGTTATAAAACCAGCCAGACAAATGAAAATAGCCTGAATGTCCAATAATTCAGATTGTTCATCATGTTTAAAGTGAATATAACGTTGGAATTGACCGAATTCGTCAAATGGCATGAATAATCAAAGTGATCAGAGTGATAAAACCAGCCAGACAAATGAAAATAGCCTGCATGTCCAGTAATTTAGAATGTTCATCATGTTAAAAGTCAATATAACGTTGGAATTGACCGGATTCGTCAAATAACAAGAGTAATCAAAGTGATCAGAGTGATAAAACCAACCAGACAAATCAAAATAGACTGAATGTCCAATAATTCAGATTGTTCATCATGTTAAAAGTTAATATAACGTTGGAATTGACCGAATTCGTCAAATGGCATGAATAATCAAAGTGATCAGAGTGAAAAACCAGCCAGACAAATGAAAATAGCCTGCATGTCCAATAATTCAGATTTTTAGCATTTTCAAAATGAAGATAACGTTGGAATTGACCGAATTACCCAAATGGCATGAATAATCAAAGTGATCAGAGTGATAAAATCAGCCTGACAAATGGAAATAGCCTGAATGTCCAGTAATTCAGAATGTTCATCCTGTTAAAACTCAATACAACGTTGGAATTGACCGAAAACGTCAAATAACAAGAGTAATCAATATGATCAGAGTTATAAAACCAACCGGACAAATGAAAATATCCTGCATGTCCAGTAATTCAGAATGTTCATCATGTTAAAAGTCAATACAACGTTGGAATTGACCGAATTCGTCAAATGACAAGAATAATCAAAGTGATCAGAGTGATAAAACCAGCCAGACAAATGAAAATAGCCTGCATGTCCAGTAATTCAGAATGTTCATCATGTTAAAAGTCAATACAACGTTGGAATTGACCGAATTTGTCAAATGACAAGAATAATCAAAGTGATCAGAGTGATAAAACCAACCAGACAAATCAAAATAGTCTGAATGTCCAATAATTCAGATTTTGAGCATTTTCAAAATGAATATAATGTTGGAATTGACCGAATTACCCAAATGGCATGAATAATCAAAGTGATCAGAGTTATAAAACCAGCCAGACAAATGAAAATAGCCTGAATGTCCAATAATTCAGATTGTTCAGCATGTTCAAAGTGAATATAACGTTGGAATTGAACGAATTCGTCAAATGACAAGAATAATCAAAGTGATCAGAGTGATAAAATCAGCCAGACAAATGAAAATAGCCTGAATGTCCAGTAATTCAGAATGTTCATCCTGTTAAAACTCAATACAACGTTGGAATTGACCGAATTCCCCAAATGGCATGAATAATCAAAGTGATCAGAGTTATAAAACCAGCCAGACAAATGAAAATAGCCTGAATGTCCAATAATTCAGATTGTTCATCATGTTTAAAGTGAATATAACGTTGGAATTGACCGAATTCGTCAAATGGCATGAATAATCAAAGTGATCAGAGTGATAAAACCAGCCAGACAAATGAAAATAGCCTGCATGTCCAGTAATTTAGAATGTTCATCATGTTAAAAGTCAATATAACGTTGGAATTGACCGGATTCGTCAAATAACAAGAGTAATCAAAGTGATCAGAGTGATAAAACCAACCAGACAAATCAAAATAGTCTGAATGTCCAATAATTCAGATTGTTCATCATGTTAAAAGTTAATATAACGTTGGAATTTACCGAATTCGTCAAATGGCATGAATAATCAAAGTGATCAGAGTGAAAAACCAGCCAGACAAATGAAAATAGCCTGCATGTCCAGTAATTCAGAATTTTCATCATGTTAAAAGTCAATATAACGTTGGAATTTACCGAATTCTTCAAATGGCATGAATAATCAAAGTGATCAGAGTGATAAAACCAACCAGACAAATCAAAATAGTCTGAATGTCCAATAATTCAGATTGTTCATCATGTTTAAAGTGAATATAACGTTGGAATTGACCGAATTCGTCAAATGGCGTGAATAATCAAAGTGATCAGAGTGATAAAACCAACCAGACAAATCAAAATAGTCTGAATGTCCAATAATTCAGATTGTTCATCATGTTAAAAGTCAATACAATGTTGGAATTGACCGAATTCGTCAAATGGCATGAAAAATCAAAGTAATCAGAGTGATAAAACAAGCCAGACAAATGAAAATAGCCTGAATGTCCAGTAATTCAGAATGTTCATCCTGTTAAAACTCAATACAACGTTGGAATTGACCGAAAACGTCAAATAACAAGAGTAATCAATATGATCAGAGTTATAAAACCAACCGGACAAATGAAAATATCCTGCATGTCCAGTAATTCAGAATGTTCATCATGTTAAAAGTCAATACAACGTTGGAATTGACCGAATTCGTCAAATGACAAGAATAATCAAAGTGATCAGAGTGATAAAACCAACCAGACAAATCAAAATAGTCTAAATGTCCAATAATTCAGATTGTTGAGCATGTTCAAAGTGAATTCGTCAAATGGCATGAATAATCAAAGTTATCAGAGTGATAAAACCAGCCAGACAAATGAAAATAGCCTGCATGTCCAGTAATTCAGAATGTTCATCATGTTAAAAGTCAATATAACGTTGGAGTTGACCGAATTCGTCAAATGGCATGAATAATGAAAGTGATCAGCGTGATAAAACCAGCCAGAATGAAAATAGCCTGCATGTCCAGTAATTCAGAATGTTCATCATGTTAAAAGTCAATATAACGTTGGAATTGACCGAATTCGTCAAATAACAAGAGTAATCAAAGTGATAAAACCAGCCAGACAAATGAAAATAGCCTGTATGTCCAGTAATTCAGAATGTTCATCATGTTTGAAGTGAATATAACGTTGGAGTTGACCGAATTCGTCAAATGGCATGAATAATGAAAGTGATCAGCGTGATAAAACCAGCCAGAATGAAAATAGCCTGCATGTCCAGTAATTCAGAATGTTCATCATGTTAAAAGTCAATATAACGTTGGAATTGACCGAATTCGTCAAATAACAAGAGTAATCAAAGTGATAAAACCAGCCAGACAAATGAAAATAGCCTGCATGTCCAATAATTCAGATTGTTCAGCATGTTCAAAGTGAATATAACGTTGGAATTGACCGAATTCGTCAAATAACAAGAATAATCAAAGTGATCAGAGTGATAAAACCAACCAGACAAATCAAAATAGACTGAATGTCCAATAATTCAGATTGTTCATCATGTTAAAAGTTAATATAACGTTGGAATTGACCGAATTCGTCAAATGGCATGAATAATCAAAGTGATCAGAGTGAAAAACCAGCCAGACAAATGAAAATAGCCTGCATGTCCAATAATTCAGATTTTTAGCATTTTCAAAATGAAGATAACGTTGGAATTGACCGAATTACCCAAATGGCATGAATAATCAAAGTGATCAGAGTGATAAAATCAGCCTGACAAATGGAAATAGCCTGAATGTCCAGTAATTCAGAATGTTCATCCTGTTAAAACTCAATACAACGTTGGAATTGACCGAAAACGTCAAATAACAAGAGTAATCAATATGATCAGAGTTATAAAACCAACCGGACAAATGAAAAT
This sequence comes from Hydrotaea cyrtoneurina, assembly GCA_958296145.1. NCBI lineage: Eukaryota > Metazoa > Arthropoda > Insecta > Diptera > Muscidae > Hydrotaea > Hydrotaea cyrtoneurina. The sequence continues at coordinate 58,979,458 of OY282514.1, forward strand.
ATCCTGCATGTCCAGTAATTCAGAATGTTCATCATGTTAAAAGTCAATACAACGTTGGAATTGACCGAATTCGTCAAATGACAAGAATAATCAAAGTGATCAGAGTGATAAAACCAGCCAGACAAATGAAAATAGCCTGCATGTCCAGTAATTCAGAATGTTCATCATGTTAAAAGTCAATACAACGTTGGAATTGACCGAATTTGTCAAATGACAAGAATAATCAAAGTGATCAGAGTGATAAAACCAACCAGACAAATCAAAATAGTCTGAATGTCCAATAATTCAGATTTTGAGCATTTTCAAAATGAATATAATGTTGGAATTGACCGAATTACCCAAATGGCATGAATAATCAAAGTGATCAGAGTTATAAAACCAGCCAGACAAATGAAAATAGCCTGAATGTCCAATAATTCAGATTGTTCAGCATGTTCAAAGTGAATATAACGTTGGAATTGAACGAATTCGTCAAATGACAAGAATAATCAAAGTGATCAGAGTGATAAAATCAGCCAGACAAATGAAAATAGCCTGAATGTCCAGTAATTCAGAATGTTCATCCTGTTAAAACTCAATACAACGTTGGAATTGACCGAATTCCCCAAATGGCATGAATAATCAAAGTGATCAGAGTTATAAAACCAGCCAGACAAATGAAAATAGCCTGAATGTCCAATAATTCAGATTGTTCATCATGTTTAAAGTGAATATAACGTTGGAATTGACCGAATTCGTCAAATGGCATGAATAATCAAAGTGATCAGAGTGATAAAACCAGCCAGACAAATGAAAATAGCCTGCATGTCCAGTAATTTAGAATGTTCATCATGTTAAAAGTCAATATAACGTTGGAATTGACCGGATTCGTCAAATAACAAGAGTAATCAAAGTGATCAGAGTGATAAAACCAACCAGACAAATCAAAATAGTCTGAATGTCCAATAATTCAGATTGTTCATCATGTTAAAAGTTAATATAACGTTGGAATTTACCGAATTCGTCAAATGGCATGAATAATCAAAGTGATCAGAGTGAAAAACCAGCCAGACAAATGAAAATAGCCTGCATGTCCAGTAATTCAGAATTTTCATCATGTTAAAAGTCAATATAACGTTGGAATTTACCGAATTCTTCAAATGGCATGAATAATCAAAGTGATCAGAGTGATAAAACCAACCAGACAAATCAAAATAGTCTGAATGTCCAATAATTCAGATTGTTCATCATGTTTAAAGTGAATATAACGTTGGAATTGACCGAATTCGTCAAATGGCGTGAATAATCAAAGTGATCAGAGTGATAAAACCAACCAGACAAATCAAAATAGTCTGAATGTCCAATAATTCAGATTGTTCATCATGTTAAAAGTCAATACAATGTTGGAATTGACCGAATTCGTCAAATGGCATGAAAAATCAAAGTAATCAGAGTGATAAAACAAGCCAGACAAATGAAAATAGCCTGAATGTCCAGTAATTCAGAATGTTCATCCTGTTAAAACTCAATACAACGTTGGAATTGACCGAAAACGTCAAATAACAAGAGTAATCAATATGATCAGAGTTATAAAACCAACCGGACAAATGAAAATATCCTGCATGTCCAGTAATTCAGAATGTTCATCATGTTAAAAGTCAATACAACGTTGGAATTGACCGAATTCGTCAAATGACAAGAATAATCAAAGTGATCAGAGTGATAAAACCAACCAGACAAATCAAAATAGTCTAAATGTCCAATAATTCAGATTGTTGAGCATGTTCAAAGTGAATTCGTCAAATGGCATGAATAATCAAAGTTATCAGAGTGATAAAACCAGCCAGACAAATGAAAATAGCCTGCATGTCCAGTAATTCAGAATGTTCATCATGTTAAAAGTCAATATAACGTTGGAGTTGACCGAATTCGTCAAATGGCATGAATAATGAAAGTGATCAGCGTGATAAAACCAGCCAGAATGAAAATAGCCTGCATGTCCAGTAATTCAGAATGTTCATCATGTTAAAAGTCAATATAACGTTGGAATTGACCGAATTCGTCAAATAACAAGAGTAATCAAAGTGATAAAACCAGCCAGACAAATGAAAATAGCCTGTATGTCCAGTAATTCAGAATGTTCATCATGTTTGAAGTGAATATAACGTTGGAGTTGACCGAATTCGTCAAATGGCATGAATAATGAAAGTGATCAGCGTGATAAAACCAGCCAGAATGAAAATAGCCTGCATGTCCAGTAATTCAGAATGTTCATCATGTTAAAAGTCAATATAACGTTGGAATTGACCGAATTCGTCAAATAACAAGAGTAATCAAAGTGATAAAACCAGCCAGACAAATGAAAATAGCCTGCATGTCCAATAATTCAGATTGTTCAGCATGTTCAAAGTGAATATAACGTTGGAATTGACCGAATTCGTCAAATAACAAGAATAATCAAAGTGATCAGAGTGTTAAAACAAGCCAGACAAATGAAAATAGCCTGCATGTCCAGTAATTCAGAATGTTCATCATGTTAAAAGTCAATATAACGTTGGAATTGACCGAATTCGTCAAATAACAAGAGTAATCAATATGATTAGAGTTATAAAACCAACCAGACAAATCAAAATAGCCTGCATATCCAGTAATTCAGAGTGTTCATCATGTTAAAACTCAATACAACGTTGGAATTGACCGAATTCGTCAAATAACAAGAGTAAAAAAAGTGATTAGAGTGATAAAACCAGCCAGAAAAATGAAAATAGCCTGCATGTCCAGTAATTCAGAATGTTCATTATGTTAAAACTCAATACAACGTTGGAATTGACCGAATTCGTCAAATAACAAGAGTAATCAAAGTGATTAGAGTGATAAAACCAGCCAGACAAATGAAAATAGCCTGCATGTCCAGTAATTCAGAATGTTCATCATGTTAAAAGTCAATATAACGTTGGAATTGACCGAATTCGTCAAATAACAAGAGTAATCAATATGATCAGAGTTATAAAACCAACCATACAAATGAAAATATCCTGCATGTCCAGTAATTCAGAATGTTCATCATGTTAAAAGTCAATACAACGTTGAAATTGACCGAATTCGTCAAATGGCATGAATAATCAAAGTAATCAGAGTGATAAAACCAGCCAGACAAATGAAAATAGCCTGCATGTCCAGTAATTCAGAATGTCCATCATGTTAAAAGTCAATATAACGTTGGAATTGACCGAATTCGTCAAATGACAAGAATAATCAAAGTGATCAGAGTGGTAAAACTAACCAGACAAATTAAAATAGTCTGAATGTCCAATAATTCAGATTGTTCATCATGTTTAAAGTGAATATAACGTTGGAATTGACCGAATTCGTCAAATGTCATGAATAATCAAAGTGATCAGAGTGATAAAACCAGCCAGACAAATGAAAATAGCCTGCATGTCCAGTAATTCAGAATGTTCATCATGTTAAAAGTCAATATAACGTTGGAGTTGACCGAATTCGTCAAATGTCATGAATAATCAAAGTGATCAGAGTGATAAAACCAGCCAGACAAATGAAAATAGCCTGCATGTCCAGTAATTCCGAATGTTCATTATGTTAAAACTCAATACAACGTTGGAATTGACCGAATTCGTCAAATAACAAGAGTAATCAAAGTGATTAGAGTGATAAAACCAGCCAGACAAATGAAAATAGCCTGCATGTCCAGTAATTCAGAATGTTCATCATGTTAAAAGTCAATATAACGTTGGAATTGACCGAATTCGTCAAATAACAAGAGTAATCAATATGATCAGAGTTATAAAACCAACCATACAAATGAAAATATCCTGCATGTCCAGTAATTCAGAATGTTCATCATGTTAAAAGTCAATACAACGGTGGAATTGACCGAATTCGTCAAATGGCATGAATAATCAAAGTAATCAGAGTGATAAAACCAGCCAGACAAATGAAAATAGCCTGCATGTCCAGTAATTCAGAATGTCCATCATGTTAAAAGTCAATATAACGTTGGAATTGACCGAATTCGTCAAATGACAAGAATAATCAAAGTGATCAGAGTGGTAAAACCAACCAGACAAATCCAAATAGTCTGAATGTCCAATAATTCAGATTGTTCATCATGTTTAAAGTGAATATAACGTTGGAATTGACCGAATTCGTCAAATGTCATGAATAATCAAAGTGATCAGAGTGATAAAACCAGCCAGACAAATGAAAATAGCCTGCATGTCCAGTAATTCAGAATGTTCATCATGTTAAAAGTCAATATAACGTTGGAGTTGACCGAATTCGTCAAATGTCATGAATAATCAAAGTGATCAGAGTGATAAAACCAGCCAGACAAATGAAAATAGCCTGCATGTCCAGTAATTCAGAATGTTCATCATGTTAAAAGTCAATATAACGTTGGAGTTGACCGAATTCGTCAAATGGCATGAATAATCAAAGTGATCAGAGTGATAAAACCAACCAGACAAATCAAAATAGTCTGAATGTCCAATAATTCAGATTGTTCATCACGTAAAAAATCAATACGACGTTGGAATTGACCGAATTCGTCAAATAACAACAGTAATCAAAGTGATCAGAGTGATAAAACCAACCAGACAAATTAAAATAGTCTGAATGTCCAATAATTTAGATTGTTCATCATGTTTAAAGTGAATATAACGTTGGAATTGACCGAATTCGTCAAATTGCATGAATAATCAAAGTGATCAGAGTGATAAAACCAACCAGACAAATCAAAATAGTCTGAATGTCCAATAATTCAGATTGTTCATCATGTTTAAAGTGAATATAACGTTGGAATTGACCGAAAACGTCAAATGGCATGAATAATCAAAGTGATCAGAGTGATAAAACCAGCCATACAAATGAAAATAGTCTGAATGTCCAGTAATTCAGAATGTTCATCCTGTTAAAACTCAATACAACTTTGGAATTGACCGAAAACATCAAATGGCATGAATAATCATACTGATCCAACCAGACAAATCAAAATAGTCTGAATGTCCAATAATTCAGATTGTTCATCATGTTTAAAGTGAATATAACGTTGGAATTGACCGAAAACGTCAAATGGCATGAATAATCAAAGTGATCAGAGTGATAAAACCAACCAGACAAATCAAAATAGTCTGAATGTCCAATAATTCAGAATGTTCATCCTGTTAAAACTCAATACAACTTTGGAATTGACCGAATTCGTCAAATGGCATGAATAATCAAAGTGATCAGAGTGATAAAACCAACCAGACAAATCAAAATAGTCTGAATGTCCAATAATTCAGATTGTTCATCATGTTTAAAGTGAATATAACGTTGGAATTGACCGAAAACGTCAAATGGCATGAATAATCAAAGTGATCAGAGTGATAAAACCAGCCAGACAAATGAAAATAGTCTGAATGTCCAGTAATTCAGAATGTTCATCCTGTTAAAACTCAATACAACTTTGGAATTGACCGAAAACGTCAAATGGCATGAATAATCAAAGTGATCAGAGTGATAAAACCAACCAGACAAATTAAAATAGTCTGAATGTCCAATAATTCAGATTGTTCATCATGTTTAAAGTGAATATAACGTTGGAATTGACCGAATTCGTCAAATGGCATGAATAATCAAAGTGATCAGAGTGATAAAACCAACCAGACAAATCAAAATAGTCTGAATGTCCAATAATTCAGATTGTTCATCATGTTTAAAGTGAATATAACGTTGGAATTGACCGAATTCTTCAAATGACATGAATAATCAAAGTGATCAGAGTGATAAAACCAGCCAGACAAATGAAAATAGCCTGCATGTCCAGTAATTCAGAATGTTGATCACGTTAAAACTCAATACAACGTTGGAATTGACCGAATTCGTCAAATGGCATGAATAATCAAAGTGATCAGAGTTATAAAACCAGCCAGACAAATGAAAATAGCCTGCATGTCCAGTAATTCAGAATGTTCATCATGTTAAAAGTCAATATAACGTTGGAATTGACCGAATTCGTCAAATAACAAGAGTAATCAAAGTGATCACAGTGATAAAACCAACCAGACAAATCAAAATAGTCTGAATGTCCAATAATTCAGATTGTTCATTATGTTTAAAGTGAATTTAACGTTGGAATTTACCGAATTCGTCAAATGACAAGAATAATCGAAGTGATCAGAGTGATAAAACCAGCCAGACAAATGAAAATAGCCTGTAATTCAGAATTTTCATCATGTTAAAACTCAATACAACGTTGGAATTGACGGAATTCGTCAGATAACAAGAGTAATCAAAGTGATCACAGTGATAAAACCAACCAGACAAATCAAAATAGTCTGAATGTCCAATAATTCAGATTGTTCATTATGTTTAAAGTGAATTTAACGTTGGAATTTACCGAATTCGTCAAATAACAAGAGTAATCAAAGTGATCAGAGTGATAAAACCAACCAGACAAATTAAAATAGTCTGAATGTCCAATAATTCAGATTGTTCATCATGTTTAAAGTGAATATAACGTTGGAATTGACCGAATTCGTCAAATAACAAGAGTAATCAAAGTGATCAGAGTGATAAAACCAACCAGACAAATCAAAATAGCCTGAATGTCCAATAATTCAGATTGCTCAGCATTTTCAAAGTGAATATAACGTTGGAATTGACCGAATTCGTCAAATAACAAGAATAATCAAAGTGATCAGAGTGATAAACCCGAATTCGTCAAATGACAGGAATAATCAAAGTGATCATAGTAATAAAAAAAATCAGACAATAGAAAATAGTCTGAATGTCCAATAATTCAGAATGTCCATCATGTTAAAAGTCAATATAACGTTGGAATTGACCGAATTCGTCAAATGGCATGAATAATCAAAGTGATCAGAGTGATAAAACCAGCCAGACAAATGAAAATAGCCTGCATGTCCAGTAATTCAGAATGTCCATCATGTTAAAAGTCAATATAACGTTGGAATTGACCGAATTCGTCAAATAACAAGAGTAATCAATATGATCAGAGTTATAAAACCAACCATACAAATGAAAATAGCCTGCATGTCCAGTAATTCAGATTGTTCATTATGTTTATAGTGAATATAACGTTGGAATTGACCGAATTCGTCAAATGGCATGAATAATCAAAGTGATCAGAGTGATAAAAACAACCAGACAAATCAAAATAGTCTGAATGTCCTATAATTCAGATTGTTCATCATGTTTAAAGTGAATATAACGTTGGAATTGACCGAATTCGTCAAATGGCATGAATAATCAAAGTCTGAATGTCCAATAATTCAGATTGTTCATCATGTTTAAAGTGAATATAACGTTGGAATTGACCGAATTCTTCAAATGACATGAATAATCAAAGTGATCAGAGTGATAAAACCAGCCAGACAAATGAAAATAGCCTGCATGTCCAGTAATTCAGAATGTTGATCACGTTAAAACTCAATACAACGTTGGAATTGACCGAATTCGTCAAATGGCATGAATAATCAAAGTGATCAGAGTTATAAAACCAGCCAGACAAATGAAAATAGCCTGCATGTCCAGTAATTCAGAATGTTCATCATGTTAAAAGTCAATATAACGTTGGAATTGACCGAATTCGTCAAATAACAAGAGTAATCAAAGTGATCACAGTGATAAAACCAACCAGACAAATCAAAATAGTCTGAATGTCCAATAATTCAGATTGTTCATTATGTTTAAAGTGAATTTAACGTTGGAATTTACCGAATTCGTCAAATGACAAGAATAATCGAAGTGATCAGAGTGATAAAACCAGCCAGACAAATGAAAATAGCCTGTAATTCAGAATTTTCATCATGTTAAAACTCAATACAACGTTGGAATTGACGGAATTCGTCAGATAACAAGAGTAATCAAAGTGATCACAGTGATAAAACCAACCAGACAAATCAAAATAGTCTGAATGTCCAATAATTCAGATTGTTCATTATGTTTAAAGTGAATTTAACGTTGGAATTTACCGAATTCGTCAAATAACAAGAGTAATCAAAGTGATCAGAGTGATAAAACCAACCAGACAAATTAAAATAGTCTGAATGTCCAATAATTCAGATTGTTCATCATGTTTAAAGTGAATATAACGTTGGAATTGACCGAATTCGTCAAATAACAAGAGTAATCAAAGTGATCAGAGTGATAAAACCAACCAGACAAATCAAAATAGCCTGAATGTCCAATAATTCAGATTGCTCAGCATTTTCAAAGTGAATATAACGTTGGAATTGACCGAATTCGTCAAATAACAAGAATAATCAAAGTGATCAGAGTGATAAACCCGAATTCGTCAAATGACAGGAATAATCAAAGTGATCATAGTAATAAAAAAAATCAGACAATAGAAAATAGTCTGAATGTCCAATAATTCAGAATGTCCATCATGTTAAAAGTCAATATAACGTTGGAATTGACCGAATTCGTCAAATGGCATGAATAATCAAAGTGATCAGAGTGATAAAACCAGCCAGACAAATGAAAATAGCCTGCATGTCCAGTAATTCAGAATGTCCATCATGTTAAAAGTCAATATAACGTTGGAATTGACCGAATTCGTCAAATAACAAGAGTAATCAATATGATCAGAGTTATAAAACCAACCATACAAATGAAAATAGCCTGCATGTCCAGTAATTCAGATTGTTCATTATGTTTATAGTGAATATAACGTTGGAATTGACCGAATTCGTCAAATGGCATGAATAATCAAAGTGATCAGAGTGATAAAAACAACCAGACAAATCAAAATAGTCTGAATGTCCTATAATTCAGATTGTTCATCATGTTTAAAGTGAATATAACGTTGGAATTGACCGAATTCGTCAAATGGCATGAATAATCAAAGTGATCAGAGTGATAAAACCAGCCAGACAAATGAAAATAGCCTGCATGTCCAGTAATTCAGAATGTTGATCATGTTAAAAGTCAATATAGCGTTGGAGTTGACCGAATTCGTCAAATGGCATGAATAATCAAAGTGATCAGAGTGATAAAACCAGCCAGACAAATGAAAATAGCCTGCATGTCCAGTAATTCAGAATGTTCATCATGTTAAAAGTCAATATAACGTTGGAGTTGACCGAATTCGTCAAATGTCATGAATAATCAAAGTGATCAGAGTGATAAAACCAGCCAGACAAATGAAAATAGCCTGCATGTCCAGTAATTCCGAATGTTCATTATGTTAAAACTCAATACAACGTTGGAATTGACCGAATTCGTCAAATAACAAGAGTAATCAAAGTGATCAGAGTGATAAAACCAGCCAGACAAATGAAAATAGCCTGCATGTCCAGTAATTCAGAATGTTGATCATGTTAAAAGTCAATATAGCGTTGGAGTTGACCGAATTCGTCAAATGGCATGAATAATCAAAGTGATCAGAGTGATAAAACCAGCCAGACAAATGAAAATAGCCTGCATGTCCAGTAATTCAGAATGTTGATCATGTTAAAAGTCAATATAGCGTTGGAATTGACCGAATTCGTCAAATGGCATGAATAATCAAAGTGATCAGAGTGATAAAACCAACCAGACAAATCAAAATAGTCTGAATGTCCAATAATTCAGATTGTTCATCATGTTTAAAGTGAATATAACGTTGGAATTGACCGAATTCGTCAAATGACATGAATAATCAAAGTGATCAGAGTGATAAAACCAGCCAGACAAATGAAAATAGCCTGCATGTCCAGTAATTCAGAATGTTGATCACGTTAAAACTCAATACAACGTTGGAATTAACCGAATTCGTCAGATAACAAGAGTCATCAAAGTGATCACAGTGATAAAACCAACCAGACAAATCAAAATAGCCTGAATATCCAATAATTCAGATTGTTCAGCATGTTCAAAGCGAATATATCGTTAGAATTGACCGAATTCGTCAAATGACAAGAATAATCGAAGTGATCAGAGTGATAAAACCAGCCAGACAAATGAAAATAGCCTGTAATTCAGAATTTTCATCATGTTAAAACTCAATACAACGTTGGAATTGACCGAATTCGTCAGATAACAAGAGTAATCAAAGTGATCAGAGTGATAAAACCAACCAGACAAATCAAAATAGTCTGAATGTCCAATAATTCAGATTGTTCATCATGTTTAAAGTGAATATAACGTTGGAATTGACCGAAAACGTCAAATGGCATGAATAATCAAAGTGATCAGAGTGATAAAACCAACCAGACAAATTAAAATAGTCTGAATGTCCAATAATTCAGATTGTTCATCATGTTTAAAGTGAATATAACGTTGGAATTGACCGAATTCGTCAAATGGCATGAATAATCAAAGTGATCAGAGTGATAAAAACAACCAGACAAATGAAAATAGCCTGCATGTCCAGTAATTCAGAATGTCCATCATGTTAAAAGTCAATATAACGTTGGAATTGACCGAATTCGTCAAATGACAAGAATAATCAAAGTGATCAGAGTGGTAAAACTAACCAGACAAATTAAAATAGTCTGAATGTCCAATAATTCAGATTGTTCATCATGTTTAAAGTGAATATAACGTTGGAATTGACCGAATTCGTCAAATGTCATGAATAATCAAAGTGATCAGAGTGATAAAACCAGCCAGACAAATGAAAATAGCCTGCATGTCCAGTAATTCAGAATGTTCATCATGTTAAAAGTCAATATAACGTTGGAGTTGACCGAATTCGTCAAATGTCATGAATAATCAAAGTGATCAGAGTGATAAAACCAGCCAGACAAATGAAAATAGCCTGCATGTCCAGTAATTCCGAATGTTCATTATGTTAAAACTCAATACAACGTTGGAATTGACCGAATTCGTCAAATAACAAGAGTAATCAAAGTGATTAGAGTGATAAAACCAGCCAGACAAATGAAAATAGCCTGCATGTCCAGTAATTCAGAATGTTCATCATGTTAAAAGTCAATATAACGTTGGAATTGACCGAATTCGTCAAATAACAAGAGTAATCAATATGATCAGAGTTATAAAACCAACCATACAAATGAAAATATCCTGCATGTCCAGTAATTCAGAATGTTCATCATGTTAAAAGTCAATACAACGGTGGAATTGACCGAATTCGTCAAATGGCATGAATAATCAAAGTAATCAGAGTGATAAAACCAGCCAGACAAATGAAAATAGCCTGCATGTCCAGTAATTCAGAATGTCCATCATGTTAAAAGTCAATATAACGTTGGAATTGACCGAATTCGTCAAATGACAAGAATAATCAAAGTGATCAGAGTGGTAAAACCAACCAGACAAATCAAAATAGTCTGAATGTCCAATAATTCAGATTGTTCATCATGTTTAAAGTGAATATAACGTTGGAATTGACCGAATTCGTCAAATGTCATGAATAATCAAAGTGATCAGAGTGATAAAACCAGCCAGACAAATGAAAATAGCCTGCATGTCCAGTAATTCAGAATGTTCATCATGTTAAAAGTCAATATAACGTTGGAGTTGACCGAATTCGTCAAATGTCATGAATAATCAAAGTGATCAGAGTGATAAAACCAGCCAGACAAATGAAAATAGCCTGCATGTCCAGTAATTCAGAATGTTCATCATGTTAAAAGTCAATATAACGTTGGAGTTGACCGAATTCGTCAAATGGCATGAATAATCAAAGTGATCAGAGTGATAAAACCAACCAGACAAATCAAAATAGTCTGAATGTCCAATAATTCAGATTGTTCATCACGTAAAAAATCAATACGACGTTGGAATTGACCGAATTCGTCAAATAACAACAGTAATCAAAGTGATCAGAGTGATAAAACCAACCAGACAAATTAAAATAGTCTGAATGTCCAATAATTTAGATTGTTCATCATGTTTAAAGTGAATATAACGTTGGAATTGACCGAATTCGTCAAATTGCATGAATAATCAAAGTGATCAGAGTGATAAAACCAACCAGACAAATCAAAATAGTCTGAATGTCCAATAATTCAGATTGTTCATCATGTTTAAAGTGAATATAACGTTGGAATTGACCGAAAACGTCAAATGGCATGAATAATCAAAGTGATCAGAGTGATAAAACCAGCCATACAAATGAAAATAGTCTGAATGTCCAGTAATTCAGAATGTTCATCCTGTTAAAACTCAATACAACTTTGGAATTGACCGAAAACATCAAATGGCATGAATAATCATACTGATCCAACCAGACAAATCAAAATAGTCTGAATGTCCAATAATTCAGATTGTTCATCATGTTTAAAGTGAATATAACGTTGGAATTGACCGAAAACGTCAAATGGCATGAATAATCAAAGTGATCAGAGTGATAAAACCAACCAGACAAATCAAAATAGTCTGAATGTCCAATAATTCAGAATGTTCATCCTGTTAAAACTCAATACAACTTTGGAATTGACCGAATTCGTCAAATGGCATGAATAATCAAAGTGATCAGAGTGATAAAACCAACCAGACAAATCAAAATAGTCTGAATGTCCAATAATTCAGATTGTTCATCATGTTTAAAGTGAATATAACGTTGGAATTGACCGAAAACGTCAAATGGCATGAATAATCAAAGTGATCAGAGTGATAAAACCAGCCAGACAAATGAAAATAGTCTGAATGTCCAGTAATTCAGAATGTTCATCCTGTTAAAACTCAATACAACTTTGGAATTGACCGAAAACGTCAAATGGCATGAATAATCAAAGTGATCAGAGTGATAAAACCAACCAGACAAATTAAAATAGTCTGAATGTCCAATAATTCAGATTGTTCATCATGTTTAAAGTGAATATAACGTTGGAATTGACCGAATTCGTCAAATGGCATGAATAATCAAAGTGATCAGAGTGATAAAACCAACCAGACAAATCAAAATAGTCTGAATGTCCAATAATTCAGATTGTTCATCATGTTTAAAGTGAATATAACGTTGGAATTGACCGAATTCGTCAAATGACATGAATAATCAAAGTGATCAGAGTGATAAAACCAGCCAGACAAATGAAAATAGCCTGCATGTCCAGTAATTCAGAATGTTGATCACGTTAAAACTCAATACAACGTTGGAATTAACCGAATTCGTCAGATAACAAGAGTCATCAAAGTGATCACAGTGATAAAACCAACCAGACAAATCAAAATAGCCTGAATGTCCAATAATTCAGATTGTTCAGCATGTTCAAAGCGAATATATCGTTAGAATTGACCGAATTCGTCAAATGACAAGAATAATCGAAGTGATCAGAGTGATAAAACCAGCCAGACAAATGAAAATAGCCTGTAATTCAGAATTTTCATCATGTTAAAACTCAATACAACGTTGGAATTGACCGAATTCGTCAGATAACAAGAGTAATCAAAGTGATCACAGTGATAAAACCAACCAGACAAATCAAAATAGTCTGAATGTCCAATAATTCAGATTGTTCATTATGTTTAAAGTGAATTTAACGTTGGAATTTACCGAATTCGTCAAATAACAAGAGTAATCAAAGTGATCAGAGTGATAAAACCAACCAGACAAATTAAAATAGTCTGAATGTCCAATAATTCAGATTGTTCATCATGTTTAAAGTGAATATAACGTTGGAATTGACCGAATTCGTCAAATGTCATGAATAATCAAAGTGATCAGAGTGATAAAACCAGCCAGACAAATGAAAATAGCCTGCATGTCCAGTAATTCAGAATGTTCATCATGTTAAAAGTCAATATAACGTTGGAGTTGACCGAATTCGTCAAATGTCATGAATAATCAAAGTGATCAGAGTGATAAAACCAGCCAGACAAATGAAAATAGCCTGCATGTCCAGTAATTCAGAATGTTCATCATGTTAAAAGTCAATATAACGTTGGAATTGACCGAATTCGTCAAATGTCATGAATAATCAAAGTGATCAGAGTGATAAAACCAGCCAGACAAATGAAAATAGCCTGCATGTCCAGTAATTCAGAATGTTCATCATGTTAAAAGTCAATATAACGTTGGAATTGACCGAATTCGTCAAATGACAAGAATAATCAAAGTGATCAGAGTGGTAAAACCAACCAGACAAATCAAAATAGTCTGAATGTCCAATAATTCAGATTGTTCATCATGTTTAAAGTGAATATAACGTTGGAATTGACCGAATTCGTCAAATGTCATGAATAATCAAAGTGATCAGAGTGATAAAACCAGCCAGACAAATGAAAATAGCCTGCATGTCCAGTAATTCAGAATGTTCATCATGTTAAAAGTCAATATAACGTTGGAGTTGACCGAATTCGTCAAATGTCATGAATAATCAAAGTGATCAGAGTGATAAAACCAGCCAGACAAATGAAAATAGCCTGCATGTCCAGTAATTCAGAATGTTCATCATGTTAAAAGTCAATATAACGTTGGAGTTGACCGAATTCGTCAAATGGCATGAATAATCAAAGTGATCAGAGTGATAAAACCAACCAGACAAATCAAAATAGTCTGAATGTCCAATAATTCAGATTGTTCATCACGTAAAAAATCAATACGACGTTGGAATTGACCGAATTCGTCAAATAACAACAGTAATCAAAGTGATCAGAGTGATAAAACCAACCAGACAAATTAAAATAGTCTGAATGTCCAATAATTTAGATTGTTCATCATGTTTAAAGTGAATATAACGTTGGAATTGACCGAATTCGTCAAATTGCATGAATAATCAAAGTGATCAGAGTGATAAAACCAACCAGACAAATCAAAATAGTCTGAATGTCCAATAATTCAGATTGTTCATCATGTTTAAAGTGAATATAACGTTGGAATTGACCGAAAACGTCAAATGGCATGAATAATCAAAGTGATCAGAGTGATAAAACCAGCCATACAAATGAAAATAGTCTGAATGTCCAGTAATTCAGAATGTTCATCCTGTTAAAACTCAATACAACTTTGGAATTGACCGAAAACATCAAATGGCATGAATAATCATACTGATCCAACCAGACAAATCAAAATAGTCTGAATGTCCAATAATTCAGATTGTTCATCATGTTTAAAGTGAATATAACGTTGGAATTGACCGAAAACGTCAAATGGCATGAATAATCAAAGTGATCAGAGTGATAAAACCAACCAGACAAATCAAAATAGTCTGAATGTCCAATAATTCAGAATGTTCATCCTGTTAAAACTCAATACAACTTTGGAATTGACCGAATTCGTCAAATGGCATGAATAATCAAAGTGATCAGAGTGATAAAACCAACCAGACAAATCAAAATAGTCTGAATGTCCAATAATTCAGATTGTTCATCATGTTTAAAGTGAATATAACGTTGGAATTGACCGAAAACGTCAAATGGCATGAATAATCAAAGTGATCAGAGTGATAAAACCAGCCAGACAAATGAAAATAGTCTGAATGTCCAGTAATTCAGAATGTTCATCCTGTTAAAACTCAATACAACTTTGGAATTGACCGAAAACGTCAAATGGCATGAATAATCAAAGTGATCAGAGTGATAAAACCAACCAGACAAATTAAAATAGTCTGAATGTCCAATAATTCAGATTGTTCATCATGTTTAAAGTGAATATAACGTTGGAATTGACCGAATTCGTCAAATGGCATGAATAATCAAAGTGATCAGAGTGATAAAACCAACCAGACAAATCAAAATAGTCTGAATGTCCAATAATTCAGATTGTTCATCATGTTTAAAGTGAATATAACGTTGGAATTGACCGAATTCGTCAAATGACATGAATAATCAAAGTGATCAGAGTGATAAAACCAGCCAGACAAATGAAAATAGCCTGCATGTCCAGTAATTCAGAATGTTGATCACGTTAAAACTCAATACAACGTTGGAATTAACCGAATTCGTCAGATAACAAGAGTCATCAAAGTGATCACAGTGATAAAACCAACCAGACAAATCAAAATAGCCTGAATGTCCAATAATTCAGATTGTTCAGCATGTTCAAAGCGAATATATCGTTAGAATTGACCGAATTCGTCAAATGACAAGAATAATCGAAGTGATCAGAGTGATAAAACCAGCCAGACAAATGAAAATAGCCTGTAATTCAGAATTTTCATCATGTTAAAACTCAATACAACGTTGGAATTGACCGAATTCGTCAGATAACAAGAGTAATCAAAGTGATCACAGTGATAAAACCAACCAGACAAATCAAAATAGTCTGAATGTCCAATAATTCAGATTGTTCATTATGTTTAAAGTGAATTTAACGTTGGAATTTACCGAATTCGTCAAATAACAAGAGTAATCAAAGTGATCAGAGTGATAAAACCAACCAGACAAATTAAAATAGTCTGAATGTCCAATAATTCAGATTGTTCATCATGTTTAAAGTGAATATAACGTTGGAATTGACCGAATTCGTCAAATAACAAGAGTAATCAAAGTGATCAGAGTGATAAAACCAACCAGACAAATCAAAATAGCCTGAATGTCCAATAATTCAGATTGCTCAGCATTTTCAAAGTGAATATAACGTTGGAATTGACCGAATTCGTCAAATAACAAGAATAATCAAAGTGATCAGAGTGATAAACCCGAATTCGTCAAATGACAGGAATAATCAAAGTGATCATAGTAATAAAAAAAATCAGACAATAGAAAATAGTCTGAATGTCCAATAATTCAGAATGTCCATCATGTTAAAAGTCAATATAACGTTGGAATTGACCGAATTCGTCAAATGGCATGAATAATCAAAGTGATCAGAGTGATAAAACCAGCCAGACAAATGAAAATAGCCTGCATGTCCAGTAATTCAGAATGTCCATCATGTTAAAAGTCAATATAACGTTGGAATTGACCGAATTCGTCAAATAACAAGAGTAATCAATATGATCAGAGTTATAAAACCAACCATACAAATGAAAATAGCCTGCATGTCCAGTAATTCAGATTGTTCATTATGTTTAAAGTGAATATAACGTTGGAATTGACCGAATTCGTCAAATGGCATGAATAATCAAAGTGATCAGAGTGATAAAAACAACCAGACAAATCAAAATAGTCTGAATGTCCTATAATTCAGATTGTTCATCATGTTTAAAGTGAATATAACGTTGGAATTGACCGAATTCGTCAAATGGCATGAATAATCAAAGTGATCAGAGTGATAAAACCAGCCAGACAAATGAAAATAGCCTGCATGTCCAGTAATTCAGAATGTTGATCATGTTAAAAGTCAATATAGCGTTGGAGTTGACCGAATTCGTCAAATGGCATGAATAATCAAAGTGATCAGAGTGATAAAACCAGCCAGACAAATAAAAATAGCCTGAACGTACATTAATTCAGAATGTTCATCACGTTAAAACTCAATACAATGTTGGAATTGACCGAATTCGCAAATAACAAGAGTAATCAATATGATCAGAGTTATAAAACCAACCGGACAAATGAAAATAGCCTGCATGTCCAGTAATTCAGAATGTTCATCATGTTAAAAGTCAATATAACGTTGGAATTGACCGAATTCGTCAAATGGCATGAATAATCAGAGTGATAAAACCAGCCAGACAAATGAAAATAGCCTGCATGTCTAGTAATTCAGAATGTTCATCATATTAAAAGCCAATACAACGTTGGAATTGACCGAATTCGTCAAATGACAGGAATAATCAAAGTGATCATAGTAATAAAACCAACCAGACAAATGAAAATAGTCTGAATGTCCAATAATTCAGAATGTCCATTAGGGGTAGTCTATTTTTGTAACACCTACTTTACATGGCATAACACGATGAGGAATAGTAAAAAAATTATAACTGCGTTTTTAGTTTTTCGATTTATTTCAAAAACTTCACGCAGAATTTAAATTGAAAAAATTCATATGTTATATGCGAAGAAGAAGAAGACAAATTTTGATTTAGAAGCAATAAAACTAATTTAAGTACAAGACAAATAAATTTGTATAGTAAATATACGTTTTAGTTCATTATTTAATTCATTTTTATATTATTTGAGATAAACTTAAGATTTAAACTATATTCAGATTTACAAAAAGGGTAAATTTCCTGAATAACTTTGATGGCTCTTTCAGCGCAAATATTAGATCTTTTTAAATTCAGAATGGCAGAATCTTCCTTTACCCAGTGTTTTAGAAAACACTTATGCAGTTCCGAATTGCTTGACGGATTTTTCCAATATTTCAAAATCATTGTTATGAAAACGGTGATCCGAGAACCAAACATCATACCATGCGAGTTACGTACTTGCCCCACAGGCAACCCGAACCAATTACCATTGCGGACAACAACGATATTAATACCATAGTCCAAAAATATATGAAACACTGAACTACATTTGCAAACCCAAAAATCCACTTAAATTAAAATTCCATGTCCATTAAATGTCAACTAAACAAAACCCAAAAACCTACTTCCATTTACTTCACTAGTTATTGCCGCTTTTGTCAATTAAATAAAAACCGAAACAGATATCATATTACATAAACTCAAACGTAACCCAAATCCATATGTAGACCATCCATAAACAAATATGTAAACAAAATCTACAAAAACACCAACAATGCCACTCACATTGTCGCTGGTTTTGTAGAACACCCAAAGCAACAAACGATGCCTCTGCATCGTCGCTGCTTATGGAAAACCAAAATGTAAGATCTACTATAAGTATCTAGAATAAGATCATTGTAATTCAGTCTTAAGACCAACATTAATTAATAAAGATAGGAAAATCTAAATTCTCTCGTCTTTGTTATTATTCATACTCGTTGTTACCCTGAAGCGGAACAACGTAATTGGCGCAGTCGCGGAAATTAAATTCTGAAGAAATTTAATTAAAGAGCTTACCGATAATAGTATCCTTTTGCGGAATTCAGTAATTCAGAATGTTCATTATGTTAAAACTCAATACAACGTTGGAATTGACCGAATTCGTCAAATAACAAGAGGAATCAATATGATCAGAGTTATAAAACCAACCATACAAATGAAAATATCCTGCATGTCCAGTAATTCAGAATGTTCATCATGTTAAAAGTCAATACAACGTTGGAATTGACCGAATTCGTCAAATGGCATGAATAATCAAAGTAATCAGAGTGATAAAACCAGCCAGACAAATGAAAATAGCCTGCATGTCCAGTAATTCAGAATGTCCATCATGTTAAAAGTCAATATAACGTTGGAATTGACCGAATTCGTCAAATGACAAGAATAATCAAAGTGATCAGAGTGGTAAAACCAACCAGACAAATCAAAATAGTCTGAATGTCCAATAATTCAGATTGTTCATCATGTTTAAAGTGAATATAACGTTGGAATTGACCGAATTCGTCAAATGTCATGAATAATCAAAGTGATCAGAGTGATAAAACCAGCCAGACAAATGAAAATAGCCTGCATGTCCAGTAATTCAGAATGTTCATCATGTTAAAAGTCAATATAACGTTGGAGTTGACCGAATTCGTCAAACGTCATGAATAATCAAAGTGATCAGAGTGATAAAACCAGCCAGACAAATGAAAATAGCCTGCATGTCCAGTAATTCAGAATGTTCATCATGTTAAAAGTCAATATAACGTTGGAGTTGACCGAATTCGTCAAATGGCATGAATAGTCAAAGTGATCAGAGTGATAAAACCAACCAGACAAATCAAAATAGTCTGAATGTCCAATAATTCAGATTGTTCATCACGTAAAAAATCAATACGACGTTGGAATTGACCGAATTCGTCAAATAACAAGAGTAATCAAAGTGATCAGAGTGATAAAACCAACCAGACAAATTAAAATAGTCTGAATGTCCAATAATTCAGATTGTCCATCATGTTAAAACTCAATACAACGTTGGAATTGACCGAATTCGCAAATAACAAGAGTAATCAATATGATCAGAGTTATAAAACCAACCGGACAAATGAAAATAGCCTGCATGTCCAGTAATTCAGAATGTTCATCATGTTAAAAGTCAATATAACGTTGGAGTTGACCGAATTCGTCAAATGTCATGAATAATCAAAGTGATCAGAGTGATAAAACCAGCCAGACAAATGAAAATAGCCTGCATGTCCAGTAATTCAGAATGTCCATCATGTTAAAAGTCAATATAACGTTGGAATTGACCGAATTCGTCAAATGACAAGAATAATCAAAGTGATCAGAGTGGTAAAACCAACCAGACAAATCAAAATAGTCTGAATGTCCAATAATTCAGATTGTTCATCATGTTTAAAGTGAATATAACGTTGGAATTGACCGAATTCGTCAAATGTCATGAATAACCAAAGTAATCAGAGTGATAAAACCAGCCAGACAAATGAAAATAGCCTGCATGTCCAATAATTCAGAATGTCCATCATGTTAAAAGTCAATATAACGTTGGAGTTGATCGAATTCGTCAAATGGCATAATTAATCAAAGTGATCAGAGTGATAAAACCAACCAGACAAATCAAAATAGTCTGAATGTCCAATAATTCAGATTGTTCATCACGTAAAAAATCATTACGACGTTGGAATTGACCGAATTCGTCAAATAACAAGAGTAATCAAAGTGATCAGAGTGATAAAACCAACCGGACAAATCAAAATAGTCTGAATGTCCAATAATTCAGATTGTTCATAACGTAAAATAATCAAAGTGATCAGAGTGATAAAACCAACCAGACAAATCAAAATAGTCTGAATGTCCAATAATTCAGATTGTTCATCATGTTTAAAGTGAATATAACGTTGGAATTGACCGAATTCGTCAAATCGCATGAATAATCATACTGATCAGAGTGATAAAACCAACCAGACAAATGAAAATAGCCTGCATGTCCAGTAATTCAGAATGTCCATCATGTTAAAAGTCAATATAACGTTGGAATTGACCGAATTCGTCAAATGACAAGAATAATCAAAGTGATCAGAGTGGTAAAACCAACCAGACAAATCAAAATAGTCTGAATGTCCAATAATTCAGATTGTTCATCATGTTTAAAGTGAATATAACGTTGGAATTGACCGAATTCGTCAAATGTCATGAATAATCAAAGTGATCAGAGTGATAAAACCAGCCAGACAAATGAAAATAGCCTGCATGTCCAGTAATTCAGAATGTTCATCATGTTAAAAGTCAATATAACGTTGGAGTTGACCGAATTCGTCAAATGTCATGAATAATCAAAGTGATCAGAGTGATAAAACCAGCCAGACAAATGAAAATAGCCTGCATGTCCAATAATTCAGAATGTCCATCATGTTAAAAGTATAACGTTGGAGTTGATCGAATTCGTCAAATGGCATGAATAATCAAAGTGATCAGAGTGATAAAACCAGCCAGACAAATGAAATTAGCCTGCATGTCCAGTTATTCAGAATGTTCATCATGTTAAAAGTCAATACAACGTTGGAATCGACCGAATTCTTCAGATAACAAGAGTAATCAATATGATCAGAGTGACAAAACCAGCCAGACAAATGAAAATAGCCTGCATGTCCAGTAATTCAGAATGTTCATCATGTTAAAAGTCAATACAACGTTGGAGTTGGCCGAAAACGTCAAATTGCTCGAATAATCAAACTGATCAGAGTGATAAAACCAACCATACAAATGAAAATAGCCTGCATGTCCAGTAATTCAGAATGTTCATCATGTTAAAAGTCAATATAACGTTGGAATTGACCGAATTCGTCAAATAACAAAAGTAATCAATATGATCAGAGTTATAAAACTAACCATACAAATGAAAATAGCCTGCATGTCCAGTAATTCAGAATGTTCATCATGTTAAAAGTTGTAGTTGACCGAAAACGTCAAATTGCACGAATAATCAAACTGATCAGAGTGATAAAACCAACCATACAAATGAAAATAGCCTGCATGTCCAGTAATTCAGAATGTTCATCATGTTAAAAGTGAATATAACGTTGGAATTGACCGAATTCCCCAAATGGCATGAATAATCAAAGTGATTAGAGTTATAAAACCAGCCAGACAAATGAAATTAGCCTGCATGTCCAGTAATTCAGAATGTTCATTATGTTAAAAGTCAATATAACGTTGGAATTGACCGAATTCGTCAAATAACAAAAGTAATCAATATGATCAGAGTTATAAAACCAACCATACAAATGAAAATAGCCCGCATGTCCAGTAATTCAGAATGTTCATCATGTTAAAAGTGAATATAACGTTGGAATTGACCGAATTCCCCAAATGGCATGAATAATCAAAGTGATCAGAGTTATAAAACCAGCCAGACGAATGAAAATAGCCTGAATGTCCAATTATTCAGATTGTTCATCATGTTTAAAGTGATTATAACGTTGGAATTGACCAAATTCGTCAAATTGCATGAATAATCAAAGTGATCAGAGTGATAAAACCAACCAGACAAATCAAAATAGTCTGAATGTCCAATAATTCAGATTATTCATCATGTTTAAAGTGAATATAACGTTGGAATTGACCGAATTCGTCAAATGACAAGAATAATCAAAGTGATCAGAGTGATAAAACCAACCAGACAAATCAAAATAGCATGCATGTCCAGTAATTCAGAATGTCCATCATGTTAAAAGTCAATATAACGTTTGAATTGACCGAATTCGTCAAATAACAAAAGTAATCAATATGATCAGAGTTATAAAACTAACCATACAAATGAAAATAGCCTGCATGTCCAGTAATTCAGAATGTTCATCATGTTAAAAGTCAATACAACGTTGGAATTGACCGAATTCGTCAAATGGCATGAATCATCAATGTGATCAGAGTGATAAAACCAGCCAGACAAATGAAAATAGCCTGCATGTCCAGTAATTCAGAATGTTCATCATGTTAAAAGTCAATACAACGTTGGAATTGACCGAATTCGTCAAATGGCATAAATAATCAATGTGATCAGAGTGATAAAACCAGCCAGACAAATGAAAATAGCCTGAATGTCCAGTAATTCAGAATGTTCATTATGTTAAAAGTCAATATAACGTTGGAATTGACCGAATTCGTCAAATAACAAAAGTAATCAATATGATCAGAGTTATAAAACCAACCATACAAATGAAAATAGCCTGCATGTCCAGTAATTCAGAATGTTCATCATGTAAAAAGTCAATTCAACGTTGGAATTGACCGAATTCGTCAAATGACAAGAATAATCAAAGTGATCAGAGTGATAAAACCAACCAGACAAATCAAAATAGCATGCATGTCCAGTAATTCAGAATGTCCATCATGTTAAAAGTCAATACAACGTTGGAATTGACCGAATTCGTCAAATGGCATGAATAATCAATGTGATCAGAGTGATAAAACCAGCCAGACAAATGAAAATAGCCTGCATGTCCAGTAATTCAGAATGTTCATTATGTTAAAAGTCAATATAACGTTGGAATTGACCGAATTCGTCAAATAACAAAAGTAATCAATATGATCAGAGTTATAAAACCAACCATACAAATGAAAAAAGTCTGAATGTCCAATAATTCAGATTGTTCATCATGTTTAAAGTCAATACAACGTTGGAATTGACCGAATTCGTCTAATGACATGAATAATCAAAGTGATCAGAGTGATAAAACCAACCAGACAAATCAAAATAGCATGCATGTCCAATAATTCAGAATGTCCATCACGTTAAAAGTCAATATAACGTTGGAATTGACCGAATTCGTTAAATGGCATGAATAATCAAAGTGATAAAACCAGCCAGACAAATGAAAATAGCCTGCATGTCCAGTAATTCAGAATGTTCATCATGTTAAAAGTCAATACAACGTTGGAATTGACCGAATTCGTCAAATGGCATGAATAATCAATATGATCAGAGTGATAAAACCAGCCAGACAAATGAAATTAGCCTGCATGTCCAGTTATTCAGAATGTTCAGCATGTTCAAAGTGAATATAACGTTGGAATCGACCGAATTCGTCAGATAACAAGAGTAATCAATATGATCAGAGTTATTAAACCAACCATACAAATGAAAATATCCTGCATGTCCAGTAATTCAGAATGTTCATCATGTTAAAAGTCAATACAACGTTGGAATTGACAGAAAACTTCAAATGGCACGAATAATCAAACTGATCAGAGTGATAAAACCAACCAGACAAATCAAAATAGCCTGCATGTCCAGTAATTCAGAATGTCCATCATGTTAAAAGTCAATATAACGTTGGAATTGACCGAATTCGTCAAATGGCATGAATAATCAATGTGATCAGAGTGATAAAACCAGCCAGACAAATGAAAATAGCCTGCATGTCCAATAATTCAGATTGTTCATCATGTTTAAAGTCAATACAACGTTGGAATTGACTGAATTCGTCAAATGGCATGAATAATCAAAGTGATAAAACCAGCCAGACAAATGAAAATAGGCTGCATGTCCAGTAATTCAGAATGTTCATCATGTTAAAAGTCAATACAACGTTGGAATTGACCGAATTCGTCAAATGGCATGAATAATCAATGTGATCAGAGTGATAAAACCAACCATACAAATGAAAATAGCCTGCATGTCCAGTAATTCAGAATGTTCATCATGTTAAAAGTCAATATAACGTTGGAATTGACCGAATTCGTCAAATAACAAAAGTAATCAATATGATCAGAGTTATAAAACCAACCATACAAATGAAAATAGCCTGCATGTCCAGTAATTCAGAATGTTCATCATGTTAAAAGTCAATACAACGTTGGAATTGACCGAATTCGTCAAATGGCATGAATAATCAATGTGATCAGAGTGATAAAACCAACCATACAAATGAAAATAGCCTGCATGTCCAGTAATTCAGAATGTTCATCATGTTAAAAGTCAATACAACGTTGGAATTGACCGAATTCGTCAAATAACAAGAGTAATCAATATGATCAGAGTTATTAAAAAAACCATACAAATGAAAATAGCCTGCATGTCCAATAATTCAGAATGTTCATTATGTTAAAAGTCAATATAACGTTGGAATTGACCGAATTCGTCAAATAACAAAAGTAATCAATATGATCAGAGTTATAAAACCAACCATACAAATGAAAATAGCCTGCATGTCCAGTAATTCAGAATGTTCATCATGTTAAAAGTCAATACAACGTTGGAATTGACCGAATTCGTCAAATGACAAGAATAATCAAAGTGATCAGAGTGATAAAACCAACCAGACAAATCAAAATAGCATACATGTCCAGTAATTCAGAATGTCCATCATGTTTAAAGTCAATATAACGTTGGAATTGACCGAATTCGTCAAATAACAAAAGTAATCAATATGATCAGAGTTATAAAACTAACCATACAAATGAAAATAGCCTGCATGTCCAGTAATTCAGAATGTTCATCATGTTAAAAGTCAATACAACGTTGGAATTGACCGAATTCGTCAAATGGCATGAATAATCAATGTGATCAGAGTGATAAAACCAGCCAGACAAATGAAAATAGCCTGCATGTCCAGTAATTCACAATGTTCATCATGTTAAAAGTCAATACAACTTTGGAATTGACCGAATTCGTCAGATAACAAGAGTAATCAATATGATCAGATTTATTAAACCAACCATACAAATGAAAATATCCTGCATGTCCAGTAATTCAGAATGTTCATCATGTTAAAAGTCAATACAACGTTGGAATTGACAGAAAACTTCAAATGGCACGAATAATCAAACTGATCAGAGTGATAAAACCAACCAGACAAATCAAAATAGCCTGCATGTCCAGTAATTCAGAATGTCCATCATGTTAAAAGTCAATATAACGTTTTAATTGACCGAATTCGTCAAATAACAAGAGTAATCAATATGATCAGAGTGATAAAACCAACCAGACAAATCAAAATAGCCTGCATGTCCAGTAATTCAGAATGTTCATCATGTTAAAACTCAATACAACGTTGGAATTGACCGAATTCGTCAAATGACAAGAATAATAAAAGTGATCAGAGTTATAACACTAGCCGGACAAATGAAAATAGCCTGCATGTCTAGTAATTCAGAATGTTCATCATGCTAAAAGTCAATACAACGTTGGAATTGACCGAATTCGTCAAATGACATGAATAATCAAAGTGATCAGGGTGATAAAACTAGCCAGACAAGTGAAAATAGCTTGCATATCCAGTAATTCAGAATGTTCATCATGTTAAAAGTCAATATAACGTTGGAATTGACCGAATTCGTCAAATAACAAGAGTAATCAATATGATCAGAGTTATAAAACCAACCATACAAATGAAAATAGCCTGCATGTCCAGTAATTCAGAATGTTCATCATTTTAAAAGTCAATACAACGTTGGAATTGACCGAATTTGTCAAATGACAAGAATAATCAAAGTGATCAGAGTGATAAAACCAACCAGACAAATCAAAATAGTCTGAATGTCCAATAATTCAGATTTTGAGCATGTTCAAAGTGAATATAACGTTGGAATTGACCCAACTACCCAAATGGCATGAATAATCAAAGTGATCAGAGTTATAAAACCAGCCAGACAAATGAAAATAGCCTGAATGTCCAATAATTCAGATTGTTCAGCATGTTCAAAGTGAATATAACGTTGGAATTGAACGAATTCGTCAAATGGCATGAATAATCAAAATGATCAGAGTGATAAAACCAACCAGACAAATCAAAATAGCCTGCATGTCCAGTAATTCAGAATGTCCATCATGTTAAAAGTCAATATAACGTTGGAATTGACCGAATTCGTCAAATGGCATGAATAATCAATGTGATCAGAGTGATAAAACCAGCCAGACAAATGAAAATAGCCTGCATGTCCAATAATTCAGATTGTTCATCATGTTTATAGTCAATACAACGTTGGAATTGACTGAATTCGTCAAATGGCATGAATAATCAAAGTGATCAAAGTGATAAAACCAGCCAGACAAATGAAAATAGGCTGCATGTCCAGTAATTCAGAATGTTCATCATGTTAAAAGTCAATACAACGTTGGAATTGACCGAATTCGTCAAATGGCATGAATAATCAATGTGATCAGAGTGATAAAACCAGCCAGACAAATGAAAATAGCCTGCATGTCCAGTAATTCAGAATGTTCATTATGTTAAAAGTCAATATAACGTTGGAATTGACCGAATTCGTCAAATAACAAAAGTAATCAATATGATCAGAGTTATAAAACTAACCATACAAATGAAAATAGCCTGCATGTCCAGTAATTCAGAATGTTCATCATGTTAAAAGTCAATACAACGTTGGAATTGAGCGAATTCGTCAAATGGCATGAATAATCAATGTGATCAGAGTGATAAAACCAGCCAGACAAATGAAAATAGCCTGCATGTCCAGTAATTCACAATGTTCATCATGTTAAAAGTCAATACAACTTTGGAATTGACCGAATTCGTCAGAAAACAAGAGTAATCAATATGATCAGATTTATTAAACCAACCATACAAATGAAAATATCCTGCATGTCCAGTAATTCAGAATGTTCATCATGTTAAAAGTCAATACAACGTTGGAATTGACAGAAAACTTCAAATGGCACGAATAATCAAACTGATCAGAGTGATAAAACCAACCAGACAAATCAAAATAGCCTGCATGTCCAGTAATTCAGAATGTCCATCATGTTAAAAGTCAATATTACGTTGGAATTGACCGAATTCGTCAAATAACAAGAGTAATCAATATGATCAGAGTGATAAAACCAACCAGACAAATCAAAATAGCCTGCATGTCCAGTAATTCAGAATGTTCATCATGTTAAAACTCAATACAACGTTGGAATTGACCGAATTCGTCAAATGACAAGAATAATAAAAGTGATCATAGTTATAACACTAGCCGGACAAATGAAAATAGCCTGCATGTCTAGTAATTCAGAATGTTCATCATGCTAAAAGTCAATACAACGTTGGAATTGACCGAATTCGTCAAATGACATGAATAATCAAAGTGATCAGGGTGATAAAACTAGCCAGACAAGTGAAAATAGCCTGCATATCCAGTAATTCAGAATGTTCATCATGTTAAAAGTCAATATAACGTTGGAATTGACCGAATTCGTCAAATAACAAGAGTAATCAATATGATCAGAGTTATAAAACCAACCATACAAATGAAAATAGCCTGCATGTCCAGTAATTCAGAATGTTCATCATGTTAAAAGTCAATACAACGTTGGAATTGACCGAATTTGTCAAATGACAAGAATAATCAAAGTGATCAGAGTGATAAAACCAACCAGACAAATCAAAATAGTCTGAATGTCCAATAATTCAGATTTTGAGCATTTTCAAAGTGAATATAACGTTGGAATTGACCCAACTACCCAAATGGCATGAATAATCAAAGTGATCAGAGTTATAAAACCAGCCAGACAAATGAAAATAGCCTGAATGTCCAATAATTCAGATTGTTCAGCATGTTCAAAGTGAATATAACGTTGGAATTGAACGAATTCGTCAAATGGCATGAATAATCAAAATGATCAGAGTGATAAAACCAACCAGACAAATCAAAATAGCTTGCATGTCCAGTAATTCAGAATGTCCATCATGTTAAAAGTCAATATAACATTGGAATTGACCGAATTCGTCAAATGGCATGAATAATCAAAATGATCAGAGTGATAAAACCAACCAGACAAATCAAAATAGCCTGCATGTCCAGTAATTCAGAATGTCCATCATGTTAAAAGTCAATATAACATTGGAATTGACCGAATTCGTTAAATGGCATGAATAATCAAAGTGATCAGAGTGATAAAACCAACCAGACAAATCAAAATAGTCTGACTGTTCAATAATTCAGATTGTTCATCATGTTAAAAGTCAATACAACGTTGGAATTGACCGAATTCGTCAAATGACAAGAATAATCAAAGTGATCAGAGTGATAAAACCAACCAGACAAATCAAAATAGTCTGAATGTCCAGTAATTCAGAATGTCCATCATGTTTAAAGTCAATACAACGTTGGAATTGACCGAATTCGTAAGATAACAAGAGTAATAAATATGATCAGAGTTATTAAACCAACCATACAAATGAAAATAGCCTGCATGTCCAGTAATTCAGAATGTTCATCATGTTAAAAGTCAATACAACGTTGGAATTGACCGAATTCGTCAAATAACAACAGTAATCAATATGATCAGAGTTATAAAACCAACCAGACAAATCAAAATAGCCTGCATGTACAGTAATTCAGAATGTTCATCATGTTAAAACTCAATACAACGTTGGAATTGACCGAATTCGTCAAATGACAAGAATAATAAATGTGATCAGAGTTATAAAACTAATCGGACAAATGAAAATAGCCTGCATGTCTAGTAATTCAGAATGTTCCTCATGCTAAAAGTCAATACAACGTTGGAATTGACCGAATTCGTCAAATGGCATGAATAATCAAAGTGATCAGAGTTATAAAACCAGCCAGACAAATGAAAATAGCCTGCATGTCCAGTAATTCAGAATGTTCATCATGTTAAAAGTCAATATAACGTTGGAATTGACCGAATTCGTCAAATAACAAGAGTAATCAATATGATAAGAGTTATAAAACCAACCATACAAATGAAAATAGCCTGCATGTCCAGTAATTCAGAATGTTGAGCATGTTAAAAGTGAATATAACGTTGGAATTGACCGAATCCGTCAAATGACAAGAAAAATCAAACTGATCAGAATGATAAAATAAGCCAGACAAATGAAAATAGCCTGAATGTCCACGAATAATCAAACTGATCAGAGTGATAAAACCAACCAGACAAATCAAAATAGTGTGAATGTCCAATAATTAAGATTGTTGAGCATGTTCAAAGTCAATACAACGTTGGAATTGACCGAATTCGTCAGATAACAAGAGTAATCAATATGATCAGAGTTATTAATCCAACCATACAAATGAAAATATCCTGCATGTCCAGTAATTCAGAATGTTCATCATGTTAAAAGTCAATACAACGTTGGAATTGACAGAAAACGTCAAATGGCACGAATAATGAAACTGATCAGAGTGATAAAACCAACCAGACAAATCAAAATAGCCTGCAGATTCAGAATGTCCATCATGTTAAAAGTCAATATAACGTTGGAATTGACCGAATTCGTCAAATAACAAGAGTAATCAATATGATCAGAGTTTTAAAACCAACCAGACAAATCAAAATAGCCTGCATGTCCAGTAATTCAGAATGTTCATCATGTTAAAACTCAATACAACGTTGGAATTGACCGAATTCGTCAAATGACAAGAATAATAAAAGTAATCAGAGTTATAACACTAGCCGGACAAATGAAAATAGCCTGCATGTCTAGTAATTCAGAATGTTCATCATGCTAAAAGTCAATACAACGTTGGAATTGACCGAATTCGTCAAATGACATGAATAATCAAAGTGATCAGAGTGATAAAACCAGCCAGACAAATGAAAATAGCCTGCATGTCCAGTAATTCAGAATGTTCATCATGTTAAAAGTCAATACAACGTTGGAATTGACCGAATTTGTCAAATGACAAGAATAATCAAAGTGATCAGAGTGATAAAACCAACCAGACAAATCAAAATAGTCTGAATGTCCAATAATTCAGATTTTGAGCATTTTCAAAGTAAATATAACGTTGGAATTGACCGAATTACCCAAATGGCATGAATAATCAAAGTGATCAGAGTTATAAAACCAGCCAGACAAATGAAAATAGCCTGAATGTCCAATAATTCAGATTGTTCAGCATGTTCAAAGTGAATATAACGTTGGAATTGAACGAATTCGTCAAATGTCAAGAATAATCAAAGTGATCAGAGTGATAAAATCAGCCAGACAAATGAAAATAGCCTGAATGTCCAGTAATTCAGAATGTTCATCCTGTTAAAACTCAATACAACGTTGGAATTGACCGAATTCCCCAAATGGCATGAATAATCAAGGTGATCAGAGTTATAAAACCAGCCAGACAAATGAAAATAGCCTGAATGTCCAGTAATTCAGAATGTTCATCCTGTTAAAACTCAATACAACGTTGGAATTGACCGAATTCCCCAAATGGCATGAATAAACAAAGTGATCAGAGTTATAAAACCAGCCAGACAAATGAAAATAGCCTGAATGTCCAATAATTCAGATTGTTCAGCATGTTCAAAGTGAATATAACGTTGGAATTGAACGAATTCGTCAAATAACAAGAGTAATCAAAGTGATCAGAGTGATAAAACCAACCAGACAAATCAAAATAGTCTGAATGTCCAATAATTCAGATTGTTCATCATGTTAAAAGTTAATATAACGTTGGAAGTGACCGAATTCGTCAAATGGCATGAATAATCAAAGTGATCAGAGTGAAAAACCAGCCAGACAAATGAAAATAGCCTGCATGTCCAGTAATTCAGAATGTTCATCATGTTAAAAGTCAATATAACGTTGGAATTTACCGAATTCTTCAAATTGCATGAATAATCAAAGTGATAAAACCAACCAGTCAAATCAAAATAGTCTGAATGTCCAATAATTCAGATTGTTCATCATGTTTAAAGTGAATATAACGTTGGAATTGACCGAATTCGTCAAATGGCATGAATAATCAAAGTGATCAGAGTGATAAAACCAACCAGACAAATCAAAATAGTCTGAATGTCCAATAATTCAGATTGTTCATCATGTTAAAAGTCAATACATTGTTGGAATTGACCGAATTCGTCAAATGGCATGAAAAATCAAAGTAATCAGAGTGATAAAACCAGCCAGACAAATGAAAATAGCCTGAATGTCCAGTAATTCAGAATGTTCATCCTGTTAAAACTCAATACAACGTTGGAATTGACCGAAAACGTCAAATAACAAGAGTAATCAATATGATCAGAGTTATAAAACCAACCGGACAAATGAAAATAGCCTGCATGTCCAGTAATTCAGAATGTTCATCATGATAAAAGTCAATACAACGTTGGAATTGACCGAATTCGTCAATTGGCAGGAATAATCAAAGTAATCAGAGTGATAAAACCAGCCAGACAAATGAAAATAGCCTGCATGTCCAGTAATTCAGAATGTTCATCATGTCAAAAGTCAATATAACTTTGGAATTGACCGAATTCGTCAAATAACAAGAGTAATCAATATGATCAGAGTTATAAAACCAACCATACAAATGAAAATATCCTGCATGTCCAGTAATTCAGAATGTTCATCATGTTAAAAGTCAATACAACGTTCGAATTGACCGAATTCGTCAAATGACAAGAATAATCAAAGTGATCAGAGTGATAAAACCAACCAGAAAAATCAAAATAGTCTAAATGTCCAATAATTCAGATTGTTGAGCATGTTCAAAGTGAATTCGTCAAATGGCATGAATAATGAAAGTGATCAGAGTGATAAAACCAGCCAGAATGAAAATAGCCTGCATGTCCAGTAATTCAGAATGTTCATCATGTTAAAAGTCAATATAACCTTGGAATTGACCGAATTCGTCAAATAACAAGAGTAATCAAAGTGATAAAACAAGCCAGACAAATGAAAACAGCCTGTATGTCCAGTAATTCAGAATGTTCATCATGTTTAATGTGAATATAACGTTGGAATTGACCGAATTCGTCAAATGGAATGAATAATCAAAGTGATCAGAGTGATAAAACCAGCCAGACAAATGAAAATAGCCTGCATGTCCAATAATTCAGATTGTTCAGCATGTTCAAAGTGAATCTAACGTTGGAATTGACCGAATTCGTCAAATGACAAGAATAATCAAAGTGATCAGAGTGTTAAAACCAGCCAGACAAATGAAAATAGCCTGCATATCCAGTAATTCAGAGTGTTCATCATGTTAAAACTCAATACAACGTTGGAATTGACCGAATTCGTCAAATAACAAGAGTAAAAAAAGTGATTAGAGTGATAAAACCAGCCAGACAAATGAAAATAGCCTGCATGTCCAGTAATTCAGAATGTTCATCATGTTAATACTCAATACAACGATGGAATTGACCGAATTCGTCAAATAACAAGAGTAATCAAAGTGATTAGAGTGATAAAACCAGCCAGACAAATGAAAATAGCCTGCATGTCCAGTAATTCAGAATGTTCATCATGTTAAAAGTCAATATAACGTTGGAATTGACCGAATTCGTCAAATAACAAGAGTAATCAATATGATCAGAGTTATAAAACCAACCATACAAATGAAAATATCCTGCATGTCCAGTAATTCAGAATGTTCATAATGTAAAAGTCAATACAACGTTGGAATTGGCCGAATTCGTCATTGGCATGAATAATCAAAGTAATCAGAGTGATAAAACCAGCCAGACAAATGAAAATAGCCTGTATGTCCAGTAATTCAGAATGTCCATCATGTTAAAAGTCAATATAACGTTTGAATTGACCGAATTCATCAAATGACAAGAATAATCAAAGTGATCAGAGTGGTAAAACCAACCAGACAAATCAAAATAGCCTGAATGTCCAGTAATTCAGAATGTTCATCATGATAAAAGTCAATACAACGTTGGAATTGACCGAATTCGTCAATTGGCAGGAATAATCAAAGTGATCAGAGTGATAAAACCAGCCAGGCAAATGAAAATAGCCTGAATGTCCAGTAATTAAGAATGTTCATCATGTTAAAAGTCAATATAACGTTGGAATTGACCGAATTCGTCAAATAACAAGAATAATCAATATGATCAGAGTTATAAAACCAACCATACAAATGAAAATATCCTGCATGTCCAGTAATTCAGAATGTTCATCATGTTAAAAGTCAATACAACGTTGGAATTGACCGAATTCGTCAAATGACAAGAATAATCAAAGTAATCAGAGTGATAAAACCAACCAGACAAATCAAAATAGTCTAAATGTCTAATAATTCAGATTGTTGAGCATGTTCAAAGTGAATTCGTCAAACGGCAAGAATAATCAAAGTGATCAGAGTGATAAAACCAGCCAGACAAATGAAAATAGCCTGCATGTCCAGTAATTCAGAATGTTCATCATGTTAAAAGTCAATATAACGTAGGAGTTGACCGAATTCTACAAATGGCATGAATAATGAAAGTGATCAGAGTGATAAAACCAGCCAGAATGAAAATAGCCTGCATGTCCAGTAATTCAGAATGTTCATCATGTCAAAAGTCAATATAACTTTGGAATTGACCGAATTCGTCAAATAACAAGAGTAATCAATATGATCAGAGTTATAAAACCAGCCATACAAATGAAAATATCCTGCATGTCCAGTAATTCAGAATGTTCATCATGTTAAAAGTCAATACAACGTTCGAATTGACCGAATTCGTCAAATGACAAGAATAATCAAAGTGATCAGAGTGATAAAACCAACCAGACAAATCAAAATAGTCTAAATGTCCAATAATTCAGATTGTTGAGCATGTTCAAAGTGAATTCGTCAAATGGCATGAATAATGAAAGTGATCAGAGTGATAAAACCAGCCAGAATGAAAATAGCCTGCATGTCCAGTAATTCAGAATGTTCATCATGTTAAAAGTCAATATAATCTTGGAATTGACCGAATTCGTCAAATAACAAGAGTAATCAAAGTGATAAAACAAGCCAGACAAATGAAAACAGCCTGTATGTCCAG
Source organism: Hydrotaea cyrtoneurina (assembly GCA_958296145.1). Classification (NCBI taxonomy): domain Eukaryota; kingdom Metazoa; phylum Arthropoda; class Insecta; order Diptera; family Muscidae; genus Hydrotaea; species Hydrotaea cyrtoneurina. The sequence continues at coordinate 59,013,988 of OY282514.1, forward strand.
TAATTCAGAATGTTCATCATGTTTAATGTGAATACTCAATACAACGATGGAATTGACCGTATTCGTCAAATAACAAGAGTAATCAAAGTGATTAGAGTGATAAAACCAGCCAGACAAATGAAAATAGCCTGCATGTTAAAAGTCAATATAACGTTGGAATTGACCGAATTCGTCAAATAACAAGAGTAATCAAAGTGATCAAAGTGATAAAACCAGCCAGACAAATGAAAACAGCCTGTATGTCCAGTAATTCAGAATGTTCATCATGTTTAAAGTGAATATAACGTTGGAATTGACCGAATTCGTCAAATGGAATGAATAATCAAAGTGATCAGAGTGATAAAACCAGCCAGACAAATGAAAATAGCCTGCATGTCCAATAATTAAGATTGTTCAGCATGTTCAAAGTGAATATAACGTTGGAATTGACCGAATTCGTCAAATGACAAGAATAATCAAAGTGATCAGAGTGATAAAACCAGCCAGACAAATGAAAATAGCCTGCATATCCAGTAATTCAGAGTGTTCATCATGTTAAAACTCAATACAACGTTGGAATTGACCGAATTCGTCAAATAACAAGAGTAAAAAAAGTGATTAGAGTGATAAAACCAGCCAGACAAATGAAAATAGCCTGCATGTCCAGTAATTCAGAATGTTCATCATGTTATAACTCAATACAACGTTGGAATTGACCGAATTCGTCAAATAACAAGAGTAATCAAAGTGATTAGAGTGATAAAACCAGCCAGACAAATGAACATAGCCTGCATGTCCAGTAATTCAGAATGTTCATCATGTTAAAAGTCAATATAACGTTGGAATTGACCGAATTCGTCAAATAACAAGAGTAATCTATATGATTAGAGTTATAAAACCAGTCAGACAAATGAAAACAGCCTGTATGTCCAGTAATTCAGAATGTTCATCATGTTTAAAGTGAATATAACGTTGGAATTGACCGAATTCGTCAAATGGAATGAATAATCAAAGTGATCAGAGTGATAAAACCAGCCAGACAAATGAAAATAGCCTGCATGTCCAATAATTCAGATTGTTCAGCATGTTCAAAGTGAATCTAACGTTGAAATTGACCGAATTCGTCAAATGACAAGAATAATCAAAGTGATCAGAGTGTTAAAACCAGCCAGACAAATGAAAATAGCCTGCATATCCAGTAATTCAGAGTGTTCATCATGTTAAAACTCAATACAACGTTGGAATTGACCGAATTCGTCAAATAACAAGAGTAAAAAAAGTGATTAGAGTGATAAAACCAGCCAGACAAATGAAAATAGCCTGCATGTCCAGTAATTCAGAATGTTCATCATGTTAAAAGTCAATATAACGTTGGAATTGACCGAATTCGTCAAATAACAAGAGTAATCAATATGATCAGAGTTATAAAACCAACCATACAAATGAAAATATCCTGCATGTCCAGTAATTCAGAATGTTCATCATGTTAAAAGTCAATACAACGTTGGAATTGACCGAATTCGTCATTGGCATGAATAATCAAAGTAATCAGTGTGATAAAACCAGCCAGACAAATGAAAATAGCCTGCATGTCCAGTAATTCAGAATGTCCATCATGTTAAAAGTCAATATAACGTTTGAATTGACCGAATTCATCAAATGACAAGAATAATCAAAGTGATCAGAGTGGTAAAACCAACCAGACAAATCAAAATAGTCTGAATGTCCAATAATTCAGAATGTTCATCATGATAAAAGTCAATACAACGTTGGAATTGACCGAATTCGTCAATTGGCAGGAATAATCAAAGTGATCAGAGTGATAAAACCAGCCAGACAAATGAAAATAGCCTGAATGTCCAGTAATTCAGAATGTTCATCATGTTAAAAGTCAATATAACGTTGGAATTGACCGAATTCGTCAAATAACAAGAATAATCAATATGATCAGAGTTATAAAACCAACCATACAAATGAAAATATCCTGCATGTCCAGTAATTCAGAATGTTCATCATGTTAAAAGTCAATACAACGTTGGAATTGACCGAATTCGTCAAATGACAAGAATAATCAAAGTAATCAGAGTGATAAAACCAACCAGACAAATCAAAATAGTCTAAATGTCCAATAATTCAGATTTTTGAGCATGTTCAAAGTAAACTCGTCAAACGGCATGAATAATCAAAGTGATCAGAGTGATAAAACCAGCCAGACAAATGAAAATAGCCTGCATGTCCAGTAATTCAGAATGTTCATCATGTTAAAAGTCAATATAACGTAGGAGTTGACCGAGTTCGTCAAATGGCATGAATAATGAAAGTGATCAGAGTGATAAAACCAGCCAGAATGAAAATAGCCTGCATGTCCAGTAATTCAGAATGTTCATCATGTTAAAAGTCAATATAACGTTGGAATTGACCGAATTCGTCAAATAACAAGAGTAATCAAAGTGATAAAACCAGCCAGACAAATGAAAACAGCCTGTATGTCCAGTAATTCAGAATGTTCATCATGTTTAAAGTGAATTTAACGTTGGAATTGACCGAATTCGTCAAATGGATTGAATAATCAAAGTGATCAGAGTGATAAAACCAGCCAGACAAATGAAAATAGCCTGCATGTCCAATAATTCAGATTGTTCAGCATGTTCAAAGTGAATATAACGTTGGAATTGACCGAATTCGTCAAATGACAAGAATAATCAAAGTGATCAGAGTGATAAAACCAGCCAGACAAATGAAAATAGCCTGCATATCCAGTAATTCAGAGTGTTCATCATGTTAAAACTCAATACAACGTTGGAATTGACCGAATTCGTCAAATAACAAGAGTAAAAAAAGTGATTAGAGTGATAAAACTAGCCAGACAAATGAAAATAGCCTGCATGTCCAGTAATTCAGAATGTTCATCATGTTAAAACTCAATACAACGTTGGAATTGACCGAATTCGTCAAATAACAAGAGTAATCAAAGTGATTAGAGTGATAAAACCAGCCAGACAAATGAACATAGCCTGCATGTCCAGTAATTCAGAATGTTCATCATGTTAAAAGTCAATATAACGTTGGAATTAACTGAATTCGTCAAATAACAAGAGTAATCAATATGATCAGAGTTATAAAACCAACCATACGAATGAAAATATCCTGCATGTCCAGTAATTCAGAATGTTCATCATGTTAAAAGTCAATACAACGTTGGAATTGACCGAATTCGTCAAATGGCATGAATAATCAAAGTAATCAGAGTGATAAAACCAGCCAGACAAATGAAAATGGCCTGCATGTCCAGTAATTCAGAATGTTCATCATGTTTAAAGTGAATATAACGTTGGAATTGACCGAATTCGTCAAATGTCATGAATAATCAAAGTGATCAGAGTGATAAAACCAGCCAGACAAATGAAAATAGCCTGCATGTCCAGTAATTCAGAATGTTCATCATGTTAAAAGTCAATATAACGTTGGAGTTGACCGAATTCGTCAAATTTCATGAATAATCAAAGTGATCAGAGTGATAAAACCAGCCAGACAAATGAAAATAGCCTGCATGTCCAGTAATTCAGAATGTTCATCATGTTAAAAGTCAATATAACGTTGGAGTTGACCGAATTCGTCAAATTTCATGAATAATCAAAGTGATCAGAGTGATAAAACCAACCAGACAAATCAAAATAGTCTGAATGTCCAATAATTCAGATTGTTCATCATGTTAAAAGTCAATATAACGTTGGAATTAACTGAATTCGTCAAATAACAAGAGTAATCAATATGATCAGAGTTATAAAACCAACCATACAAATGAAAATATCCTGCATGTCCAGTAATTCAGAATGTTCATCATGTTAAAAGTCGATACAACGTTGGAATTGACCGAATTCGTCAAATGGCATGAATAATCAAAGTAATCAGAGTGATAAAACCAGCCAGACAAATGAAAATGGCCTGCATGTCCAGTAATTCAGAATGTCCATCATGTTAAAAGTCAATATAACGTTGGAATTGACCGAATTCGTCAAATGACAAGAATAATCAAAGTGATCAGAGTGGTAAAACCAACCAGACAAATCAAAATAGTCTGAATGTCCAATAATTCAGATTGTTCATCATGTTTAAAGTGAATATAACGTTGGAATTGACCGAATTCGTCAAATGTCATGAATAATCAAAGTGATCAGAGTGATAAAACCAGCCAGACAAATCAAAATAGTCGGAATATCCAATAATTCAGATTGTTCATCATGTTTAAAGTGAATATAACGTTGGAATTAACTGAATTCGTCAAATAACAAGAGTAATCAATATGATCAGAGTTATAAAACCAACCATACAAATGAAAATATCCTGCATGTCCAGTAATTCAGAATGTTCATCATGTTAAAAGTCAATACAACGTTGGAATTGACCGAATTCGTCAAATGGCATGAATAATCAAAGTAATCAGAGTGATAAAACCAGCCAGACAAATGAAAATGGCCTGCATGTCCAGTAATTCAGAATGTTCATCATGTTAAAAGTCAATATAACGTTGGAGTTGACCGAATTCGTCAAATTTCATGAATAATCAAAGTGATCAGAGTGGTAAAACCAACCAGACAAATCAAAATAGTCTGAATGTCCAATAATTCAGATTGTTCATCATGTTTAAAGTGAATATAACGTTGGAATTGACCGAATTCGTCAAATGTCATGAATAATCAAAGTGATCAGAGTGATAAAACCAACCAGACAAATGAAAATAGCCTGCATGTCCAGTAATTCAGAATGTTCATCATGTTAAAAGTCAATATAACGTTGGAGTTGACCGAATTCGTCAAATTTCATGAATAATCAAAGTGATCAGAGTGATAAAACCAGCCAGACAAATGAAAATAGCCTGCATGTCCAGTAATTCAGAATGTTCATCATGTTAAAAGTCAATATAACGTTGGAGTTGACCGAATTCGTCAAATTTCATGAATAATCAAAGTGATCAGAGTGATAAAACCAACCAGACAAATCAAAATAGTCTGAATGTCCAATAATTCAGATTGTTCATCATGTTAAAAGTCAATATAACGTTGGAATTAACTGAATTCGTCAAATAACAAGAGTAATCAATATGATCAGAGTTATAAAACCAACCATACAAATGAAAATATCCTGCATGTCCAGTAATTCAGAATGTTCATCATGTTAAAAGTCAATACAACGTTGGAATTGACCGAATTCGTCAAATGGCATGAATAATCAAAGTAATCAGAGTGATAAAACCAGCCAGACAAATGAAAATGGCCTGCATGTTCAGTAATTCAGAATGTCCATCATGTTAAAAGTCAATATAACGTTGGAATTGACCGAATTCGTCAAATGACAAGAATAATCAAAGTGATCAGAGTGGTAAAACCAACCAGACAAATCAAAATAGTCTGAATGTCCAATAATTCAGATTGTTCATCATGTTTAAAGTGAATATAACGTTGGAATTGACCGAATTCGTCAAATGTCATGAATAATCAAAGTGATCAGAGTGATAAAACCAGCCAGACAAATCAAAATAGTCTGAATGTCCAATAATTCAGATTGTTCATCATGTTTAAAGTGAATATAACGTTGGAATTGACCGAATTCGTCAAATAACAAGAGTAATCAATATGATCAGAGTTATAAAACCAACCATACAAATGAGAATAGCCTGCATGTCCAGTAATTCAGATTGTTCATCATGTTAAAAGTGAATATAACGTTGGAATTGACCGAATACGTCAAATGGCATGAATAATCAAAGTGATCAGAGTGATAAAACCAACCACACAAATGAAAATAGCCTGTATGTCCAGTAATTCAGAATGTCCATCATGTTAAAAGTCAATATAACGTTTGAATTGACCGAATTCATCAAATGACGAGAATAATCAAAGTGATCAGAGTGGTAAAACCAACCAGACAAATCAAAATAGCCTGAATGTCCAGTAATTCAGAATGTTCATCATGATAAAAGTCAATACAACGTTGGAATTGACCGAATTCGTCAATTGGCAGGAATAATCAAAGTGATCAGAGTGATAAAACCAGCCAGACAAATGAAACTAGCCTGAATGTCCAGTAATTAAGAATGTTCATCATGTTAAAAGTCAATATAACGTTGGAATTGACCGAATTCGTCAAATAACAAGAATAATCAATATGATCAGAGTTATAAAACCAACCATACAAATGAAAATATCCTGCATGTCCAGTAATTCAGAATGTTCATCATGTTAAAAGTCAATACAACGTTGGAATTGACCGAATTCGTCAAATGACAAGAATAATCAAAGTGATCAGAGTGATAAAACCAGCCAGACAAATCAAAATAGTCTGAATGTCCAATAATTCAGATTGTTCATCATGTTTAAAGTGAATATAACGTTGGAATTGACCGAATTCGTCAAATGTCATGAATAATCAAAGTGATCAGAGTGATAAAACCAGCCAGACAAATCAAAATAGTCTGAATGTCCAATAATTCAGATTGTTCATCATGTTTAAAGTGAATATAACGTTGGAATTGACCGAATTCGTCAAATAACAAGAGTAATCAATATGATCAGAGTTATAAAACCAACCATACAAATGAGAATAGCCTGCATGTCCAGTAATTCAGATTGTTCATCATGTTAAAAGTGAATATAACGTTGGAATTGACCGAATACGTCAAATGGCATGAATAATCAAAGTGATCAGAGTGATAAAACCAACCACACAAATGAAAATAGCCTGTATGTCCAGTAATTCAGAATGTCCATCATGTTAAAAGTCAATATAACGTTTGAATTGACCGAATTCATCAAATGACGAGAATAATCAAAGTAATCAGAGTGATAAAACCAACCAGACAAATCAAAATAGTCTAAATGTCCAATAATTCAGATTGTTGAGCATGTTCAAAGTGAATTCGTCAAACGGCAAGAATAATCAAAGTGATCAGAGTGATAAAACCAGCCAGACAAATGAAAATAGCCTGCATGTCCAGTAATTCAGAATGTTCATCATGTTAAAAGTCAATATAACGTTGGAATTGACCGAATTCGTCAAATGGAATGAATAATCAAAGTGATCAGAGTGATAAAACCAGCCAGACAAATGAAAATAGCCTGCATGTCCAATAATTCAGATTGTTCAGCATGTTCAAAGTGAATATAACGTTGGAGTTGACCGAATTCGTCAAATGGCATGAATAATGAAAGTGATCAGAGTGATAAAACCAGCCAGAATGAAAATAGCCTGCATGTCCAGTAATTCAGAATGTTCATCATGTTAAAAGTCAATATAACGTTGGAATTGACCGAATTCGTCAAATAACAAGAGTAATCAAAGTGATCAAAGTGATAAAACCAGCCAGACAAATGAAAACAGCCTGTATGTCCAGTAATTCAGAATGTTCATCATGTTTAAAGTGAATATAACGTTGGAATTGACCGAATTCGTCAAATGGAATGAATAATCAAAGTGATCAGAGTGATAAAACCAGCCAGACAAATGAAAATAGCCTGCATGTCCAATAATTCAGATTGTTCAGCATGTTCAAAGTGAATATAACGTTGGAATTGACCGAATTCGTCAAATGACAAGAATAATCAAAGTGATCAGAGTGATAAAACCAGCCAGACAAATGAAAATAGCCTGCATATCCAGTAATTCAGAGTGTTCATCATGTTAAAACTCAATACAACGTTGGAATTGACCGAATTCGTCAAATAACAAGAGTAAAAAAAGTGATTAGAGTGATAAAACCAGCCAGACAAATGAAAATAGCCAGCATGTCCAGTAATTCAGAATGTTCATCATGTTATAACTCAATACAACGTTGGAATTGACCGAATTCGTCAAATAACAAGAGTAATCAAAGTGATTAGAGTGATAAAACCAGCCAGACAAATGAACATAGCCTGCATGTCCAGTAATTCAGAATGTTCATCATGTTAAAAGTCAATATAACGTTGGAATTGACCGAATTCGTCAAATAACAAGAGTAATCAATATGATCAGAGTTATAAAACCAGTCAGACAAATGAAAACAGCCTGTATGTCCAGTAATTCAGAATGTTTAAAGTGAATATAACGTTGGAATTGACCGAATTCGTCAAATGGAATGAATAATCAAAGTGATCAGAGTGATAAAACCAGCCAGACTAATGAAAATAGCCTGCATGTCCAATAATTCAGATTGTTCAGCATGTTCAAAGTGAATCTAACGTTGGAATTTACCGAATTCGTCAAATGACAAGAATAATCAAAGTGATCAGAGTGTTAAAACCAGCCAGACAAATGAAAATAGCCTGCATATCCAGTAATTCAGAGTGTTCATCATGTTAAAACTCAATACAACGTTGGAATTGACCGAATTCGTCAAATAACAAGAGTAAAAAAAGTGATTAGAGTGATAAAACCAGCCAGACAAATGAAAATAGCCTGCATGTCCAGTAATTCAGAATGTTCATCATGTTAATACTCAATACAACGTTGGAATTGACCGAATTCGTCAAATAACAAGAGTAATCAAAGTGATTAGAGTGATAAAACCAGCCAGACAAATGAAAATAGCCTGCATGTCCAGTAATTCAGAATGTTCATCATGTTAAAAGTCAATATAACGTTGGAATTGACCGAATTCGTCAAATAACAAGAGTAATCAATATGATCAGAGTTATAAAACCAACCATACAAATGAAAATATCCTGCATGTCCAGTAATTCAGAATGTTCATCATGTTAAAAGTCAATACAACGTTGGAATTGACCGAATTCGTCATTGGCATGAATAATCAAAGTAATCAGAGTGATAAAACCAGCCAGACAAATGAAAATAGCCTGCATGTCCAGTAATTCAGAATGTCCATCATGTTAAAAGTCAATATAACGTTTGAATTGACCGAATTCATCAAATGACAAGAATAATCAAAGTGATCAGAGTGGTAAAACCAACCAGACAAATCAAAATAGTCTGAATGTCCAATAATTCAGAATGTTCATCATGATAAAAGTCAATATAACGTAGGAGTTGACCGAATTCGTCAAATGGCATGAATAATGAAAGTGATCAGAGTGATAAAACCAGCCAGAATGAAAATAGCCTGCATGTCCAGTAATTCAGAATGTTCATCATGTTAAAAGTCAATATAACGTTGGAATTGACCGAATTCGTCAAATAACAAGAGTAATCAGTATGATCAGAGTTATAAAACCAACCATACAAATGAAAATATCCTGCATGTCCAGTAATTCAGAATGTTCATCATGTTAAAAGTCAATACAACGTTGGAATTGACCGAATTCGTCAAATGACAAGAATAATCAGAGTGATAAAACCAACCAGACAAATCAAAATAGTCTAAATGTCCAATAATTCAGATTTTTGAGCATGTTCAAAGTGAACTCGTCAAACGGCATGAATAATCAAAGTGATCAGAGTGATAAAACCAGCCAGACAAATGAAAATAGCCTGTTTGTCCAGTAATTCAGAATGTTCATCATGTTAAAAGTCAATATAACGTAGGAGTTGACCGAATTCGTCAAATGGCATGAATAATGAAAGTGATCAGAGTGATAAAACCAGCCAGAATGAAAATAGCCTGCATGTCCAGTAATTCAGAATGTTCATCATGTTAAAAGTCAATATAACGTTGGAATTGACCGAATTCGTCAAATAACAAGAGTAATCAAAATGATAAAACCAGCCAGACAAATGAAAACAGCCTGTATGTCCAGTAATTCAGAATGTTCATCATGTTTAAAGTGAATTTAACGTTGGAATTGACCGAATTCGTCAAATGGATTGAATAATCAAAGTGATCAGAGTGATAAAACCAGCCAGACAAATGAAAATAGCCTGCATGTCCAATAATTCAGATTGTTCAGCATGTTCAAAGTGAATATAACGTTGGAATTGAACGAATTCGTCAAATGACAAGAATAATCAAAGTGATCAGAGTGATAAAACCAGCCAGACAAATGAAAATAGCCTGCATATCCAGTAATTCAGAGTGTTCATCATGTTAAAACTCAATACAACGTTGGAATTGACCGAATTCGTCAAATAACAAGAGTAAAAAAAGTGATTAGAGTGATAAAACTAGCCAGACAAATGAAAATAGCCTGCATGTCCAGTAATTCAGAATGTTCATCATGTTAAAACTCAATACAACGTTGGAATTGACCGAATTCGTCAAATAACAAGAGTAATCAAAGTGATTAGAGTGATAAAACCAGCCAGACAAATGAACATAGCCTGCATGTCCAGTAATTCAGAATGTTCATCATGTTAAAAGTCAATACAACGTTGGAATTGACCGAATTCGTCAAATGGCATGAATAATCAAAGTAATCAGAGTGATAAAACCAGCCAGACAAATGAAAATGGCCTGCATGTCCAGTAATTCAGAATGTCCATCATGTTAAAAGTCAATATAACGTTGGAATTGACCGAATTCGTCAAATGACAAGAATAATCAAAGTGATCAGAGTGGTAAAACCAACCAGACAAATCAAAATAGTCTGAATGTCCAATAATTCAGATTGTTCATCATGTTTAAAGTGAATATAACGTTGGAATTGACCGAATTCGTCAAATGTCATGAATAATCAAAGTGATCAGAGTGATAAAACCAGCCAGACAAATGAAAATAGCCTGCATGTCCAGTAATTCAGAATGTTCATCATGTTAAAAGTCAATGTAACGTTGGAGTTGACCGAATTCGTCAAATTTCATGAATAATCAAAGTGATCAGAGTGATAAAACCAGCCAGACAAATGAAAATAGCCTGCATGTCCAGTAATTCAGAAAGTTCATCATGTTAAAAGTCAATATAACGTTGGAGTTGACCGAATTCGTCAAATTTCATGAATAATCAAAGTGATCAGAGTGATAAAACCAACCAGACAAATCAAAATAGTCTGAATGTCCAATAATTCAGATTGTTCATCACGTAAAAAATCAATACGACGTTGGAATTGACCGAATTCGTCAAATAACAAGAGTAGTCAAAGTGATCAGAGTGATAAAACCAACCAGACAAATCAAAATAGTCTGAATGTCCAATAATTCAGATTGTTCATCATGTTTAAAGTGAATATAACGTTGGAATTGACCGAATTCGTCAAATAACAAGAGTAATCAATATGATCAGAGTTATAAAACCAACCATACAAATGAGAATAGCCTGCATGTCCAGTAATTCAGATTGTTCATCATGTTAAAAGTGAATATAACGTTGGAATTGACCGAATACGTCAAATGGCATGAATAATCAAAGTGATCAGAGTGATAAAACCAACCAGACAAATCAAAATAGTCTGAATGTCCAATAATTCAGATTGTTCAGCATGTTCAAAGTGAATATAACGTTGGAATTGACCGAATTCGTCAAATGACAAGAATAATCAAAGTGATCAGAGTGATAAAACCAGCCAGACAAATGAAAATAGCCTGCATATCCAGTAATTCAGAGTGTTCATCATGTTAAAACTCAATACAACGTTGGAATTGACCGAATTCGTCAAATAACAAGAGTAAAAAAAGTGATTAGAGTGATAAAACTAGCCAGACAAATGAAAATAGCCTGCATGTCCAGTAATTCAGAATGTTCATCATGTTAAAACTCAATACAACGTTGGAATTGACCGAATTCGTCAAATAACAAGAGTAATCAAAGTGATTAGAGTGATAAAACCAGCCAGACAAATGAACATAGCCTGCATGTCCAGTAATTCAGAATGTTCATCATGTTAAAAGTCAATACAACGTTGGAATTGACCGAATTCGTCAAATGGCATGAATAATCAAAGTAATCAGAGTGATAAAACCAGCCAGACAAATGAAAATGGCCTGCATGTCCAGTAATTCAGAATGTCCATCATGTTAAAAGTCAATATAACGTTGGAATTGACCGAATTCGTCAAATGACAAGAATAATCAAAGTGATCAGAGTGGTAAAACCAACCAGACAAATCAAAATAGTCTGAATGTCCAATAATTCAGATTGTTCATCATGTTTAAAGTGAATATAACGTTGGAATTGACCGAATTCGTCAAATGTCATGAATAATCAAAGTGATCAGAGTGATAAAACCAGCCAGACAAATGAAAATAGCCTGCATGTCCAGTAATTCAGAATGTTCATCATGTTAAAAGTCAATGTAACGTTGGAGTTGACCGAATTCGTCAAATTTCATGAATAATCAAAGTGATCAGAGTGATAAAACCAGCCAGACAAATGAAAATAGCCTGCATGTCCAGTAATTCAGAAAGTTCATCATGTTAAAAGTCAATATAACGTTGGAGTTGACCGAATTCGTCAAATTTCATGAATAATCAAAGTGATCAGAGTGATAAAACCAACCAGACAAATCAAAATAGTCTGAATGTCCAATAATTCAGATTGTTCATCACGTAAAAAATCAATACGACGTTGGAATTGACCGAATTCGTCAAATAACAAGAGTAGTCAAAGTGATCAGAGTGATAAAACCAACCAGACAAATCAAAATAGTCTGAATGTCCAATAATTCAGATTGTTCATCATGTTTAAAGTGAATATAACGTTGGAATTGACCGAATTCGTCAAATAACAAGAGTAATCAATATGATCAGAGTTATAAAACCAACCATACAAATGAGAATAGCCTGCATGTCCAGTAATTCAGATTGTTCATCATGTTAAAAGTGAATATAACGTTGGAATTGACCGAATACGTCAAATGGCATGAATAATCAAAGTGATCAGAGTGATAAAACCAACCAGACAAATCAAAATAGTCTGAATGTCCAATAATTCAGATTGTTCATCATGTTTAAAGTGAATATAACGTTGGAATTAACCGAATTCGTCAAATGGCATGAATAATCATACTGATCAGAGTGATAAAACCAACCAGACAAATCAAAATAGCGTGCATGTCCAGTAATTCAGAATGTTCATCATGATAAAAGTCAATATAACGTTGGAGTTGACCGAATTCGTCAAATGGCATGAATAATCAAAGTGATCAGAGTTTTAAAACCAACCAGACAAATCAAAATAGTCTGAATGTCCAATAATTCAGATTGTTCATCATGTTTAAAGTGAATATAACGTTGGAATTGACCGAATTCGTCAAATGACAAGAAAAATCAAAGTGATCAGAATGATAAAATAAGCCAGAAAAATGAAAATAGCCTGAATGTCCAGTAATTCAGAATGTTCATCCTGTTAAAACTCAATACAAGGTTGGAATTGACCGAATTCCCCAAATGGCATGAATAATCAAAGTGATCAGAGTTATAAAACCAGCCAGACAAATGAAAATAACCTGAATGTCCAATAATTCAGATTGTTCATCATGTTTAAAGTGAATATAACGTTGGAATTGACGGAATTCGTCAAATGGCATGAATAATCAAAGTGTTCAGAGTGATAAAACCAACCAGACAAATCAAAATAGCCGGTAATTCAGAATGTCCATCATGTTAAAAGTCAATATAACGTTGGAATTGACCGAATTCGTTAAATGGCATGAATAATCAAAGTGATCAGAGTGATAAAACCAACCAGACAAATCAAAATAGCCTGCATGTCCAGTAATTCAGAATGTTCATCATGTTAAAAGTCAATACAACGTTGGAATTGACAGAAAACGTCAAATGGCACGAATAATCAAACTGATCAGAGTGATAAAACCAACCAGACAAATCAAAATAGCCTGCATGTCCAGTAATTCAGAATGTCCATCATGTTAAAAGTCAATACAACGTTGGAATTGACCGAATTTGTCAAATGACAAGAATAATCAAAGTGATCAGAGTGATAAAACCAACCAGACAAATCAAAATAGTCTGAATGTCCAATAATTCAGATTTTGAGCATGTTTAAAGTGAATATAACGTTGGAATTGACCGAATTCGTCAAATGACATGAATAATCAAAGTGATCAGAGTTATAAAACCAACCATACAAATGAAAATAGCCTGCATGTCCAGTAATTCAGAATGTTCATCATTTTAAAAGTCATTACAACGTTGGAATTGACCGAATTCGTCAAATGACAAGAATAATCAAAGTGATCAGAGTGATAAAACCAACCAGACAAATCAAAATAGTCTGAATGTCCAATAATTCAGATTGTTGAGCATGTTAAAAGTGAATATAACGTTGGAATTGACCGAATTCGTCAAATGACAAGAAAAATCAAAGTGATAAGAATGATAAAATAAGCCAGACAAATGAAAATAGCCTGAATGTCCAGTAATTCAGAATGTTCATCCTGTTAAAACTCAATACAAGGTTGGAATTGGCCGAATTCCCCAAATGGCATGAATAATAAAAGTGATCAGAGTTATAACACTAGCCGGACAAATGAAAATAGCCTGCATGTCTAGTAATTCAGAATGTTCATCATGCTAAAAGTCAATACAACGTTGGAATTGACCGAATTCGTCAAATGACATGAATAATCAAAGTGATCAGAGTGATAAAACCAACCAGACAAATCAAAATAGTCTGAATGTCCAATAATTCAGATTGTTCATCATGTTTAAAGTGAATATAACGTTGGAATTGACCGAATTCGTCAAATGACATGAATAATCAAAGTGATCAGAGTTATAAAACCAACCATACAAATGAAAATAGCCTGCATGTCCAGTAATTCAGAATGTTCATCATGTTAAAAGTCAATACAACGTTGGAATTGACCGAATTCGTCAAATGACAAGAATAATCAAAGTGATCAGAGTGATAAAACCAACCAGACAAATCAAAATAGTCTGAATGTCCAATAATTCAGATTGTTGAGCATGTTAAAAGTCAATATAACGTTGGAATTGACCGAATTCGTCAAATGACAAGAAAAATCAAAGTAATCAGAGTGATAAAACCAGCCAGACAAATGAAAATAGCCTGAATGTCCAGTAATTCAGAATGTTCATCCTGTTAAAACTCAATACAACGTTGGAATTGACCGAAAACGTCAAATAACAAGAGTAATCAAAGTGATCAGAGTTATAAAACCAACCATACAAATGAAAATAGCCTGCATGTCCAGTAATTCAGAATGTTCATCATGTTAAAAGTCAATACAACGTTGGAATTGACCGAATTCCTCAAATGACAAGAATAATCAAAGTGATCAGAGTGATAAAACCAAACAGACAAATCAAAATAGTCTGAATGTCCAATAATTCAGATTGTTGAGCATGTTAAAAGTGAATATAACGTTGGAATTGACCGAATTCGTCAAATGACAAGAAAAATCAAAGTGATAAGAATGATAAAATAAGCCAGACAAATGAAAATAGCCTGAATGTCCAGTAATTCAGAATGTTCATCCTGTTAAAACTCAATACAAGGTTGGAATTGACCGAATTCCCCAAATGGCATGAATAATCAAAGTGATCAGAGTTATAAAACCAGCCAGACAAATGAAAATAACCTGAATGTCCAATAATTCAGATTGTTCATCATGTTTAAAGTGAATATAACGTTGGAATTGACGGAATTCGTCAAATGGCATGAATAATCAAAGTGTTCAGAGTGATAAAACCAACCAGACAAATCAAAATAGCCGGTAATTCAGAATGTCCATCATGTTAAAAGTCAATATAACGTTGGAATTGACCGAATTCGTTAAATGGCATGAATAATCAAAGTGATCAGAGTGATAAAACCAACCAGACAAATCAAAATAGCCTGCATGTCCAGTAATTCAGAATGTTCATCATGTTAAAAGTCAATACAACGTTGGAATTGACAGAAAACGTCAAATGGCACGAATAATCAAACTGATCAGAGTGATAAAACCAACCAGACAAATCAAAATAGCCTGCATGTCCAGTAATTCAGAATGTCCATCATGTTAAAAGTCAATACAACGTTGGAATTGACCGAATTTGTCAAATGACAAGAATAATCAAAGTGATCAGAGTGATAAAACCAACCAGACAAATCAAAATAGTCTGAATGTCCAATAATTCAGATTTTGAGCATGTTTAAAGTGAATATAACGTTGGAATTGACCGAATTCGTCAAATGACATGAATAATCAAAGTGATCAGAGTTATAAAACCAACCATACAAATGAAAATAGCCTGCATGTCCAGTAATTCAGAATGTTCATCATTTTAAAAGTCAATACAACGTTGGAATTGACCGAATTCGTCAAATGACAAGAATAATCAAAGTGATCAGAGTGATAAAACCAACCAGACAAATCAAAATAGTCTGAATGTCCAATAATTCAGATTGTTGAGCATGTTAAAAGTGAATATAACGTTGGAATTGACCGAATTCGTCAAATGACAAGAAAAATCAAAGTGATAAGAATGATAAAATAAGCCAGACAAATGAAAATAGCCTGAATGTCCAGTAATTCAGAATGTTCATCCTGTTAAAACTCAATACAAGGTTGGAATTGGCCGAATTCCCCAAATGGCATGAATAATAAAAGTGATCAGAGTTATAACACTAGCCGGACAAATGAAAATAGCCTGCATGTCTAGTAATTCAGAATGTTCATCATGCTAAAAGTCAATACAACGTTGGAATTGACCGAATTCGTCAAATGACATGAATAATCAAAGTGATCAGAGTGATAAAACCAACCAGACAAATCAAAATAGTCTGAATGTCCAATAATTCAGATTGTTCATCATGTTTAAAGTGAATATAACGTTGGAATTGACCGAATTCGTCAAATGACATGAATAATCAAAGTGATCAGAGTTATAAAACCAACCATACAAATGAAAATAGCCTGCATGTCCAGTAATTCAGAATGTTCATCATGTTAAAAGTCAATACAACGTTGGAATTGACCGAATTCGTCAAATGACAAGAATAATCAAAGTGATCAGAGTGATAAAACCAACCAGACAAATCAAAATAGTCTGAATGTCCAATAATTCAGATTGTTGAGCATGTTAAAAGTCAATATAACGTTGGAATTGACCGAATTCGTCAAATGACAAGAAAAATCAAAGTAATCAGAGTGATAAAACCAGCCAGACAAATGAAAATAGCCTGAATGTCCAGTAATTCAGAATGTTCATCCTGTTAAAACTCAATACAACGTTGGAATTGACCGAAAACGTCAAATAACAAGAGTAATCAAAGTGATCAGAGTTATAAAACCAACCATACAAATGAAAATAGCCTGCATGTCCAGTAATTCAGAATGTTCATCATGTTAAAAGTCAATACAACGTTGGAATTGACCGAATTCCTCAAATGACAAGAATAATCAAAGTGATCAGAGTGATAAAACCAAACAGACAAATCAAAATAGTCTGAATGTCCAATAATTCAGATTGTTGAGCATGTTAAAAGTGAATATAACGTTGGAATTGACCGAATTCGTCAAATGACAAGAAAAATCAAAGTGATAAGAATGATAAAATAAGCCAGACAAATGAAAATAGCCTGAATGTCCAGTAATTCAGAATGTTCATCCTGTTAAAACTCAATACAAGGTTGGAATTGGCCGAATTCCCCAAATGGCATGAATAATAAAAGTGATCAGAGTTATAACACTAGCCGGACAAATGAAAATAGCCTGCATGTCTAGTAATTCAGAATGTTCATCATGCTAAAAGTCAATACAACGTTGGAATTGACCGAATTCGTCAAATGACATGAATAATCAAAGTGATCAGAGTGATAAAACCAACCAGACAAATCAAAATAGTCTGAATGTCCAATAATTCAGATTGTTGAGCATGTTAAAAGTCAATATAACGTTGGAATTGACCGAATTCGTCAAATGACAAGAAAAATCAAAGTAATCAGAGTGATAAAACCAGCCAGACAAATGAAAATAGCCTGAATGTCCAGTAATTCAGAATGTTCATCCTGTTAAAACTCAATACAACGTTGGAATTGACCGAAAACGTCAAATAACAAGAGTAATCAAAGTGATCAGAGTTATAAAACCAACCATACAAATGAAAATAGCCTGCATGTCCAGTAATTCAGAATGTTCATCATGTTAAAAGTCAATACAACGTTGGAATTGACCGAATTCCTCAAATGACAAGAATAATCAAAGTGATCAGAGTGATAAAACCAACCAGACAAATCAAAATAGTCTGAATGTCCAATAATTCAGATTGTTGAGCATGTTAAAAGTGAATATAACGTTGGAATTGACCGAATTCGTCAAATGACAAGAAAAATCAAAGTGATAAGAATGATAAAATAAGCCAGACAAATGAAAATAGCCTGAATGTCCAGTAATTCAGAATGTTCATCCTGTTAAAACTCAATACAAGGTTGGAATTGGCCGAATTCCCCAAATGGCATGAATAATAAAAGTGATCAGAGTTATAACACTAGCCGGACAAATGAAAATAGCCTGCATGTCTAGTAATTCAGAATGTTCATCATGCTAAAAGTCAATACAACGTTGGAATTGACCGAATTCGTCAAATGACATAAATAATCAAAGTGATCAGAGTGATAAAACCAACCAGACAAATCAAAATAGTCTGAATGTCCAATAATTCAGATTGTTCATCATGTTTAAAGTGAATATAACGTTGGAATTGACCGAATTCGTCAAATGACAAGAATAATCAAAGTGATCAGAGTGATAAAACCAACCAGACAAATCAAAATAGTCTGAATGTCCAATAATTCAGATTGTTGAGCATGTTAAAAGTGAATATAACGTTGGAATTGACCGAATTCGTCAAATGACAAGAAAAATCAAAGTAATCAGAGTGACAAATGAAAATAGCCTGAATGTCCAGTAATTCAGAATGTTCATCCTGTTAAAACTCAATACAAATTTGGAATTGACCGAATTCCCCAAATGGCATGAATAATAAAAGTGATCAGAGTTATAACACTAGCCGGACAAATGAAAATAGCCTGCATGTCCAGTAATTCAGAATGTTCATCATGTTAAAAGTCAATATAACGTTGGAGTTGACCGAATTCGTCAAATGGCATGAATAATCAAAGTGATCAGAGTTTTAAAACCAACCAGACAAATCAAAATAGTCTGAATGTCCAATAATTCAGATTGTTCATCATGTTTAAAGTGAATATAACGTTGGAATTGACCGAATTCGTCAAATGACATGAATAATCAAAGTGATCAGAGTTATAAAACCAACCATACAAATGAAAATAGCCTGCATGTCCAGTAATTCAGAATGTTCATCATGTTAAAAGTCAATACAACGTTGGAATTGACCGAATTCGTCAAATGACAAGAATAATCAAAGTGATCAGAGTGATAAAACCAACCAGACAAATCAAAATAGTCTGAATGTCCAATAATTCAGATTGTTGAGCATGTTAAAAGTGAATATAACGTTGGAATTGACCGAATTCGTCAAATGCAAGAAAAATCAAAGTGATCAGAATGATAAAATAAGCCAGACAAATGAAAATAGCCTGAATGTCCAGTTATTCAGAATGTTCATCCTGTTAAAACTCAATACAAGGTTCGAATTGACCGAATTCCCCAAATGGCATGAATAATAAAAGTGATCAGAGTTATAACACTAGCCGGACAAATGAAAATAGCCTGCATGTCTAGTAATTCAGAATGTTCATCATGCTAAAAGTCAATACAACGTTGGAATTGACCGAATTCGTCAAATGACATGAATAATCAAAGTGATAAGAGTGATAAAACCAGCCAGACAAATGAAAATAGCCTGCATGTCCAGTAATTCAGAATGTTCATCATGTTAAAAGTCAATATAACGTTGGAATTGACCGAATTCGTCAAATAACAAGAGTAATCAATATGATCAGAGTTATAAAACCAACCATACAAATGAAAATAGCCTGCATGTCCAGTAATTCAGAATGTTCATCATGTTAAAAGTCAATACAACGTTGGAATTGACCGAATTTGTCAAATGACAAGAATAATCAAAGTGATCAGAGTGATAAAACCAACCAGACAAATCAAAATAGTCTGAATGTCCAATAAGTCAGATTGTTGAGCATCTTAAAAGTGAATATAACGTTGGAATTGACCGAATTCGTCAAATGACAAGAAAAATCAAAGTGATCAGAATGATAAAATAAGCCAGACAAATGAAAATAGCCTGAATGTCCAGTAATTCAGAATGTTCATCCTGTTAAAACTCAATACAAGGTTGGAATTGACCGAATTCCCCAAATGGCATGAATAATAAAAGTGATCAGAGTTATAACACTAGCCGGACAAATGAAAATAGCCTGCATGTCCAGTAATTCAGAATGTTCATCATGTTAAAAGTCAATATAACGTTGGAGTTGACCGAATTCGTCAAATGGCATGAATAATCAAAGTGATCAGAGTTATAAAACCAACCATACAAATGAAAATAGCCTGCATGTCCAGTAATTCAGAATGTTCATCATGTTAAAAGTCAATACAACGTTGGAATTGACCGAATTCGTCAAATGACAAGAATAATCAAAGTGATCAGAGTGATAAAACCAACCAGACAAATCAAAATAGTCTGAATGTCCAATAATTCAGATTGTTGAGCATGTTAAAAGTGAATATAACGTTGGAATTGACCGAATTCGTCAAATGACAAGAAAAATCAAAGTGATCAGAGTGATAAAACCAACCAGACAAATCAAAATAGTCTGAATGTCCAATAATTCAGATTGTTCATCATGTTTAAAGTGAATATAACGTTGGAATTGACCGAATTCGTCAAATAACATGAATAATCAAAGTGATCAGAGTTATAAAACCAACCATACAAATGAAAATAGCTTGCATGTCCAGTAATTCAGAATGTTCATCATGTTAAAAGTCAATACAACGTTGGAATTGACCGAATTCGTCAAATGACAAGAATAATCAAAGTGATCAGAGTGATAAAACCAACCAGACAAATCAAAATAGTCTGAATGTCCAATAATTCAGATTGTTGAGCATGTTAAAAGTGAATATAACGTTGGAATTGACCGAATTCGTCAAATGACAAGAAAAATCAAAGTGATCAGAATGATAAAATAAGCCAGACTAATGAAAATAGCCTGAATGTCCAGTAATTCAGAATGTTCATCCTGTTAAAACTCAATACAAGGTTGGAATTGACCGAATTCCCCAAATGGCATGAATAATAAAAGTGATCAGAGTTATAACACTAGCCGGACAAATGAAAATAGCCTGAATGTCCAATAATTCAGATTGTTCATCATGTTTAAAGTGAATATAACGTTGGAATTGACCGAATTCGTCAAATGGCATGAATAATCAAAGTGATCAGAGTGATAAAACCAGCCAGACAAATGAAAATAGCCTATATAACGTTGGAATTGACCGAATTCGTCAAATGACAAGAAAAATCAAAGTGATCAGAATGATAAAATAAGCCAGACTAATGAAAATAGCCTGAATGTCCAGTAATTCAGAATGTTCATCCTGTTAAAACTCAATACAAGGTTGGAATTGACCGAATTCCCCAAATGGCATGAACAATAAAAGTGATCAGAGTTATAACACTAGCCGGAAAAATGAAAATAGCCTGAATGTCCAATAATTCAGATTGTTCATCATGTTTAAAGTGAATATAACGTTGGAATTGACCGAATTCGTCAAATGGCATGAATAATCAAAGTGATCAGAGTGATAAAACCAGCCAGACAAATGAAAATAGCCTGCATGTCCAGTAATTTAGAATGTTCATCATGTTAAAAGTCAATATAACGTTGGAATTGACCGGATTCGTCAAATAACAAGAGTAATCAAAGTGATCAGAGTGATAAAACCAACCAGACAAATCAAAATAGTCTGAATGTCCAATAATTCAGATTGTTCATCATGTTAAAAGTTAATATAACGTTGGAATTGACCGAATTCGTCAAATGGCATGAATATCAAAGTGATCAGAGTGAAAAACCAGCCAGGCAAATGAAAATAGCCTGCATGTCCAGTAATTCAGAATTTTCATCATGTTAAAAGTCAATATAACGTTGGAATTTACCGAATTCTTCAAATGGCATGAATAATCAAAGTGATCAGAGTGATAAAACCAACCAGACAAATCAAAATAGTCTGAATGTCCAATAATTCAGATTGTTCATCATGTTTAAAGTGAATATAACGTTGGAATTGACCGAATTCGTCAAATGGCGTGAATAATCAAAGTGATCAGAGTGATAAAACCAACCAGACAAATGAAAATAGCCTGCATGTCCAGTAATTCAGAATGTTCATCATGTTAAAAGTCAATACAACGTTGGAATTGACCGAATTTGTCAAATGACAAGAATAATCAAAGTGATCAGAGTGATAAAACCAACCAGACAAATCAAAATAGTCTGAATGTCCAATAATTCAGATTTTGAGCATTTTCAAAATGAATATAACGTTGGAATTGACCGAATTACCCAAATGGCATGAATAATCAAAGTGATCAGAGTTATAAAACCAGCCAGACAAATGAAAATAGCCTGAATGTCCAATAATTCAGATTGTTCAGCATGTTCAAAGTGAATATAACGTTGGAATTGAACGAATTCGTCAAATGACAAGAATAATCAAAGTGATCAGAGTGATAAAATCAGCCAGACAAATGAAAATAGCCTGAATGTCCAGTAATTCAGAATGTTCATCCTGTTAAAACTCAATACAAGGTTGGAATTGACCGAATTCCCCAAATGGCATGAATAATCAAAGTGATCAGAGTGATAAAACCAGCCAGACAAATGAAAATAGCCTGCATGTCCAATAATTCAGATTTTGAGCATTTTCAAAATGAATATAACGTTGGAATTGACCGAATTACCCAAATGGCATGAATAATCAAAGTGATCAGAGTGATAAAATCAGCCTGACAAATGGAAATAGCCTGAATGTCCAGTAATTCAGAATGTTCATCCTGTTAAAACTCAATACAACATTGGAATTGACCGAAAACGTCAAATAACAAGAGTAATCAATATGATCAGAGTTATAAAACCAACCGGACAAATGAAAATATCCTGCATGTCCAGTAATTCAGAATGTTCATCATGTTAAAAGTCAATACAACGTTGGAATTGACCGAATTCGTCAAATGACAAGAATAATCAAAGTGATCAGAGTGATAAAACCAGCCAGACAAATGAAAATAGCCTGCATGTCCAGTAATTCAGAATGTTCATCATGTTAAAAGTCAATACAACGTTGGAATTGACCGAATTTGTCAAATGACAAGAATAATCAAAGTGATCAGAGTGATACAACCAACCAGACAAATCAAAATAGTCTGAATGTCCAATAATTCAGATTTTGAGCATTTTCAAAATGAATACAACGTTGGAATTGACCGAATTACCCAAATGGCATGAATAATCAAAGTGATCAGAGTTATAAAACCAGCCAGACAAATGAAAATAGCCTGAATGTCCAATAATTCAGATTGTTCAGCATGTTCAAAGTGAATATAACGTTGGAATTGAACGAATTCGTCAAATGACAAGAATAATCAAAGTGATCAGAGTGATAAAATCAGCCAGACAAATGAAAATAGCCTGAATGTCCAGTAATTCAGAATGTTCATCCTGTTAAAACTCAATACAACGTTGGAATTGACCGAATTCCCCAAATGGCATGAATAATCAAAGTGATCAGAGTTATAAAACCAGCCAGACAAATGAAAATAGCCTGAATGTCCAATAATTCAGATTGTTCATCATGTTTAAAGTGAATATAACGTTGGAATTGACCGAATTCGTCAAATGGCATGAATAATCAAAGTGATCAGAGTGATAAAATCAGCCAGACAAATGAAAATAGCCTGAATGTCCAGTAATTCAGAATGTTCATCCTGTTAAAACTCAATACAACGTTGGAATTGACCGAATTCGTCAAATGGCATGAATAATCAAAGTGATCAGAGTGATAAAACCAGCCAGACAAATGAAAATAGCCTGCATGTCCAGTAATTTAGAATGTTCATCATGTTAAAAGTGAATATAACGTTGGAATTGAACGAATTCGTCAAATGACAAGAATAATCAAAGTGATCAGAGTGATAAAATCAGCCAGACAAATGAAAATAGCCTGCATGTCCAGTAATTCAGAATGTTAATCATGTTAAAAGTCAATACAACGTTGGAATTGACCGAATTTGTCAAATGACAAGAATAATCAAAGTGATCAGAGTGATAAAACCAACCAGACAAATCAAAATAGCCTGAATGTCCAATAATTCAGATTGTTCAGCATGTTCAAAATGAATATAACGTTGGAATTGAACGAATTCGTCAAATGACAAGAATAATCAAAGTGATCAGAGTGATAAAATCAGCCAGACAAATGAAAATAGCCTGAATGTCCAGTAATTCAGAATGTTCATCCTGTTAAAACTCAATACAACGTTGGAATTGACCGAATTTGTCAAATGACAAGAATAATCAAAGTGATCAGAGTGATAAAACCAACCAGACAAATCAAAATAGTCTGAATGTCCAATAATTCAGATTTTGAGCATTTTCAAAATGAATATAACGTTGGAATTGACCGAATTACCCAAATGGCATGAATAATCAAAGTGATCAGAGTTATAAAACCAGCCAGACAAATGAAAATAGCCTGAATGTCCAATAATTCAGATTGTTCAGCATGTTCAAAGTGAATATAACGTTGGAATTGAACGAATTCGTCAAATGACAAGAATAATCAAAGTGATCAGAGTGATAAAATCAGCCAGACAAATGAAAATAGCCTGAATGTCCAGTAATTCAGAATGTTCATCCTGTTAAAACTCAATACAACGTTGGAATTGACCGAATTCCCCAAATGGCATGAATAATCAAAGTGATCAGAGTTATAAAACCAGCCAGACAAATGAAAATAGCCTGAATGTCCAATAATTCAGATTGTTCATCATGTTTAAAGTGAATATAACGTTGGAATTGACCGAATTCGTCAAATGGCATGAATAATCAAAGTGATCAGAGTGATAAAATCAGCCAGACAAATGAAAATAGCCTGAATGTCCAGTAATTCAGAATGTTCATCCTGTTAAAACTCAATACAACGTTGGAATTGACCGAATTCGTCAAATGGCATGAATAATCAAAGTGATCAGAGTGATAAAACCAGCCAGACAAATGAAAATAGCCTGCATGTCCAGTAATTTAGAATGTTCATCATGTTAAAAGTGAATATAACATTGGAATTGAACGAATTCGTCAAATGACAAGAATAATCAAAGTGATCAGAGTGATAAAATCAGCCAGACAAATGAAAATAGCCTGCATGTCCAGTAATTCAGAATGTTCATCATGTTAAAAGTCAATACAACGTTGGAATTGACCGAATTTGTCAAATGACAAGAATAATCAAAGTGATCAGAGTGATAAAACCAACCAGACAAATCAAAATAGTCTGAATGTCCAATAATTCAGATTTTGAGCATTTTCAAAATGAATATAACGTTGGAATTGACCGAATTACCCAAATGGCATGAATAATCAAAGTGATCAGAGTTATAAAACCAGCCAGACAAATGAAAATAGCCTGAATGTCCAATAATTCAGATTGTTCAGCATGTTCAAAGTGAATATAACGTTGGAATTGAACGAATTCGTCAAATGACAAGAATAATCAAAGTGATCAGAGTGATAAAATCAGCCAGACAAATGAAAATAGCCTGAATGTCCAGTAATTCAGAATGTTCATCCTGTTAAAACTCAATACAACGTTGGAATTGACCGAATTCGTCAAATGGCATGAATAATCAAAGTGATCAGAGTGATAAAACCAGCCAGACAAATGAAAATAGCCTGAATGTCCAATAATTCAGATTGTTCAGCATGTTCAAAGTGAATATAACGTTGGAATTGAACGAATTCGTCAAATGACAAGAATAATCAAAGTGATCAGAGTGATAAAATCAGCCAGACAAATGAAAATAGCCTGAATGTCCAGTAATTCAGAATGTTCATCCTGTTAAAACTCAATACAACGTTGGAATTGACCGAATTCGTCAAATGGCATGAATAATCAAAGTGATCAGAGTGATAAAACCAGCCAGACAAATGAAAATAGCCTGCATGTCCAGTAATTTAGAATGTTCATCATGTTAAAAGTCAATATAACGTTGGAATTGACCGGATTCGTCAAATAACAAGAGTAATCAAAGTGATCAGAGTGATAAAACCAACCAGACAAATCAAAATAGACTGAATGTCCAATAATTCAGATTGTTCATCATGTTAAAAGTTAATATAACGTTGGAATTGACCGAATTCGTCAAATGGCATGAATAATCAAAGTGATCAGAGTGAAAAACCAGCCAGACAAATGAAAATAGCCTGCATGTCCAATAATTCAGATTTTGAGCATTTTCAAAATGAATATAACGTTGGAATTGACCGAATTACCCAAATGGCATGAATAATCAAAGTGATCAGAGTGATAAAATCAGCCTGACAAATGGAAATAGCCTGAATGTCCAGTAATTCAGAATGTTCATCCTGTTAAAACTCAATACAACGTTGGAATTGACCGAAAACGTCAAATAACAAGAGTAATCAATATGATCAGAGTTAAAAAACCAACCGGACAAATGAAAATATCCTGCATGTCCAGTAATTCAGAATGTTCATCATGTTAAAAGTCAATACAACGTTGGAATTGACCGAATTCGTCAAATGACAAGAATAATCAAAGTGATCAGAGTGATAAAACCAGCCAGACAAATGAAAATAGCCTGCATGTCCAGTAATTCAGAATGTTCATCATGTTAAAAGTCAATACAACGTTGGAATTGACCGAATTTGTCAAATGACAAGAATAATCAAAGTGATCAGAGTGATAAAACCAACCAGACAAATCAAAATAGTCTGAATGTCCAATAATTCAGATTTTGAGCATTTTCAAAATGAATATAACGTTGGAATTGACCGAATTACCCAAATGGCATGAATAATCAAAGTGATCAGAGTTATAAAACCAGCCAGACAAATGAAAATAGCCTGAATGTCCAATAATTCAGATTGTTCAGCATGATCAAAGTGAATATAACGTTGGAATTGAACGAATTCGTCAAATGACAAGAATAATCAAAGTGATCAGAGTGATAAAATCAGCCAGACAAATGAAAATAGCCTGAATGTCCAGTAATTCAGAATGTTCATCCTGTTAAAACTCAATACAACGTTGGAATTGACCGAATTCCCCAAATGGCATGAATAATCAAAGTGATCAGAGTTATAAAACCAGCCAGACAAATGAAAATAGCCTGAATGTCCAATAATTCAGATTGTTCATCATGTTTAAAGTGAATATAACGTTGGAATTGACCGAATTCGTCAAATGGCATGAATAATCAAAGTGATCAGAGTGATAAAACCAGCCAGACAAATGAAAATAGCCTGCATGTCCAGTAATTTAGAATGTTCATCATGTTAAAAGTCAATATAACGTTGGAATTGACCGGATTCGTCAAATAACAAGAGTAATCAAAGTGATCAGAGTGATAAAACCAACCAGACAAATCAAAATAGTCTGAATGTCCAATAATTCAGATTGTTCATCATGTTTAAAGTGAATATAACGTTGGAATTGACCGAATTCGTCAAATGGCGTGAATAATCAAAGTGATCAGAGTG
This sequence comes from Hydrotaea cyrtoneurina, assembly GCA_958296145.1. Lineage (NCBI taxonomy): Eukaryota > Metazoa > Arthropoda > Insecta > Diptera > Muscidae > Hydrotaea > Hydrotaea cyrtoneurina. The sequence goes on from OY282514.1 coordinate 59,041,523, forward strand.
ATAAAACCAACCAGACAAATCAAAATAGTCTGAATGTCCAATAATTCAGATTGTTCATCATGTTAAAAGTCAATACAATGTTGGAATTGACCGAATTCGTCAAATGGCATGAAAAATCAAAGTAATCAGAGTGATAAAACCAGCCAGACAAATGAAAATAGCCTGAATGTCCAGTAATTCAGAATGTTCATCCTGTTAAAACTCAATACAACGTTGGAATTGACCGAAAACGTCAAATAACAAGAGTAATCAATATGATCAGAGTTATAAAACCAACCGGACAAATGAAAATATCCTGCATGTCCAGTAATTCAGAATGTTCATCATGTTAAAAGTCAATACAACGTTGGAATTGACCGAATTCGTCAAATGACAAGAATAATCAAAGTGATCAGAGTGATAAAACCAACCAGACAAATCAAAATAGTCTAAATGTCCAATAATTCAGATTGTTGAGCATGTTCAAAGTGAATTCGTCAAATGGCATGAATAATCAAAGTTATCAGAGTGATAAAACCAGCCAGACAAATGAAAATAGCCTGCATGTCCAGTAATTCAGAATGTTCATCATGTTAAAAGTCAATATAACGTTGGAATTGACCGAATTCCCCAAATGGCATGAATAATCAAAGTGATCAGAGTTATAAAACCAGCCAGACAAATGAAAATAGCCTGAATGTCCAATAATTCAGATTGTTCATCATGTTTAAAGTGAATATAACGTTGGAATTGACCGAATTCGTCAAATGGCATGAATAATCAAAGTGATCAGAGTGATAAAACCAGCCAGACAAATGAAAATAGCCTGCATGTCCAGTAATTTAGAATGTTCATCATGTTAAAAGTCAATATAACGTTGGAATTGACCGGATTCGTCAAATAACAAGAGTAATCAAAGTGATCAGAGTGATAAAACCAACCAGACAAATCAAAATAGACTGAATGTCCAATAATTCAGATTGTTCATCATGTTAAAAGTTAATATAACGTTGGAATTGACCGAATTCGTCAAATGGCATGAATAATCAAAGTGATCAGAGTGAAAAACCAGCCAGACAAATGAAAATAGCCTGCATGTCCAATAATTCAGATTTTGAGCATTTTCAAAATGAATATAACGTTGGAATTGACCGAATTACCCAAATGGCATGAATAATCAAAGTGATCAGAGTGATAAAATCAGCCTGACAAATGGAAATAGCCTGAATGTCCAGTAATTCAGAATGTTCATCCTGTTAAAACTCAATACAACGTTGGAATTGACCGAAAACGTCAAATAACAAGAGTAATCAATATGATCAGAGTTATAAAACCAACCGGACAAATGAAAATATCCTGCATGTCCAGTAATTCAGAATGTTCATCATGTTAAAAGTCAATACAACGTTGGAATTGACCGAATTCGTCAAATGACAAGAATAATCAAAGTGATCAGAGTGATAAAACCAGCCAGACAAATGAAAATAGCCTGCATGTCCAGTAATTCAGAATGTTCATCATGTTAAAAGTCAATACAACGTTGGAATTGACCGAATTTGTCAAATGACAAGAATAATCAAAGTGATCAGAGTGATAAAACCAACCAGACAAATCAAAATAGTCTGAATGTCCAATAATTCAGATTTTGAGCATTTTCAAAATGAATATAACGTTGGAATTGACCGAATTACCCAAATGGCATGAATAATCAAAGTGATCAGAGTTATAAAACCAGCCAGACAAATGAAAATAGCCTGAATGTCCAATAATTCAGATTGTTCAGCATGTTCAAAGTGAATATAACGTTGGAATTGAACGAATTCGTCAAATGACAAGAATAATCAAAGTGATCAGAGTGATAAAATCAGCCAGACAAATGAAAATAGCCTGAATGTCCAGTAATTCAGAATGTTCATCCTGTTAAAACTCAATACAACGTTGGAATTGACCGAATTCCCCAAATGGCATGAATAATCAAAGTGATCAGAGTTATAAAACCAGCCAGACAAATGAAAATAGCCTGAATGTCCAATAATTCAGATTGTTCATCATGTTTAAAGTGAATATAACGTTGGAATTGACCGAATTCGTCAAATGGCATGAATAATCAAAGTGATCAGAGTGATAAAACCAGCCAGACAAATGAAAATAGCCTGCATGTCCAGTAATTTAGAATGTTCATCATGTTAAAAGTCAATATAACGTTGGAATTGACCGGATTCGTCAAATAACAAGAGTAATCAAAGTGATCAGAGTGATAAAACCAACCAGACAAATCAAAATAGTCTGAATGTCCAATAATTCAGATTGTTCATCATGTTAAAAGTCAATATAACGTTGGAATTTACCGAATTCTTCAAATGGCATGAATAATCAAAGTGATCAGAGTGATAAAACCAACCAGACAAATCAAAATAGTCTGAATGTCCAATAATTCAGATTGTTCATCATGTTTAAAGTGAATATAACGTTGGAATTGACCGAATTCGTCAAATGGCGTGAATAATCAAAGTGATCAGAGTGATAAAACCAACCAGACAAATCAAAATAGTCTGAATGTCCAATAATTCAGATTGTTCATCATGTTAAAAGTCAATACAATGTTGGAATTGACCGAATTCGTCAAATGGCATGAAAAATCAAAGTAATCAGAGTGATAAAACCAGCCAGACAAATGAAAATAGCCTGAATGTCCAGTAATTCAGAATGTTCATCCTGTTAAAACTCAATACAACGTTGGAATTGACCGAAAACGTCAAATAACAAGAGTAATCAATATGATCAGAGTTATAAAACCAACCGGACAAATGAAAATATCCTGCATGTCCAGTAATTCAGAATGTTCATCATGTTAAAAGTCAATACAACGTTGGAATTGACCGAATTCGTCAAATGACAAGAATAATCAAAGTGATCAGAGTGATAAAACCAACCAGACAAATCAAAATAGTCTAAATGTCCAATAATTCAGATTGTTGAGCATGTTCAAAGTGAATTCGTCAAATGGCATGAATAATCAAAGTTATCAGAGTGATAAAACCAGCCAGACAAATGAAAATAGCCTGCATGTCCAGTAATTCAGAATGTTCATCATGTTAAAAGTCAATATAACGTTGGAGTTGACCGAATTCGTCAAATGGCATGAATAATGAAAGTGATCAGCGTGATAAAACCAGCCAGAATGAAAATAGCCTGCATGTCCAGTAATTCAGAATGTTCATCATGTTAAAAGTCAATATAACGTTGGAATTGACCGAATTCGTCAAATAACAAGAGTAATCAAAGTGATAAAACCAGCCAGACAAATGAAAATAGCCTGTATGTCCAGTAATTCAGAATGTTCATCATGTTTGAAGTGAATATAACGTTGGAGTTGACCGAATTCGTCAAATGGCATGAATAATGAAAGTGATCAGCGTGATAAAACCAGCCAGAATGAAAATAGCCTGCATGTCCAGTAATTCAGAATGTTCATCATGTTAAAAGTCAATATAACGTTGGAATTGACCGAATTCGTCAAATAACAAGAGTAATCAAAGTGATAAAACCAGCCAGACAAATGAAAATAGCCTGCATGTCCAGTAATTCAGAATGTTCATCATGTTAAAAGTCAATATAACGTTGGAATTGACCGAATTCCCCAAATGGCATGAATAATCAAAGTGATCAGAGTTATAAAACCAGCCAGACAAATGAAAATAGCCTGAATGTCCAATAATTCAGATTGTTCATCATGTTTAAAGTGAATATAACGTTGGAATTGACCGAATTCGTCAAATGGCATGAATAATCAAAGTGATCAGAGTGATAAAACCAGCCAGACAAATGAAAATAGCCTGCATGTCCAGTAATTTAGAATGTTCATCATGTTAAAAGTCAATATAACGTTGGAATTGACCGGATTCGTCAAATAACAAGAGTAATCAAAGTGATCAGAGTTATAAAACCAACCAGACAAATCAAAATAGACTGAATGTCCAATAATTCAGATTGTTCATCATGTTAAAAGTTAATATAACGTTGGAATTGACCGAATTCGTCAAATGGCATGAATAATCAAAGTGATCAGAGTGAAAAACCAGCCAGACAAATGAAAATAGCCTGCATGTCCAATAATTCAGATTTTGAGCATTTTCAAAATGAATATAACGTTGGAATTGACCGAATTACCCAAATGGCATGAATAATCAAAGTGATCAGAGTGATAAAATCAGCCTGACAAATGGAAATAGCCTGAATGTCCAGTAATTCAGAATGTTCATCCTGTTAAAACTCAATACAACGTTGGAATTGACCGAAAACGTCAAATAACAAGAGTAATCAATATGATCAGAGTTATAAAACCAACCGGACAAATGAAAATATCCTGCATGTCCAGTAATTCAGAATGTTCATCATGTTAAAAGTCAATACAACGTTGGAATTGACCGAATTCGTCAAATGACAAGAATAATCAAAGTGATCAGAGTGATAAAACCAGCCAGACAAATGAAAATAGCCTGCATGTCCAGTAATTCAGAATGTTCATCATGTTAAAAGTCAATACAACGTTGGAATTGACCGAATTTGTCAAATGACAAGAATAATCAAAGTGATCAGAGTGATAAAACCAACCAGACAAATCAAAATAGTCTGAATGTCCAATAATTCAGATTTTGAGCATTTTCAAAATGAATATAACGTTGGAATTGACCGAATTACCCAAATGGCATGAATAATCAAAGTGATCAGAGTTATAAAACCAGCCAGACAAATGAAAATAGCCTGAATGTCCAATAATTCAGATTGTTCAGCATGTTCAAAGTGAATATAACGTTGGAATTGAACGAATTCGTCAAATGACAAGAATAATCAAAGTGATCAGAGTGATAAAATCAGCCAGACAAATGAAAATAGCCTGAATGTCCAGTAATTCAGAATGTTCATCCTGTTAAAACTCAATACAACGTTGGAATTGACCGAATTCCCCAAATGGCATGAATAATCAAAGTGATCAGAGTTATAAAACCAGCCAGACAAATGAAAATAGCCTGAATGTCCAATAATTCAGATTGTTCATCATGTTTAAAGTGAATATAACGTTGGAATTGACCGAATTCGTCAAATGGCATGAATAATCAAAGTGATCAGAGTGATAAAACCAGCCAGACAAATGAAAATAGCCTGCATGTCCAGTAATTTAGAATGTTCATCATGTTAAAAGTCAATATAACGTTGGAATTGACCGGATTCGTCAAATAACAAGAGTAATCAAAGTGATCAGAGTGATAAAACCAACCAGACAAATCAAAATAGTCTGAATGTCCAATAATTCAGATTGTTCATCATGTTAAAAGTCAATATAACGTTGGAATTTACCGAATTCTTCAAATGGCATGAATAATCAAAGTGATCAGAGTGATAAAACCAACCAGACAAATCAAAATAGTCTGAATGTCCAATAATTCAGATTGTTCATCATGTTTAAAGTGAATATAACGTTGGAATTGACCGAATTCGTCAAATGGCGTGAATAATCAAGGTGATCAGAGTGATAAAACCAACCAGACAAATCAAAATAGTCTGAATGTCCAATAATTCAGATTGTTCATCATGTTAAAAGTCAATACAATGTTGGAATTGACCGAATTCGTCAAATGGCATGAAAAATCAAAGTAATCAGAGTGATAAAACCAGCCAGACAAATGAAAATAGCCTGAATGTCCAGTAATTCAGAATGTTCATCCTGTTAAAACTCAATACAACGTTGGAATTGACCGAAAACGTCAAATAACAAGAGTAATCAATATGATCAGAGTTATAAAACCAACCGGACAAATGAAAATATCCTGCATGTCCAGTAATTCAGAATGTTCATCATGTTAAAAGTCAATACAACGTTGGAATTGACCGAATTCGTCAAATGACAAGAATAATCAAAGTGATCAGAGTGATAAAACCAACCAGACAAATCAAAATAGTCTAAATGTCCAATAATTCAGATTGTTGAGCATGTTCAAAGTGAATTCGTCAAATGGCATGAATAATCAAAGTTATCAGAGTGATAAAACCAGCCAGACAAATGAAAATAGCCTGCATGTCCAGTAATTCAGAATGTTCATCATGTTAAAAGTCAATATAACGTTGGAGTTGACCGAATTCGTCAAATGGCATGAATAATGAAAGTGATCAGCGTGATAAAACCAGCCAGAATGAAAATAGCCTGCATGTCCAGTAATTCAGAATGTTCATCATGCTAAAAGTCAATATAACGTTGGAATTGACCGAATTCGTCAAATAACAAGAGTAATCAAAGTGATAAAACCAGCCAGACAAATGAAAATAGCCTGTATGTCCAGTAATTCAGAATGTTCATCATGTTTGAAGTGAATATAACGTTGGAGTTGACCGAATTCGTCAAATGGCATGAATAATGAAAGTGATCAGCGTGATAAAACCAGCCAGAATGAAAATAGCCTGCATGTCCAGTAATTCAGAATGTTCATCATGTTAAAAGTCAATATAACGTTGGAATTGACCGAATTCGTCAAATAACAAGAGTAATCAAAGTGATAAAACCAGCCAGACAAATGAAAATAGCCTGAATGTCCAGTAATTCAGAATGTTCATCCTGTTAAAACTCAATACAACGTTGGAATTGACCGAATTCGTCAAATAACAAGAGTAATCAATATGATTAGAGTTATAAAACCAACCAGACAAATCAAAATAGCCTGCATATCCAGTAATTCAGAGTGTTCATCATGTTAAAACTCAATACAACGTTGGAATTGACCGAATTCGTCAAATAACAAGAGTAAAAAAAGTGATTAGAGTGATAAAACCAGCCAGAAAAATGAAAATAGCCTGCATGTCCAGTAATTCAGAATGTTCATTATGTTAAAACTCAATACAACGTTGGAATTGACCGAATTCGTCAAATAACAAGAGTAATCAAAGTGATTAGAGTGATAAAACCAGCCAGACAAATGAAAATAGCCTGCATGTCCAGTAATTCAGAATGTTCATCATGTTAAAAGTCAATATAACGTTGGAATTGACCGAATTCGTCAAATAACAAGAGTAATCAATATGATCAGAGTTATAAAACCAACCATACAAATGAAAATATCCTGCATGTCCAGTAATTCAGAATGTTCATCATGTTAAAAGTCAATACAACGTTGAAATTGACCGAATTCGTCAAATGGCATGAATAATCAAAGTAATCAGAGTGATAAAACCAGCCAGACAAATGAAAATAGCCTGCATGTCCAGTAATTCAGAATGTCCATCATGTTAAAAGTCAATATAACGTTGGAATTGACCGAATTCGTCAAATGACAAGAATAATCAAAGTGATCAGAGTGGTAAAACTAACCAGACAAATTAAAATAGTCTGAATGTCCAATAATTCAGATTGTTCATCATGTTTAAAGTGAATATAACGTTGGAATTGACCGAATTCGTCAAATGTCATGAATAATCAAAGTGATCAGAGTGATAAAACCAGCCAGACAAATGAAAATAGCCTGCATGTCCAGTAATTCAGAATGTTCATCATGTTAAAAGTCAATATAACGTTGGAGTTGACCGAATTCGTCAAATGTCATGAATAATCAAAGTGATCAGAGTGATAAAACCAGCCAGACAAATGAAAATAGCCTGCATGTCCAGTAATTCCGAATGTTCATTATGTTAAAACTCAATACAACGTTGGAATTGACCGAATTCGTCAAATAACAAGAGTAATCAAAGTGATTAGAGTGATAAAACCAGCCAGACAAATGAAAATAGCCTGCATGTCCAGTAATTCAGAATGTTCATCATGTTTAAAGTCAATATAACGTTGGAATTGACCGAATTCGTCAAATAACAAGAGTAATCAATATGATCAGAGTTATAAAACCAACCATACAAATGAAAATATCCTGCATGTCCAGTAATTCAGAATGTTCATCATGTTAAAAGTCAATACAACGTTGGAATTGACCGAATTCGTCAAATGGCATGAATAATCAAAGTAATCAGAGTGATAAAACCAGCCAGACAAATGAAAATAGCCTGCATGTCCAGTAATTCAGAATGTCCATCATGTTAAAAGTCAATATAACGTTGGAATTGACCGAATTCGTCAAATGACAAGAATAATCAAAGTGATCAGAGTGGTAAAACCAACCAGACAAATCAAAATAGTCTGAATGTCCAATAATTCAGATTGTTCATCATGTTTAAAGTGAATATAACGTTGGAATTGACCGAATTCGTCAAATGTCATGAATAGTCAAAGTGATCAGAGTGATAAAACCAGCCAGACAAATGAAAATAGCCTGCATGTCCAGTAATTCAGAATGTTCATCATGTTAAAAGTCAATATAACGTTGGAGTTGACCGAATTCGTCAAATGTCATGAATAATCAAAGTGATCAGAGTGATAAAACCAGCCAGACAAATGAAAATAGCCTGCATGTCCAGTAATTCAGAATGTTCATCATGTTAAAAGTCAATATAACGTTGGAGTTGACCGAATTCGTCAAATGGCATGAATAATCAAAGTGATCAGAGTGATAAAACCAACCAGACAAATCAAAATAGTCTGAATGTCCAATAATTCAGATTGTTCATCACGAAAAAAATCAATACGACGTTGGAATTGACCGAATTCGTCAAATAACAAGAGTAATCAATATGATCAGAGTTATAAAACCAACCATACAAATGAAAATAGCCTGCATGTCCAGAAATTCAGATTGTTCATCATGTTTAAAGTGAATATAACGTTGGAATTGACCGAATACGTCAAATGGCATGAATAATCAAAGTGATCAGAGTGATAAAACCAACCAGACAAATCAAAATAGTCTGAATGTCCAATAATTCAGATTGTTCATCATGTTTAAAGTGAATATAACGTTGGAATTGACCGAATTCGTCAAATGGCATGAATAATCATACTGATCAGAGTGATAAAACCAACCAGACAAATCAAAATAGCGTGCATGTCCAGTAATTCAGAATGTTCATCATGTTAAAAGTCAATATAACGTTGGAGTTGACCGAATTCGTCAAATGGCATGAATAATCAAAGTGATCAGAGTTTTAAAACCAACCAGACAAATCAAAATAGTCTGAATGTCCAATAATTCAGATTGTTCTTCATGTTTAAAGTGAATATAACGTTGGAATTGACCGAATTCGTCAAATGACATGAATAATCAAAGTGATCAGAGTGATAAAACCAGCCAGACAAATGAAAATAGCCTGCATGTCCAGTAATTCAGAATGTTGATCACGTTAAAACTCAATACAACGTTGGAATTGACCGAATTCGTCAAATAACAACAGTAATCAAAGTGATCAGAGTGATAAAACCAACCAGACAAATTAAAATAGTCTGAATGTCCAATAATTCAGATTGTTCATCATGTTTAAAGTGAATATAACGTTGGAATTGACCGAATTCGTCAAATTGCATGAATAATCAAAGTGATCAGAGTGATAAAACCAACCAGACAAATCAAAATAGTCTGAATGTCCAATAATTCAGATTGTTCATCATGTTTAAAGTGAATATAACGTTGGAATTGACCGAAAACGTCAAATGGCATGAATAATCAAAGTGATCAGAGTGATAAAACCAGCCATACAAATGAAAATAGTCTGAATGTCCAGTAATTCAGAATGTTCATCCTGTTAAAACTCAATACAACTTTGGAATTGACCGAAAACATCAAATGGCATGAATAATCATACTGATCCAACCAGACAAATCAAAATAGTCTGAATGTCCAATAATTCAGATTGTTCATCATGTTTAAAGTGAATATAACGTTGGAATTGACCGAAAACGTCAAATGGCATGAATAATCAAAGTGATCAGAGTGATAAAACCAACCAGACAAATCAAAATAGTCTGAATGTCCAATAATTCAGAATGTTCATCCTGTTAAAACTCAATACAACTTTGGAATTGACCGAATTCGTCAAATGGCATGAATAATCAAAGTGATCAGAGTGATAAAACCAACCAGACAAATCAAAATAGTCTGAATGTCCAATAATTCAGATTGTTCATCATGTTTAAAGTGAATATAACGTTGGAATTGACCGAAAACGTCAAATGGCATGAATAATCAAAGTGATCAGAGTGATAAAACCAGCCAGACAAATGAAAATAGTCTGAATGTCCAGTAATTCAGAATGTTCATCCTGTTAAAACTCAATACAACTTTGGAATTGACCGAAAACGTCAAATGGCATGAATAATCAAAGTGATCAGAGTGATAAAACCAACCAGACAAATTAAAATAGTCTGAATGTCCAATAATTCAGATTGTTCATCATGTTTAAAGTGAATATAACGTTGGAATTGACCGAATTCGTCAAATGGCATGAATAATCAAAGTGATCAGAGTGATAAAACCAACCAGACAAATCAAAATAGTCTGAATGTCCAATAATTCAGATTGTTCATCATGTTTAAAGTGAATATAACGTTGGAATTGACCGAATTCGTCAAATGACATGAATAATCAAAGTGATCAGAGTGATAAAACCAGCCAGACAAATGAAAATAGCCTGCATGTCCAGTAATTCAGAATGTTGATCACGTTAAAACTCAATACAACGTTGGAATTAACCGAATTCGTCAGATAACAAGAGCCATCAAAGTGATCACAGTGATAAAACCAACCAGACAAATCAAAATAGATTGAATGTCCAATAATTCAGATTGTTCAGCATGTTCAAAGCGAATATATCGTTAGAATTGACCGAATTCGTCAAATGACAAGAATAATCGAAGTGATCAGAGTGATAAAACCAGCCAGACAAATGAAAATAGCCTGTAATTCAGAATTTTCATCATGTTAAAACTCAATACAACGTTGGAATTGACCGAATTCGTCAGATAACAAGAGTAATCAAAGTGATCACAGTGATAAAACCAACCAGACAAATCAAAATAGTCTGAATGTCCAATAATTCAGATTGTTCATTATGTTTAAAGTGAATTTAACGTTGGAATTTACCGAATTCGTCAAATAACAAGAGTAATCAAAGTGATCAGAGTGATAAAACCAACCAGACAAATTAAAATAGTCTGAATGTCCAATAATTCAGATTGTTCATCATGTTTAAAGTGAATATAACGTTGGAATTGACCGAATTCGTCAAATAACAAGAGTAATCAAAGTGATCAGAGTGATAAAACCAACCAGACAAATCAAAATAGCCTGAATGTCCAATAATTCAGATTGCTCAGCATTTTCAAAGTGAATATAACGTTGGAATTGACCGAATTCGTCAAATAACAAGAATAATCAAAGTGATCAGAGTGATAAACCCGAATTCGTCAAATGACAGGAATAATCAAAGTGATCATAGTAATAAAAAAAATCAGACAATAGAAAATAGTCTGAATGTCCAATAATTCAGAATGTCCATCATGTTAAAAGTCAATATAACGTTGGAATTGACCGAATTCGTCAAATGGCATGAATAATCAAAGTGATCAGAGTGATAAAACCAGCCAGACAAATGAAAATAGCCTGCATGTCCAGTAATTCAGAATGTCCATCATGTTAAAAGTCAATATAACGTTGGAATTGACCGAATTCGTCAAATAACAAGAGTAATCAATATGATCAGAGTTATAAAACCAACCATACAAATGAAAATAGCCTGCATGTCCAGTAATTCAGATTGTTCATTATGTTTAAAGTGAATATAACGTTGGAATTGACCGAATTCGTCAAATGGCATGAATAATCAAAGTGATCAGAGTGATAAAAACAACCAGACAAATCAAAATAGTCTGAATGTCCTATAAGTCAGATTGTTCATCATGTTTAAAGTGAATATAACGTTGGAATTGACCGAATTCGTCAAATGGCATGAATAATCAAAGTGATCAGAGTGATAAAACCAGCCAGACAAATGAAAATAGCCTGCATGTCCAGTAATTCAGATTGTTCATTATGTTTAAAGTGAATATAACGTTGGAATTGACCGAATTCGTCAAATGGCATGAATAATCAAAGTGATCAGAGTGATAAAACCAGCCAGACAAATAAAAATAGCCTGAACGTACATTAATTCAGAATGTTCATCACGTTAAAACTCAATACAATGTTGGAATTGACCGAATTCGCAAATAACAAGAGTAATCAATATGATCAGAGTTATAAAACCAACCGGACAAATGAGAATAGCCTGCATGTCCAGTAATTCAGAATGTTCATCATGTTAAAAGTCAATATAACGTTGGAATTGACCGAATTCGTCAAATGGCATGAATAATCAAAGTGATCAGAGTGATAAAACCAGCCAGACAAATGAAAATAACCTGCATGTCCAGTAATTCAGAATGTCCATCATGTTAAAAGTCAATATAACGTTGGAATTGACCGAATTCGTCAAATAACAAGAGTAATCAATATGATCAGAGTTATAAAACCAACCGGACAAATGAAAATAGCCTGCATGTCCAGTAATTCAGAATGTTCATCATGTTAAAAGTCAATATAACGTTGGAATTGACCGAATTCGTCAAATGGCATGAATAATCAGAGTGATAAAACCAGCCAGACAAATGAAAATAGCCTGCATGTCTAGTAATTCAGAATGTTCATCATATTAAAAGCCAATACAACGTTGGAATTGACCGAATTCGTCAAATGACAGGAATAATCAAAGTGATCATAGTAATAAAACCAACCAGACAAATGAAAATAGTCTGAATGTCCAATAATTCAGAATGTCCATTAGGGGTAGTCTATTTTTGTAACACCTACTTTACATGGCATAACACGATGAGGAATAGTAAAAAAATTATAACTGCGTTTTTAGTTTTTCGATTTATTTCAAAAACTTCACGCAGAATTTAAATTGAAAAAATTCATATGTTATATGCGAAGAAGAAGAAGACAAATTTTGATTTAGAAGCAATAAAACTAATTTAAGTACAAGACAAATAAATTTGTATAGTAAATATACGTTTTAGTTCATTATTTAATTCATTTTTATATTATTTGAGATAAACTTAAGATTTAAACTATATTCAGATTTACAAAAAGGGTAAATTTCCTGAATAACTTTGATGGCTCTTTCAGCGCAAATATTAGATCTTTTTAAATTCAGAATGGCAGAATCTTCCTTTACCCAGTGTTTTAGAAAACACTTATGCAGTTCCGAATTGCTTGACGGATTTTTCCAATATTTCAAAATCATTGTTATGAAAACGGTGATCCGAGAACCAAACATCATACCATGCGAGTTACGTACTTGCCCCACAGGCAACCCGAACCAATTACCATTGCGGACAACAACGATATTAATACCATAGTCCAAAAATATATGAAACACTGAACTACATTTGCAAACCCAAAAATCCACTTAAATTAAAATTCCATGTCCATTAAATGTCAACTAAACAAAACCCAAAAACCTACTTCCATTTACTTCACTAGTTATTGCCGCTTTTGTCAATTAAATAAAAACCGAAACAGATATCATATTACATAAACTCAAACGTAACCCAAATCCATATGTAGACCATCCATAAACCAATATGTAAACAAAATCTACAAAAACACCAACAATGCCACTCACATTGTCGCTGGTTTTGTAGAACACCCAAAGCAACAAACGATGCCTCTGCATCGTCGCTGCTTATGGAAAACCAAAATGTAAGATCTACTATAAGTATCTAGAATAAGATCATTGTAATTCAGTCTTAAGACCAACATTAATTAATAAAGATAGGAAAATCTAAATTCTCTCGTCTTTGTTATTATTCATACTCGTTGTTACCCTGAAGCGGAACAACGTAATTGGCGCAGTCGCGGAAATTAAATTCTGAAGAAATTTAATTAAAGAGCTTACCGATAATAGTATCCTTTTGCGGAATTCAGTAATTCAGAATGTTCATTATGTTAAAACTCAATACAACGTTGGAATTGACCGAATTCGTCAAATAACAAGAGTAATCAAAGTGATTAGAGTGATAAAACCAGCCAGACAAATGAAAATAGCCTGCATGTCCAGTAATTCAGAATGTTCATCATGTTAAAAGTCAATATAACGTTGGAATTGACCGAATTCGTCAAATAACAAGAGGAATCAATATGATCAGAGTTATAAAACCAACCATACAAATGAAAATATCCTGCATGTCCAGTAATTCAGAATGTTCATCATGTTAAAAGTCAATACAACGTTGGAATTGACCGAATTCGTCAAATGGCATGAATAATCAAAGTAATCAGAGTGATAAAACCAGCCAGACAAATGAAAATAGCCTGCATGTCCAGTAATTCAGAATGTCCATCATGTTAAAAGTCAATATAACGTTGGAATTGACCGAATTCGTCAAATGACAAGAATAATCAAAGTGATCAGAGTGGTAAAACCAACCAGACAAATCAAAATAGTCTGAATGTCCAATAATTCAGATTGTTCATCATGTTTAAAGTGAATATAACGTTGGAATTGACCGAATTCGTCAAATGTCATGAATAATCAAAGTGATCAGAGTGATAAAACCAGCCAGACAAATGAAAATAGCCTGCATGTCCAGTAATTCAGAATGTTCATCATGTTAAAAGTCAATATAACGTTGGAGTTGACCGAATTCGTCAAACGTCATGAATAATCAAAGTGATCAGAGTGATAAAACCAGCCAGACAAATGAAAATAGCCTGCATGTCCAGTAATTCAGAATGTTCATCATGTTAAAAGTCAATATAACGTTGGAGTTGACCGAATTCGTCAAATGGCATGAATAGTCAAAGTGATCAGAGTGATAAAACCAACCAGACAAATCAAAATAGTCTGAATGTCCAATAATTCAGATTGTTCATCACGTAAAAAATCAATACGACGTTGGAATTGACCGAATTCGTCAAATAACAAGAGTAATCAAAGTGATCAGAGTGATAAAACCAACCAGACAAATTAAAATAGTCTGAATGTCCAATAATTCAGATTGTCCATCATGTTAAAACTCAATACAACGTTGGAATTGACCGAATTCGCAAATAACAAGAGTAATCAATATGATCAGAGTTATAAAACCAACCGGACAAATGAAAATAGCCTGCATGTCCAGTAATTCAGAATGTTCATCATGTTAAAAGTCAATATAACGTTGGAGTTGACCGAATTCGTCAAATGTCATGAATAATCAAAGTGATCAGAGTGATAAAACCAGCCAGACAAATGAAAATAGCCTGCATGTCCAGTAATTCAGAATGTTCATTATGTTAAAACTCAATACAACGTTGGAATTGACCGAATTCGTCAAATAACAAGAGTAATCAAAGTGATTAGAGTGATAAAACCAGCCAGACAAATGAAAATAGCCTGCATGTCCAGTAATTCAGAATGTTCATCATGTTAAAAGTCAATATAACGTTGGAATTGACCGAATTCGTCAAATAACAAGAGTAATCAATATGATCAGAGTTATAAAACCAACCATACAAATGAAAATATCCTGCATGTCCAGTAATTCAGAATGTTCATCATGTTAAAAGTCAATACAACGTTGGAATTGACCGAATTCGTCAAATGACAAGAATAATCAAAGTGATCAGAGTGGTAAAACCAACCAGACAAATCAAAATAGTCTGAATGTCCAATAATTCAGATTGTTCATCATGTTTAAAGTGAATATAACGTTGGAATTGACCGAATTCGTCAAATGTCATGAATAATCAAAGTAATCAGAGTGATAAAACCAGCCAGACAAATGAAAATAGCCTGCATGTCCAGTAATTCAGAATGTCCATCATGTTAAAAGTCAATATAACGTTGGAATTGACCGAATTCGTCAAATGACAAGAATAATCAAAGTGATCAGAGTGGTAAAACCAACCAGACAAATCAAAATAGTCTGAATGTCCAATAATTCAGATTGTTCATCATGTTTAAAGTGAATATAACGTTGGAATTGACCGAATTCGTCAAATGTCATGAATAATCAAAGTGATCAGAGTGATAAAACCAGCCAGACAAATGAAAATAGCCTGCATGTCCAATAATTCAGAATGTCCATCATGTTAAAAGTCAATATAACGTTGGAGTTGATCGAATTCGTCAAATGGCATAATTAATCAAAGTGATCAGAGTGATAAAACCAACCAGACAAATCAAAATAGTCTGAATGTCCAATAATTCAGATTGTTCATCACGTAAAAAATCATTACGACGTTGGAATTGACCGAATTCGTCAAATAACAAGAGTAATCAAAGTGATCAGAGTGATAAAACCAACCAGACAAATCAAAATAGTCTGAATGTCCAATAATTCAGATTGTTCATCACGTAAAATAATCAAAGTGATCAGAGTGATAAAACCAACCAGACAAATCAAAATAGTCTGAATGTCCAATAATTCAGATTGTTCATCATGTTTAAAGTGAATATAACGTTGGAATTGACCGAATTCGTCAAATCGCATGAATAATCATACTGATCAGAGTGATAAAACCAACCAGACAAATGAAAATAGCCTGCATGTCCAGTAATTCAGAATGTCCATCATGTTAAAAGTCAATATAACGTTGGAATTGACCGAATTCGTCAAATGACAAGAATAATCAAAGTGATCAGAGTGGTAAAACCAACCAGACAAATCAAAATAGTCTGAATGTCCAATAATTCAGATTGTTCATCATGTTTAAAGTGAATATAA
The DNA here is from genome assembly GCA_958296145.1 of Hydrotaea cyrtoneurina. NCBI lineage: Eukaryota > Metazoa > Arthropoda > Insecta > Diptera > Muscidae > Hydrotaea > Hydrotaea cyrtoneurina. The sequence continues at coordinate 59,058,177 of OY282514.1, forward strand.
CGTTGAAATTGACCGAATTCGTCAAATGTCATGAATAATCAAAGTGATCAGAGTGATAAAACCAGCCAGACAAATGAAAATAGCCTGCATGTCCAGTAATTCAGAATGTTCATCATGTTAAAAGTCAATATAACGTTGGAGTTGACCGAATTCGTCAAATGTCATGAATAATCAAAGTGATCAGAGTGATAAAACCAGCCAGACAAATGAAAATAGCCTGCATGTCCAATAATTCAGAATGTCCATCATGTTAAAAGTATAACGTTGGAGTTGATCGAATTCGTCAAATGGCATGAATAATCAAAGTGATCAGAGTGATAAAACCAACCAGACAAATCAAAATAGTCTGAATGTCCAATAATTCAGATTGTTCATCATGTTTAAAGTGAATATAACGTTGGAATTGACCGAAAACGTCAAATGGCATGAATAATCAAAGTGATCAGAGTGATAAAACCAGCCAGACAAATGAAAATAGTCTGAATGTCCAGTAATTCAGAATGTTCATCCTGTTAAAACTCAATACAACTTTGGATTTGACCGAAAACATCAAATGGCATGAATAATCATACTGATCCAACCAGACAAATCAAAATAGCCTGAATGTCCAATAATTCCGATTGTTCAGCATGTTCAAAGTGAATATAACGTTGGAATTGACCGAATTCGTCAAATGACAAGAATAATCAAAGTGATCAGAGTGATAAAACCAGCCAGACAAATGAAAATAGCCTGCATGTCCATTAATTCAAAATTTTCATCATGTTAAAACTCAATACAACGTTGAAATTGACCGAATTCGTCAGATAACAAGAGTCATCAAAGTGAACAGTGATAAAACCAACCAGACAAATCAAAATAGCCTGAATGTCCAATAATTCAGATTGTTCAGCATGTTCAAAGCGAATATATCGTTGGAATTGACCGAATTCGTCAAATGACAAGAATAATCAAAGTGATCAGAGTGATAAAACCAGCCAGACAAATGAAAATAGCCTGTAATTCAGAATTTTCATCATGTTAAAACTCAATACAACGTTGGAATTGACCGAATTCGTCAGATAACAAGAGTAATCAAAGTGATCACAGTGATAAAACCAACCAGACAAATCAAAATAGTCTGAATGTCCAATAATTCAGATTGTTCATTATGTTTAAAGTGAATATAACGTTGGAATTTACCGAATTCGTCAAATAACAAGAGTAATCAAAGTGATCAGAGTGATAAAACCAACCAGACAAATTAAAATAGTCTGAATGTCCAATAATTCAGATTGTTCATCATGTTTAAAGTGAATATAACGTTGGAATTGACCGAATTCGTCAAATAACAAGAGTAATCAAAGTGATCAGAGTGATAAAACCAACCAGACAAATCAAAATAGCCTGAATGTCCAATAATTCAGATTGCTCAGCATTTTCAAAGTGAATATAACGTTGGAATTGACCGAATTCGTCAAATAACAAGAATAATCAAAGTGATCAGAGTGATAAAACCGAATTCGTCAAATGACAGGAATAATCAAAGTGATCATAGTAATAAAACCAATCAGACAATAGAAAATAGTCTGAATGTCCAATAATTCAGAATGTCCATCATGTTAAAAGTCAATATAACGTTGGAATTGACCGAATTCGTCAAATAACAAGAGTAATCAATATGATCAGAGTTATAAAACCAACGGGACAAATGAAAATAGCCTGAATGTCCAGTAATTCAGAATGTTCATTATGTTAAAAGTCAATATAACTTTGGAATTGACCGAATTTGTCAAATAACAAGAGTAATCAAAGTGAACAGAGTAATAAAACCAGCCAGACAAATGAAAATAGCCTGCATGTCCAGTAATATAACGTTGGAATTGACCGAATTCGTCAAATAACAAGAGTAATCAATATGATCAGAGTTATAAAACCAACCATACAAATGAAAATAGCCTGCATGTCCAGTAATTCAGATTGTTCATCATGTTTAAAGTGAATATAACGTTGGAATTGACCGAATTCGTCAAATGGCATGAATAATCAAAGTGATCAGAGTGATAAAAACAACCAGACAAATCAAAATAGTCTGAATGTCCTATAATTCAGATTGTTCATCATGTTTAAAGTGAATATAACGTTGGAATTGACCGAATTCGTCAAATGGCATGAATAATCAAAGTGATCAGAGTGATAAAACCAGCCAGACAAATGAAAATAGTCTGAATGTCCAGTAATTCAGAATGTTTATCCTGTTAAAACTCAATACAACTTTGGAATTGACCGAATTCGTCAAATAACAAGAGTAATCAAAGTGATTAGAGTGATAAAACCAGCCAGACAAATGAAAATAGCCTGCATGTCCAGTAATTCAGAATGTTCATCATGTTAAAAGTCAATATAACGTTGGAATTGACCGAATTCGTCAAATAACAAGAGTAATCAATATGATCAGAGTTATAAAACCAACCATACAAATGAAAATAGCCTGCATGTCCAGTAATTCAGATTGTTCATCATGTTTAAAGTGAATACAACGTTGGAATTGACCGAATTCGCAAATAACAAGAGTAATCAATATGATCAGAGTTATAAAACCAACCGGACAAATGAAAATAGCCTGCATGTCCAGTAATTCAGAATGTTCATCATGTTAAAAGTCAATATAACGTTGGAGTTGACCGAATTCGTCAAATGTCATGAATAATCAAAGTGATCAGAGTGATAAAACCAGCCAGACAAATGAAAATAGCCTGCATGTCCAGTAATTCAGAATGTTCATTATGTTAAAACTCAATACAACGTTGGAATTGACCGAATTCGTCAAATAACAAGAGTAATCAAAGTGATTAGAGTGATAAAACCAGCCAGACAAATGAAAATAGCCTGCATGTCCAGTAATTCAGAATGTTCATCATGTTAAAAGTCAATATAACGTTGGAATTGACCGAATTCGTCAAATAACAAGAGTAATCAATATGATCAGAGTTATAAAACCAACCATACAAATGAAAATAGCCTGCATGTCCAGTAATTCAGATTGTTCATCATGTTTAAAGTGAATACAACATTGGAATTGACCGAATTCGCAAATAACAAGAGTAATGAATATGATCAGAGTTATAAAACCAACCGGACAAATAAAAATAGCCTGCATGTCCAGTAATTCAGAATGTTCATCATGTTAAAAGTCAATATAACGTTGGAGTTGACCGAATTCGTCAAATGTCATGAATAATCAAAGTGATCAGAGTGATAAAACCAGCCAGACAAATGAAAATAGCCTGCATGTCCAGTAATTCAGAATGTTCATTATGTTAAAACTCAATACAACGTTGGAATTGACCGAATTCGTCAAATAACAAGAGTAATCAAAGTGATTAGAGTGATAAAACCAGCCAGACAAATGAAAATAGCCTGCATGTCCAGTAATTCAGAATGTTCATCATGTTAAAAGTCAATATAACGTTGGAATTGACCGAATTCGTCAAATAACAAGAGTAATCAATATGATCAGAGTTATAAAACCAACCATACAAATGAAAATATCCTGCATGTCCAGTAATTCAGAATGTTCATCATGTTAAAAGTCAATACAACGTTGGAATTGACCGAATTCGTCAAATGGCATGAATAATCAAAGTAATCAGAGTGATAAAACCAGCCAGACAAATGAAAATAGCCTGCATGTCCAGTAATTCAGAATGTCCATCATGTTAAAAGTCAATATAACGTTGGAATTGACCGAATTCGTCAAATGACAAGAATAATCAAAGTGATCAGAGTGGTAAAACCAACCAGACAAATCAAAATAGTCTGAATGTCCAATAATTCAGATTGTTCATCATGTTTAAAGTGAATATAACGTTGGAATTGACCGAATTCGTCAAATGTCATGAATAATCAAAGTGATCAGAGTGATAAAACCAGCCAGACAAATGAAAATAGCCTGCATGTCCAGTAATTCAGAATGTTCATCATGTTAAAAGTCAATATAACGTTGGAGTTGACCGAATTCGTCAAATGTCATGAATAATCAAAGTGATCAGAGTGATAAAACCAGCCAGACAAATGAAAATAGCCTGCATGTCCAGTAATTCAGAATGTTCATCATGTTAAAAGTCAATATAACGTTGGAATTGACCGAATTCGTCAAATAACAAGAGTAATCAATATGATCAGAGTTATAAAACCAACCATACAAATGAAAATATCCTGCATGTCCAGTAATTCAGAATGTTCATCATGTTAAAAGTCAATACAACGTTGGAATTGACCGAATTCGTCAAATGGCATGAATAATCAAAGTAATCAGAGTGATAAAACCAGCCAGACAAATGAAAATAGCCTGCATGTCCAGTAATTCAGATTGTTCATCATTAAAGTGAATATAACGTTGGAATTGACCGAATTCGTCAAATCGCATGAATAATCATACTGATCAGAGTGATAAAACTAACCAGACAAATGAAAATAGCCTGCATGTCCAGTAATTCAGAATGTCCATCATGTTAAAAGTCAATATAACGTTGGAATTGACCGAATTCGTCAAATGACAAGAATAATCAAAGTGATCAGAGTGGTAAAACCAACCAGACAAATCAAAATAGTCTGAATGTCCAATAATTCAGATTGTTCATCATGTTTAAAGTCAATATAACGTTGGAATTGACCGAATTCGTCAAATGTCATGAATAATCAAAGTGATCAGAGTGATAAAACCAGCCAGACAAATGAAAATAGCCTGCATGTCCAGTAATTCAGAATGTCCATCATGTTAAAAGTCAATATAACGTTGGAATTGACCGAATTCGTCAAATGACAAGAATAATCAAAGTGATCAGAGTGGTAAAACCAACCAGACAAATCAAAATAGTCTGAATGTCCAATAATTCAGATTGTTCATCACGTAAAAAATCATTACGACGTTGGAATTGACCGAATTCGTCAAATAACAAGAGTAATCAAAGTGATCAGAGTGATAAAACCAACCAGACAAATCAAAATAGTCTGAATGTCCAATAATTCAGATTGTTCATCACGTAAAATAATCAAAGTGATCAGAGTGATAAAACCAACCAGACAAATCAAAATAGTCTGAATGTCCAATAATTCAGATTGTTCATCATGTTTAAAGTGAATATAACGTTGGAATTGACCGAATTCGTCAAATCGCATGAATAATCATACTGATCAGAGTGATAAAACCAACCAGACAAATGAAAATAGCCTGCATGTCCAGTAATTCAGAATGTCCATCATGTTAAAAGTCAATATAACGTTGGAATTGACCGAATTCGTCAAATGACAAGAATAATCAAAGTGATCAGAGTGGTAAAACCAACCAGACAAATCAAAATAGTCTGAATGTCCAATAATTCAGATTGTTCATCATGTTTAAAGTGAATATAACGTTGGAATTGACCGAATTCGTCAAATGTCATGAATAATCAAAGTGATCAGAGTGATAAAACCAGCCAGACAAATGAAAATAGCCTGCATGTCCAGTAATTCAGAATGTTCATCATGTTAAAAGTCAATATAACGTTGGAGTTGACCGAATTCGTCAAATGTCATGAATAATCAAAGTGATCAGAGTGATAAAACCAGCCAGACAAATGAAAATAGCCTGCATGTCCAATAATTCAGAATGTCCATCATGTTAAAAGAATAACGTTGGAGTTGATCGAATTCGTCAAATGGCATGAATAATCAAAGTGATCAGAGTGATAAAACCAACCAGACAAATCAAAATAGTCTGAATGTCCAATAATTCAGATTGTTCATCACGTAAAAAATCATTACGACGTTGGAATTGACCGAATTCGTCAAATAACAAGAGTAATCAAAGTGATCAGAGTGATAAAACCAACCAGACAAATCAAAATAGTCTGAATGTCCAATAATTCAGATTGTTCATCATGTTTAAAGTGAATATAACGTTGGAATTGACCGAATTCGTCAAATAACAAGAGTAATCAATATGATCAGAGTTATAAAACCAACCATACAAATGAAAATAGCCTGCATGTCCAGTAATTCAGATTGTTCATCATGTTTAAAGTGAATATAACGTTGGAATTGACCGAATACGTCAAATGGCATGAATAATCAAAGTGATCAGAGTGATAAAACCAACCAGACAAATCAAAATAGTCTGAATGTCCAATAATTCAGATTGTTCATCATGTTTAAAGTGAATATAACGTTGGAATTGACCGAATTCGTCAAATCGCATGAATAATCATACTGATCAGAGTGTTAAAACCAACCAGACAAATCAAAATAGCGTGCATGTCCAGTAATTCAGAATGTTCATCATGTTAAAAGTCAATATAACGTTGGAGTTGACCGAATTCGTCAAATGGCATGAATAATCAAAGTGATCAGAGTTTTAAAACCAACCAGACAAATCAAAATAGTCTGAATGTCCAATAATTCAGATTGTTCATCATGTTTAAAGTGAATATAACGTTGGAATTGACCGAATTCGTCAAATGACATGAATAATCAAAGTGATCAGAGTGATAAAACCAGCCAGACAAATGAAAATAGCCTGCATGTCCAGTAATTCAGAATGTTGATCACGTTAAAACTCAAAACAACGTTGGAATTGACCGAATTCGTCAAATAACAACAGTAATCAAAGTGATCAGAGTGATAAAACCAACCAGACAAATTAAAATAGTCTGAATGTCCAATAATTCAGATTGTTCATCATGTTTAAAGTGAATATAACGTTGGAACTGACCGAATTCGTCAAATGGCATGAATAATCAAAGTGATCAGAGTGATAAAACCAACCAGACAAACCAAAATAGTCTGAATGTCCAATAATTCAGATTGTTCATCATGTTTAAAGTGAATATAACGTTGGAATTGACCGAAAACGTCAAATGGCATGAATAATCAAAGTGATCAGAGTGATAAAACCAGCCAGACAAATGAAAATAGTCTGAATGTCCAGTAATTCAGAATGTTCATCCTGTTAAAACTCAATACAACTTTGGATTTGACCGAAAACATCAAATGGCATGAATAATCATACTGATCCAACCAGACAAATCAAAATAGCCTGAATGTCCAATAATTCAGATTGTTCAGCATGTTCAAAGTGAATATAACGTTGGAATTGACCGAATTCGTCAAATGACAAGAATAATCAAAGTGATCAGAGTGATAAAACCAGCCAGACAAATGAAAATAGCCTGCATGTCCATTAATTCAAAATTTTCATCATGTTAAAACTCAATACAACGTTGAAATTGACCGAATTCGTCAGATAACAAGAGTCATCAAAGTGAACAGTGATAAAACCAACCAGACAAATCAAAATAGCCTGAATGTCCAATAATTCAGATTGTTCAGCATGTTCAAAGCGAATATATCGTTGGAATTGACCGAATTCGTCAAATGACAAGAATAATCAAAGTGATCAGAGTGATAAAACCAGCCAGACAAATGAAAATAGCCTGTAATTCAGAATTTTCATCATGTTAAAACTCAATACAACGTTGGAATTGACCGAATTCGTCAGATAACAAGAGTAATCAAAGTGATCACAGTGATAAAACCAACCAGACAAATCAAAATAGTCTGAATGTCCAATAATTCAGATTGTTCATTATGTTTAAAGTGAATATAACGTTGGAATTTACCGAATTCGTCAAATAACAAGAGTAATCAAAGTGATCAGAGTGATAAAACCAACCAGACAAATTAAAATAGTCTGAATGTCCAATAATTCAGATTGTTCATCATGTTTAAAGTGAATATAACGTTGGAATTGACCGAATTCGTCAAATAACAAGAGTAATCAAAGTGATCAGAGTGATAAAACCAACCAGACAAATCAAAATAGCCTGAATGTCCAATAATTCAGATTGCTCAGCATTTTCAAAGTGAATATAACGTTGGAATTGACCGAATTCGTCAAATAACAAGAATAATCAAAGTGATCAGAGTGATAAAACCGAATTCGTCAAATGACAGGAATAATCAAAGTGATCATAGTAATAAAACCAATCAGACAATAGAAAATAGTCTGAATGTCCAATAATTCAGAATGTCCATCATGTTAAAAGTCAATATAACGTTGGAATTGACCGAATTCGTCAAATAACAAGAGTAATCAATATGATCAGAGTTATAAAACCAACCGGACAAATGAAAATAGCCTGAATGTCCAGTAATTCAGAATGTTCATTATGTTAAAAGTCAATATAACTTTGGAATTGACCGAATTTGTCAAATAACAAGAGTAATCAAAGTGAACAGAGTAATAAAACCAGCCAGACAAATGAAAATAGCCTGCATGTCCAGTAATATAACGTTGGAATTGACCGAATTCGTCAAATAACAAGAGTAATCAATATGATCAGAGTTATAAAACCAACCATACAAATGAAAATAGCCTGCATGTCCAGTAATTCAGATTGTTCATCATGTTTAAAGTGAATATAACGTTGGAATTGACCGAATTCGTCAAATGGCATGAATAATCAAAGTGATCAGAGTGATAAAAACAACCAGACAAATCAAAATAGTCTGAATGTCCTATAATTCAGATTGTTCATCATGTTTAAAGTGAATATAACGTTGGAATTGACCGAATTCGTCAAATGGCATGAATAATCAAAGTGATCAGAGTGATAAAACCAGCCAGACAAATGAAAATAGTCTGAATGTCCAGTAATTCAGAATGTTCATCCTGTTAAAACTCAATACAACTTTGGAATTGACCGAATTCGTCAAATAACAAGAGTAATCAAAGTGATTAGAGTGATAAAACCAGCCAGACAAATGAAAATAGCCTGCATGTCCAGTAATATAACGTTGGAATTGACCGAATTCGTCAAATAACAAGAGTAATCAATATGATCAGAGTTATAAAACCAACCATACAAATGAAAATAGCCTGCATGTCCAGTAATTCAGATTGTTCATCATGTTTAAAGTGAATATAACGTTGGAATTGACCGAATTCGTCAAATGGCATGAATAATCAAAGTGATCAGAGTGATAAAAACAACCAGACAAATCAAAATAGTCTGAATGTCCTATAATTCAGATTGTTCATCATGTTTAAAGTGAATATAACGATGGAATTGACCGAATTCGTCAAATGGCATGAATAATCAAAGTGATCAGAGTGATAAAACCAGCCAGACAAATGAAAATAGTCTGAATGTCCAGTAATTCAGAATGTTCATCCTGTTAAAACTCAATACAACTTTGGAATTGACCGAATTCGTCAAATAACAAGAGTAATCAAAGTGATTAGAGTGATAAAACCAGCCAGACAAATGAAAATAGCCTGCATGTCCAGTAATTCAGAATGTTCATCATGTTAAAAGTCAATATAACGTTGGAATTGACCGAATTCGTCAAATAACAAGAGTAATCAATATGATCAGAGTTATAAAACCAACCATACAAATGAAAATAGCCTGCATGTCCAGTAATTCAGATTGTTCATCATGTTTAAAGTGAATACAACGTTGGAATTGACCGAATTCGCAAATAACAAGAGTAATCAATATGACCAGAGTTATAAAACCAACCGGACAAATGAAAATAGCCTGCATGTCCAGTAATTCAGAATGTTCATCATGTTAAAAGTCAATATAACGTTGGAGTTGACCGAATTCGTAAAATGTCATGAATAATCAAAGTGATCAGAGTGATAAAACCAGCCAGACAAATGAAAATAGCCTGCATGTCCAGTAATTCAGAATGTTCATTATGTTAAAACTCAATACAACGTTGGAATTGACCGAATTCGTCAAATAACAAGAGTAATCAATATGATCAGAGTTATAAAACCAACCATACAAATGAAAATAGCCTGCATGTCCAGTAATTCAGATTGTTCATCATGTTTAAAGTGAATATAACGTTGGAATTGACCGAATTCGTCAAATGGCATGAATAATCAAAGTGATCAGAGTGATAAAAACAACCAGACAAATCAAAATAGTCTGAATGTCTTATAATTCAGATTGTTCATCATGTTTAAAGTCAATATAACGTTGGAATTGACCGAATTCGTCAAATAACAAGAGTAATCAATATGATCAGAGTTATAAAACCAACCATACAAATGAAAATAGCCTGCATGTCCAGTAATTCAGATTGTTCATCATGTTTAAAGTGAATATAACGTTGGAATTGACCGAATTCGTCAAATGGCATGAATAATCAAAGTGATCAGAGTGATAAAAACAACCAGACAAATCAAAATAGTCTGAATGTCTTATAATTCAGATTGTTCATCATGTTTAAAGTCAATATAACGTTGGAATTGACCGAATTCGTCAAATAACAAGAGTAATCAAAGTGATTAGAGTGATAAAACCAGCCAGACAAATGAAAATAGCCTGCATGTCCAGTAATTCAGAATGTTCATCATGTTAAAAGTCAATATAACGTTTGAATTGACCGAATTCGTCAAATAACAAGAGTAATCAATATGATCAGAGTTATAAAACCAACCATACAAATGAAAATAGCCTGCATGTCCAGTAATTCAGATTGTTCATCATGTTTAAAGTGAATATAACGTTGGAATTGACCGAATTCGTCAAATGGCATGAATAATCAAAGTGATCAGAGTGATAAAAACAACCAGACAAATCAAAATAGTCTGAATGTCTTATAATTCAGATTGTTCATCATGTTTAAAGTCAATATAACGTTGGAATTGACCGAATTCGTCAAATAACAAGAGTAATCAAAGTGATTAGAGTGATAAAACCAGCCAGACAAATGAAAATAGCCTGCATGTCCAGTAATTCAGAATGTTCATCATGTTAAAAGTCAATATAACGTTTGAATTGACCGAATTCGTCAAATAACAAGAGTAATCAATATGATCAGAGTTATAAAACCAACCATACAAATGAAAATAGCCTGCATGTCCAGTAATTCAGATTGTTCATCATGTTTAAAGTGAATATAACGTTGGAATTGACCGAATTCGTCAAATGGCATGAATAATCAAAGTGATCAGAGTGATAAAAACAACCAGACAAATCAAAATAGTCTGAATGTCTTATAATTCAGATTGTTCATCATGTTTAAAGTCAATATAACGTTGGAATTGACCGAATTCGTCAAATAACAAGAGTAATCAATATGATCAGAGTTATAAAACCAACCATACAAATGAAAATAGCCTGCATGTCCAGTAATTCAGAATGTTCATCATGTTAAAAGTCAATATAACGTTGGAATTGACCGAATTCGTCAAATAACAAGAGTAATCAATATGATCAGAGTTATAAAACCAACCATACAAATGAAAATAGCCTGCATGTCCAGTAATTCAGATTGTTCATCATGTTTAAAGTGAATACAACGTTGGAATTGACCGAATTCGCAAATACCAAGAGTAATCAATATGATCAGAGTTATAAAACCAACCGGACAAATGAAAATAGCCTGCATGTCCAGTAATTCAGAATGTTCATCATGTTAAAAGTCAATATAACGTTGGAGTTGACCGAATTCGTCAAATGTCATGAATAATCAAAGTGATCAGAGTGATAAAACCTGCCAGACAAATGAAAATAGCCTGCATGTCCAGTAATTCAGAATGTTCATTATGTTAAAACTCAATACAACGTTGGAATTGACCGAATTCGTCAAATAACAAGAGTAATCAAAGTGATTAGAGTGATAAAACCAGCCAGACAAATGAAAATAGCCTGCATGTCCAGTAATTCAGAATGTTCATCATGTTAAAAGTCAATATAACGTTGGAATTGACCGAATTCGTCAAATAACAAGAGTAATCAATATGATCAGAGTTATAAAACCAACCATACAAATGAAAATAGCCTGCATGTCCAGTAATTCAGATTGTTCATCATGTTTAAAGTGAATACAACGTTGGAATTGACCGAATTCGCAAATAACAAGAGTAATCAATATGATCAGAGTTATAAAACCAACCGGACAAATGAAAATAGCCTGCATGTCCAGTAATTCAGAATGTTCATCATGTTAAAAGTCAATATAACGTTGGAGTTGACCGAATTCGTCAAATGTCATGAATAATCAAAGTGATCAGAGTGATAAAACCAGCCAGACAAATGAAAATAGCCTGCATGTCCAGTAATTCAGAATGTTCATTATGTTAAAACTCAATACAACGTTGGAATTGACCGAATTCGTCAAATAACAAGAGTAATCAAAGTGATTAGAGTGATAAAACCAGCCAGACAAATGAAAATAGCCTGCATGTCCAGTAATTCAGAATGTTCATCATGTTAAAAGTCAATATAACGTTGGAATTGACCGAATTCGTCAAATAACAAGAGTAATCAATATGATCAGAGTTATAAAACCAACCATACAAATGAAAATATCCTGCATGTCCAGTAATTCAGAATGTTCATCATGTTAAAAGTCAATACAACGTTGGAATTGACCGAATTCGTCAAATGGCATGAATAATCAAAGTAATCAGAGTGATAAAACCAGCCAGACAAATGAAAATAGCCTGCATGTCCAGTAATTCAGAATGTCCATCATGTTAAAAGTCAATATAACGTTGGAATTGACCGAATTCGTCAAATGACAAGAATAATCAAAGTGATCAGAGTGGTAAAACCAACCAGACAAATCAAAATAGTCTGAATGTCCAATAATTCAGATTGTTCATCATGTTTAAAGTGAATATAACGTTGGAATTGACCGAATTCGTCAAATGTCATGAATAATCAAAGTGATCAGAGTGATAAAACCAGCCAGACAAATGAAAATAGCCTGCATGTCCAGTAATTCAGAATGTTCATCATGTTAAAAGTCAATATAACGTTGGAGTTGACCGAATTCGTCAAATGTCATGAATAATCAAAGTGATCAGAGTGATAAAACCAGCCAGACAAATGAAAATAGCCTGCATGTCCAGTAATTCAGATTGTTCATCATTAAAGTGAATATAACGTTGGAATTGACCGAATTCGTCAAATCGCATGAATAATCATACTGATCAGAGTGATAAAACTAACCAGACAAATGAAAATAGCCTGCATGTCCAGTAATTCAGAATGTCCATCATGTTAAAAGTCAATATAACGTTGGAATTGACCGAATTCGTCAAATGACAAGAATAATCAAAGTGATCAGAGTGGTAAAACCAACCAGACAAATCAAAATAGTCTGAATGTCCAATAATTCAGATTGTTCATCATGTTTAAAGTGAATATAACGTTGGAATTGACCGAATTCGTCAAATGTCATGAATAATCAAAGTGATCAGAGTGATAAAACCAGCCAGACAAATGAAAATAGCCTGCATGTCCAGTAATTCAGAATGTCCATCATGTTAAAAGTCAATATAACGTTGGAATTGACCGAATTCGTCAAATGACAAGAATAATCAAAGTGATCAGAGTGGTAAAACCAACCAGACAAATCAAAATAGTCTGAATGTCCAATAATTCAGATTGTTCATCATGTTTAAAGTGAATATAACGTTGGAATTGACCGAATTCGTCAAATGTCATGAATAATCAAAGTGATCAGAGTGATAAAACCAGCCAGACAAATGAAAATAGCCTGCATGTCCAGTAATTCAGAATGTCCATCATGTTAAAAGTCAATATAACGTTGGAGTTGATCGAATTCGTCAAATGGCATAATTAATCAAAGTGATCAGAGTGATAAAACCAACCAGACAAATCAAAATAGTCTGAATGTCCAATAATTCAGATTGTTCATCACGTAAAAAATCATTACGACGTTGGAATTGACCGAATTTGTCAAATAACAAGAGTAATCAAAGTGATCAGAGTAATAAAACCAACCAGACAAATCAAAATAGTCTGAATGTCCAATAATTCAGATTGTTCATCATGTTTAAAGTGAATATAACGTTGGAATTGACCGAATTCGTCAAATAACAAGAGTAATCGATATGATCAGAGTTATAAAACCAACCATACAAATGAAAATAGCCTGCATGTCCAGTAATTCAGATTGTTCATCATGTTTAAAGTGAATATAACGTTGGAATTGACCGAATACGTCAAATGGCATGAATAATCAAAGTGATCAGAGTGATAAAACCAACCAGACAAATCAAAATAGTCTGAATGTCCAATAATTCAGATTGTTCATCATGTTTAAAGTGAATATAACGTTGGAATTGACCGAATTCGTCAAATCGCATGAATAATCATACTGATCAGAGTGATAAAACCAACCAGACAAATGAAAATAGCCTGCATGTCCAGTAATTCAGAATGTCCATCATGTTAAAAGTCAATATAACGTTGGAATTGACCGAATTCGTCAAATGACAAGAATAATCAAAGTGATCAGAGTGGTAAAACCAACCAGACAAATCAAAATAGTCTGAATGTCCAATAATTCAGATTGTTCATCATGTTTAAAGTGAATATAACGTTGGAATTGACCGAATTCGTCAAATGTCATGAATAATCAAAGTGATCAGAGTGATAAAACAAGCCAGACAAATGAAAATAGCCTGCATGTCCAGTAATTCAGAATGTTCATCATGTTAAAAGTCAATATAACGTTGGAGTTGACCGAATTCGTCAAATGTCATGAATAATCAAAGTGATCAGAGTGATAAAACCAGCCAGACAAATGAAAATAGCCTGCATGTCCAATAATTCAGAATGTCCATCATGTTAAAAGTCAATATAACGTTGGAGTTGATCGAATTCGTCAAATGGCATGAATAATCAAAGTGATCAGAGTGATAAAACCAACCAGACAAATCAAAATAGTCTGAATGTCCAATAATTCAGATTGTTCATCACGTAAAAAATCATTACGACGTTGGAATTGACCGAATTCGTCAAATAACAAGAGTAATCAAAGTGATCAGAGTGATAAAACCAACCATACAAATCAAAATAGTCTGAATGTCCAATAATTCAGATTGTTCATCATGTTTAAAGTGAATATAACGTTGGAATTGACCGAATTCGTCAAATAACAAGAGTAATCAATATGATCAGAGTTATAAAACCAACCATACAAATGAAAATAGCCTGCATGTCCAGTAATTCAGATTGTTCATCATGTTTAAAGTGAATATAACGTTGGAATTGACCGAATACGTCAAATGGCATGAATAATCAAAGTGATCAGAGTGATAAAACCAACCAGACAAATCAAAATAGTCTGAATGTCCAATAATTCAGATTGTTCATCATGTTTAAAGTGAATATAACGTTGGAATTGACCGAATTCGTCAAATCGCATGAATAATCATACTGATCAGAGTGATAAAACCAACCAGACAAATCAAAATAGCGTGCATGTCCAGTAATTCAGAATGTTCATCATGTTAAAAGTCAATATAACGTTGGAGTTGACCGAATTCGTCAAATGGCATGAATAATCAAAGTGATCAGAGTTTTAAAACCAACCAGACAAATCAAAATAGTCTGAATGTCCAATAATTCAGATTGTTCATCATGTTTAAAGTGAATATAACGTTGGAATTGACCGAATTCGTCAAATGGCATGAATAATCAAAGTGATCAGAGTGATAAAACCAGCCAGACAAATGAAAATAGCCTGCATGTCCAGTAATTCAGAATGTTCATCATGTTAAAAGTCAATATAACGTTGGAATTGACCGAATTCGTCAAATAACAAGAGTAATCAATATGATCAGAGTTATAAAACCAACCATACAAATGAAAATAGCCTGCATGTCCAGTAATTCAGATTGTTCATCATGTTTAAAGTGAATACAACGTTGGAATTGACCGAATTCGCAAATAACAAGAGTAATCAATATGATCAGAGTTATAAAACCAACCGGACAAATGAAAATAGCCTGCATGTCCAGTAATTCAGAATGTTCATCATGTTAAAAGTCAATATAACGTTGGAGTTGACCGAATTCGTCAAATGTCATGAATAATCAAAGTGATCAGAGTGATAAAACCAGCCAGACAAATGCAAATAGCCTGCATGTCCAGTAATTCAGAATGTTCATTATGTTAAAACTCAATACAACGTTGGAATTGACCGAATTCGTCAAATAACAAGAGTAATCAAAGTGATTAGAGTGATAAAACCAGCCAGACAAATGAAAATAGCCTGCATGTCCAGTAATTCAGAATGTTCATCATGTTAAAAGTCAATATAACGTTGGAATTGACCGAATTCGTCAAATAACAAGAGTAATCAATATGATCAGAGTTATAAAACCAACCATACAAATGAAAATATCCTGCATGTCCAGTAATTCAGAATGTTCATCATGTTAAAAGTCAATACAACGTTGGAATTGACCGAATTCGTCAAATGGCATGAATAATCAAAGTAATCAGAGTGATAAAACCAGCCAGACAAATGAAAATAGCCTGCATGTCCAGTAATTCAGAATGTCCATCATGTTAAAAGTCAATATAACGTTGGAATTGACCGAATTCGTCAAATGACAAGAATAATCAAAGTGATCAGAGTGGTAAAACCAACCAGACAAATCAAAATAGTCTGAATGTCCAATAATTCAGATTGTTCATCATGTTTCAAGTGAATATAACGTTGGAATTGACCGAATTCGTCAAATGTCATGAATAATCAAAGTGATCAGAGTGATAAAACCAGCCAGACAAATGAAAATAGCCTGCATGTCCAGTAATTCAGAATGTTCATCATGTTAAAAGTCAATATAACGTTGGAGTTGACCGAATTCTTCAAATGTCATGAATAATCAAAGTGATCAGAGTGATAAAACCAGCCAGACAAATGAAAATAGCCTGCATGTCCAGTAATTCAGATTGTTCATCATGTTTAAAGTGAATATAACGTTGGAATTGACCGAATTCGTCAAATCGCATGAATAATCATACTGATCAGAGTGATAAAACCAACCAGACAAATGAAAATAGCCTGCATGTCCAGTAATTCAGAATGTCCATCATGTTAAAAGTCAATATAACGTTGGAATTGACTGAATTCGTCAAATGACAAGAATAATCAAAGTGATGAGAGTGGTAAAACCAACCAGACAAATCAAAATAGTCTGAATGTCCAATAATTCAGATTGTTCATCATGTTTAAAGTGAATATAACGTTGGAATTGACCGAATTCGTCAAATGTCATGAATAATCAAAGTGATCAGAGTGATAAAACCAGCCAGACAAATGAAAATAGCCTGCATGTCCAGTAATTCAGAATGTCCATCATGTTAGAAGTCAATATAACGTTGGAATTGACCGAATTCGTCAAATGACAAGAATAATCAAAGTGATCAGAGTGGTAAAACCAACCAGACAAATCAAAATAGTCTGAATGTCCAATAATTCAGATTGTTCATCATGTTTAAAGTGAATATAACGTTGGAATTGACCGAATTCGTCAAATGTCATGAATAATCAAAGTGATCAGAGTGATAAAACCAGCCAGACAAATGAAAATAGCCTGCATGTCCAGTAATTCAGAATGTCCATCATGTTAAAAGTCAATATAACGTTGGAGTTGATCGAATTCGTCAAATGGCATAATTAATCAAAGTGATCAGAGTGATAAAACCAACCAGACAAATCAAAATAGTCTGAATGTCCAATAATTCAGATTGTTCATCACGTAAAAAATCATTACGACGTTGGAATTGACCGAATTCGTCAAATAACAAGAGTAATCAAAGTGATCAGAGTGATAAAACCAACCAGACAAATCAAAATAGTCTGAATGTCCAATAATTCAGATTGTTCATCATGTTTAAAGTGAATATAACGTTGGAATTGACCGAATTCGTCAAATAACAAGAGTAATCAATATGATCAGAGTTATAAAACCAACCATACAAATGAAAATAGCCTACATGTCCAGTAATTCAGATTGTTCATCATGTTTAAAGTGAATATAACGTTGGAATTGACCGAATACGTCAAATGGCATGAATAATCAAAGTGATCAGAGTGATAAAACCAACCAGACAAATCAAAATAGTCTGAATGTCCAATAATTCAGATTGTTCATCATGTTTAAAGTGAATATAACGTTGGAATTGACCGAATTCGTCAAATCGCATGAATAATCATACTGATCAGAGTGATAAAACCAACCAGACAAATGAAAATAGCCTGCATGTCCAGTAATTCAGAATGTCCATCATGTTAAAAGTCAATATAACGTTGGAATTGACCGAATTCGTCAAATGACAAGAATAATCAAAGTGATCAGAGTGGTAAAACCAACCAGACAAATCAAAATAGTCTGAATGTCCAATAATTCAGATTGTTCATCATGTTTAAAGTGAATATAACGTTGGAATTGACCGAATTCGTCAACTGTCATGAATAATCAAAGTGATCAGAGTGATAAAACAAGCCAGACAAATGAAAATAGCCTGCATGTCCAGTAATTCAGAATGTTCATCATGTTAAAAGTCAATATAACGTTGGAGTTGACCGAATTCGTCAAATGTCATGAATAATCAAAGTGATCAGAGTGATAAAACCAGCCAGACAAATGAAAATAGCCTGCATGTCCAATAATTCAGAATGTCCATCATGTTAAAAGTCAATATAACGTTGGAGTTGATCGAATTCGTCAAATGGCATGAATAATCAAAGTGATCAGAGTGATAAAACCAACCAGACAAATCAAAATAGTCTGAATGTCCAATAATTCAGATTGTTCATCACGTAAAAAATCATTACGACGTTGGAATTGACCGAATTCGTCAAATAACAAGAGTAATCAAAGTGATCAGAGTGATAAAACCAACCATACAAATCAAAATAGTCTGAATGTCCAATAATTCAGATTGTTGATCATGTTTAAAGTGAATATAACGTTGGAATTGACCGAATTCGTCAAATAACAAGAGTAATCAATATGATCAGAGTTATAAAACCAACCATACAAATGAAAATAGCCTGCATGTCCAGTAATTCAGATTGTTCATCATGTTTAAAGTGAATATAACGTTGGAATTGACCGAATACGTCAAATGGCATGAATAATCAAAGTGATCAGAGTGATAAAACCAACCAGACAAATCAAAATAGTCTGAATGTCCAATAATTCAGATTGTTCATCATGTTTAAAGTGAATATAACGTTGGAATTGACCGAATTCGTCAAATCGCATGAATAATCATACTGATCAGAGTGATAAAACCAACCAGACAAATCAAAATAGCGTGCATGTCCAGTAATTCAGAATGTTCATCATGTTAAAAGTCAATATAACGTTGGAGTTGACCGAATTCGTCAAATGGCATGAATAATCAAAGTGATCAGAGTTTTAAAACCAACCAGACAAATCAAAATAGTCTGAATGTCCAATAATTCAGATTGTTCATCATGTTTAAAGTGAATATAACGTTGGAATTGACCGAATTCGTCAAATGACATGAATAATCAAAGTGATCAGAGTGATAAAACCAGCCAGACAAATGAAAATAGCCTGCATGTCCAGTAATTCAGAATGTTGATCACGTTAAAACTCAATACAACGTTGGAATTGACCGAATTCGTCAAATAACAACAGTAATCAAAGTGATCAGAGTGATAAAACCAACCAGACAAATCAAAATAGTCTGAATGTCCAATAATTCAGATTGTTCATCATGTTTAAAGTGAATATAACGTTGGAATTGACCGAATTCGTCAAATGTCATGAATAATCAAAGTGATCAGAGTGATAAAACCAGCCAGACAAATGAAAATAGCCTGCATGTCCAGTAATTCAGAATGTCCATCATGTTAGAAGTCAATATAACGTTGGAATTGACCGAATTCGTCAAATGACAAGAATAATCAAAGTGATCAGAGTGGTAAAACCAACCAGACAAATCAAAATAGTCTGAATGTCCAATAATTCAGATTGTTCATCATGTTTAAAGTGAATATAACGTTGGAATTGACCGAATTCGTCAAATGTCATGAATAATCAAAGTGATCAGAGTGATAAAACCAGCCAGACAAATGAAAATAGCCTGCATGTCCAGTAATTCAGAATGTCCATCATGTTAAAAGTCAATATAACGTTGGAGTTGATCGAATTCGTCAAATGGCATAATTAATCAAAGTGATCAGAGTGATAAAACCAACCAGAGAAATCAAAATAGTCTGAATGTCCAATAATTCAGATTGTTCATCACGTAAAAAATCATTACGACGTTGGAATTGACCGAATTCGTCAAATAACAAGAGTAATCAAAGTGATCAGAGTGATAAAACCAACCAGACAAATCAAAATAGTCTGAATGTCCAATAATTCAGATTGTTCATCATGTTTAAAGTGAATATAACGTTGGAATTGACCGAATTCGTCAAATAACAAGAGTAATCAATATGATCAGAGTTATAAAACCAACCATACAAATGAAAATAGCCTACATGTCCAGTAATTCAGATTGTTCATCATGTTTAAAGTGAATATAACGTTGGAATTGACCGAATACGTCAAATGGCATGAATAATCAAAGTGATCAGAGTGATAAAACCAACCAGACAAATCAAAATAGTCTGAATGTCCAATAATTCAGATTGTTCATCATGTTTAAAGTGAATATAACGTTGGAATTGACCGAATTCGTCAAATCGCATGAATAATCATACTGATCAGAGTGATAAAACCAACCAGACAAATGAAAATAGCCTGCATGTCCAGTAATTCAGAATGTCCATCATGTTAAAAGTCAATATAACGTTGGAATTGACCGAATTCGTCAAATGACAAGAATAATCAAAGTGATCAGAGTGGTAAAACCAACCAGACAAATCAAAATAGTCTGAATGTCCAATAATTCAGATTGTTCATCATGTTTAAAGTGAATATAACGTTGGAATTGACCGAATTCGTCAACTGTCATGAATAATCAAAGTGATCAGAGTGATAAAACAAGCCAGACAAATGAAAATAGCCTGCATGTCCAGTAATTCAGAATGTTCATCATGTTAAAAGTCAATATAACGTTGGAGTTGACCGAATTCGTCAAATGTCATGAATAATCAAAGTGATCAGAGTGATAAAACCAGCCAGACAAATGAAAATAGCCTGCATGTCCAATAATTCAGAATGTCCATCATGTTAAAAGTCAATATAACGTTGGAGTTGATCGAATTCGTCAAATGGCATGAATAATCAAAGTGATCAGAGTGATAAAACCAACCAGACAAATCAAAATAGTCTGAATGTCCAATAATTCAGATTGTTCATCACGTAAAAAATCATTACGACGTTGGAATTGACCGAATTCGTCAAATAACAAGAGTAATCAAAGTGATCAGAGTGATAAAACCAACCATACAAATCAAAATAGTCTGAATGTCCAATAATTCAGATTGTTGATCATGTTTAAAGTGAATATAACGTTGGAATTGACCGAATTCGTCAAATAACAAGAGTAATCAATATGATCAGAGTTATAAAACCAACCATACAAATGAAAATAGCCTGCATGTCCAGTAATTCAGATTGTTCATCATGTTTAAAGTGAATATAACGTTGGAATTGACCGAATACGTCAAATGGCATGAATAATCAAAGTGATCAGAGTGATAAAACCAACCAGACAAATCAAAATAGTCTGAATGTCCAATAATTCAGATTGTTCATCATGTTTAAAGTGAATATAACGTTGGAATTGACCGAATTCGTCAAATCGCATGAATAATCATACTGATCAGAGTGATAAAACCAACCAGACAAATCAAAATAGCGTGCATGTCCAGTAATTCAGAATGTTCATCATGTTAAAAGTCAATATAACGTTGGAGTTGACCGAATTCGTCAAATGGCATGAATAATCAAAGTGATCAGAGTTTTAAAACCAACCAGACAAATCAAAATAGTCTGAATGTCCAATAATTCAGATTGTTCATCATGTTTAAAGTGAATATAACGTTGGAATTGACCGAATTCGTCAAATGACATGAATAATCAAAGTGATCAGAGTGATAAAACCAGCCAGACAAATGAAAATAGCCTGCATTTCCAGTAATTCAGAATGTTGATCACGTTAAAACTCAATACAACGTTGGAATTGACCGAATTCGTCAAATAACAACAGTAATCAAAGTGATCAGAGTGATAAAACCAACCAGACAAATCAAAATAGTCTGAATGTCCAATAATTCAGATTGTTCATCATGTTTAAAGTGAATATAACGTTGGAATTGACCGAAAACGTCAAATGGCATGAATAATCAAAGTGATCAGAGTGATAAAACCAGCCAGACAAATGAAAATAGTCTGAATGTCCAGTAATTCAGAATGTTCATCCTGTTAAAACTCAATACAACTTTGGAATTGACCGAAAACATCAAATGGCATGATAAAACCAGCCAGACAAATCAAAATAGTCTGAATGTCCAATAATTCAGATTGTTCATCATGTTTAAAGTGAATATAACGTTGGAATTGACCGAATTCGTCAAATGACATGAATAATCAAAGTGATCAGAGTGATAAAACCAGCCAGACAAATGAAAATAGCCTGCATGTCCAGTAATTCAGAATGTTGATCACGTTAAAACTCAATACAACGTTGGAATTGACCGAATTCGTCAAATAACAACAGTAATCAAAGTGATCAGAGTGATAAAACCAACCAGACAAATCAAAATAGTCTGAATGTCCAATAATTCAGATTGTTCATCATGTTTAAAGTGAATATAACGTTGGAATTGACCGAAAACGTCAAATGGCATGAATAATCAAAGTGATCAGAGTGATAAAACCAGCCAGACAAATGAAAATAGTCTGAATGTCCAGTAATTCAGAATGTTCATCCTGTTAAAACTCAATACAACTTTGGAATTGACCGAAAACATCAAATGGCATGAATAATCATACTGATCCAACCAGACAAATCAAAATAGCCTGAATGTCCAATAATTCAGATTGTTCAGCATGTTCAAAGTGAATATAACGTTGGAATTGACCGAATTCGTCAAATAACAAGAGTAATCAATATGATCAGAGTTATAAAACCAACCATACAAATGAAAATAGCCTGCATGTCCAGTAATTCAGATTGTTCATCATGTTTAAAGTGAATACAACGTTGGAATTGACCGAATTCGCAAATAACAAGAGTAATCAATATGATCAGAGTTATAAAACCAACCGGACAAATGAAAATAGCCTGCATGCCCAGTAATTCAGAATGTTCATCATGTTAAAAGTCAATATAACGTTGGAGTTGACCGAATTCGTCAAATGTCATGAATAATCAAAGTGATCAGAGTGATAAAACCAGCCAGACAAATGAAAATAGCCTGCATGTCCAGTAATTCAGAATGTTCATTATGTTAAAACTCAATACAACGTTGGAATTGACCGAATTCGTCAAATAACAAGAGTAATCAAAGTGATTAGAGTGATAAAACCAGCCAGACAAATGAAAATAGCCTGCATGTCCAGTAATTCAGAATGTTCATCATGTTAAAAGTCAATATAACGTTGGAATTGACCGAATTCGTCAAATAACAAGAGTAATCAATATGATCAGAGTTATAAAACCAACCATACAAATGAAAATATCCTGCATGTCCAGTAATTCAGAATGTTCATCATGTTAAAAGTCAATACAACGTTGGAATTGACCGAATTCGTCAAATGGCATGAATAATCAAAGTAATCAGAGTGATAAAACCAGCCAGACAAATGAAAACAGCCTGCATGTCCAGTAATTCAGAATGTCCATCATGTTAAAAGTCAATATAACGTTGGAATTGACCGAATTCGTCAAATGACAAGAATAATCAAAGTGATCAGAGTGGTAAAACCAACCAGACAAATCAAAATAGTCTGAATGTCCAATAATTCAGATTGTTCATCATGTTTAAAGTGAATATAACGTTGGAATTGACCGAATTCGTCAAATGTCATGAATAATCAAAGTGATCAGAGTGATAAAACCAGCCAGACAATTGAAAATAGCCTGCACGTCCAGTAATTCAGAATGTTCATCATGTTAAAAGTCAATATAACGTTGGAGTTGACCGAATTCGTCAAATGGCATGAATAATCAAAGTGATCAGAGTTTTAAAACCAACCAGACAAATCAAAATAGTCTGAATGTCCAATAATTCAGATTGTTCATCATGTTTAAAGTGAATATAACGTTGGAATTGACCGAATTCGTCAAATGTCATGAATAATCAAAGTGATCAGAGTGATAAAACCAGCCAGACAATTGAAAATAGCCTGCACGTCCAGTAATTCAGAATGTTCATCATGTTAAAAGTCAATATAACGTTGGAGTTGACCGAATTCGTCAAATGGCATGAATAATCAAAGTGATCAGAGTTTTAAAACCAACCAGACAAATCAAAATAGTCTGAATGTCCAATAATTCAGATTGTTCATCATGTTTAAAGTGAATATAACGTTGGAATTGACCGAATTCGTCAAATGACATGAATAATCAAAGTGATCAGAGTGATAAAACCAGCCAGACAAATGAAAATAGCCTGCATGTCCAGTAATTCAGAATGTTGATCACGTTAAAACTCAATACAACGTTGGAATTGACCGAATTCGTCAAATAACAACAGTAATCAAAGTGATCAGAGTGATAAAACCAACCAGACAAATCAAAATAGTCTGAATGTCCAATAATTCAGATTGTTCATCATGTTTAAAGTGAATATAACGTTGGAATTGACCGAAAACGTCAAATGGCATGAATAATCAAAGTGATCAGAGTGATAAAACCAGCCAGACAAATGAAAATAGTCTGAATGTCCAGTAATTCAGAATGTTCATCCTGTTAAAACTCAATACAACTTTGGAATTGACCGAAAACATCAAATGGCATGAATAATCATACTGATCCAACCAGACAAATCAAAATAGCCTGAATGTCCAATAATTCAGATTGTTCAGCATGTTCAAAGTGAATATAACGTTGGAATTGACCGAATTCGTCAAATAACAAGAGTAATCAATATGATCAGAGTTATAAAACCAACCATACAAATGAAAATAGCCTGCATGTCCAGTAATTCAGATTGTTCATCATGTTTAAAGTGAATACAACGTTGGAATTGACCGAATTCGCAAATAACAAGAGTAATCAATATGATCAGAGTTATAAAACCAACCGGACAAATGAAAATAGCCTGCATGCCCAGTAATTCAGAATGTTCATCATGTTAAAAGTCAATATAACGTTGGAGTTGACCGAATTCGTCAAATGTCATGAATAATCAAAGTGATCAGAGTGATAAAACCAGCCAGACAAACGAAAATAGCCTGCATGTCCAGTAATTCAGAATGTTCATTATGTTAAAACTCAATACAACGTTGGAATTGACCGAATTCGTCAAATAACAAGAGTAATCAAAGTGATTAGAGTGATAAAACCAGCCAGACAAATGAAAATAGCCTGCATGTCCAGTAATTCAGAATGTTCATCATGTTAAAAGTCAATATAACGTTGGAATTGACCGAATTCGTCAAATAACAAGAGTAATCAATATGATCAGAGTTATAAAACCAACCATACAAATGAAAATATCCTGCATGTCCAGTAATTCAGAATGTTCATCATGTTAAAAGTCAATACAACGTTGGAATTGACCGAATTCGTCAAATGGCATGAATAATCAAAGTGATCAGAGTGGTAAAACCAACCAGACAAATCAAAATAGTCTGAATGTCCAATAATTCAGATTGTTCATCATGTTTAAAGTGAATATAACTTTGGAATTGACCGAATTCGTCAAATGTCATGAATAATCAAAGTGATCAGAGTGATAAAACCAGCCAGACAATTGAAAATAGCCTGCACGTCCAGTAATTCAGAATGTCCATCATGTTAAAAGTCAATATAACGTTGGAATTGACCGAATTCGTCAAATGACAAGAATAATCAAAGTGATCAGAGTGGTAAAACCAACCAGACAAATCAAAATAGTCTGAATGTCCAATAATTCAGATTGTTCATCATGTTTAAAGTGAATATAACTTTGGAATTGACCGAATTCGTCAAATGTCATGAATAATCAAAGTGATCAGAGTGATAAAACCAGCCAGACAATTGAAAATAGCCTGCACGTCCAGTAATTCAGATTGTTCATCATGTTTAAAGTGAATATAACTTTGGAATTGACCGAATTCGTCAAATGTCATGAATAATCAAAGTGATCAGAGTGATAAAACCAGCCAGACAATTGAAAATAGCCTGCACGTCCAGTAATTCAGAATGTCCATCATGTTAAAAGTCAATATAACGTTGGAATTGACCGAATTCGTCAAATGGCATGAATAATCAAAGTGATCAGAGTGGTAAAACCAACCAGACAAATCAAAATAGTCTGAATGTCCAATAATTCAGATTGTTCATCATGTTTAAAGTGAATATAACTTTGGAATTGACCGAATTCGTCAAATGTCATGAATAATCAAAGTGATCAGAGTGATAAAACCAGCCAGACAATTGAAAATAGCCTGCACGTCCAGTAATTCAGATTGTTCATCATGTTTAAAGTGAATATAACTTTGGAATTGACCGAATTCGTCAAATGTCATGAATAATCAAAGTGATCAGAGTGATAAAACCAGCCAGACAATTGAAAATAGCCTGCACGTCCAGTAATTCAGAATGTCCATCATGTTAAAAGTCAATATAACGTTGGAATTGACCGAATTCGTCAAATGGCATGAATAATCAAAGTGATCAGAGTGATAAAACCAGCCAGACAATTGAAAATAGCCTGCACGTCCAGTAATTCAGATTGTTCATCATGTTTAAAGTGAATATAACTTTGGAATTGACCGAATTCGTCAAATGTCATGAATAATCAAAGTGATCAGAGTGATAAAACCAGCCAGACAATTGAAAATAGCCTGCACGTCCAGTAATTCAGAATGTTCATCATGTTAAAAGTCAATATAACGTTGGAGTTGACCGAATTCGTCAAATGGCATGAATAATCAAAGTGATCAGAGTTTTAAAACCAACCAGACAAATCAAAATAGTCTGAATGTCCAATAATTCAGATTGTTCATCATGTTTAAAGTGAATATAACGTTGGAATTGACCGAATTCGTCAAATGACATGAATAATCAAAGTGATCAGAGTGATAAAACCAGCCAGACAAATGAAAATAGCCTGCATGTCCAGTAATTCAGAATGTTGATCACGTTAAAACTCAATACAACGTTGGAATTGACCGAATTCGTCAAATAACAACAGTAATCAAAGTGATCAGAGTGATAAAACCAACCAGACAAATCAAAATAGTCTGAATGTCCAATAATTCAGATTGTTCATCATGTTTAAAGTGAATATAACGTTGGAATTGACCGAAAACGTCAAATGGCATGAATAATCAAAGTGATCAGAGTGATAAAACCAGCCAGACAAATGAAAATAGTCTGAATGTCCAGTAATTCAGAATGTTCATCCTGTTAAAACTCAATACAACTTTGGAATTGACCGAAAACATCAAATGGCATGAATAATCATACTGATCCAACCAGACAAATCAAAATAGCCTGAATGTCCAATAATTCAGATTGTTCAGCATGTTCAAAGTGAATATAACGTTGGAATTGACCGAATTCGTCAAATAACAAGAGTAATCAATATGATCAGAGTTATAAAACCAACCATACAAATGAAAATAGCCTGCATGTCCAGTAATTCAGATTGTTCATCATGTTTAAAGTGAATACAACGTTGGAATTGACCGAATTCGCAAATAACAAGAGTAATCAATATGATCAGAGTTATAAAACCAACCGGACAAATGAAAATAGCCTGCATGCCCAGTAATTCAGAATGTTCATCATGTTAAAAGTCAATATAACGTTGGAGTTGACCGAATTCGTCAAATGTCATGAATAATCAAAGTGATCAGAGTGATAAAACCAGCCAGACAAACGAAAATAGCCTGCATGTCCAGTAATTCAGAATGTTCATTATGTTAAAACTCAATACAACGTTGGAATTGACCGAATTCGTCAAATAACAAGAGTAATCAAAGTGATTAGAGTGATAAAACCAGCCAGACAAATGAAAATAGCCTGCATGTCCAGTAATTCAGAATGTTCATCATGTTAAAAGTCAATATAACGTTGGAATTGACCGAATTCGTCAAATAACAAGAGTAATCAATATGATCAGAGTTATAAAACCAACCATACAAATGAAAATATCCTGCATGTCCAGTAATTCAGAATGTTCATCATGTTAAAAGTCAATACAACGTTGGAATTGACCGAATTCGTCAAATGGCATGAATAATCAAAGTGATCAGAGTGGTAAAACCAACCAGACAAATCAAAATAGTCTGAATGTCCAATAATTCAGATTGTTCATCATGTTTAAAGTGAATATAACTTTGGAATTGACCGAATTCGTCAAATGTCATGAATAATCAAAGTGATCAGAGTGATAAAACCAGCCAGACAATTGAAAATAGCCTGCACGTCCAGTAATTCAGAATGTCCATCATGTTAAAAGTCAATATAACGTTGGAATTGACCGAATTCGTCAAATGACAAGAATAATCAAAGTGATCAGAGTGGTAAAACCAACCAGACAAATCAAAATAGTCTGAATGTCCAATAATTCAGATTGTTCATCATGTTTAAAGTGAATATAACTTTGGAATTGACCGAATTCGTCAAATGTCATGAATAATCAAAGTGATCAGAGTGATAAAACCAGCCAGACAATTGAAAATAGCCTGCACGTCCAGTAATTCAGATTGTTCATCATGTTTAAAGTGAATATAACTTTGGAATTGACCGAATTCGTCAAATGTCATGAATAATCAAAGTGATCAGAGTGATAAAACCAGCCAGACAATTGAAAATAGCCTGCACGTCCAGTAATTCAGAATGTCCATCATGTTAAAAGTCAATATAACGTTGGAATTGACCGAATTCGTCAAATGGCATGAATAATCAAAGTGATCAGAGTGGTAAAACCAACCAGACAAATCA
The DNA here is from genome assembly GCA_958296145.1 of Hydrotaea cyrtoneurina. Classification (NCBI taxonomy): domain Eukaryota; kingdom Metazoa; phylum Arthropoda; class Insecta; order Diptera; family Muscidae; genus Hydrotaea; species Hydrotaea cyrtoneurina. The sequence continues at coordinate 59,087,081 of OY282514.1, forward strand.
AAATAGTCTGAATGTCCAATAATTCAGATTGTTCATCATGTTTAAAGTGAATATAACTTTGGAATTGACCGAATTCGTCAAATGTCATGAATAATCAAAGTAATCAGAGTGATAAAACCAGCCAGACAAATGAAAACAGCCTGCATGTCCAGTAATTCAGAATGTCCATCATGTTAAAAGTCAATATAACGTTGGAATTGACCGAATTCGTCAAATGACAAGAATAATCAAAGTGATCAGAGTGGTAAAACCAACCAGACAAATCAAAATAGTCTGAATGTCCAATAATTCAGATTGTTCATCATGTTTAAAGTGAATATAACTTTGGAATTGACCGAATTCGTCAAATGTCATGAATAATCAAAGTGATCAGAGTGATAAAACCAGCCAGACAATTGAAAATAGCCTGCACGTCCAGTAATTCAGAATGTTCATCATGTTAAAAGTCAATATAACGTTGGAGTTGACCGAATTCGTCAAATGTCATGAATAATCAAAGTGATCAGAGTGATAAAACCAGCCAGACAAATGAAAATAGCCTGCATGTCCAATAATTCAGAATGTCCATCATGTTTAAAGTCAATATAACGTTGGAGTTGATCGAATTCGTCAAATGGCATAATTAATCAAAGTGATCAGAGTGATAAAACCAACCAGACAAATCAAAATAGTCTGAATGTCCAATAATTCAGATTGTTCATATCGTAAAAAATCATTACGACGTTGGAATTGACCGAATTCGTCAAATAACAAGAGTAATCAAAGTGATCAGAGTGATAAAACCAACCAGACAAATCAAAATAGTCTGAATGTCCAATAATTCAGATTGTTCATCATGTTTAAAGTGAATATAACGTTGGAATTGACCGAATTCGTCAAATAACAAGAGTAATCAATATGATCAGAGTTATAAAACCAACCATACAAATGAAAATAGCCTGCATGTCCAGTAATTCAGATTGTTCATCATGTTTAAAGTGAATATAACGTTGGAATTGACCGAATACGTCAAATGGCATGAATAATCAAAGTGATCAGAGTGATAAAACCAACCAGACAAATCAAAATAGTCTGAATGTCCAATAATTCAGATTGTTCATCATGTTTAAAGTGAATATAACGTTGGAATTGACCGAATTCGTCAAATCGCATGAATAATCATACTGATCAGAGTGATAAAACCAACCAGACAAATGAAAATAGCCTGCATGTCCAGTAATTCAGAATGCCCATCATGTTAAAAGTCAATATAACGTTGGAATTGACCGAATTCGTCAAATGACAAGAATAATCAAAGTGATCAGAGTGGTAAAACCAACCAGACAAATCAAAATAGTCTGAATGTCCAATAATTCAGATTGTTCATCATGTTTAAAGTGAATATAACGTTGGAATTGACCGAATTCGTCAAATGTCATGAATAATCAAAGTGATCAGAGTGATAACCAGCCAGACAAATGAAAATAGCCTGCATGTCCAATAATTCAGAATGTCCATCATGTTAAAAGTCAATATAACGTTGGAGTTGATCGAATTCGTCAAATGGCATGAATAATCAAAGTGATCAGAGTTATAAAACCAACCAGACAAATCAAAATAGTCTGAATGTCCAATAATTCAGATTGTTCATCACGTAAAAAATCATTACGACGTTGGAATTGACCGAATTCGTCAAATAACAAGAGTAATCAAAGTGATCAGAGTGATAAAACCAACCAGACAAATCAAAATAGTCTGAATGTCCAATAATTCAGATTGTTCATCATGTTTAAAGTGAATATAACATTGGAATTGACCGAATTCGTCAAATAACAAGAGTAATCAATATGATCAGAGTTATAAAACCAACCATACAAATGAAAATAGCCTGCATGTCCAGTAATTCAGATTGTTCATCATGTTTAAAGTGAATATAACGTTGGAATTGACCGAATACGTCAAATGGCATGAATAATCAAAGTGATCAGAGTGATAAAACCAACCAGACAAATCAAAATAGTCTGAATGTCCAATAATTCAGATTGTTCATCATGTTTAAAGTGAATATAACGTTGGAATTGACCGAATTCGTCAAATCGCATGAATAATCATACTGATCAGAGTGATAAAACCAACCAGACAAATCAAAATAGCGTGCATGTCCAGTAATTCAGAATGTTCATCATGTTAAAAGTCAATATAACGTTGGAGTTGACCGAATTCGTCAAATGGCATGAATAATCAAAGTGATCAGAGTTTTAAAACCAACCAGACAAATCAAAATAGTCTGAATGTCCAATAATTCAGATTGTTCATCATGTTTAAAGTGAATATAACATTGGAATTGACCGAATTCGTCAAATAACAAGAGTAATCAATATGATCAGAGTTATAAAACCAACCATACAAATGAAAATAGCCTGCATGTCCAGTAATTCAGATTGTTCATCATGTTTAAAGTGAATATAACGTTGGAATTGACCGAATACGTCAAATGGCATGAATAATCAAAGTGATCAGAGTGATAAAACCAACCAGACAAATCAAAATAGTCTGAATGTCCAATAATTCAGATTGTTCATCATCTTTAAAGTGAATATAACGTTGGAATTGACCGAATTCGTCAAATAACAAGAGTAATCAAAGTGATCAGAGTGATAAAACCAACCAGACAAATCAAAATAGTCTGAATGTCCAATAATTCAGATTGTTCATCATGTTTAAAGTGAATATAACGTTGGAATTGACCGAATTCGTCAAATGACATGAATAATCAAAGTGATCAGAGTGATAAAACCAGCCAGACAAATGAAAATAGCCTGCATGTCCAGTAATTCAGAATGTTGATCGCGTTAAAACTCAATACAACGTTGGAATTGACCGAATTCGTCAAATAACAACAGTAATCAAAGTGATCAGAGTGATAAAACCAACCAGACAAATTAAAATAGTCTGAATGTCCCATAATTCAGATTGTTCATCATGTTTAAAGTGAATATAACGTTGGAATTGACCGAATTCGTCAAATGGCATGAATAATCAAAGTGATCAGAGTGATAAAACCAACCAGACAAATCAAAATAGTCTGAATGTCCAATAATTCAGATTGTTCATCATGTTTAAAGTGAATATAACGTTGGAATTGACCGAAAACGTCAAATGGCATGAATAATCAAAGTGATCAGAGTGATAAAACCAGCCAGACAAATGAAAATAGTCTGAATGTCCAGCAATTCAGAATGTTCATCCTGTTAAAACTCAATACAACTTTGGAATTGACCGAAAACATCAAATGGCATGAATAATCATACTGATCCAACCAGACAAATCAAAATAGCCTGAATGTCCAATAATTCAGATTGTTCAGCATGTTCAAAGTGAATATAACGTTGGAATTGACCGAATTCGTCAAATGACAAGAATAATCAAAGTGATCAGAGTGATAAAACCAGCCAGACAAATGAAAATAGCCTGCATGTCCATTAATTCAGAATTTTCATCATGTTAAAACTCAATACAACGTTGAAATTGACCGAATTCGTCAGATAACAAGAGTCATCAAAGTGAACAGTGATAAAACCAACCAGACAAATCAAAATAGCCTGAATGACCAATAATTCAGATTGTTCAGCATGTTCAAAGCGAATATATCGTTGGAATTGACCGAATTCGTCAAATGACAAGAATAATCAAAGTGATCAGAGTGATAAAACCAGCCAGACAAATGAAAATAGCCTGTAATTCAGAATTTTCATCATGTTAAAACTCAATACAACGTTGGAATTGACCGAATTCGTCAGATAACAAGAGTAATCAAAGTGATCACAGTGATAAAACCAACCAGACAAATCAAAATAGTCTGAATGTCCAATAATTCAGATTGTTCATTATGTTTAAAGTGAATATAACGTTGGAATTTACCGAATTCGTCAAATAACAAGAGTAATCAAAGTGATCAGAGTGATAAAACCAACCAGACAAATTAAAATAGTCTGAATGTCCAATAATTCAGATTGTTCATCATGTTTAAAGTGAATATAACGTTGGAATTGACCGAATTCGTCAAATAACAAGTGATCAAAGTGATCAGAGTGATAAAACCAACCAGACAAATCAAAATAGCCTGAATGTCCAATAATTCAGATTGCTCAGCATTTTCAAAGTGAATATAACGTTGGAATTGACCGAATTCGTCAAATAACAAGAATAATCAAAGTGATCAGATTGATAAAACCGAATTCGTCAAATGACAGGAATAATCAAAGTGATCATAGTAATAAAACCAATCAGACAATAGAAAATAGTCTGAATGTCCAATAATTCAGAATGTCCATCATGTTAAAAGTCAATATAACGTTGGAATTGACCGAATTCGTCAAATAACAAGAGTAATCAATATGATCAGAGTTATAAAACCAACCGGACAAATGAAAATAGCCTGAATGTCCAGTAATTCAGAATGTTCATTATGTTAAAAGTCAATATAACTTTGGAATTGACCGAATTTGTCAAATAACAAGAGTAATCAAAGTGAACAGAGTAATAAAACCAGCCAGACAAATGAAAATAGCCTGAATGTCCAGTAATTCAGAATGTTCATCATGTTAAAAGTCAATATAACGTTGGAGTTGACCGAATTCGTCAAATGGCATGAATAATCAAAGTGATCAGAGTGATAAAACCAGCCAGGCAAATGAAAATAGCCTGCATGTCCAGTAATTCAGAATGTTCATCATGTTTAAAGTAATATAACGTTGGAATTCACCGAATTCGTCAAATGGCATGAATAATCAAAGTGATAAAACCAGCCAGACAAATGAAAATAGCCTGCATGTCCAGTAATTCAGAATGTTCATCATGTTAAAAGTCAATATAACGTTGGAGTTGACCGAATTCGTCAAATGGCATGAATAATCAAAGTGATCAGAGTGATAAAACCAACCAGACAAATCAAAATAGTTTGAATGTCCAATAATTCAGATTGTTCATCATGTTTAAAGTGAATATAACGTTGGAATTGACCGAATTCGTCAAATGGCATGAATAATCAAAGTGATCAGAGTGATAAAACCAGCCAGACAATTGAAAATAGCCTGCATGTCCAGTAATTCAGAATGTCCATCATGTTAAAACTCAATACAACGTTGGAATTGACCGAATTCGCAAATAACAAGAGTAATCAATATGATCAGAGTTATAAAACCAACCGGACAAATGAAAACAGCCTGCATGTCCAGTAATTCAGAATGTTCATCATGTTAAAAGTCAATATAACGTTGGAATTGACCGAATTCGTCAAATAACAAGAGTAATCAATATGATCAGAGTTATAAAACCAACCGGACAAATGAAAATAGCCTGCATGTCCAGTAATTCAGAATGTTCATCATGTTAAAAGTCAATACAACGTTGGAATTGACCGAATTCGTCAAATGGCATGAATAATCAGAGTGATAAAACCAGCCAGACAAATGAAAATAGCCTGCATGTCCAGTAATTCAGAATGTCCATCATGTTAAAAGTCAATATAACGTTGGAATTGACCGAATTCGTCAAATAACAAGAGTAATCAATATGATCAGAGTTATAAAACCAACCGGACAAATGAAAATAGCCTGCATGTCCAGTAATTCAGAATGTCCATCATGTTAAAAGTCAATATAACATTGGAATTGACCGAATTCGTCAAATAACAATAGTAATCAATATGATCAGAGTTATAAAACCAACCGGACAAATGAAAATAGCCTGCATGTCCAGTAATTCAGAATGTTCATCATGTTAAAAGTCAATATAACGTTGGAATTGACCGAATTCGTCACATGGCATGAATAATCAAAGTGATCAGAGTGATAAAACCAGCCAGACAAATGAAAATAGCCTGCATGTCCAGTAATTCAGAATGTCCATCATGTTAAAAGTCAATATAACGTTGGAATTGACCGAATTCGTCAAATAACAAGAGTAATCAATATGATCAGAGTTATAAAACCAACAGGACAAATGAAAATAGCCTGCATGTCCAGTAATTCAGAATGTCCATCATGTTAAAAGTCAATATAACATTGGAATTGACCGAATTCGTCAAATAACAATAGTAATCAATATGATCAGAGTTATAAAACCAACCGGACAAATGAAAATAGCCTGCATGTCCAGTAATTCAGAATGTTCATCATGTTAAAAGTCAATATAACGTTGGAATTGACCGAATTCGTCACATGGCATGAATAATCAAAGTGATCAGAGTGATAAAACCAACCAGACAAATCAAAATAGTTTGAATGTCCAATAATTCAGATTGTTCATCATGTTTAAAGTGAATATAACGTTGGAATTGACCGAATTCGTCAAATGGCATGAATAATCAAAGTGATCAGAGTGATAAAACCAGCCAGACAATTGAAAATAGCCTGCATGTCCAGTAATTCAGAATGTCCATCATGTTAAAACTCAATACAACGTTGGAATTGACCGAATTCGCAAATAACAAGAGTAATCAATATGATCAGAGTTATAAAACCAACCGGACAAATGAAAACAGCCTGCATGTCCAGTAATTCAGAATGTTCATCATGTTAAAAGTCAATATAACGTTGGAATTGACCTAATTCGTCAAATAACAAGAGTAATCAATATGATCAGAGTTATAAAACCAACCGGACAAATGAAAATAGCCTGCATGTCCAGTAATTCAGAATGTTCATCATGTTAAAAGTCAATACAACGTTGGAATTGACCGAATTCGTCAAATGGCATGAATAATCAGAGTGATAAAACCAGCCAGACAAATGAAAATAGCCTGCATGTCCAGTAATTCAGAATGTCCATCATGTTAAAAGTCAATATAACGTTGGAATTGACCGAATTCGTCAAATAACAAGAGTAATCAATATGATCAGAGTTATAAAACCAACCGGACAAATGAAAATAGCCTGCATGTCCAGTAATTCAGAATGTCCATCATGTTAAAAGTCAATATAACATTGGAATTGACCGAATTCGTCAAATAACAATAGTAATCAATATGATCAGAGTTATAAAACCAACCGGACAAATGAAAATAGCCTGCATGTCCAGTAATTCAGAATGTTCATCATGTTAAAAGTCAATATAACGTTGGAATTGACCGAATTCGTCACATGGCATGAATAATCAAAGTGATCAGAGTGATAAAACCAGCCAGACAAATGAAAATAGCCTGCATGTCCAGTAATTCAGAATGTCCATCATGTTAAAAGTCAATATAACGTTGGAATTGACCGAATTCGTCAAATAACAAGAGTAATCAATATGATCAGAGTTATAAAACCAACAGGACAAATGAAAATAGCCTGCATGTCCAGTAATTCAGAATGTCCATCATGTTAAAAGTCAATATAACGTTGGAATTGACCGAATTCGTCAAATAACAAGAGTAATCAATATGATCAGAGTTATAAAACCAACCGGACAAATGAAAATAGCCTGCATGTCCAGTAATTCAGAATGTCCATCATGTTAAAAGTCAATATAACGTTGGAATGGACCGAATTCGTCAAATAACAAGAGTAATCAATATGATCAGAGTTATAAAACCAACCGGACAAATGAAAATAGCCTGCATGTCCAGTAATTCAGAATGTTCATCATATTAAAAGCCAATACAACGTTGGAATTGACCGAATTCGTCAAATGACAGGAATAATCAAAGTGATCATAGTAATAAAACCAACCAGACAAATGAAAATAGTCTGAATGTCCAATAATTCAGAATGTCCATTAGGGGTAGTCTATTTTTGTAACACCTACTTTACATGGCATAACACGATGAGGAATAGTAAAAAAATTATAACTGCGTTTTTAGTTTTTCGATTTATTTCAAAAACTTCACGCAGAATTTAAATTGAAAAAATTCATATGTTATATGCGAAGAAGAAGAAGACAAATTTTGATTTAGAAGCAATAAAACTAATTTAAGTACAAGACAAATACATTTGTATAGTAAATATACGTTTTAGTTCATTATTTAATTCATTTTTATATTATTTGAGATAAACTTAAGATTTAAACTATATTCAGATTTACAAAAAGGGTAAATTTCCTGAATAACTTTGATGGCTCTTTCAGCGCAAATATTAGATCTTTTTAAATTCAGAATGGCAGAATCTTCCTTTACCCAGTGTTTTAGAAAACACTTATGCAGTTCCGAATTGCTTGACGGATTTCCAATATTTCAAAATCATTGTTATGAAAACGGTGATCCGAGAACCAAACATCATACCATGCGAGTTACGTAATTGCCCCACAGGCAACCCGAACCAATTACCATTGCGGACAACAACGATATTAATACCATAGTCCAAAAATATATGAAACACTGAACTACATTTGCAAACCCAAAAATCCACTTAAATTAAAATTCCATGTCCATTAAATGTGAACTAAACAAAACCCAAAAACCTACTTCCATTTACTTCACTAGTTATTGCCGCTTTTGTCAATTAAATAAAAACCGAAACAGATATCATATTACATAAACTCAAACGTAACCCAAATCCATATGTAGAAAATCCATAAACCAATATGTATACAAAATCTACAAAAAACACCAACAATGCCACTCACATTGTCGCTGGTTTTGTAGAACACCCAAAGCAACAAACGATGCCTCTGCATCGTCGCTGCTTATGGAAAACCAAAATGTAAGATCTACTATAAGTATCTAGAATAAGATCATTGTAATTCAGTCTTAAGACCAACATTAATTAATAAAGATAGGAAAATCTAAATTCTCTCGTCTTTGTTATTATTCATACCCTGAAGCGGAACAACGTAATTGGCGCAGTCGCGGAAATTAAATTCTGAAGAAATTTAATTAAAGAGCTTACCGATAATAGTATCCTTTTGCGGAATTCAGTAATTCAGAATGTTCATTATGTTAAAACTCAATACAACGTTGGAATTGACCGAATTCGTCAAATAACAAGAGTAATCAAAGTGATTAGAGTTATAAAACCAGCCAGACAAATGAAAATAGCCTGCATGTCCAGTAATTCAGAATGTTCATCATGTTAAAAGTCAATATAACGTTGGAATTGACCGAATTCGTCAAATAACAAGAGGAATCAATATGATCAGAGTTATAAAACAAACCATACAAATGAAAATATCCTGCATGTCCAGTAATTCAGAATGTTCATCATGTTAAAAGTCAATACAACGTTGGAATTGACCGAATTCGTCAAATGGCATGAATAATCAAAGTAATCAGAGTGGTAAAACCAGCCAGACAAATGAAAATAGCCTGCATGTCCAGTAATTCAGAATGTCCATCATGTTAAAAGTCAATATAACGTTGGAATTGACCGAATTCGTCAAATGACAAGAATAATCAAAGTGATCAGAGTGGTAAAACCAACCAGACAAATCAAAATAGTCTGAATGTCCAATAATTCAGATTGTTCATCATGTTTAAAGTGAATATAACGTTGGAATTGACCGAATTCGTCAAATGTCATGAATATTCAAAGTGATCAGAGTGATAAAACCAGCCAGACATATGAAAATAGCCTGCATGTCCAGTAATTCAGAATGTTCATCATGTTAAAAGTCAATATAACGTTGGAGTTGACCGAATTCGTCAAATGTCATGAATAATCAAAGTGATCAGAGTGATAAAACCAGCCAGACAAATGAAAATAGCCTGCATGTCCAGTAATTCAGAATGTTCATTATGTTAAAACTCAATACAACGTTGGAATTGACCGAATTCGTCAAATAACAAGAGTAATCAAAGTGATTAGAGTGATAAAACCAGCCAGACAAATGAAAATAGCCTGCATGTCCAGTAATTCAGAATGTTCATCATGTTAAAAGTCAATATAACGTTGGAATTGACCGAATTCGTCAAATAACAAGAGTAATCAATATGATCAGAGTTATAAAACCAACCATACAAATGAAAATATCCCGCATGTCCAGTAATTCAGAATGTTCATCATGTTAAAAGTCAATACAACGTTGGAATTGACCGAATTCGTCAAATGGCATGAATAATCAAAGTAATCAGAGTGATAAAACCAGCCAGACAAATGAAAATAGCCTGCATGTCCAGTAATTCAGAATGTCCATCATGTTAAAAGTCAATATAACGTTGGAATTGACCGAATTCGTCAAATGACAAGAATAATCAAAGTGATCAGAGTGTTAAAACCAACCAGACAAATCAAAATAGTCTGAATGTCCAATAATTCAGATTGTTCATCATGTTTAAAGTGAATATAACGTTGGAATTGACCGAATTCGTCAAATGTCATGAATAATCAAAGTGATCAGAGTGATAAAACCAGCCAGACAAATGAAAATAGCCTGCATGTCCAGTAATTCAGAATGTTCATCATGTTAAAAGTCAATATAACGTTGGAGTTGACCGAATTCGTCAAATGTCATGAATAATCACAGTGATCAGAGTGATAAAACCAGCCAGACAAATGAAAATAGCCTGCATGTCCAGTAATTCAGAATGTTCATCATGTTAAAAGTCAATATAACGTTGGAGTTGACCGAATTCGTCAAATGGCATGAATAATCAAAGTGATCAGAGTGATAAAACCAACCAGACAAATCAAAATAGTCTGAATGTCCAATAATTCAGATTGTTCATCACGTAAAAAATCAATACGACGTTGGAATTGACCGAATTCGTCAAATAACAAGAGTAATCAAAGTGATCAGAGTGATAAAACCAACCAGACAAATCAAAATAGTCTGAATGTCCAATAATTCAGATTGTTCATCATGTTTAAAGTGAATATAACGTTGGAATTGACCGAATTCGTCAAATAACAAGAGTAATCAATATGATCAGAGTTATAAAACCAACCATACAATTGAAAATAGCCTGCATGTCCAGAAATTGAGATTGTTCATCATGTTTAAAGTGAATATAACATTGGAATTGACCGAATACGTCAAATGGCATGAATAATCAAAGTGATCAGAGTGATAAAACCAACCAGACAAATCAAAATAGTCTGAATGTCCAATAATTCAGATTGTTCATCATGTTTAAAGTGAATATAACGTTGGAATTGACCGAATTCGTCAAATGGCATGAATAATCATACTGATCAGAGTGATAAAACCAACCAGACAAATCAAAATAGCGTGCATGTCCAGTAATTCAGAATGTTCATCATGTTAAAAGTCAATATAACGTTGGAGTTGACCGAATTCGTCAAATGGCATGAATAATCAAAGTGATCAGAGTTTTAAAACCAACCAGACAAATCAAAATAGTCTGAATGTCCAATAATTCAGATTGTTCATCATGTTTAAAGTGAATATAACGTTGGAATTGACCGAATTCGTCAAATGACATGAATAATCAAAGTGATCAGAGTGATAAAACTAGCCAGACAAATGAAAATAGCCTGCATGTCCAGTAATTCAGAATGTTGATCACGTTAAAACTCAATACAACGTTGGAATTGACCGAATTCGTCAAATAACAACAGTAATCAAAGTGATCAGAGTGATAAAACCAACCAGACAAATTAAAATAGTCTGAATGTCCAATAATTCAGATTGTTCATCATGTTTAAAGTGAATATAACGTTGGAATTGACCGAATTCGTCAAATGGCATGAATAATCAAAGTGATCAGAGTGATAAAACCAACCAGACAAATCAAAATAGTCTGAATGTCCAATAATTCAGATTGTTCATCATGTTTAAAGTGAATATAACGTTGGAATTGACCGAAAACGTCAAATGGCATGAATAATCAAATTGATCAGAGTGATAAAACCAGCCAGACAAATGAAAATAGTCTGAATGTCCAGTAATTCAGAATGTTCATCCTGTTAAAACTCAATACAACTTTGGAATTGACCGAAAACATCAAATGGCATGAATAATCATACTGATCCAACCAGATAAATCAAAATAGCCTGAATGTCCAATAATTCAGATTGTTCAGCATGTTCAAAGTGAATATAACGTTGGAATTGACCGAATTCGTCAAATGACAAGAATAATCAAAGTGATCAGAGTGATAAAACCAGCCAGACAAATGAAAATAGCCTGCATGTCCAGTAATTCAGAATTTTCATCATGTTAAAACTCCATACAACGTTGAAATTGACCGAATTCGTCAGATAACAAGAGTCATCAAAGTGATCACAGTGATAAAACCAACCAGACAAATCAAAATAGCCTGAATGACCAATAATTCAGATTGTTCAGCATGTTTAAAGCGAATATATCGTTGGAATTGACCGAATTCGTCAAATGACAAGAATAATCAAAGTGATCAGAGTGATAAAACCAGCCAGACAAATGAAAATAGCCTGTAATTCAGAATTTTCATCATGTTAAAACTCAATACAACGTTGGAATTGACCGAATTCGTCAGATAACAAGAGTAATCAAAGTGATCACAGTGATAAAACCAACCAGACAAATCAAAATAGTCTGAATGTCCAATAATTCAGATTGTTCATTATGTTTAAAGTGAATATAACGTTGGAATTTACCGAATTCGTCAAATAACAAGAGTAATCAAAGTGATCAGAGTGATAAAACCAACCAGACAAATTAAAATAGTCTGAATGTCCAATAATTCAGATTGTTCATCATGTTTAAAGTGAATATAACGTTGAAATTGACCGAATTCGTCAAATAACAAGAGTAATCAAAGTGATCAGAGTGATAAAACCAACCAGACAAATCAAAATAGCCTGAATGTCCAATAATTCAGATTGCTCAGCATTTTCAAAGTGAATATAACGTTGGAATTGACCGAATTCGTCAAATAACAAGAATAATCAAAGTGATCAGAGTGATAAAACCGAATTCGTCAAATGACAGGAATAATCAAAGTGATCATAGTAATAAAACCAATCAGACAATAGAAAATAGTCTGAATGTCCAATAATTCAGAATGTCCATCATATTAAAAGTCAATATAACGTTGGAATTGACCGAATTTGTCAAATAACAAGAGTAATCAATATGATCAGAGTTATAAAACCAACCGGACAAATGAAAATAGCCTGAATGTCCAGTAATTCAGAATGTTCATCATGTTAAAAGTCAATATAACTTTGGAATTGACCGAATTTGTCAAATAACAAGAGTAATCAAAGTGAACAGAGTGATAAAACCAGCCAGACAAATGAAAATAGCCTGCATGTCCAGTAATATAACGTTGGAATTGACCGAATTTGTCAAATAACAAGAGTAATCAATATGATCAGTGTTATAAAACCAACCATACAAATGAAAATAGCCTGCATGTCCAGTAATATAACGTTGGAATTGACCGAATTCGTCAAATAACAAGAGTAATCAATATGATCAGTGTTATAAAACCAACCATACAAATGAAAATAGCCTGCATGTCCAGTAATTCAGATTGTTCATCATGTTTAAAGTGAATATAACGTTGGAATTGACCGAATTCGTCAAATGGCATGAATAATCAAAGTGATCAGAGTGATAAAAACAACCAGACAAATCAAAATAGTCTGAATGTCCTATAATTCAGATTGTTCATCATGTTTAAAGTGAATATAACGTTGGAATTGACCGAATTCGTCAAATGGCATGAATAATCAAAGTGATCAGAGTGATAAAACCAGCCAGACAAATGAAAATAGCCTGAATGTCCAGTAATTCAGAATGTTGATCATGTTAAAAGTCAATATAACGTTGGAGTTGACCGAATTCGTCAAATGGCATGAATAATCAAAGTGATAAAACCAGCCAGACAAATGAAAATAGCCTGCACGTCCATTAATTCAGAATGTTCATCACGTTAAAACTCAATACAATGTTGGAATTGACCGAATTCGCAAATAACAAGAGAAATCAATATGATCAGAGTTATAAAACCAACCGGACAAATAAAAATAGCCTGCATGTCCAGTAATTCAGAATGTTCATCATGTTAAAAGTCACTATAACGTTGGAATTGACCGAATTCGTCAAATGGCATGAATAATCAAAGTGATCAGAGTGATAAAACCAGCCAGACAATTGAAAATAGCCTGCATGTCCAGTAATTCAGAATGTCCATCATGTTAAAAGTCAATATAACGTTGGAATTGACCGAATTCGTCAAATAACAAGTGTAATCAATATGATCAGAGTTATAAAACCAACCGGACAAATGAAAATAGCCTGCATGTCCAGTAATTCAGAATGTTCATCATGTTAAAAGTCAATACAACGTTGGAATTGACCGAATTCGTCAAATGGCATGAATAATCAGAGTTATAAAACCAGCCAGACAAATAAAAATAGCCTGCATGTCTAGTAATTCAGAATGTTCATCATATTAAAAGCCAATAAAACGTTGGAATTGACCGAATTCGTCAAATGACATGAATAATCAAAGTGATCAGAGTGATAAAACCAGCCAGACAAATGAAAATAGCCTGCATGTCCAGTAATTCAGAATGTTGATCACGTTAAAACTCAATACAACGTTGGAATTGACCGAATTCGTCAAATAACAACAGTAATCAAAGTGATCAGAGTGATAAACCCAACCAGACAAATTAAAATAGCCTGAATGTCCAATAATTCAGATTGTTCAGCATGTTCAAAGTGAATATAACGTTGGAATTGACCGAATTCGTCAAATGACAAGAATAATCAAAGTGATCAGAGTGATAAAACCAGCCAGACAAATGAAAATAGCCTGCATGTCCAGTAATTCAGAATTTTCATCATGTTAAAACTCAATACAACGTTGAAATTGACCGAATTCGTCAGATAACAAGAGTCATCAAAGTGATCACAGTGATAAAACCAACCAGACAAATCAAAATAGCCTGAATGTCCAATAATTCAGATTGTTCAACATGTTCAAAGCGAATAGATCGTTGGAATTGACCGAATTCGTCAAATGACAAGAATAATCAAAGTGATCAGAGTGATAAAACCAGCCAGACAAATGAAAATAGCCTGTAATTCAGAATTTTCATCATGTTAAAACTCAATACAACGTTGGAATAGCGTGCATGTCCAGTAATTCAGAATGTTCATCATGTTAAAAGTCAATATAACGTTGGAGTTGACCGAATTCGTCAAATGGCATGAATAATCAAAGTGATCAGAGTTTTAAAACCAACCAGACAAATCAAAATAGTCTGAATGTCCAATAATTCAGATTGTTCATCATGTTTAAAGTGAATATAACGTTGGAATTGACCGAATTCGTCAAATGACATGAATAATCAAAGTGATCAGAGTGATAAAACCAGCCAGACAAATGAAAATAGCCTGCATGTCCAGTAATTCAGAATGTTGATCACGTTAAAACTCAATACAACGTTGGAATTGACCGAATTCGTCAAATAACAACAGTAATCAAAGTGATCAGAGTGATAAAACCAACCAGACAAATTAAAATAGTCTGAATGTCCAATAATTCAGATTGTTCATCATGTTTAAAGTGAATATAACGTTGGAATTGACCGAATTCGTCAAATGGCATGAATAATCAAAGTGATCAGAGTGATAAAACCAACCAGACAAATCAAAATAGTCTGAATGTCCAATAATTCAGATTGTTCATCATGTTTAAAGTGAATATAACGTTGGAATTGACCGAAAACGTCAAATGGCATGAATAATCAAAGTGATCAGAGTGATAAAACCAGCCAGACAAATGAAAATAGTCTGAATGTCCAGTAATTCAGAATGTTCATCCTGTTAAAACTCAATACAACTTTGGAATTGACCGAAAACATCAAATGGCATGAATAATCATACTGATCCAACCAGACAAATCAAAATAGCCTGAATGTCCAATAATTCAGATTGTTCAGCATTTTCAAAGTGAATATAACGTTGGAATTGACCGAATTCGTCAAATGACAAGAATAATCAAAGTGATCAGAGTGATAAAACCAGCCAGACAAATGAAAATAGCCTGCATGTCCAGTAATTCAGAATTTTCATCATGTTAAAACTCAATACAACGTTGAAATTGACCGAATTCGTCAGATAACAAGAGTCATCAAAGTGATCACAGTGATAAAACCAACCAGACAAATCAAAATAGCCTGAATGTCCAATAATTCAGATTGTTCAGCATGTTCAAAGCGAATATATCGTTGGAATTGACCGAATTCGTCAAATGACAAGAATAATCAAAGTGATCAGAGTGATAAAACCAGCCAGACAAATGAAAATAGCCTGTAATTCAGAATTTTCATCATGTTAAAACTCAATACAACGTTGGAATTGACCGAATTCGTCAGATAACAAGAGTAATCAAAGTGATCACAGTGATAAAACCAACCAGACATATCAAAATAGTCTGAATGTCCAATAATTCAGATTGTTCATTATGTTTAAAGTGAATATAACGTTGGAATTTACCGAATTCGTCAAATAACAAGAGTAATAAAAGTGATCAGAGTGATAAAAGCAACCAGACAAATTAAAATAGTCTGAATGTCCAATAATTCAGATTGTTCATCATGTTTAAAGTGAATATAACTTTGGAATTGACCGAATTCGTCAAATAACAAGAGTAATCAAAGTGATCAGAGTGATTAAACCAACCAGACAAATCAAAATAGCCTGAATGTCCAATAATTCAGATTGCTCAGCATTTTCAAAGTGAATATAACGTTGGAATTGACCGAATTCGTCAAATAACAAGAATAATCAAAGTGATCAGAGTGATAAAACCGAATTCGTCAAATGACAGAAATAATCAAAGTGATCATAGTAATAAAACCAATCAGACAATAGAAAATAGTCTGAATGTCCAATAATTCAGAATGTCCATCATGTTAAAAGTCAATATAACGTTGGAATTGACCGAATTCGTCAAATAACAAGAGTAATCAATATGATCAGAGTTATAAAACCAACCGGACAAATGAAAATAGCCTGCATGTCCAGTAATATAACGTTGGAATTGACCGAATTCGTCAAATAACAAGAGTAATCAATATGATCAGAGTTATAAAACCAACCATACAAATGAAAATAGCCTGCATGTCCAGTAATTCAGATTGTTCATCATGTTTAAAGTGAATATAACGTTGGAATTGACCGAATTCGTCAAATGGCATGAATAATCGAAGTGATCAGAGTGATAAAAACAACCAGACAAATCAAAATAGTCTGAATGTCCTATAATTCAGATTGTTCATCATGTTTAAAGTGAATATAACGTTGGAATTGACCGAATTAGTCAAATGGCATGAATAATCAAAGTGATCAGAGTGATAAAACCAGCCAGACAAATGAAAATAGCCTGCATGTCTAGTAATTCAGAATGTTCATCATATTAAAAGCCAATACAACGTTGGAATTGACCGAATTCGTCAAATGACAGGAATAATCAAAGTGATCATAGTAATAAAACCAACCAGACAAATGAAAATAGTCTGAATGTCCAATAATTCAGAATGTCCATTAGGGGTAGTCTATTTTTGTAACACCTACTTTACATGGCATAACACGGTGAGGAATAGTAAAAAAATTATAACTGCGTTTTTAGTTTTTCGATTTATTTCAAAAACTTCACGCAGAATTTAAATTGAAAAAATTCATATGTTATATGCGAAGAAGAAGAAGACAAATTTTGATTTAGAAGCAATAAAACTAATTTAAGTACAAGACAAATAAATTTTTATAGTAAATATACGTTTTAGTTCATTATTTAATTCATTTTTATATTATTTGAGATAAACTTAAGATTTAAACTATATTCAGATTTACAAAAAGGGTAAATTTCCTGAATAACTTTGATGGCTCTTTCAGCGCAAATATTAGATCTTTTTAAATTCAGAATGGCAGAATCTTCCTTTACCCAGTGTTTTAGAAAACACTTATGCAGTTCCGAATTGCTTGACGGATTTCCAATATTTCAAAATCATTGTTATGTAAACGGTGATCCGAGAACCAAACATCATACCATGCGAGTTACGTACTTGCCCCACAGGCAACCCGAACCAATTACCATTGCGGACAACAACGATATTAATACCATAGTCCAAAAATATATGAAACACTGAACTACATTTGCAAACCCAAAAATCCACTTAAATTAAAATTCCATGTCCATTAAATGTCAACTATACAAAACCCAAAAACCTACTTCTATTTACTTCTCTAGTTATTGCCGCTTTTGTCAATTAAATAAAAACCGAAACAGATATCATATTACATAAACTCAAACGTAACCCAAATCCATATGTAAACCATCCATAAACCAATATGTAAACAAAATCTACAAAAACACCAACAATGCCACTCACATTGTCGCTGGTTTTGTAGAACACCCAAAGCAACAAACGATGCCTCTGCATCGTCGCTGCTTATGGAAAACCAAAATGTAAGATCTACTATAAGTATCTAGAATAAGATCATTGTAATTCAGTCTTAAGACCAACATTAATTAATAAAGATAGGAAAATCTAAATTCTCTCGTCTTTGTTATTATTCATACTCGTTGTTACCCTGAAGCGGAACAACGTAATTGGCGCAGTCGCGGAAATTAAATTCTGAAGAAATTTTATTAAATAGCTTACCGATAATAGTATCCTTTTGCGGAAAATAAGTAAGAAGTGCGGAAGAAATCACGGGAAATCTTTTTACGAAGTGTTAAATTCAGGAAAAAGTGAATTAAATAAAAATGCCTGACAATGAACTCAACGAGGTTATCAGGAGACAAGAGGCAGCGATTCACCAGTTGCAACAGCAACTCCACCAACAGCAGCTCCAGCAACAGCAAATGCAAGGCCAACTTCAACAGGGCTTAATGCTAACACCTAAAGAATTACTAACACAGTTCCGTCAGTTAAGAAACCTAGACAAGGACCAGGATGCAACAGCTTTTATAGCATCATTAGAGGCGGTATTGGCGCTATGTCCAATGGAGAATCGGCAACTACTGGATCTAGATATAGCCATAATTAAGAATGAAATATATCTCGAAGAAGCCCCAGAAGAGCAATAAGATAACGACAATGCATCAATAGAAGTACAAACCGTCCATTCTCAAGAAGAGGACTCAGGTTATAATGTACCTCGTTAATCGATTTAAAACACAAATAATACTAATAAAAGATAAAGGTGAAACAGTACAAACAATTTTCGAAAACAAAAGAATTTTCGTAGAGAAAAACGATCTGGACAAAGGTTATGCCCTCGATATCCTACGTAGAGAGTTAGCAAAAGGAAAGGTAGGAATATACTCTCACCTCGGTGACCACGAATACTACCAACTCTACAAAATTATAGAAAGGGAATATTCGAAAATCCCCACATAAAGTTTGTGAAATGCTCCAATATAGCTGAAGACATAGAATCAGAAGACGAACTAAAAGTACAAATTGCACTTTTTCATAAACATGAAGGTGGCCATTGCGGTATAACGGCAACATATGAGAAACTTAAGTTACTCATATATAACCCAGACCATAAAACGCTAATCTACAAAATAAAAATCAACAGAATTCAGGAGAATCCCATATTAAAAGGGGGAGGAGTTACGTACTTGCCCCACAGGCAACCCGAACCAATTACCATTGCGGACAACAACGATATTAATACCATAGTCCAAAAATATATGAAACACTGAACTACATTTGCAAACCCAAAAATCTACTTAAATTAAAATTCCATGTCCATTAAATGTCAACTAAACAAAACCCAAAAACCTACTTCCATTTACTTCACTAGTTATTGCCGCTTTTGTCAATTAAATAAAAACCGAAACAGATATCATATTGAATAAACTCAAACTTAACCCAAATCCATATGCAGACCATCCATAAACCAATATGTAAACAAAATCTACAAAAACACCAACAATGCCACTCACATTGTCGCTGGTTTTGTAGAACACCCAAAGCAACAAACGATGCCTCTGCATCGTCGTTGCTTATGGAAAACCAAAATGTATGATCTACTATAAGTATCTTGAATAAGATCATTGTAATTCAGTCTTAAGACCAACATTAATTAATAAAGATAGGAAAATCTAAATTCTCTCGTCTTTGTTATTATTCATACTCGTTGTTACCCTGAAGCGGAACAACGTAATTTGCGCTGCATATGAATTGGCAAATTGGCAAAAGTTGTATTCTGTGTTCCGGTATTAGTATGAACGTTAAAATCGCTAGAATAGCTCTAGAATTCCATCGAGCGTTGCTGAGCGCTGGTAAAACTCTAAATTTTATGTATGGGAACTTGTTGCTTACTTCATAATATTTAAAATATTGCCCTAGTTCATACAAAAATTGCATGTCATCACTCCATTTAATAGATCTTAAGGTGAACTTTTCTTCGTTTTGTTTGTAGTTTTGTTTTAGGTTTTCGTAGTTCATAATCAATGCGGTAAATATGTCATAACTGATGTTTGGCGATGTCGACTTTCCACTTAGTAACTCATTCATCACATGCTTCAAAATTAAATCTAATACATGATGTTGGCATCCAATATACTGCGGTGGGGACAAATGTTTTTCCTTAAAACAATTCTGCAGTAAACGAACAACTCCACTTTTAACCCCTGTATTAACGTTTGTTGTGTCACTAACAATCATTTTTATGGAATTCCAAAGGTTAAATTTATCCAAGACATTCCTTATTCCTTAAAAAAGTTATAGAAAGTTAATTAATGCTCTAAAAATATATTATTAAATAGAAACCTTCAAAAATTGACAAACTTTTCCCGTTTTCAAGAACCATTGCCGCTACTCTTACTTCCTTAGTTTCATTTGTTAACACCACGGCCTGCACTTCTTTCTTCCCAAATTTCTTGCCGTCGAAATGAATACACCATATGTCATCTCCTAAGGAATTCTTATAATGTTTTTCCAAGTTCAGCGCTGCTTTAATCATCGCTTTGTGAATACCTGCTTGTGTTGGTGTTGCTAGATTTATTCCTTCTTTGGACAATTCTTTGCATATTTTAGCGGCATTTTTGGTGCTTACGTGGGCTGTTGTTACCATTGTCACTGCTGCTTTTGTTGAACACTTCGCATTTCTTTTTCTTGGAAGAGGAGCTTTATATTCAGCAACAGGTGGAAAATGTGATTCCTCGACAGATTCAGCTGATGATGTTGACGTTTTGAGCGCCACTTTATTTAAACACGAGGTGCTTTGAAAATTTTTTCTTGAAAGGGCAGCTTTGGAGGGATGCACATTAACTGCTTTAGCTGTCGTGTACCCAACTTCTCCATTTGTAGTTGTTTGGAGTTCATACAACTTTTTGTCCTCAGTTCCTAGCCAGACACCATTTAAATCAGTTATATCACATAATTTGTTGAACGTCATTGTAACATTTCTGCCATCCGGGAATTTTAAAAATGTTGAATAATCATTTAAAACTTTTGTTATCTTCCGTTCTGCAGCTATACGTGTTATGCTCGGAAAGTTTAGTTTCGACCACAATACAATCATTTCGTTTGTAATAATCTGGCATCTTTTCTTTTTAAACTTCTCCGTTTTTGCTAATTCATTATACCTTCCTATAATCACGGTCTGTTTTGGAATCTTACACAATTCACTCAAGGGTTTTTCAATGTTATTGATTTCTCTTCTCTTATTCTTAGATTTTTCAAATGTTATTAAATTGTTTTCCATTTTTTTGAATTTTTTAAAACTTCAGCACCACTTTTTATACACTCCATCATAGGATGGAGTATATACTAAGTTTGTCATTCCGTTTGCAACACCTCGAAAGAGTGATCTGCGACCCTATAAAGTATATATATTATTGGTCAGTGTAACATTCTAAGACATTCTAGCGATGTCCGTCTGTCCGTCCGTCCGTCTGTTGTCTGTTGAAATCACGATAGAGCGCGAACGACTAACCCTTGTAGGAAGATGTTTTTTGCCCATAAGCAGGTTAAGTTCGAGAATGGGCCATATCGGACCAAAGGGGGAAAAGTTCTCCTTTACGGGACTAAATATATTCCGGCCATAATCACATTTTTCAAATATTTTTTTTCACTACTTCTAAGTTCTAAGTTTATATAATTTATAGATGGGGAAAAAATCCCAAAAATGGGCGTGCTCATGGGTTCCGTGGACCCTTGGGGCCCAAAAAAGGGCCCATGATAAACATGCGCATATGGGTATCGAAGTGCAACGAAATTTACTCACGAACCTAAATATGCCTTTATTTTCACGATTTTACTAAATTTTTTGATCTGGTTTCTGGGACTATCGGGTCACCAGCGGCCCAAAAAGCGTCCCTTGACAAACATGGACATATGGGTATCGAAATGCAACGAAATTTTCTCGCGAACCCAAATATGCATTTATTTTCATGATTTGGATAAAATTTGTGAACGGGTTCCGGGGACTATCGGGACACGAGCGGCCCAAAAACTCAGTTAGTTATACCCTCACCCTACGGTGGGAGGGTATGTATCATTTGATACGGCTCAAAAGTGTAACACATAGAAATATCCACATTAGACCCCAGGTGTCTTTGAACCAAATTCGTTTTATGACTTTCTGAATCGTTTGAGCCATGTCCGTCTGTCCGTCCGTCTGTCCGTCTGTCCTGCTGGTACGCACGATAACTTTCGAAAGAGTTAAGCAATCACTCTGAAGTTTGGCATGGCTTAATATTTTCCCAAAACTGCTTATGGGATAGCAAATGGGCTATATGGCCACACCCCTTCGGGTACCTCCATACAAATCTGCTATTTCGCCCACTTTAGAAATCGTGTAATAATATCAACACGCCTAGTTGGATCTTCCCCAAATTTTGTATTTAGTAAAAGTAGAGTTAGACTAAGTTTTGGACAAAAAGTTGGCAGTCTGGCAACTCCCCTTCTGGTACATGCCATACAAATGTGCCATCCCGCCTACCTTAGAAATCGTGTAATAACACCAATATGCCCAACGCGATCTTGCCCAAATTTTGTACTTAGTAAACGTATAGTAAGACTAAGTCGTGGACAAAAAGTTGGCAGTCTGGCAACTCTCCTTCGGGTACCTCCCATACAAATCTGCTATTTCGCCCACTTTATAAATCTTGTAATAATATCAACACTTGCAAGTTCGATCTTGTCCAAAATCCGTAGTTAGTAAAGGTATAACCGGACTAAGTTTCCGACAAAATCTTGGCTGGCAACTCCTCTTCTGGTACCTCCCATACGAATGTACCATCCCGCCTGCCTTAGAAATCGTGTAATAACACCAATATGCCCAACGACATTTTGCCCAAATTTTGTATTTAGTAAAAGTATAGCTAGACAAAAACTTGGAAGTCTGGCAACTCCCCTTCTGGTACCTGTCATACAAATTTACCATTCCACCCATTATAAACCGTGTAATACTTTCAATACGACCAACGCGATCTGCCCAAATTCCGTATTTAGTAATGGTATAACTGGACTAAGTTTTGGACAAAAACTTGGCAGTCTGGCAACTCCTTTTCTGGTACCTCCCATACAAATGTACCATTGCACCCACTTTAGAAATCGTGTAATTATATAAACTCGATCAACGATTCTTTCCGAAACTCTATATTTAGTAAAGCTTTAACTAAATACAATTTTCTAGTAAAAACTCTGCTTTATATTCCGTCCTTTTTGTAAAATCATGTAATACAATATTTTTCTAAAACATTCGGTATTCTAGGTTGCTATTATGACTTTTCATCAGATGTTACATCAAATGATGGTAGCTACTCACACATTTAACTTTCCGATACTTTGAAATATGAGACTTGTATGTTTTTAATGAGGGTGAGGGTATATATAAGTCGGTTTACCCGACTGCAACTTTTTCACTGGTTTTCTTATTTATTGACTTTTTAAGGATCCATGATGGAGGGTATATAAGATTCGGCCCGGCCGAACTTACTATTTGTCCACTTGTTTTAAAAGACATTGTTAATTAAAAAAGTCACTTTCACTCAAGCCGCCACGTACTGACTGAGAGATCGACAGCTAAATAAAAGCAACTGGCGCGACGATTATACGAAGTTTAATATACGAAGTTAAAATACGATGAATAACAGAAGAAGAGCAAAACAAAACAGACACAAAGAAAAGAACATAATCTCATATGGTGTTTTTTCTTTGCATACGAATTTTCAATTTAAATTCTGCGTGAAGTTTTTGAAATAAATCGAAAAACTAAAAACGCAGTTATCATTTTTTTACTATTTCTCATCGTGTTATGCCATGTAAATTATTTTTTTTTTTTCAAAGAATGCAAAAAGTTGTACCGCTAATGTCCATCATGTTAAAAGTCAATATAACGTTGGAATTGACCGAATTCGTCAAATAACAAGAGTAATATGATCAGAGTGATAAAACCAACCAGACAAATCAAAATAGTCTGAATGTCCAATAATTCAGATTGTTCATCATGTTTAAAGTGAATATAACGTTGGAATTGACCGAATTCGTCAAATGGCATGAATAATCAAAGTGATCAGAGTGATAAAACCAGCCAGACAAATGAAAATAGTCTGAATGTCCAATAATTCAGATTGTTCATCATGTTCAAAGTCAATACAACGTTGGAATTGACCGAATTCCTCAAATGGCAAGAGTAATCAATATGATCAGAGTTATAAAACCAACCAAACAAATGAAAATAGCCTGCATGTCCAGTAATTCAGAATGTTCATCATGTTAAAAGTCAATACAACGTTGGAATTGACCGAATTCGTCAAATAACAAGAGTAATCAAAGTGATCAGAGTGATAAAACCAACCAGACAAATCAAAATAGTCTGAATGTCCAATAATTCAGATTGTTCATCATGTTTAAAGTGAATATAACGTTGGAATTGACCGAATTCGTCAAATAACAAGAGTAATCAAAGTGATCAGAGTGATAAAACCAACCAGACAAATCAAAATAGCCTGAATGTCCAATAATTCAGATTGTTCAGCATGTTCAAAGTGAATATAACGTTGGAATTGACCGATTTCGTCAAATGGCATGAATAATCAAAGTGATCAGACTGATAAAACCAGCCAGACAAATGAAAATAGCCTGCATGTCCAGTAATTCAGAATGTTCATCATGTTAAAACTCAATACACCGTTGGAATTGACCGAATTCGTCAAATAACAAGAGTAATCAAAGTGAACAGAGTGATAAAACCAGCCAGACAAATGAAAATAGCCTGAATGTCCAATAATTCAGATTGTTGAGCATGTTCAAAGTGAATATAGCGTTGGAATTGACCGAATTCGTCAAATGGCATGAATAATCAAAGTGATCAGACTGATAAAACCAGCCAGACAAATGAAAATAGCCTGCATGTCCAGTAATTCGGAATGTTCATCATGTTAAAACTCAATACAACGTTGGAATTGACCGTATTCGTCAAATAACAAGAGTAATCAAAGTGATCAGAGTGATAAAACCAACCAGACAAACCAAAATAGTCTGAATGTCCAATAATTCAGATTGTTCATCATGTTTAAAGTGAATATAACGTTGGAATTGACCAAATTCGTCAAATGGCATGAATAATCAAAGTGATCAGAGTGATAAAACCAGCCAGACAAATGAAAATAGCCTGCATGTCCAGTAATTCAGAATGTTCATCACGTTAAAACTCAATACAACGTTGGAATTGACCGAATTCGTCAAATAACAAGAGTCATATGATCAGAGTGATAAAACCAACCAGACAAATCAAAATAGTCTGAATGTCCAATAATTCAGATTGTTCATCATGTTTAAAGTGAATATAACGTTGGAATTGACCGAATTCGTCAAATGGCATGAATAATCAAAGTGATCAGAGTGATAAAACCAACCAGACAAATCAAAATAGTCTGAATGTCCAATAATTCAGATTGTTCATCATGTTTAAAGTGAATATAACGTTGGAATTGACCGAATTCGTCAAATGGCATGAATAATCAAAGTGATCAGAGTGATAAAACCAGCCAGACAAATGAAAATAGTCTGAATGTCCAATAATTCAGATTGTTCATCATGTTCAAAGTCAATACAACGTTGGAATTGACCGAATTCCTCAAATGGCAAGAGTAATCAATATGATCAGAGTTATAAAACCAACCAAACAAATGAAAATAGTCTGAATGTCCAATAATTCAGAATGTTCATCATGTTAAAAGTCAATACAACGTTGGAATTGACCGAATTCGTCAAATAACAAGAGTAATCAAAGTGATCAGAGTGATAAAACCAACCAGACAAATCAAAATAGCCTGAATGTCCAATAATTCAGATTGTTCAGCATGTTCAAAGTGAATATAACGTTGGAATTGACCGATTTCGTCAAATGGCATGAATAATCAAAGTGATCAGACTGATAAAACCAGCCAGACAAATGAAAATAGCCTGCATGTCCAGTAATTCGTTTTGGAGTGTTCTTTTTATCTTTGCTTTCTCCAAGAATTCCTTGGCTTTTTGCAGAGAAAATTTTAATCTTTGTTTGATTTCAGAGGCATAATTTTCTGTATTATAGAATTGCCTCTCTTTAATAATTTCGTCACCCGGTAAGTAGGGAAGTTTACCAAATACTAACTCATAAGGAGAATAGCCAGTATCAACATGTGGCGTCGTATTGTAAGCAAATGTAAAATATGGTATCCAAAACTCCCATTCATCATCTTTGGAAAAATTTAATAAAAATTCATTTAGTACTCTATGACTTCGTTCAATCGAGCCCAAGGTTTCATGATGATACGGCGCACTAAAAATCTGCCTGATATCTAATAACCTACATATTTCCGACATTAACTGGTTCGTAAATTCCGTGCCTTTATCTGACTTAAGCCTTTTAAAATTTCCATATGTTAGTATAAATTGTTCAACCAAAGTTTTCGCGACCGTCTTTGCATCTTTCGTTTCCATAGGATAAGCTACAATATATTTTGTTAAATCACATTGTATCGTGAGTACATATCGATAATGATTAGATAACCTGAGCGGTCCTACTGTATCAATCGATACCGTCTCGAAGCTTGTTCCCGGCGTGTCCGTTAAAGTATATGGTTCTTTCGTATGTCTTGTCTGTTTGTTGATTTTGCACTGCGGGCAATCTAGTACATAATCCTTGATCATTCTGTACATGTTCTTCCAAATATATCTCTGTTTTAACCTCAATGTTGTTTTTCTGACACCCAAGTGTCCCCCGTGTGCTGAATCGTGGTAATCAGCTATTAACCCCAACTGTGTATCCCGACAAAGTATTCTCTTCGGTTCCTCATATAATAAAATTTTCAAATCTGTCTTTTTTTTATGTTGTATTTTATTAAAAACTGTTTTAAACTCTTCCATTGTCATTGTTTTAAATATATCATCATTTTTGTTCAATGCTAACTCGCGTATCCCTAAATCACGCATCTTTGATGTCAGTTTCTCCAAGGACAACTTAGTGTTCGATGGATTATCGCTGAATCCCGCCGTAATAAAACGATCTTCAATTATAATTTGTAGCTTTTTACCCTCCGTTTGAGGCGTAAACTTAAGTTTTCTCGTGTTCCGTATATCTGTTATTGATGTACAATCCCATATAAAAAGTTGATTGGGCTTTCCGTTGTTCATGTATTTAGCACTGTTATTCGTATCTGTGTCTTTATTAACTGTTTTCTCTTTCTGCATACTCCTTGTGATCGCTAAAATCATTTCATCTCTTTCAGTCTTACTGTCTTTATTGACGCGAATATCCAGAGGCAGAATAATTTCCGACCTCGCAGGTACTACCCTACTAATCTGAGATACAGGTCTCGAATTCATAGCTAGAACAATATCATTGTCAGCAACATTAAACGTTATGGTAAATGTTTCGAAGTCTATTTTGCACATACGCTGTGTCAAAATATCTCTTCCAATTATGCCATCGGTTGGGATTGGGAAATCCCTTTCAACAATATAGAAATCGTGTGCTATCGTTGCTGATTCAACCGACAATTCCAATTTTGTAGCGCCAATATACTGTACCGCATCCTCTTTTATTCCGGTTAATCTAGCAGATATATTTTCATTTATATTAGTAAAATTCTGATCTTTGCAAATCGACACGTCTGCCCCCGTATCTATTAAAAATTTTAAACTTCTGTTAATGTTGTTGCAGTTGAGAGTTATAAACGCGCTAGATTTAGCTGATATATTAAAAATCCTTATATTTGGCCTTCCTGGACAATGTCTTCCGTCATCCGGCCATCTGAGTTTTCCGACTCCTCCGCGTAGGGAAAAGCTCTGAAGTTTCTGTTCCTCTGGTTGTTATACCCGCGATCTCTTGGACCATAATCTGATTCGATTGTACCACGCTCGTAACCATTATTACCTCTAGATTGGTTGTTCTGATAGCTCCCTCTGGAATTTCCGTAATTATAACTTGCTTTGTTTGCAAATTGGTCTCGGTAGTCTCTCCTAGGATTATTGCCATTGTAACTGGCACTATTTCCAGCTTGATTATTCCGGGTGTTTCCTCTGAAATTATCGTTGTTGTAATTCCGGTTGTCCCTGTCGTAATGGTTTCTATGGTTATCGTATCTATTTCCGTAATTGTTTCTGTCACCGTTATTATATCTACCACCACCGTTATGTCTATTCCCTTCGGAACGCCTATCCGTTCTATGAACCGGAAATAAATTTTTGCTTTCAAAACCAAAGCTTTTCTCGGCTGTTACGCACCTTTGTGCTGCCTCATTTAAAGTGTTTGGCATATTTGCCAATAAAAGCGGTTGATACTCCGAATTTACTCCCTTTATAAAAACATTAAGCGCCATACTATCGCTAACTTTATAAATTGCATCCTTAGTTTCCTCAGAGGGGTTTGTTAAGTTACCTATTTCAAATAAACTTAATTGATCAGAAAGCTCTGAAACCTTCTCCCTAAATTCTGTTATGCTCGACTCTCCTTGTTTTGTAGTTCCTAGCTCCGTTAATGTTTGTTGTAACGTCCTAGGATTTGGATAAGCGTCTTCCAGACATTTCTTCAAACCAGCGAATGTAGTCGGTCTGTTTGAACGACCTAAAATGCTACGTACTTGGGCAGATAACTTGAAGTTATACACGTACTTAATGAATATTTCTTTATCCTCATTCCTTAATAAATCATGCAGCAACTCAGTCTGCGCAATAAAATCTTCCAAATACTGGAATGTGCCTTTGAATGCTTGTAGGTTTTTACCCACCATTGAAATGTCAAATTGAGCCATGCTTGGTAAATTTCTCTCCTGCGTTTTTAAATTTTTCAAAAATTCTTCTATTTCTCCACGAAGTTTCTCAAATCTTAATTTGCAGGTAGCAATATCTTCCTCAGAGGTGATTTTAACTACTTCACTTGATTCTTCTTCTTTCCCTACTCCTTCACTTTTTGGAAATATTTTATCCACCGTACCTTGTAAAAATCCTAACCTCTCTAGCTTTTCCTCTACGTATTTGTTCGCATAAACTCTATTCTTACTTTTCTTTAAATTTACTTTTAATTTTTCCAATTCATCAATACATTCATTAATTAACTCCATTAATTTGAAATTTTTAAATCACTTTGTACAGAACAGTATTAAAAATAGTGTGAACAATATTAACTAAATAGTGTAAAATTCGTATAGTGTGAAACGCTCCCAATTAATTTCCTTAAAAATGGTTCGTATAGTGTGAACGCACCTAAATGCAACCCTGTACTAGCATATATGGTTGTACCGGGTCCTTGAGTAACCGGATATTCGTTAACCTATTTATACAACGAGCGGCTGTCAACCAGTGTTTATTTATTCGCCGACATTTTGTTACGTGTTGTTTTTGTGTAATTTGCGAAAAATAAACTTTAACTTCAATTCCAATCTAATTAAATTAATTTATGTGCAAAATATGTATAAAATTCATATGTTATTTATATTTAAATTGTTTTTCTTTTAGAATAAATAAATAAAATATGTGTTGTGTTTTATTGTTTAATTGTGCATAGTGTTAGGTTTTTTTTTTTTAGCTGTGCTTCAATAGCTTCTACTCGTTCCCACATCTTTAATGCACTTTGGTATGGTGGTGGGGGATCGTTATTTATTGTTGCCTTTAAATCAGCCAGTTGTCTTCTGAGCCGCACAATTCTGCCACCTCTCCTGTGTTTCGGTTTCTCGGTAGGGGGAATCCGTGTGAGCTTCTCTTCCTTTCGTTGTTGTTGCCGCTGCAAATATTGTTGAATTGTTATAGGCTTCGGTTGTTGGTAGTTTGTTGTCGGACAAGAGGTCTCCACTGGAACGTTGTTGTTGTTTGGCAGGATCGCCATGTAATATGTTTTATTTATTTTTGTGAGGGCCTGCCTATTGAGGTGCCGGCGCTTAATAACGCCACTGGCAAAAAAAATAAAAGGTGGTTGCTTTTGCAGGCACTCAAAAGCGCCAATGCAAATTTATGTTTAGCACTTTATAGCGCTATACAAAAAAATGAATAACTAATGCCAATGGATCGGCTAGTTCAATTTTTACTGATCCTTTATTTCATGTTTTCCATTGTTTATAAACAAAACTAACGGTATCCTTAATTCTAGTTTTTCTTACATCTATATCCTTAAAAGTAAACAATGATTCTTAGTACTAAACAGCTGTTTATCAGCTGTTACAAAAATTAGGGATGTTATCCTATCGATAACACTACAATGTTCATCATGTTAAAACTCAATACACCGTTGGAATTGACCGAATTCGTCAAATAACAAGAGTAATCAAAGTGAACAGAGTGACAAAACCAGCCAGACAAATGAAAATAGCCTGAATGTCCAATAATTCAGATTGTTGAGCATGTTCAAAGTTAATATAGCGTTGGAATTGACCGAATTCGTCAAATGGCATGAATAATCAAAGTGATCAGACTGATAAAACCAGCCAGACAAATGAAAATAGCCTGCATGTCCAGTAATTCAGAATGTTCATCATGTTAAAACTCAATACAACGTTGGAATTGACCGTATTCGTCAAATAACAAGAGTAATCAAAGTGATCAGAGTGATAAAACCAACCAGACAAATCAAAATAGTCTGAATGTCCAATAATTCAGATTGTTCATCATGTTTAAAGTGAATATAACGTTGGAATTGACCAAATTCGTCAAATGGCATGAATAATCAAAGTGATCAGAGTGATAAAACCAGCCAGACAAATGAAAATAGCCTGCATGTCCAGTAATTCAGAATGTTCATCACGTTAAAACTCAATACAACGTTGGAATTGACCGAATTCGTCAAATAACAAGAGTAATATGATCAGAGTGATAAAACCAACCAGACAAATCAAAATAGTCTGAATGTCCAATAATTCAGATTGTTCATCATGTTTAAAGTGAATATAACGTTGGAATTGACCGAATTCGTCAAATGGCATGAATAATCAAAGTGATCAGAGTGATAAAACCAGCCAGACAAATGAAAATAGTCTGAATGTCCAATAATTCAGATTGTTCATCATGTTCAAAGTCAATACAACGTTGGAATTGACCGAATTCCTCAAATGGCAAGAGTAATCAATATGATCAGAGTTATAAAACCAACCAAACAAATGAAAATAGCCTGCATGTCCAGTAATTCAGAATGTTCATCATGTTAAAAGTCAATACAACGTTGGAATTGACCGAATTCGTCAAATAACAAGAGTAATCAAAGTGATCAGAGTGATAAAACCAACCAGACAAATCAAAATAGTCTGAATGTCCAATAATTCAGATTGTTCATCATGTTTAAAGTGAATATAACGTTGGAATTGACCGAATTCGTCAAATAACAAGAGTAAACAAAGTGATAAGAGTGATAAAACCAACCAGACAAATCAAAATAGTCTGAATGTCCAATAATTCAGATTGTTTATCATGTTTAAAGTGAATATAACGTTGGAATTGACCGAATTCGTCAAATAAGAGTAATCAAAGTGATCAGAGTGATAAAACCAACCAGACAAATTAAAATAGCCTGAATGTCCAATAATTCAGATTGTTCAGCATGTTCAAAGTGAATATAACGTTGGAATTGACCGATTTCGTCAAATGGCATGAATAATCAAAGTGATCAGACTGATAAAACCAGCCAGACAAATGAAAATAGCCTGCATGTCCAGTAATTCAGAATGTTCATCATGTTAAAACTCAATACACCGTTGGAATTGACCAAATTCGTCAAATAACAAGAGTAATCAAAGTGAACAGAGTGATAAAACCAGCCAGACAAATCAAAATAGCCTGAATGTCCAATAATTCAGATTGTTCAGCATGTTCAAAGTGAATATAACGTTGGAATTGACCGATTTCGTCAAATGGCATGAATAATCAAAGTGATCAGACTGATAAAACCAGCCAGACAAATGAAAATAGCCTGCATGTCCAGTAATTCAGAATGTTCATCATGTTAAAACTCAATACACAGTTGGAATTGACCGAATTCGTCAAATAACAAGAGTAATCAAAGTGAACAGAGTGATAAAACCAGCCAGACAAATGAAAATATCCTGAATGTCCAATAATTCAGATTGTTGAGCATGTTCAAAGTGAATATAGCGTTGGAATTGACCGAATTCGTCAAATGGCATGAATAATCAAAGTGATCAGACTGATAAAACCAGCCAGACAAATGAAAATAGCCTGCATGTCCAGTAATTCAGAATGTTCATCATGTTAAAACTCAATACAACGTTGGAATTGACCGTATTCGTCAAATAACAAGAGTAATCAAAGTGATCAGAGTGATAAAACCAACCAGACAAATCAAAATAGTCTGAATGTCCAATAATTCAGATTGTTCATCATGTTTAAAGTGAATATAACGTTGGAATTGACCAAATTCGTCAAATGGCATGAATAATCAAAGTGATCAGAGTGATAAAACCAGCCAGACAAATGAAAATAGCCTGCATGTCCAGTAATTCAGAATGTTCATCACGTTAAATCTCAATACAACGTTGGAATTGACCGAATTCGCAAATAACAAGAGTAATCAATATGATCAGAGTGATAAAACCAGCCAGACAAATGAAAATAGTCTGAATGTCCAATAATTCAGATTGTTCATCATGTTTAAAGTGAATATAACGTTGGAATTGACCGATTTCGTCAAATGGCATGAATAATCAAAGTGATCAGACTGATAAAACCAGCCAGACAAATGAAAATAGCCTGCATGTCCAGTAATTCAGAATGTTCATCATGTTAAAACTCAATACACCGTTGGAATTGACCGAATTCGTCAAATAACAAGAGTAATCAAAGTGAACAGAGTGATAAAACCAGCCAGACAAATCAAAATAGTCTGAATGTCCAATAATTCAGATTGTTCATCATGTTCAAAGTCAATACAACGTTGGAATTGACCGAATTCCTCAAATGGCAAGAGTAATCAATATGATCAGAGTTATAAAACCAACCAAACAAATGAAAATAGCCTGCATGTCTAGTAATTCAGAATGTTCATCATGTTAAAACTCAATACACCGTTGGAATTGACCGAATTCGTCAAATAACAAGAGTAATCAAAGTGAACAGAGTGATAAAACCAGCCAGACAAATCAAAATAGTCTGAATGTCCAATAATTCAGATTGTTCATCATGTTTAAAGTGAATATAACGTTGGAATTGACCGATTTCGTCAAATGGCATGAATAATCAAAGTGATCAGACTGATAAAACCAGCCAGACAAATGAAAATAGCCTGCATGTCCAGTAATTCAGAATGTTCATCATGTTAAAACTCAATACAACGTTGGAATTGCCCGTATTCGTCAAATAACAAGAGTAATCAAAGTGATCAGAGTGATAAAACCAACCAGACAAATCAAAATAGTCTGAATGTCCAATAATTCAGATTGTTCATCATGTTTAAAGTGAATATAACGTTGGAATTGACCAAATTCGTCAAATGGCATGAATAATCAAAGTGATCAGAGTGATAAAACCAACCAGACAAATCAAAATAGTCTGAATGTCCAATAATTCAGATTGTTCATCATGTTTAAAGTGAATATAACGTTGGAATTGACCGAATTCGTCAAATGGCATGAATAATCAAAGTGATCAGAGTGATAAAACCAGCCAGACAAATGAAAGTAGCCTGCATGTCCAGTAATTCAGAATGTTCATCATGTTAAAAGTCAATATAACGTTGGAGTTGACCGAATTCGTCAAATGGCATGAATAATCAAAGTGATCAGAGTGATAAAACCAACCAGACAAATCAACATAGTCTGAATGTCCAATAATTCAGATTGTTCATGTTTAAAGTGAATATAACGTTGGAATTGACCGAATTCGTCAAATGGAATGAATAATCAAAGTGATCAGAGTGATAAAACCAGCCAGACAAATGAAAATAGCCTGCATGTCCAGTAATTCAGAATGTTCATCATGTTAAAACTCAATACAACGTTGGAATTGACCGAATTCGTCAAATAACAAGAGTAATCAAAGTGATCAGAGTGATAAAACCAACCAGACAAATCAAAATAGTCTGAATGTCCAATAATTCAGATTGTTCATCATGTTTAAAGTGAATATAACGTTGGAATTGACCGAATTCGTCAAATGGCATGAATAATCAAAGTGATCAGAGTGATAAAACCAACCAGACAAATCAAAATAGTCTGAATGTCCAATAATTCAGATTGTTCATCATGTTTAAAGTGAATATAACGTTGGAATTGACCGAATTCGTCAAATAACAAGAGTAATCAAAGTGATAAAACCAACCAGACAAATCAAAATAGTCTGAATGTCCAATAATTCAGATTGTTCATCATGTTTAAAGTGAATATTACGTTGGAATTGACCGAATTCGTCAAATAACAAGAGTAATCAATATGATCATTAATGTTTAAATATGATTTCGGGCATGTGGCCGCCGCGGCTTGCGCGAATAAAGCCAATTCTACAGGTCCAATTTTCCAATTGTGATGAAAATCAGCATCGAGATGAATCTCATTTTTGGCCCATACACCAAAATCACGACGTATTGCATGGTCTCGCGGCTTTAATTCTTGCACAAGCTGGATCTTGTAAGGTCGCAAACCAAGATCTTTGTGCAAAATCTTCCATAAAGTTGATGGACAAAGCTCCAATTGCTGTGCACGGTGGCGAATCGATTCATTCGGACGGAGCTTGCGATGAATTTCGCGAACTGAACCATTACTT
This sequence comes from Hydrotaea cyrtoneurina, assembly GCA_958296145.1. Lineage (NCBI taxonomy): Eukaryota > Metazoa > Arthropoda > Insecta > Diptera > Muscidae > Hydrotaea > Hydrotaea cyrtoneurina. The sequence goes on from OY282514.1 coordinate 59,122,147, forward strand.
TCGAAATAAATTTGCACTTAAAACTAAATATTAATCACTTGACAGCTGACAAAATGGCCGCCAGTTAAAAAAGTGATGCCAACTTAAAGTTCTATACCCCAATAAAAAACACCCTTTATAACGTTGGAATTGACCGAATTCGTCAAATAACAAGAGTAATCAATATGATCAGAGTTATAAAACCAACCATACAAATGAAAATAGCCTGCATGTCCAGTAATTCAGATTGTTCATCATGTTTAAAGTGAATATAACGTTGGAATTGACCGAATTCGTCAAATGGCATGAATAATCAAAGTGATCAGAGTCATAAAACCAGCCAGACAAATGAAAATAGCCTGCATGTCCAGTAATTCAGAATGTTCATCATGTTAAAAGTCAATATAACGTTGGAGTTGACCGAATTCGTCAAATGGCATGAATAATCAAAGTGATCAGAGTGATAAAACCAACCAGACAAATCAACATAGTCTGAATGTCCAATAATTCAGATTGTTCATCATGTTTAAAGTGAATATAACGTTGGAATTGACCGAATTCGTCAAATGGAATGAATAATCAAAGTGATCAGAGTGATAAAACCAGCCAGACAAATGAAAATAGCCTGCATGTCCAGTAATTCGGAATGTTCATCATGTTAAAACTCAATACAACGTTGGAATTGACCGAATTCGTCAAATAACAAGAGTAATCAAAGTGATCAGAGTGATAAAACCAACCAGACAAATCAAAATAGTCTGAATGTCCAATAATTCAGATTGTTCATCATGTTTAAAGTGAATATAACGTTGGAATTGACCGAATTCGTCAAATGGCATGAATAATCAAAGTGATCAGAGTGATAAAACCAACCAGACAAATCAAAATAGTCTGAATGTCCAATAATTCAGATTGTTCATCATGTTTAAAGTGAATATAACGTTGGAATTGACCGAATTCGTCAAATAACAAGAGTAATCAAAGTGATAAAACCAACCAGACAAATCAAAATAGTCTGAATGTCCAATAATTCAGATTGTTCATCATGTTTAAAGTGAATATTACGTTGGAATTGACCGAATTCGTCAAATAACAAGAGTAATCAATATGATCATTAATGTTTAAATATGATTTCGGGCATGTGGCCGCCGCGGCTTGCGCGAATAAAGCCAATTCTACAGGTCCAATTTTCCAATTGTGATGAAAATCAGCATCGAGATGAATCTCATTTTTGGCCCATACACCAAAATCACGACGTATTGCATGGTCTCGCGGCTTTAATTCTTGCACAAGCTGGATCTTGTAAGGTCGCAAGCCAAGATCTTTGTGCAAAATCTTCCATAAAGTTGATGGACAAAGCTCCAATTGCTGTGCACGGTGGCGAATCGATTCATTCGGACGGAGCTTGCGATGAACTTCGCGAACTGAACCATTACTTTCGAAATAAATTTGCACTTAAAACTAAATATTAATCACTTGACAGCTGACAAAATGGCCGCCAGTTAAAAAAGTGATGCCAACTTAAAGTTCTATACCCCAATAAAAAACACCCTTTATAACGTTGGAATTGACCGAATTCGTCAAATAACAAGAGTAATCAATATGATCAGAGTTATAAAACCAACCATACAAATGAAAATAGCCTGCATGTCCAGTAATTCAGATTGTTCATCATGTTTAAAGTGAATATAACGTTGGAATTGACCGAATTCGTCAAATGGCATGAATAATCAAAGTGATCAGAGTCATAAAACCAGCCAGACAAATGAAAATAGCCTGCATGTCCAGTAATTCAGAATGTTCATCATGTTAAAAGTCAATATAACGTTGGAGTTGACCGAATTCGTCAAATGGCATGAATAATCAAAGTGATCAGAGTGATAAAACCAACCAGACAAATCAACATAGTCTGAATGTCCAATAATTCAGATTGTTCATCATGTTTAAAGTGAATATAACGTTGGAATTGACCGAATTCGTCAAATGGCATGAATAATCAAAGTGATCAGAGTGATAAAACCAGCCAGACAAATGAAAATAGCCTGCATGTCCAGTAATTCAGAATGTTCATCATGTTAAAACTCAATACAACGTTGGAATTGACCGAATTCGTCAAATAACAAGAGTAATCAAAGTGATCAGAGTGATAAAACCAACCAGACAAATCAAAATAGTCTGAATGTCCAATAATTCAGATTGTTCATCATGTTTAAAGTGAATATAACGTTGGAATTGACCGAATTCGTCAAATAAAAAGAGTAATCAAAGTGATCAGAGTGATAAAACCAACCAGACAAATCAAAATAGTCTGAATGTCCAATTATTCAGATTGTTCATCATGTTTAAAGTGAATATAACGTTGGAATTGACCGAATTCGTCAAATAACAAGAGTAATCAAAGTGATCAGAGTGATAAAACCAACCAGACAAATCAAAATAGCCTGAATGTCCAATAATTCAGATTGTTCAGCATGTTCAAAGTGAATATAACGTTGGAATTGACCGAATTCGTCAAATGGCATGAATAATCAAAGTGATCAGACTGATAAAACCAGCAAGACACATGAAAATAGCCTGCATGCCCAGTAATTCAGAATGTTCATCATGTTAAAACTCAATACACCGTTGGAATTGACCGAATTCGTCAAATAACAAGAGTAATCAAAGTGATCAGAGTGATAAAACCAGCCAGACAAATGAAAATAGCCTGAATGTCCAATAATTCAGATTGTTGAGCATGTTCAAAGTGAATATAACGTTGGAATTGACCGAATTCGTCAAATGGCATAAATAATCAAAGTGATCAGACTGATAAAACCAGCCAGACAAATGAAAATAGCCTGCATGTCCAGTAATTCAGAATGTTCATCATGTTAAATCTCAATACAACGTTGGAATTGACCGAATTCGTCAAATAACAAGAGTAATCAAAGTGATCAGAGTGATAAAACTAACCATACAAATCAAAATAGTCTGAATGTCCAATAATTCAGATTGTTCATCATGTTTAAAGTGAATATAACGTTGGAATTGACCGAATTCGTCAAATGGCATCAATAATCAAAGTGATCAGAGTGATAAAACCAGCCAGACAAATGAAAATAGCCTGCATGTCCAGTAATTCAGAATGTTCATCATGTTAAAAGTCAATATAACGTTGGAATTGACCGAATTCGTCAAATGGCATGAATAATCAAAGTGATCAGAGTAATAAAACCAGCCAGACAAATGAAAATAGCCTGCATGTCCAGTAATTCAGAATGTTCATCATGTTAAAAGTCAATATAACATTGGAATTGACCGAATTCGTCAAATGGCATAAATAATCAAAGTGATCAGACTGATAAAACCAGCCAGACAAATGAAAATAGCCTGCATGTCCAGTAATTCAGAATGTTCATCATGTTAAAACTCAATACAACGTTGGAATTGACCGAATTCGTCAAATAACAAGAGTAATCAAAGTGATCAGAGTGATAAAACTAACCATACAAATCAAAATAGTCTGAATGTCCAATAATTCAGATTGTTCATCATGTTTAAAGTGAATATAACGTTGGAATTGACCGAATTCGTCAAATGGCATCAATAATCAAAGTGATCAGAGTGATAAAACCAGCCAGACAAATGAAAATAGCCTGCATGTCCAGTAATTCAGAATGTTCATCACGTTAAAACTCAATACAACGTTGGAATTGACCGAATTCGCGAATGACAAGAGTAATCAATATGATTAGAGTTATAAAACCAACCGGACAAATGAAAATAGCCTGCATGTCCAGTAATTCAGAATGTTCATCATGTTAAAAGTCAATATAACGTTGGAATTGACCGAATTCGTCAAATGGCATGAATAATCAAAGTGATCAGAGTAATAAAACCAGCCAGACAAATGAAAATAGCCTGCATGTCCAGTAATTCAGAATGTTCATCATGTTAAAAGTCAATATAACATTGGAATTGACCGAATTCGTCAAATAACAAGAGTAATCAATATGATCAGAGTTATAAAACCAACCGGACAAATGAAAATTGCCTGCATGTCCAGTAATTCAGAATGTTCATCATGTTAAAAGTCAATATAACGTTGGAATTGACCGAATTCGTCAAATAACAAGAGTAATCAAAGTGATCAGAGTGATAAAACCAGCCAGACAAATGAAAATAGCCTGCATGTCCAGTAATATAACGTTGGAATTTACCGAATTCGTCAAATAACAAGAGTAATCAATATGATCATTAACGTTTAAATATGATTTCGGGCATGTGGCCGCCGCGACTGGCGCGAATAAAGCCAATTCTACAGGTCCAATTTTCCAATTGTGATGAAAATCAGCATCGAGATGAATCTCATTTTTGGCCCATACACCAAAATCACGACGTATTGCATGGTCTCGCGGCTTTAATTCTTGCACAAGCTGGATGTTGTAAGGTCGCAAGCCAAGATCTTTGCGCACAATCTTCCATAAAGTTGATGGACACAGCTCCAATTGCGTGAACTTCGCGAACTGAACCATTACTTTCGAAATAAATTTTGCACGATTTGCAAGCGTTGTTCTTTTGTCAACCTGTTCATGATGAAATGGCAAACCAAACTAAATATTAATCACTTGACAGCTGACAAAATGGCCGCCAGTTAAAAAAGTGATGCCAACTTAAAGTTCTATACCCCAATAAAAAACACCCTTTATAACGTTGGAATTGACCGAATTCGTCAAATAACAAAAGTAATCAATATGATCAGAGTTATAAAACCAACCATACAAATGAAAATAGCCTGCATGTCCAGTAATTCAGATTGTTCATCATGTTTAAAGTGAATATAACGTTGGAATTGACCGAATTCGTCAAATGGCATGAATAATCAAAGTGATCAGAGTGATAAAACCAACCAGACAAATCAAAATAGTATGAATGTCCAATAATTCAGATTGTTCATCATGTTTAAAGTGAATATAACGTTGGAATTGACCGAATTCGTCAAATGGCATGAATAATCAAAGTGATCAGAGTGATAAAACCAGCCAGACAAATGAAAATAGCCTGCATGTCCAGTAATTCAGAATGTTCATCATGTTAAAAGTCAATATAACGTTGGAGTTGACCGAATTCGTCAAATGGCATGAATAATCAAAGTGATCAGAGTGATAAAACCAACCAGACAAATCAACATAGTCTGAATGTCCAATAATTCAGATTGTTCATCATGTTTAAAGTGAATATAACGTTGGAATTGACCGAATTCGTCAAATGGCATGAATAATCAAAGTGATCAGAGTGATAAAACCAGCCAGACAAATGAAAATAGCCTGCATGTCCAGTAATTTAGAATGTTCATCATGTTAAAACTCAATACAACGTTGGAATTGACCGAATTCGTCAAATAACAGGAGTAATCAAAGTGATCAGAGTGATAAAACCAACCAGACAAATCAAAATAGTCAGAATGTCCAATAATTCAGATTGTTCATCATGTTTAAAGTGAATATAACGTTGGAATTGACCGAATTCGTCAAATGGCATGAATAATCAAAGTGATAAGAGTGATAAAACCAACCAGACAAATCAAAATAGTCTGAATGTCCAATAATTCAGATTGTTCATCATGTTTAAAGTGAATATAACGTTGAAATTTACCGAATTCGTCAAATGGCATGAATAATCAAAGTGATCAGAGTGATAAAACCAGCTAGACAAATGAAAATAGTCTGAATGTCCAATAATTCAGATTGTTCATCATGTTCAAAGTCAATACAACGTTGGAATTGACCGAATTCGTCAAATGGCAAGAGTAATCAATATGATCAGAGTTATAAAACCAACCAAACAAATGAAAATAGCCTGCATGTCCAGTAATTCAGAATGTTCATCATGTTAAAAGTCAATACAACATTGGAATTGACTGAATTCGTCAAATAACAAGAGTAATCAAAGTGATCAGAGTGATAAAACCAACCAGACAAATCAAAATAGTCTGAATGTCCAATAATTCAGAATGTTCATCATGTTAAAACTCAATACAACGTTGAAATTGACCGAATTCGTCAAATAACAAGAGTAATCAAAGTGATAAAACCAACCAGACAAATCAAAATAGTCAGAATGTCCAATAATTCAGATTGTTCATCATGTTTAAAGTGAATATAACGTTGGAATTGATCGAATTCGTCAAATGGCATGAATAATCAAAGGGATCAGAGTCGTAAAACCAACCAGACATATCAAAATAGTCTGAATGTCCAATAATTCAGATTGTTCATCATGTTTAAAGTGAATTTAACGTTGGAATTGACCGAATTCGTCAAATGGCATGAATAATCAAAGTGATCAGAGTGATAAAACCAGCCAGACAAATGAAAATAGTCTGAATGTCCAATAATTCAGATTGTTCATCATGTTCAAAGTCAATACAACGTTGGAATTGACCGAATTCGTCAAATGGCAAGAGTAATCAATATGATCAGAGTTATAAAACCAACCAAACAAATGAAAATAGCCTGCATGTCCAGTAATTCAGAATGTTCATCATGTTAAAAGTCAATACAACGTTGGAATTGACCGAATTCGTCAAATAACAAGAGTAATCAAAGTGATCAGAGTGATAAAACCAACCAGACAAATCAAAATAGTCTGAATGTCCAATAATTCAGAATGTTCATCATGTTAAAACTCAATACAACGTTGGAATTGACCGAATTCGTCAAATAACAAGAGTAATCAAAGTGATAAAACCAACCAGACAAATCAAAATAGTCAGAATGTCCAATAATTCAGATTGTTCATCATGTTTAAAGTGAATATAACGTTGGAATTGACCGAATTCGTCAAATGGCATGAATAATCAAAGTGATCAGAGTGATAAAACCAGCCAGACAAATGAAAATAGTCTGAATGTCCAATAATTCAGATTGTTCATCATGTTCAAAGTCAATACAACGTTGGAATTGACCGAATTCGTCAAATGGCAAGAGTAATCAATATGATCAGAGTTATAAAACCAACCAAACAAATGAAAATAGCCTGCATGTCCAATAATTCAGATTGTTCATCATGTTCAAAGTCAATACAACGTTGGAATTGACTGAATTCGTCAAATAACAAGAGTAATCAAAGTGATCAGAGTGATAAAACCAGCTAGACAAATGAAAATAGTCTGAATGTCCAATAATTCAGATTGTTCATCATGTTCAAAGTCAATACAACGTTGGAATTGACCGAATTCGTCAAATGGCAAGAGTAATCAATATGATCAGAGTTATAAAACGAACCAAACAAATGAAAATAGCCTGCATGTCCAGTAATTCAGAATGTTCATCATGTTAAAAGTCAATACAACGTTGGAATTGACCGAATTCGTCAAATAACAAGAGTAATCAAAGTGATCAGAGTGATAAAACCAACCAGACAAATCAAAATAGTCTGAATGTCCAATAATTCAGAATGTTCATCATGTTAAAACTCAATACAACGTTGGAATTGACCGAATTCGTCAAATAACAAGAGTAATCAAAGTGATAAAACCAACCAGACAAATCAAAATAGTCAGAATGTCCAATAATTCAGATTGTTCATCATGTTTAAAGTGAATATAACGTTGGAATTGACCGAATTCGTCAAATGGCATGAATAATCAAAGGGATCAGAGTGATAAAACCAACCAGACATATCAAAATAGTCTGAATGTCCAATAATTCAGATTGTTCATCATGTTTAAAGTGAATATAACGTTGGAATTGACCGAATTCGTCAAATGGCATGAATAATCAAAGGGATCAGAGTGATAAAACCAACCAGACATATCAAAATAGTCTGAATGTCCAATAATTCTGAATGTTCATCATGTTAAAACTCAATACAACGTTGGAATTGACCGAATTCGTCAAATAACAAGAGTAATCAAAGTGATAAAACCAACCAGACAAATCAAAATAGTCAGAATGTCCAATAATTCAGATTGTTCATCATGTTTAAAGTGAATATAACGTTGGAATTGACCGAATTCGTCAAATGGCATGAATAATCAAAGTGATCAGAGTGATAAAACCAGCCAGACAAATGAAAATAGTCTGAATGTCCAATAATTCAGATTGTTCATCATGTTCAAAGTCAATACAACGTTGGAATTGACCGAATTCGTCAAATGGCAAGAGTAATCAATATGATCAGAGTTATAAAACCAACCAAACAAATGAAAATAGCCTGCATGTCCAGTAATTCAGAATGTTCATCATGTTAAAAGTCAATACAACGTTGGAATTGACCGAATTCGTCAAATAACAAGAGTAATCAAAGTGATCAGAGTGATAAAACCAACCAGACAAATCAAAATAGTCTGAATGTCCAATAATTCAGAATGTTCATCATGTTAAAACTCAATACAACGTTGGAATTGACCGAATTCGTCAAATAACAAGAGTAATCAAAGTGATAAAACCAACCAGACAAATCAAAATAGTCAGAATGTCCAATAATTCAGATTGTTCATCATGTTTAAAGTGAATATAACGTTGGAATTGACCGAATTCGTCAAATGGCATGAATAATCAAAGTGATCAGAGTGATAAAACCAGCCAGACAAATGAAAATAGTCTGAATGTCCAATAATTCAGATTGTTCATCATGTTCAAAGTCAATACAACGTTGGAATTGACCGAATTCGTCAAATGGCAAGAGTAATCAATATGATCAGAGTTATAAAACCAACCAAACAAATGAAAATAGCCTGCATGTCCAATAATTCAGATTGTTCATCATGTTCAAAGTCAATACAACGTTGGAATTGACTGAATTCGTCAAATAACAAGAGTAATCAAAGTGATCAGAGTGATAAAACCAGCTAGACAAATGAAAATAGTCTGAATGTCCAATAATTCAGATTGTTCATCATGTTCAAAGTCAATACAACGTTGGAATTGACCGAATTCGTCAAATGGCAAGAGTAATCAATATGATCAGAGTTATAAAACCAACCAAACAAATGAAAATAGCCTGCATGTCCAGTAATTCAGAATGTTCATCATGTTAAAAGTCAATACAACGTTGGAATTGACCGAATTCGTCAAATAACAAGAGTAATCAAAGTGATCAGAGTGATAAAACCAACCAGACAAATCAAAATAGTCTGAATGTCCAATAATTCAGAATGTTCATCATGTTAAAACTCAATACAACGTTGGAATTGACCGAATTCGTCAAATAACAAGAGTAATCAAAGTGATAAAACCAACCAGACAAATCAAAATAGTCAGAATGTCCAATAATTCAGATTGTTCATCATGTTTAAAGTGAATATAACGTTGGAATTGACCGAATTCGTCAAATGGCATGAATAATCAAAGGGATCAGAGTGATAAAACCAACCAGACATATCAAAATAGTCTGAATGTCCAATAATTCAGATTGTTCATCATGTTTAAAGTGAATATAACGTTGGAATTGACCGAATTCGTCAAATGGCATGAATAATCAAAGTGATCAGAGTGATAAAACCAGCCAGACAAATGAAAATATTCTGAATGTCCAATAATTCAGATTGTTCATCATGTTCAAAGTCAATACAACGTTGGAATTGACCGAATTCGTCAAATGGCAAGAGTAATCAATATGATCAGAGTTATAAAACCAACCAAACAAATGAAAATAGCCTGCATGTCCAGTAATTCAGAATGTTCATCATGTTAAAAGTCAATACAACGTTGGAATTGACCGAATTCGTCAAATAACAAGAGTAATCAAAGTGATCAGAGTGATAAAACCAACCAGACAAATCAAAATAGCATGAATGTCCAATAATTCAGATTGTTGAGCATGTTTAAAGTGAATATAACGTTGGAATTGACCGAATTCGTCAAATGGTATGAATAATCAAAGTGATCAGACTGATAAAACCAGCCAGACAAATGAAAATAGCCTGCATGTCCAGTAATTCAGAATGTTCATCATGTTAAAACTCAATACAACGTTGGAATTGACCGAATATGTCAAATAACAAGAGTAATCAAAGTGATCAGAGTGATAAAACCAACCAGACAAATCAAAATAGTCTGAATGTCCAATAATTCAGATTGTTCATCATGTTTAAAGTGAATATAACGTTGGAATTGACCGAATTCGTCAAATGGCATGAATAATCAAAGTGATCAGAGTGATAAAACCAGCCAGACAAATGAAAATAGCCTGCATGTCCAGTAATTCAGAATGTTCATCACGTTAAAACTCAATACAACGTTGGAATTGACCGAATTCGCAAATAACAAGAGTAATCAATATGATCAGAGTTATAAAACCAACCGGACAAATGAAAATAGCCTGCATGTCCAGTAATTCAGAATGCTCATCATGTTAAAAGTCAATATAACGTTGGAATTGACCGAATTCGTCAAATGGCATGAATAATCAAAGTGATCAGAGTGATAAAACCAGCCAGACAAATGAAAATAGCCTGCATGTCCAGTAATTCAGAATGTCCATCATGTTAAAAGTCAATATAACTTTGGAATTGACCGAATTCGTCAAATAACAAGAGTAATCAATATGATCAGAGTTATAAAACCAACCGGACAAATGAAAATAGCCTGCATGTCCAGTAATTTAGAATGTTCATCATGTTAAAAGTCAATACAACGTTGGAATTGACCGAATTCGTCAAATGGCATGAATAATCAGAGTGATAAAACCAGCCAGACAAATGAAAATAGCCTGCATGTCTAGTAATTCAGAATGTTCATCATATTAAAAGTCAATATAACGTTGGAATTGACCGAATTCGTCAAATAACAAGAGTATTATTTATTTATTTATTTATTTATTAATTACAATACAAAGTAAATTTATATTCTAATTTTGGGTCCAAGGATAAACCGAGTGACAAAGACTATTTGGCTTGATTTTTGCAGCGACAGACCAAAGCCTCTGGTGGGAATCGAACCCACAACCCCCACGCTGATAGGCAAGCACGCTACCAACTCGCCTACCGGGGCGCTTAATATCAAGAGTAATCAATATGATCAGAGTTATAAAACCAACCGGACAAATTAAAATAGCCTGCATGTCCAGTAATTCAGAATGTTCATCATGTTAAAAGTCAATATAACGTTGGAATTGACCGAATTCGTCAAATAACAAGAGTAATCAAAGTGATCAGAGTGATAAAACCAGCCAGACAAATGAAAATAGCCTGCATGTCCAGTAATATAACGTTGGAATTGACCGAATTCGTCAAATAACAAGAGTAATCAATATGATCAGAGTTATAAACCAACCATACAAATGAAAATAGCATGCATGTTCAGTAATTCAGATTGTTCATCATGTTAAAACTCAATACAACGTTGGAATTGACCGAATTCGTCAAATAACAAGAGTAATCAAAGTGATAAAACCAACCAGACAAATCAAAATAGTCAGAATGTCCAATAATTCAGATTGTTCATCATGTTAAAAGTCAATATAACGTTGGAATTGACCGAATTCGTCAAATAACAAGAGTAATCAAAGTGATCAGAGTGATAAAACCAGCCAGACAAATGAAAATAGCCTGCATGTCCAGTAATATAACGTTGGAATTGACCGAATTCGTCAAATAACAAGAGTAATCAATATGATCAGAGTTATAAACCAACCATACAAATGAAAATAGCCTGCATGTTCAGTAATTCAGATTGTTCATCATGTTAAAACTCAATACAACGTTGGAATTGACCGAATTCATCAAATAACAAGAGTAATCAAAGTGATCAGAGTGATAAAACCAGCCAGACAAATGAAAATAGCCTGCATGTCCAGTAATATAACGTTGGAATTGACCGAATTCGTCAAATAACAAGAGTAATCAATATGATCAGAGTTATAAACCAACCATACAAATGAAAATAGCCTGCATGTTCAGTAATTCAGATTGTTCATCATGTTAAAACTCAATACAACGTTGGAATTGACCGAATTCGTCAAATAACAAGAGTAATCAAAGTGATAAAACCAACCAGACAAATCAAAATAGTCAGAATGTCCAATAATTCAGATTGTTCATCATGTTTAAAGTGAATATAACGTTGGAATTGACCGAATTCGTCAAATGGCATGAATAATCAAAGGGATCAGAGTGATAAAACCAACCAGACATATCAAAATAGTCTGAATGTCCAATAATTCAGATTGTTCATCATGTTTAAAGTGAATATAACGTTGGAATTGACCGAATTCGTCAAATAACAAGAGTAATCAATATGATCAGAGTTATAAACCAACCATACAAATCAAAATAGTCTGAATGTCGAATAATTCAGAATGTTCATCATGTTAAAACTCAATACAACGTTGGAATTGACCGATTTCGTCAAATAACAAGAGCAATCAAAGTGATAAAACCAACCAGACAAATCAAAATAGTCAGAATGTCCAATAATTCAGATTGTTCATCATGTTTAAAGTGAATATAACGTTGGAATTGACCGAATTCGTCAAATGGCATGAATAATCAAAGGGATCAGAGTGATAAAACCAACCAGACATATCAAAATAGTCTGAATGTCCAATAATTCAGATTGTTCATCATATTCAAAGTCAATACAACGTTGGAGTTGACCGAATTCGTCAAATGGCATGAATAATCAAAGTGATCAGAGTGATAAAACCAACCAGACAAATCAACATAGTCTGAATGTCCAATAATTCAGATTGTTCATCATGTTTAAAGTGAATATAACGTTGGAATTGACCGAATTCGTCAAATGGCATGAATAATCAAACTGATCAGAGTGATAAAACCAGCCAGACAAATGAAAATAGCCTGCATGTTCAGTAATTCAGAATGTTCATCACGTTAAAACTCAATACAACGTTGGAATTGACCGAATTCGTCAAATAACAAGAGTAATCAAAGTGATAAAACCAACCAGACAAATGAAAATAGCCTGCATGTCCAGTAATTCAGAATGTTCATCATGTTAAAAGTCAATACAACGTTGGAATTGACCGAAAACGTCAAATGGCACGAATAATCAAACTGATCAGAGTGATAAAACCAACCAGACAAATCAAAATAGTCTGAATGTCCAATAATTCAGATTGTTCATCATGTTTAAAGTGAATATAACGTTGGAATTGACCGAATTCGTCAAATAACAAGAGGATTCAAAGTGATAAAACCAACCAGACAAATCAAAATAGTCTGAATGTCCAATAATTCAGATTGTTCATCATGTTTACAGTGAATATAACGTTGGAATTGACCGAATTCGTCAAATAACAAGAGTAATCAAAGTGATCAGAGTGATAAAACCAACCAGACAAATCAAAATACCCCGAATGTCCAATAATTCAGATTGTTCATCATGTTTAAAGTGAATATAACGTTGGAATTGACCGAATTCGTCAAATAACAAGAGTAATCAAAGTGATCAGAGTGATAAAACCAACCAGACAAATCAAAATACCCCGAATGTCCAATAATTCAGATTGTTCATCATGTTTAAAGTGAATATAACGTTGGAATTGACCGAATTCGTCAAATGGCATGAATAATCAAAGTGATCAGAGTGATAAAACCAGCCAGACAAATGAAAATAGCCTGCATGTCCAGTAATTCAGAATGTTCATCACGTTAAAACTCAATACAACGTTGGAATTGACCGAATTCGTCAAATAACAAGAGTAATCAAAGTGATCAGAGTGATAAAACCAACCAGACAAATGAAAATAGCCTGCATGCCCAGTAATTCAGAATGTTCATCATGTTAAAAGTCAATACAACGTTGGAATTGACCGAAAACGTCAAATGACACGAATAATCAAACTGATCAGAGTGATAAAACCAGCCAGACAAATGAAAATAGCCTGCATGTCCAGTAATTCAGAATGTTCATCATGTTAAAAGTCAATACAACGTTGTAATTGACCGAATTCGTCAAATAACAAGAGTAATCAAAGTGATCAGAGTGATAAAACCAACCAGACAAATCAAAATAGTCTGAATGTCCAATAATTCAGATTGTTCATCATGTTTAAAGTGAATATAACGTTGGAATTGACCGAATTCGTCAAATAACAAGAGTAATCAAAGTGATCAGAGTGATAAAACCAACCAGACAAATCAAAATAGTCTGAATGTCCAATAATTCAGATTGTTCATCATGTTTACAGTGAATATAACGTTGGAATTGACCGAATTCGTCAAACAACAAGAGTAATCAAAGTGATCAGAGTGATAAAACCAACCAGACAAATCAAAATACCCCGAATGTCCAATAATTCAGATTGTTCATCATGTTTAAAGTGAATATAACGTTGGAATTGACCGAATTCGTCAAATGGCATGAATAATCAAAGTGATCAGAGTGATAAAACCAGCCAGACAAATGAAAATAGCCTGCATGTCCAGTAATTCAGAATGTCCATCATGTTAAAAGTCAATATAACGTTGGAATTGACCGAATTCGTCAAATAACAAGAGTAATCAAAGTGATCAGTGTGATAAAACCAGCCAGACAAATGAAAATAGCCTGCATGTCTCGTAATTCAGAATGTTCATCATATTAAAAGTCAATACAACGTTGGAATTGACCGAATTCGTCAAATGACAGGAATAATCAAAGTGATCATAGTGATAAAACTAACCAGACAAATGAAAATAGTCTGAATGTCCAATAATTCAGATTGTTGAGCATGTTCAAAGTGAATATAACGTTGGAATTGACCGAATTCCCCAAATGGCATGAATAATCAGAGTGATAAAACCTGCCAGAAAAATGAAAATAGCCTGCATGTCTCGTAATTCAGAATGTTCATCATGTTAAAACTCAATACAACGTTGGAATTGACCGAATTCGTCAAATAACAAGAGTAATCAAAGTGATCAGAGTGATAAAACCAGCCAGACAAATGAAAATAGCCTGCATGTCCAGTAATATAACGTTGGAATTGACCGAATTCGTCAAATAACAAGAGTAATCAATATGATCAGAGTTATAAACCAACCATACAAATGAAAATAGCCTGCATGTTCAGTAATTCAGATTGTTCATCATGTTAAAACTCAATACAACGTTGGAATTGACCGAATTCGTCAAATAACAAGAGTAATCAAAGTGATAAAACCAACCAGACAAATCAAAATAGTCAGAATGTCCAATAATTCAGATTGTTCATCATGTTTAAAGTGAATATAACGTTGGAATTGACCGAATTCGTCAAATGGCATGAATAATCAAAGGGATCAGAGTGATAAAACCAACCAGACATATCAAAATAGTCTGAATGTCCAATAATTCAGATTGTTCATCATGTTTAAAGTGAATATAACGTTGGAATTGACCGAATTCGTCAAATAACAAGAGTAATCAATATGATCAGAGTTATAAACCAACCATACAAATCAAAATAGTCTGAATGTCGAATAGTCTGAATGTTCGTCAAATAACAAGAGTAATCAATATGATCAGAGTTATAAACCAACCATACAAATCAAAATAGTCTGAATGTCCAATAATTCAGATTGTTCATCATGTTTAAAGTGAATATAAACATGACCGAATTCGTCAAATGGCATGAATAATCAAAGGGATCAGAGTGATAAAACCAACCAGACATATCAAAATAGTCTGAATGTCCAATAATTCAGATTGTTCATCATGTTTAAAGTGAATATAACGTTGGAATTGACCGAATTCGTCAAATAACAAGAGTAATCAATATGATCAGAGTTATAAACCAACCATACAAATCAAAATAGTCTGAATGTCGAATAATTCAGAATGTTCATCATGTTAAAACTCAATACAACGTTGGAATTGACCGAATTCGTCAAATAACAAGAGTAATCAAAGTGATAAAACCAACCAGACAAATAAAAATAGTCAGAATGTCCAATAATTCAGATTGTTCATCATGTTTAAAGTGAATATAACGTTGGAATTGACCGAATTCGTCAAATGGCATGAATAATCAAAGGGATCAGAGTGATAAAACCAACCAGACATATCAAAATAGTCTGAATGTCCAATAATTCAGATTGTTCATCATGTTTAAAGTGAATATAACGTTGGAATAGACCAAATTCGTCAAATGGCATGAATAATCAAAGTGATCAGAGTGATAAAACCAGCCAGACAAATGAAAATAGTCTGAATGTCCAATAATTCAGATTGTTCATCATGTTTAAAGTGAATATAACGTTGGAATAGACCAAATTCGTCAAATGGCATGAATAATCAAAGTGATCAGAGTGATAAAACCAGCCAGACAAATGAAAATAGTCTGAATGTCCAATAATTCAGATTGTTCATCATGTTCAAAGTCAATACAACGTTGGAGTTGACCGAATTCGTCAAATGGCATGAATAATCAAAGTGATCAGAGTGATAAAACCAACCAGACAAATCAACATAGTCTGAATGTCCAATAATTCAGATTGTTCATCATGTTTACAGTGAATATAACGTTGGAATTGACCGAATTCGTCAAATAACAAGAGTAACCAAAGTGATCAGAGTGATAAAACCAACCAGACAAATCAAAATACCCCGAATGTCCAATAATTCAGATTGTTCATCATGTTTAAAGTGAATATAACGTTGGAATTGACCGAATTCGTCAAATGGCATGAATAATCAAAGTGATAAAACCAACCAGACAAATCAAAATAGTCTGAATGTCCAATAATTCAGATTGTTCATCATGTTTACAGTGAATATAACGTTGGAATTGACCGAATTCGTCAAATAACAAGAGTAATCAAAGTGATCAGAGTGATAAAACCAACCAGACAAATCAACATAGTCTGAATGTCCAATAATTCAGATTGTTCATCATGTTTACAGTGAATATAACGTTGGAATGGACCGAATTCGTCAAATAACAAGAGTAATCAAAGTGATCAGAGTGATAAAACCAACCAGACAAATCAAAATACCCCGAATGTCCAATAATTCAGATTGTTCATCATGTTTAAAGTGAATATAACGTTGGAATTGACCGAATTCGTCAAATGGCATGAATAATCAAAGTGATAAAACCAGCCAGACAAATGAAAATAGTCTGAATGTCCAATAATTCAGATTGTTCATCATGTTCAAAGTCAATACAACGTTGGAGTTGACCGAATTCGTCAAATGGCATGAATAATCAAAGTGATCAGAGTGATAAAACCAACCAGACAAATCAACATAGTCTGAATGTCCAATAATTCAGATTGTTCATCATGTTTACAGTGAATATAACGTTGGAATTGACCGAATTCGTCAAATAACAAGAGTAACCAAAGTGATCAGAGTGATAAAACCAACCAGACAAATCAAAATACCCCGAATGTCCAATAATTCAGATTGTTCATCATGTTTAAAGTGAATATAACGTTGGAATTGACCGAATTCGTCAAATGGCATGAATAATCAAAGTGATAAAACCAGCCAGACAAATGAAAATAGTCTGAATGTCCAATAATTCAGATTGTTCATCATGTTCAAAGTCAATACAACGTTGGAGTTGACCGAATTCGTCAAATGGCATGAATAATCAAAGTGATCAGAGTGATAAAACCAACCAGACAAATCAACATAGTCTGAATGTCCAATAATTCAGATTGTTCATTATGTTCAAAGTCAATACAACGTTGGAGTTGACCGAATTCGTCAAATGGCATGAATAATCAAAGTGATCAGAGTGATAAAACCAACCAGACAAATCAACATAGTCTGAATGTCCAATAATTCAGATTGTTCATCATGTTTAAAGTGAATATAACGTTGGAATTGACCGAATTCGTCAAATGGCATGAATAATCAAAGTGATAAAACCAGCCAGACAAATGAAAATAGCCTGCATGTCCAGTAATTCAGAATGTTCATCACGTTAAAACTCAATACAACGTTGGAATTGACCGAATTCGTCAAATAACAAGAGTAATCAAAGTGATCAGAGTGATAAAACCAACCAGACAAATGAAAATAGCCTGCATGCCCAGTAATTCAGAATGTTCATCATGTTAAAAGTCAATACAACGTTGGAATTGACCGAAAACGTCAAATGACACGAATAATCAAACTGATCAGAGTGATAAAACCAGCCAGACAAATGAAAATAGCCTGCATGTCCAGTAATTCAGAATGTTCATCATGTTAAAAGTCAATACAACGTTGGAATTGACCGAATTCGTCAAATAACAAGAGTAATCAAAGTGATCAGAGTGATAAAACCAACCAGACAAATCAAAATAGTCTGAATGTCCAATAATTCAGATTGTTCATCATGTTTAAAGTGAATATAACGTTGGAATTGACCGAATTCGTCAAATAACAAGAGTAATCAAAGTGATCAGAGTGATAAAACCAACCAGACAAATCAAAATAGTCTGAATGTCCAATAATTCAGATTGTTCATCATGTTTACAGTGAATATAACGTTGGAATTGACCGAATTCGTCAAATAACAAGAGTAATCAAAGTGATCAGAGTGATAAAACCAACCAGACAAATCAAAATACCCCGAATGTCCAATAATTCAGATTGTTCATCATGTTTAAAGTGAATATAACGTTGGAATTGACCGAATTCGTCAAATGGCATGAATAATCAAAGTGATCGGAGTGTATGTCCAGTAATTCAGAATGTCCATCATGTTAAAAGTCAATATAACGTTGGAATTGACCGAATTCGTCAAATAACAAGAGTAATCAAAGTGATCAGTGTGATAAAACCAGCCAGACAAATGAAAATAGCCTGCATGTCTCGTAATTCAGAATGTTCATCATATTAAAAGTCAATACAACGTTGGAATTGACCGAATTCGTCAAATGATAGGAATAATCAAAGTGATCATAGTGATAAAACCAACCAGACAAATGAAAAGAGTCTGAATGTCCAATAATTCAGATTGTTGAGCATGTTCAAAGTGAATATAACGTTGGAATTGACCGAATTCCCCAAATGGCATGAATAATCAGAGTGATAAAACCTGCCAGAAAAATGAAAATAGCCTGCATGTCTCGTAATTCAGAATGTTCATCATGTTAAAACTCAATACAACGTTGGAATTGACCGAATTCGTCAAATAACAAGAGTAATCAAAGTGATCAGAGTGATAAAACCAGCCAGACAAATGAAAATAGCCTGCATGTCCAGTAATATAACGTTGGAATTGACCGAATTCGTCAAATAACAAGAGTAATCAATATGAGCAGAGTTATAAACCAACCATACAAATGAAAATAGCCTGCATGTTCAGTAATTCAGATTGTTCATCATGTTAAAACTTAATACAACGTTGGAATTGACCGAATTCGTCAAATAACAAGAGTAATCAAAGTGATAAAACCAACCAGACAAATCAAAATATTCAGAATGTCCAATAATTCAGATTGTTCATCATGTTTAAAGTGAATATAACGTTGGAATTGACCGAATTCGTCAAATGGCATGAATAATCAAAGGGATCAGAGTGATAAAACCAACCAGACATATCAAAATAGTCTGAATGTCCAATAATTCAGATTGTTCATCATGTTCAAAGTCAATACAACGTTGGAATTGACCGAATTCGTCAAATGGCATGAATAATCAAAGTGATCAGAGTGATAAAACCAGCCAGACAAATGAAAATAGACTGCTTGTTCAGTAATTCAGAATGTTCATCACGTTAAAACTCAATACAACGTTGGAATTGACCGAATTCGTCAAATAACAAGAGTAATCAAAGTGATCAGAGTGATAAACCCAACCAGACAAATGAAAATAGCCTGCATGTCCAGTAATTCAGAATGTTCATCATGTTAAAAGTCAATACAACGTTGGAATTGACCGAAAACGTCAAATGG
Organism: Hydrotaea cyrtoneurina; assembly: GCA_958296145.1. NCBI lineage: Eukaryota > Metazoa > Arthropoda > Insecta > Diptera > Muscidae > Hydrotaea > Hydrotaea cyrtoneurina. The sequence goes on from OY282514.1 coordinate 59,141,930, forward strand.
CACGAATACTCAAACTGATCAGAGTGATAAAACCAGCCAGACAAATGAAAATAGCCTGCATGTCCAGTAATTCAGATTGTTCATCATGTTTAAAGTGAATACAACGTTGGAATTGACCGAATTCGTCAAATAACAAGAGTAATCAATATGATCAGAGTTATAAACCAACCATACAAATCAAAATAGTCTGAATGTCGAATAGTCTGAATGTTCGTCAAATAACAAGAGTAATCAATATGATCAGAGTTATAAACCAACCATACAAATCAAAATAGTCTGAATGTCCAATAATTCAGATTGTTCATCATGTTTAAAGTGAATATAACGTTGGAATTGACCGAATTCGTCAAATGGCATGAATAATCAAAGGGATCAGAGTGATAAAACCAACCAGACATATCAAAATAGTCTGAATGTCCAATAATTCAGATTGTTCATCATGTTTAAAATGAATATAACGTTGGAATTGACCGAATTCGTCAAATAACAAGAGTAATCAATATGATCAGAGTTATAAACCAACCATACAAATCAAAATAGTCTGAATGTCGAATAATTCAGAATGTTCATAATGTTAAAAGTCAATACAACGTTGGAATTGACCGAATTCGTCAAATAACAAGAGTAATCAAAGTGATAAAACCAACCAGACAAATCAAAATAGTCAGAATGTCCAATAATTCAGATTGTTCATCATGTTTAAAGTGAATATAACGTTGGAATTGACCGAATTCGTCAAATAACAAGAGTAATCAAAGTGATCAGAGTGATAAAACCAACCAGACAAATCAACATAGTCTGAATGTCCAATAATTCAGATTGTTCATCATGTTCAAAGTCAATACAACGTTGGAGTTGACCGAATTCGTCAAATGGCATGAATAATCAAAGTGATCAGAGTGATAAAACCAACCAGACAAATCAACATAGTCTGAATGTCCAATAATTCAGATTGTTCATCATGTTTAAAGTGAATATAACGTTGGAATTGACCGAATTCGTCAAATGGCATGAATAATCAAAGTGATAAAACCAGCCAGACAAATGAAAATAGCCTGCATGTCCAGTAATTCAGAATGTTCATCACGTTAAAACTCAATACAACGTTGGAATTGACCGAATTCGTCAAATAACAAGAGTAATCAAAGTGATCAGAGTGATAAAACCAACCAGACAAATGAAAATAGCCTGCATGCCCAGTAATTCAGAATGTTCATCATGTTAAAAGTCAATACAACGTTGGAATTGACCGAAAACGTCAAATGGCACGAATAATCAAACTGATCAGAGTGATAAAACCAGCCAGACAAATGAAAATAGCCTGCATGTCCAGTAATTCAGAATGTTCATCATGTTAAAAGTCAATACAACGTTGGAATTGACCGAATTCGTCAAATAACAAGAGTAATCAAAGTGATCAGAGTGATAAAACCAACCAGACAAATCAAAATAGTCTGAATGTCCAATAATTCAGATTGTTCATCATGTTTAAAGTGAATATAACGTTGGAATTGACCGAATTCGTCAAATAACAAGAGTAATCAAAGTGATCAGAGTGATAAAACCAACCAGACAAATCAAAATAGTCTGAATGTCCAATAATTCAGATTGTTCATCATGTTTACAGTGAATATAACGTTGGAATTGACCGAATTCGTCAAATAACAAGAGTAATCAAAGTGATCAGAGTGATAAAACCAACCAGACAAATCAAAATACCCCGAATGTCCAATAATTCAGATTGTTCATCATGTTTAAAGTGAATATAACGTTGGAATTGACCGAATTCGTCAAATGGCATGAATAATCAAAGTGATCGGAGTGATAAAACCAGCCAGACAAATGAAAATAGCCTGTATGTCCAGTAATTCAGAATGTCCATCATGTTAAAAGTCAATATAACGTTGGAATTGACCGAATTCGTCAAATAACAAGAGTAATCAAAGTGATCAGTGTGATAAAACCAGCCAGACAAATGAAAATAGCCTGCATGTCTCGTAATTCAGAATGTTCATCATATTAAAAGTCAATACAACGTTGGAATTGACCGAATTCGTCAAATGATAGGAATAATCAAAGTGATCATAGTGATAAAACCAACCAGACAAATGAAAAGAGTCTGAATGTCCAATAATTCAGATTGTTGAGCATGTTCAAAGTGAATATAACGTTGGAATTGACCGAATTCCCCAAATGGCATGAATAATCAGAGTGATAAAACCTGCCAGAAAAATGAAAATAGCCTGCATGTCTCGTAATTCAGAATGTTCATCATGTTAAAACTCAATACAACGTTGGAATTGACCGAATTCGTCAAATAACAAGAGTAATCAAAGTGATCAGAGTGATAAAACCAGCCAGACAAATGAAAATAGCCTGCATGTCCAGTAATATAACGTTGGAATTGACCGAATTCGTCAAATAACAAGAGTAATCAATATGAGCAGAGTTATAAACCAACCATACAAATGAAAATAGCCTGCATGTTCAGTAATTCAGATTGTTCATCATGTTAAAACTTAATACAACGTTGGAATTGACCGAATTCGTCAAATAACAAGAGTAATCAAAGTGATAAAACCAACCAGACAAATCAAAATATTCAGAATGTCCAATAATTCAGATTGTTCATCATGTTTAAAGTGAATATAACGTTGGAATTGACCGAATTCGTCAAATGGCATGAATAATCAAAGGGATCAGAGTGATAAAACCAACCAGACATATCAAAATAGTCTGAATGTCCAATAATTCAGATTGTTCATCATGTTCAAAGTCAATACAACGTTGGAATTGACCGAATTCGTCAAATGGCATGAATAATCAAAGTGATCAGAGTGATAAAACCAGCCAGACAAATGAAAATAGACTGCTTGTTCAGTAATTCAGAATGTTCATCACGTTAAAACTCAATACAACGTTGGAATTGACCGAATTCGTCAAATAACAAGAGTAATCAAAGTGATCAGAGTGATAAAACCAACCAGACAAATGAAAATAGCCTGCATGTCCAGTAATTCAGAATGTTCATCATGTTAAAAGTCAATACAACGTTGGAATTGACCGAAAACGTCAAATGGCACGAATACTCAAACTGATCAGAGTGATAAAACCAGCCAGACAAATGAAAATAGCCTGCATGTCCAGTAATTCAGATTGTTCATCATGTTTAAAGTGAATACAACGTTGGAATTGACCGAATTCGTCAAATAACAAGAGTAATCAATATGATCAGAGTTATAAACCAACCATACAAATCAAAATAGTCTGAATGTCGAATAGTCTGAATGTTCGTCAAATAACAAGAGTAATCAATATGATCAGAGTTATAAACCAACCATACAAATCAAAATAGTCTGAATGTCCAATAATTCAGATTGTTCATCATGTTTAAAGTGAATATAACGTTGGAATTGACTGAATTCGTCAAATGGCATGAATAATCAAAGGGATCAGAGTGATAAAACCAACCAGACATATCAAAATAGTCTGAATGTCCAATAATTCAGATTGTTCATCATGTTTAAAGTGAATATAACGTTGGAATTGACCGAATTCGTCAAATAACAAGAGTTATCAATATGATCAGAGTTATAAACCAACCATACAAATCAAAATAGTCTGAATGTCGAATAATTCAGAATGTTCATAATGTTAAAAGTCAATACAACGTTGGAATTGACCGAATTCGTCAAATAACAAGAGTAATCAAAGTGATAAAACCAACCAGACAAATCAAAATAGTCAGAATGTCCAATAATTCAGATTGTTCATCATGTTTAAAGTGAATATAACGTTGGAATTGACCGAATTCGTCAAATGGCATGAATAATCAAAGGGATCAGAGTGATAAAACCAACCAGACATATCAAAATAGTCTGAATGTCCAATAATTCAGATTGTTCATCATGTTCAAAGTCAATACAACGTTGGAATTGACCGAATTCGTCAAATGGCATGAATAATCAAAGTGATCAGAGTGATAAAACCAGCCAGACAAATGAAAATAGACTGCTTGTTCAGTAATTCAGAATGGTCATCACGTTAAAACTCAATACAACGTTGGAATTGACCGAATTCGTCAAATAACAAGAGTAATCAAAGTGATCAGAGTGATAAAACCAACCAGACAAATGAAAATAGCCTGCATGTCCAGTAATTCAGAATGTTCATCATGTTAAAAGTCAATACAACGTTGGAATTGACCGAAAACGTCAAATGGCACGAATACTCAAACTGATCAGAGTGATAAAACCAGCCAGACAAATGAAAATAGCCTGCATGTCCAGTAATTCAGATTGTTCATCATGTTTAAAGTGAATACAACGTTGGAATTGACCGAATTCGTCAAATAACAAGAGTAATCAAAGTGATCAGAGTGATAAAACCAACCAGACAAATGAAAATAGCCTGCATGTCCAGTAATTCAGAATGTTCATCATGTTAAAAGTCAATACAACGTTGGAATTGACCGAAAACGTCAAATGGCACGAATACTCAAACTGATCAGAGTGATAAAACCAGCCAGACAAATGAAAATAGCCTGCATGTCCAGTAATTCAGATTGTTCATCATGTTTAAAGTGAATACAACGTTGGAATTGGCCGAATTCGTCAAATAACAAGAGTAATCAAAATGATCAGAGTGATAAAACCAACCAGACAAATCAAAATAGTCTGAATGTCCAATAATTCAGATTGTTCATCATGTTTAAAGTGAATATAACGTTGGAATTGACCGAATTCGTCAAATGGCATGAATAATCAAAGTGATCAGAGTGATAAAACCAGCCAGACAAATGAAAATAGACTGCTTGTTCAGTAATTCAGAATGTTCATCACGTTAAAACTCAATACAACGTTGGAATTGACCGAATTCGTCAAATAACAAGAGTAATCAAAGTGATCAGAGTGATAAAACCAACCAGACAAATGAAAATAGCCTGCATGTCCAGTAATTCAGAATGTTCATCATGTTTAAAGTCAATATAAGTCAATAGAATGTCCAATAATTCAGATTGTTCATCATGTTTAAAGTGAATATAACGTTGGAATTGACCGAATTCGTCAAATGGCATGAATAATCAAAGGGATCAGAGTGATAAAACCAACCAGACATATCAAAATAGTCTGAATGTCCAATAATTCAGATTGTTCATCATGTTCAAAGTCAATACAACGTTGGAATTGACCGAATTCGTCAAATGGCATGAATAATCAAAGTGATCAGAGTGATAAAACCAGCCAGACAAATGAAAATAGACTGCTTGTTCAGTAATTCAGAATGTTCATCACGTTAAAACTCAATACAACGTTGGAATTGACCGAATTCGTCAAATAACAAGAGTAATCAAAGTGATCAGAGTGATAAAACCAACCAGACAAATGAAAATAGCCTGCATGTCCAGTAATTCAGAATGTTCATCATGTTAAAAGTCAATACAACGTTGGAATTGACCGAAAACGTCAAATGGCACGAATACTCAAACTGATCAGAGTGATAAAACCAGCCAGACAAATGAAAATAGCCTGCATGTCCAGTAATTCAGATTGTTCATCATGTTTAAAGTGAATACAACGTTGGAATTGACCGAATTCGTCAAATAACAAGAGTAATCAAAGTGATCAGAGTGATAAAACCAACCAGACAAATCAAAATAGTCTGAATGTCCAATAATTCAGATTGTTCATCATGTTTAAAGTGAATATAACGTTGGAATTGACCGAATTCGTCAAATGGCATGAATAATCAAAGTGATCAGAGTGATAAAACCAACCAGACAAATCAAAATAGTCTGAATGTCCAATAATTCAGATTGTTCATCATGTTTACAGTGAATATAACGTTGGAATTGACCGAATTCGTCAAATAACAAGAGTAATCAAAGTGATCAGAGTGATAAAACCAACCAGACAAATCAAAATACCCCGAATGTCCAATAATTCAGATTGTTCATCATGTTTAAAGTGAATATAACGTTGGAATTGACCGAATTCGTCAAATGGCATGAATAATCAAAGTGATCAGAGTGATAAAACCAGCCAGACAAATGAAAATAGCCTGCATGTCCAGTAATTCAGAATGTCCATCATGTTAAAAGTCAATATAACGTTGGAATTGACCGAATTCGTCAAATAACAAGAGTAATCAAAGTGATCAGTGTGATAAAACCAGTCAGACAAATGAAAATAGCCTGCATGTCCAGTAATTCAGAATGTTCATCATGTTTAAAGTCAATATAACGTTGGAATTGACCGAATTCGTCAAATAACAAGAGTAATCAATATGATCAGAGTTATAAAACCAACCGGACAAATGAAAATAGCCTGCATGTCCAGTAATTCAGAATGTTCATCATGTTAAAAGTCAATATAACGTTGGAATTGACCGAATTCGTCAAATGGCATGAATAATCAGAGTGATAAAACCTGCCAGACAAATGAAAATAGCCTGCATGTCCAGTAATTCAGAATGTTCATCATGTTAAAAGTCAATACAACGTTGGAATTGACCGAAAACGTCAAATGGCACGAATACTCAAACTGATCAGAGTGATAAAACCAGCCAGACAAATTAAAATAGCCTGCATGTCCAGTAATTCAGATTGTTCATCATGTTTAAAGTGAATACAACGTTGGAATTGACCGAATTCGTCAAATAACAAGAGTAATCAAAGTGATCAGAGTGATAAAACCAACCAGACAAATCAAAATAGTCTGAATGTCCAATAATTCAGATTGTTCATCATGTTTAAAGTGAATATAACGTTGGAATTGACCGAATTCGTCAAATGGCATGAATAATCAAAGTGATCAGAGTGATAAAACCAACCAGACAAATCAAAATAGTCTGAATGTCCAATAATTCAGATTGTTCATCATGTTTACAGTGAATATAACGTTGGAATTGACCGAATTCGTCAAATAACAAGAGTAATCAAAGTGATCAGTGTGATAAAACCAGTCAGACAAATGAAAATAGCCTGCATGTCCAGTAATTCAGAATGTTCATCATGTTTAAAGTCAATATAACGTTGGAATTGACCGAATTCGTCAAATAACAAGAGTAATCAAAGTGATCAGAGTGATAAAACCAACCAGACAAATCAAAATACCCCGAATGTCCAATAATTCAGATTGTTCATCATGTTTAAAGTGAATATAACGTTGGAATTGACCGAATTCGTCAAATGGCATGAATAATCAGAGTGATAAAACCAACCAGACAAATGAAAATAGCCTGCATGTCCAGTAATTCAGAATGTTCATCATGTTAAAAGTCAATACAACGTTGGAATTGACCGAAAACGTCAAATGGCACGAATACTCAAACTGATCAGAGTGATAAAACCAGCCAGACAAATGAAAATAGCCTGCATGTCCAGTAATTCAGATTGTTCATCATGTTTAAAGTGAATACAACGTTGGAATTGACCGAATTCGTCAAATAACAAGAGTAATCAAAGTGATCAGAGTGATAAAACCAACCAGACAAATCAAAATAGTCTGAATGTCCAATAATTCAGATTGTTCATCATGTTTAAAGTGAATATAACGTTGGAATTGACCGAATTCGTCAAATGGCATGAATAATCAAAGTGATCAGAGTGATAAAACCAACCAGACAAATCAAAATAGTCTGAATGTCCAATAATTCAGATTGTTCATCATGTTTACAGTGAATATAACGTTGGAATTGACCGAATTCGTCAAATAACAAGAGTAATCAAAGTGATCAGAGTGATAAAACCAACCAGACAAATCAAAATACCCCGAATGTCCAATAATTCAGATTGTTCATCATGTTTAAAGTGAATATAACGTTGGAATTGACCGAATTCGTCAAATGGCATGAATAATCAAAGTGATCAGAGTGATAAAACCAGCCAGACAAATGAAAATAGCCTGTATGTCCAGTAATTCAGAATGTCCATCATGTTAAAAGTCAATATAACGTTGGAATTGACCGAATTCGTCAAATAACAAGAGTAATCAAAGTGATCAGTGTGATAAAACCAGCCAGACAAATGAAAATAGCCTGCATGTCTCGTAATTCAGAATGTTCATCATATTAAAAGTCAATACAACGTTGGAATTGACCGAATTCGTCAAATGATAGGAATAATCAAAGTGATCATAGTGATAAAACCAACCAGACAAATGAAAAGAGTCTGAATGTCCAATAATTCAGATTGTTGAGCATGTTCAAAGTGAATATAACGTTGGAATTGACCGAATTCCCCAAATGGCATGAATAATCAGAGTGATAAAACCTGCCAGAAAAATGAAAATAGCCTGCATGTCTCGTAATTCAGAATGTTCATCATGTTAAAACTCAATACAACGTTGGAATTGACCGAATTCGTCAAATAACAAGAGTAATCAAAGTGATCAGAGTGATAAAACCAGCCAGACAAATGAAAATAGCCTGCATGTCCAGTAATATAACGTTGGAATTGACCGAATTCGTCAAATAACAAGAGTAATCAATATGAGCAGAGTTATAAACCAACCATACAAATGAAAATAGCCTGCATGTTCAGTAATTCAGATTGTTCATCATGTTAAAACTTAATACAACGTTGGAATTGACCGAATTCGTCAAATAACAAGAGTAATCAAAGTGATAAAACCAACCAGACAAATCAAAATATTCAGAATGTCCAATAATTCAGATTGTTCATCATGTTTAAAGTGAATATAACGTTGGAATTGACCGAATTCGTCAAATGGCATGAATAATCAAAGGGATCAGAGTGATAAAACCAACCAGACATATCAAAATAGTCTGAATGTCCAATAATTCAGATTGTTCATCATGTTTAAAGTGAATATAACGTTGGAATTGACCGAATTCGTCAAATAACAAGAGTAATCAATATGATCAGAGTTATAAACCAACCATACAAATCAAAATAGTCTGAATGTCGAATAGTCTGAATGTTCGTCAAATAACAAGAGTAATCAATATGATCAGAGTTATAAACCAACCATACAAATCAAAATAGTCTGAATGTCCAATAATTCAGATTGTTCATCATGTTTAAAGTGAATATAACGTTGGAATTGACCGAATTCGTCAAATGGCATGAATAATCAAAGGGATCAGAGTGATAAAACCAACCAGACATATCAAAATAGTCTGAATGTCCAATAATTCAGATTGTTCATCATGTTTAAAGTGAATATAACGTTGGAATTGACCGAATTCGTCAAATAACAAGAGTAATCAATATGATCAGAGTTATAAACCAACCATACAAATCAAAATAGTCTGAATGTCGAATAATTCAGAATGTTCATCATGTTAAAACTCAATACAACGTTGGAATTGACCGAATTCGTCAAATAACAAGAGTAATCAAAGTGATAAAACCAACCAGACAAATCAAAATAGTCAGAATGCCCAATAATTCAGATTGTTCATCATGTTTAAAGTGAATATAACGTTGGAATTGACCGAATTCGTCAAATGGCATGAATAATCAAAGGGATCAGAGTGATAAAACCAACCAGACATATCAAAATAGTCTGAATGTCCAATAATTCAGATTGTTCATCATGTTCAAAGTCAATACAACGTTGGAATTGACCGAATTCGTCAAATGGCATGAATAATCAAAGTGATCAGAGTGATAAAACCAGCCAGACAAATGAAAATAGACTGCTTGTTCAGTAATTCAGAATGTTCATCACGTTAAAACTCAATACAACGTTGGAATTGACCGAATTCGTCAAATAACAAGAGTAATCAAAGTGATCAGAGTGATAAAACCAACCAGACAAATGAAAATCGCCTGCATGTCCAGTAATTCAGAATGTTCATCATGTTAAAAGTCAATACAACGTTGGAATTGACCGAAAACGTCAAATGGCACGAATACTCAAACTGATCAGAGTGATAAAACCAGCCAGACAAATGAAAATAGCCTGCATGTCCAGTAATTCAGATTGTTCATCATGTTTAAAGTGAATACAACGTTGGAATTGACCGAATTCGTCAAATAACAAGAGTAATCAAAGTGATCAGAGTGATAAAACCAACCAGACAAATCAAAATAGTCTGAATGTCCAATAATTCAGATTGTTCATCATGTTTAAAGTGAATATAACGTTGGAATTGACCGAATTCGTCAAATGGCATGAATAATCAAAGTGATCAGAGTGATAAAACCAACCAGACAAATCAAAATAGTCTGAATGTCCAATAATTCAGATTGTTCATCATGTTTACAGTGAATATAACGTTGGAATTGACCGAATTCGTCAAATAACAAGAGTAATCAAAGTGATCAGAGTGATAAAACCAACCAGACAAATCAAAATACCCCGAATGTCCAATAATTCAGATTGTTCATCATGTTTAAAGTGAATATAACGTTGGAATTGACCGAATTCGTCAAATGGCATGAATAATCAAAGGGATCAGAGTGATAAAACCAACCAGACATATCAAAATAGTCTGAATGTCCAATAATTCAGATTGTTCATCATGTTTAAAGTGAATATAACGTTGGAATTGACCGAATTCGTCAAATAACAAGAGTAATCAATATGATCAGAGTTATAAACCAACCATACAAATCAAAATAGTCTGAATGTCGAATAATTCAGAATGTTCATCATGTTAAAACTCAATACAACGTTGGAATTGACCGAATTCGTCAAATAACAAGAGTAATCAAAGTGATAAAACCAACCAGACAAATCAAAATAGTCAGAATGCCCAATAATTCAGATTGTTCATCATGTTTAAAGTGAATATAACGTTGGAATTGACCGAATTCGTCAAATGGCATGAATAATCAAAGGGATCAGAGTGATAAAACCAACCAGACATATCAAAATAGTCTGAATGTCCAATAATTCAGATTGTTCATCATGTTCAAAGTCAATACAACGTTGGAATTGACCGAATTCGTCAAATGGCATGAATAATCAAAGTGATCAGAGTGATAAAACCAGCCAGACAAATGAAAATAGACTGCTTGTTCAGTAATTCAGAATGTTCATCACGTTAAAACTCAATACAACGTTGGAATTGACCGAATTCGTCAAATAACAAGAGTAATCAAAGTGATCAGAGTGATAAAACCAACCAGACAAATGAAAATAGCCTGCATGTCCAGTAATTCAGAATGTTCATCATGTTAAAAGTCAATACAACGTTGGAATTGACCGAAAACGTCAAATGGCACGAATACTCAAACTGATCAGAGTGATAAAACCAGCCAGACAAATGAAAATAGCCTGCATGTCCAGTAATTCAGATTGTTCATCATGTTTAAAGTGAATACAACGTTGGAATTGACCGAATTCGTCAAATAACAAGAGTAATCAAAGTGATCAGAGTGATAAAACCAACCAGACAAATCAAAATAGTCTGAATGTCCAATAATTCAGATTGTTCATCATGTTTAAAGTGAATATAACGTTGGAATTGACCGAATTCGTCAAATGGCATGAATAATCAAAGTGATCAGAGTGATAAAACCAACCAGACAAATCAAAATAGTCTGAATGTCCAATAATTCAGATTGTTCATCATGTTTACAGTGAATATAACGTTGGAATTGACCGAATTCGTCAAATAACAAGAGTAATCAAAGTGATCAGAGTGATAAAACCAACCAGACAAATCAAAATACCCCGAATGTCCAATAATTCAGATTGTTCATCATGTTTAAAGTGAATATAACGTTGGAATTGACCGAATTCGTCAAATGGCATGAATAATCAAAGTGATCAGAGTGATAAAACCAGCCAGACAAATGAAAATAGCCTGCATGTCCAGTAATTCAGAATGTCCATCATGTTAAAAGTCAATATAACGTTGGAATTGACCGAATTCGTCAAATAACAAGAGTAATCAAAGTGATCAGTGTGATAAAACCAGTCAGACAAATGAAAATAGCCTGCATGTCCAGTAATTCAGAATGTTCATCATGTTTAAAGTCAATATAACGTTGGAATTGACCGAATTCGTCAAATAACAAGAGTAATCAATATGATCAGAGTTATAAAACCAACCGGACAAATGAAAATAGCCTGCATGTCCAGTAATTCAGAATGTTCATCATGTTAAAAGTCAATATAACGTTGGAATTGACCGAATTCGTCAAATGGCATGAATAATCAGAGTGATAAAACCTGCCAGACAAATGAAAAAAAACTGCATGTCTCGTAATTCAGAATGTTCATCATATTAAAAGTCAATACAACGTTGGAATTGACCGAATTCGTCAAATGACAGGAATAATCAAAGTGATCATAGTGATAAAACCAACCAGACAAATGAAAATAGTCTGAATGTCCAATAATTCAGATTGTTGAGCATGTTCAAAGTGAATATAACGTTGGAATTGACCGAATTCCCCAAATGGCATGAATAAGCAAAGTGATCAGAGTTACAAAACCAGCCAGACAAATGAAAATAGCCTGAATGTCCAATAATTCAGATTGTTCAGCATGTTCAAAGTGAATATAACGTTGGAATTGACCGAATTCGTCAAATAACAAGAGTAATCAAAGTGATCAGAGTGATAAAACCAGCCAGACAAATGAAAATAGCCTGTATGTCCAGTAATTCAGAATGTTCATCATGTTTAAAGTGAATATAACGTTGGAATTGACCGAATTCGTCAAATGGCATGAATAATCAAAGTGATCAGAGTGATAAAACAAGCCAGACACATGAAAATAGCCTGCATGTCCAGTAATTCAGAATGTCCATCATGTTAAAAGTAAATATAACGTTGGAATTGACCGAATTCGTCAAATAACAAGAGTAATCAATATGATCAGAGTTATAAAACCAACCGGACAAATGAAAATAGCCTGCATGTCCAGTAATTCAGAATGTTCATCATGTTAAAAGTCAATATAACGTTGGAATCGACCGAATTCGTCAAATAACAAGAGTAATCAAAGTGATCAGAGTGATAAAACCAGCCAGACAAATGAAAATAGCCTGCGTGTCCTGTAATGTAACGTTCGAATTGACCGAATTCGTCAAATAACAAGAGTAATCAATATGATCAGAGTTATAAAACCAACCATACAAATGAAAATAGCCTGCATGTCCAGTAATTCAGATTGTTCATCATGTTTAAAGTGAATATAACGTTGGAATTGACCGAATTCGTCAAATAACAAGAGTAATCAAAGTTATCAGAGTGATAAAACCAGCCAGACAAATGAAAATAGCCTGTATGTCCAGTAATTCAGAATGTTCATCATGTTTAAAGTGAATATAACGTTGGAATTGACCGAATTCGTCAAATGGCATGAATAATCAAAGTGATCAGAGTGATAAAACAAGCCAGACACATGAAAATAGCCTGCATGTCCAGTAATTCAGAATGTTCATCATGTTTAAAGTGAATATAACGTTGGAATTGACCGAATTCGTCAAATGGCATGAATAATCAAAGTGATCAGAGTGATAAAACAAGCCAGACACATGAAAATAGCCTGCATGTCCAGTAATTCAGAATGTCCATCATGTTAAAAGTCAATATAACGTTAGAATTGACCGAATTCGTCAAATAACAAGAGTAATCAATATGATCAGAGTTATAAAACCAACCAGACAAACGAAAATAGCCTGCATGTCCAGTAATTCAGAATGTTTATCATGTTAAAAGTCAATACAACGTTGGGATTGACCGAATTCGTCAAATGGCATGAATAATCAGAGTGATAAAACCAGCCAGACAAATGAAAATAGCCTGCATGTCTAGTAATTCAGAATGTTGATTATATTAAAAGTCAATACAACGTTGGAATTGACCGAATTCGTCAAATGACAGGAATAATCAAAGTGATCATAGCAATAAAACCAACCAGACAAATGAAAATAGTCTGAATGTCCAATAATTCAGAATGTCCATCATGTTAAAAGTAAATATAACGTTGGAATTGACCGAATTCGTCAAATAACAAGAGTAATCAATATGATCAGAGTTATAAAACCAACCGGACAAATGAAAATAGCCTGCATGTCCAGTAATTCAGAATGTTCATCATGTTAAAAGTCAATATAACGTTGGAATCGACCGAATTCGTCAAATAACAAGAGTAATCAAAGTGATCAGAGTGATAAAACCAGCCAGACAAATGAAAATAGCCTGCGTGTCCTGTAATATAACGTTCGAATTGACCGAATTCGTCAAATAACAAGAGTAATCAATATGATCAGAGCTATAAAACCAACCATACAAATGAAAATAGCCTGCATGTCCAGTAATTCAGATTGTTCATCATGTTTAAAGTGAATATAACGTTGGAATTGACCGAATTCGTCAAATGGCATGAATAATCAAAGTGATCAGAGTGATAAAACCAACCAGACAAATCAAAATAGTTTGAATGTCCAATAATTCAGATTGTTCATCATGTTTAAAGTGAATATAACGTTGGAATTGACCGAATTCGTCAAATGGCATGAATAATCAAAGTGATCAGAGTGATAAAACCAGCCAGACAAATGAAAATAGCCTGAATGTCCAATAATTCAGATTGTTGAGCATGTTCAAAGTGAATATAACGTTGGAATTGACCGAATTCGTCAAATAACAAGAGTAATCAAAGTGATCAGAGTGATAAAACCAACCAGACAAATCAAAATAGCCCGAATGTCCAATAATTCAGATTGTTCAGCATGTTCAAAGTGAATATAACGTTGGAATTGACCGAATTCGTCAAATGGCATGAATAATCAAAGTGATCAGAGTGATAAAACCAGCCAGACAAATGAAAATAGCCTGCATGTCCAGTAATTCAGAATGTCCATCATGTTAAAAGTCAATATAACGGTGGAATTCACCGAATTCGTCAAATAACAAGAGTAATCAATATGATCAGAGTTATAAAACCAACTGGACAAATTAAAATAGCCTGCATGTCCAGTAATTCAGAATGTTTATCATGTTAAAAGTGAATATAACGTTGGAATTGACCGAATTCGTCAAATGGCATGAATAATCAAAGTGATCAGAGTGATAAAACAAGCCAGACAAATGAAAATAGCCTGCATGTCCAGTAATTCAGAATGTCCATCATGTTAAAAGTCAATATAACGTTAGAATTGACCGAATTCGTCAAATAACAAGAGTAATCAATATGATCAGAGTTATAAAACCAACCAGACAAACGAAAATAGCCTGCATGTCCAGTAATTCAGAATGTTCATCATATTAAAACTCAATACAACGTTGGAATGGACCGAATTCGTCAAATGACAGGAATAATCAAAGTGATCATAGTGATAAAACCAACCAGACAAATGAAAATAGCCTGAATGTCCAATAATTCAGATTGTTCAGCATGTTCAAAGTGAATATAACGTTGGAATTGACCGAATTCGTCAAATAACAAGAGTAATCAGAGTGATAAAACCAGCCAGACAAATGAAAATAGCCTGCATGTCTAGTAATACAGAATGTTCATCATATTAAAAGTCAATACAACGTTGGAATGGACCGAATTCGTCAAATGACAGGAATAATCAAAGTGATCATAGTGATAAAACCAACCAGACAAATGAAAATAGTCTGAATGTCCAATAATTCAGATTGTTGAGCATGTTCAAAGTGAATATAACGTTGGAATTGACCGAATTCCCCAAATGGCATGAATAAGCAAAGTGATCAGAGTTATAAAACCAGCCAGACAAATGAAAATAGCCTGAATGTCCAATAATTCAGATTGTTCAGCATGTTCAAAGTGAATATATCGTTGGAATTGACCGAATTCGTCAAATAACAAGAGTAATCAAAGTGATCAGAGTGATAAAACCAGCCAGACAAATGAAAATAGCCTGCATGTCCAGTAATATAACGTTCGAATTGACCGAATTCGTCAAATAACAAGAGTAATCAATATGATCAGAGTTATAAAACCAACCATACAAATGAAAATAGCCTGCATGTCCAGTAATTCAGATTGTTCATCATGTTTAAAGTGAATATAACATTGGAATTGACCGAATTCGTCAAATGGCATGAATAATCAAAGTGATCAGAGTGATAAAACCAACCAGACAAATCAAAATAGCCCGAATGTCCAATAATTCAGATTGTTCAGCATGTTCAAAGTGAATATGACGTTGGAATTGACCGAATTCGTCAAATGGCATGAATAATCAAAGTGATCAGAGTGATAAAACAAGCCAGACAAATGAAAATAGCCTGCATGTCCAGTAATTCAGAATGTCCATCATGTTAAAAGTCAATATAACGTTAGAATTGACCGAATTCGTCAAATAACAAGAGTAATCAATATGATCAGAGTTATAAAACGAACCAGACAAACGAAAATAGCCTGCATGTCCAGTAATTCAGAATGTTTATCATGTTAAAAGTCAATAGAACGTTGGAATTGACCGAATTCGTCAAATGGCATGAATAATCAGAGTGATAAAACCAGCCAGACAAATGAAAATAGCCTGCATGTCTAGTAATTCAGAATGTTGATCATATTAAAAGTCAATACAACGTTGGAATTGACCGAATTCGTCAAATGACAGGAATAATCAAAGTGATCATAGCAATAAAACCAACCAGACAAATGAAAATAGTCTGAATGTCCAATAATTCAGAATGTCCATCATGTTAAAAGTCAATATAACGTTGGAATTGACCGAATTCGTCAAATAACAAGAGTAATCAATATGATCAGAGTTATAAAACCAACCGGACAAATGAAAATAGCCTGCATGTCCAGTAATTCAGAATGTTCATCATGTTAAAAGTCAATATAACGTTGGAATCGACCGAATTCGTCAAATAACAAGAGTAATCAAAGTGATCAGAGTGATAAAACCAGCCAGACAAATGAAAATAGCCTGCATGTCCAGTAATTCAGATTGTTCATCATGTTAAAAGTGAATATAACGTTGGAATTGACCGAATTCGTCAAATGGCATGAATAATTAAAGTGATCAGAGTGATAAAACCAACCAGACAAATCAAAATAGTTTGAATGTCCAATAATTCAGATTGTTCATCATGTTTAAAGTGAATATAACGTTGGAATTGACCGAATTCGTCAAATGGCATGAATAATCAAAGTGATCAGAGTGATAAAACCAGCCAGACAAATGAAAATAGCCTGAATGTCCAATAATTCAGATTGTTGAGCATGTTCAAAGTGAATATAACGTTGGAATTGACCGAATTCGTCAAATAACAAGAGTAATCAAAGTGATCAGAGTGATAAAACCAACCAGACAAATCAAAATAGCCCGAATGTCCAATAATTCAGATTGTTCAGCATGTTCAAAGTGAATATAACATTGGAATTGACCGAATTCGTCAAATGGCATGAATAATCAAAGTGATCAGAGTGATAAAACCAGCCAGACAAATGAAAATAGCCTGCATGTCCAGTAATTCAGAATGTCCATCATGTTAAAAGTCAATATAACGGTGGAATTGACCGAATTCGTCAAATAACAAGAGTAATCAATATGATCAGAGTTATAAAACCAACTGGACAAATTAAAATAGCCTGCATGTCCAGTAATTCAGAATGTTCATCATGTTAAAAGTGAATATAACGTTGGAATTGACCGAATTCGTCAAATAACAAGAGTAATCAGAGTGATAAAGCCAGCCAGACAAATGAAAATAGCCTGCATGTCTAGTAATTCAGAATGTTGATCATATTAAAAGTCAATACACCGTTGGAATTGACCGAATTCGTCAAATGACAGGAATAATCAAAGTGATCAGAGTGATAAAACCAGCCAGACAAATGAAAATAGCCTGCATGTCCAGTAATTCAGAATGTTTATCATGTTAAAAGTCAATACAACGTTGGAATTGACCGAATTCGTCAAATGGCATGAATAATCAGAGTGATAAAACCAGCCAGACAAATGAAAATAGCCTGCATGTCTAGTAATTCAGAATGTTGATCATATTAAAAGTCAATACAACGTTGGAATTGACCGAATTCGTCAAATGACAGGAATAATCAAAGTGATCATAGCAATAAAACCAACCAGACAAATGAAAATAGTCTGAATGTCCAATAATTCAGAATGTCCATCATGTTAAAAGTCAATATAACGTTGGAATTGACCGAATTCGTCAAATAACAAGAGTAATCAATATGATCAGAGTTATAAAACCAACCGGACAAATGAAAATAGCCTGCATGTCCAGTAATTCAGAATGTTCATCATGTTAAAAGTCAATATAACGTTGGAATCGACCGAATTCGTCAAATAACAAGAGTAATCAAAGTGATCAGAGTGATAAAACCAGCCAGACAAATGAAAATAGCCTGCATGTCCAGTAATATAACGTTCGAATTGACCGAATTCGTCAAATAACAAGATTAATCAATATGATCAGAGTTATAAAACCAACCATACAAATTAAAATAGCCTGCATGTCCAGTAATTCAGATTGTTCATCATGTTTAAAGTGAATATAACGTTGGAATTGACCGAATTCGTCAAATGGCATGAATAATCAAAGTGATCAGAGTGATAAAACCAACCAGACAAATCAAAATAGTTTGAATGTCCAATAATTCAGATTGTTCATCATGTTTAAAGTGAATATAACGTTGGAATTGACCGAATTCGTCAAATGGCATGAATAATCAAAGTGATCAGAGTGATAAAACCAGCCAGACAAATGAAAATAGCCTGAATGTCCAATAATTCAGATTGTTGAGCATGTTCAAAGTGAATATAACGTTGGAATTGACCGAATTCGTCAAATAACAAGAGTAATCAAAGTGATCAGAGTGATAAAACCAACCAGACAAATCAAAATAGCCCGAATGTCCAATAATTCAGATTGTTGAGCATGTTCAAAGTGAATATAACGTTGGAATTGACCGAATTCCCCAAATGGCATGAATAAGCAAAGTGATCAGAGTTATAAAACCAGCCAGACAAATGAAAATAGCCTGAATGTCCAATAATTCAGATTGTTCAGCATGTTCAAAGTGAATATAACGTTGGAATTGACCGAATTCGTCAAATAACAAGAGTAATCAAAGTGATCAGAGTGATAAAACCAGCCAGACAAATGAAAATAGCCTGCATGTCCAGTAATTCAGATTGTTCAGCATGTTCAAAGTGAATATAACGTTGGAATTGACCGAATTCGTCAAATGGCATGAATAATCAAAGTGATCAGGGTAATAAAACAAGCCAGACAAATGAAAATAGCCTGCATGTCCAGTAATTCAGAATGTCCATCATGTTAAAAGTCAATATAACGTTAGAATTGACCGAATTCGTCAAATAACAAGAGTAATCAATATGATCAGAGTTATAAAACCAACCAGACAAACGAAAATAGCCTGCATGTCCAGTAATTCAGAATGTTTATCATGTTAAAAGTCAATACAACGTTGGAATTGACCGAATTCGTCAAATGGAATGAATAATCAGAGTGATAAAACCAGCCAGACAAATGAAAATAGCCTGCATGTCTAGTAATTCAGAATGTTGATCATATTAAAAGTCAATACAACGTTGGAATTGACCGAATTCGTCAAATGACAGGAATAATCAAAGTGATCATAGCAATAAAACCAACCAGACAAATGAAAATAGTCTGAATGTCCAATAATTCAGAATGTCCATCATGTTAAAAGTCAATATAACGTTGGAATTGACCGAATTCGTCAAATAACAAGAGTAATCAATATGATCAGAGTTATAAAACCAACCGGACAAATGAAAATAGCCTGCATGTCCAATAATTCAGATTGTTGAGCATGTTCAAAGTGAATATAACGTTGGAATTGACCGAATTCGTCAAATAACAAGAGTAATCAAAGTGATCAGAGTGATAAAACCAACCAGACAAATCAAAATAGCCCGAATGTCCAATAATTCAGATTGTTGAGCATGTTCAAAGTGAATATAACGTTGGAATTGACCGAATTCGTCAAATGGAATGAATAATCAGAGTGATAAAACCAGCCAGACAAATGAAAATAGCCTGCATGTCTAGTAATTCAGAATGTTGATCATATTAAAAGTCAATACAACGTTGGAATTGACCGAATTCGTCAAATGACAGGAATAATCAAAGTGATCATAGCAATAAAACCAACCAGACAAATGAAAATAGTCTATAATAATAATTCAGAATGTCCATCATGTTAAAAGTCAATACAACGTTGGAATTGACCGAATTCGTCAAATGGAATGAATAATCAGAGTGGTAAAACCAGCCAGACAAATGAAAATAGCCTGCATGTCCAGTAATTCAGATTGTTCAGCATGTTCAAAGTGAATATAACGTTGGAATTGACCGAATTCGTCAAATGGCATGAATAATCAAAGTGATCAGGGTGATAAAACAAGCCAGACAAATGAAAATAGCCTGCATGTCCAATAATTCAGATTGTTCAGCATGTTCAAAGTGAATATAACGTTGGAATTGACCGAATTCGTCAAATGGCATGAATAATCAAAGTGATCAGAGTGATAAAACAAGCCAGACAAATGAAAATAGCCTGCATGTCCAGTAATTCAGAATGTCCATCATGTTAAAAGTCAATATAACGTTAGAATTGACCGAATTCGTCAAATAACAAGAGTAATCAATATGATCAGAGTTATAAAACGAACCAGACAAACGAAGATAGCCTGCATGTCCAGTAATTCAGAATGTTTATCATGTTAAAAGTCAATACAACGTTGGAATTGACCGAATTCGTCAAATGGCATGAATAATCAGAGTGATAAAACCAGCCAGACAAATGAAAATAGCCTGCATGTCTAGTAATTCAGAATGTTGATCATATTAAAAGTCAATACAACGTTGGAATTGACCGAATTCGTCTAATGACAGGAATAATCAAAGTGATCATAGCAATAAAACCAACCAGACAAATGAAAATAGTCTGAATGTCCAATAATTCAGAATGTCCATCATGTTAAAAGTCAATATAACGTTCGAATTGACCGAATTCGTCAAATAACAAGAGTAATCAATATGATCAGAGTTATAAAACCAACCATACAAATGAAAATAGCCTGCATGTCCAGTAATTCAGATTGTTCATCATGTTAAAAGTGAATATAACGTTGGAATTGACCGAATTCGTCAAATGGCATGAATAATCAAAGTGATCAGAGTGATAAAACCAACCAGACAAATCAAAATAGTTTGAATGTCCAATAATTCAGATTGTTCATCATGTTTAAAGTGAATATAACGTTGGAATTGACCGAATTCGTCAAATGGCATGAATAATCAAAGTGATCAGAGTGATAAAACCAGCCAGACAAATGAAAATAGCCTGAATGTCCAATAATTCAGATTGTTGAGCATGTTCAAAGTGAATATAACGTTGGAATTGACCGAATTCGTCAAATAACAAGAGTAATCAAAGTGATCAGAGTGATAAAACCAACCAGACAAATCAAAATAGCCCGAATGTCCAATAATTCAGATTGTTCAGCATGTTCAAAGTGAATATAACGTTGGAATTGACCGAATTCGTCAAATGGCATGAATAATCAAAGTGATCAGAGTGATAAAACCAGCCAGACAAATGAAAATAGCCTGCATGTCCAGTAATTCAGAATGTCCATCATGTTAAAAGTCAATATAACGGTGGAATTGACCGAATTCGTCAAATAACAAGAGTAATCAATATGATCAGAGTTATAAAACCAACTGGACAAATTAAAATAGCCTGCATGTCCAGTAATTCAGAATGTTCATCATGTTAAAAGTGAATATAACGTTGGAATTGACCGAATTCGTCAAATAACAAGAGTAATCAGAGTGATAAAACCAGCCAGACAAATGAAAATAGCCTGCATGTCTAGTAATTCAGAATGTTGATCATATTAAAAGTCAATAGAACGTTGGAATTGACCGAATTCGTCAAATGACAGGAATAATCAAAGTGATCAGAGTGATAAAACAAGCCAGACAAATGAAAATAGCCTGCATGTCCAGTAATTCAGAATGTTTATCATGTTAAAAGTCAATACAACGTTGGAATTGACCGAATTCGTCAAATGGCATGAATAATCAGAGTGATAAAACCAGCCAGACAAATGAAAATAGCCTGCATGTCCAGTAATTCAGAATGTTTATCATGTTAAAAGTCAATACAACGTTGGAATTGACCGAATTCGTCAAATGGCATGAATAATCAGAGTGATAAAACCAGCCAGACAAATGAAAATAGCCTGCATGTCTAGTAATTCAGAATGTTGATCATATTAAAAGTCAATACAACGTTGGAATTGACCGAATTCGTCAAATGACAGGAATAATCAAAGTGATCATAGCAATAAAACCAACCAGACAAATGAAAATAGTCTGAATGTCCAATAATTCAGAATGTCCATCATGTTAAAAGTCAATATAACGTTGGAATTGACCGAATTCGTCAAATAACAAGAGTAATCAATATGATCAGAGTTATAAAACCAACCGGACAAATGAAAATAGCCTGCATGTCCAGTAATTCAGAATGTTCATCATGTTAAAAGTCAATATAACGTTGGAATCGACCGAATTCGTCAAATAACAAGAGTAATCAAAGTGATCAGAGTGATAAAACCAGCCAGACAAATGAAAATAGCCTGCATGTCCAGTAATATAACGTTCGAATTGACCGAATTCGTCAAATAACAAGAGTAATCAATATGATCAGAGTTATAAAACCAACCATACAAATGAAAATAGCCTGCATGTCCAGTAATTCAGATTGTTCATTATGTTTAAAGTGAATATAACGTTGGAATTGACCGAATTCGTCAAATGGCATGAATAATCAAAGTGATCAGAGTGATAAAACCAACCAGACAAATCAAAATAGTTTGAATGTCCAATAATTCAGATTGTTCATCATGTTTAAAGTGAATATAACGTTGGAATTGACCGAATTCGTCAAATGGCATGAATAATCAAAGTGATCAGAGTGATAAAACCAGCCAGACAAATGAAAATAGCCTGAATGTCCAATTATTCAGATTGTTGAGCATGTTCAAAGTGAATATAACGTTGGAATTGACCGAATTCGTCAAATAACAAGAGTAATCAAAGTGATCAGAGTGATAAAACCAACCAGACAAATCAAAATAGCCCGAATGTCCAATAATTCAGATTGTTGAGCATGTTCAAAGTGAATATAACGTTGGAATTGACCGAATTCCCCAAATGGCATGAATAAGCAAAGTGATCAGAGTTATAAAACCAGCCAGACAAATGAAAATAGCCTGAATGTCCAATAATTCAGATTGTTCAGCATGTTCAAAGTGAATATAACGTTGGAATTGACCGAATTCGTCAAATAACAAGAGTAATCAAAGTGATCAGAGTGATAAAACCAGCCAGACAAATGAAAATAGCCTGCATGTCCAGTAATTCAGATTGTTCAGCATATTCAAAGTGAATATAACGTTGGAATTGACCGAATTCGTCAAATGGCATGAATAATCAAAGTGATCAGAGTGATAAAACAAGCCAGACAAATGAAAATAGCCTGCATGTCCAGTAATTCAGAATGTCCATCATGTTAAAAGTCAATATAACGTTAGAATTGACCGAATTCGTCAAATAACAAGAGTAATCAATATGATCAGAGTTATAAAACCAACCAGACAAACGAAAATAGCCTGCATGTCCAGTAATTCAGAATGTTTATCATGTTAAAAGTCAATACAACGTTGGAATTGACCGAATTCGTCAAATGGAATGAATAATCAGAGTGATAAAACCAGCCAGACAAATGAAAATAGCCTGCATGTCTAGTAATTCAGAATGTTGATCATATTAAAAGTCAATACAACGTTGGAATTGACCGAATTCGTCAAATGACAGGAATAATCAAAGTGATCATAGCAATAAAACCAACCAGACAAATGAAAATAGTCTGAATGTCCAATAATTCAGAATGTCCATCATGTTAAAAGTCAATATAACGTTGGAATTGACCGAATTCGTCAAATAACAAGAGTAATCAATATGATCAGAGTTATAAAACCAACCGGACAAATGAAAATAGCCTGCATGTCCAGTAATTCAGAATGTTCATCATGTTAAAAGTCAATATAACGTTGGAATCGACCGAATTCGTCAAATAACAAGAGTAATCAAAGTGATCAGAGTGATAAAACCAGCCAGACAAATGAAAATAGCCTGCATGTCCAGTAATATAACGTTCGGATTGACCGAATTCGTCAAATATAACGTTGGAATCGACCGAATTCGTCAAATAACAAGAGTAATCAAAGTGATCAGAGTGATAAAACCAACCAGACAAATCAAAATAGCCCGAATGTCCAATAATTCAGATTGTTCAGCATGTTCAAAGTGAATAAACCGTTGGAATTGACCGAATTCGTCAAATGGCATGAATACTCAAAGTGATCAGAGTGATAAAACCAGCCAGACAAATGAAAATAGCCTGCATGTCCAGTAATTCAGAATGTCCATCATGTTAAAAGTCAATATAACGGTGGAATTGACCGAATTCGTCAAATAACAAGAGTAATCAATATGATCAGAGTTATAAAACCAACTGGACAAATTAAAATAGCCTGCATGTCCAGTAATTCAGAATGTTCATCATGTTAAAAGTGAATATAACGTTGGAATTGACCGAATTCGTCAAATAACAAGAGTAATAAGAGTGATAAAACCAGCCAGAGAAATGAATGCATGTCTAGTAATTCAGAATGTTCATCATATTAAAAGTCAATACAACGTTGGAATTGACCGAATTCGTCAAATGACAGGAATAATCAAAGTGATCATAGTGATAAAACCAACCAGACAAATGAAAATAGTCTGAATGTCCAATAATTCAGATTGTTGAGCATGTTCAAAGTGAATATAACGTTGGAATTTACCGAATTCCCCAAATGGCATGAATAAGCAAAGTGATCAGAGTTATAAAACCAGCCAGACAAATGAAAATAGCCTGAATGTCCAATAATTCAGATTGTTCAGCATGTTCAAAGTGAATATAACGTTGGAATTGGCCGAATTCGTCAAATGGCATGAATAATCAAAGTGATCAGAGTGATAAAACAAGACAGACAAATGAAAATAGCCTGCATGTCCAGTAATTCAGAATGTCCATCATGTTAAAAGTCAATATAACGTTAGAATTGACCGAATTCGTCAAATAACAAGAGTAATCAATATGATCAGAGTTATAAAACCAACCAGACAAACGAAAATAGCCTGCATGTCCAGTAATTCAGAATGTTTATCATGTTAAAAGTCAATACAACGTTGGAATTGACCGAATTCGTCAAATGGCATGAATAATCAGAGTGATAAAACCAGCCAGACAAATGAAAATAGCCTGCATGTCTAGTAATTCAGAATGTTGATCATATTAAAAGTCAATACAACGTTGGAATTGACCGAATTCGTCAAATGACAGGAATAATCAAAGTGATCATAGCAATAAAACCAACCAGACAAATGAAAATAGTCTGAATGTCCAATAATTCAGAATGTCCATCATGTTAAAAGTCAATATAACGTTGGAATTGACCGAATTCTTCAAATAACAAGAGTAATCAATATGATCAGAGTTATAAAACCAACCGGACAAATGAAAATAGCCTGCATGTCCAGTAATTCAGAATGTTCATCATGTTAAAAGTCAATATAACGTTGGAATCGACCGAATTCGTCAAATAACAAGAGTAATCAAAGTGATCAGAGTGATAATACCAGCCAGACAAATGAAAATAGCCTGCATGTCCAGTAATTCAGAATGTCCATCATGTTAAAAGTCAATATAACGTTAGAATTGACCGAATTCGTCAAATAACAAGAGTAATCAATATGATCAGAGTTATAAAACCAACCAGACAAACGAAAATAGCCTGCATGTCCAGTAATTCAGAATGTTTATCATGTTAAAAGTCAATACAACGTTGGAATTGACCGAATTCGTCAAATGGCATGAATAATCAGAGTGATAAAACCAGCCAGACAAATGAAAATAGCCTGCATGTCTAGTAATTCAGAATGTTGATCATATTAAAAGTCAATACAACGTTGGAATTGACCGAATTCGTCAAATGACAGGAATAATCAAAGTGATCATAGCAATAAAACCAACCAGACAAATGAAAATAGTCTGAATGTCCAATAATTCAGAATGTCCATCATGTTAAAAGTCAATATAACGTTGGAATTGACCGAATTCTTCAAATAACAAGAGTAATCAATATGATCAGAGTTATAAAACCAACCGGACAAATGAAAATAGCCTGCATGTCCAGTAATTCAGAATGTTCATCATGTTAAAAGTCAATATAACGTTGGAATCGACCGAATTCGTCAAATAACAAGAGTAATCAAAGTGATCAGAGTGATAATACCAGCCAGACAAATGAAAATAGCCTGCATGCCCAGTAATATAACGTTCGAGTTGACCGAATTCGTCAAATAACAAGAGTAATCAATATGATCACAGTTATAAAACCAACCATACAAATGAAAATAGCCTGCATGTCCAGTAATTCAGATTGTTCATCATGTTTAAAGTGAATATAACGTTGGAATTGACCGAATTCGTCAAATGGCATGAATAATCAAAGTGATCAGAGTGATAAAACCAGCCAGACAAATGAAAATAGCCTGCATGTCCAGTAATTCAGAATGTCCATCATGTTAAAAGTCAATATAACGGTGGAATTGACCGAATTCGTCAAATAACAAGAGTAATCAATATGATCAGAGTTATAAAACCAACTGGACAAATTAAAATAGCCTGCATGTCCAGTAATTCAGAATGTTCATCATGTTAAAAGTGAATATAACGTTGGAATTGACCGAATTCGTCAAATAACAAGAGTAATCAGAGTGATAAAACCAGCCAGACAAATGAAAATAGCCTGCATGTCTAGTAATTCAGAATGTTCATCATATTAAAAGTCAATACAACGTTGGAATTGACCGAATTCGTCAAATGACAGGAATAATCAAAGTGATCATAGTGATAAAACCAACCAGACAAATGAAAATAGTCTGAATGTCCAATAATTCAGATTGTTGAGCATGTTCAAAGTGAATATAACGTTGGAATTGACCGAATTCCCCAAATGGCATGAATAAGCAAAGTGATCAGAGTTATAAAACCAGCCAGACAAATGAAAATAGCCTGAATGTCCAATAATTCAGATTGTTCAGCATGTTCAAAGTGAATATAATGTTGGAATTGACCGAATTCGTCAAATAACAAGAGTAATCAATATGATCAGAGTTATTAAACCAACCGGACAAATGAAAATAGCCTGCATGTCCAGTAATTCAGAATGTTCATCATGTTAAAAGTCAATACAACGTTGGAATTGACCGAATTCGTCAAATGGCATGAATAATCAGAGTGATAAAACCAGCCAGACAAATGAAAATAGCCTGCATGTCTAGTAATTCAGAATGTTCATCATATTAAAAGTCAATACAACGTTGGAATTGACCGAATTCCTCAAATGACAGGAATAATCAAAGTGATCATAGCAATAAAACCAACCAGACAAATGAAAATAGTCTGAATGTCCAATAATTGAGAATGTCCATCATGTTAAAAGTCAATATAACGTTGGAATTGACCGAATTCGTCAAATAACAAGAGTAATCAATATGATCAGAGTTATAAAACCAACCGGACAAAGGAAAATAGCCTGCATGTCCAGTAATTCAGAATGTTCATCATGTTAAAAGTCAATATAACGTTGGAATTGACCGAATTCGTCAAATAACAAGAGTAATCAATATGATCAGAGTTATAAAACCAACCATACAAATGAAAATAGCCTGCATGTCCAGTAATTCAGATTGTTCATCATGTTTAAAGTCAATACAACGTTGGAATTGACCGAAAACGTCAAATGGCATGAATAATCAAAGTGATAAGAGGGATAAAACCAACCAGACAAATCAAAATAGTCTGAATGTCCAATAATTCAGATTGTTCATGATGTTTAAAGTGAATATAACGTTGGAATTGACCGAATTCGTCAAATGGCATGAATAATCAAAGTGATACAACCAGCCAGACAAATGAAAATAGCCTGCATGTCCAGTAATTCAGAATGTTCATCATGTTAAAAGTCAATATAACGTTAGAGTTGACCGAATTCGTCAAATGGCATGAATAATCAAAGTGATCAGAGTGATAAAACCAACCAGACAAATCAAAATAGTCTGAATGTCCAATAATTCAGATTGTTCATCATGTTTAAAGTGAATATAACGTTGGAATTGACCGAATTCGTCAAATGGCATGAATAATCAAAGTGATCAGAGTGATAAAACCAGCCAGAATAATGAAAATAGCCTGCATGTCCAGTAATTCAGAATGTTCATCACGTTAAAACTCAATACAACGTTGGAATTGACCGAATTCGTCAAATAACAAGAGTAATCAATATGATCAGAGTTATAAAACCAACCGGACAAATGAAAATAGCCTGCATGTCCAGTAATTCAGAATGTTCATCATGTTAAAAGTCAGTATAACGTTGGAATTGACCGAATTCGTCAAATGGCATGAAAAATCAAAGTGATCAGAGTGATAAAACCAACCAGACAAATGAAAATAGCCTGCATGTCCAGTAATTCAGAATGTTCATCACGTTAAAACTCAATACAACGTTGGAATTGACCGAATTCGTCAAATAACAAGAGTAATCAATATGATCAGAGTTATAAAACCAACCAGACAAATGAAAATAGCCTGCATGTCCAGTAGTTCAGAATATCCATCATGTTAAAAGTCAATATAACGTTGGAATTGACCGAATTCGTCAAATAACAATTATTCAAATGGCATGAATAATCAAAGTGATCAGAGTGATAAAACCAACCAGACAAATCAAAATAGTCTGAATGTCCAATAATTCAGATTGTTCATCATGTTTAAAGTGAATATAACGTTGGAATTGACCGAATTCGTCAAATAACAATTATTCAAATGGCATGAATAATCAAAGTGATCAGAGTGATAAAACCAACCAGACAAATCAAAATAGTCTGAATGTCCAATAATTCAGATTGTTCATCATGTTTAAAGTGAATATAACGTTGGAATTGACCGAATTCGTCAAATGGCATGAATAATCAAAGTGATCAGAGTGATAAAACCAGCCAGACAAATGAAAATAGCCTGCATGTCCAGTAATTCAGAATGTTCATCACGTTAAAACTCAATACAACGTTGGAATTGACCGAATTCGTCAAATAACAAGAGTAATCAATATGATCAGAGTTATAAAACCAACCGGACAAATGAAAATAGCCTGCATGTCCAGTAATTCAGAATGTTCATCATGTTAAAAGTGAATATAACGTTGGAATTGACCGAATTCGTCAAATAACAAGAGTAATCAGAGTGATAAAACCAGCCAGACAAATGAAAATAGCCTGCATGTCTAGTAATTCAGAATGTTGATCATATTAAAAGTCAATAGAACGTTGGAATTGACCGAATTCGTCAAATAACAAGAGTAATCAAAGTGATCAGAGTGATAAAACCAACCAGACAAATCAAAATACCCCGAATGTCCAATAATTCAGATTGTTCATCATGTTTAAAGTGAATATAACGTTGGAATTGACCGAATTCGTCAAATGGCATGAATAATCAAAGTGATCAGAGTGATAAAACCAGCCAGACAAATGAAAATAGCCTGCATGTCCAGTAATTCAGAATGTTCATCACGTTAAAACTCAATACAACGTTGGAATTGACCGAATTCGTCAAATAACAAGAGTAATCAATATGATCAGAGTTATAAAACCAACCAGACAAATGAAAATAGCCTGCATGTCCAGTAGTTCAGAATATCCATCATGTTAAAAGTCAATATAACGTTGGAATTGACCGAATTCGTCAAATAACAATTATTCAAATGGCATGAATAATCAAAGTGATCAGAGTGATAAAACCAACCAGACAAATCAAAATAGTCTGAATGTCCAATAATTCAGATTGTTCATCATGTTTAAAGTGAATATAACGTTGGAATTGACCGAATTCGTCAAATGGCATGAATAATCAAAGTGATCAGAGTTACAAAACCAACCGGACAAATGAAAATAGCCTGCATGTCCAGTAATTCAGAATGTTCATCATGTTAAAAGTCAATACAACGTTGGAATTGACCGAATTCGTCAAATGGCATGAATAATCAAAGTGATCAGAGTGATAAAACCAACCAGACAAATGAAAATAGCCTGCATGTCCAGTAATTCAGATTGTTCATCATGTTTAAAGTGAATATAACGTTGGAATTGACCGAATTCGTCAAATAACAAGAGTAATCAGAGTGATAAAACCAGCCAGACAAATGAAAATAGTCTGAATGTCCAATAATTCAGATTGTTCATCATGTTTAATGTGAATATAACGTTGGAATTGACCGAATTCGTCAAATGGCATGAATAATCAAAGTGATCAGAGTGATAAAACCAGCCAGACAAATGAAAATAGCCTGCATGTCCAGTAATTCAGAATGTTCATCACGTTAAAACTCAATACAACGTTGGAATTGACCGAATTCGTCAAATAACAAGAGTAATCAATATGATCAGAGTTATAAAACCAACCGGACAAATGAAAATAGCCTGCATGTCCAGTAATTCAGAATGTTTATCATGTTAAAAGTCAATACAACGTTGGAATTGACCGAATTCGTCAAATGGCATGAATAATCAGAGTGATAAAACCAGCCAGACAAATGAAAATAGCCTGCATGTCTAGTAATTCAGAATGTTGATCATATTAAAAGTCAATACAACGTTGGAATTGACCGAATTCGTCAAATGACAGGAATATTTAAAGTGATCATAGCAATAAAACCAACCAGACAAATGAAAATAGTCTGAATGTCCAATAATTCAGAATGTCCATCATGTTAAAAGTCAATATAACGTTGGAATTGACCGAATTCGTCAAATAACAAGAGTAATCAATATGATCAGAGTTATAAAACCAACCGGACAAATGAAAATAGCCTGCATGTCCAGTAATTCAGAATGTTCATCATGTTAAAAGTCAATATAACGTTGGAATCGACCGAATTCGTCAAATAACAAGAGTAATCAAAGTGATCAGAGTGATAAAACCAGCCAGACAAATGAAAATAGCCTGCATGTCCAGTAATATAACGTTCGAATTGACCGAATTCGTCAAATAACAAGAGTAATCAATATGATCAGAGTTATAAAACCAACCATACAAATGAAAATAGCCTACATGTCCAGTAATTCAGATTGTTCATCATGTTTAAAGTGAATATAACGTTGGAATTGACCGAATTCGTCAAATGGCATGAATAATCAAAGTGATCAGAGTGATAAAACCAACCAGACAAATCAAAATAGTTTGAATGTCCAATAATTCAGATTGTTCATCATGTTTAAAGTGAATATAACGTTGGAATTGACCGAATTCGTCAAATGGCATGAATAATCAAAGTGATCAGAGTGATAAAACCAGCCAGACAAATGAAAATAGCCTGAATGTCCAATAATTCAGATTGTTGAGCATGTTCAAAGTGAATATAACGTTGGAATTGACCGAATTCGTCAAATAACAAGAGTAATCAAAGTGATCAGAGTGATAAAACCAACCAGACAAATCAAAATAGCCCGAATGTCCAATAATTCAGATTGTTGAGCATGTTCAAAGTGAATATAACGTTGGAATTGACCGAATTCCCCAAATGGCATGAATAAGCAAAGTGATCAGAGTTATAAAACCAGCCAGACAAATGAAAATAGCCTGCATGTCCAGTAATATAACGTTGGAATTGACCGAATTCGTCAAATAACAAGAGTAATCAATATGAGCAGAGTTATAAACCAACCATACAAATGAAAATAGCCTGCATGTTCAGTAATTCAGATTGTTCATCATGTTAAAACTTAATACAACGTTGGAATTGACCGAATTCGTCAAATAACAAGAGTAATCAAAGTGATAAAACCAACCAGACAAATCAAAATATTCAGAATGTCCAATAATTCAGATTGTTCATCATGTTTAAAGTGAATATAACGTTGGAATTGACCGAATTCGTCAAATGGCATGAATAATCAAAGGGATCAGAGTGATAAAACCAACCAGACATATCAAAATAGTCTGAATGTCCAATAATTCAGATTGTTCATCATGTTTAAAGTGAATATAACGTTGGAATTGACCGAATTCGTCAAATAACAAGAGTAATCAATATGATCAGAGTTATAAACCAACCATACAAATCAAAATAGTCTGAATGTCGAATAGTCTGAATGTTCGTCAAATAACAAGAGTAATCAATATGATCAGAGTTATAAACCAACCATACAAATCAAAATAGTCTGAATGTCCAATAATTCAGATTGTTCATCATGTTTAAAGTGAATATAACGTTGGAATTGACCGAATTCGTCAAATGGCATGAATAATCAATATGATCAGAGTTATAAAACCAACCAGACATATCAAAATAGTCTGAATGTCCAATAATTCAGATTGTTCATCATGTTTAAAGTGAATATAACGTTGGAATTGACCGAATTCGTCAAATAACAAGAGTAATCAATATGATCAGAGTTATAAACCAACCATACAAATCAAAATAGTCTGAATGTCGAATAATTCAGAATGTTCATCATGTTAAAACTCAATACAACGTTGGAATTGACCGAATTCGTCAAATAACAAGAGTAATCAAAGTGATAAAACCAACCAGACAAATCAAAATAGTCAGAATGCCCAATAATTCAGATTGTTCATCATGTTTAAAGTGAATATAACGTTGGAATTGACCGAATTCGTCAAATGGCATGAATAATCAAAGGGATCAGAGTGATAAAACCAACCAGACATATCAAAATAGTCTGAATGTCCAATAATTCAGATTGTTCATCATGTTCAAAGTCAATACAACGTTGGAATTGACCGAATTCGTCAAATGGCATGAATAATCAAAGTGATCAGAGTGATAAAACCAGCCAGACAAATGAAAATAGACTGCTTGTTCAGTAATTCAGAATGTTCATCACGTTAAAACTCAATACAACGTTGGAATTGACCGAATTCGTCAAATAACAAGAGTAATCAAAGTGATCAGAGTGATAAAACCAACCAGACAAATGAAAATAGCCTGCATGTCCAGTAATTCAGAATGTTCATCATGTTAAAAGTCAATACAACGTTGGAATTGACCGAAAACGTCAAATGGCACGAATACTCAAACTGATCAGAGTGATAAAACCAGCCAGACAAATGAAAATAGCCTGCATGTCCAGTAATTCAGATTGTTCATCATGTTTAAAGTGAATACAACGTTGGAATTGACCGAATTCGTCAAATAACAAGAGTAATCAAAGTGATCAGAGTGATAAAACCAACCAGACAAATCAAAATAGTCTGAATGTCCAATAATTCAGATTGTTCATCATGTTTAAAGTGAATATAACGTTGGAATTGACCGAATTCGTCAAATGGCATGAATAATCAAAGTGATCAGAGTGATAAAACCAACCAGACAAATCAAAATAGTCTGAATGTCCAATAATTCAGATTGTTCATCATGTTTACAGTGAATATAACGTTGGAATTGACCGAATTCGTCAAATAACAAGAGTAATCAAAGTGATCAGAGTGATAAAACCAACCAGACAAATCAAAATACCCCGAATGTCCAATAATTCAGATTGTTCATCATGTTTAAAGTGAATATAACGTTGGAATTGACCGAATTCGTCAAATGGCATGAATAATCAAAGTGATCAGAGTGATAAAACCAGCCAGACAAATGAAAATAGCCTGCATGTCCAGTAATTCAGAATGTCCATCATGTTAAAAGTCAATATAACGTTGGAATTGACCGAATTCGTCAAATAACAAGAGTAATCAAAGTGATCAGTGTGATAAAACCAGTCAGACAAATGAAAATAGCCTGCATGTCCAGTAAATCAGAATGTTCATCATGTTTAAAGTCAATATAACGTTGGAATTGACCGAATTCGTCAAATAACAAGAGTAATCAATATGATCAGAGTTATAAAACCAACCGGACAAATGAAAATAGCCTGCATGTCCAGTAATTCAGAATGTTCATCATGTTAAAAGTCAATATAACGTTGGAATTGACCGAATTCGTCAAATGGCATGAATAATCAGAGTGATAAAACCTGCCAGACAAATGAAAATAGCCTGCATGTCTCGTAATTCAGAATGTTCATCATATTAAAAGTCAATACAACGTTGGAATTGACCGAATTCGTCAAATGACAGGAATAATCAAAGTGATCATAGTGATAAAACCAACCAGACAAATGAAAATAGTCTGAATGTCCAATAATTCAGATTGTTGAGCATGTTCAAAGTGAATATAACGTTGGAATTGACCGAATTCCCCAAATGGCATGAATAAGCAAAGTGATCAGAGTTACAAAACCAGCCAGACAAATGAAAATAGCCTGAATGTCCAATAATTCAGATTGTTCAGCATGTTCAAAGTGAATATAACGTTGGAATTGACCGAATTCGTCAAATAACAAGAGTAATCAAAGTGATCAGAGTGATAAAACCAGCCAGACAAATGAAAATAGCCTGTATGTCCAGTAATTCAGAATGTTCATCATGTTTAAAGTGAATATAACGTTGGAATTGACCGAATTCGACAAAAGGCATGAATAATCAAAGTGATCAGAGTGATAAAACAAGCCAGACACATGAAAATAGCCTGCATGTCCAGTAATTCAGAATGTCCATCATGTTAAAAGTCAATATAACGTTAGAATTGACCGAATTCGTCAAATAACAAGAGTAATCAATATGATCAGAGTTATAAAACCAACCGGACAAATGAAAATAGCTTGCATGTCCAGTAATTCAGAATGTTCATCATGTTAAAAGTCAATACAACGTTGGAATTGACCGAATTCGTCAAATGGCATGAATAATCAAAGTGATCAGAGTGATAAAACCAGCCAGACAAATGAAAATAGCCTGCATGTCCAGTAATTCAGAATGTCCATCATGTTAAAAGTCAATATAACGTTGGAATTGACCGAATTCGTCAAATGGCATGAATAATCAAAGTGATCAGAGTGATAAAACAAGCCAGACAAATGAAAATAGCCTGCATGTCCAGTAATTCAGAATGTCCATCATGTTAAAAGTAAATATAACGTTGGAATTGACCGAATTCGTCAAATAACAAGAGTAATCAATATGATCAGATTTATAAAACCAACCGGACAAATGAAAATAGCCTGCATGTCCAGTAATTCAGAATGTTCATCATGTTAAAAGTCAATATAACGTTGGAATCGACCGAATTCGTCAAATAACAAGAGTAATCAAAGTGATCAGAGTGATAAAACCAGCCAGACAAATGAAAATAGCCTGCGTGTCCTGTAATATAACGTTCGAATTGACCGAATTCGTCAAATAACAAGAGTAATCAATATGATCAGAGTTATAAAACCAACCATACAAATGAAAATAGCCTGCATGTCCAGTAATTCAGATTGTTCATCATGTTTAAAGTGAATATAACGTTGGAATTGACCGAATTCGTCAAATAACAAGAGTAATCAAAGTGATCAGAGTGATAAAACCAGCCAGACAAATGAAAATAGCCTGTATGTCCAGTAATTCAGAATGTTCATCATGTTTAAAGTGAATATAACGTTGGAATTGACCGAATTCGTCAAATGGCATGAATAATCAAAGTGATCAGAGTGATAAAACAAGCCAGACACATGAAAATAGCCTGCATGTCCAGTAATTCAGAATGTTCATCATGTTTAAAGTGAATATAACGTTGGAATTGACCGAATTCGTCAAATGGCATGAATAATCAAAGTGATCAGAGTGATAAAACAAGCCAGACACATGAAAATAGCCTGCATGTCCAGTAATTCAGAATGTCCATCATGTTAAAAGTCAATATAACGTTAGAATTGACCGAATTCGTCAAATAACAAGAGTAATCAATATGATCAGAGTTATAAAACCAACCAGACAAACGAAAATAGCCTGCATGTCCAGTAATTCAGAATGTTTATCATGTTAAAAGTCAATACAACGTTGGAATTGACCGAATTCGTCAAATGGCATGAATAATCAGAGTGATAAAACCAGCCAGACAAATGAAAATAGCCTGCATGTCTAGTAATTCAGAATGTTGATTATATTAAAAGTCAATACAACGTTGGAATTGACCGAATTCGTCAAATGACAGGAATAATCAAAGTGATCATAGCAATAAAACCAACCAGACAAATGAAAATAGTCTGAATGTCCAATAATTCAGAATGTCCATCATGTTAAAAGTAAATATAACGTTGGAATTGACCGAATTCGTCAAATAACAAGAGTAATCAAAGTGATCAGAGTGATAAAACCAGCCAGACAAATGAAAATAGCCTGCGTGTCCTGTAATATAACGTTCGAATTGACCGAATTCGTCAAATAACAAGAGTAATCAATATGATCAGAGTTATAAAACCAACCATACAAATGAAAATAGCCTGCATGTCCAGTAATTCAGATTGTTCATCATGTTTAAACTGAATATAACGTTGGAATTGACCGAATTCGTCAAATGGCATGAATAATCAAAGTGATCAGAGTGATAAAACCAACCAGACAAATCAAAATAGTTTGAATGTCCAATAATTCAGATTGTTCATCATGTTTAAAGTGAATATAACGTTGGAATTGACCGAATTCGTCAAATGGCATGAATAATCAAAGTGATCAGAGTGATAAAA
Source organism: Hydrotaea cyrtoneurina (assembly GCA_958296145.1). NCBI lineage: Eukaryota > Metazoa > Arthropoda > Insecta > Diptera > Muscidae > Hydrotaea > Hydrotaea cyrtoneurina. The sequence continues at coordinate 59,178,681 of OY282514.1, forward strand.
CCAGCCAGACAAATGAAAATAGCCTGAATGTCCAATAATTCAGATTGTTCATCATGTTAAAAGTCAATATAACGTTGGAATCGACCGAATTCGTCAAATAACAAGAGTAATCAAAGTGATCAGAGTGATAAAACCAGCCAGACAAATGAAAATAGCCTGCGTGTCCTGTAATATAACGTTCGAATTGACCGAATTCGTCAAATAACAAGAGTAATCAATATGATCAGAGTTATAAAACCAACCATACAAATGAAAATAGCCTGCATGTCCAGTAATTCAGATTGTTCATCATGTTTAAACTGAATATAACGTTGGAATTGACCGAATTCGTCAAATGGCATGAATAATCAAAGTGATCAGAGTGATAAAACCAACCAGACAAATCAAAATAGTTTGAATGTCCAATAATTCAGATTGTTCATCATGTTTAAAGTGAATATAACGTTGGAATTGACCGAATTCGTCAAATGGCATGAATAATCAAAGTGATCAGAGTGATAAAACCAGCCAGACAAATGAAAATAGCCTGAATGTCCAATAATTCAGATTGTTGAGCATGTTCAAAGTGAATATAACGTTGGAATTGACCGAATTCGTCAAATAACAAGAGTAATCAAAGTGATCAGAGTGATAAAACCAACCAGACAAATCAAAATAGCCCGAATGTCCAATAATTCAGATTGTTCAGCATGTTCAAAGTGAATATAACGTTGGAATTGACCGAATTCGTCAAATGGCATGAATAATCAAAGTGATCAGAGTGATAAAACCAGCCAGACAAATGAAAATAGCCTGCATGTCCAGTAATTCAGAATGTCCATCATGTTAAAAGTCAATATAACGGTGGAATTCACCGAATTCGTCAAATAACAAGAGTAATCAATATGATCAGAGTTATAAAACCAACTGGACAAATTAAAATAGCCTGCATGTCCAGTAATTCAGAATGTTTATCATGTTAAAAGTGAATATAACGTTGGAATTGACCGAATTCGTCAAATAACAAGAGTAATCAAAGTGATCAGAGTGATAAAACCAGCCAGACAAATGAAAATAGCCTGCGTGTCCTGTAATATAACGTTCGATTTGACCGAATTCGTCAAATAACAAGAGTAATCAATATGATCAGAGTTATAAAACCAACCATACAAATGAAAATAGCCTGCATGTCCAGTAATTCAGATTGTTCATCATGTTAAAAGTCAATATAACGTTGGAATCGACCGAATTCGTCAAATAACAAGAGTAATCAAAGTGATCAGAGTGATAAAACCAGCCAGACAAATGAAAATAGCCTGCGTGTCCTGTAATATAACGTTCGAATTGACCGAATTCGTCAAATAACAAGAGTAATCAATATGATCAGAGTTATAAAACCAACCATACAAATGAAAATAGCCTGCATGTCCAGTAATTCAGATTGTTCATCATGTTTAAACTGAATATAACGTTGGAATTGACCGAATTCGTCAAATGGCATGAATAATCAAAGTGATCAGAGTGATAAAACCAACCAGACAAATCAAAATAGTTTGAATGTCCAATAATTCAGATTGTTCATCATGTTTAAAGTGAATATAACGTTGGAATTGACCGAATTCGTCAAATGGCATGAATAATCAAAGTGATCAGAGTGATAAAACCAGCCAGACAAATGAAAATAGCCTGAATGTCCAATAATTCAGATTGTTGAGCATGTTCAAAGTGAATATAACGTTGGAATTGACCGAATTCGTCAAATAACAAGAGTAATCAAAGTGATCAGAGTGATAAAACCAACCAGACAAATCAAAATAGCCCGAATGTCCAATAATTCAGATTGTTCAGCATGTTCAAAGTGAATATAACGTTGGAATTGACCGAATTCGTCAAATGGCATGAATAATCAAAGTGATCAGAGTGATAAAACCAGCCAGACAAATGAAAATAGCCTGCATGTCCAGTAATTCAGAATGTCCATCATGTTAAAAGTCAATATAACGGTGGAATTCACCGAATTCGTCAAATAACAAGAGTAATCAATATGATCAGAGTTATAAAACCAACTGGACAAATTAAAATAGCCTGCATGTCCAGTAATTCAGAATGTTTATCATGTTAAAAGTGAATATAACGTTGGAATTGACCGAATTCGTCAAATGGCATGAATAATCAAAGTGATCAGAGTGATAAAACAAGCCAGACAAATGAAAATAGCCTGCATGTCCAGTAATTCAGAATGTCCATCATGTTAAAAGTCAATATAACGTTAGAATTGACCGAATTCGTCAAATAACAAGAGTAATCAATATGATCAGAGTTATAAAACCAACCAGACAAACGAAAATAGCCTGTATGTCCAGTAATTCAGAATGTTCATCATGTTTAAAGTGAATATAACGTTGGAATTGACCGAATTCGTCAAATGGCATGAATAATCAAAGTGATCAGAGTGATAAAACAAGCCAGACACATGAAAATAGCCTGCATGTCCAGTAATTCAGATTGTTCATCATGTTTAAAGTGAATATAACGTTGGAATTGACCGAATTCGTCAAATAACAAGAGTAATCAAAGTGATCAGAGTGATAAAACCAGCCAGACAAATGAAAATAGCCTGTATGTCCAGTAATTCAGAATGTTCATCATGTTTAAAGTGAATATAACGTTGGAATTGACCGAATTCGTCAAATGGCATGAATAATCAAAGTGATCAGAGTGATAAAACAAGCCAGACACATGAAAATAGCCTGCATGTCCAGTAATTCAGAATGTTCATCATGTTTAAAGTGAATATAACGTTGGAATTGACCGAATTCGTCAAATGGCATGAATAATCAAAGTGATCAGAGTGATAAAACCAACCAGACAAATCAAAATAGTTTGAATGTCCAATAATTCAGATTGTTCATCATGTTTAAAGTGAATATAACGTTGGAATTGACCGAATTCGTCAAATGGCATGAATAATCAAAGTGATCAGAGTGATAAAACCAGCCAGACAAATGAAAATAGCCTGAATGTCCAATAATTCAGATTGTTGAGCATGTTCAAAGTGAATATAACGTTGGAATTGACCGAATTCGTCAAATAACAAGAGTAATCAAAGTGATCAGAGTGATAAAACCAACCAGACAAATCAAAATAGCCCGAATGTCCAATAATTCAGATTGTTCAGCATGTTCAAAGTGAATATAACGTTGGAATTGACCGAATTCGTCAAATGGCATGAATAATCAAAGTGATCAGAGTGATAAAACCAGCCAGACAAATGAAAATAGCCTGCATGTCCAGTAATTCAGAATGTCCATCATGTTAAAAGTCAATATAACGGTGGAATTCACCGAATTCGTCAAATAACAAGAGTAATCAATATGATCAGAGTTATAAAACCAACTGGACAAATTAAAATAGCCTGCATGTCCAGTAATTCAGAATGTTTATCATGTTAAAAGTGAATATAACGTTGGAATTGACCGAATTCGTCAAATGGCATGAATAATCAAAGTGATCAGAGTGATAAAACAAGCCAGACAAATGAAAATAGCCTGCATGTCCAGTAATTCAGAATGTCCATCATGTTAAAAGTCAATATAACGTTAGAATTGACCGAATTCGTCAAATAACAAGAGTAATCAATATGATCAGAGTTATAAAACCAACCAGACAAACGAAAATAGCCTGCATGTCCAGTAATTCAGAATGTTCATCATATTAAAACTCAATACAACGTTGGAATGGACCGAATTCGTCAAATGACAGGAATAATCAAAGTGATCATAGTGATAAAACCAACCAGACAAATGAAAATAGCCTGAATGTCCAATAATTCAGATTGTTCAGCATGTTCAAAGTGAATATAACGTTGGAATTGACCGAATTCGTCAAATAACAAGAGTAATCAGAGTGATAAAACCAGCCAGACAAATGAAAATAGCCTGCATGTCTAGTAATACAGAATGTTCATCATATTAAAAGTCAATACAACGTTGGAATGGACCGAATTCGTCAAATGACAGGAATAATCAAAGTGATCATAGTGATAAAACCAACCAGACAAATGAAAATAGTCTGAATGTCCAATAATTCAGATTGTTGAGCATGTTCAAAGTGAATATAACGTTGGAATTGACCGAATTCCCCAAATGGCATGAATAAGCAAAGTGATCAGAGTTATAAAACCAGCCAGACAAATGAAAATAGCCTGAATGTCCAATAATTCAGATTGTTCAGCATGTTCAAAGTGAATATATCGTTGGAATTGACCGAATTCGTCAAATAACAAGAGTAATCAAAGTGATCAGAGTGATAAAACCAGCCAGACAAATGAAAATAGCCTGCATGTCCAGTAATATAACGTTCGAATTGACCGAATTCGTCAAATAACAAGAGTAATCAATATGATCAGAGTTATAAAACCAACCATACAAATGAAAATAGCCTGCATGTCCAGTAATTCAGATTGTTCATCATGTTTAAAGTGAATATAACGTTGGAATTGACCGAATTCGTCAAATGGCATGAATAATCAAAGTGATCAGAGTGATAAAACCAACCAGACAAATCAAAATAGCCCGAATGTCCAATAATTCAGATTGTTCAGCATGTTCAAAGTGAATATGACGTTGGAATTGACCGAATTCGTCAAATGGCATGAATAATCAAAGTGATCAGAGTGATAAAACAAGCCAGACAAATGAAAATAGCCTGCATGTCCAGTAATTCAGAATGTCCATCATGTTAAAAGTCAATATAACGTTAGAATTGACCGAATTCGTCAAATAACAAGAGTAATCAATATGATCAGAGTTATAAAACGAACCAGACAAACGAAAATAGCCTGCATGTCCAGTAATTCAGAATGTTTATTATGTTAAAAGTCAATAGAACGTTGGAATTGACCGAATTCGTCAAATGGCATGAATAATCAGAGTGATAAAACCAGCCAGACAAATGAAAATAGCCTGCATGTCTAGTAATTCAGAATGTTGATCATATTAAAAGTCAATACAACGTTGGAATTGACCGAATTCGTCAAATGACAGGAATAATCAAAGTGATCATAGCAATAAAACCAACCAGACAAATGAAAATAGTCTGAATGTCCAATAATTCAGAATGTCCATCATGTTAAAAGTCAATATAACGTTGGAATTGACCGAATTCGTCAAATAACAAGAGTAATCAATATGATCAGAGTTATAAAACCAACCGGACAAATGAAAATAGCCTGCATGTCCAGTAATTCAGAATGTTCATCATGTTAAAAGTCAATATAACGTTGGAATCGACCGAATTCGTCAAATAACAAGAGTAATCAAAGTGATCAGAGTGATAAAACCAGCCAGACAAATGAAAATAGCCTGCATGTCCAGTAATTCAGATTGTTCATCATGTTAAAAGTGAATATAACGTTGGAATTGACCGAATTCGTCAAATGGCATGAATAATTAAAGTGATCAGAGTGATAAAACCAACCAGACAAATCAAAATAGTTTGAATGTCCAATAATTCAGATTGTTCATCATGTTTAAAGTGAATATAACGTTGGAATTGACCGAATTCGTCAAATAACAAGAGTAATCAGAGTGATAAAGCCAGCCAGACAAATGAAAATAGCCTGCATGTCTAGTAATTCAGAATGTTGATCATATTAAAAGTCAATACACCGTTGGAATTGACCGAATTCGTCAAATGACAGGAATAATCAAAGTGATCAGAGTGATAAAACCAGCCAGACAAATGAAAATAGCCTGCATGTCCAGTAATTCAGAATGTTTATCATGTTAAAAGTCAATACAACGTTGGAATTGACCGAATTCGTCAAATGGCATGAATAATCAGAGTGATAAAACCAGCCAGACAAATTAAAATAGCCTGCATGTCTAGTAATTCAGAATGTTGATCATATTAAAAGTCAATACAACGTTGGAATTGACCGAATTCGTCAAATGACAGGAATAATCAAAGTGATCATAGCAATAAAACCAACCAGACAAATGAAAATAGTCTGAATGTCCAATAATTCAGAATGTCCATCATGTTAAAAGTCAATATAACGTTGGAATTGACCGAATTCGTCAAATAACAAGAGTAATCAATATGATCAGAGTTATAAAACCAACCGGACAAATGAAAATAGCCTGCATGTCCAGTAATTCAGAATGTTCATCATGTTAAAAGTCAATATAACGTTGGAATCGACCGAATTCGTCAAATAACAAGAGTAATCAAAGTGATCAGAGTGATAAAACCAGCCAGACAAATGAAAATAGCCTGCATGTCCAGTAATATAACGTTCGAATTGACCGAATTCGTCAAATAACAAGAGTAATCAATATGATCAGAGTTATAAAACCAACCATACAAATTAAAATAGCCTGCATGTCCAGTAATTCAGATTGTTCATCATGTTTAAAGTGAATATAACGTTGGAATTGACCGAATTCGTCAAATGGCATGAATAATCAAAGTGATCAGAGTGATAAAACCAACCAGACAAATCAAAATAGTTTGAATGTCCAATAATTCAGATTGTTCATCATGTTTAAAGTGAATATAACGTTGGAATTGACCGAATTCGTCAAATGGCATGAATAATCAAAGTGATCAGAGTGATAAAACCAGCCAGACAAATGAAAATAGCCTGAATGTCCAATAATTCAGATTGTTGAGCATGTTCAAAGTGAATATAACGTTGGAATTGACCGAATTCGTCAAATAACAAGAGTAATCAAAGTGACCAGAGTGATAAAACCAACCAGACAAATCAAAATAGCCCGAATGTCCAATAATTCAGATTGTTGAGCATGTTCAAAGTGAATATAACGTTGGAATTGACCGAATTTCCCAAATGGCATGAATAAGCAAAGTGATCAGAGTTATAAAACCAGCCAGACAAATGAAAATAGCCTGAATGTCCAATAATTCAGATTGTTCAGCATGTTCAAAGTGAATATAACGTTGGAATTGACCGAATTCGTCAAATAACAAGAGTAATCAAAGTGATCAGAGTGATAAAACCAGCCAGACAAATGAAAATAGCCTGCATGTCCAGTAATTCAGATTGTTCAGCATGTTCAAAGTGAATATAACGTTGGAATTGACCGAATTCGTCAAATGGCATGAATAATCAAAGTGATCAGGGTGATAAAACAAGCCAGACAAATGAAAATAGCCTGCATGTCCAGTAATTCAGAATGTCCATCATGTTAAAAGTCAATATAACGTTAGAATTGACCGAATTCGTCAAATAACAAGAGTAATCAATATGATCAGAGTTATAAAACCAACCAGACAAACGAAAATAGCCTGCATGTCCAGTAATTCAGAATGTTTATCATGTTAAAAGTCAATACAACGTTGGAATTGACCGAATTCGTCAAATGGAATGAATAATCAGAGTGATAAAACCAGCCAGACAAATGAAAATAGCCTGCATGTCTAGTAATTCAGAATGTTGATCATATTAAAAGTCAATACAACGTTGGAATTGACCGAATTCGTCAAATGACAGGAATAATCAAAGTGATCATAGCAATAAAACCAACCAGACAAATGAAAATAGTCTGAATGTCCAATAATTCAGAATGTCCATCATGTTAAAAGTCAATATAACGTTGGAATTGACCGAATTCGTCAAATAACAAGAGTAATCAATATGATCAGAGTTATAAAACCAACCGGACAAATGAAAATAGCCTGCATGTCCAATAATTCAGATTGTTGAGCATGTTCAAAGTGAATATAACGTTGGAATTGACCGAATTCGTCAAATAACAAGAGTAATCAAAGTGATCAGAGTGATAAAACCAACCAGACAAATCAAAATAGCCCGAATGTCCAATAATTCAGATTGTTGAGCATGTTCAAAGTGAATATAACGTTGGAATTGACCGAATTCGTCAAATGGAATGAATAATCAGAGTGATAAAACCAGCCAGACAAATGAAAATAGCCTGCATGTCTAGTAATTCAGAATGTTGATCATATTAAAAGTCAATACAACGTTGGAATTGACCGAATTCGTCAAATGACAGGAATAATCAAAGTGATCATAGCAATAAAACCAACCAGACAAATGAAAATAGTCTGAATGTCCAATAATTCAGAATGTCCATCATGTTAAAAGTCAATACAACGTTGGAATTGACCGAATTCGTCAAATGGAATGAATAATCAGAGTGGTAAAACCAGCCAGACAAATGAAAATAGCCTGCATGTCCAGTAATTCAGATTGTTCAGCATGTTCAAAGTGAATATAACGTTGGAATTGACCGAATTCGTCAAATGGCATGAATAATCAAAGTGATCAGGGTGATAAAACAAGCCAGACAAATGAAAATAGCCTGCATGTCCAATAATTCAGATTGTTCAGCATGTTCAAAGTGAATATAACGTTGGAATTGACCGAATTCGTCAAATGGCATGAATAATCAAAGTGATCAGAGTGATAAAATAAGCCAGACAAATGAAAATAGCCTGCATGTCCAGTAATTCAGAATGTCCATCATGTTAAAAGTCAATATAACGTTAGAATTGACCGAATTCGTCAAATAACAAGAGTAATCAATATGATCAGAGTTATAAAACGAACCAGACAAACGAAGATAGCCTGCATGTCCAGTAATTCAGAATGTTTATCATGTTAAAAGTCAATACAACGTTGGAATTGACCGAATTCGTCAAATGGCATGAATAATCAGAGTGATAAAACCAGCCAGACAAATGAAAATAGCCTGCATGTCTAGTAATTCAGAATGTTGATCATATTAAAAGTCAATACAACGTTGGAATTGACCGAATTCGTCTAATGACAGGAATAATCAAAGTGATCATAGCAATAAAACCAACCAGACAAATGAAAATAGTCTGAATGTCCAATAATTCAGAATGTCCATCATGTTAAAAGTCAATATAACGTTCGAATTGACCGAATTCGTCAAATAACAAGAGTAATCAATATGATCAGAGTTATAAAACCAACCATACAAATGAAAATAGCCTGCATGTCCAGTAATTCAGATTGTTCATCATGTTAAAAGTGAATATAACGTTGGAATTGACCGAATTCGTCAAATGGCATGAATAATCAAAGTGATCAGAGTGATAAAACCAACCAGACAAATCAAAATAGTTTGAATGTCCAATAATTCAGATTGTTCATCATGTTTAAAGTGAATATAACGTTGGAATTGACCGAATTCGTCAAATGGCATGAATAATCAAAGTGATCAGAGTGATAAAACCAGCCAGACAAATGAAAATAGCCTGAATGTCCAATAATTCAGATTGTTGAGCATGTTCAAAGTGAATATAACGTTGGAATTGACCGAATTCGTCAAATAACAAGAGTAATCAAAGTGATCAGAGTGATAAAACCAACCAGACAAATCAAAATAGCCCGAATGTCCAATAATTCAGATTGTTCAGCATGTTCAAAGTGAATATAACGTTGGAATTGACCGAATTCGTCAAATGGCATGAATAATCAAAGTGATCAGAGTGATAAAACCAGCCAGACAAATGAAAATAGCCTGCATGTCCAGTAATTCAGAATGTCCATCATGTTAAAAGTCAATATAACGGTGGAATTGACCGAATTCGTCAAATAACAAGAGTAATCAATATGATCAGAGTTATAAAACCAACTGGACAAATTAAAATAGCCTGCATGTCCAGTAATTCAGAATGTTCATCATGTTAAAAGTGAATATAACGTTGGAATTGACCGAATTCGTCAAATAACAAGAGTAATCAGAGTGATAAAACCAGCCAGACAAATGAAAATAGCCTGCATGTCTAGTAATTCAGAATGTTGATCATATTAAAAGTCAATAGAACGTTGGAATTGACCGAATTCGTCAAATGACAGGAATAATCAAAGTGATCAGAGTGATAAAACAAGCCAGACAAATGAAAATAGCCTGCATGTCCAGTAATTCAGAATGTTTATCATGTTAAAAGTCAATACAACGTTGGAATTGACCGAATTCGTCAAATGGCATGAATAATCAGAGTGATAAAACCAGCCAGACAAATGAAAATAGCCTGCATGTCTAGTAATTCAGAATGTTGATCATATTAAAAGTCAATACAACGTTGGAATTGACCGAATTCGTCAAATGACAGGAATAATCAAAGTGATCATAGCAATAAAACCAACCAGACAAATGAAAATAGTCTGAATGTCCAATAATTCAGAATGACCATCATGTTAAAAGTCAATATAACGTTGGAATTGACCGAATTCGTCAAATAACAAGAGTAATCAATATGATCAGAGTTATAAAACCAACCGGACAAATGAAAATAGCCTGCATGTCCAGTAATTCAGAATGTTCATCATGTTAAAAGTCAATATAACGTTGGAATCGACCGAATTCGTCAAATATCAAGAGTAATCAAAGTGATCAGAGTGATAAAACCAGCCAGACAAATGAAAATAGCCTGCATGTCCAGTAATATAACGTTCGAATTGACCGAATTCGTCAAATAACAAGAGTAATCAATATGATCAGAGTTATAAAACCAACCATACAAATGAAAATAGCCTGCATGTCCAGTAATTCAGATTGTTCATTATGTTTAAAGTGAATATAACGTTGGAATTGACCGAATTCGTCAAATGGCATGAATAATCAAAGTGATCAGAGTGATAAAACCAACCAGACAAATCAAAATAGTTTGAATGTCCAATAATTCAGATTGTTCATCATGTTTAAAGTGAATATAACGTTGGAATTGACCGAATTCGTCAAATGGCATGAATAATCAAAGTGATCAGAGTGATAAAACCAGCCAGACAAATGAAAATAGCCTGAATGTCCAATTATTCAGATTGTTGAGCATGTTCAAAGTGAATATAACGTTGGAATTGACCGAATTCGTCAAATAACAAGAGTAATCAAAGTGATCAGAGTGATAAAACCAACCAGACAAATCAAAATAGCCCGAATGTCCAATAATTCAGATTGTTGAGCATGTTCAAAGTGAATATAACGTTGGAATTGACCGAATTCCCCAAATGGCATGAATAAGCAAAGTGATCAGAGTTATAAAACCAGCCAGACAAATGAAAATAGCCTGAATGTCCAATAATTCAGATTGTTCAGCATGTTCAAAGTGAATATAACGTTGGAATTGACCGAATTCGTCAAATAACAAGAGTAATCAAAGTGATCAGAGTGATAAAACCAGCCAGACAAATGAAAATAGCCTGCATGTCCAGTAATTCAGATTGTTCAGCATGTTCAAAGTGAATATAACGTTGGAATTGACCGAATTCGTCAAATGGCATGAATAATCAAAGCCTGCATGTCCAGTAATTCAGAATGTCCATCATGTTAAAAGTCAATATAACGTTAGAATTGACCGAATTCGTCAAATAACAAGAGTAATCAATATGATCAGAGTTATAAAACCAACCAGACAAACGAAAATAGCCTGCATGTCCAGTAATTCAGAATGTTTATCATGTTAAAAGTCAATACAACGTTGGAATTGACCGAATTCGTCAAATGGAATGAATAATCAGAGTGATAAAACCAGCCAGACAAATGAAAATAGCCTGCATGTCTAGTAATTCAGAATGTTGATCATATTAAAAGTCAATACAACGTTGGAATTGACCGAATTCGTCAAATGACAGGAATAATCAAAGTGATCATAGCAATAAAACCAACCAGACAAATGAAAATAGTCTGAATGTCCAATAATTCAGAATGTCCATCATGTTAAAAGTCAATATAACGTTGGAATTGACCGAATTCGTCAAATAACAAGAGTAATCAATATGATCAGAGTTATAAAACCAACCGGACAAATGAAAATAGCCTGCATGTCCAGTAATTCAGAATGTTCATCATGTTAAAAGTCAATATAACGTTGGAATCGACCGAATTCGTCAAATAACAAGAGTAATCAAAGTGATCAGAGTGATAAAACCAGCCAGACAAATGAAAATAGCCTGCATGTCCAGTAATATAACGTTCGAATTGACCGAATTCGTCAAATATAACGTTGGAATCGACCGAATTCGTCAAATAACAAGAGTAATCAAAGTGATCAGAGTGATAAAACCAACCAGACAAATCAAAATAGCCCGAATGTCCAATAATTCAGATTGTTCAGCATGTTCAAAGTGAATAAACCGTTGGAATTGACCGAATTCGTCAAATGGCATGAATACTCAAAGTGATCAGAGTGATAAAACCAGCCAGACAAATGAAAATAGCCTGCATGTCCAGTAATTCAGAATGTCCATCATGTTAAAAGTCAATATAACGGTGGAATTGACCGAATTCGTCAAATAACAAGAGTAATCAATATGATCAGAGTTATAAAACCAACTGGACAAATTAAAATAGCCTGCATGTCCAGTAATTCAGAATGTTCATCATGTTAAAAGTGAATATAACGTTGGAATTGACCGAATTCGTCAAATAACAAGAGTAATCAGAGTGATAAAACCAGCCAGAGAAATGAATGCATGTCTAGTAATTCAGAATGTTCATCATATTAAAAGTCAATACAACGTTGGAATTGACCGAATTCGTCAAATGACAGGAATAATCAAAGTGATCATAGTGATAAAACCAACCAGACAAATGAAAATAGTCTGAATGTCCAATAATTCAGATTGTTGAGCATGTTCAAAGTGAATATAACGTTGGAATTTACCGAATTCCCCAAATGGCATGAATAAGCAAAGTGATCAGAGTTATAAAACCAGCCAGACAAATGAAAATAGCCTGAATGTCCAATAATTCAGATTGTTCAGCATGTTCAAAGTGAATATAACGTTGGAATTGGCCGAATTCGTCAAATGGCATGAATAATCAAAGTGATCAGAGTGATAAAACAAGACAGACAAATGAAAATAGCCTGCATGTCCAGTAATTCAGAATGTCCATCATGTTAAAAGTCAATATAACGTTAGAATTGACCGAATTCGTCAAATAACAAGAGTAATCAATATGATCAGAGTTATAAAACCAACCAGACAAACGAAAATAGCCTGCATGTCCAGTAATTCAGAATGTTTATCATGTTAAAAGTCAATACAACGTTGGAATTGACCGAATTCGTCAAATGGCATGAATAATCAGAGTGATAAAACCAGCCAGACAAATGAAAATAGCCTGCATGTCTAGTAATTCAGAATGTTGATCATATTAAAAGTCAATACAACGTTGGAATTGACCGAATTCGTCAAATGACAGGAATAATCAAAGTGATCATAGCAATAAAACCAACCAGACAAATGATAATAGTCTGAATGTCCAATAATTCAGAATGTCCATCATGTTAAAAGTCAATATAACGTTGGAATTGACCGAATTCTTCAAATAACAAGAGTAATCAATATGATCAGAGTTATAAAACCAACCGGACAAATGAAAATAGCCTGCATGTCCAGTAATTCAGAATGTTCATCATGTTAAAAGTCAATATAACGTTGGAATCGACCGAATTCGTCAAATAACAAGAGTAATCAAAGTGATCAGAGTGATAATACCAGCCAGACAAATGAAAATAGCCTGCATGCCCAGTAATATAACGTTCGAATTGACCGAATTCGTCAAATAACAAGAGTAATCAATATGATCACAGTTATAAAACCAACCATACAAATGAAAATAGCCTGCATGTCCAGTAATTCAGATTGTTCATCATGTTTAAAGTGAATATAACGTTGGAATTGACCGAATTCGTCAAATGGCATGAATAATCAAAGTGATCAGAGTGATAAAACCAGCCAGACAAATGAAAATAGCCTGCATGTCCAGTAATTCAGAATGTCCATCATGTTAAAAGTCAATATAACGGTGGAATTGACCGAATTCATCAAATAACAAGAGTAATCAATATGATCAGAGATATAAAACCAACTGGACAAATTAAAATAGCCTGCATGTCCAGTAATTCAGAATGTTCATCATGTTAAAAGTGAATATAACGTTGGAATTGACCGAATTCGTCAAATAACAAGAGTAATCAGAGTGATAAAACCAGCCAGACAAATGAAAATAGCCTGCATGTCTAGTAATTCAGAATGTTCATCATATTAAAAGTCAATACAACGTTGGAATTGACCGAATTCGTCAAATGACAGGAATAATCAAAGTGATCATAGTGATAAAACCAACCAGACAAATGAAAATAGTCTGAATGTCCAATAATTCAGATTGTTGAGCATGTTCAAAGTGAATATAACGTTGGAATTGACCGAATTCCCCAAATGGCATGAATAAGCAAAGTGATCAGAGTTATAAAACCAGCCAGACAAATGAAAATAGCCTGAATGTCCAATAATTCAGATTGTTCAGCATGTTCAAAGTGAATATAATGTTGGAATTGACCGAATTCGTCAAATAACAAGAGTAATCAATATGATCAGAGTTATTAAACCAACCGGACAAATGAAAATAGCCTGCATGTCCAGTAATTCAGAATGTTCATCATATTAAAAGTCAATACAACGTTGGAATTGACCGAATTCCTCAAATGACAGGAATAATCAAAGTGATCATAGCAATAAAACCAACCAGACAAATGAAAATAGTCTGAATGTCCAATAATTGAGAATGTCCATCATGTTAAAAGTCAATATAACGTTGGAATTGACCGAATTCGTCAAATAACAAGAGTAATCAATATGATCAGAGTTATAAAACCAACCGGACAAAGGAAAATAGCCTGCATGTCCAGTAATTCAGAATGTTCATCATGTTAAAAGTCAATATAACGTTGGAATTGACCGAATTCGTCAAATAACAAGAGTAATCAATATGATCAGAGTTATAAAACCAACCATACAAATGAAAATAGCCTGCATGTCCAGTAATTCAGATTGTTCATCATGTTTAAAGTCAATACAACGTTGGAATTGACCGAAAACGTCAAATGGCATGAATAATCAAAGTGATAAGAGGGATAAAACCAACCAGACAAATCAAAATAGTCTGAATGTCCAATAATTCAGATTGTTCATGATGTTTAAAGTGAATATAACGTTGGAATTGACCGAATTCGTCAAATGGCATGAATAATCAAAGTGATACAACCAGCCAGACAAATGAAAATAGCCTGCATGTCCAGTAATTCAGAATGTTCATCATGTTAAAAGTCAATATAACGTTAGAGTTGACCGAATTCGTCAAATGGCATGAATAATCAAAGTGATCAGAGTGATAAAACCAACCAGACAAATCAAAATAGTCTGAATGTCCAATAATTCAGATTGTTCATCATGTTAAAACTCAATACAACGTTGGAATTGACCGAATTCGTCAAATAACAAGAGTAATCAATATGATCAGAGTTATAAAACCAACCGGACAAATGAAAATAGCCTGCATGTCCAGTAATTCAGAATGTTCATCATGTTAAAAGTCAGTATAACGTTGGAATTGACCGAATTCGTCAAATGGCATGAAAAATCAAAGTGATCAGAGTGATAAAACCAACCAGACAAATGAAAATAGCCTGCATGTCCAGTAATTCAGAATATCCATCATGTTAAAAGTCAATATAACGTTGGAATTGACCGAATTCGTCAAATAACAATTATTCAAATGGCATGAATAATCAAAATGATCAGAGTGATAAAACCAACCAGACAAATCAAAATAGTCTGAATGTCCAATAATTCAGATTGTTCATCATGTTTAAAGTGAATATAACGTTGGAATTGACCGAATTCGTCAAATGGCATGAATAATCAAAGTGATCAGAGTGATAAAACCAGCCAGACAAATGAAAATAGCCTGCATGTCCAGTAATTCAGAATGTTCATCACGTTAAAACTCAATACAACGTTGGAATTGACCGAATTCGTCAAATAACAAGAGTAATCAATATGATCAGAGTTATAAAACCAACCGGACAAATGAAAATAGCCTGCATGTCCAGTAATTCAGAATGTTCATCATGTTAAAAGTGAATATAACGTTGGAATTGACCGAATTCGTCAAATAACAAGAGTAATCAGAGTGATAAAACCAGCCAGACAAATGAAAATAGCCTGCATGTCTAGTAATTCAGAATGTTGATCATATTAAAAGTCAATAGAACGTTGGAATTGACCGAATTCGTCAAATAACAAGAGTAATCAAAGTGATCAGAGTGATAAAACCAACCAGACAAATCAAAATACCCCGAATGTCCAATAATTCAGATTGTTCATCATGTTTAAAGTGAATATAACGTTGGAATTGACCGAATTCGTCAAATGGCATGAATAATCAAAGTGATCAGAGTGATAAAACCAGCCAGACAAATGAAAATAGCCTGCATGTCCAGTAATTCAGAATGTTCATCACGTTAAAACTCAATACAACGTTGGAATTGACCGAATTCGTCAAATAACAAGAGTAATCAATATGATCAGAGTTATAAAACCAACCAGACAAATGAAAATAGCCTGCATGTCCAGTAGTTCAGAATATCCATCATGTTAAAAGTCAATATAACGTTGGAATTGACCGAATTCGTCAAATAACAATTATTCAAATGGCATGAATAATCAAAGTGATCAGAGTGATAAAACCAACCAGACAAATCAAAATAGTCTGAATGTCCAATAATTCAGATTGTTCATCATGTTTAAAGTGAATATAACGTTGGAATTGACCGAATTCGTCAAATGGCATGAATAATCAAAGTGATCAGAGTTACAAAACCAACCGGACAAATGAAAATAGCCTGCATGTCCAGTAATTCAGAATGTTCATCATGTTAAAAGTCAATACAACGTTGGAATTGACCGAATTCGTCAAATGGCATGAATAATCAAAGTGATCAGAGTGATAAAACCAACCAGACAAATGAAAATAGCCTGCATGTCCAGTAATTCAGATTGTTCATCATGTTTAAAGTGAATATAACGTTGGAATTGACCGAATTCGTCAAATAACAAGAGTAATCAGAGTGATAAAACCAGCCAGACAAATGAAAATAGTCTGAATGTCCAATAATTCAGATTGTTCATCATGTTTAAAGTGAATATAACGTTGGAATTGACCGAATTCGTCAAATGGCATGAATAATCAAAGTGATCAGAGTGATAAAACCAGCCAGACAAATGAAAATAGCCTGCATGTCCAGTAATTCAGAATGTTCATCACGTTAAAACTCAATACAACGTTGGAATTGACCGAATTCGTCAAATAACAAGAGTAATCAATATGATCAGAGTTATAAAACCAACCGGACAAATGAAAATAGCCTGCATGTCCAGTAATTCAGAATGTTTATCATGTTAAAAGTCAATACAACGTTGGAATTGACCGAATTCGTCAAATGGCATGAATAATCAGAGTGATAAAACCAGCCAGACAAATGAAAATAGCCTGCATGTCTAGTAATTCAGAATGTTGATCATATTAAAAGTCAATACAACGTTGGAATTGACCGAATTCGTCAAATGACAGGAATAATCAAAGTGATCATAGCAATAAAACCAACCAGACAAATGAAAATAGTCTGAATGTCCAATAATTCAGAATGTCCATCATGTTAAAAGTCAATATAACGTTGGAATTGACCGAATTCGTCAAATAACAAGAGTAATCAATATGATCAGAGTTATAAAACCAACCGGACAAATGAAAATAGCCTGCATGTCCAGTAATTCAGAATGTTCATCATGTTAAAAGTCAATATAACGTTGGAATCGACCGAATTCGTCAAATAACAAGAGTAATCAAAGTGATCAGAGTGATAAAACCAGCCAGACAAATGAAAATAGCCTGCATGTCCAGTAATATAACGTTCGAATTGACCGAATTCGTCAAATAACAAGAGTAATCAATATGATCAGAGTTATAAAACCAACCATACAAATGAAAATAGCCTACATGTCCAGTAATTCAGATTGTTCATCATGTTTAAAGTGAATATAACGTTGGAATTGACCGAATTCGTCAAATGGCATGAATAATCAAAGTGATCAGAGTGATAAAACCAACCAGACAAATCAAAATAGTTTGAATGTCCAATAATTCAGATTGTTCATCATGTTTAAAGTGAATATAACGTTGGAATTGACCGAATTCGTTAAATGGCATGAATAATCAAAGTGATCAGAGTGATAAAACCAGCCAGACAAATGAAAATAGCCTGAATGTCCAATAATTCAGATTGTTGAGCATGTTCAAAGTGAATATAACGTTGGAATTGACCGAATTCGTCAAATAACAAGAGTAATCAAAGTGATCAGAGTGATAAAACCAACCAGACAAATCAAAATAGCCCGAATGTCCAATAATTCAGATTGTTGAGCATGTTCAAAGTGAATATAACGTTGGAATTGACCGAATTCCCCAAATGGCATGAATAAGCAAAGTGATCAGAGTTATAAAACCAGCCAGACAAATGAAAATAGCCTGAATGTCCAATAATTCAGATTGTTCAGCATGTTCAAAGTGAATATAACGTTGGAATTGACCGAATTCGTCAAATAACAAGAGTAATCAAAGTGATCAGAGTGATAAAACCAGCCAGACAAATGAAAATAGCCTGCATGTCCAGTAATTCAGATTGTTCAGCATGTTCAAAGTGAATATAACGTTGGAATTGACCGAATTCGTCAAATGGCATGAATAATCAAAGTGATCAGAGTGATAAAACAAGCCAGACAAATGAAAATAGCCTGCATGTCCAGTAATTCAGAATGTCCATCATGTTAAAAGTCAATATAACGTTAGAATTGACCGAATTCGTCAAATAACAAGAGTAATCAATATGATCAGAGTTATAAAACCAACCAGACAAACGAAAATAGCCTGCATGTCCAGTAATTCAGAATGTTTATCATGTTAAAAGTCAATACAACGTTGGAATTGACCGAATTCGTCAAATGGAATGAATAATCAGAGTGATAAAACCAGCCAGACAAATGAAAATAGCCTGCATGTCTAGTAATTCAGAATGTTGATCATATTAAAAGTCAATACAACGTTGGAATTGACCGAATTCGTCAAATGACAGGAATAATCAAAGTGATCATAGCAATAAAACCAACCAGACAAATGAAAATAGTCTGAATGTCCAATAATTCAGAATGTCCATCATGTTAAAAGTCAATATAACGTTGGAATTGACCGAATTCGTCAAATAACAAGAGTAATCAATATGATCAGAGTGATAAAACAAGCCAGACAAATGAAAATAGCCTGCATGTCCAGTAATTCAGAATGTCCATCATGTTAAAAGTCAATATAACGTTAGAATTGACCGAATTCGTCAAATAACAAGAGTAATCAATATGATCAGAGTTATAAAACGAACCAGACAAACGAAAATAGCCTGCATGTCCAGTAATTCAGAATGTTTATCATGTTAAAAGTCAATAGAACGTTGGAATTGACCGAATTCGTCAAATGGCATGAATAATCAGAGTGATAAAACCAGCCAGACAAATGAAAATAGCCTGCATGTCTAGTAATTCAGAATGTTGATCATATTAAAAGTCAATACAACGTTGGAATTGACCGAATTCGTCAAATGACAGGAATAATCAAAGTGATCATAGCAATAAAACCAACCAGACAAATGAAAATAGTCTGAATGTCCAATAATTCAGAATGTCCATCATGTTAAAAGTCAATATAACGTTGGAATTGACCGAATTCGTCAAATAACAAGAGTAATCAATATGATCAGAGTTATAAAACCAACCGGACAAATGAAAATAGCCTGCATGTCCAGTAATTCAGAATGTTCATCATGTTAAAAGTCAATATAACGTTGGAATCGACCGAATTCGTCAAATAACAAGAGTAATCAAAGTGATCAGAGTGATAAAACCAGCCAGACAAATGAAAATAGCCTGCATGTCCAGTAATATAACGTTCGAATTGACCGAATTCGTCAAATATAACGTTGGAATCGACCGAATTCGTCAAATAACAAGAGTAATCAAAGTGATCAGAGTGATAAAACCAACCAGACAAATCAAAATAGCCCGAATGTCCAATAATTCAGATTGTTCAGCATGTTCAAAGTGAATAAACCGTTGGAATTGACCGAATTCGTCAAATGGCATGAATACTCAAAGTGATCAGAGTGATAAAACCAGCCAGACAAATGAAAATAGCCTGCATGTCCAGTGATTCAGAATGTCCATCATGTTAAAAGTCAATATAACGGTGGAATTGACCGAATTCGTCAAATAACAAGAGTAATCAATATGATCAGAGTTATAAAACCAACTGGACAAATTAAAATAGCCTGCATGTCCAGTAATTCAGAATGTTCATCATGTTAAAAGTGAATATAACGTTGGAATTGACCGAATTCGTCAAATAACAAGAGTAATCAGAGTGATAAAACCAGCCAGAGAAATGAATGCATGTCTAGTAATTCAGAATGTTCATCATATTAAAAGTCAATACAACGTTGGAATTGACCGAATTCGTCAAATGACAGGAATAATCAAAGTGATCATAGTGATAAAACCAACCAGACAAATGAAAATAGTCTGAATGTCCAATAATTCAGATTGTTGAGCATGTTCAAAGTGAATATAACGTTGGAATTGACCGAATTCCCCAAATGGCATGAATAAGCAAAGTGATCAGAGTTATAAAACCAGCCAGACAAATGAAAATAGCCTGAATGTCCAATAATTCAGATTGTTCAGCATGTTCAAAGTGAATATAACGTTGGAACTGACCGAATTCGTCAAATAACAGGAGTAATCAAAGTGATCAGAGTGATAAAACCAGCCAGACAAATGAAAATAGCCTGCATGTCCAGTAATATAACGTTCGAATTGACCGAATTCGTCAAATAACAAGAGTAATCAATATGATCAGAGTTATAAAACCAACCATACAAATGAAAATAGCCTGCATGTCCAGTAATTCAGATTGTTCATCATGTTTAAAGTGAATATAACGTTGGAATTGACCGAATTCGTCAAATGGCATGAATAATCAAAGTGATCAGAGTGATAAAACCAACCAGACAAATCAAAATAGCCCGAATGTCCAATAATTCAGATTGTTCAGCATGTTCAAAGTGAATATAACGTTGGAATTGGCCGAATTCGTCAAATGGCATGAATAATCAAAGTGATCAGAGTGATAAAACAAGACAGACAAATGAAAATAGCCTGCATGTCCAGTAATTCAGAATGTCCATCATGTTAAAAGTCAATATAACGTTAGAATTGACCGAATTCGTCAAATAACAAGAGTAATCAATATGATCAGAGTTATAAAACCAACCAGACAAACGAAAATAGCCTGCATGTCCAGTAATTCAGAATGTTTATCATGTTAAAAGTCAATACAACGTTGGAATTGACCGAATTCGTCAAATGGCATGAATAATCAGAGTGATAAAACCAGCCAGACAAATGAAAATAGCCTGCATGTCTAGTAATTCAGAATGTTGATCATATTAAAAGTCAATACAACGTTGGAATTGACCGAATTCGTCAAATGACAGGAATAATCAAAGTGATCATAGCAATAAAACCAACCAGACAAATGAAAATAGTCTGAATGTCCAATAATTCAGAATGTCCATCATGTTAAAAGTCAATATAACGTTGGAATTGACCGAATTCTTCAAATAACAAGAGTAATCAATATGATCAGAGTTATAAAACCAACCGGACAAATGAAAATAGCCTGCATGTCCAGTAATTCAGAATGTTCATCATGTTAAAAGTCAATATAACGTTGGAATCGACCGAATTCGTCAAATAACAAGAGTAATCAAAGTG
Source organism: Hydrotaea cyrtoneurina (assembly GCA_958296145.1). Classification (NCBI taxonomy): domain Eukaryota; kingdom Metazoa; phylum Arthropoda; class Insecta; order Diptera; family Muscidae; genus Hydrotaea; species Hydrotaea cyrtoneurina. The sequence goes on from OY282514.1 coordinate 59,200,399, forward strand.
ATCAGAGTTATAAAACCAACTGGACAAATTAAAATAGCCTGCATGTCTAGTAATTCAGAATGTTCATCATATTAAAAGTCAATACAACGTTGGAATTGACCGAATTCGTCAAATGACAGGAATAATCAAAGTGATCATAGTGATAAAACCAACCAGACAAATGAAAATAGTCTGAATGTCCAATAATTCAGATTGTTGAGCATGTTCAAAGTGAATATAACGTTGGAATTGACCGAATTCGTCAAAGGGCATGAATAATCAAAGTGATCAGAGTGATAAAACCAACTGGACAAATTAAAATAGCCTGCATGTCTAGTAATTCAGAATGTTCATCATATTAAAAGTCAATACAACGTTGGAATTGACCGAATTCGTCAAATGACAGGAATAATCAAAGTGATCATAGTGATAATACCAGCCAGACAAATGAAAATAGCCTGCATGCCCAGTAATATAACGTTCGAATTGACCGAATTCGTCAAATAACAAGAGTAATCAATATGATCACAGTTATAAAACCAACCAGACAAATCAAAATAGTTTGAATGTCCAATAATTCAGATTGTTCATCATGTTTAAAGTGAATATAACGTTGGAATTGACCGAATTCGTCAAAGGGCATGAATAATCAAAGTGATCAGAGTGATAAAACCAACCAGACAAATCAAAATAGCCCGAATGTCCAATAATTCAGATTGTTCAGCATGTTCAAAGTGAATATAACGTTGGAATTGACCGAATTCGTCAAATGGCATGAATAATCAAAGTGATCAGAGTGATAAAACCAGCCAGACAAATGAAAATAGCCTGCATGTCCAGTAATTCAGAATGTCCATCATGTTAAAAGTCAATATAACGGTGGAATTGACCGAATTCGTCAAATAACAAGAGTAATCAATATGATCAGAGTTATAAAACCAACTGGACAAATTAAAATAGCCTGCATGTCTAGTAATTCAGAATGTTCATCATATTAAAAGTCAATACAACGTTGGAATTGACCGAATTCGTCAAATGACAGGAATAATCAAAGTGATCATAGTGATAAAACCAACCAGACAAATGAAAATAGTCTGAATGTCCAATAATTCAGATTGTTGAGCATGTTCAAAGTGAATATAACGTTGGAATTGACCGAATTCCCCAAATGGCATGAATAAGCAAAGTGATCAGAGTTATAAAACCAGCCAGACAAATGAAAATAGCCTGAATGTCCAATAATTCAGATTGTTCAGCATGTTCAAAGTGAATATAATGTTGGAATTGACCGAATTCGTCAAATAACAAGAGTAATCAATATGATCAGAGTTATTAAACCAACCGGACAAATGAAAATAGCCTGCATGTCCAGTAATTCAGAATGTTCATCATGTTAAAAGTCAATACAACGTTGGAATTGACCGAATTCGTCAAATGGCATGAATAATCAGAGTGATAAAACCAGCCAGACAAATGAAAATAGCCTGCATGTCTAGTAATTCAGAATGTTCATCATATTAAAAGTCAATACAACGTTGGAATTGACCGAATTCGTCAAATGGCATGAAAAATCAAAGTGATCAGAGTGATAAATGTTAAAAGTCAATATAACGTTGGAATTGACCGAATTCGTCAAATAACAAGAGTAATCAATATGATCAGAGTTACAAAACCAACCGGACAAATGAAAATAGCCTGCATGTCCAGTAATTCAGAATGTTCATCATGTTAAAAGTCAATACAACGTTGGAATTGACCGAATTCGTCAAATGGCATGAATAATCAAAGTGATCAGAGTGATAAAACCAACCAGACAAATGAAAATAGCCTGCATGTCCAGTAATTCAGAATGTCCATCATGTTAAAAGTCAATATAACGTTGGAATCGACCGAATTCGTCAAATAACAATTATTCAAATGGCATGAATAATCAAAGTGATCAGAGTGATAAAACCAACCAGACAAATCAAAATAGTCTGAATGTCCAATAATTCAGATTGTTCATCATGTTTAAAGTGAATATAACGTTGGAATTGACCGAATTCGTCAAATGGCATGAATAATCAAAGTGATCAGAGTGATAAAACCAGCCAGACAAATGAAAATAGCCTGCATGTCCAGTAATTCAGAATGTTCATCACGTTAAAACTCAATACAACGTTGGAATTGACCGAATTCGTCAAATAACAAGAGTAATCAATATGATCAGAGTTATAAAACCAACCGGACAAATGAAAATAGCCTGCATGTCCAGTAATTCAGAATGTTCATCATATTAAAAGTCAATATAACATTGGAATTGACCGAATTCGTCAAATGGCATGAATAATCAAAGTGATAAAACCAGCCAGACAAATGAAAATAGCCTGCATGTCCAGTAATTCAGAATGTCCATCATGTTAAAAGTAAATATAACGTTGGAATTGACCGAATTCGTCAAATAACAAGAGTAATCAATATGATCAGAGTTATAAAACCAACCGGACAAATGAAAATAGCCTGAATGTCCAGTAATTCAGAATGTTCATCATATTAAAAGTCAATATAACGTTGGAATTGACCGAATTCGTCAAATGGCATGAATAATCAAAGTGATCAGAGTGATAAAACCAGCCAGACAAATGAAAATAGCCTGCATGTCCAGTAATTCAGAATGTTCATCATGTTAAAAGTCAATACAACGTTGGAATTGACCGAATTCGTCAAATGGCATGAATAATCAGAGTGATAAAACCAGCCAGACAAATGAAAATAGCCTGCATGTATAGTAATTCAGAATGTTCATCATATTAAAAGTCAATACAACGTTGGAATTGACCGAATTCGTCAAATGACAGGAATAATCAAAGTGATCATAGTAATAAAACCAACCAGACAAATGAAAATAGTCTGAATGTCCAATAATTCAGAATGTCCATCATGTTAAAAGTCAATATAACGTTGGAATTGACCGAATTCGTCAAATAACAAGAGTAATCAATATGATCAGAGTTATAAAACCAACCGGACAAATGAAAATAGCCTGCATGTCCAGTAATTCAGAATGTTCATCATGTTAAAAGTCAATATAACGTTGGAATTGACCGAATTCGTCAAATAACAAGAGTAATCAAAGTGATCAGAGTGATAAAACCAGCCAGACAAATGAAAATAGCCTGCATGTCCAGTAATATAACGTAGGAATTGACCGACTTCGTCAAATAACAAGAGTAATCAATATGATCAGAGTTATAAAACCAACCATACAAATGAAAATAGCCTGCATGTCCAGTAATTCAGATTGTTCATCATGTTTAAAGTGAATATAACGTTGGAATTGACCAAATTCGTCAAATTGCATGAATAATCAAAGTGATAAAACCAAACAGAAAAATCAAAATTGTCTGAATGTCCAATAATTCAGATTGTTCATCATGTTTAAAGTGAATATAACGTTGGAATTGACCGAATTCGGCAAATGGCATGAATATTCAAAGTGATCAGAGTGACAAAACCAGCCAGACAAATGAAAATAGCCTGCATGTCCAGTAATTCAGAATGTTCTTATTGTTAAAGTCAATATAACGTTGGAGTTGACCGAATTCGTCAAATGGCATGAATAATCAAAGTGATCAGAGTGATAAAACCAACCAGACAAATCAAAATAGTCTGAATGTCCAATAATTCAGAATGTTCATCATGTTTAAAGTGAATATAACGTTGGAATTGACCGAATTCGTCAAACAGCATGAATAATCAAAGTGATCAGAGTGATAAAACCAGCCAGACAAATGAAAATAGCCTGCATGTCCAGTAATTCAGAATGTTCATCATGTTAAAACTCAATACAACGTTGGAATTGACCGAATTCGTCAAATACCAAGAGTAATCAAAGTGATCAGAGTGATAAAACCAACAAGACAAATCAAAATAGTCTGAATGTCCAATAATTCAGATTGTTCATCATGTTTAAAGTGAATATAACGTTGGAATTGACCGAATTCGTCAAATGGCATGAATAATCAAAGTGATCAGAGTGATAAAATCAACCAGACAAATCAAAATAGTCTGAATGTCCAATAATTCAAATTGTTCATCATGTTTAAAGTGAATATAACGTTGGAATTGACCGAATTCGTCAAATGGCATGAATAATCAAAGTGATCAGAGTGATAAAGCCAGACAAATTAAAATAGTCTGAATGTCCAATAATTCAGATTGTTCATCATGTTCAAAGTCAATACAACGTTCGAATTGACGAATTCGTCAAATGGCAAGAGTAATCAATATGATCCGAGTTATAAAACCAACCAAACAAATGAAAATAGCCTGCATGTCCAGTAATTCAGAATGTTCAGCATGTTAAAAGTGAATATAACGTTGGAATTGACCGAATTCCCCAAATGGCATGAATAATCAAAGTGATCAGAGTTATAAAACCAGCCAGACAAATGAAAATAGCCTGAATGTCCAATAATTCAGATTGTTGAGCATGTTCAAAGTGAATATAACGTTGGAATTGACTGAATTACCCAAATGGCATGAATAATCAAAGTGATCAGAGTGATAAAATCAGCCAGACAAATGAAAATAGCCTGAATGTCCAGTAATTCAGAATGTTCATCCTGTTAAAACTCAATACAAATTTGGAATTGACCGAAAACGTCAAATGGCATGAATAATCAAACTGATCAGAGTGATAAAACCAACCAGTCAAATCAAAATAGCCTGAATGTCCAATAATTCAGATTGTTCAGCATGTTCAAAGTGAATATAACGTTGGAATTGACCGAATTCGTCAAATGACAAGAATAATCAAAGTGATCACAGTGATAAAACCAGCCAGACAAATGAAAATAGCCTGAATGTCCAATAATTCAGATTGTTGAGCATGTTCAAAGTGAATATAACGTTGGAATTGACCGAATTCCCCAAATGGCATGAATAATCAAAGTGATCAGAGTTATAAAACCAGCCAGACAAATGAAAATAGCCTGAATGTCCAATAATTCAGATTGTTGAGCATGTTCAAAGTGAATATAACGTTGGAATTGACCGAATTCCCCAAATGGCATGAATAATCAAAGTGATCAGAGTTATAAAACCAGCCAGACAAATGAAAATAGCCTGAATGTCCAGTAATTCAGAATGTTCATCCTGTTAAAACTCAATACAAATTTGGAATTGACCGAAAACGTCAAATGGCATGAATAATCAAACTGATCAGAGTGATAAAACCAACCAGTCAAATCAAAATAGCCTGAATGTCCAATAATTCAGAATGCTCAGCATGTTAAAAGTGAATATAACGTTGGAATTGACCGAATTCCCCAAATGGCATGAATAATCAAAGTGATCAGAGTTATAAAACCAGCCAGACAAATGAAAATAGCCTGAATGTCCAATAATTCAGATTGTTGAGCATGTTCAAAGTGAATATAATGTTGGAATTGACCGAATTCCCCAAATGGCATGAATAATCAAAGTGATCAGAGTTATAAAACCAGCCAGACAAATGAAAATAGCCTGAATGTCCAATAATTCAGATTGTTGAGCATGTTCAAAGTGAATATAACGTTGGAATTGACCGAATTCCCCAAATGGCATGAATAATCAAAGTGATCAGAGTTATAAAACCAGCCAGACAAATGAAAATAGCCTGAATGTCCAATAATTCAGATTGTTGAGCATGTTCAAAGTGAATATAATGTTGGAATTGACCGAATTCCCCAAATGGCATGAATAATCAAAGTGATCAAAGTGATAAAACCAGCCAGACAAATGAAAATAGCCTGAATGTCCAGTAATTCAGAATGTTCATCCTGTTAAAACTCAATACAAATTTGGAATTGACCGAAAACGTCAAATGGCATGAATAATCAAACTGATCAGAGTGATAAAACCAACCAGTCAAATCAAAATAGCCTGAATGTCCAATAATTCAGATTGTTCAGCATGTTCAAAGTGAATATAACGTTGGAATTGACCGAATTCGTCAAATGACAAGAATAATCAAAGTGATCACAGTGATAAAACCAACCAGACAAATGAAAATAGCCTGCATGTCCAGTAATTCAGAATGTTCATCATGTTAAAACTCAATACAACGTTGGAATTGACCGAATTCGTCAAATAACAAGAGTAATCAAAGTGATCAGGGTGATTAAACCAACCAGACAAATCAAAATAGTCTGAATGTCCAATAATTCAGATTGTCCATCATGTTTAAAGTGAATATAACGTTGGGATTGACCAAATTCGTCAAATAACAAGAGTAATCAAAGTGATCAGAGTGATAAAACCAACCAGACAAATCAAAAAAGTCTGAATGTCCAATAATTCAGATTGTTCATCATGTTTAAAGTGAATATAACGTTGGAATTGACCGAATGCGTCAAATAACAAGAGTAATCAAAGTGATCAGAGTGATAAAACCAACCAGACAAATGAAAATAGCCTGCATGTCCAGTAATTCAGAACGTTCATCATGTTAAAACTCAATACAACGTTGGAATTGACCGAATTCGTCAAATAACAAGAGTAATCAAAGTGATAAGAGTGATAAAACCAGCCAGACAAATGAAAATAGACTGAATGTCCAATAATTCAGATTGTTGAGCATGTTCAAAGTGAATATAACATTGGAATTGACCGAATTCCCCAAATGGCATGAATAAGCAAAGTGATCAGAGTTATAAAACCAGCCAGACAAATGAAAATAGCCTGCATGTCCAGTAATTCAGATTGTTCAGCATGTTCAAAGTGAATATAACGTTGGAATTGACCGAATTCGTCAAATGACAAGAATAATCAAAGTGATCACAGTGATAAAACCAGAAAGACAAATGAAAATAGCCTGAATGTCCAGTAATTCAGAATGTTCATCCTGTTAAAACTCAATACAACTTTGGAATTGACCGAAAACGTCAAATGGCATGAATAATCAAACTGATCAGAGTGATAAAACCAACCAGACAAATCAAAATAGCCTGAAAGTCCAATAATTCAGATTGTTCAGCATGTTCAAAGTGAATATAACGTTGGAATTGACCGAATTCGTCAAATGACAAGAATAATCAAAGTGATCACAGTGATAAAACCAGCCAGACAAATGAAAATAGCCTGCATGTCCAGTAATTCAGAATGTTCATCATGTTAAAACTCAATACAACGTTGGAATTGACCGAATTCGTCAAATAACAAGAGTAATCAAAGTGATCAGGGTGATAAAACCAGCCAGACAAATGAAAATAGCCTGCATGTCCAGTAATTCAGAATGTCCATCATGTTAAAAGTCAATATAACGTTGGAATTGACCGAATTCGTCAAATAACAAGAGTAATCAATATGATCAGAGTTATAAAACCAACCGGACAAATAAAAATAGTCTGATTGTCCAATAATTCAGATTGTTGAGCATGTTCAAAGTGAATATAACGTTGGAATTGACCGAATTCCCCAAATGGCATGAATAATCAAAGTGATCAGACTGATAAAACCAGCCAGACAAATGAAAATAGCCTGCATGTCCAGTAATTCAGAATGTCCATCATGAACTCAATACAACGTTGGAATTGACCGAATTCGTCAAATAACAAGAGTAATCAAAGTGATAAGAGTGATAAAACCAGCCAGACAAATGAAAATAGCCTGAATGTCCAATAATTCAGATTGTTGAGCATGTTCAAAGTGAATATAACGTTGGAATTGACCGAATTCGTCAAATAACAAGAGTAATCAAAGTGATCAGAGTGATAAAACCAACCAGACAAATCAAAATAGTCTGAATGTCCAATAATTCAGATTGTTCATCATGATTAAAGTGAATATAACGTTGGAATTGACCGAATTCGTCAAATGGCATGAATAATCAAAGTGATCAGACTGATAAAACCAGCCAGACGAATGAAAATAGCCTGCATGTCCAGTAATTCAGAATGTTCATCATGTTTAAAGTGAATATAACGTTGGAGTTGACCGAATTCGTCAAATAACAAGAGTAATCAAATTGATAAGAGTGATAAAACCAGCCAGACAAATGAAAATAGCCTGAATGTCCAATAATTCAGATTGTTGAGCATGTTCAAAGTGAATATAACGTTGGAATTGACCGAATTCGTCAAATAACAACAGTAATCAAAGTGATCAGAGTGATAAACCAACCAGACAAATCAAAATAGCCTGAATGTCCAATAATTCAGATTGTTCAGCATGTTCAAAGTGAATATAACGTTGGAATTGACCGAATTCGTCAAATGGCATGTATAATCAAAGAGATCAGACTGATAAAACCAGCCAGACAAATGAAAAAAGCCTGCATGTCCAGTAATTCAGGATGTTCATCATGTTAAAAGTCAATATAACGTTGGAATTGACCGAATTCGTCAAATAACAAGAGTAATCAAAGTGATCAGAGTGATAAAACCAACCAGACAAATCAAAATAGTCTGAATGTCCAATAATTCAGATTGTTCATCATGTTTAAAGTGAATATAACGTTGGAATTGACCGAATTCGTCAAATGCCATGAATAATCAAAGTGATCAGAGTGATAAAACCAGCCAGACAAATGAAAATAGCCTGCATGTCCAGTAATTCAGAATGTCCATCATGTTAAAAGTCAATATAACGTTGGAATTGACCGAATTCGTCAAATAACAAAAGTAATCAATATGATCAGAGTTATAAAACCAACCGGACAAATGAAAATAGCCTGCATGTCCAGTAATTCAGAATGTTCATCATGTTTAAAGTGAATATAACGTTGGAATTGACCGAATTCGTCAAATGGCATGAATAATCTAAGTTATCAGAGTGATAAAACCAGCCAGACAAATGAAAATAGCCTGCATGTCCAGTAATTCAGAATGTCCATCATGTTAAAAGTCAATATAACGTTGGAATTGACCGAATTCGTCAAATAACAAGAGTAATTAAAGTGATCAGAGTGATAAAACCAGCCAGACAAATGAAAATAGACTGCATGTCCAGTAATTCAGAATGTTCATCATGTTTAAAGTGAATATAACGTTGGAATTGACCGAATTCGTCAAATGGCATGAATAATCAAAAAGATCAGAGTAATAAAACCAGCCAGACAAATTAAAATAGCCTGCATGTCCAGTAATTCAGAATGTCCATCATGTTAAAAGTCAATATAACGTTGGAATTGACCGAATTCGTCAAATAACAAGAGTAATCAATATGATCAGAGTTATAAAACCAACCGGACAAATGAAAATAGCCTGCATGTCCAGTAATTCAGAATGTTCATCATGTTAAAAGTCAATACAACGTTGGAATTGACCGAATTCGTCAAATGGCATGAATAATCAGAGTGATAAAACCAGCCAGACAAATGAAAATAGCCTGCATGTCTAGTAATTCAAAATGTTCATCATATTAAAAGTCAATATAACGTTGGAATTGACCGAATTCGTCAAATAACAAGAGTAATCAATATGATCAGAGTTATAAAACCAACCGGACAAATGAAAATAGCCTGCATGTCCAGTAATTCAGAATGTTCATCATGTTAAAAGTCAATACAACGTTGGAATTGACCGAATTCGTCAAATGGCATGAATAATCAGAGTGATAAAACCAGCCAGACAAATGAAAATAGCCTGCATGTCTAGTAATTCAGAATGTTCATCATATTAAAAGTCAATACAACGTTGGAATTGACCGAATTCGTCAAATGACAGGAATAATCAAAGTGATCATAGTGATAAAACCAACCAGACAAATGAAAATAGTCTGAATGTCCAATAATTCAGATTGTTGAGCATGTTCAAAGCGAATATAACGTTGGAATTGACCGAATTCGTCAAATAACAAGAGTAATCAAAGTGATCAGAGTGATAAAACCAGCCAGACAAATGGAAATAGCCTGCATGTCCAGTAATTCAGAATGTCCATCATGTTAAAAGTCAATATAACGTTGGAATTGACCGAATTCGTCAAATAACAAGAGTAATCAAAGTGATCAGAGTGATAAAACCAGCCAGACAAATGAAAATAGCCTGCATGTCCAGTAATTCAGAATGTTCATCATGTTAAAAGTCAATACAACGTTGGAATTGACCGAATTCGTCAAATGGCATGAATAATCAGAGTGATAAAACTAGCCAGACAAATGAAAATAGCCTGCATGTCTAGTAATTCAGAATGTTCATCATATTAAAAGTCAATACAACGTTGGAATTGACCGAATTCGTCAAATGACAGGAATAATCAAAGTGATCATAGTGATAAAACCAACCAGACAAATGAAAATAGTCTGAATGTCCAATAATTCAGATTGTTGAGCATGTTCAAAGTGAATATAACGTTGGAATTGATTCAAATAACAAGAGTAATCAAAGTGATCAGAGTGATAAAACCAGCCAGACAAATGGAAATAGCCTGCATGTCCAGTAATTCAGAATGTCCATCATGTTAAAAGTCAATATAACGTTGGAATTGACCGAATTCGTCAAATAACAAGAGTAATCAAAGTGATCAGAGTGATAAAACCAGCCAGACAAATGAAAATAGCCTGCATGTCCAGTAATTCAGAATGTCCATCATGTTAAAAGTCAATATAACGTTGGAATTGACCGAATTCGTCAAATAACAAGAGTAATCAATATGATCAGAGTTATAAAACCAACCGGACAAATGAAAATAGCCTGCATGTCCAGTAATTCAGAATGTTCATCATGTTAAAAGTCAATACAACGTTGGAATTGACCGAATTCGTCAAATGGCATGAATAATCAGAGTGATAAAACCAGCCAGACAAATGAAAATAGCCTGCATGTCCAGTAATTCAGAATGTCCATCATGTTAAAAGTCAATATAACGTTGGAATTGACCGAATTCGTCAAATAACAAGAGTAATCAAAGTGATCAGAGTGATAAAACCAGCCAGACAAATGAAAATAGCCTGCATGTCCAGTAATTCAGAATGTTCATCATGTTAAAAGTCAATACAACGTTGGAATTGACCGAATTCGTCAAAAGGCATGAATAACCAAAGTGATCAGAGTGATAAAACCAGCCAGACAAATGAAAATAGCCTGCATGTCCAGTAATTCAGAATGTCCATCATGTTAAAAGTCAATATAACGTTGGAATTGACCGAATTCGTCAAATAACAAGAGTAATCAATATGATCAGAGTTATAAAACCAACCGGACAAATGAAAATAGCCTGCATGTCCAGTAATTCAGATTGTTGAGCATGTTCAAAGTGAATATAACGTTGGAATTGACCGAATTCCTCAAATGGCATGAATAAGCAAAGTGATCAGAGTTATAAAACCAGCCAGACAAATGAAAATAGCCTGCATGTCCAGTAATTCAGAATGTCCATCATAAACTCAATACAACGTTGGAATTGACCGAATTCGTCAAATAACAAGAGTAATCAATATGATCAGAGTGATAAAACCAGCCAGACAAATTAAAATAGCCTGCATGTCTAGTAATTCAGAATGTTCATCATATTAAAAGTCATACAACGTTGGAATTGACCGAATTCGTCAAATGACAGGAATAATCAAAGTGATCATAGTGATAAAACCAACCAGACAAATAAAAATAGTCTGATTGTCCAATAATTCAGATTGTTGAGCATGTTCAAAGTGAATATAACGTTGGAATTGACCGAATTCCCCAAATGGCATGAATAATCAAAGTGATCAGACTGATAAAACCAGCCAGACAAATGAAAATAGCCTGCATGTCCAGTAATTCAGAATGTCCATCATGTCAAAAGTCAATATAACGTTGGAATTGACCGAATTCGTCAAATAACAAGAGTAATCAATATGATCAGAGTTATAAAACCAACCGGACAAATGAAAATAGCCTGCATGTCCAGTAATTCAGAATGTTCATCATGTTAAAAGTCAATACAACGTTGGAATTGACCGAATTCGTCAAATGGCATGAATAATCAGAGTGATAAAACCAGCCAGACAAATGAAAATAGCCTGCATGTCTAGTAATTCAGAATGTTCATCATATTAAAAGTCAATACAACGTTGGAATTGACCGAATTCGTCAAATGACAGGAATAATCAAAGTGATCATAGTGATAAAACCAACCAGACAAATGAAAATAGTCTGAATGTCCAATAATTCAGATTGTTGAGCATGTTCAAAGCGAATATAACGTTGGAATTGACCGAATTCGTCAAATAACAAGAGTAATCAAAGTGATCAGAGTGATAAAACCAGCCAGACAAATGGAAATAGCCTGCATGTCCAGTAATTCAGAATGTCCATCATGTTAAAAGTCAATATAACGTTGGAATTGACCGAATTCGTCAAATAACAAGAGTAATCAAAGTGATCAGAGTGATAAAACCAGCCAGACAAATGAAAATAGCCTGCATGTCCAGTAATTCAGAATGTTCATCATGTTAAAAGTCAATACAACGTTGGAATTGACCGAATTCGTCAAATGGCATGAATAATCAGAGTGATAAAACTAGCCAGACAAATGAAAATAGCCTGCATGTCTAGTAATTCAGAATGTTCATCATATTAAAAGTCAATACAACGTTGGAATTGACCGAATTCGTCAAATGACAGGAATAATCAAAGTGATCATAGTGATAAAACCAACCAGACAAATGAAAATAGTCTGAATGTCCAATAATTCAGATTGTTGAGCATGTTCAAAGTGAATATAACGTTGGAATTGATTCAAATAACAAGAGTAATCAAAGTGATCAGAGTGATAAAACCAGCCAGACAAATGGAAATAGCCTGCATGTCCAGTAATTCAGAATGTCCATCATGTTAAAAGTCAATATAACGTTGGAATTGACCGAATTCGTCAAATAACAAGAGTAATCAAAGTGATCAGAGTGATAAAACCAGCCAGACAAATGAAAATAGCCTGCATGTCCAGTAATTCAGAATGTCCATCATGTTAAAAGTCAATATAACGTTGGAATTGACCGAATTCGTCAAATAACAAGAGTAATCAATATGATCAGAGTTATAAAACCAACCGGACAAATGAAAATAGCCTGCATGTCCAGTAATTCAGAATGTTCATCATGTTAAAAGTCAATACAACGTTGGAATTGACCGAATTCGTCAAATGGCATGAATAATCAGAGTGATAAAACCAGCCAGACAAATGAAAATAGCCTGCATGTCCAGTAATTCAGAATGTCCATCATGTTAAAAGTCAATATAACGTTGGAATTGACCGAATTCGTCAAATAACAAGAGTAATCAAAGTGATCAGTGTGATAAAACCAGCCAGACAAATGAAAATAGCCTGCATGTCCAGTAATTCAGAATGTTCATCATGTTAAAAGTCAATACAACGTTGGAATTGACCGAATTCGTCAAATGGCATGAATAATCAGAGTGATAAAACCAGCCAGACAAATGAAAATAGCCTGCATATCTAGTAATTCAGAATGTTCATCATGTTTAAAGTGAATATAACGTTGGAATTGACCGAATTCGTCAAATGGCATGAATAACCAAAGTGATCAGAGTGATAAAACCAGCCAGACAAATGAAAATAGCCTGCATGTCCAGTAATTCAGAATGTCCATCATGTTAAAAGTCAATATAACGTTGGAATTGACCGAATTCGTCAAATAACAAGAGTAATCAAAGTGATCAGAGTGATAAAACCAGCCAGACAAATGAAAATAGACTGCATGTCCAGTAATTCAGAATGTTCATCATGTTTAAAGTGAATATAACGTTGGAATTGACCGAATTCGTCAAAAGGCATGAATAACCAAAGTGATCAGAGTGATAAAACCAGCCAGACAAATGAAAATAGCCTGCATGTCCAGTAATTCAGAATGTCCATCATGTTAAAAGTCAATATAACGTTGGAATTGACCGAATTCGTCAAATAACAAGAGTAATCAATATGATCAGAGTTATAAAACCAACCGGACAAATGAAAATAGCCTGCATGTCCAGTAATTCAGATTGTTAAGCATGTTCAAAGTGAATATAACGTTGGAATTGACCGAATTCCTCAAATGGCATGAATAAGCAAAGTGATCAGAGTTATAAAACCAGCCAGACAAATGAAAATAGCCTGCATGTCCAGTAATTCAGAATGTCCATCATAAACTCAATACAACGTTGGAATTGACCGAATTCGTCAAATAACAAGAGTAATCAATATGATCAGAGTGATAAAACCAGCCAGACAAATTAAAATAGCCTGCATGTCTAGTAATTCAGAATGTTCATCATATTAAAAGTCATACAACGTTGGAATTGACCGAATTCGTCAAATGACAGGAATAATCAAAGTGATCATAGTGATAAAACCAACCAGACAAATAAAAATAGTCTGATTGTCCAATAATTCAGATTGTTGAGCATGTTCAAAGTGAATATAACGTTGGAATTGACCGAATTCCCCAAATGGCATGAATAATCAAAGTGATCAGACTGATAAAACCAGCCAGACAAATGAAAATAGCCTGCATGTCCAGTAATTCAGAATGTCCATCATGTCAAAAGTCAATATAACGTTGGAATTGACCGAATTCGTCAAACAACAAGAGTAATCAAAGTGATAAGAGTGATAAAACCAGCCAGACAAATGAAAATAGCCTGAATGTCCAATAATTCAGATTGTTGAGCATGTTCAAAGTGAATATAACGTTGGAATTGACCGAATTCGTCAAATAACAAGAGTAATCAAAGTGATAAGAGTGATAAAACCAGCCAGACAAATGAAAATAGCCTGAATGTCCAATAATTCAGAATGTTCATCATGTTTAAAGTGAATATAACGTTGGAATTGACCGAATTCGTCAAATAACAACAGTAATCAAAGTGATCAGAGAGAACAAGACAAATCAAAATAGCCTGCATGTCCAGTAATTCAGAATGTCCATCATGTCAAAAGTCAATATAACGTTGGAATTGACCGAATTCGTCAAACAACAAGAGTAATCAATATGATCAGAGTTATAAAACCAACCGGACAAATGAAAATAGCCTGCATGTCCAGTAATTCAGAATGTTCATCAGTTAAAAGTCAATACAACGTGGGAATTGACCGAATTCGTCAACTGGCATGAATAATCAGAGTGATAAAACCAGCCAGACAAATGAAAATAGCCTGCATGTCTAGTAATTCAGAATGTTCATCATATTAAAAGACAATACAACATTGGAATTGACCGAATTCCCCAAATGGCATGAATAAGCAAAGTGATCAGAGTTATAAAACCAGCCAGACAAATGAACATAGCCTGAATGTCCAATAATTCAGAATGTTCATCATGTTTAAAGTGAATATAACGTTGGAGTTGACCGAATTCGTCAAATAACAAGAGTAATCAAATTGATAAGAGTGATAAAACCAGCCAGACAAATGAAAATAGCCTGAATGTCCAATAATTCAGATTGTTGAGCATGTTCAAAGTGAATATAACGTTGGAATTGACCGAATTCGTCAAATAACAACAGTAATCAAAGTGATCAGAGTGATAATCCAACCAGACAAATCAAAATAGCCCGAATGTCCAATAATTCAGATTGTTCAGCATGTTCAAAGTGAATATAACGTTGGAATTGACCGAATTCGTCAAATGGCATGAATAATCAAAGAGATCAGACTGATAAAACCAGCCAGACAAATGAAAAAAGCCTGCATGTCCAGTAATTCAGGATGTTCATCATGTTAAAAGTCAATATAACGTTGGAATTGACCGAATTCGTCAAATAACAAGAGTAATCAAAGTGATCAGAGTGATAAAACCAACCAGATAAATCAAAATAGTCTGAATGTCCAATAATTCAGATTGTTCATCATGTTTAAAGTGAATATAACGTTGGAATTGACCGAATTCGTCAAATGGCATGAATAATCAAAGTGATCAGAGTGATAAAACAAGCCAGACAAATGAAAATAGCCTGCATGTCCAGTAATTCAGAATGTCCATCATGTTAAAAGTCAATATAACGTTGGAATTGACCGAATTCGTCAAATAACAAGAGTAATCAATATGATCAGAGTTATAAAACCAACCGGACAAATGAAAATAGCCTGCATGTCCAGTAATTCAGTATGTTCATCATGTTTAAAGTGAATATAACGTTGGAATTGACCGAATTCGTCAAATGGCATGAATAATCTAAGTTATCAGAGTGATAAAACCAGCCAGACAAATGAAAATAGCCTGCATGTCCAGTAATTCAGAATGTCCATCATGTTAAAAGTCAATATAACGTTGGAATTGACCGAATTCGTCAAATAACAAGAGTAATCAAAGTGATCAGAGTGATAAAACCAGCCAGACAAATGAAAATAGACTGCATGTCCAGTAATTCAGAATGTTCATCATGTTTAAAGTGAATATAACGTTGGAATTGACCGAATTCGTCAAATGGCATGAATAATCAAAAAGATCAGAGTGATAAAACCAGCCAGACAAATTAAAATAGCCTGCATGTCCAGTAATTCAGAATGTCCATCATGTTAAAAGTCAATATAACGTTGGAATTGACCGAATTCGTCAAATAACAAGAGTAATCAATATGATCAGAGTTATAAAACCAACCGGACAAATGAAAATAGGCTGCATGTCCAGTAATTCAGAATGTTCATCATGTTAAAAGTCAATACAACGTTGGAATTGACCGAATTCGTCAAATGGCATGAATAATCAGAGTGATAAAACCAGCCAGACAAATGAAAATAGCCTGCATGTCTAGTAATTCAGAATGTTCATCATATTAAAAGTCAATACAACGTTGGAATTGACCGAATTCGTCAAATGACAGGAATAATCAAAGTGATCATAGTGATAAACCAACCAGACAAATGAAAATAGTCTGAATGTCCAATAATTCAGATTGTTGAGCATGTTCAAAGTGAATATAACGTTGGAATTGACCGAATTCCCCAAATGGCATGAATAAGCAAAGTGATCAGAGTTATAAAACCAGCCAGACAAATGAAAATAGCCTGAATGTCCAATAATTCAGATTGTTCAGCATGTTCAAAGTAAATATAACGTTGGAATTGACCGAATTCGTCAAATAACAACAGTAATCAAAGTGATCAGAGTGATAAAACCAGCCAGACAAATGGAAATAGCCTGCATGTCCAGTAATTCAGAATGTCCATCATGTTAAAAGTCAATATAACGTTGGAATTGACCGAATTCGTCAAATAACAAGAGTAATCAATATGATCAGAGTTATAAAACCATCCGGACAAATGAAAATAGCCTGCATGTCCAGTAATTCAGAATGTTCATCATGTTTAAAGTGAATATAACGTTGGAATTGACCGAATTCGTCAAATGGCATGAATAACCAAAGTGATCAGAGTGATAAAACCAGCCAGACAAATGAAAATAGCCTGCATGTCCAGTAATTTAGAATGTCCATCATGTTAAAAGTCAATATAACGTTGGAATTGACCGAATTCGTCAAATAACACGAGTAATCAATATGATCAGAGTTATAAAACCAACCGGACAAATGAAAATAGCCTGCATGTCCAGTAATTCAGATTGTTGAGCATGTTCAAAGTGAATATAACGTTGGAATTGACCGAATTCCCCAAATGGCATGAATAAGCAAAGTGATCAGAGTTATAAAACCAGCCAGACAAATGAAAATAGCCTGAATGTCCAATAATTCAGATTGTTCAGCATGTTCAAAGTGAATATAACGTTGGAATTGACCGAATTCGTCAAATAGCAAGAGTAATCAAAGTGATCAGAGTGATAAAACCAGCCAGACAAATGAAAATAGCCTGCATGTCCAGTAATTCAGAATGTTCATCATGTTTAAAGTGAATATAACGTTGGAATTGACCGAATTCGTCAAATAACAAGAGTAATCAATATGATCAGAGTTATAAAACCAACCGGACAAATGAAAATAGCCTGCATGTCCAGTAATTCAGAATGTTCATCATGTTAAAAGTCAATACAACGTTGGAATTGACCCAATTCGTCAAATGGCGAGAATAATCAGAGTGATAAAACCAGCCAGACAAATGAAAATAGCCTGCATGTCTAGTAATTCAGAATGTTCATCATATTAAAAGTCAATACAACGTTGGAATTGACCGAATTCGTCAAATGACAGGAATAATCAAAGTGATCATAGTGATAAAACCAACCAGACAAATGAAAATAGTCTGAATGTCCAATAATTCAGATTGTTGAGCATGTTCAAAGTGACTATAACGTTGGAATTAACCGAATTCGTCAAATAACAAGAGTAATCAAAGTGATCAGAGTGATAAAACCAGCCAGACAAATGGAAATAGCCTGCATGTCCAGTAATTCAGAATGTCCATCATGTTAAAAGTCAATATAACGTTGGAATTGACCGAATTCGTCAAATAACAAGAGTAATCAAAGTGATCAGAGTGATAAAACCAGCCAGACAAATGAAAATAGCCTGCATGTCCAGTAATTCAGAACGTCCATCATGTTAAAAGTCAATACAACGTTGGAATTGACCGAATTCGTCAAATGGCATGAATAATCAGAGTGATAAAACTAGCCAGACAAATAAAAATTGCCTGCATGTCTAGTAATTCAGAATGTTCATCATATTAAAAGTCAATACAACGTTGGAATTGACCGAATTCGTCAAATGACAGGAATAATCAAAGTGATCATAGTGATAAAACCAACCAGACAAATGAAAATAGTCTGAATGTCCAATAATTCAGATTGTTGAGCATGTTCAAAGTGAATATAACGTTGGAATTGACCGAATTCGTCAAATAACAAGAGTAATCAAAGTGATCAGAGTGATAAAACCAGCCAGACAAATGGAAATAGCCTGCATGTCCAGTAATTCAGAATGTCCATCATGTTAAAAGTCAATATAACGTTGGAATTGACCGAATTCGTCAAATAACAAGAGTAATCAAAGTGATCAGAGTGATAAAACCAGCCAGACAAATGAAAATAGCCTGCATGTCCAGTAATTCAGAATGTCCATCATGTTACAAGTCAATATAACGTTGGAATTGACCGAATTCGTCAAATGACAAGAGTAATCAATATGATCAGAGTTATAAAACCAACCGGACAAATGAAAATAGCCTGCATGTCCAGTAATTCAGAATGTTCATCATGTTAAAAGTCAATACAACGTTGGAATTGACCCAATTCGTCAAATGGCATGAATAATCAGAGTGATAAAACCAGCCAGACAAATGAAAATAGCCTGCATGTCTAGTAATTCAGAATGTTCATCATATTAAAAGTCAATACAACGTTGGAATTGACCGAATTCGTCAAATGACAGGAATAATCAAAGTGATCATAGTGATAAAACCAACCAGACAAATGAAAATAGTCTGAATGTCCAATAATTCAGATTGTTGAGCATGTTCAAAGTGACTATAACGTTGGAATTGACCGAATTCGTCAAATAACAAGAGTAATCAAAGTGATCAGAGTGATAAAACCAGCCAGACAAATGGAAATAGCCTGCATGTCCAGTAATTCAGAATGTCCATCATGTTAAAAGTCAATATAACGTTGGAATTGACCGAATTCGTCAAATAACAAGAGTAATCAAAGTGATCAGAGTGATAAAACCAGCCAGACAAATGAAAATAGCCTGCATGTCCAGTAATTCAGAACGTTCATCATGTTAAAAGTCAATACAACGTTGGAATTGACCGAATTCGTCAAATGGCATGAATAATCAGAGTGATAAAACTAGCCAGACAAATGAAAATAGCCTGCATGTCTAGTAATTCAGAATGTTCATCATATTAAAAGTCAATACAACGTTGGAATTGACCGAATTCGTCAAATGACAGGAATAATCAAAGTGATCATAGTGATAAAACCAACCAGACAAATGAAAATAGTCTGAATGTCCAATAATTCAGATTGTTGAGTATGTTCAAAGTGAATATAACGTTGGAATTGACCGAATTCGTCAAATAACAAGAGTAATCAAAGTGATCAGAGTGATAAAACCAGCCAGACAAATGGAAATAGCCTGCATGTCCAGTAATTCAGAATGTCCATCATGTTAAAAGTCAATATAACGTTGGAATTGACCGAATTCATCAAATAACAAGAGTAATCAAAGTGATCAGAGTGATAAAACCAGCCAGACAAATGAAAATAGCCTGCATGTCCAGTAATTCAGAATGTCCATCATGTTAAAAGTCAATATAACGTTGGAATTGACCGAATTCGTCAAATAACAAGAGTAATCAATATGATCAGAGTTATAAAACCAACCGGACAAATGAAAATAGCCTGCATGTCCAGTAATTCAGAATGTTCATCATGTTAAAAGTCAATACAACGTTGGAATTGACCGAATTCGTCAAATGGCATGAATAATCAGAGTGATAAAACCAGCCAGACAAATGAAAATAGCCTGCATGTCCAGTAATTCAGAATGTCCATCATGTTAAAAGTCAATATAACGTTGGAATTGACCGAATTCGTCAAATAACAAGAGTAATCAAAGTGATCAGAGTGATAAAACCAGCCAGACAAATGAAAATAGCCTGCATGTCCAGTAATTCAGAATGTCCATCATGTTAAAAGTCAATATAACGTTGGAATTGACCGAATTCGTCAAATAACAAGAGTAATCAATATGATCAGAGTTATAAAACCAACCGGACAAATGAAAATAGCCTGCATGTCCAGTAATTCAGATTGTTGAGCATGTTCAAAGTGAATATAACGTTGGAATTGACCGAATTCCCCAAATGGCATGAATAAGCAAAGTGATCAGAGTTATAAAACCAGCCAGACAAATGAAAATAGCCTGAATGTCCAATAATTCAGATTGTTCAGCATGTTCAAGGTGAATATAACGTTGGAATTGACCGAATTCGTCAAATACCAAGAGTAATCAAAGTGATCAGAGTGATAAAACCAGCCAGACAAATGAAAATAGCCTGCATGTCCAGTAATTCAGAATGTTCATCATGTTTAAAGTGAATATAACGTTGGAATTGACCGAATTCGTCAAATGGCATGAATAATCAAAAAGATCAGAGTGATAAAACCAGCCAGACAAATGAAAATAGCCTGCATGTCCAGTAATTCAGAATGTCCATCATGTTAAAAGTCAATATAACGTTGGAATTGACCGAATTCGTCAAATAACAAGAGTAATCAATATGATCAGAGTTATAAAACCAACCGGACAAATGAAAATAGCCTGCATGTCCAGTAATTCAGAATGTTCATCATGTTAAAAGTCAATACAACGTTGGAATTGACCGAATTCGTCAAATGGCATGAATAATCAGAGTGATAAAAACAGCCAGACAAATGAAAATAGCCTGCATGTCTAGTAATTCAGAATGTTCATCATATTAAAAGTCAATACAACGTTGGAATTGACCGAATTCGTCAAATGACAGGAATAATCAAAGTGATCATAGTGATAAAACCAACCAGACAAATGAAAATAGTCTGAATGTCCAATAATTCAGATTGTTGAGCATGTTCAAAGTGACTATAACGTTGGAATTGACCGAATTCGTCAAATAACAAGAGTAATCAAAGTGATCAGAGTGATAAAACCAGCCAGACAAATGGAAATAGCCTGCATGTCCAGTAATTCAGAATGTCCATCATGTTAAAAGTCAATATAACGTTGGAATTGACCGAATTCGTCAAATAACAAGAGTAATCAAAGTGATCAGAGTGATAAAACCAGCCAGACAAATGAAAATAGCCTGCATGTCCAGTAATTCAGAACGTTCATCATGTTAAAAGTCAATACAACGTTGGAATTGACCGAATTCGTCAAATGGCATGAATAATCAGAGTGATAAAACTAGCCAGACAAATGAAAATAGCCTGCATGTCTAGTAATTCAGAATGTTCATCATATTAAAAGTCAATACAACGTTGGAATTGACCGAATTCGTCAAATGACAGGAATAATCAAAGTGATCATAGTGATAAAACCAACCAGACAAATGAAAATAGTCTGAATGTCCAATAATTCAGATTGTTGAGTATGTTCAAAGTGAATATAACGTTGGAATTGACCGAATTCGTCAAATAACAAGAGTAATCAAAGTGATCAGAGTGATAAAACCAGCCAGACAAATGGAAATAGCCTGCATGTCCAGTAATTCAGAATGTCCATCATGTTAAAAGTCAATATAACGTTGGAATTGACCGAATTCATCAAATAACAAGAGTAATCAAAGTGATCACAGTGATAAAACCAGCCAGACAAATGAAAATAGCCTGCATGTCCAGTAATTCAGAATGTCCATCATGTTAAAAGTCAATATAACGTTGGAATTGACCGAATTCGTCAAATAACAAGAGTAATCAATATGATCAGAGTTATAAAACCAACCGGACAAATGAAAATAGCCTGCATGTCCAGTAATTCAGAATGTTCATCATGTTAAAAGTCAATACAACGTTGGAATTGACCGAATTCGTCAAATGGCATGAATAATCAGAGTGATAAAACCAGCCAGACAAATGAAAATAGCCTGCATGTCCAGTAATTCAGAATGTCCATCATGTTAAAAGTCAATATAACGTTGGAATTGACCGAATTCGTCAAATAACAAGAGTAATCAAAGTGATCAGAGTGATAAAACCAGCCAGACAAATGAAAATAGCCTGCATGTCCAGTAATTCAGAATGTCCATCATGTTAAAAGTCAATATAACGTTGGAATTGACCGAATTCGTCAAATAACAAGAGTAATCAATATGATCAGAGTTATAAAACCAACCGGACAAATGAAAATAGCCTGCATGTCCAGTAATTCAGATTGTTGAGCATGTTCAAAGTGAATATAACGTTGGAATTGACCGAATTCCCCAAATGGCATGAATAAGCAAAGTGATCAGAGTTATAAAACCAGCCAGACAAATGAAAATAGCCTGAATGTCCAATAATTCAGATTGTTCAGCATGTTCAAGGTGAATATAACGTTGGAATTGACCGAATTCGTCAAATAACAAGAGTAATCAAAGTGATCAGAGTGATAAAACCAGCCAGACAAATGAAAATAGCCTGCATGTCCAGTAATTCAGAATGTTCATCATGTTTAAAGTGAATATAACGTTGGAATTGACCGAATTCGTCAAATGGCATGAATAATCAAAAAGATCAGAGTGATAAAACCAGCCAGACAAATGAAAATAGCCTGCATGTCCAGTAATTCAGAATGTCCATCATGTTAAAAGTCAATATAACGTTGGAATTGACCGAATTCGTCAAATAACAAGAGTAATCAATATGATCAGAGTTATAAAACCAACCGGACAAATGAAAATAGCCTGCATGTCCAGTAATTCAGAATGTTCATCATGTTAAAAGTCAATACAACGTTGGAATTGACCGAATTCGTCAAATGGCATGAATAATCAGAGTGATAAAACCAGCCAGACAAATGAAAATAGCCTGCATGTCTAGTAATTCAGAATGTTCATCATATTAAAAGTCAATACAACGTTGGAATTGACCGAATTCGTCAAATAACAAGAGTAATCAAAGTGATCAGAGTGATAAAACCAGCCAGACAAATGAAAATAGCCTGCATGTCCAGTAATTCAGAATGTTCATCATGTTTAACCCTAGGATAGACTACTTGGTCTGGCCAGACCAAATTTGACTTTGAGCGCTTATAATTTTTTTTAAAGGCAAAAATTAAAAAATTGAGGGTGTTGATATCTATAAGGGAAGTATGCTGAATCGGACGAATTCAATTTTGACTCGAAAATTGCAAGCTAATGGGGAGAAATTCCCGTTGGAAAAACATTACCACTAAACTAACCTCTTGGTCTGAGTAGACCACAGCTATGAGTTTACTAATGAAACCCTCATGAAAGGTAGAAGTTTGGTTTTGCTTTTGTCTTTGTTTTTCTCTTTATTTTTGATTTTGTTTTGATTTGATTTGATTTGATACTTATGTTAAGAACTTGAATTTACTTCTTGAAAAATAAACATGAAATTTGATTTTGTCTAAAAAGATGATGAATATGCAGAATATTCATCATATTAAAAGTCAATACAACGTTGGAATTGACCGAATTCGTCAAATGACAGGAATACTCAAAGTGATCATAGTAATAAAACCAACCAGACAAATTAAAATAGTCTGAATGTCCAATAATTCAGATTGTTGAGCATGTTCAAAGTGAATATAACGTTGGAATTGACCGAATTCCCCAAATGGCATGAATAAGCAAAGTGATCAGAGTTATAAAACCAGCCAGACAAATGAAAATAGCCTGAATGCCCAATAATTCAGATTGTTCAGCATGTTCAAAGTGAATATAACGTTGGAATTGACCGAATTCGTCAAATGACAAGAATAATCAAAGTGATAAAACCAGCCAGACAAATGAAAATAGCCTGCATATCTAGTAATTCAGAATGTTCATCATATTAAAAGTCAATACAACGTTGGAATTGACCGAATTCGTCAAATAACAAGAGTAATCAAAGTGATCAGAGTTATAAAACCAGCCAGACAAATGAAAATAGCCTGCATGTCTAGTAATTCAGAATGTTCATCATATTAAAAGTCAATACAACGTTGGAATTGACCGAATTCGTCAAATGACAGGAATACTCAAAGTGATCATAGTAATAAAACCAACCAGACAAATTAAAATAGTCTGAATGTCCAATAATTCAGATTGTTGAGCATGTTCAAAGTGAATATAACGTTGGAATTGACCGAATTCCCCAAATGGCATGAATAAGCAAAGTGATCAGAGTTATAAAACCAGCCAGACAAATGAAAATATCCTGAATGTCCAATAATTCAGATTGTTCAGCATGTTCAAAGTGAATATAACGTTGGAATTGACCGAATTCGTCAAATGGCATGAATAATCAGAGTGATAAAACTAGCCAGACAAATGAAAATAGCCTGCATGTCTAGTAATTCAGAATGTTCATCATATTAAAAGTCAATACAACGTTGGAATTGACCGAATTCGTCAAATGACAGGAATACTCAAAGTGATCATAGTAATAAAACCAACCAGACAAATTAAAATAGTCTGAATGTCCAATAATTCAGATTGTTGAGCATGTTCAAAGTGAATATAACGTTGGAATTGACCGAATTCCCAAAATGGCATGAATAAGCAAAGTGATCAGAGTGATAAAACCAGCCAGACAAATGAAAATAGCTTGCATGTCTAGTAATTCAGAATGTTCATCATATTAAAAGTCAATACAACGTTGGAATTGACCGAATTCGTCAAATGACAGGAATACTCAAAGTGATCATAGTAATAAAACCAACCAGACAAAATAAAATAGTCTGAATGTCCAATAATTCAAATTGTTGAGCATGTTCAAAGTGAATATAACGTTGGAATTGACCGAATTCCCCAAATGGCATGAATAAGCAAAGTGATCAGAGTGATAAAACCAGCCAGACAAATGAAAATAGCCTGCATATCCAGTAATTCAGAATGTCCATCATGTTAAAAGTCAATATAACGTTGGAATTCACCGAATTCGTCAAATAACAAGAGTAATCAATATGATCAGAGTTATAAAACCAACCGGACAAATGAAAATAGCCTGCATGTCCAGTAATTCAGAATGTTAATCATGTTTAAAGTCAATACAACGTTGGAATTGACCGAATTCGTCAAATGGCATGAATAATCAAAGTAATCAGAGTGATAAAAACAGCCAGACAAATGAAAATAGCCTGCATGTCTAGTAATTCAGAATGTTCATCATATTAAAAGTCTATACAAAAGTCAATATAACGTTGGAATTGACCGAATTCGTCAAATAACAAGAGTAATCAAAGTGATCAGAGTGATAAAACCAGCCAGACAAATGAAAATAGCCTGCATGTCCAGTAATTCAGAATGTTCATCATGTTTAAAGTCAATACAACGTTGGAATTGACCGAATTCGTCAAATGGCATGAATAATCAAAGTAATCAGAGTGATAAAAACAGCCAGACAAATGAAAATTGCCTGCATGTATAGTAATTCAGAATGTTCATCATATTAAAAGTCTATACAAAAGTCAATATAACGTTGGAATTGACCGAATTCGTCAAATGGCATGAATAATCAGAGTGATAAAACCAGCCAGACAAATGAAAATAGCCTGCATGTCTAGTAATTCAGAATGTTCATCATATTAAAAGTCAATACAACGTTGGAATTGACCGAATTCGTCAAATGACAGGAACAATCAACGTGATCATAGTGTTATCACCAACCAGACAAATGAAAATAGTCTGAATGTCCAATAATTCAGATTGTTGAGCATGTTCAAAGTGAATATAACGTTGGAATTGACCGAATTCCCCAAATGGCATGAATAAGCAAAGTGATCAGAGTTATAAAACCAGCCAGACAAACGAAAATATCCTGAATGTCCAATAATTCAGATTGTTCAGCATGTTCAAAGTGAATATAACGATGGAATTG
Source organism: Hydrotaea cyrtoneurina (assembly GCA_958296145.1). Classification (NCBI taxonomy): domain Eukaryota; kingdom Metazoa; phylum Arthropoda; class Insecta; order Diptera; family Muscidae; genus Hydrotaea; species Hydrotaea cyrtoneurina. Next base: position 59,226,773 of record OY282514.1, read on the forward strand.
ACCGAATTCGTCAAATAACAAGAGTAATCAAAGTGATCAGAGTGATAAAACCAGCCAGACAGATGAAAATAGCCTGCATGTCTAGTAATTCAGAATGTTCATCATATTAAAAGTCAATACAACGTTGGAATTGACCGAATTCGTCAAATGACAGGAATACTCAAAGTGATCATAGTAATAAAACCAACCAGACAAATTAAAATAGTCTGAATGTCCAATAATTCAGAATGTCCATCATAATACAAGTCAATATAACGTTGGAATTGACCGAATTCGTCTAATAACAAGAGTAATCAATATGATCAGAGTCATAAAACCAACCGGACAAATGAAAATAGCCTGCATGTCCAGTAATTCAGAATGTTCATCATGTTTAAAGTCAATACAACGTTGGAATTGACCGAATTCGTCAAATGGCATGAATAATCAAAGTAATCAGAGTGATAAAAACAGCCAGACAAATGAAAATAGCCTGCATGTATAGTAATTCAGAATGTTATTCATATTAAAAGTCTATACAAAAGTCAATATAACGTTGGAATTGACCGAATTCGTCAAATAACAAGAGTAATCAAAGTGATCAGAGTGATAAAACCAGCCAGACAAATGAAAATAGCCTGCATGTCCAGTAATTCAGAATGTTCATCATGTTTAAAGTCAATACAACGTTGGAATTGACCGAATTCGTCAAATGGCATGAATAATCAAAGTAATCAGAGTGATAAAACCAGCCAGACAAATGAAAATAGCCTGCATGTCTAGTAATTCAGAATGTTCATCATATTAAAAGTCTATACAACGTTGGAATTGACCGAATTCGTCAAATGGCATGAATAATCAAAGTTAATCAAAGTGATCAGAGTGATAAAACCAGCCAGACAAATGAAAATAGCCTGCATGTCCAGTAATTCAGAATGTTCATCATGTTTAAAGTGAATATAACGTTGGAATTGACCGAATTCGTCAAATAACAAGAGTAATCAATATGATCAGAGTTATAAAACCAACCGGACAAATGAAAATAGCCTGCATGTCTAGTAATTCAGAATGTTCATCATATTAAAAGTCAATACAACGTTGGAATTGACCGAATTCGTCAAATGACAGGAATAATCAAAGTGATCAGAGTGATAAAACCAGCCAGACAAATGAAAATAGCCTGCATGTCCAGTAATTCAGAATGTTCATCATGTTTAAAGTGAATATAACGTTGGAATTGACCGAATTCGTCAAATAACAAGAGTAATCAATATGATCAGAGTTATAAACCCAACCGGACAAATGAAAATAGCCTGCATGTCTAGTAATTCAGAATGTTCATCATATTAAAAGTCTATACAACGTTGGAATTGACCGAATTCGTCAAATGGCATGAATAATCAAAGTTAATCAAAGTGATCAGAGTGATAAAACCAGCCAGACAAATGAAAATAGCCTGCATGTCCAGTAATTCAGAATGTTCATCTTGTTTAAAGTGAATATAACGTTGGAATTGACCGAATTCGTCAAATAACAAGAGTAATCATATGATCAGAGTTATAAAAACAGCCAGACAAATGAAAATAGCCTGCATGTCTAGTAATTCAGAATGTTCATCATATTAAAAGTCTATACAAAAGTCAATATAACGTTGGAATTGACCGAATTCGTCAAATAACAAGAGTAATCAAAGTGATCAGAGTGATAAAACCAGCCAGACAAATGAAAATAGCCTGCATGTCCAGTAATTCAGAATGTTCATCATGTTTAAAGTCAATACAACGTTGGAATTGACCGAATTCGTCAAATGGAATGAATAATCAAAGTGATCATAGTAATAAAACCAACCAGACAAATGAAAATAGTCTGAATGTCCAATAATTCAGAATGTCCATCATAATACAAGTCAATATAACGTTGGAATTGACCGAATTCGTCTAATAACAAGAGTAATCAATATGATCAGAGTCATAAAACCTACCGGACAAATGAAAAAAAGCCTGCATGTCCAGTAATTCAGAATGTTCATCATGTTAAAAGTCAATATAACGTTGGAATTGACCGAATTCGTCAAATAACAAGAGTAATCAAAGTGATCAGAGTGATAAAACCAGCCAGACAAATGAAAATAGCCTGCATGTCCAGTAATTCAGAATGTTCATCATGTTTAAAGTCAATACAACGTTGGAATTGACTGAATTCGTCAAATGGCATGAATAATCAAAGTAATCAGAGTGATAAAAACAGCCAGACAAATGAAAATAGCCTGCATGTCTAGTAATTCAGAATGTTCATCATATTAAAAGTCTATACAAAAGTCAATATAACGTTGGAATTGACCGAATTCCCCAAATGGCATGAATAATCAAAGTGATCAGAGTGATAAAACCAGCCAGACAAATGAAAATAGCCTGCATGTCCAGTAATTCAGAATGTTCATCATGTTTAAAGTCAATACAACGTTGGAATTGACCGAATTCGTCAAATGGCATGAATAATCAAAGTAATCAGAGTGATAAAAACAGCCAGACAAATGAAAATAGCCTGCATGTCTAGTAATTCAGAATGTTCATCATATTAAAAGTCTATACAAAAGTCAATATAACGTTGGAATTGACCGAATTCGTCAAATAACAAGAGTAATCAAAGTGATCAGAGTGATAAAACCATCCAGACAAATGAAAATAGCCTGCATGTCCAGTAATTCAGAATGTTCATCATATTAAAAGTCTATACAACGTTGGAATTGACCGAATTCGTCAAATGGCATGAATACTCAAATTTAATCAAAGTGATCAGAGTGATAAAACCAGCCAGACAAATGAAAATAGCCTGCATGTCCAGTAATTCAGAATGTTCATCATGTTTAAAGTGAATATAACGTTGGAATTGACCGAATTCGTCAAATAACAAGAGTAATCAATATGATCAGAGTTATAAAACCAACCGGACAAATGAAAATAGCCTGCATGTCTAGTAATTCAGAATGTTCATCGTATTAAAAGTCAATACAACGTTGGAATTGACCGAATTCGTCAAATGACAGGAATAATCAAAGTTAATCAAAGTGATCAGAGTGATAAAACCAGCCAGACAAATGAAAATAGCCTGCATGTCCAGTAATTCAGAATGTTCATCATGTTTAAAGTGAATATAACGTTGGAATTGACCGAATTCGTCAAATAACAAGAGTAATCAATATGATAAGAGTTATAAACCCAACCGGACAAATGAAAATAGCCTGCATGTCTAGTAATTCAGAATGTTCATCATATTAAAAGTCTATACAACGTTGGAATTGACCGAATTCGTCAAATGGCATGAATAATCAAAGTTAATCCAAGTGATCAGAATGATAAAACCAGCCAGACAAATGAAAATAGCCTGCATGTCCAGTAATTCAGAATGTTCATCATGTTTAAAGTGAATATAACGTTGGAATTGACCGAATTCGTCAAATAACAAGAGTAATCAATATGATCAGAGTTATAAAAACAGCCAGACAAATGAAAATAGCCTGCATGTCTAGTAATTCAGAATGTTCATCATATTAAAAGTCTATACAAAAGTCAATATAACGTTGGAATTGACCGAATTCGTCTAATAACAAGAGTAATCAATATGATCAGAGTCATAAAACCAACCGGACAAATGAAAAAAGCCTGCATGTCTAGTAATTCAGAATGTTCATCATGTTAAAAGTCAATATAACGTTGGAATTGACCGAATTCGTCAAATAACAAGAGTAATCAAAGTGATCAGAGTGATAAAACCAGCCAGACAAATGAAAATAGCCTGCATGTCCAGTAATTCAGAATGTTCATCATGTTTAAAGTCAATACAGCGTTGGAATTGACCGAATTCGTCAAATGGCATGAATAATCAAAGTAATCAGAGTGATAAAACCAGCCAGACAAATGAAAATAGCCTGCATGTCTAGTAATTCAGAATGTTCATCATATTAAAAGTCTATACAACGTTGGAATTGACCGAATTCGTCAAATGACAAGAATAATCAAAGTGATCATAGTGATAAAACCAACCAGACAAATGAAAATAGTCTGAATGTCCAATAATTCAGATTGTTGAGCATGTTCAAAGTGAATATAACGTTGGAATTGACCGAATTCCCCAAATGGCATGAATAAGCAAAGTGTTCAGAGTTATAAAACCAGCCAGACAAATGAAAATAGCCTGCATGTCCAGTAATTCAGAATGTTCATCATGTTTAAAGTCAATACAACGTTGGAATTGACCGAATTCGTCAAATGGCATGAATAATCAAAGTAATCAGAGTGATAAAAACAGCCAGACAAATGAAAATAGCCTGCATGTCTAGTAATTCAGAATGTTCATCATATTAAAAGTCTATACAAAAGTCAATATAACGTTGGAATTGACCGAATTCGTCAAATAACAAGAGTAATCAAAGTGATCAGAGTGATAAAACCAGCCAGACAAATGAAAATAGCCTGCATGTCCAGTAATTCAGAATGTTCATCATGTTTAAAGTCAATACAACGTTGGAATTGACCGAATTCGTCAAATGGCATGAATAATCAAAGTAATCAGAGTGATAAAACCAGCCAGACAAATGAAAATAGCCTGCATGTCCAGTAATTCAGAATGTTCATCATGTTTAAAGTCAATACAACGTTGGAATTGACCGAATTCGTCAAATGGCATGAATAATCAAAGTAATCAGAGTGATAAAAACAGCCAGACAAATGAAAATAGCCTGCATGTCTAGTAATTCAGAATGTTCATCATATTAAAAGTCTATACAAAAGTCAATATAACGTTGGAATTGACCGAATTCGTCAAATAACAAGAGTAATCAAAGTGATCAGAGTGATAAAACCAGCCAGACAAATGAAAATAGCCTGCATGTCCAGTAATTCAGAATGTTCATCATGTTTAAAGTCAATACAACGTTGGAATTGACCGATTTCGTCAAATGGCATGAATAATCAAAGTAATCAGAGTGATAAAACCAGCCAGACAAATGAAAATAGCCTGCAAGTCTAGTAATTCAGAATGTTCATCATATTAAAAGTCTATACAACGTTGGAATTGACCGAATTAGTCAAATGGCATGAATAATCAAAGTGATCATAGTAATAAAACCAACCAGACAAATAAAAATAGTCTGAATGTCCACTAATTCAGAATGTCCATCATAATACAAGTCAATATAACGTTGGAATTGACCGAATTCGTCTAATAACAAGAGTAATCAATATGATCAGAGTCATAAAACCAACCGGACAAATGAAAATAGCCTGCATGTCCAGTAATTCAGAATGTTCATCATGTTAAAAGTCAATATAACGTTGGAATTGACCGAATTCGTCAAATAACAAGAGTAATCAAAGTGATCAGAGTGATAAAACCAGCCAGACAAATGAAAATAGCCTGCATGTCCAGTAATTCAGAATGTTCATCATGTTTAAAGTCAATACAACGTTGGAATTGACCGAATTCGTCAAATGGCATGAATAATCAAAGTAATCAGAGTGATAAAACCAGCCAGACAAATGAAAATAGCCTGCATGTCCAGTAATTCAGAATGTTCATCATGTTTAAAGTCAATACAACGTTGGAATTGACCGAATTCGTCAAATGGCATGAATAATCAAAGTAATCAGAGTGATAAAAACAGCCAGACAAATGAAAATAGCCTGCATGTCTAGTAATTCAGAATGTTCATCATATTAAAAGTCTATACAAAAGTCAATATAACGTTGGAATTGACCGAATTCGTCAAATAACAAGAGTAATCAAAGTGATCAGAGTGATAAAACCAGCCAGACAAATGAAAATAGCCTGCATGTCCAGTAATTCAGAATGTTCATCATGTTTAAAGTCAATACAACGTTGGAATTGACCGAATTCGTCAAATGGCATGAATAATCAAAGTAATCAGAGTGATAAAACCAGCCAGACAAATGAAAATAGCCTGCAAGTCTAGTAATTCAGAATGTTCATCATATTAAAAGTCTATACAACGTTGGAATTGACCGAATTAGTCAAATGGCATGAATAATCAAAGTGATCATAGTAATAAAACCAACCAGACAAATGAAAATAGTCTGAATGTCCACTAATTCAGAATGTCCATCATAATACAAGTCAATATAACGTTGGAATTGACCGAATTCGTCTAATAACAAGAGTAATCAATATGATCAGAGTCATAAAACCAACCGGACAAATGAAAATAGCCTGCATGTCCAGTAATTCAGAATGTTCATCATGTTAAAAGTCAATATAACGTTGGAATTGACCGAATTCGTCAAATAACAAGAGTAATCAAAGTGATCAGAGTGATAAAACCAGCCAGACAAATGAAAATAGCCTGCAAGTCTAGTAATTCAGAATGTTCATCATGTTTAAAGTCAATACAACGTTGGAATTGACCGAATTCGTCAAATGGCATGAATAATCAAAGTAATCATAGTAATAAAACCAACCAGACAAATGAAAATAGTCTGAATGTCCACTAATTCAGAATGTCCATCATAATACAAGTCAATATAACGTTGGAATTGACCGAATTCGTCTAATAACAAGAGTAATCAAAGTGATCAGAGTGATAAAACCAGCCAGACAAATGAAAATAGCCTGCAAGTCTAGTAATTCAGAATGTTCATCATGTTTAAAGTCAATACAACGTTGGAATTGACCGAATTCGTCAAATGGCATGAATAATCAAAGTAATCATAGTAATAAAACCAACCAGACAAATGAAAATAGTCTGAATGTCCACTAATTCAGAATGTCCATCATAATACAAGTCAATATAACGTTGGAATTGACCGAATTCGTCTAATAAGAAGAGTAATCAATATGATCAGAGTCATAAAACCAACCGGACAAATGAAAATAGCCTGCATGTCCAGTAATTCAGAATGTTCATCATGTTAAAAGTCAATATAACGTTGGAATTGACCGAATTCGTCAAATAACAAGAGTAATCAAAGTGATCAGAGTGATAAAACCAGCCAGACAAATGAAAATTGCCTGCATGTCCAGTAATTCAGAATGTTCATCATGTTTAAAGTGAATATAACGTTGGAATTGACCGAATTCGTCAAATAACAAGAGAAATCAATATGATCAGAGTCATAAAACCAACCGGACAAATGAAAATAGCCTGCATGTCCAGTAATTCAGAATGTTCATCATGTTAAAAGTCAATATAACGTTGGAATTGACCGAATTCGTCAAATAACAAGAGTAATCAAAGTGATCAGAGTGATAAAACTAGCCAGACAAATGAAAATAGCCTGCATGTCCAGTAATTCAGAATGTTCATCATGTTTAAAGTCAATACAACGTTGGAATTGACCGAATTCGTCAAATGGCATGAATAATCAAAGTAATCAGAGTGATAAAAACAGCCAGACAAATGAAAATAGCCTGCATGTCAAGTAATTCAGAATGTTCATCATATTAAAAGTCTATACAAAAGTCAATATAACGTTGGAATTGACCGAATTCGTCAAATAACAAGAGTAATCAAAGTGATCAGAGTCATAAAACCAACCGGACAAATGAAAATAGCCTGCATGTCCAGTAATTCAGAATGTTCATCATGTTAAAAGTCAATATAACGTTGGAATTGACCGAATTCGTCAAATAACAAGAGTAATCAAAGTGATCAGAGTGATAAAACCAGCCAGACAAATGAAAATAGCCTGCATGTCCAGTAATTCAGAATGTTCATCATGTTTAAAGTCAATACAACGTTGGAATTGACCGAATTCGTCAAATGGCATGAATAATCAAAGTAATCAGAGTGATAAAAACAGCCAGACAAATGAAAATAGCCTGTATGTCTAGTAATTCAGAATGTTCATCATATTAAAAGTCTATACAAAAGTCAATATAACGTTGGAATTGACCGAATTCGTCAAATAACAAGAGTAATCAAAGTGATCAGAGTGATAAAACCAGCCAGACAAATGAAAATAGCCTGCATGTCCAGTAATTCAGAATGTTCATCATGTTTAAAGTCAATACAACGTTGGAATTGACCGAATTCGTCAAATGGCATGAATAATCAAAGTAATCAGAGTGATAAAAACAGCCAGACAAATGAAAATAGCCTGCATGTCTAGTAATTCAGAATGTTCATCATATTAAAAGTCTATACAAAAGTCAATATAACGTTGGAATTGACCGAATTCGTCAAATAACAAGAGTAATCAAAGTGATCAGAGTGATAAAACCAGCCAGACAAATGAAAATAGCCTGCATGTCCAGTAATTCAGAATGTTCATCATGTTTAAAGTCAATACAACGTTGGAATTGACCGAATTAGTCAAATGGCATGAATAATCAAAGTGATCATAGTAATAAAACCAACCAGACAAATGAAAATAGTCTGAATGTCCACTAATTCAGAATGTCCATCATAATACAAGTCAATATAACGTTGGAATTGACCGAATTCGTCTAATAACAAGAGTAATCAATATGATCAGAGTCATAAAACCAACCGGACAAATGAAAATAGCCTGCATGTCCAGTAATTCAGAATGTTCATCATGTTAAAAGTCAATATAACGTTGGAATTGACCGAATTCGTCAAATAACAAGAGTAATCAAAGTGATCAGAGTGATAAAACCAGCCAGACAAATGAAAATAGCCTGCATGTCCAGTAATTCAGAATGTTCATCATGTTTAAAGTGAATATAACGTTGGAATTGACCGAATTCGTCAAATAACAAGAGTAATCAATATGATCAGAGTTATAAAACCAACCCGACAAATGAAAATAGCCTGCATGTCTAGTAATTCAGAATGTTCATCATATTAAAAGTCAATACAACGTTGGAATCGACCGAATTCGTCAAATGACAGGAATAATCAAAGTGAGCATAGTAATAAAACCAACCAGACAAATGAAAATAGTCTGAATGTCCAATAATTCAGAATGTCCATCATAATACAAGTCAATATAACGTTGGAATTGACCGAATTCGTCTAATAACAGGAGTAATCAATATGATCAGAGTCATAAAACCAACCGGACAAATGAAAATAGCCTGCATGTCCAGTAATTCAGAATGTTCATCATGTTAAAAGTCAATATAACGTTGGAATTGACCGAATTCGTCAAATAACAAGAGTAATCAAAGTGATCAGAGTGATAAAACCAGCCAGACAAATGAAAATAGCCTGCATGTCCAGTAATTCAGAATGTTCATCATGTTTAAAGTCAATACAACGTTGGAATTGACCGAATTCGTCAAATGGCATGAATAATCAAAGTAATCAGAGTGATAAAAACAGCCAGACAAATGAAAATAGCCTGCATGTCTAGTAATTCAGAATGTTCATCATATTAAAAGTCTATACAAAAGTCAATATAACGTTGGAATTGACCGAATTCGTCAAATAACAAGAGTAATCAAAGTGATCAGAGTGATAAAACCAGCCAGACAAATGAAAATAGCCTGCATGTCCAGTAATTCAGAATGTTCATCATGTTTAAAGTCAATACAACGTTGGAATTGACCGAATTCGTCAAATGGCATGAATAATCAAAGTAATCAGAGTGATAAAACCAGCCAGACAAATGAAAATAGCCTGCATGTCCAGTAATTCAGAATGTTCATCATGTTAAAAGTCAATATAACGTTGGAATTGACCGAATTCGTCAAATAACAAGAGTAATCAATATGATCAGAGTCATAAAACCAACCGGACAAATGAAAATAGCCTGCATGTCCAGTAATTCAGAATGTTCATCATGTTAAAAGTCAATATAACGTTGGAATTGACCGAATTCGTCTAATAACAGGAGTAATCAATATGATCAGAGTCATAAAACCAACCGGACAAATGAAAATAGCCTGCATGTCCAGTAATTCAGAATGTTCATCATGTTAAAAGTCAATATAACGTTGGAATTGACCGAATTCGTCAAATAACAAGAGTAATCAAAGTGATCAGAGTGATAAAACCAGCCAGACAAATGAAAATAGCCTGCATGTCCAGTAATTCAGAATGTTCATCATGTTAAAAGTCAATATAACGTTGGAATTGACCGAATTCGTCAAATAACAAGAGTAATCAATATGATCAGAGTCATAAAACCAACCGGACAAATGAAAATAGCCTGCATGTCCAGTAATTCAGAATGTTCATCATGTTAAAAGTCAATATAACGTTGGAATTGACCGAATTCGTCAAATAACAAGAGTAATCAAAGTGATCAGAGTGATAAAACCAGCCAGACAAATGAAAATAGCCTGCATGTCCAGTAATTCAGAATGTTCATCATGTTTAAAGTGAATATAACGTTGGAATTGACCGAATTCGTCAAATAACAAGAGTAATCAAAGTGATCAGAGTGATAAAACCAGCCAGACAAATGAAAATAGCCTGCATGTCCAGTAATTCAGAATGTTCATCATGTTTAAAGTCAATACAACGTTGGAATTGACCGAATTCGTCAAATGGCATGAATAATCAAAGTAATCAGAGTGATAAAAACAGCCAGACAAATGAAAATAGCCTGCATGTCTAGTAATTCAGAATGTTCATCATATTAAAAGTCTATACAAAAGTCAATATAACGTTGGAATTGACCGAATTCGTCAAATAACAAGAGTAATCAAAGTGATCAGAGTCATAAAACCAACCGGACAAATGAAAATAGCCTGCATGTCCAGTAATTCAGAATGTTCATCATGTTAAAAGTCAATATAACGTTGGAATTGACCGAATTCGTCAAATAACAAGAGTAATCAAAGTGATAAAACCAGCCAGACAAATGAAAATAGCCTGCAAGTCTAGTAATTCAGAATGTTCATCATATTAAAAGTCTATACAACGTTGGAATTGACCGAATTAGTCAAATGGCATGAATAATCAAAGTGATCATAGTAATAAAACCAACCAGACAAATGAAAATAGTCTGAATGTCCACTAATTCAGAATGTCCATCATAATACAAGTCAATATAACGTTGGAATTGACCGAATTCGTCTAATAACAAGAGTAATCAATATGATCAGAGTCATAAAACCAACCGGACAAATGAAAATAGCCTGCATGTCCAGTAATTCAGAATGTTCATCATGTTAAAAGTCAATATAACGTTGGAATTGACCGAATTCGTCAAATAACAAGAGTAATCAAAGTGATCAGAGTGATAAAACCAGCCAGACAAATGAAAATAGCCTGCATGTCCAGTAATTCAGAATGTTCATCATGTTTAAAGTGAATATAATGTTGGAATTGACCGAATTCGTCAAATAACAAGAGTAATCAATATGATCAGAGTTATAAAACCAACCCGACAAATGAAAATAGCCTGCATGTCTAGTAATTCAGAATGTTCATCATATTAAAAGTCAATACAACGTTGGAATCGACCGAATTCGTCAAATGACAGGAATAATCAAAGTGAGCATAGTAATAAAACCAACCAGACAAATGAAAATAGTCTGAATGTCCAATAATTCAGAATGTCCATCATAATACAAGTCAATATAACGTTGGAATTGACCGAATTCGACTAATAACAAGAGTAATCAATATGATCAGAGTCATAAAACCAACCGGACAAATGAAAATAGCCTGCATGTCCAGTAATTCAGAATGTTCATCATGTTAAAAGTCAATATAACGTTGGAATTGACCGAATTCGTCAAATAACAAGAGTAATCAAAGTGATCAGAGTGATAAAACCAGCCAGACAAATGAAAATAGCCTGCATGTCCAGTAATTCAGAATGTTCATCATGTTTAAAGTCAATACAACGTTGGAATTGACCGAATTCGTCAAATGGCATGAATAATCAAAGTAATCAGAGTGATAAAAACAGCCAGACAAATGAAAATAGCCTGCATGTCTAGTAATTCAGAATGTTCATCATATTAAAAGTCTATACAAAAGTCAATATAACGTTGGAATTGACCGAATTCGTCAAATAACAAGAGTAATCAAAGTGATCAGAGTGATAAAACCAGCCAGACAAATGAAAATAGCCTGCATGTCCAGTAATTCAGAATGTTCATCATGTTTAAAGTCAATACAACGTTGGAATTGACCGAATTCGTCAAATGGCATGAATAATCAAAGTAATCAGAGTGATAAAACCAGCCAGACAAATGAAAATAGCCTGCATGTCCAGTAATTCAGAATGTTCATCATGTTTAAAGTCAATACAACGTTGGAATTGACCGAATTCGTCAAATGGCATGAATAATCAAAGTAATCAGAGTGATAAAAACAGCCAGACAAATGAAAATAGCCTGCATGTCTAGTAATTCAGAATGTTCATCATATTAAAAGTCTATACAAAAGTCAATATAACGTTGGAATTGACCGAATTCGTCAAATAACAAGAGTAATCAAAGTGATCAGAGTGATAAAACCAGCCAGACAAATGAAAATAGCCTGCAAGTCTATTAATTCAGAATGTTCATCATGTTTAAAGTCAATACAACGTTGGAATTGACCGAATTCGTCAAATGGCATGAATAATCAAAGTAATCATAGTAATAAAACCAACCAGACAAATGAAAATAGTCTGAATGTCCACTAATTCAGAATGTCCATCATAATACAAGTCAATATAACGTTGGAATTGACCGAATTCGTCTAATAACAAGAGTAATCAATATGATCAGAGTCATAAAACCAACCGGACAAATGAAAATAGCCTGCATGTCCAGTAATTCAGAATGTTCATCATGTTAAAAGTCAATATAACGTTGGAATTGACCGAATTCGTCAAATAACAAGAGTAATCAAAGTGATCAGAGTGATAAAACCAGCCAGACAAATGAAAATAGCCTGCATGTCCAGTAATTCAGAATGTTCATCATGTTTAAAGTGAATATAACGTTGGAATTGACCGAATTCGTCAAATAACAAGAGAAATAAATATGATCAGAGTTATAAAACCAATCCGACAAATGAAAATAGCCTGCATGTCTAGTAATTCAGAATGTTCATCATATTAAAAGTCAATACAACGTTGGAATCGACCGAATTCGTCAAATGACAGGAATAATCAAAGTGAGCATAGTAATAAAACCAACCAGACAAATGAAAATAGTCTGAATGTCCAATAATTCAGAATGTCCATCATAATACAAGTCAATATAACGTTGGAATTGACCGAATTCGTCTAATAACAAGAGTAATCAATATGATCAGAGTCATAAAACCAACCGGACAAATGAAAATAGCCTGCATGTCCAGTAATTCAGAATGTTCATCATGTTAAAAGTCAATATAACGTTGGAATCGACCGAATTCGTCAAATATCAAGAGTAATCAAAGTGATCAGAGTGATAAAACCAGCCAGACAAATGAAAATAGCCTGCATGTCTAGTAATTCAGAATGTTCATCATATTAAAAGTCAATACAACGTTGGAATTGACCGAATTCGTCAAATGACAGGAATAATCAAAGTGATCATAGTAATAAAACCAACCAGACAAATGAAAATAGTCTGAATGTCCAATAATTCAGAATGTCCATCATAATACAAGTCAATATAACGTTGGAATTGACCGAATTCGTCTAATAACAAGAGTAATCAATATGATCAGAGTCATAAAACCAACCGGACAAATGAAAATAGCCTGCATGTCCAGTAATTCAGAATGTTCATCATGTTAAAAGTCAATATAACGTTGGAATTGACCGAATTCGTCAAATAACAAGAGTAATCAAAGTGATCAGAGTGATAAAACCAGCCAGACAAATGAAAATAGCCTGCATGTCCAGTAATTCAGAATGTTCATCATGTTTAAAGTGAATATAACGTTGGAATTGACCGAATTCGTCAAATAACAAGAGAAATAAATATGATCAGAGTTATAAAACCAACCCGACAAATGAAAATAGCCTGCATGTCCAGTAATTCAGAATGTTCATCATATTAAAAGTCTATACAAAAGTCAATATAACGTTGGAATTGACCGAATTCGTCAAATAACAAGAGTAATCAAAGTGATCAGAATTATAAAACCAACCGGACAAATGAAAATAGCCTGCATGTCTAGTAATTCAGAATGTTCATCATATTAAAAGTCAATACAACGTTGGAATTGACCGAATTCGTCAAATGACAGGAATAATCAAAGTGATCATAGTAATAAAACCAACCAGACAAATGAAAATAGTCTGAATGTCCAATAATTCAGAATGTCCATCATAATACAAGTCAATATAACGTTGGAATTGACCGAATTCGTCTAATAACAAGAGTAATCAATATGATCAGAGTCATAAAACCAACCGGACAAATGAAAATAGACTGCATGTCCAGTAATTCAGAATGTTCATCATATTAAAAGTCTATACAAAAGTCAATATAACGTTGGAATTGACCGAAGTCGTCAAATAACAAGAGTAATCAAAGTGATCAGAATTATAAAACCAACCGGACAAATGAAAATAGCCTCCATGTCTAGTAATTCAGAATGTTCATCATATTAAAAGTCAATATAACGTTGGAATTGACCGAACCAACCGGACAAATGAAAATAGCCTGCATGTCCAGTAATTCAGAATGTTCATCATATTAAAAGTCTATACAAAAGTCAATATAACGTTGGAATTGACCGAATTCGTCAAATAACAAAAGTAATCAAAGTGATCAGAATTATAAAACCAACCGGACAAATGAAAATAGCCTGCATGTCTAGTAATTCAGAATGTTCATCATATTAAAAGTCAATACAACGTTGGAATTGACCGAATTCGTCAAATGACAGGAATAATCAAAGTGATCATAGTAATAAATCCAACCAGACAAATGAAAATAGTCTGAATGTCCAATAATTCAGAATGTCCATCATAATACAAGTCAATATAACGTTGGAATTGACCGAATTCGTCTAATAACAAGAGTAATCAATATGATCAGAGTCATAAAACCAACCGGACAAATGAAAATAGCCTGCATGTCCAGTAATTCAGAATGTTCATCATGTTAAAAGTCAATACAACGTTGGAATTGACCGAATTCGTCAAATGGCATGAATAATCAAAGTAATCAGAGTGATAAAACCAGCCAGACAAATGAAAATAGCCTGCCTGTCCAGGAATTCAGAATGTTCATCATGTTTAAAGTCAATACAACGTTGGAATTGACCGAATTCGTCAAATGGCATGAATAATCAAAGTAATCAGAGTGATAAAAACAGCCAGACAAATGAAAATAGCCTGCATGTCTAGTAATTCAGAATGTTCATCATATTAAAAGTCTATACAAAAGTCAATATAACGTTGGAATTGACCGAATTCGTCAAATAACAAGAGTAATCAAAGTGATCAGAGTGATAAAACCAGCCAGACAAATGAAAATAGCCTGCATGTCCAGTAATTCAGAATGTTCATCATGTTTAAAGTCAATACAACGTTGGAATTGACCGAATTCGTCAAATGGCATGAATAATCAAAGTAATCAGAGTGATAAAACCAGCCAGACAAATGAAAATAGCCTGCAAGTCTAGTAATTCAGAATGTTCATCATATTAAAAGTCTATACAACGTTGGAATTGACCGAATTCGTCAAATGGCATGAATAATCAAAGTGAGCATAGTAATAAAACCAACCAGACAAATGAAAATAGTCTGAATGTCCAATAATTCAGAATGTCCATCATAATACAAGTCAATATAACGTTGGAATTGACCGAATTCGTCTAATAACAAGAGTAATCAATATGATCAGAGTCATAAAACCAACCGGACAAATGAAAATAGCCTGCATGTCCAGTAATTCAGAATGTTCATCATGTTAAAAGTCAATATAACGTTGGAATTGACCGAATTCGTCAAATAACAAGAGTAATCAAAGTGATCAGAGTATAAAACCAGCCAGACAAATGAAAATAGCCTGCATGTCCAGTAATTCAGAATGTTCATCATGTTTAAAGTCAATACAACGTTGGAATTGACCAAATTCGTCAAATGGCATGAATAATCAAAGTAATCAGAGTGATAAAAACAGCCAGACAAATGAAAATAGCCTGCATGTCCAGTAATTCAGAATGTTCATCATGTTTAAAGTCAATACAACGTTGGAATTGACCGAATTCGTCAAATGGCATGAATAGTCAAAGTAATCAGAGTGATAAAAACAGCCAGACAAATGAAAATAGCCTGCATGTCTAGTAATTCAGAATGTTCATCATATTAAAAGTCTATACAAAAGTCAATATAACGTTGGAATTGACCGAATTCGTCAAATAACAAGAGTAATCAAAGTGATCAGAGTGATAAAACCAGCCAGACAAATGAAAATAGCCTGCATGTCCAGTAATTCAGAATGTTCATCATGTTTAAAGTCAATACAACGTTGTAATTGACCGAATTCGTCAAATGGCATGAATAATCAAAGTAATCAGAGTGATAAAAACAGCCAGACAAATGAAAATAGCCTGCATGTCTAGTAATTCAGAATGTTCATCATATTAAAAGTCTATACAAAAGTCAATATAACGTTGGAATTGACCGAATTCGTCAAATAACAAGAGTAATCAAAGTGATCATAGTAATAAAACCAACCAGACAAATGAAAATAGTCTGAATGTCCAATAATTCAGAATGTCCATCATAATACAAGTCAATATAACGTTGGAATTGACCGAATTCGTCTAATAACAAGAGTAATCAATATGATCAGAGTCATAAAACCAACCGGACAAATGAAAATAGCCTGCATGTCCAGTAATTCAGAATGTTCATCATGTTTAAAGTCAATACAACGTTGTAATTGACCGAATTCGTCAAATGGCATGAATAATCAAAGTAATCAGAGTGATAAAAACAGCCAGACAAATGAAAATAGCCTGCATGTCTAGTAATTCAGAATGTTCATCATATTAAAAGTCTATACAAAAGTCAATATAACGTTGGAATTGACCGAATTCGTCAAATAACAAGAGTAATCAAAGTGATCAGAGTGATAAAACCAGCCAGACAAATGAAAATAGCCTGCATGTCCAGTAATTCAGAATGTTCATCATGTTTAAAGTCAATACAACGTTGGAATTGACCGAATTCGTCAAATGGCATGAATAATTAAAGTAATCAGAGTGATAAAACCAGTCAGACAAATGAAAATAGTCTGCATGTCTAGTAATTCAGAATGTTCATCATATTAAAAGTCTATACAACGTTGGAATTGACCGAATTCGTCAAATGACAAGAATAATCAAAGTGATCATAGTGATAAAACCAACAAGACAAATGAAAATAGTCTGAATGTCCAGTAATTCAGAATGTCCATCATGGTAGAATCTTAATATATATTTACCCTCGACACTGATTCACTGATATACTGATTCACTGACTCTGTCACGCAGTACGTAGGAATTTAAATAGGCATTCTATAATTTTCTATAAATAATAATAATAAAAAAAATAATATTTTTTTTTTGTACAGAAATTGTGTTTTCCCCAAATTTTTTTTTAACCAAATTTTTTTTTTTCCAAAATTTTTTTTTTACAAATTTTTTTTTTTACAAAATTTTTTTTCCATTTTTTTTTTTTTCAACAAAATGTTTTTTTCCAAATTTTTTTTTTCCAAATTTTTTTTTTCCAAATTTTTTTTTTCAACAAAATTTTTTTTTCCACAAAATTTTTTTTTTCAACAAATTTTTTTTTTTTCAACAAAATTTTTTTTTCCAAAAATTTTTTTTTTTTCAACAAAATTTTTTTTTTTTCCACAAAATTTTGTTCCCATATTTCAACGGGCGCCATAGGCGCATTACAACTTACTAGTTCAATATAACGTTGGAATTGACCGAATTCGTCAAATGACAAGAATAATCAAAGTGATCAGATTGATAAAACCAGCCAGACAAATGAAAATAGCCTGCATGTCCAGTAATTCAGATTGTTGAGCATGTTCAAAGTGAATATAACGTTGGAATTGACCGAATTCCCCAAATGGCATGAATAAGCAAAGTGATCAGAGTTATAAAACCAGCCAGACAAATGAAAATAGCCTGCATGTCCAGTAATTCAGAATGTCCATCATGGTAAAAGTCAATATAACGTTGGAATTCACCGAATTCGTCAAATGACAAGAATAATCAAAGTGATCAGATTGATAAAACCAGCCAGACAAATGAAAATAGCCTGCATGTCCAGTAATTCAGAATGTTCATCCTGATAAAACTCAATACAACTTTGGAATTGACCGAATTCGTCAAATAACAAGAGTAATCAAAGTGATCAGAGTGATAAAACCAGCAAGACAAATGAAAATAGCCTGCATGTCCAGTAATTCAGAATGTTCATCATGTTAAAAGTCAATATAACGTTGGACCGAATTCCCCAAATGTGATCAGAGTGATAAAACCAACCAGACAAATCAAAATAGTCTGAATGTCCAATAATACAGATTGTTGAGCATGTTCAAAGTGAATTCGTCAAATGGCATGAATAATCAAAGTGATCAGATTGATAAAACCAGCCAGACAAATGAAAATAGCCTGCATGTCCAGTAATTCAGAATGTTCATCATGTTAAAAGTCATTATAACGTTGGAATTGACCGAATTCATCAAATAACAAGAGTAATCAAAGTGATCAGAGTGATAAAAACAACCAGACAAATCAAAATAGTCTGAATGTCCAATAATTCAGATTGTTCATCATGTTTAAAGGTAATATAACGTTGGAATTGACCGAATTCGTCAAATGGCATGAATAATCAAAGTGATCGGACTGATACAACCAGACAGGCAAATGAAAATAGCCTGCATGTCCAAGCGCCCCGGTAGGCGAGTTGGTAGCGTGCTTGCCTATCAGCGTGGGGGTTGTGGGTTGGATTCCCACCAGAGGCTTTGGTCTGTCGCTGCAAAAAATCAAGCCAAATAGTCTTTGTCACTCGGTTTATCCTTGGACCCAAAATTAGAATATAAATTTACTTTGTATTGTAATTAAATAAAATAAAAATAAAAAAAAAAATAAAAAAAAAATAAATAAAAGCCTGCATGTCCAGTAATTCAGAATGTTCATCATGTTTAAAGTGAATATAACGTTGGAATTGACCGAATTCGTCAAATAACAAGAGTAATCAAAGTGATCAGAGTGATAAAACCAACCGGACAAATGAAAATAGCCTCCATGTCTAGTAATTCAGAATGTTCATCATATTAAAAGTCAATACAACGTTGGAATCGACCGAATTCGTCAAATGACAAGAATAATCAAAGTGATCAGATTGATAAAACCAGCCAGACAAATGAAAATAGTCTGAATGTCCAGTAATTCAGAATGTCCATCATGGTAAAAGTCAATATAACGTTGGAATTGACCGAATTCGTCAAATGACAAGAATAATCAAAGTGATCATAGTGATAAAACCAACAAGACAAATGAAAATAGTCTGAATGTCCAGTAATTCAGAATGTTCATCATGTTAAAAGTCATTATAACGTTGGAATTGACCGAATTCATCAAATAACAAGAGTAATCAAAGTGATCAGAGTGATAAAAACAACCAGACAAATCAAAATAGTCTGAATGTCCAATAATTCAGATTGTTCATCATGTTTAAAGGTAATATAACGTTGGAATTGACCGAATTCGTCAAATGGCATGAATAATCAAAGTGATCGGACTGATACAACCAGACAGGCAAATGAAAATAGCCTGCATGTCCAAGCGCCCCGGTAGGCGAGTTGGTAGCGTGCTTGCCTATCAGCGTGGGGGTTGTGGGTTCGATTCCCACCAGAGGCTTTGGTCTGTCGCTGCAAAAAATCAAGCCAAATAGTCTTTGTCACTCGGTTTATCCTTGGACCCAAAATTAGAATATAAATTTACTTTGTATTGTAATTAAATAAAATAAAAATTAAAAAAAAATTTAAAAAAAATAAATAAAAGCCTGCATGTCCAGTAATTCAGAATGTTCATCATGTTTAAAGTGAATATAACGTTGGAATTGACCGAATTCGTCAAATAACAAGAGTAATCAAAGTGATCAGAGTGATAAAACCAACCGGACAAATGAAAATAGCCTCCATGTCTAGTAATTCAGAATGTTCATCATATTAAAAGTCAATACAACGTTGGAATCGACCGAATTCGTCAAATGACAAGAATAATCAAAGTGATCAGATTGATAAAACCAGCCAGACAAATGAAAATAGTCTGAATGTCCAGTAATTCAGAATGTCCATCATGGTAAAAGTCAATATAACGTTGGAATTGACCGAATTCGTCAAATGACAAGAATAATCAAAGTGATCATAGTGATAAAACCAACAAGACAAATGAAAATAGTCTGAATGTCCAGTAATTCAGAATGTCCATCATGGTAAAAGTCAATATAACGTTGGAATTGACCGAATTCGTCAAATGACAAGAATAATCAAAGTGATCAGATTGATAAAACCAGCCAGACAAATGAAAATAGCCTGCATGTCCAGTAATTCAGATTGTTGAGCATGTTCAAAGTGAATATAACGTTGGAATTGACCGAATTCCCCAAATGGCAGGAATAAGCAAAGTGATCAGAGTGATAAAACCAGCCAGACAAATGAAAATAGCCTGCATGTCCAGTAATTCAGAATGTCCATCATGGTAAAAGTCAATATAACGTTGGAATTCACCGAATTCGTCAAATGACAAGAATAATCAAAGTGATCAGATTGATAAAACCAGCCATACAAATGAAAATAGCCTGCATGTCCAGTAATTCAGAATGTTCATCCTGTTAAAACTCAATACAACTTTGGAATTGACCGAATTCGTCAAATAACAAGAGTAATCAAAGTGATCAGAGTGATAAAACCAGCAAGACAAATGAAAATAGCCTGCATGTCCAGTAATTCAGAATGTTCATCATGTTAAAAGTCAATATAACGTTGGACCGAATTCCCCAAATGTGATCAGAGTGATAAAACCAACCAGACAAATCAAAATAGTCTGAATGTCCAATAATACAGATTGTTGAGCATGTTCAAAGTGAATTCGTCAAATGGCATGAATAATCAAAGTGATCAGAGTGATAAAACCAGCCAGACAAATGAAAATAGCCTGCATGTCCAGTAATTCAGAATGTTCATCATGTTAAAAGTCATTATAACGTTGGAATTGACCGAATTCATCAAATAACAAGAGTAATCAAAGTGATCAGAGTGATAAAAACAACCAGACAAATCAAAATAGTCTGAATGTCCAATAATTCAGATTGTTCATCATGTTTAAAGGTAATATAACGTTGGAATTGACCGAATTCGTCAAATGGCATGAATAATCAAAGTGATCGGACTGATACAACCAGACAGGCAAATGAAAATAGCCTGCATGTCCAAGCGCCCCGGTAGGCGAGTTGGTAGCGTGCTTGCCTATCAGCGTGGGGGTTGTGGGTTCGATTCCCACCAGAGGCTTTGGTCTGTCGCTGCAAAAAATCAAGCCAAATAGTCTTTGTCACTCGGTTTATCCTTGGACCCAAAATTAGAATATAAATTTACTTTGTATTGTAATTAAATAAAATAAAAAAAAAAAAATAAAATAAAATAAAAATAAATAAAAGCCTGCATGTCCAGTAATTCAGAATGTTCATCATGTTTAAAGTGAATATAACGTTGGAATTGACCGAATTCGTCAAATAACAAGAGTAATCAATATGATCAGAGTTATAAAACCAACCGGACAAATGAAAATAGCCTCCATGTCTAGTAATTCAGAATGTTCATCATATTAAAAGTCAATACAACGTTGGAATCGACCGAATTCGTCAAATGACAGGAATAATCAGAGTGATCAGAGTATAAAACCAGCCAGACAAATGAAAATAGCCTGCATGTCCAGTAATTCAGAATGTTCATCATGTTTAAAGTCAATACAACGTTGGAATTGACCGAATTCGTCAAATGGCATGAATAATCAAAGTAATCAGAGTGATAAAAACAGCCAGACAAATGAAAATAGCCTGCATGTCTAGTAATTCAGAATGTTCATCATATTAAAAGTCTATACAAAAGTCAATATAACGTTGGAATTGACCGAATTCGTCAAATAACAAGAGTAATCAAAGTGATCAGAGTGATAAAACCAGCCAGACAAATGAAAATAGTCTGAATGTCCAGTAATTCAGAATGTCCATCATGGTAAAAGTCAATATAACGTTGGAATTGACCGAATTCGTCAAATGACAAGAATAATCAAAGTGATCATAGTGATAAAACCAACAAGACAAATGAAAATAGTCTGAATGTCCAGTAATTCAGAATGTCCATCATGGTAAAAGTCAATATAACGTTGGAATTGACCGAATTCGTCAAATGACAAGAATAATCAAAGTGATCAGATTGATAAAACCAGCCAGACAAATGAAAATAGCCTGCATGTCCAGTAATTCAGATTGTTGAGCATGTTCAAAGTGAATATAACGTTGGAATTGACCGAATTCCCCAAATGGCATGAATAAGCAAAGTGATCAGAGTGATAAAAACAGCCAGACAAATGAAAATAGCCTGCATGTCTAGTAATTCAGAATGTTCATCATATTAAAAGTCTATACAAAAGTCAATATAACGTTGGAATTGACCGAATTCGTCAAATAACAAGAGTAATCAAAGTGATCAGAGTGATAAAACCAGCCAGACAAATGAAAATAGTCTGAATGTCCAGTAATTCAGAATGTTCATCCTGTTAAAACTCAATACAACTTTGGAATTGACCGAATTCGTCAAATAACAAGAGTAATCAAAGTGATCAGAGTGATAAAACCAGCAAGACAAATGAAAATAGCCTGCATGTCCAGTAATTCAGAATGTTCATCATGTTAAAAGTCAATATAACGTTGGACCGAATTCCCCAAATGTGATCAGAGTGATAAAACCAACCAGACAAATCAAAATAGTCTGAATGTCCAATAATACAGATTGTTGAGCATGTTCAAAGTGAATTCGTCAAATGGCATGAATAATCAAAGTGATCAGAGTGATAAAACCAGCCAGACAAATGAAAATAGCCTGCATGCCCAGTAATTCAGAATGTTCATCATGTTAAAAGTCATTATAACGTTGGAATTGACCGAATTCATCAAATAACAAGAGTAATCAAAGTGATCAGAGTGATAAAAACAACCAGACAAATCAAAATAGTCTGAATGTCCAATAATTCAGATTGTTCATCATGTTTAAAGGTAATATAACGTTGGAATTGACCGAATTCGTCAAATGGCATGAATAATCCAAGTGATCGGACTGATACAACCAGACAGGCAAATGAAAATAGCCTGCATGTCCAAGCGCCCCGGTAGGCGAGTTGGTAGCGTGCTTGCCTATCAGCGTGGGGGTTGTGGGTTCGATTCCCACCAGAGGCTTTGGTCTGTCGCTGCAAAAAATCAAGCCAAATAGTCTTTGTCACTCGGTTTATCCTTGGACCCAAAATTAGAATATAAATTTACTTTGTATTGTAATTAAATAAAATAAAAATAAAAAAAAAAAATAAAATAAAAATAAATAAAAGCCTGCATGTCCAGTAATTCAGAATGTTCATCATGTTTAAAGTGAATATAACGTTGGAATTGACCGAATTCGTCAAATAACAAGAGTAATCAATATGATCAGAGTTATAAAACCAACCGGACAAATGAAAATAGCCTCCATGTCTAGTAATTCAGAATGTTCATCATATTAAAAGTCAATACAACGTTGGAATCGACCGAATTCGTCAAATGACAAGAATAATCAAAGTGATCAGATTGATAAAACCAGCCAGACAAATGAAAATAGCCTGCATGTCCAGTAATTCAGAATGTTCATCATGTTTAAAGTCTATACAAAAGTCAATATAACGTTGGAATTGACCGAATTCGTCAAATAACAAGAGTAATCAAAGTGATCAGAGTGATAAAACCAGCCAGACAAATGAAAATAGCCTGCATGTCCAGTAATTCAGAATGTTCATCATGTTAAAAGTCAATATAACGTTGGAGTTGACCGAATTCATCAAATAACAAGAGTAATCAATATGATCAGAGTTATAAAACCAACCGGACAAATGAAAATAGCCTCCATGTCTAGTAATTCAGAATGTTCATCATATTAAAAGTCAATACAACGTTGGAATCGACCGAATTCGTCAAATGACAGGAATAATCAAAGTGATCATAGTAATAAAACCAACCAGACAAATGAAAATAGTCTGAATGTCCAATAATTCAGAATGTCCATCATAATACAAGTCAATATAACGTTGGAATTGACCGAATTCGTCAAATAACAAGAGTAATCAAAGTGATCAGAGTGATAAAACCAGCCAGACAAATGAAAATAGCCTGCATGTCCAGTAATTCAGAATGTTCATCATATTAAAAGTCAATACAACGTTGGAATTGACCGAATTCGTCAAATGGCATGAATAATCAAAGTAATCAGAGTGATAAAAACAGCCAGACAAATGAAAATAGCCTGCATGTCTAGTAATTCAGAATGTTCATCATATTAAAAGTCTATACAAAAGTCAATATAACGTTGGAATTGACCGAATTCGTCAAATAACAAGAGTAATCAAAGTGATCAGAGTGATAAAACCAGCCAGACAAATGAAAATAGTCTGAATGTCCAGTAATTCAGAATGTCCATCATGGTAAAAGTCAATATAACGTTGGAATTGACCGAATTCGTCAAATGACAAGAATAATCAAAGTGATCATAGTGATAAAACCAACAAGACAAATGAAAATAGTCTGAATGTCCAGTAATTCAGAATGTCCATCATGGTAAAAGTCAATATAACGTTGGAATTGACCGAATTCGTCAAATGACAAGAATAATCAAAGTGATCAGATTGATAAAACCAGCCAGACAAATGAAAATAGCCTGCATGTCCAGTAATTCAGATTGTTGAGCATGTTCAAAGTGAATATAACGTTGGAATTGACCGAATTCCCCAAATGGCATGAATAAGCAAAGTGATCAGAGTGATAAAAACAGCCAGACAAATGAAAATAGCCTGCATGTCTAGTAATTCAGAATGTTCATCATATTAAAAGTCTATACAAAAGTCAATATAACGTTGGAATTGACCGAATTCGTCAAATAACAAGAGTAATCAAAGTGATCAGAGTGATAAAACCAGCCAGACAAATGAAAATAGTCTGAATGTCCAGTAATTCAGAATGTTCATCCTGTTAAAACTCAATACAACTTTGGAATTGACCGAATTCGTCAAATAACAAGAGTAATCAAAGTGATCAGAGTGATAAAACCAGCAAGACAAATGAAAATAGCCTGCATGTCCAGTAATTCAGAATGTTCATCATGTTAAAAGTCAATATAACGTTGGACCGAATTCCCCAAATGTGATCAGAGTGATAAAACCAACCAGACAAATCAAAATAGTCTGAATGTCCAATAATACAGATTGTTGAGCATGTTCAAAGTGAATTCGTCAAATGGCATGAATAATCAAAGTGATCAGAGTGATAAAACCAGCCAGACAAATGAAAATAGCCTGCATGCCCAGTAATTCAGAATGTTCATCATGTTAAAAGTCATTATAACGTTGGAATTGACCGAATTCATCAAATAACAAGAGTAATCAAAGTGATCAGAGTGATAAAAACAACCAGACAAATCAAAATAGTCTGAATGTCCAATAATTCAGATTGTTCATCATGTTTAAAGGTAATATAACGTTGGAATTGACCGAATTCGTCAAATGGCATGAATAATCCAAGTGATCGGACTGATACAACCAGACAGGCAAATGAAAATAGCCTGCATGTCCAAGCGCCCCGGTAGGCGAGTTGGTAGCGTGCTTGCCTATCAGCGTGGGGGTTGTGGGTTCGATTCCCACCAGAGGCTTTGGTCTGTCGCTGCAAAAAATCAAGCCAAATAGTCTTTGTCACTCGGTTTATCCTTGGACCCAAAATTAGAATATAAATTTACTTTGTATTGTAATTAAATAAAATAAAAATAAAAAAAAAAAATAAAATAAAAATAAATAAAAGCCTGCATGTCCAGTAATTCAGAATGTTCATCATGTTTAAAGTGAATATAACGTTGGAATTGACCGAATTCGTCAAATAACAAGAGTAATCAATATGATCAGAGTTATAAAACCAACCGGACAAATGAAAATAGCCTCCATGTCTAGTAATTCAGAATGTTCATCATATTAAAAGTCAATACAACGTTGGAATCGACCGAATTCGTCAAATGACAAGAATAATCAAAGTGATCAGATTGATAAAACCAGCCAGACAAATGAAAATAGCCTGCATGTCCAGTAATTCAGAATGTTCATCATGTTTAAAGTCTATACAAAAGTCAATATAACGTTGGAATTGACCGAATTCGTCAAATAACAAGAGTAATCAAAGTGATCAGAGTGATAAAACCAGCCAGACAAATGAAAATAGCCTGCATGTCCAGTAATTCAGAATGTTCATCATGTTAAAAGTCAATATAACGTTGGAGTTGACCGAATTCATCAAATAACAAGAGTAATCAATATGATCAGAGTTATAAAACCAACCGGACAAATGAAAATAGCCTCCATGTCTAGTAATTCAGAATGTTCATCATATTAAAAGTCAATACAACGTTGGAATCGACCGAATTCGTCAAATGACAGGAATAATCAAAGTGATCATAGTAATAAAACCAACCAGACAAATGAAAATAGTCTGAATGTCCAATAATTCAGAATGTCCATCATAATACAAGTCAATATAACGTTGGAATTGACCGAATTCGTCAAATAACAAGAGTAATCAAAGTGATCAGAGTGATAAAACCAGCCAGACAAATGAAAATAGCCTGCATGTCCAGTAATTCAGAATGTTCATCATATTAAAAGTCAATACAACGTTGGAATTGACCGAATTCGTCAAATGGCATGAATAATCAAAGTAATCAGAGTGATAAAAACAGCCAGACAAATGAAAATAGCCTGCATGTCTAGTAATTCAGAATGTTCATCATATTAAAAGTCAATACAACGTTGGAATTGACCGAATTCGTCAAATGGCATGAATAATCAAAGTGATCAGAGTGATAAAACCAGCCAGACAAATGAAAATAGCCTGCATGTCCAGTAATTCAGAATGTTCATCATGTTTAAAGTGAATATAACGTTGGAATTGACCGAATTCGTCAAATAACAAGAGTAATCAATATGATCAGAGTTATAAAACCAACCGGACAAATGAAAATAGCCTCCATGTCTAGTAATTCAGAATGTTCATCATATTAAAAGTCAATACAACGTTGGAATTGACCGAATTCGTCAAATGGCATGAATAATCAAAGTAATCAGAGTGATAAAAACAGCCAGACAAATGAAAATAGCCTGCATGTCTAGTAATTCAGAATGTTCATCATATTAAAAGTCTATACAAAAGTCAATATAACGTTGGAATTGACCGAATTCGTCAAATAACAAGAGTAATCAAAGTGATCAGAGTGATAAAACCAGCCAGACAAATGAAAATAGCCTGCATGTCCAGTAATTCAGAATGTTCATCATGTTAAAAGTCAATATAACGTTGGAGTTGACCGAATTCATCAAATAACAAGAGTAATCAATATGATCAGAGTTATAAAACCAACCGGACAAATGAAAATAGCCTCCATGTCTAGTAATTCAGAATGTTCATCATATTAAAAGTCAATACAACGTTGGAATCGACCGAATTCGTCAAATGACAGGAATAATCAAAGTGATCATAGTAATAAAACCAACCAGACAAATGAAAATAGTCTGAATGTCCAATAATTCAGAATGTCCATCATAATACAAGTCAATATAACGTTGGAATTGACCGAATTCGTCAAATAACAAGAGTAATCAAAGTGATCAGAGTGATAAAACCAGCCAGACAAATGAAAATAGCCTGCATGTCCAGTAATTCAGAATGTTCATCATGTTTAAAGTCAATACAACGTTGGAATTGACCGAATTCGTCAAATGGCATGAATAATTAAAGTAATCAGAGTGATAAAACCAGCCAGACAAATGAAAATAGCCTGCATGTCCAAGCGCCCCGGTAGGCGAGTTGGTAGCGTGCTTGCCTATCAGCGTGGGGGTTGTGGGTTCGATTCCCACCAGAGGCTTTGGTCTGTCGCTGCAAAAAATCAAGCCAAATAGTCTTTGTCACTCGGTTTATCCTTGGACCCAAAATTAGAATATAAATTTACTTTGTATTGTAATTAAATAAAATAAAAATAAAAATAAAAATAAATAAAAGCCTGCATGTCCAGTAATTCAGAATGTTCATCATGTTTAAAGCGAATATAACGTTGGAATTGACCGAATTCGTCAAATAACAAGAGTAATCAATATGATCAGAGTGATAAAAACAGCCAGACAAATGAAAATAGCCTGCATGTCCAGTAATTCAGAATGTTCATCATGTTAAAAGTCAATATAACGTTGGAATTGACCGAATTCGTCAAATAACAAGAGTAATCAGAGTGATCAGAGTATAAAACCAGCCAGACAAATGAAAATAGCCTGCATGTCCAGTAATTCAGAATGTTCATCATGTTTAAAGTCAATACAACGTTGTAATTGACCGAATTCGTCAAATGGCATGAATAATGAAAGTAATCAGAGTGATAAAAACAGCCAGACAAATGAAAATAGCCTGCATGTCTAGTAATTCAGAATGTTCATCATATTAAAAGTCTATACAAAAGTCAATATAACGTTGGTATTGACCGAATTCGTCAAATAACAAGAGTAATCAATATGATCAGAGTCATAAAACCAACCGGACAAATGAAAATAGCCTGCATGTCCAGTAATTCAGAATGTTCATCATGTTAAAAGTCAATATAACGTTGGAATTGACCGAATTCGTCAAATGACAGGAATAATCAAAGTGATCATAGTAATAAAACCAACCAGACAAATGAAAATAGTCTGAATGTCCAATAATTCAGAATGTCCATCATAATACAAGTCAATATAACGTTGGAATTGACCGAATTCGTCAAATAACAAGAGTAATCAAAGTGATCAGAGTGATAAAACCAGCCAGACAAATGAAAATAGCCTGCATGTCCAAGCGCCCCGGTAGGCGAGTTGGTAGCGTGTTTGCCTATCAGCGTGGGGGTTGTGGGTTCGATTCCCACCAGAAGCTTTGGTCTGTCGCTGCAAAAAATCAAGCCAAATAGTCTTTGTCACTCGGTTTATCCTTGGACCCAAAATTAGAATATAAATTTACTTTGTATTGTAATTAAATAAAATAAAAATAAAAAAAATAAAATAAAATAAAAATAAATAAAAGCCTACATGTCCAGTAATTCAGAATGTTCATCATGTTTAAAGTGAATATAACGTTGGAATTGACCGAATTCGTCAAATAACAAGAGTAATCAATATGATCAGAGTTATAAAACCAACCGGACAAATGAAAATAGCCTCCATGTCTAGTAATTCAGAATGTTCATCATATTAAAAGTCAATACAACGTTGGAATCGACCGAATTCGTCAAATGACAGGAATAATCAAAGTGATCATAGTAATAAAACCAACCAGACAAATGAAAATAGTCTGAATGTCCAATAATTCAGAATGTCCATCATAATACAAGTCAATATAACGTTGGAATTGACCGAATTCGTCAAATAACAAGAGTAATCAAAGTGATCAGAGTGATAAAACCAGCCAGACAAATGAAAATAGCCTGCATGTCCAAGCGCCCCGGTAGGCGAGTTGGTAGCGTGCTTGCCTATCAGCGTGGGGGTTGTGGGTTCGATTCCCACCAGAGGCTTTGGTCTGTCGCTGCAAAAAATCAAGCCAAATAGTCTTTGTCACTCGGTTTATCCTTGGACCCAAAATTAGAATATAAATTTACTTTGTATTGTAATTAAATAAAATAAAAATAAAAAAAATAAAATAAAATAAAAATAAATAAAAGACTGCATGTCCAGTAATTCAGAATGTTCATCATGTTTAAAGTGAATATAACGTTGGAATTGACCGAATTCGTCAAATAACAAGAGTAATCAATATGATCAGAGTTATAAAACCAACCGGACAAATGAAAATAGCCTCCATGTCTAGTAATTCAGAATGTTCATCATATTAAAAGTCAATACAACGTTGGAATCGACCGAATTCGTCAAATGACAGGAATAATCAAAGTGATCATAGTAATAAAACCAACCAGACAAATGAAAATAGTCTGAATGTCCAATAATTCAGAATGTCCATCATAATACAAGTCAATATAACGTTGGAATTGACCGAATTCGTCTAATAACAAGAGTAATCAATATGATCAGAGTCATAAAACCAACCGGACAAATGAAAATAGCCTGCATGTCCAGTAATTCAGAATGTTCATCATGTTAAAAGTCAATATAACGTTAGAATTGACCGAATTCGTCAAATAACAAGAGTAATCAGAGTGATCAGAGTATAAAACCAGCCAGACAAATGAAAATTGCCTGCATGTCCAGTAATTCAGAATGTTCATCATGTTTAAAGTCAATACAACGTTGTAAGTGACCGAATTCGTCAAATGGCATGAATAATCAAAGTAATCAGAGTGATAAAAACAGCCAGACAAATGAAAATAGCCTGCATGCCTAGTAATTCAGAATGTTCATCATATTAAAAGTCTATACAAAAGTCAATATAACGTTGGAATTGACCGAATTCGTCAAATAACAAGAGTAATCAAAGTGATCAGAGTGATAAAACCAGCCAGACAAATGAAAATAGCCTGCATGTCCAGTAATTCAGAATGTTCATCATGTTTAAAGTCAATACAACGTTGGAATTGACCGAATTCGTCAAATGGCATGAATAATTCAAGTAATCAGAGTGATAAAACCAGCCAGACAAATGAAGATAGCCTGCATGTCCAAGCGCCCCGGTAGGCGAGTTGGTAGCGTGCTTGCCTATCAGCGTGGGGGTTGTGGGTTCGATTCCCACCAGAGGCTTTGGTCTGTCGCTGCAAAAAATCAAGCCAAATAGTCTTTGTCACTCGGTTTATCCTTGGACCCAAAATTAGAATATAAATTTACTTTGTATTGTAATTAAATAAAATAAAAATAAAAAAAATAAAATAAAATAAAAATAAATAAAAGCCTGCATGTCCAGTAATTCAGAATGTTCATCATGTTTAAAGTGAATATAACGTTGGAATTGACCGAATTCGTCAAATAACAAGAGTAATCAATATGATCAGAGTGATAAAAACAGCCAGACAAATGAAAATAGCCTGCATGTCCAGTAATTCAGAATGTTCATCATGTTAAAAGTCAATATAACGTTGGAATTGACCGAATTCGTCAAATAACAAGAGTAATCAGAGTGATCAGAGTATAAAACCAGCCAGACAAATGAAAATAGCCTGCATGTCCAGTAATTCAGAATGTTCATCATGTTTAAAGTCAATACAACGTTGTAATTGACCGAATTCGTCAAATGGCATGAATAATCAAAGTAATCAGAGTGATAAAAACAGCCAGACAAATGAAAATAGCCTGCATGTCTAGTAATTCAGAATGTTCATCATATTAAAAGTCTATACAAAAGTCAATATAACGTTGGAATTGACCGAATTCGTCAAATAACAAGAGTAATCAATATGATCAGAGTCATAAAACCAACCGGACAAATGAAAATAGCCTGCATGTCCAGTAATTCAGAATGTTCATCATGTTAAAAGTCAATATAACGTTGGAATTGACCGAATTCGTCAAATGACAGGAATAATCAAAGTGATCATAGTAATAAAACCAACCAGACAAATGAAAATAGTCTGAATGTCCAATAATTCAGAATGTCCATCATAATACAAGTCAATATAACATTGGAATTGACCGAATTCGTCAAATAACAAGAGTAATCAAAGTGATCAGAGTGATAAAACCAGCCAGACAAATGAAAATAGCCTGCATGTCCAAGCGCCCCGGTAGGCGAGTTGGTAGCGTGCTTGCCTATCAGCGTGGGGGTTGTGGGTTCGATTCCCACCAGAGGCTTTGGTCTGTCGCTGCAAAAAATCAAGCCAAATAGTCTTTGTCACTCGGTTTATCCTTGGACCCAAAATTAGAATATAAATTTACTTTGTATTGTAATTAAATAAAATAAAAATAAAAAAAATAAAATAAAATAAAAATAAATAAAAGCCTGCATGTCCAGTAATTCAGAATGTTCATCATGTTTAAAGTCAATATAACGTTGGAATTGACCGAATTCGTCAAATAACAAGAGTAATCAAAGTGATCAGAGTGATAAAACCAGCCAGACAAATGAAAATAGCCTGCATGTCCAGTAATTCAGAATGTTCATCATGTTTAAAGTCAATACAACGTTGGAATTGACCGAATTCGTCAAATGGCATGAATAATTAAAGTAATCAGAGTGATAAAACCAGCCAGACAAATGAAAATAGCCTGCATGTCCAAGCGCCCCGGTAGGCGAGTTGGTAGCGTGCTTGCCTATCAGCGTGGGGGTTGTGGGTTCGATTCCCACCAGAGGCTTTGGTCTGTCGCTGCAAAAAATCAAGCCAAATAGTCTTTGTCACTCGGTTTATCCTTGGACCCAAAATTAGAATATAAATTTACTTTGTATTGTAATTAAATAAAATAAAAATAAAAATAAATAAAAGCCTGCATGTCCAGTAATTCAGAATGTTCATCATGTTTAAAGCGAATATAACGTTGGAATTGACCGAATTCGTCAAATAACAAGAGTAATCAATATGATCAGAGTGATAAAAACAGCCAGACAAATGAAAATAGCCTGCATGTCCAGTAATTCAGAATGTTCATCATGTTAAAAGTCAATATAACGTTGGAATTGACCGAATTCGTCAAATAACAAGAGTAATCAGAGTGATCAGAGTATAAAACCAGCCAGACAAATGAAAATAGCCTGCATGTCCAGTAATTCAGAATGTTCATCATGTTTAAAGTCAATACAACGTTGTAATTGACCGAATTCGTCAAATGGCATGAATAATGAAAGTAATCAGAGTGATAAAAACAGCCAGACAAATGAAAATAGCCTGCATGTCTAGTAATTCAGAATGTTCATCATATTAAAAGTCTATACAAAAGTCAATATAACGTTGGAATTGACCGAATTCGTCAAATAACAAGAGTAATCAATATGATCAGAGTCATAAAACCAACCGGACAAATGAAAATAGCCTGCATGTCCAGTAATTCAGAATGTTCATCATGTTAAAAGTCAATATAACGTTGGAATTGACCGAATTCGTCAAATGACAGGAATAATCAAAGTGATCATAGTAATAAAACCAACCAGACAAATGAAAATAGTCTGAATGTCCAATAATTCAGAATGTCCATCATAATACAAGTCAATATAACGTTGGAATTGACCGAATTCGTCAAATAACAAGAGTAATCAAAGTGATCAGAGTGATAAAACCAGCCAGACAAATGAAAATAGCCTGCATGTCCAAGCGCCCCGGTAGGCGAGTTGGTAGCGTGTTTGCCTATCAGCGTGGGGGTTGTGGGTTCGATTCCCACCAGAAGCTTTGGTCTGTCGCTGCAAAAAATCAAGCCAAATAGTCTTTGTCACTCGGTTTATCCTTGGACCCAAAATTAGAATATAAATTTACTTTGTATTGTAATTAAATAAAATAAAAATAAAAATAAAAATAAAAATAAAAAAAATAAAATAAAATAAAAATAAATAAAAGCCTACATGTCCAGTAATTCAGAATGTTCATCATGTTTAAAGTGAATATAACGTTGGAATTGACCGAATTCGTCAAATAACAAGAGTAATCAATATGATCAGAGTTATAAAACCAACCGGACAAATGAAAATAGCCTCCATGTCTAGTAATTCAGAATGTTCATCATATTAAAAGTCAATACAACGTTGGAATCGACCGAATTCGTCAAATGACAGGAATAATCAAAGTGATCATAGTAATAAAACCAACCAGACAAATGAAAATAGTCTGAATGTCCAATAATTCAGAATGTCCA
This sequence comes from Hydrotaea cyrtoneurina, assembly GCA_958296145.1. NCBI lineage: Eukaryota > Metazoa > Arthropoda > Insecta > Diptera > Muscidae > Hydrotaea > Hydrotaea cyrtoneurina. Next base: position 59,260,695 of record OY282514.1, read on the forward strand.
TCATAATACAAGTCAATATAACGTTGGAATTGACCGAATTCGTCAAATAACAAGAGTAATCAAAGTGATCAGAGTGATAAAACCAGCCAGACAAATGAAAATAGCCTGCATGTCCAAGCGCCCCGGTAGGCGAGTTGGTAGCGTGCTTGCCTATCAGCGTGGGGGTTGTGGGTTCGATTCCCACCAGAGGCTTTGGTCTGTCGCTGCAAAAAATCAAGCCAAATAGTCTTTGTCACTCGGTTTATCCTTGGACCCAAAATTAGAATATAAATTTACTTTGTATTGTAATTAAATAAAATAAAAATAAAAAAAATAAAATAAAATAAAAATAAATAAAAGACTGCATGTCCAGTAATTCAGAATGTTCATCATGTTTAAAGTGAATATAACGTTGGAAATGACCGAATTCGTCAAATAACAAGAGTAATCAATATGATCAGAGTTATAAAACCAACCGGACAAATGAAAATAGCCTCCATGTCTAGTAATTCAGAATGTTCATCATATTAAAAGTCAATACAACGTTGGAATCGACCGAATTCGTCAAATGACAGGAATAATCAAAGTGATCATAGTAATAAAACCAACCAGACAAATGAAAATAGTCTGAATGTCCAATAATTCTGAATGTCCATCATAATACAAGTCAATATAACGTTGGAATTGACCGAATTCGTCTAATAACAAGAGTAATCAATATGATCAGAGTCATAAAACCAACCGGACAAATGAAAATAGCCTGCATGTCCAGTAATTCAGAATGTTCATCATGTTAAAAGTCAATATAACGTTAGAATTGACCGAATTCGTCAAATAACAAGAGTAATCAGAGTGATCAGAGTATAAAACCAGCCAGACAAATGAAAATAGCCTGCATGTCCAGTAATTCAGAATGTTCATCATGTTTAAAGTCAATACAACGTTGTAAGTGACCGAATTCGTCAAATGGCATGAATAATCAAAGTAATCAGAGTGATAAAAACAGCCAGACAAATGAAAATAGCCTGCATGCCTAGTAATTCAGAATGTTCATCATATTAAAAGTCTATACAAAAGTCAATATAACGTTGGAATTGACCGAATTCGTCAAATAACAAGAGTAATCAAAGTGATCAGAGTGATAAAACCAGCCAGACAAATGAAAATAGCCTGCATGTCCAGTAATTCAGAATGTTCATCATGTTTAAAGTCAATACAACGTTGGAATTGACCGAATTCGTCAAATGGCATGAATAATTCAAGTAATCAGAGTGATAAAACCAGCCAGACAAATGAAGATAGCCTGCATGTCCAAGCGCCCCGGTAGGCGAGTTGGTAGCGTGCTTGCCTATCAGCGTGGGGGTTGTGGGTTCGATTCCCACCAGAGGCTTTGGTCTGTCGCTGCAAAAAATCAAGCCAAATAGTCTTTGTCACTCGGTTTATCCTTGGACCCAAAATTAGAATATAAATTTACTTTGTATTGTAATTAAATAAAATAAAAATAAAAAAAATAAAATAAAATAAAAATAAATAAAAGCCTGCATGTCCAGTAATTCAGAATGTTCATCATGTTTAAAGTGAATATAACGTTGGAATTGACCGAATTCGTCAAATAACAAGAGTAATCAATATGATCAGAGTGATAAAAACAGCCAGACAAATGAAAATAGCCTGCATGTCCAGTAATTCAGAATGTTCATCATGTTAAAAGTCAATATAACGTTGGAATTGACCGAATTCGTCAAATAACAAGAGTAATCAGAGTGATCAGAGTATAAAACCAGCCAGACAAATGAAAATAGCCTGCATGTCCAGTAATTCAGAATGTTCATCATGTTTAAAGTCAATACAACGTTGTAATTGACCGAATTCGTCAAATGGCATGAATAATCAAAGTAATCAGAGTGATAAAAACAGCCAGACAAATGAAAATAGCCTGCATGTCTAGTAATTCAGAATGTTCATCATATTAAAAGTCTATACAAAAGTCAATATAACGTTGGAATTGACCGAATTCGTCAAATAACAAGAGTAATCAATATGATCAGAGTCATAAAACCAACCGGACAAATGAAAATAGCCTGCATGTCCAGTAATTCAGAATGTTCATCATGTTAAAAGTCAATATAACGTTGGAATTGACCGAATTCGTCAAATGACAGGAATAATCAAAGTGATCATAGTAATAAAACCAACCAGACAAATGAAAATAGTCTGAATGTCCAATAATTCAGAATGTCCATCATAATACAAGTCAATATAACATTGGACTTGACCGAATTCGTCAAATATCAAGAGTAATCAAAGTGATCAGAGTGATAAAACCAGCCAGACAAATGAAAATAGCCTGCATGTCCAAGCGCCCCGGTAGGCGAGTTGGTAGCGTGCTTGCCTATCAGCGTGGGGGTTGTGGGTTCGATTCCCACCAGAGGCTTTGGTCTGTCGCTGCAAAAAATCAAGCCAAATAGTCTTTGTCACTCGGTTTATCCTTGGACCCAAAATTAGAATATAAATTTACTTTGTATTGTAATTAAATAAAATAAAAATAAAAAAATAAAATAAAAATAAATAAAAGCCTGCATGTCCAGTAATTCAGAATGTTCATCATGTTTAAAGTGAATATAACGTTGGAATTGACCGAATTCGTCAAATAACAAGAGTAATCAATATGATCAGAGTTATAAAACCAACCGGACAAATGAAAATAGCCTCCATGTCTAGTAATTCAGAATGTTCATCATATTAAAAGTCAATACAACGTTGGAATCGACCGAATTCGTCAAATGACAGGAATAATCAAAGTGATCATAGTAATAAAACCAACCAGACAAATGAAAATAGTCTGAATGTCCAATAATTCAGAATGTCCATCATAATACAAGTCAATATAACGTTGGAATTGACCGAATTCGTCAAATAACAAGAGTTATCAGAGTGATCAGAGTATAAAACCAGCCAGACAAATGAAAATAGCCTGCATGTCCAGTAATTCAGAATGTTCATCATGTTTAAAGTCAATACAACGTTGTAATTGACCGAATTCGTCAAATGGCATGAATAATCAAAGTAATCACAGTGATAAAAACAGCCAGACAAATGAAAATAGCCTGCATGTCTAGTAATTCAGAATGTTCATCATATTAAAAGTCTATACAAAAGTCAATATAACGTTGGAATTGACCGAATTCGTCAAATAACAAGAGTAATCAAAGTGATCAGAGTGATAAAACCAGCCAGACAAATGAAAATAGCCTGCATGTCCAGTAATTCAGAATGTTCATCATGTTTAAAGTCAATACAACGTTGGAATTGACCGAATTCGTCAAATGGCATGAATAATTAAAGTAATCAGAGTGATAAAACCAGCCAGACAAATGAAAATAGCCTGCATGTCCAAGCGCCCCGGTAGGCGAGTTGGTAGCGTGCTTGCCTATCAGCGTGGGGGTTGTGGGTTCGATTCCCACCAGAGGCTTTGGTCTGTCGCTGCAAAAAATCAAGCCAAATAGTCTTTGTCACTCGGTTTATCCTTGGACCCAAAATTAGAATATAAATTTACTTTGTATTGTAATTAAATAAAATAAAAATAAAAAAAAATAAAATAAAATAAAAATAAATAAAAGCCTGCATGTGCAGTAATTCAGAATGTTCATCATGTTTAAAGTGAATATAACGTTGGAATTGACCGAATTCGTCAAATAACAAGAGTAATCAGAGTGATCAGAGTATAAAACCAGCCAGACAAATGAAAATAGCCTGCATGTCCAGTAATTCAGAATGTTCATCATGTTTAAAGTCAATACAACGTTGTAATTGACCGAATTCGTCAAATGGCATGAATAATCAAAGTAATCAGAGTGATAAAAACAGCCAGACAAATGAAAATAGCCTGCATGTCTAGTAATTCAGAATGTTCATCATATTAAAAGTCTATACAAAAGTCAATATAACGTTGGAATTGACCGAATTCGTCGAATAACAAGAGTAATCAATATGATCAGAGTGATAAAAACAGCCAGACAAATGAAAATAGCCTGCATGTCCAGTAATTCAGAATGTTCATCATGTTTAAAGTGAATATAACGTTGGAATTGACCGAATTCGTCAAATAACAAGAGTAATCAATATGATCAGAGTTATAAAACCAACCCGACAAATGAAAATAGTCTGAATGTCCAATAATTCAGAATGTCCGTCATAATACAAGTCAATATAACGTTGGAATTGACCGAATTCGTCTAATAACAAGAGTAATCAATATGATCAGAGTCATAAAACCAACCGGACAAATGAAAATAGCCTGCATGTCCAGTAATTCAGAATGTTCATCATGTTAAAAGTCAATATAACGTTGGAATTGACCGAATTCGTCAAATAACAAGAGTAATCAGAGTGATCAGAGTATAAAACCAGCCAGACAAATGAAAATAGCCTGCATGTCCAGTAATTCAGAATGTTCATCATGTTTAAAGTCAATACAACGTTGTAATTGACCGAATTCGTCAAATGGCATGAATAATCAAAGTAATCAGAGTGATAAAAACAGCCAGACAAATGAAAATAGCCTGCATGTCTAGTAATTCAGAATGTTTATCATATTAAAAGTCTATACAAAAGTCAATATAACGTTAGAATTGACCGAATTCGTCAAATAACAAGAGTAATCAAAGTGATCAGAGTGATAAAACCAGCCAGACAAATGAAAATAGCCTGCATGTCCAGTAATTCAGAATGTTCATCATGTTTAAAGTCAATACAACGTTGGAATTGACCGAATTCGTCAAATGGCATGAATAATTCAAGTAATCAGAGTGATAAAACCAGCCAGACAAATGAAAATAGCCTGCATGTCCAAGCGCCCCGGTAGGCGAGTTGGTAGCGTGCTTGCCTATCAGCGTGGGGGTTGTGGGTTCGATTCCCACCAGAGGCTTTGGTCTGTCGCTGCAAAAAATCAAGCCAAATAGTCTTTGTCACTCGGTTTATCCTTGGACCCAAAATTAGAATATAAATTTACTTTGTATTGTAATTAAATAAAATAAAAATAAAAAAAATAAAATAAAATAAAAATAAATAAAAGCCTGCATGTCCAGTAATTCAGAATGTTCATCATGTTTAAAGTGAATATAACGTTGGAATTGACCGAATTCGTCGAATAACAAGAGTAATCAATATGATCAGAGTGATAAAAACAGCCAGACAAATGAAAATAGCCTGCATGTCCAGTAATTCAGAATGTTCATCATGTTAAAAGTCAATATAACGTTGGAATTGACCGAATTCGTCAAATAACAAGAGTAATCAGAGTGATCAGAGTATAAAACCAGCCAGACAAATGAAAATAGCCTGCATGTCCAGTAATTCAGAATGCTCATCATGTTTAAAGTCAATACAACGTTGTAATTGACCGAATTCGTCAAATGGCATGAATAATCAAAGTAATCAGAGTGATAAAAACAGCCAGACAAATGAAAATAGCCTGCATGTCTAGTAATTCAGAATGTTCATCATATTAAAAGTCTATACAAAAGTCAATATAACGTTGGAATTGACCGAATTCGTCAAATAACAAGAGTAATCAATATGATCAGAGTCATAAAACCAACCGGACAAATGAAAATAGCCTGCATATCCAGTAATTCAGAATGTTCATCATGTTAAAAGTCAATATAACGTTGGAATTGACCGAATTCGTCAAATGACAGGAATAATCAAAGTGATCATAGTAATAAAACCAACCAGACAAATGAAAATAGTCTGAATGTCCAATAATTCAGAATGTCCATCATAATACAAGTCAATATAACGTTGGAATTGACCGAATTCGTCAAATAACAAGAGTAATCAAAGTGATCAGAGTGATAAAACCAGCCAGACAAATGAAAATAGCCTGCATGTCCAAGCGCCCCGGTAGGCGAGTTGGTAGCGTGCTTGCCTATCAGCGTGGGGGTTGTGGGTTCGATTCCCACCAGAGGCTTTGGTCTGTCGCTGCAAAAAATCAAGCCAAATAGTCTTTGTCACTCGGTTTATCCTTGGACCCAAAATTAGAATATAAATTTACTTTGTATTGTAATTAAATAAAATAAAAATAAAAAAAATAATATAAAATAAAAATAAATAAAAGCCTGCATGTCCAGTAATTCAGAATGTTCATCATGTTTAAAGTGAATATAACGTTGGAATTGACCGAATTCGTCAAATAACAAGAGTAATCAATATGATCAGAGTTATAAAACCAACCGGACAAATGAAAATAGCCTCCATGTCTAGTAATTCAGAATGTTCATCATATTAAAAGTCAATACAACGTTGGAATCGACCGAATTCGTCAAATGACAGGAATAATCAAAGTGATCATAGTAATAAAACCAACCAGACAAATGAAAATAGTCTGAATGTCCAATAATTCAGAATGTCCATCATAATACAAGTCAATATAACGTTGGAATTGACCGAATTCGTCTAATAACAAGAGTAATCAATATGATCAGAGTCATAAAACCAACCGGACAAATGAAAATAGCCTGCATGTCCAGTAATTCAGAATGTTCATCATGTTAAAAGTCAATATAACGTTGGAATTGACCGAATTCGTCAAATAACAAGAGTAATCAGAGTGATCAGAGTATAAAACCAGCCAGACAAATGAAAATAGCCTGCATGTCCAGTAATTCAGAATGTTCATCATGTTTAAAGTCAATACAACGTTGTAATTGACCGAATTCGTCAAATGGCATGAATAATCAAAGTAATCAGAGTGATAAAAACAGCCAGACAAATGAAAATAGCCTGCATGTCTAGTAATTCAGAATGTTCATCATATTAAAAGTCTATACAAAAGTCAATATAACGTTGGAATTGACCGAATTCGTCAAATAACAAGAGTAATCAAAGTGATCAGAGTGATAAAACCAGCCAGACAAATGAAAATAGCCTGCATGTCCAGTAATTCAAAATGTTCATCATGTTTAAAGTCAATACAACGTTGGAATTGACCGAATTCGTCAAATGGCATGAATAATTAAAGTAATCAGAGTGATAAAACCAGCCAGACAAATGAAAATAGCCTGCATGTCCAAGCGCCCCGGTAGGCGAGTTGGTAGCGTGCTTGCCTATCAGCGTGGGGGTTGTGGGTTCGATTCCCACCAGAGGCTTTGGTCTGTCGCTGCAAAAAATCAAGCCAAATAGTCTTTGTCACTCGGTTTATCCTTGGACCCAAAATTAGAATATAAATTTACTTTGTATTGTAATTAAATAAAATAAAAATAAAAAAAATAAAATAAAATAAAAATAAATAAAAGCCTGCATGTCCAGTAATTCAGAATGTTCATCATGTTTAAAGTGAATATAACGTTGGAATTGACCGAATTCGTCAAATAACAAGAGTAATCAATATGATCAGAGTGATAAAAACAGCCAGACAAATGAAAATAGCCTGCATGTCCAGTAATTCAGAATGTTCATCATGTTAAAAGTCAATATAACGTTGGAATTGACCGAATTCGTCAAATAACAAGAGTAATCAGAGTGATCAGAGTATAAAACCAGCCAGACAAATGAAAATAGCCTGCATGTCCAGTAATTCAGAATGTTCATCATGTTTAAAGTCAATACAACGTTGTAATTGACCGAATTCGTCAAATGGCATGAATAATCAAAGTAATCAGAGTGATAAAAACAGCCAGACAAATGAAAATAGCCTGCATGTCTAGTAATTCAGAATGTTCATCATATTAAAAGTCTATACAAAAGTCAATATAACGTTGGAATTGACCGAATTCGTCAAATAACAAGAGTAATCAATATGATCAGAGTCATAAAACCAACCGGACAAATGAAAATAGCCTGCATGTCCAGTAATTCAGAATGTTCATCATGTTAAAAGTCAATATAACGTTGGAATTGACCGAATTCGTCAAATGACAGGAATAATCAAAGTGATCATAGTAATAAAACCAACCAGACAAATGAAAATAGTCTGAATGTCCAATAATTCAGAATGTCCATCATAATACAAGTCAATGTAACGTTGGAATTGACCGAATTCGTCAAATAACAAGAGTAATCAAAGTGATCAGAGTGATAAAACCAGCCAGACAAATGAAAATAGCGTGCATGTCCAAGCGCCCCGGTAGGCGAGTTGGTAGCGTGCTTGCCTATCAGCGTGGGGGTTGTGGGTTCGATTCCCACCAGAGGCTTTGGTCTGTCGCTGCAAAAAATCAAGCCAAATAGTCTTTGTCACTCGGTTTATCCTTGGACCCAAAATTAGAATATAAATTTACTTTGTATTGTAATTAAATAAAATAAAAATAAAAAAAATAAAATAAAATAAAAATAAATAAAAGCCTGCATGTCCAGTAATTCAGAATGTTCATCATGTTTAAAGTGAATATAACGTTGGAATTGACCGAATTCGTCAAATAACAAGAGTAATCAATATGATCAGAGTTATATAACCAACCGGACAAATGAAAATAGCCTCCATGTCTAGTAATTCAGAATGTTCATCATATTAAAAGTCAATACAACGTTGGAATCGACCGAATTCGTCAAATGACAGGAATAATCAAAGTGATCATAGTAATAAAACCAACCAGACAAATGAAAATAGTCTGAATGTCCAATAATTCAGAATGTCCATCATAATACAAGTCAATATAACGTTGGAATTGACCGAATTCGTCTAATAACAAGAGTAATCAATATGATCAGAGTCATAAAACCAACCGGACAAATGAAAATAGCCTGCATGTCCAGTAATTCAGAATGTTCATCATGTTAAAAGTCAATATAACGTTGGAATTGACCGAATTCGTCAAATAACAAGAGTAATCAGAGTGATCAGAGTATAAAACCAGCCAGACAAATGAAAATAGCCTGCATGTCCAGTAATTCAGAATGTTCATCATGTTAAAAGTCAATATAACGTTGGAATTGACCGAATTCGTCAAATAACAAGAGTAATCAGAGTGATCAGAGTATAAAACCAACCAGACAAATGAAAATAGTCTGAATGTCCAATAATTCAGAATGTCCATCATAATACAAGTCAATATAACGTTGGAATTGACCGAATTCGTCTAATAACAAGAGTAATCAATATGATAAGAGTCATAAAACCAACCGGACAAATGAAAATAGCCTGCATGTCCAGTAATTCAGAATGTTCATCATGTTAAAAGTCAATATAACGTTGGAATTGACCGAATTCGTCAAATAACAAGAGTAATCAGAGTGATAAAACCAGCCAGACAAATGAAAATAGCCTGCATGTCCAAGCGCCCCGGTAGGCGAGTTGGTAGCGTGCTTGCCTATCAGCTGGGGGGTTGTGGGTTCGATTCCCACCAGAGGCTTTGGTCTGTCGCTGCAAAAAATCAAGCCAAATAGTCTTTGTCACTCGGTTTATCCTTGGACCCAAAATTAGAATATAAATTTACTTTGTATTGTAATTAAATAAAATAAAAATAAAAAAAATAATATAAAATAAAAATAAATAAAAGCCTGCATGTCCAGTAATTCAGAATGTTCATCATGTTTAAAGTGAATATAACGTTGGAATTGACCGAATTCGTCAAATAACAAGAGTAATCAATATGATCAGAGTTATAAAACCAACCGGACAAATGAAAATAGCCTCCATGTCTAGTAATTCAGAATGTTCATCATATTAAAAGTCAATACAACGTTGTAATTGACCGAATTCGTCAAATGGCATGAATAATCAAAGTAATCAGAGTGATAAAAACAGCCAGACAAATGAAAATAGCCTGCATGTCTAGTAATTCAGAATGTTCATCATATTAAAAGTCTATACAAAAGTCAATATAACGTTGGAATTGACCGAATTCGTCAAATAACAAGAGTAATCAAAGTGATCAGAGTGATAAAACCAGCCAGACAAATGAAAATAGCCTGCATGTCCAGTAATTCAGAATGTTCATCATGTTTAAAGTCAATACAACGTTGGAATTGACCGAATTCGTCTAATAACAAGAGTAATCAATATGATCAGAGTCATAAAACCAACCGGACAAATGAAAATAGCCTGCATGTCCAGTAATTCAGAATGTTCATCATGTTAAAAGTCAATATAACGTTGGAATTGACCGAATTCGTCAATTAACAAGAGTAATCAGAGTGATCAGAGTATAAAACCAGCCAGACAAATGAAAATAGCCTGCATGTCCAGTAATTCAGAATGTTCATCATGTTTAAAGTCAATACAACGTTGTAATTGACCGAATTCGTCAAATGGCATGAATAATCAAAGTAATCAGAGTGATAAAAACAGCCAGACAAATGAAAATAGCCTGCATGTCTAGTAATTCAGAATGTTCATCATATTAAAAGTCTATACAAAAGTCAATATAACGTTGGAATTGACCGAATTCGTCAAATAACAAGAGTAATCAAAGTGATCAGAGTGATAAAACCAGCCAGACAAATGAAAATAGCCTGCATGTCCAGTAATTCAGAATGTTCATCATGTTTAAAGTCAATACAACGTTGGAATTGACCGAATTCGTCAAATGGCATGAATAATTAAAGTAATCAGAGTGATAAAACCAGCCAGACAAATGAAAATAGTCTGAATGTCCAATAATTCAGAATGTCCATCATAATACAAGTCAATATAACGTTGGAATTGACCGAATTCGTCTAATAACAAGAGTAATCAATATGATCAGAGTCATAAAACCAACCGGACAAATGAAAATAGCCTGCATGTCCAGTAATTCAGAATGTTCATCATGTTAAAAGTCAATATAACGTTGGAATTGACCGAATTCGTCAATTAACAAGAGTAATCAGAGTGATCAGAGTATAAAACCAGCCAGACAAATGAAAATAGCCTGCATGTCCAGTAATTCAGAATGTTCATCATGTTTAAAGTCAATACAACGTTGTAATTGACCGAATTCGTCAAATGGCATGAATAATCAAAGTAATCAGAGTGATAAAAACAGCCAGACAAATGAAAATAGCCTGCATGTCTAGTAATTCAGAATGTTCATCATATTAAAAGTCTATACAAAAGTCAATATAACGTTGGAATTGACCGAATTCGTCAAATAACAAGAGTAATCAAAGTGATCAGAGTGATAAAACCAGCCAGACAAATGAAAATAGCCTGCATGTCCAGTAATTCAGAATGTTCATCATGTTTAAAGTCAATACAACGTTGGAATTGACCGAATTCGTCAAATGGCATGAATAATTAAAGTAATCAGAGTGATAAAACCAGCCAGACAAATGAAAATAGCCTGCATGTCCAAGCGCCCCGGTAGGCGAGTTGGTAGCGTGCTTGCCTATCAGCGTGGGGGTTGTGGGTTCGATTCCCACCAGAGGCTTTGGTCTGTCGCTGCAAAAAATCAAGCCAAATAGTCTTTGTCACTCGGTTTATCCTTGGACCCAAAATTAGAATATAAATTTACTTTGTATTGTAATTAAATAAAATAAAAATAAAAAAAATAAAATAAAATAAAAATAAATAAAAGCCTGCATGTCCAGTAATTCAGAATGTTCATCATGTTTAAAGTGAATATAACGTTGGAATTGACCGAATTCGTCAAATAACAAGAGTAATCAATATGATCAGAGTGATAAAAACAGCCAGACAAATGAAAATAGCCTGCATGTCCAGTAATTCAGAATGTTCATCATGTTAAAAGTCAATATAACGTTGGAATTGACCGAATTCGTCAAATAACAAGAGTAATCAGAGTGATCAGAGTATAAAACCAGCCAGACAAATGAAAATAGCCTGCATGTCCAGTAATTCAGAATGTTCATCATGTTTAAAGTCAATACAACGTTGTAATTGACCGAATTCGTCAAATGGCATGAATAATCAAAGTAATCAGAGTGATAAAAACAGCCAGACAAATGAAAATAGCCTGCATGTCTAGTAATTCAGAATGTTCATCATATTAAAAGTCTATACAAAAGTCAATATAACGTTGGAATTGACCGAATTCGTCAAATAACAAGAGTAATCAATATGATCAGAGTCATAAAACCAACCGGACAAATGAAAATAGCCTGCATGTCCAGTAATTCAGAATGTTCATCATGTTAAAAGTCAATATAACGTTGGAATTGACCGAATTCGTCAAATGACAGGAATAATCAAAGTGATCATAGTAATAAAACCAACCAGACAAATGAAAATAGTCTGAATGTCCAATAATTCAGAATGTCCATCATAATACAAGTCAATATAACGTTGGAATTGACCGAATTCGTCAAATAACAAGAGTAATCAAAGTGATCAGAGTGATAAAACCAGCCAGACAAATGAAAATAGCGTGCATGTCCAAGCGCCCCGGTAGGCGAGTTGGTAGCGTGCTTGCCTATCAGCGTGGGGGTTGTGGGTTCGATTCCCACCAGAGGCTTTGGTCTGTCGCTGCAAAAAATCAAGCCAAATAGTCTTTGTCACTCGGTTTATCCTTGGACCCAAAATTAGAATATAAATTTACTTTGTATTGTAATTAAATAAAATAAAAATAAAAAAAATAAAATAAAATAAAAATAAATAAAAGCCTGCATGTCCAGTAATTCAGAATGTTCATCATGTTTAAAGTGAATATAACGTTGGAATTGACCGAATTCGTCAAATAACAAGAGTAATCAATATGATCAGAGTTATAAAACCAACCGGACAAATGAAAATAGCCTCCATGTCTAGTAATTCAGAATGTTCATCAAATTAAAAGTCAATACAACGTTGGAATCGACCGAATTCGTCAAATGACAGGAATAATCAAAGTGATCATAGTAATAAAACCAACCAGACAAATGAAAATAGTCTGAATGACCAATAATTCAGAATGTCCATCATAATACAAGTCAATATAACGTTGGAATTGACCGAATTCGTCTAATAACAAGAGTAATCAATATGATCAGAGTCATAAAACCAACCGGACAAATGAAAATAGCCTGCATGTCCAGTAATTCAGAATGTTCATCATGTTAAAAGTCAATATAACGTTGGAATTGACCGAATTCGTCAAATGACAGGAATAATCAAAGTGATCATAGTAATAAAACCAACCAGACAAATGAAAATAGTCTGAATGTCCAATAATTCAGAATGTCCATCATAATACAAGTCAATATAACGTTGGAATTGACCGAATTCGTCAAATAACAAGAGTAATCAAAGTGATCAGAGTGATAAAACCAGCCAGACAAATGAAAATAGCGTGCATGTCCAAGCGCCCCGGTAGGCGAGTTGGTAGCGTGCTTGCCTATCAGCGTGGGGGTTGTGGGTTCGATTCCCACCAGAGGCTTTGGTCTGTCGCTGCAAAAAATCAAGCCAAATAGTCTTTGTCACTCGGTTTATCCTTGGACCCAAAATTAGAATATAAATTTACTTTGTATTGTAATTAAATAAAATAAAAATAAAAATAAAAAAAATAAAATAAAATAAAAATAAATAAAAGCCTGCATGTCCAGTAATTCAGAATGTTCATCATGTTTAAAGTGAATATAACGTTGGAATTGACCGAATTCGTCAAATAACAAGAGTAATCAATATGATCAGAGTTATAAAACCAACCGGACAAATGAAAATAGCCTCCATGTCTAGTAATTCAGAATGTTCATCAAATTAAAAGTCAATACAACGTTGGAATCGACCGAATTCGTCAAATGACAGGAATAATCAAAGTGATCATAGTAATAAAACCAACCAGACAAATGAAAATAGTCTGAATGTCCAATAATTCAGAATGTCCATCATAATACAAGTCAATATAACGTTGGAATTGACCGAATTCGTCTAATAACAAGAGTAATCAATATGATCAGAGTCATAAAACCAACCGGACAAATGAAAATAGCCTGCATGTCCAGTAATTCAGAATGTTCATCATGTTTAAAGTCAATACAACGTTGTAATTGACCGAATTCGTCAAATGGCATGAATAATCAAAGTAATCAGAGTGATAAAAACAGCCAGACAAATGAAAATAGCCTGCATGTCTAGTAATTCAGAATGTTCATCATATGAAAAGTCTATACAAAAGTCAATATAACGTTGGAATTGACCGAATTCGTCAAATAACAAGAGTAATCAAAGTGATCAGAGTGATAAAACCAGCCAGACAAATGAAAATAGCCTGCATGTCCAGTAATTCAGAATGTTCATCATGTTTAAAGTCAATACAACGTTGGAATTGACCGAATTCGTCAAATAACAAGAGTAATCAATATGATCAGAGTGATAAAAACAGCCAGACAAATGAAAATAGCCTGCATGTCCAGTAATTCAGAATGTTCATCATGTTAAAAGTCAATATAACGTTGGAATTGACCGAATTCGTCAAATAACAAGAGTAATCAGAGTGATCAGAGTATAAAACCAGCCAGACAAATCAAAATAGTCTGAATGTCCAATAATTCAGATTGTTCATCATGTTTAAAGGTAATATAACGTTGGAATTGACCGAATTCGTCAAATGGCATGAATAATCAAAGTGATCGGACTGATACAACCAGACAGGCAAATGAAAATAGCCTGCATGTCCAAGCGCCCCGGTAGGCGAGTTGGTAGCGTGCTTGCCTATCAGCGTGGGGGTTATGGGTTCGATTCCCACCAGAGGCTTTGGTCTGTCGCTGCAAAAAATCAAGCCAAATAGTCTTTGTCACTCGGTTTATCCTTGGACCCAAAATTAGAATATAAATTTACTTTGTATTGTAATTAAATAAAATAAAAATAAAAAAAAAAAAAATAAAATAAAAATAAATAAAAGCCTGCATGTCCAGTAATTCAGAATGTTCATCATGTTTAAAGTGAATATAACGTTGGAATTGACCGAATTCGTCAAATAACAAGAGTAATCAATATGATCAGAGTTATAAAACCAACCGGACAAATGAAAATAGCCTCCATGTCTAGTAATTCAGAATGTTCATCATATTAAAAGTCAATACAACGTTGGAATCGACCGAATTCGTCAAATGACAAGAATAATCAAAGTGATCAGATTGATAAAACCAGCCAGACAAATGAAAATAGCCTGCATGTCCAGTAATTCAGAATGTTCATCATGTTTAAAGTCAATACAACGTTGGAATTGACCGAATTCGTCAAATGGCATGAATAATCAAAGTAATCAGAGTGATAAAAACAGCCAGACAAATGAAAATAGCCTGCATGTCTAGTAATTCAGAATGTTCATCATATTAAAAGTCTATACAAAAGTCAATATAACGTTGGAATTGACCGAATTCGTCAAATAACAAGAGTAATCAAAGTGATCAGAGTGATAAAACCAGCCAGACAAATGAAAATAGCCTGCATGTCCAGTAATTCAGAATGTTCATCATGTTAAAAGTCAATATAACGTTGGAATTGACCGAATTCGTCAAATGACAGGAATAATCAAAGTGATCATAGTAATAAAACCAACCAGACAAATGAAAATAGTCTGAATGTCCAATAATTCAGAATGTCCATCATAATACAAGTCAATATAACGTTGGAATTGACCGAATTCGTCTAATAACAAGAGTAATCAATATGATCAGAGTCATAAAACCAACCGGACAAATGAAAATAGCCTGCATGTCCAGTAATTCAGAATGTTCATCATGTTAAAAGTCAATATAACGTTGGAATTGACCGAATTCGTCAAATGACAGGAATAATCAAAGTGATCATAGTAATAAA
This sequence comes from Hydrotaea cyrtoneurina, assembly GCA_958296145.1. Classification (NCBI taxonomy): domain Eukaryota; kingdom Metazoa; phylum Arthropoda; class Insecta; order Diptera; family Muscidae; genus Hydrotaea; species Hydrotaea cyrtoneurina. The sequence continues at coordinate 59,276,347 of OY282514.1, forward strand.
ACCAACCAGACAAATGAAAATAGTCTGAATGTCCAATAATTCAGAATGTCCATCATAATACAAGTCAATATAACGTTGGAATTGACCGAATTCGTCAAATAACAAGAGTAATCAAAGTGATCAGAGTGATAAAACCAGCCAGACAAATGAAAATAGCGTGCATGTCCAAGCGCCCCGGTAGGCGAGTTGGTAGCGTGCTTGCCTATCAGCGTGGGGGTTGTGGGTTCGATTCCCACCAGAGGCTTTGGTCTGTCGCTGCAAAAAATCAAGCCAAATAGTCTTTGTCACTCGGTTTATCCTTGGACCCAAAATTAGAATATAAATTTACTTTGTATTGTAATTAAATAAAATAAAAATAAAAATAAAAATAAAAAAAATAAAATAAAATAAAAATAAATAAAAGCCTGCATGTCCAGTAATTCAGAATGTTCATCATGTTTAAAGTGAATATAACGTTGGAATTGACCGAATTCGTCAAATAACAAGAGTAATCAATATGATCAGAGTTATAAAACCAACCGGACAAATGAAAATAGCCTCCATGTCTAGTAATTCAGAATGTTCATCAAATTAAAAGTCAATACAACGTTGGAATCGACCGAATTCGTCAAATGACAGGAATAATCAAAGTGATCATAGTAATAAAACCAACCAGACAAATGAAAATAGTCTGAATGTCCAATAATTCAGAATGTCCATCATAATACAAGTCAATATAACGTTGGAATTGACCGAATTCGTCTAATAACAAGAGTAATCAATATGATCAGAGTCATAAAACCAACCGGACAAATGAAAATAGCCTGCACGTCCAGTAATTCAGAATGTTCATCATGTTTAAAGTCAATACAACGTTGTAATTGACCGAATTCGTCAAATGGCATGAATAATCAAAGTAATCAGAGTGATAAAAACAGCCAGACAAATGAAAATAGCCTGCATGTCTAGTAATTCAGAATGTTCATCATATGAAAAGTCTATACAAAAGTCAATATAACGTTGGAATTGACCGAATTCGTCAAATAACAAGAGTAATCAAAGTGATCAGAGTGATAAAACCAGCCAGACAAATGAAAATAGCCTGCATGTCCAGTAATTCAGAATGTTCATCATGTTTAAAGTCAATACAACGTTGGAATTGACCGAATTCGTCAAATAACAAGAGTAATCAATATGATCAGAGTGATAAAAACAGCCAGACAAATGAAAATAGCCTGCATGTCCAGTAATTCAGAATGTTCATCATGTTAAAAGTCAATATAACGTTGGAATTGACCGAATTCGTCAAATAACAAGAGTAATCAGAGTGATCAGAGTATAAAACCAGCCAGACAAATCAAAATAGTCTGAATGTCCAATAATTCAGATTGTTCATCATGTTTAAAGGTAATATAACGTTGGAATTGACCGAATTCGTCAAATGGCATGAATAATCAAAGTGATCGGACTGATACAACCAGACAGGCAAATGAAAATAGCCTGCATGTCCAAGCGCCCCGGTAGGCGAGTTGGTAGCGTGCTTGCCTATCAGCGTGGGGGTTATGGGTTCGATTCCCACCAGAGGCTTTGGTCTGTCGCTGCAAAAAATCAAGCCAAATAGTCTTTGTCACTCGGTTTATCCTTGGACCCAAAATTAGAATATAAATTTACTTTGTATTGTAATTAAATAAAATAAAAATAAAAAAAAAAAAAATAAAATAAAAATAAATAAAAGCCTGCATGTCCAGTAATTCAGAATGTTCATCATGTTTAAAGTGAATATAACGTTGGAATTGACCGAATTCGTCAAATAACAAGAGTAATCAATATGATCAGAGTTATAAAACCAACCGGACAAATGAAAATAGCCTCCATGTCTAGTAATTCAGAATGTTCATCATATTAAAAGTCAATACAACGTTGGAATCGACCGAATTCGTCAAATGACAAGAATAATCAAAGTGATCAGATTGATAAAACCAGCCAGACAAATGAAAATAGCCTGCATGTCCAGTAATTCAGAATGTTCATCATGTTTAAAGTCAATACAACGTTGGAATTGACCGAATTCGTCAAATGGCATGAATAATCAAAGTAATCAGAGTGATAAAAACAGCCAGACAAATGAAAATAGCCTGCATGTCTAGTAATTCAGAATGTTCATCATATTAAAAGTCTATACAAAAGTCAATATAACGTTGGAATTGACCGAATTCGTCTAATAACAAGAGTAATCAAAGTGATCAGAGTGATAAAACCAGCCAGACAAATGAAAATAGCCTGCATGTCCAGTAATTCAGAATGTTCATCATGTTAAAAGTCAATATAACGTTGGAGTTGACCGAATTCATCAAATAACAAGAGTAATCAAAGTGATCAGAGTGATAAAAACAATCAGACAAATCAAAATAGTCTGATTGTCCAATAATTCAGATTGTTCATCATGTTCAAAGTGAATATAACGTTGGAATTGACCGAATTCGTCAAATGACAAGAATAATCAAAGTGATCAGAGTTATAAAACCAGCCAGACAAATCAAAATAGTCTGAATGTCCAATAATTCAGATTGTTCATCATGTTTAAAGTGAATATAACGTTGGAATTGACCGAATTCGTCAAATGGCATCAATAATCAAAGTGATCAGACTGATAAAACCAGCCAGACAAATGAAAATAGCCTGCATGTCCAGTAATTCAGAATGTTCATCATTTTAAAAGTCAATATAACGTTGGAATTGACCGAATTCATCAAATAACAAGAGTAATCAAAGTGATCAGAGTGATAAAAACAACCAGACAAATCAAAATAGTCTGAATGTCCAATAATTCAGATTGTTCATCATCTTTAAAGGTAATATAACGTTGGAATTGACCGAATTCGTCAAATGGCATGAATAATCAAAGTGATCGGACTGATACAACCAGACAGGCAAATGAAAATAGCCTGCATGTCCAGTAATTCAGAATGTTCATCATGTTAAAAGTCAATATAACGTTGGAATTGACCGAATTCATCAAATAACAAGAGTAATCAAAGTGATCAGAGTGATAAAAACAACCAGACAAATTAAAATAGTCTGAATGTCCAATAATTCAGATAGTTCATCATATTCAAAGTCAATACAACGTTGGAATTGACCGAATTCGTCAAATGGCAAGAGTAATCAATATGATCAGAGTTATAAAACCCACCATACAAATGAAAATAGCCTGCATGTCCAGTAATTCAGAATGTTCATCATGTTAAAAGTCAATACAACGTTGGAATTGACCGAATTCGTCAAATGACAAGAATAATCAAAGTGATCAGAGTGATAAAACCAACCAGACAATTCAAAATAGTCTGAATGTCCAATAATTCAGATTGTTGAGCATGTTCAAAGTGAATTCGTCAAATGGTATGAATAATCAAAGTAATCAGACTGATAAATCCAGCCAGACAAATGGAAATAGCCTGCATGTCCAGAAATTCAGAATGTTCATCATGTTAAAAGTCAATACAACGTTGGAGTTGACCGAATTCGTCAAATGGCATGAATAATCAAAGTGATCAGAGTGATAAAACCAGCCAGACAAAAGAAAATAGCCTGCATGTCCCGTAATTTATAATGTTCATGATGTTAAAAGTCAATATAACGTTGGAATTGACCGAATTCGTCAAATAACAAGAGTAATCAAGTGATCAGAGTGATAAAACCAACCAGACAAATCAAAATAGTCTGAATGTCCAATAATTCAGATTGTTGAGCATGTTCAAAGTGAATTCGTCAAATGGTATGAATAATCAAAGTAATCAGACTGATAAAACCAGCCAGACAAATGGAAATAGCCTGCATGTCCAGAAATTCAGAATGTTCATCATGTTAAAAGTCAATACAACGTTGGAGTTGACCGAATTCGTCAAATAACAAGAGTAATCAAAGTGATCAGAGTGATAAAACCAGCAAGATAAATGAAAATAGCCTGCATGTCCAGTAATTCAAAATGTTCATCATGTTAAAAGTCAATACAACGTTGGACCGAATTCCCCAAATGTGATCAGAGTGATAAAACCAACCAGACAAATCAAAATAGTCTGAATGTCCAATAATTCAGATTGTTGAGCATGTTCAAAGTGAATTCGTCAAATGGTATGAATAATCAAAGTAATCAGACTGATAAAACCAGCCAGACAAATGGAAATAGCCTGCATGTCCAGAAATTCAGAATGTTCATCATGTTAAAAGTCAATATAACGTTGGAGTTGACCGAATTCGTCAAATGGCATGAATAATCAAAGTGATCAGAGTGATAAAACCAACCAGACAAATCAAAATAGTCTGAATGTCCAATAATTCAGATTGTTCATCATGTTTAAAGTGAATATAACGTTGGAATTGACCGAATTCGTCAAATGGCATGAATAATCAAAGTGATCGGAGTGATAAAACCAGCCAGACAAATGGAAATAGCCTGCATGTCCAGAAATTCAGAATGTTCATCATGTTAAAAGTCAATATAACGTTGGAGTTGACCGAATTCGTCAAATGGCATGAATAATCAAAGTGATCAGAGTGATAAAACCAGCCAGACAAATGAAAATAGCCTGAATGTCCAGTAATTCAGAATGTTCATCATGTTTAAAGTGAATATAACGTTGGAATTGACCGAATTCGTCAAATAACAAGAGTAATCAATATGATCAGAGTTATAAAACCAACCGGACAAATGAAAATAGCCTCCATGTCTAGTAATTCAGAATGTTCATCATATTAAAAGTCAATACAACGTTGGAATCGACCGAATTCGTCAAATGACAAGAATAATCGAAGTGATCAGATTGATAAAACCAGCCAGACAAATGAAAATAGCCTGCATGTCCAGTAATTCAGAATGTTCATCATGTTTAAAGTCAATACAACGTTGGAATTGACCGAATTCGTCAAATGGCATGAATAATCAAAGTAATCAGAGTGATAAAAACAGCCAGACAAATGAAAATAGCCTGCATGTCTAGTAATTCAGAATGTTCATCATATTAAAAGTCTATACAAAAGTCAATATAACGTTGGAATTGACCGAATTCGTCAAATAACAAGAGTAATCAAAGTGATCAGAGTGATAAAACCAGCCAGACAAATGAAAATAGCCTGCATGTCCAGTAATTCAGAATGTTCATCATGTTAAAAGTCAATATAACGTTGGAGTTGACCGAATTCATCAAATAACAAGAGTAATCAAAGTGATCAGAGTGATAAAAACAACCAGACAAATCAAAATAGTCTGATTGTCCAATAATTCAGATTGTTCATCATGTTCAAAGTGAATATAACGTTGGAATTGACCGAATTCGTCAAATGACAAGAATAATCAAAGTGATCAGAGTTATAAAACCAGCCAGACAAATCAAAATAGTCTGAATGTCCAATAATTCAGATTGTTCATCATGTTTAAAGTGAATATAACGTTGGAATTGACCGAATTCGTCAAATGGAATCAATAATCAAAGTGATCAGACTGATAAAACCAGCCAGACAAATGAAAATAGCCTGCATGTCCAGTAATTCAGAATGTTCATCATTTTAAAAGTCAATATAACGTTGGAATTGACCGAATTCATCAAATAACAAGAGTAATCAAAGTGATCAGAGTGATAAAAACAACCAGACAAATCAAAATAGTCTGAATGTCCAATAATTCAGATTGTTCATCATGTTTAAAGGTAATATAACGTTGGAATTGACCGAATTCGTCAAATGGCATGAATAATCAAAGTGATCGGACTGATACAACCAGACAGGCAAATGAAAATAGCCTGCATGTCCAGTAATTCAGAATGTTCATCATGTTAAAAGTCAATATAACGTTGGAATTGACCGAATTCATCAAATAACAAGAGTAATCAAAGTGATCAGAGTGATAAAAACAACCAGACAAATTAAAATAGTCTGAATGTCCAATAATTCAGATTGTTCATCATATTCAAAGTCAATACAACGTTGGAATTGACCGAATTCGTCAAATGGCAAGAGTAATCAATATGATCAGAGTTATAAAACCCACCATACAAATGAAAATAGCCTGCATGTCCAGTAATTCAGAATGTTCATCATGTTAAAAGTCAATACAACGTTGGAATTGACCGAATTCGTCAAATGACAAGAATAATCAAAGTGATCAGAGTGATAAAACCAACCAGACAATTCAAAATAGTCTGAATGTCCAATAATTCAGATTGTTGAGCATGTTCAAAGTGAATTCGTCAAATGGTATGAATAATCAAAGTAATCAGACTGATAAAACCAGCCAGACAAATGGAAATAGCCTGCATGTCCAGAAATTCAGAATGTTCATCATGTTAAAAGTCAATACAACGTTGGAGTTGACCGAATTCGTCAAATGGCATGAAAAATCAAAGTGATCAGAGTGATAAAACCAGCCAGACAAAAGAAAATAGCCTGCATGTCCCGTAATTTATAATGTTCATGATGTTAAAAGTTAATATAACGTTGGAATTGACCGAATTCGTCAAATAACAAGAGTAATCAAGTGATCAGAGTGATAAAACCAACCAGACAAATCAAAATAGTCTGAATGTCCAATAATTCAGATTGTTGAGCATGTTCAAAGTGAATTCGTCAAATGGTATGAATAATCAAAGTAATCAGACTGATAAAACCAGCCAGACAAATGGAAATAGCCTGCATGTCCAGAAATTCAGAATGTTCATCATGTTAAAAGTCAATACAACGTTGGAGTTGACCGAATTCGTCAAATAACAAGAGTAATCAAAGTGATCAGAGTGATAAAACCAGCAAGACAAATGAAAATAGCCTGCATGTCCAGTAATTCAAAATGTTCATCATGTTAAAAGTCAATATAACGTTGGACCGAATTCCCCAAATGTGATCAGAGTGATAAAACCAACCAGACAAATCAAAATAGTCTGAATGTCCAATAATACAGATTGTTGAGCATGTTCAAAGTGAATTCGTCAAATGGCATGAATAATCAAAGTGATCAGAGAGATAAAACCAGCCAGACAAATGAAAATAGCCTGCATGTCCAGTAATTCAGAATGTTCATCATGTTAAAAGTCATTATAACGTTGGAATTGACCGAATTCGTCAAATAACAAGAGTAATCAAAGTGATCAGAGTGATAAAACCAGCAAGACAAATGAAAATAGCCTGCATGTCCAGTAATTCAGAATGTTCATCATGTTAAAAGTCAATATAACGTTGGAGTTGACCGAATTCGTCAAATGGCATGAATAATCAAAGTGATCAGAGTGATAAAACCAACCAGACAAATCAAAATAGTCTGAATGTCCAATAATTCAGATTGTTCATCATGTTTAAAGTGAATATAACGTTGGAATTGACCGAATTCGTCAAATGGCATGAATAATCAAAGTGATCGGAGTGATAAAACCAACCAGACAAATCAAAATAGTCTGAATGTCCAGTAATTCAGAATGTCCATCATGTTAAAAGTCAATATAACGTTGGAATTGACCGAATTCGTCAAATGACAAGAATAATCAAAGTGATCAGAGTTATAAAACCAGCCAGACAAATCAAAATAGTCTGAATGTCCAATAATTCAGATTGTTCATCATGTTTAAAGTGAATATAACGTTGGAATTGACCGAATTCGTGAAATGGCATCAATAACACTACTTTACAAAATAAAATTTTTTTCATGTACATTTGATGAGAGGTGACTTTTCTAATGTATTTCCATCTGCTGAATTCAAAAATCAAGGTAAAATTTTTTTTTTATGGAACAGTTTTGAGATATCCATATATTTTTATTTTTCGTCCTTTTTTTACTTGACAAATCATATCTCGAGCTAGAAATGTCTGATTATATAAGTAATCAAAGTGATCAGAGTGATAAAAACAACCAGACAAATCAAAATAGTCTGATTGTCCAATAATTCAGATTGTTCATCATGTTCAAAGTGAATATAACGTTGGAATTGACCGAATTCGTCAAATGACAAGAATAATCAAAGTGATCAGTGTTATAAAACCAGCCAGACAAATCAAAATAGTCTGAATGTCCAATAATTCAGATTGTTCATCATGTTTAAAGTGAATATAACGTTGGAATTGACCGAATTCGTCAAATGACAAGAATAATCAAAGTGATCAGAGTTATAAAACCAGCCAGACAAATCAAAATAGTCTGAATGTCCAATAATACAGATTGTTGAGCATGTTCAAAGTGAATTCGTCAAATGGCATGAATAATCAAAGTGATCAGAGTGATAAAACCAGCCAGACAAATGAAAATAGCCTGCATGTCCAGTAATTCAGAATGTTCATCATGTTAAAAGTCATTATAACGTTGGAATTGACCGAATTCGTCAAATAACAAGAGTAATCAAAGTGATCAGAGTGATAAAACCAGCAAGACAAATGAAAATAGCCTGCATGTCCAGTAATTCAGAATGTTCATCATGTTAAAAGTCAATACAACGTTGGAATTGACCGAATTCGTCAATTGGCATGAATAAGCAAAGTGATCAGAGTTATAAAACCATCCAGACAAATGAAAATAGCCTGAATGTCCAATAATTCAGATTGTTCATCATGTTTAAAGTGAATATTACGTTGGAATTGACCGAATTCGTCAAATGGCATCAATAACACTACTTTACAAAATAAAATTTTTTTCATGTACATTTGATGAGAGGTGACTTTTCTAATGTATTTCCATCTGCTGAATTCAAAAATCAAGGTAAATTTTTTTTTTATGGAACAGTTTTGAGATATCCTTATATTTTTATTTTTTCGTCCTTTTTTTACTTGACAAATCATATCTCGAGCTAGAAATGTCTGATTATATAAGTAATCAAAGTGATCAGAGTGATAAAAACAACCAGACAAATCAAAATAGTCTGATTGTCCAATAATTCAGATTGTTCATCATGTTCAAAGTGAATATAACGTTGGAATTGACCGAATTCGTCAAATGACAAGAATAATCAAAGTGATCAGAGTTATAAAACCAGCCAGACAAATCAAAATAGTCTGAATGTCCAATAATTCAGATTGTTCATCATGTTTAAAGTGAATATAACGTTGGAATTGACCGAATTCGTCAAATGGCATCAATAATCAAAGTGATCAGACTGATAAAACCAGCCAGACAAATGAAAATAGCCTGCATGTCCAGTAATTCAGAATGTTCATCATTTTAAAAGTCAATATAACGTTGGAATTGACCGAATTCATCAAATAACAAGAGTAATCAAAGTGATCAGAGTGATAAAACCAACCAGACAAATCGAAATAGTCTGAATGTCCAATAATTCAGATTGTTCATCATGTTTAAAGTGAATATAACGGTGGAATTGACCGAATTCGTCAAATGGCATGATAATCAAAGTGATCAGAGTGATAAAACCAGCCAGACAAATGAAAATAGCCTGCATGTCCAGAAATTCAGAATGTTCATCATGTTAAAAGTCAATACAACGTTGGAGTTGACCGAATTCGTCAAATGGCATGAATAATCAAAGTGATCAGAGTGATAAAACCAGCCAGACAAAAGAAAATAGCCTGCATGTCCCGTAATTTATAATGTTCATGATGTTAAAAGTCAATATAACGTTGGAATTGACCGAACTCGTCAAATAACAAGAGTAATCAAGTGATCAGAGTGATAAAACCAACCAGACAAATCAAAATAGTCTGAATGTCCAATAATTCAGATTGTTGAGCATGTTCAAAGTGAATTCGTCAAATGGTATGAATAATCAAAGTAATCAGACTGATAAAACCAGCCAGACAAATGGAAATAGCCTGCATGTCCAGAAATTCAGAATGTTCATCATGTTAAAAGTCAATACAACGTTGGAGTTGACCGAATTCGTCAAATAACAAGAGTAATCAAAGTGATCAGAGTGATAAAACCAGCAAGACAAATGAAAATAGCCTGCATGTCCAGTAATTCAGAATGTTCATCATGTTAAAAGTCAATATAACGTTGGACCGAATTCCCCAAATGTGATCAGAGTGATAAAACCAACCAGACAAATCAAAATAGTCTGAATGTCCAATAATACAGATTGTTGTGCATGTTCAAAGTGAATTCGTCAAATGGCATGAATAATCAAAGTGATCAGAGTGATAAAACCAGCCAGACAAATGAAAATAGCCTGCATGTCCAGTAATTCAGAATGTTCATCATGTTAAAAGTCATTATAACGTTGGAATTGACCGAATTCGTCAAATAACAAGAGTAATCAAAGTGATCAGAGTGATAAAACCAGCAAGACAAATGAAAATAGCCTGCATGTCCAGTAATTCAGAATGTTCATCATGTTAAAAGTCAAAATAACGTTGGAGTTGACCGAATTCGTCAAATGGCATGAATAATCAAAGTGATCAGAGTGATAAAACCAACCAGACAAATCAAAATAGTCTGAATGTCCAATAATTCAGATTGTTCATCATGTTTAAAGTGAATATAACGTTGGAATTGACCGAATTCGTCAAATGGCATGAATAATCAAAGTGATCGGAGTGATAAAACCAACCAGACAAATCAAAATAGTCTGAATGTCCAGTAATTCAGAATGTCCATCATGTTAAAAGTCAATATAACGTTGGAATTGACCGAATTCGTCAAATAACAAGAGTAATCAATATGATCAGAGTTATAAAACCAACCGGACAAATGAAAATAGCCCACATGTCCAGTAATTCAGAATGTTCATCATGTTAAAAGTCAATACAACGTGGGAATTGACCGAATTCGTCAATTGGCATGAATAAGCAAAGTGATCAGAGTTATAAAACCATCCAGACAAATGAAAATAGCCTGAATGTCCAATAATTCAGATTGTTCAGCATGTTCAAAGTGAATATAACGTTGGAATTGACCGAATTCGTCAAATGACAAGAATTATCAAAGTGATCAGAGTTATAAAACCAGCCAGACAAATCAAAATAGTCTGAATGTCCAATAATTCAGATTGTTCATCATGTTTAAAGTGAATATAACGTTGGAATTGACCGAATTCGTCAAATGGCATCAATAACACTACTGTACAAAAAAAAAATTTTTTCATGTACATTTGATGAGAGGTGACTTTTCTAATGTATTTCCATCTGCTGAATTCAAAAATCAAGGTAAAATTTTTTTTTTATGGAACAGTTTTGAGATATCCTTATATTTTTATTTTTTCGTCCTTTTTTTACTTGACAAATCATATCTCGAGCTAGAAATGTCTGATTATATAAGTAATCAAAGTGATCAGAGTGATAAAAACAACCAGACAAATCAAAATAGTCTGATTGTCCAATAATTCAGATTGTTCATCATGTTCAAAGTGAATATAACGTTGGAATTGACCGAATTCGTCAAATGACAAGAATAATCAAAGTGATCAGAGTTATAAAACCAGCCAGACAAATCAAAATAGTCTGAATGTCCAATAATTCAGATTGTTCATCATGTTTAAAGTGAATATAACGTTGGAATTGACCGAATTCGTCAAATGGCATCAATAATCATAGTGATCAGACTGATAAAACCAGCCAGACAAATGAAAATAGCCTGCATGTCCAGTAATTCAGAATGTTCATCATTTTAAAAGTTAATAAAACGTTGGAATTGACCGAATTCATCAAATAAAAAGAGTAATCAAAGTGATCAGAGTGATAAAAACAACCAGACAAATCAAAATAGTCTGAATGTCCAATAATTCAGATTGTTCATCATGTTTAAAGGTAATATAACGTTGGAAATGACCGAATTCGTCAAATGGCATGAATAATCAAAGTGATCGGACTGATACAACCAGACAGGCAAATGACAATAGCCTGCATGTCCAGTAATTCAGAATGTTCATCATGTTAAAAGTCAATATAACGTTGGAATTGACCGAATTCATCAAATAACAAGAGTAATCAAAGTGATCAGAGTGATAAAAACAACCAGACAAATTAAAATAGTCTGAATGTCCAATAATTCAGATTGTTCATCATATTCAAAGTCAATACAACGTTGGAATTGACCGAATTCGTCAAATGGCAAGAGTAATCAATATGATCAGAGTTATAAAACCCACCATACAAATGAAAATAGCCTGCATGTCCAGTAATTCAGAATGTTCATCATGTTAAAAGTCAATACAACGTTGGAATTGACCGAATTCGTCAAATGACAAGAATAAGCAAAGTGATCAGAGTTATAAAACCATCCAGACAAATGAAAATAGCCTGAATGTCCAATAATTCAGATTGTTCAGCATGTTCAAAGTGAATATAACGTTGGAATTGACCGAATTCGTCAAATGACAAGAATTATCAAAGTGATCAGAGTTATAAAACCAGCCAGACAAATCAAAATAGTCTGAATGTCCAATAATTCAGATTGTTCATCATGTTTAAAGTGAATATAACGTTGGAATTGACCGAATTCGTCAAATGGCATCAATAACACTACTTTACAAAATAAAAATTTTTTCATGTACATTTGATGAGAGGTGACTTTTCTAATGTATTTCCAAATGGAAATAGCCTGCATGTCCAGAAATTCAGAATGTTCATCATGTTAAAAGTCAATACAACGTTGGAGTTGACCGAATTCGTCAAATAACAAGAGTAATCAAAGTGATCAGAGTGATAAAACCAGCAAGACAAATGAAAATAGCCTGCATGTCCAGTAATTCAGAATGTTCATCATGTTAAAAGTCAATATAACGTTGGACCGAATTCCCCAAATGTGATCAGAGTGATAAAACCAACCAGACAAATCAAAATAGTCTGAATGTCCAATAATACAGATTGTTGTGCATGTTCAAAGTGAATTCGTCAAATGGCATGAATAATCAAAGTAATCAGAGTGATAAAACCAGCCAGACAAATGAAAATAGCCTGCATGTCCAGTAATTCAGAATGTTCATCATGTTAAAAGTCATTATAACGTTGGAATTGACCGAATTCGTCAAATAACAAGAGTAATCAAAGTGATCAGAGTGATAAAACCAGCAAGACAAATGAAAATAGCCTGCATGTCCAGTAATTCAGAATGTTCATCATGTTAAAAGTCAAAATAACGTTGGAGTTGACCGAATTCGTCAAATGGCATGAATAATCAAAGTGATCAGAGTGATAAAACCAACCAGACAAATCAAAATAGTCTGAATGTCCAATAATTCAGATTGTTCATCATGTTTAAAGTGAATATAACGTTGGAATTGACCGAATTCGTCAAATGGCATGAATAATCAAAGTGATCGGAGTGATAAAACCAACCAGACAAATCAAAATAGTCTGAATGTCCAGTAATTCAGAATGTCCATCATGTTAAAAGTCAAAATAACGTTGGAATTGACCGAATTCGTCAAATAACAAGAGTAATCAATATGATCAGAGTTATAAAACCAACCGGACAAATGAAAATAGCCCACATGTCCAGTAATTCAGAATGTTCATCATGTTAAAAGTCAATACAACGTTGGAATTGACCGAATTCGTCAATTGGCATGAATAAGCAAAGTGATCAGAGTTATAAAACCATCCAGACAAATGAAAATAGCCTGAATGTCCAATAATTCAGATTGTTCAGCATGTTCAAAGTGAATATAACGTTGGAATTGACCGAATTCGTCAAATGACAAGAATTATCAAAGTGATCAGAGTTATAAAACCAGCCAGACAAATCAAAATAGTCTGAATGTCCAATAATTCAGATTGTTCATCATGTTTAAAGTGAATATAACGTTGGAATTGACCGAATTCGTCAAATGGCATCAATAACACTACTTTACAAAATAAAAATTTTTTCATGTACATTTGATGAGAGGTGACTTTTCTAATGTATTTCCATCTGCTGAATTCAAAAATCAAGGTAAAATTTTTTTTTTATGGAACAGTTTTGAGATATCCTTATATTTTTATTTTTTCGTCCTTTTTTTACTTGACAAATCATATCTCGAGCTAGAAATGTCTGATTATATAAGTAATCAAAGTGATCAGAGTGATAAAAACAACCAGACAAATCAAAATAGTCTGATTGTCCAATAATTCAGATTGTTCATCATGTTCAAAGTGAATATAACGTTGGAATTGACCGAATTCGTCAAATGACAAGAATAATCAAAGTGATCAGAGTTATAAAACCAGCCAGACAAATCAAAATAGTCTGAATGTCCAATAATTCAGATTGTTCATCATGTTTAAAGTGAATATAAAGTTGGAATTGACCGAATTCGTCAAATGGCATCAATAATCATAGTGATCAGACTGATAAAACCAGCCAGACAAATGAAAATAGCCTGCATGTCCAGTAATTCAGAATGTTCATCATTTTAAAAGTTAATAAAACGTTGGAATTGACCGAATTCATCAAATAAAAAGAGTAATCAAAGTGATCAGAGTGATAAAAACAACCAGACAAATCAAAATAGTCTGAATGTCCAATAATTCAGATTGTTCATCATGTTTAAAGGTAATATAACGTTGGAATTGACCGAATTCGTCAAATGGCATGAATAATCAAAGTGATCGGACTGATACAACCAGACAGGCAAATGAAAATAGCCTGCATGTCCAGTAATTCAGAATGTTCATCATGTTAAAAGTCAATATAACGTTGGAATTGACCGAATTCATCAAATAACAAGAGTAATCAAAGTGATCAGAGTGATAAAAACAACCAGACAAATTAAAATAGTCTGAATGTCCAATAATTCAGATTGTTCATCATATTCAAAGTCAATACAACGTTGGAATTGACCGAATTCGTCAAATGGCAAGAGTAATCAATATGATCAGAGTTATAAAACCCACCATACAAATGAAAATAGCCTGCATGTCCAGTAATTCAGAATGTTCATCATGTTAAAAGTCAATACAACGTTGGAATTGACCGAATTCGTCAAATGACAAGAATAATCAAAGTGATCAGAGTGATGAAACCAACCAGACAAATCAAAATAGTCTGAATGTCCAATAATTCAGATTGTTGAGCATGTTCAAATTGAATATAATGTTGGAATTGACCGAATTCCCCAAATGTGATCAGAGTGATAAAACCAACCAGACAAATCAAAATAGTCTGAATGTCCAATAATACAGATTGTTTAGCATGTTCAAAGTGAATTCGTCAAATGGTATGAATAATCAAAGTAATCAGACTGATAAAACCAGCCAGACAAATGGAAATAGCCTGCATGTCCAGAAATTCAGAATGTTCATCATGTTAAAAGTCAATACAACGTTGGAGTTGACCGAATTCGTCAAATGGCATGAATAATCAAAGTGATCAGAGTGATAAAACCAACCAGACAAATCAAAATAGACTGAATGTCCAATAATTCAGATTGTTCATCATGTTAAAAGTCAATACAACGTTGGAATTGACCGAATTCGTCAAATAACAAGATTAATCAAAGTGATCAGAGTGATAAAACCAACCAGACAAATCAAAATAGTCTGAATGTCCAATAATTCAGATTGTTGAGCATGTTCAAATTGAATATAATGTTGGAATTGACCGAATTCCCCAAATGTGATCAGAGTGATAAAACCAACCAGACAATTCAAAATAGTCTGAATGTCCAATAATTCAGATTGTTGAGCATGTTCAAAGTGAATTCGTCAAATGGTATGAATAATCAAAGTAATCAGACTGATAAAACCAGCCAGACAAATGGAAATAGCCTGCATGTCCAGAAATTCAGAATGTTCATCATGTTAAAAGTCAATACAACGTTGGAGTTGACCGAATTCGTCAAATGGCATGAATAATCAAAGTGATCAGAGTGATAAAACCAACCAGACAAATCAAAATAGTCTGAATGTCCAATAATTCAGATTGTTCATCATGTTAAAAGTCAATACAACGTTGGAATTGACCGAATTCGTCAAATAACAAGATTAATCAAAGTGATCAGAGTGATAAAACCAACCAGACAAATCAAAATAGTCTGAATGTCCAATAATTCAGATTGTTGAGCATGTTCAAATTGAATATAATGTTGGAATTGACCGAATTCCCCAAATGTGATCAGAGTGATAAAACCAACCAGACAAATCAAAATAGTCTGAATGTCCAATAATACAGATTGTTTAGCATGTTCAAAGTGAATTCGTCAAATGGCATGAATAATCGAAGTGATCAGAGTGATAAAACCAGCCAGACAAATGAAAATAGCCTGCATGTCCAGTAATTCAGAATGTTCATCATGTTAAAAGTCAATATAACGTTGGAATTGACCCAATTCGTCAAATAACAAGAGTAATCAAAGTGATCAAAGTGATAAAACCAGCCAGACAAATGAAAATAGCCTGCATGTCCAGTAATTCAGAATGTTCATCATGTTTAAAGTGAATATAACGTTGGAATTGACCGAATTCGTCAAATGGAATGAATAATCAAAGTGATCAGAGTGATAAAACCAGCCAGACAAATGAAAATAGCCTGCATGTCCAGTAATTCAGAATGTTCATCATTTTAAAAGTCAATATAACGTTGGAATTGACCGAATTCGTCAAATAACAAGATTAATCAAAGTGATCAGAGTGATAAAACCAACCAGACAAATCAAAATAGTCTGAATGTCCAATAATTCAGATTGTTGAGCATGTTCAAATTGAATATAATGTTGGAATTGACCGAATACCCCAAATGTGATCAGAGTGATAAAACCAACCAGACAAATCAAAATAGTCTGAATGTCCAATAATACAGATTGTTTAGCATGTTCAAAGTGAATTCGTCAAATGGCATGAATAATCGAAGTGATCAGAGTGATAAAACCAGCCAGACAAATGAAAATAGCCTGCATGTCCAGTAATTCAGAATGTTCATCATGTTAAAAGTCAATATAACGTTGGAATTGACCGAATTCGTCAAATAACAAGAGTAATCAAAGTGATCAAAGTGATAAAACCAGCCAGACAAATGAAAATAGCCTGCATGTCCAGTAATTCAGAATGTTCATCATGTTTAAAGTGAATATAACGTTGGAACTGACCGAATTCGTCAAATGGAATGAATAATCAAAGTGATCAGAGTGATAAAACCAGCAAGACAAATGAAAATAGCCTGCATGTCCAGTAATTCAGAATGTTCATCATGTTAAAAGTCAATATAACGTTGGAGTTGACCGAATTCGTCAAATGGCATGAATAATCAAAGTGATCAGAGTTATAAAACCAACCGGACAAATGAAAATAGCCTGCATGTCCAGTAATTCAGAATGTTCATCATGTTAAAAGTCAATACAACGTTGGAATTGACCGAATTCGTCAATTGGCATGAATAAGCAAAGTGATCAGAGTTATAAAACCAGCCAAACAAATGAAAATAGCCTGAATGTCCAATAATTCAGATTGTTCAGCATGTTCAAAGTGAATATAACGTTGGAATTGACCGAATTCGTCAAATGACAAGAATAATCAAAGTGATCAGAGTTATAAAACCAGCCAGACAAATGAAAATAGCCTGCATGTCCAGTAATTCAGAATGTTCATCATGTTTAAAGTGAATATAACGTTGGAATTGACCGAATTATAAAACCAACCGGACAAATGAAAATAACCTGCATGTCCAGTAATTCAGAATGTTCATCATGTTAAAAGTCAATACAACGTTGGAATTGACCGAATTCGTCAATTGGCATGAATAATCAAAGTAATCAGAGTGATAAAACCAGCCAGACAAATAAAAATAGCCTGCATGTCCAGTAATTCAGAATGTTCATCATGTTAAAAGTCAATACAACGTTGGAATTGACCGAATTCGTCAAATGACAAGAGTAATCAAAGTGATCAGAGTGATAAAACCAACCAGACAAATCAAAATAGTCTGAATGTCCAATAATTCAGATTGTTCATCATGTTAAAAGTCAATACAACGTTGGAATTGACCGAATTCGTCAATTGGCATGAATAATCAAAGTGATCAGAGTGATAAAACCAACCAGACGAATCAAAATAGTCTGAATGTCCAATAATTCAGATTGTTCATCATGTTAAAAGTCAATACAACGTTGGAATTGACCGAATTCGTCAAATAACAAGAGTAATCAAAGTGATCAGAGTGATAAAACCAGCCAGACAAATGAAAATAGCCTGCATGTCCAGTAATTCAGAATGTTCATCATGTTTAAAGTGAATACAACGTTGGAGTTGACCGAATTCGTCAAATAACAAGAGTAATCAAAGTGATCAGAGTGATAAAACCAGCCAGACAAATGAAAATAGCCTGCATGTCCAGTAATTCAGAATGTTCATCATGTTTAAAGTGAATATAACGTTGGAATTGACCGAATTCGTCAAATGGCATGAATAATCAAAGTGATCAGAGTGATAAAACTAGCCAGACAAATGAAAATAGCCTGCATGTCCAGTAATTCAGAATGTTCATCATGTTTAAAGTGAATATAACGTTGGAATTGACCGAATTCGTCAAATGGCATGAATAATCAAAGTGATCAGAGTGATAAAACCAGCCAGACAAATGAAAATAGCCAGCATGTCCAGTAATTCAGAATGTTCATCATGTTTAAAGTAATATAAAGTTGGAATTGACCGAATTCGTCAAATGGCATGAATAATCAAAGTGATCAGAGTGATAAAACCAGCCAGACAAATGAAAATAGCCTGCATGTCCAGTAATTCAGAATGTTCATCATGTTAAAAGTCAATATAACGTTGGAGTTGACCGAATTCGTCAAATGGCATGAATAATCAAAGTGATCAGAGTGATAAAACCAGCAAGACAAATGAAAATAGCCTGCATGTCCAGTAATTCAGAATGTTCATCATGTTAAAAGTCAATATAACGTTGGAGTTGACCGAATTCGTCAAATGGCATGAATAATCAAAGTGATCAGAGTTATAAAACCAACCGGACAAATGAAAATAGCCTGCATGTCCAGTAATTCAGAATGTTCATCATGTTAAAAGTCAATACAACGTTGGAATTGACCGAATTCGTCAATTGGCATGAATAAGCAAAGTGATCAGAGTTATAAAACCAGCCAGACAAATGAAAATAGCCTGAATGTCCAATATTTCAGATTGTTCAGCATGTTCAAAGTGAATATAACGTTGGAATTGACCGAATTCGTCAAATGACAAGAATAATTAAAGTGATCAGAGTTATAAAACCAGCCAGACAAATGAAAATAGCCTGCATGTCCAGTAATTCAGAATGTTAATCATGTTTAAAGTGAATATAACGTTGGAATTGACCGAATTATAAAACCAACCGGACAAATGAAAATAGCGTGCATGTCCAGTAATTCAGAATGTTCATCATGTTAAAAGTCAATATAACGTTGGAGTTGACCGAATTCGTCAAATGGCATGAATAATCAAAGTGATCAGAGTTATAAAACCAACCGGACAAATGAAAATAGCCTGCATGTCCAGTAATTCAGAATGTTCATCATGTTAAAAGTCAATACAACGTTGGAATTGACCGAATTCGTCAATTGGCATGAATAAGCAAAGTGATCAGAGTTATAAAACCAGCCAGACAAATGAAAATAGCCTGAATGTCCAATAATTCAGATTGTTCAGCATGTTCAATGTGAATATAACGTTGGAATTGACCGAATTCGTCAAATGACAAGAATAATCAAAGTGATCAGAGTTATAAAACCAGCCAGACAAATGAAAATAGCCTGCATGTCCAGAAATTCAGAATGTTCATCATGTTTAAAGTGAATATAACGTTGGAATTGACCGAATTATAAAACCAACCGGACAAATGAAAATAGCCTGCATGTCCAGTAATTCAGAATGTTCATCATGTTAAAAGTCAATACAACGTTGGAATTGACCGAATTCGTCAATTGGTATCAATAATCAAAGTAATCAGAGTGATAAAACCAGCCAGACAAATGAAAATAGCCTGCATGTCCAGTAATTCAGAATGTTCATCATGTTAAAAGTCAATACAACGTTGGAATTGACCGAATTCGTCAATTGGCATGAATAATCAAAGTGATCAGAGTGATAAAACCAACCAGACAAATCAAAATAGTCTGAATGTCCAATAATTCAGATTGTTCATCATGTTAAAAGTCAATACAACGTTGGAATTGACCGAATTCGTCAAATAACAAGAGTAATCAAAGTGATCAGAGTGTTAAAACCAGCCAGACAAATGAAAATAGCCTTCATTTCCAGTAATTCAGAATGTTCATCATGTTAAAACTCAATACAACGTTGGAGTTGACTGAATTCGTCAAATAACAAGAGTAATCAAAGTGATCAGAGTGATAAAACCAGCCAGACAAATGAAAATAGCCTGCATGTCCAGTAATTCAGAATGTTCATCATGTTTAAAGTGAATATAACGTTGGAATTGACCGAATTCGTCAAATGGCATGAATAATCAAAGTGATCAGAGTGATAAAACCAGCCAGACAAATGAAAATAGCCTGCATGTCCAGTAATTCAGAATGTTCATCATGTTTAAAGTGAATATAACGTTGGAATTGACCGAATTCGTCAAATGGCATGAATAATCAAAGTGATCAGAGTGATAAAACCAGCCAGACAAATGAAAATAGCCTGCATGTCCAGTAATTCAGAATGTTCATCATGTTTAAAGTAATAAAAAGTTGGAATTGACCGAATTCGTCAAATGGCATGAATAATCAAAGTGATCAGAGTGATAAAACCAGCCAGACAAATGAAAATAGCCTGCATGTCCAGTAATTCAGAATGTTCATCATGTTTAAAGTAATATAACGTTGGAATTGACCGAATTCGTCAAATGGCATGAATAATCAAAGTGATCAGAGTGATAAAACCAACCAGACAAATCAAAAGAGTCTCAATGTCCAATAATTCAGATTGTTCATCATGTTTAAAGTGAATATAACGTTGGAATTGACCGAAGTCGTCAAATGGCATGAATAATCAAAGTGATCAGAGTGATAAAACCAGCCAGACAAATGAAAATAGCCTGCATGTCCAGTAATTCAGAATGTCCATCATGTTAAAAGTCAATATAACGTTGGAATTGACCGAATTGGTCAAATAACAAGAGTAATCAATATGATCAGATTTATAAAACCAACCGGACAAGTAAAAATAGCTTGCATGTCCAGTAATTCGGAATGTTCATCATGTTAAAAGTCAATACAACGTTGGAATTGACCGAATTCGTCAAATGGCATGAATAATCAAAGTAATCCGAGTGATAAAACTAGCCAGACAAATGAAAATATTCTGCATGTCAGAATGTTCATCATGTTAAAAGTCAATACAACGTTGGAATTAACCGAATTCGTCAAATGCCAAGAATAATCAAAGTGATCAGAGTGATAAAACCAACCAGACAAATGAAAATAGCCTGCATGTCCAGTAATTCAGAATGTTCATCATGTTTAAAGTGAATATAACGTTGGAATTGACCGAATTCGTCAAATGGAATGAATAATCAAAGTGATCAGAGTGATAAAACCAGCAAGACAAATGAAAATAGCCTGCATGTCCAGTAATTCAGAATGTTCATCATGTTAAAAGTCAATATAACGTTGGAGTTGACCAAATTCGTCAAATGGCATGAATAATCAAAGTGATCAGAGTGATAAAACCAACCAGACAAATCAAAATAGTCTGAATGTCCAATAATTCAGATTGTTCATCATGTTTAAAGTGAATATAACGTTGGAATTGACCGAATTCGTCAAATGGCATGAATAATCAAAGTGATCAGAGTTATAAAACCAACCGGACAAATGAAAATAGCCTGCCTGTTAAAAGTCAATACAACGTTGGAATTGACCGAATTCGTCAAATGGCATGAATAATCAAAGTGATCAGAGTGATAAAACCAACCAGACAAATCAAAATAGTCTGAATGTCCAATAATTCAGATTGTTCATCATGTTTAAAGTGAATATAACGTTGGAATTGACCGAATTCGTCAAATGGCATGAATAATCAAAGTGATCAGAGTGATAAAACCAACCAGACAAATCAAAATAGTCTGAATGTCCAATAATTCAGATTGTTCAGCATGTTCAAAGTGAATATAACGTTGGAATTGACCGAATTCGTCAAATGACAAGAATAATCAAAGTGATCAGAGTTATAAAACCAGCCAGACAAATGAAAATAGCCTGCATGTCCAGTAATTCAGAATGTTCATCATGTTTAAAGTGAATATAACGTTGGAATTGACCGAATTCGTCAAATGGAATGAATAATCAAAGTGATCAGAGTGATAAAACCAGCAAGACAAATGAAAATAGCCTGCATGTCCAGTAATTCAGAATGTTGATCATGTTTAAAGTGAATATAACGTTGGAATTGACCGAATTCGTCAAATGGAATGAATAATCAAAGTGATCAGAGTGATAAAACCAGCAAGACAAATGAAAATAGCCTGCATGTCCAGTAATTCAGAATGTTCATCATGTTTAAAGTGAATATAACGTTGGAATTGACCGAATTCGTCAATTGGCATGAATAAGCAAAGTGATCAGAGTTATAAAACCAGCCAGACAAATGAAAATAGCCTGAATGTCCAATAATTCAGATTGTTCAGCATTTTCAAAGTGAATATAACGTTGGAATTGACCGAATTCGTCAAATGACAAGAATAATCAAAGTGATCAGAGTTATAAAACCAGCCAGACAAATGAAAATAGCCTGCATGTCCAGTAATTCAGAATGTTCATCATGTTAAAAGTCAATACAACGTTGGAATTGACCGAATTCGTCAAATGGCATGAATAATCAAAGTAATCAGAGTGATAAAACCAGCCAGACAAATGAAAATATCCTGCATGTCCAGTAATTCAGAATGTTCATCATGTTAAAAGTCAATACAACGTTGGAATTGACCGAATTCGTCAAGTGCCAAGAATAATCAAAGTGATCAGAGTGATAAAACCAACCAGACAAATGAAAATAGCCTGCATGTCCAGTAATTCAGAATGTTCATCATGTTTAAAGTGAATATAACGTTGGAATTGACTGAATTCGTCAAATGGAATGAATAATCAAAGTGATCAGAGTGATAAAACCAGCAAGACAAATGAAAATAGCCTGCATGTCCAGTAATTCAGAATGTTCATCATGTTAAAAGTCAATATAACGTTGGAGTTGACCGAATTCGTCAAATGGCATGAATAATCAAAGTGATCAGAGTGATAAAACCAACCAGACAAATCAAAATAGTCTGAATGTCCAATAATTCAGATTGTTCATCATGTTTAAAGTGAATATAACGTTGGAATTTACCGAATTCGTCAAATGGCATGAATAATCAAAGTGATCAGAGTTATAAAACCAACCGGACAAATGAAAATAGCCTGCCTGTTAAAAGTCAATACAACGTTGGAATTGACCGAATTCGTCAATTGGCATGAATAAGCAAAGTGATCAGAGTTATAAAACCAGCCAGACAAATGAAAATAGCCTGAATGTCCAATAATTGAGATTGTTCAGCATGTTCAAAGTGAATATAACGTTGGAATTGACCGAATTCGTCACATGACAAGAATAATCAAAGTGATCAGAGTTATAAAACCAGCCAGACAAATGAAAATAGCCTGCATGTCCAGTAATTCAGAATGTTCATCATGTTTAAAGTGAATATAACGTTGGAATTGACCGAATTATAAAACCAACCGGACAAATGAAAATAGCCTGCATGTCCAGTAATTCAGAATGTTCATCATGTTAAAAGTCAATACAACGTTGGAATTGACCGAATTCGTCAAGTGCCAAGAATAATCAAAGTGATCAGAGTTATAAAACCAACCGGACAAATGAAAATAGCCTGCCTGTTAAAAGTCAATACAACGTTGGAATTGACCGAATTCGTCAATTGGCATGAATAAGCAAAGTGATCAGAGTTATAAAACCAGCCAGACAAATGAAAATAGCCTGCATGTCCAGTAATTCAGAATGTTCATCATGTTTAAAGTGAATATAACGTTGGAATTGACCGAATTATAAAACCAACCGGACAAATGAGAATAGCCTGCATGTCCAGTAATTCAGAATGTTCATCATGTTAAAAGTCAATACAACGTTGGAATTGACCGAATTCGTCAAGTGCCAAGAATAATCAAAGTGATCAGAGTGATAAAACCAACCAGACAAATGAAAATAGCCTGCATGTCCAGTAATTCAGAATGTTCATCATGTTTAAAGTGAATATAACGTTGGAATTGACCGAATTCGTCAATTGGCATGAATAATCAAAGTAATCAGAGTGATAAAACCAGCCAGACAAATGAAAATAGCCTGCATGTCCAGTAATTCAGAATGTTCATCATGTTAAAAGTCAATACAACGTTGGAATTGACCGAATTCGTCAAATGACAAGAGTAATCAAAGTGATCAGAGTGATAAAACCAGCCAGACAAATGAAAATAGCCTTCATGTCCAGTAATTCAGAATGTTCATCATGTTAAAACTCAATACAACGTTGGAATTGACCGAATTCGTCAAATGGCATGAATAATCAAAGTGATCAGAGTGATAAAACCAGCCAGACAAATGAAAATAGCCTGCATGTCCAGTAATTCAGAATGTTCATCATGTTTAAAGTGAATATAACGTTGGAATTGACCGAATTCGTCAATTAGCATGAATAATCAAAGTAATCAGAGTGATAAAACCAGCCAGACAAATGAAAATAGCCTGCATGTCCAGTAATTCAGAATGTTCATCATGTTAAAAGTCAATACAACGTTGGAATTGACCGAATTCGTCAAATGACAAGAGTAATCAAAGTGATCAGAGTTATAAAACCAACCGGACAAATGAAAATAGCCTGCCTGTTAAAAGTCAATACAACGTTGGAATTGACCGAATTCGTCAATTGGCATGAATAAGCAAAGTGATCAGAGTTATAAAACCAGCCAGACAAATGAAAATAGCCTGAATGTCCAATAATTGAGATTGTTCAGCATGTTCAAAGTGAATATAACGTTGGAATTGACCGAATTCGTCACATGACAAGAATAATCAAAGTGATCAGAGTTATAAAACCAGCCAGACAAATGAAAATAGCCTGCATGTCCAGTAATTCAGAATGTTCATCATGTTTAAAGTGAATATAACGTTGGAATTGACCGAATTATAAAACCAACCGGACAAATGAAAATAGCCTGCATGTCCAGTAATTCAGAATGTTCATCATATTAAAAGTCAATACAACGTTGGAATTGACCGAATTCGTCAAGTGCCAAGAATAATCAAAGTGATCAGAGTTATAAAACCAACCGGACAAATGAAAATAGCCTGCCTGTTAAAAGTCAATACAACGTTGGAATTGACCGAATTCGTCAATTGGCATGAATAAGCAAAGTGATCAGAGTTATAAAACCAGCCAGACAAATGAAAATAGCCTGCATGTCCAGTAATTCAGAATGTTCATCATGTTTAAAGTGAATATAACGTTGGAATTGACCGAATTATAAAACCAACCGGACAAATGAAAATAGCCTGCATGTCCAGTAATTCAGAATGTTCATCATGTTAAAAGTCAATACAACGTTGGAATTGACCGAATTCGTCAAGTGCCAAGAATAATCAAAGTGATCAGAGTGATAAAACCAACCAGACAAATGAAAATAGCCTGCATGTCCAGTAATTCAGAATGTTCATCATGTTTAAAGTGAATATAACGTTGGAATTGACCGAATTCGTCAATTGGCATGAATAATCAAAGTAATCAGAGTGATAAAACCAGCCAGACAAATGAAAATAGCCTGCATGTCCAGTAATTCAGAATGTTCATCATGTTAAAAGTCAATACAACGTTGGAATTGACCGAATTCGTCAAATGACAAGAGTAATCAAAGTGATCAGAGTGATAAAACCAGCCAGACAAATGAAAATAGCCTTCATGTCCAGTAATTCAGAATGTTCATCATGTTAAAACTCAATACAACGTTGGAATTGACCGAATTCGTCAAATGGCATGAATAATCAAAGTGATCAGAGTGATAAAACCAGCCAGACAAATGAAAATAGCCTGCATGTCCAGTAATTCAGAATGTTCATCATGTTTATAGTAATATAACGTTGGAATTGACCGAATTCGTCAAATGGCATGAATAATCAAAGTGATCAGAGTGATAAAACCAGCCAGACAAATGAAAATAGCCTGCATGTCCAGTAATTCAGAATGTTTATCATGTTAAAAGTCAATATAACGTTGGAGTTGACCGAATTCGTCAAATGGCATGAATAATCAAAGTGATCAGAGTGATAAAACCAGCCAGACAAATGAAAATATCCTGCATGTCCAGTAATTCAGAATGTTCATCATGTTTAAAGTAATATAACGTTGGAATTGACCGAATTCGTCAAATGGCATGAATAATCAAAGTGATCAGAGTGATAAAACCAGCCAGACAAATGAAAATAGCCTGCATGTCCAGTAATTCAGGGTGTTCATCATGTTAAAAGTCAATATAACGTTGGAGTTGACCGAATTCGTCAAATGGCATGAATAATCAAAGTGATCAGAGTGATAAAACCAACCAGACAAATCAAAATAGTCTGAATGTCCAATAATTCAGATTGTTCATCATGTTTAAAGTGAATATAACGTTGGAATTGACCGAAGTCGTCAAATGGCATGAATAATCAAAGTGATCAGAGTGATAAAACCAGCCATATAAATGAAAATAGCCTGCATGTCCAGTAATTCAGAACGTCCATCATGTTAAAAGTCAATATAACGTTGGAATTGACCGAATTGGTCAAATAACAAGAGTAATCAATATGATCAGATTTATAAAACCAACCGGACAAATGAAAATAGCTTGCATGTCCAGTAATTCAGAATGTTCATCATGTTAAAAGTCAATACAACGTTGGAATTGACCGAATTCGTCAAATGGCATGAATAATCAAAGTGATCAGGGTGATAAAACCAGCCAGACAAATGAAAATAGCCTGCATGTCCAGTAATTCAGAATGTTCATCATGTTTAAAGTAATATAACGTTGGAATTGACCGAATTCGTCAAATGGAATAATCAAAGTGATCAGAGTTATAAAACCAGCCAGACAAATCAAAATAGACTGCATGTCCAGTAATTCAGAATGTTCATCATGTTAAAACTCAATACAACGTTGGAATTGAGCGAATTCGTCAAATAACAAGAGTAATCAAAGTGATCAGAGTGATAAAACCAACCATACACATGAAAATATCCTGCATGTCCAGTAATTCAGAATGTTCATCATGTTAAAAGTCAATACAACGTTCGAATTGACCGAATTCGTCAAATGACAAGAGTAATCAAAGTGATCAGAGTGATAAAACCAGCCAGACAAATGAAAATAGCCTTCATGTCCAGTAATTCAGAATGTTCATCATGTTAAAACTCAATACAACGTTGGAATTGACCGAATTCGTCAAATGGCATGAATAATCAAAGTGATCAGAGTTATAAAACCAGCCAGACAAATGAAAATAGCCTGCATGTCCAGTAATTCAAAATGTTCATCATGTTTATAGTAATATAACGTTGGAATTGACCGAATTCGTCAAATGACAAGAGTAATCAAAGTGATCAGAGTGATAAAACCAGCCAGACAAATGAAAATAGCCTTCATGTCCAGTAATTCAGAATGTTCATCATGTTAAAACTCAATACAACGTTGGAATTGACCGAATTCGTCAAATGGCATGAATAATCAAAGTGATCAGAGTTATAAAACCAGCCAGACAAATGAAAATAGCCTGCATGTATTCAGAATGTCCAGTAATTCAGAATGTTCATCATGTTTATAGTAATATAACGTTGGAATTGACCGAATTCGTCAAATGGCATGAATAATCAAAGTGATCAGAGTGATAAAACCAGCCAGACAAATGAAAATAGCCTGCATGTCCAGTAATTCAGAATGTTCATCATGTTAAAAGTCAATATAACGTTGGAGTTGACCGAATTCGTCAAATGGCATGAATAATCAAAGTGATCAGAGTGATAAAACCAGCCAGACAAATGAAAATATCCTGCATGTCCAGTAATTCAGAATGTTCATCATGTTTAAAGTAATATAACGTTGGAATTGACCGAATTCGTCAAATGGCATGAATAATCAAAGTGATCAGAGTGATAAAACCAGCCAGACAAATGAAAATAGCCTGCATGTCCAGTAATTCAGAGTGTTCATCATGTTAAAAGTCAATATAAAGTTGGAGTTGACCGAATTCGTCAAATGGCATGAATAATCAAAGTGATCAGAGTGATAAAACCAACCAGACAAATCAAAATAGTCTGAATGTCCAATAATTCAGATTGTTCATCATGTTTAAAGTGAATATAACGTTGGAATTGACCGAAGTCGTCAAATGGCATGAATAATCAAAGTGATCAGAGTGATAAAACCAGCCAGATAAATGAAAATAGCCTGCATGTCCAGTAATTCAGAATGTCCATCATGTTAAAAGTCAATATAACGTTGGAATTGACCGAATTGGTCAAATAACAAGAGTAATCAATATGATCAGATTTATAAAACCAACCGGACAAATGAAAATAGCTTGCATGTCCAGTAATTCAGAATGTTCATCATGTTAAAAGTCAATACAACGTTGGAATTGACCGAATTCGTCAAATGGCATGAATAATCAAAGTGATCAGAGTGATAAAACCAGCCAGACAAATGAAAATAGCCTGCATGTCCAGTAATTCACAATGTTCATCATGTTTAAAGTAATAAAACGTTGGAATTGACTGAATTCGTCAAATGGAATAATCAAAGTGATCAGAGTTATAAAACCAGCCAGACAAATCAAAATAGACTGCATGTCCAGTAATTCAGAATGTTCATCATGTTAAAACTCAATACAACGTTGGAATTGAGCGAATTCATCAAATAACAAGAGTAATCAAAGTGATCAGAGTGATAAAACCAACCATACACATGAAAATATCCTGCATGTCCAGTAATTCAGAATGTTCATCATGTTAAAAGTCAATACAACGTTCGAATTGACCGATTTCGTCAAATGCCAAGAATAATCAAAGTGACCAGAGTGATAAAACCAACCAGACAAATCAAAATAGTCTGAATGTCCAATAATTCAGATTGTTGAGCATGTTCAAAGTGAATATAACGTTGGATGTGACGAATTCCCCAAATGGCATGAATAAGCAAAGTGATCAGAGTTATAAAACCAGCCAGACAAATGAAAATAGCCTGAATGCCCAGTAATTCAGAATGTTCATCATGTTAAAACTCAATACAACGTTGGAATTGAGCGAATTCGTCAAATAACAAGAGTAATCAAAGTGATCAGAGTGATAAAACCAACCAGACAAATCAAAATTGTCTGAATGTCCAATAATTCAGATTATTCATCATGTTTAAAGTGAATATAACGTTGGAATTGACCGAATTCGTCAAATAACAAGAGTAATCAAAGTGATAAAACCAACCAGACAAATCAAAATAGTCTGAATGTCCAATAATTCAGATTGTTCATCATGTTTACAGTGAATATAACGTTGGAATTGACCGAATTCGTCAAATGGCATGAATAATCAAAGTGATCAGAGTGATAAAACAAGCCAGACAAATGAAAATAGCC
Organism: Hydrotaea cyrtoneurina; assembly: GCA_958296145.1. NCBI lineage: Eukaryota > Metazoa > Arthropoda > Insecta > Diptera > Muscidae > Hydrotaea > Hydrotaea cyrtoneurina. The sequence continues at coordinate 59,305,873 of OY282514.1, forward strand.
TGCATGTCCAGTAATTCAGAATGTTCATCGTGTTAAAAGTCAATATAACGTTGGAGTTGACCGAATTCGTTAAAATGGCATGAATAATCAAAGTGATCAGAGTGATAAAACCAACCAGACAAATCAAAATAGTCTGAATGTCCAATAATTCAGATTGTTCATCATGTTTAAAGTGAATATAACGTTGGAATTGACCGAATTCGTCAAATGGCATGAATAATCAAAGTGATCAAAGTGATAAAACCAGCCAGACAAATTAAAATAGCCTGCATGTCAAGTAATTCAGAATGTTCATCACGTTAAAACTCAATACAACGTTGGAATTGACCGAATTCGTCAAATAACAAGAGTAATCAAAGTGATCAGAGTGATAAAACAACCAGACAAATCAAAATAGTCTGAATGTCCAATAATTCAGATTGTTCATCATGTTTAAAGTGAATATAACGTTGGAATTGACCGAATTCGTCAAATGGCAAGAGTAATCAATATGATCAGAGTTATAAAACCAACCAAACAAATGAAAATAGCCTGCATGTCCAGTAATTCAGAATGTTCATCATGTTAAAAGTCAATACAACGTTGGAATTGACCGAAAACGTCAAATGGCACGAATAATAAAACTGATCAGAGTGATAAAACATGCCAGACAAATGAAAATAGCCTGCATGTCCAGTAATTCAGAATGTTCATCATGTTAAAAGTCAATATAACGTTGGAGTTGACCGAATTCGTTAAAATGGCATGAATAATCAAAGTGATCAGAGTGATAAAACCAACCAGACAAATCAAAATAGCCTGAATGGCCAATAATTCAGATTGTTCATCATGTTTAAAGTGAATATAACGTTGGAATTGACCGAATTTGTCAAATGGCATGAATAATCAATGTGATCAGACTGATACAACCAGCCAGACAAATGAAAATAGCCTGCATGTCCAGTAATTCAGAATGTTCATCATGTTAAAAGTCAATAAAACGTTGGAATTGACCGAAAACGTCAAATGGCACGAATAATAAAACTGATCACAGTGATAAAACCAGCCAGACAAATGAAAATAGCCTGCATGTCCAGTAATTCAGATTGTTCAGCATGTTCAAAGTGAATATAACGTTGGAATTGACCGAATTCGTCAAATAACAAGAGTAATCAAAGTGATCAGAGTGATAAAACAACCAGACAAATCAAAATAGTCTGAATGTCCAATAATTCAGATTGTTCATCATGTTTAAAGTGAATATAACGTTGGAATTGACCGAATTCGTCAAATGGCAAGAGTAATCAATATGATCAGAGTTATAAAACCAACCAAACAAATGAAAATAGCCTGCATGTCCAGTAATTCAGAATGTTCATCATGTTAAAAGTCAATACAACGTTGGAATTGACCGAAAACGTCAAATGGCACGAATAATAAAACTGATCAGAGTGATAAAACATGCCAGACAAATGAAAATAGCCTGCATGTCCAGTAATTCAGAATGTTCATCATGTTAAAAGTCAATATAACGTTGGAGTTGACCGAATTCGTTAAAATGGCATGAATAATCAAAGTGATCAGAGTGATAAAACCAACCAGACAAATCAAAATAGTCTGAATGGCCAATAATTCAGATTGTTCATCATGTTTAAAGTGAATATAACGTTGGAATTGACCGAATTCGTCAAATGGCATGAATAATCAATGTGATCAGACTGATACAACCAGCCAGACAAATGAAAATAGCCTGCATGTCCAGTAATTCAGAATGTTCATCATGTTAAAAGTCAATACAACGTTGGAATTGACCGAAAACGTCAAATGGCACGAATAATAAAACTGATCACAGTGATAAAACCAGCCAGACAAATGAAAATAGCCTGCATGTCCAGTAATTCAGATTGTTCAGCATGTTCAAAGTGAATATAACGTTGGAATTGACCGAATTCGTCAAATGACAAGAATAATCAAAGTGATCAGAGTGATAAAACCAGCCAGACAAATGAAAATAGCCTGCATGTCCAGTAATTCAGAATGTTCATCATGTTAAAACTCAATATAACGTTGGAACTGACCGAATTCGTCAAATGACAAGAATAATCAAGGTGATCAGAGTGATAAAACCAGCCAGACAAATGAAAATAGCCTGCATGTCCAGTAATTCAGAATGTTCATCATGTTAAAACTCAATATAACGTTGGAATTGACCGAATTCGTCAAATGGCATGAATAATCAAAGTGATCAGAGTGATAAAACCAACCAGACAAATCAAAATAGTCTGAATGTCCAATAATTCCGATTGTTCATCATGTTTAAAGTGAATATAACGTCGGAGTTGACCGAAGTCGTCAAATGGCATGAATAATCAAAGTGATCAGAGTGATAAAACCAGCCAGACAAATGAAAATAGCCTGCATGTCCAGTAATTCAGAATGTCCATCATGTTAAAAGTCAATATAACGTTGGAATTGACCGAATTGGTCAAATAACAATAGTAATCAATATGATCAGATTTATAAAACCAACCGGACAAATGAAAATAGCTTGCATGTCCAGTAATTCAGAATGTTCATCATGTTAAAAGTCAATACAACGTTGGAATTGACCGAATTCGTCAAATGCCAAGAATAATCAAAGTGATCAGAGTGATAAAACCAACCAGACAAATCAAAATAGTCTGAATGTCCAATAATTCAGATTGTTGAGCATGTTCAAAGTGAATATAACGTTGGAATTGACCGAATTCCCCAAATGGCATGAATAAGCAAAGTGATCAGAGTTATAAAACCAGCCAGACAAATCAAAATAGACTGCATGTCCAGTAATTCAGAATGTTCATCATGTTAAAAGTCAATACAACGTTGGAATTGACCGAATTCGTCAAATGCCAAGAATAATCAAAGTGATCAGAGTGATAAAACCAACCAGACAAATCAAAATAGTCTGAATGTCCAATAATTCAGATTGTTGAGCATGTTCAAAGTGAATATAACGTTGGAATTGACCGAATTCCCCAAATGGCATGAATAAGCAAAGTGATCAGAGTTATAAAACCAGCCAGACAAATCAAAATAGACTGCATGTCCAGTAATTCAGAATGTTCATCATGTTAAAAGTCAATACAACGTTGGAATTGACCGAATTCGTCAAATGCCAAGAATAATCAAAGTGATCAGAGTGATAAAACCAGCCAGACAAATGAAAATAGCCTGCATGTCCAGTAATTCAGAATGTTCATCACGTTAAAACTCAATACAACGTTGGAATTGAGCGAATTCGTCAAATAACAAGAGTAATCAAAGTGATCAGAGTGATAAAACCAACCAGACAAATCAAAATAGTCTGAATGTCCAATAATTCAGATTATTCATCATGTTTAAAGTGAATATAACGTTGGAATTGACCGAATTCGTCAAATAACAAGAGTAATCAAAGTGATCAGAGTGATAAAACCAACCAGACAAATCAAAATAGTCTGAATGTCCAATAATTGAGATTGTTCATCATGTTTACAGTGAATATAACGTTAGAATTGACCGAATTCGTCAAATGGCATGAATAATCAAAGTGATCAGAGTGATAAAACAAGCCAGACAAATGAAAATAGCCTGCATGTTCAGTAATTCAGAATGTTCATCATGGTAAAAGTCAATATAACGTTGGAAATGACCGAATTCGTCAAATAACAAGAGTAATCAATATGATCAGATTTATAAAACCAACCATACAAATGAAAATATCCTGCATGTCCAGTAATTCAGAATGTTCATCATGTTAAAAGTCAATACAACGTTCGAATTGACCGAATTCCCCAAATGGCATGAATAAACAAAGTGATCAGAGTTATAAAACCAGCCAGACAAATGAAAATAGCCTGAATGTCCAATAATTCAGATTGTTCAGCATGTTCAAAGTGAATATAACGTTGGAATTGACCGAATTCGTCAAATGACAAGAATAATCAAAGTGATCAGAGTGATAAAACCAACCAGACAAATCAAAATAGTCTGAATGTCCAATAATTCAGATTGTTGAGCATGTTCAAAGTGAATATAACGTTGGAATTGACCGAATTCCCCAAATGGCATGAATATGCAAAGTGATCAGAGTTATAAAACCAGCCAGACAAATGAAAATAGCCTGAATGTCCAATAATTCAGATTGTTCAGCATGTTCAAAGTGAAAATAACGTTGGAATTGACCGAATTCGTCAAATGACAAGAATAATCAAAGTGATCAGAGTGATAAAACCAGCCAGACAAATGAAAATAGTCTGAATGTCCAATAATTCAGATTGTTCATCATGTTTAAAGTGAATATAACGTTGGAATTGACCGAATTCGTCAAATGACAAGAATAATCAAAGTGATCAGAGTGATAAAACCAACCAGACAAATCAAAATAGTCTGAATGTCCAATAATTCAGATTGTTGAGCATGTTCAAAGTGAATATAACGTTGGAATTGACCGAATTCCCCAAATGTCATGAAGAAGCAAAGTGATCAGAGTTATAAAACCAGCCAGACAAATGAAAATAGCCTGAATGTCCAATAATTCAGATTGTTCAGCATGTTCAAACTGAATATAACGTTGGAATTGACCGAATTCGTCAAATGACAAGAATAATCAAAGTGATCAGAGTGATAAAACCAGCCAGACAACGTTGGAATTGACCGAATTCCCCAAATGTCATGAAGAAGCAAAGTGATCAGAGTTATAAAACCAGCCAGACAAATGAAAATAGCCTGAATGTCCAATAATTCAGATTGTTCAGCATGTTCAAACTGAATATAACGTTGGAATTGACCGAATTCGTCAAATGACAAGAATAATCAAAGTGATCAGAGTGATAAAACCAGCCAGACAAATGAAAATAGTCTGAATGTCCAATAATTCAGATTGTTCATCATATAACGTTGGAATTGACCGAATTCCCCAAATGGCATGAATAAGCAAAGTGATCAGAGTTATAAAACCAGCCAGACAAATGAAAATAGTCTGAATGTCCAATAATTCAGATTGCTCATCATGTTTAAAGTGAATATAACGTTGGAATTGACCGAATTCCCCAAATGGCATGAATAAGCAAAGTGATCAGAGTTATAAAACCAGCCAGACAAATGAAAATAGTCTGAATGTCCAATAATTCAGATTGCTCATCATGTTTAAAGTGAATATAACGTTGGAATTGACCGAATTGGTCAAATAACAATAGTAATCAATATGATCAGATTTATAAAACCAACCGGACAAATGAAAATAGCTTGCATGTCCAGTAATTCAGAATGTTCATCATGTTAAAAGTCAATACAACGTTGGAATTGACCGAATTCGTCAAATGCCAAGAATAATCAAAGTGATCAGAGTGATAAAACCAACCAGACAAATCAAAATAGTCTGAATGTCCAATAATTCAGATTGTTGAGCATGTTCAAAGTGAATATAACGTTGGAATTGACCGAATTCCCCAAATGGCATGAATAAGCAAAGTGATCAGAGTTATAAAACCAGCCAGACAAATCAAAATAGACTGCATGTCCAGTAATTCAGAATGTTCATCATGTTAAAAGTCAATACAACGTTGGAATTGACCGAATTCGTCAAATGCCAAGAATAATCAAAGTGATCAGAGTGATAAAACCAACCAGACAAATCAAAATAGTCTGAATGTCCAATAATTCAGATTGTTGAGCATGTTCAAAGTGAATATAACGTTGGAATTGACCGAATTCCCCAAATGGCATGAATAAGCAAAGCGATCAGAGTTATAAAACCAGCCAGACAAATGAAAATAGCCTGAATGCCCAATAATTCTGATTGTTCAGCATGTTCAAAGTGAATATAACGTTGGAATTGACCGAATTCGTCAAATGACAAGAATAATCAAAGTGATCAGAGTGATAAAACCAGCCAGACAAATGAAAATAGCCTGCATGTCCAGTAATTCAGAATGTTCATCACGTTAAAACTCAATACAACGTTGGAATTGAGCGAATTCGTCAAATAACAAGAGTAATCAAAGTGATCAGAGTGATAAAACCAACCAGACAAATCAAAATAGTCTGAATGTCCAATAATTCAGATTATTCATCATGTTTAAAGTGAATATAACGTTGGAATTGACCGAATTCGTCAAATAACAAGAGTAATCAAAGTGATCAGAGTGATAAAACCAACCAGACAAATCAAAATAGTCTGAATGTCCAATAATTGAGATTGTTCATCATGTTTACAGTGAATATAACGTTAGAATTGACCGAATTCGTCAAATGGCATGAATAATCAAAGTGATCAGAGTGATAAAACAAGCCAGACAAATGAAAATAGCCTGCATGTTCAGTAATTCAGAATGTTCATCATGGTAAAAGTCAATATAACGTTGGAAATGACCGAATTCGTCAAATAACAAGAGTAATCAATATGATCAGATTTATAAAACCAACCATACAAATGAAAATATCCTGCATGTCCAGTAATTCAGAATGTTCATCATGTTAAAAGTCAATACAACGTTCGAATTGACCGAATTCCCCAAATGGCATGAATAAACAAAGTGATCAGAGTTATAAAACCAGCCAGACAAATGAAAATAGCCTGAATGTCCAATAATTCAGATTGTTCAGCATGTTCAAAGTGAATATAACGTTGGAATTGACCGAATTCGTCAAATGACAAGAATAATCAAAGTGATCAGAGTGATAAAACCAACCAGACAAATCAAAATAGCCTGCATGTCCAGTAATTCAGAATGTTCATCATGTTCAAAGTGAATATAACGTTGGAATTGACCGAATTCCCCAAATGGCATGAATAAGCAAAGTGATCAGAGTTATAAAACCAGCCAGACAAATGAAAATAGCCTGAATGTCCAATAATTCAGATTGTTCAGCATGTTCAAAGTGAATATAACGTTGGAATTGACCGAATTCGTCAAATGACAAGAATAATCAAAGTGATCAGAGTGATAAAACCAGCCAGACAAATGAAAATAGTCTGAATGTCCAATAATTCAGATTGTTCATCATGTTTAAAGTGAATATAACGTTGGAATTGACCGAATTCGTCAAATGACAAGAATAATCAAAGTGATCAGAGTGATAAAACCAACCAGACAAATCAAAATAGTCTGAATGTCCAATAATTCAGATTGTTGAGCATGTTCAAAGTGAATATAACGTTGGAATTGACCGAATTCCCCAAATGTCATGAAGAAGCAAAGTGATCAGAGTTATAAAACCAGCCAGACAAATGAAAATAGCCTGAATGTCCAATAATTCAGATTGTTCAGCATGTTCAAACTGAATATAACGTTGGAATTGACCGAATTCGTCAAATGACAAGAATAATCAAAGTGATCAGAGTGATAAAACCAGCCAGACAACGTTGGAATTGACCGAATTCCCCAAATGTCATGAAGAAGCAAAGTGATCAGAGTTATAAAACCAGCCAGACAAATGAAAATAGCCTGAATGTCCAATAATTCAGATTGTTCAGCATGTTCAAACTGAATATAACGTTGGAATTGACCGAATTCGTCAAATGACAAGAATAATCAAAGTGATCAGAGTGATAAAACCAGCCAGACAAATGAAAATAGTCTGAATGTCCAATAATTCAGATTGTTCATCATATAACGTTGGAATTGACCGAATTCCCCAAATGGCATGAATAAGCAAAGTGATCAGAGTTATAAAACCAGCCAGACAAATGAAAATAGTCTGAATGTCCAATAATTCAGATTGCTCATCATGTTTAAAGTGAATATAACGTTGGAATTGACCGAATTCGTCAAATGACAAGAATAATCAATGTGATCAGAGTGATAAAACCAACCAGACAAATCAAAATAGTCTGAATGTCCAATAATTCAGATTGTTGAGCATGTTCAAAGTGAATATAACGTTGGAATTGACTGAATTCCCCAAATGGCATGAATAAGCAAAGTGATCAGAGTTATAAAACCAGCCAGACAAATGAAAATAGCCTGAATGTCCAATAATTCAGATTGTTCAGCATGTTCAAAGTGAATATAACGTTGGAATTGACCGAATTCGTCAAATGACAAGAATAATCAAAGTGATCAGAGTGATAAAACCAGCCAGACAAATGAAAATAGTCTGAATGTCCAATAATTCAGATTGTTCATCATGTTTAAAGTGAATATAACGTTGGAATTGACCGAATTCGTCAAATGGCATGAATAATCAAAGTGATCAGAGTGATAAAACCAGCCTGACAAATGAAAATAGCCTGCATGTCCAGTAATTCAGAATGTTCATCATGTTAAAAGTCAATATAACGTTGGAGTTGACCGAATTCGTCAAATGGCATGAATAATCAAAGTGATCAGAGTGATAAAACCAACCAGACAAATCAAAATAGTCTGAATGTCCAATAATTCAGATTGTTCAGCATGTTCAAAGTGAATATAACGTTGAAATTGACCGAATTCGTCAAATGACAAGAATAATCAAAGTGATCAGAGTGATAAAACCAGCCAGACAAATGAAAATAGTCTGAATGTCCAATAATTCAGATTGTTCATCATGTTAAAACTCAATACAACGTTGGAATTGAGCGAATTCGTCAAATAACAAGAGTAATCAAAGTGATCAGAGTGATAAAACCAGCCAGACAAATGAAAATAGCCTGCATGTCCAGTAATTCAGAATGTTCATCATGTTAAAACTCAATACAACGTTGGAATTGAGCGAATTCGTCAAATAACAAGAGTAATTAAAGTGATCAGAGTGATAAAACCAACCAGACTAATCAAAATAGTCTGAATGTCCAATAATTCAGATTGTTGAGCATTGTTCAAAGTGAATATAACGTTGGAATTGACCGAATTCCCCAAATGGCATGAATAAGCAAAGTGATCAGAGTTATAAAACCAGCCAGACAAATGAAAATAGCCTGAATGCCCAATAATTCAGATTGTTCAGCATGTTCAAAGTGAATATAACGTTGGAATTGACCGAATTCGTCAAATGACAAGAATAATCAAAGTGATCAGAGTGATAAAACCAGCCAGACAAATGAAAATAGCCTGCATGTCCAGTAATTCAGAATGTCCATCATGTTAAAACTCAATACAACGTTGGAATTGAGCGAATTCGTCAAATAACAAGAGTAATCAAAGTGATCAGAGTGATAAAACCAACCAGACAAATCAAAATAGTCTGAATGTCCAATAATTCAGATTATTCATCATGTTTAAAGTGAATATAACGTTGGAATTGACCGAATTCGTCAAATAACAAGAGTAATCAAAGTGATCAGAGTGATAAAACCAACCAGACAAATCAAAATAGTCTGAATGTCCAATAATTCAGATTGTTCATCATGTTTACAGTGAATATAACGTTGAAATTTACCGAATTCGTCAAATGGCATGAATAATCAAAGTGATCAGAGTGATAAAACAAGCCAGACAAATGAAAATAGCCTGCATGTTCAGTAATTCAGAATGTTCATCATGGTAAAAGTCAATATAACGTTGTAATTGACCGAATTCGTCAAATAACAAGAATAATCAATATGATCAGATTTATAAAACCAACCATACAAATGAAAATATCCTGCATGTCCAGTAATTCAGAATGTTCATCATGTTAAAAGTCAATACAACGTTCGAATTGACCGAATTCCCCAAATGGCATGAATAAACAAAGTGATCAGAGTTATAAAACCAGCCAGACAAATGAAAATAGCCTGAATGTCCAATAATTCAGATTGTTCAGCATGTTCAAAGTAAATATATCGTTGGAATTGACCGAATTCGTCAAATGACAAGAATAATCAAAGTGATCAGAGTGATAAAACCAACCAGACAAATCAAAATAGTCTGAATGTCCTATAATTCAGATTGTTGAGCATGTTCAAAGTGAATATAACGTTGGAATTGACCGAATTCCCCAAATGGCATGAATAAGCAAAGTGATCAGAGTTATAAAACCAGCCAGACAAATGAAAATAGCCTGAATGTCCAATAATTCAGATTGTTCAGCATGTTCAAAGTGAATATAACGTTGGAATTGACCGAATTCGTCAAATGACAAGAATAATCAAAGTGATCAGAGTGATAAAACCAGCCAGACAAATGAAAATAGTCTGAATGTCCAATAATTCAGATTGTTCATCATGTTTAAAGTGAATATAACGTTGGAATTGACCGAATTCGTCAAATGACAAGAATAATCAAAGTGATCAGAGTGATAAAACCAGCCAGACAAATGAAAATAGTCTGAATGTCCAATAATTCAGATTGTTCATCATGTTTAAAGTGAATATAACGTTGGAATTGACCGAATTCGTCAAATGGCATGAAGAAGCAAAGTGATAAGAGTTATAAAACCAGCCAGACAAATGAAAATAGCCTGAATGTCCAATAATTCAGATTGTTCAGCATGTTCAAAGTGAATATAACGTTGGAATTGACCGAATTCGTCAAATGACAAGAATAATCAAAGTGATCAGAGTGATAAAACCAGCCAGACAAATGAAAATAGTCTGAATGTCCAATAATTCAGATTGTTCATCATATAACGTTGGAATTGTCCGAATTCGTCAAATGACAAGAATAATCAAAGTGATCAGAGTGATAAAACCAGCCAGACAAATGCAAATAGTCTGAATGTCCAATAATTCAGATTGTTGAGCATGTTCAAAGTGAATATAACGTTGGAATTGACCGAATTCCCCAAATGGCATGAATAAGCAAAGTGATCAGAGTTATAAAACCAGCCAGACAAATGAAAATAGTCTGAATGTCCAATAATTCAGATTGTTCATCATGTTTAAAGTGAATATAACGTTGGAATTGACCGAATTCGTCAAATGACAAGAATAATCAAAGTGATCAGAGTGATAAAACCAACCAGACAAATCAAAATAGTCTGAATGTCCAATAATTCAGATTGTTGAGCATGTTCAAAGTGAATATAACGTTGGAATTGACCGAATTCCCCAAATGGCATGAATAAGCAAAGTGATAAGAGTTATAAAACCAGCCAGACAAATGAAAATAGCCTGAATGTCCAATAATTCAGATTGTTCAGCATGTTCAAAGTGAATATAACGTTGGAATTGACCGAATTCGTCAAATGACAAGAATAATCAAAGTGATCAGAGTGATAAAACCAGCCAGACAAATGAAAATAGTCTGAATGTCCAATAATTCAGATTGTTCATCATATAACGTTGGAATTGACCGAATTCGTCAAATGACAAGAATAAGCAAAGTGATCAGAGTGATAAAACCAGCCAGACAAATGAAAATAGTCTGAATGTCCAATAATTCAGATTGTTGAGCATGTTCAAAGTGAATATAACGTTGGAATTGACCGAATTCCCCAAATGGCATGAATAAGCAAAGTGATCAGAGTTATAAAACCAGCCAGACAAATGAAAATAGTCTGAATGTCCAATAATTCAGATTGTTCATCATGTTTAAAGTGAATATAACGTTGGAATTGACCGAATTCGTCAAATGACAAGAATAATCAAAGTGATCAGAGTGATAAAACCAACCAGACAAATCAAAATAGTCTGAATGTCCAATAATTCAGATTGTTGAGCATGTTCAAAGTGAATATAACGTTGGAATTGACCGAATTCCCCAAATGGCATGAATAAGCAAAGTGATCAGAGTTATAAAACCAGCCAGACAAATGAAAATAGCCTGAATGTCCAATAATTCAGATTGTTCAGCATGTTCAAAGTGAATATAACGTTGGAATTGACCGAATTCGTCAAATGACAAGAATAATCAAAGTGATCAGAGTGATAAAACCAGCCAGACAAATGAAAATAGTCTGAATGTCCAATAATTCAGATTGTTCATCATGTTTAAAGTGAATATAACGTTGGAATTGACCGAATTCGTCAAATGGCATGAATAATCAAAGTGATCAGAGTGATAAAACCAGCCAGACAAATGAAAATAGCCTGCATGTCCAGTAATTCAGAATGTTCATCATGTTAAAAGTCAATATAACGTTGGAGTTGACCGAATTCGTCAAATGGCATGAATAATCAAAGTGATCAGAGTGATAAAACCAACCAGACAAATCAAAATAGTCTGAATGTCCAATAATTCAGATTGTTCAGCATGTTCAAAGTGAATATAACGTTGGAATTGACCGAATTCGTCAAATGACAAGAATAATCAAAGTGATAAAACAACCAGACAAATCAAAATAGTCTGAATGTCCAATAATTCAGATTGTTCATAATGTTTAAAGGTAATATAACGTTGGAATTGACCGAATTCGTCAAATGGCATGAATAATCAAAGTGATCGGACTGATACAAGCAGACAGGCAAATGAAAATAGCCTGCATGTCCAGTAATTCAGAATGTTCATTATGTTTAAAGTGAATATAACGTTGGAATTGACCGAATTCATCAAATAACAAGAGTAATCAAAGTGATCAGAGTGATAAAAACAACCAGACAAATCAAAATAGTCTGAATGTCTAATAATTCAGATTGTTCATCATGTTCAAAGTCAATACAACGTTGGAATTGACCGAATTCGTCAAATGACAAGAATAATCAAAGTGATCAGAGTGATAAAACCAACCAGACAAATCAAAATAGTCTGAATGTCCAATAATTCAGATTGTTGAGCATGTTCAAAGTGAATTCGTCAAATGGCATGAATAATCAAAGTAATCAGACTGATAAAACCAGCCAGACAAATGGAAATAGCCTGCATGTCCAGAAATTCAGAATGTTCATCATGTTAAAAGTCAATACAACGTTGGAGTTGACCGAATTCGTCAAATGGCATGAATAATCAAAGTGATCAGAGTGATAAAACAACCAGACAAATGAAAATAGCCTGCATGTCCAGTAATTCAGAATGTTCATGATGTTAAAAGTCAATATAATGTTGGAATTGACCGAATTCGTCAAATAACAAGAGTAATAAAAGTGATAAAACCAGCCAGACAAATGAAAGAAGCCTGCATGTCCAGTAATTCAGATTGTTCATAATGTTTAAAGGTAATATAACGTTGGAATTGACCGAATTCGTCAAATGGCATGAATAATCAAAGTGATCGGACTGATACAACCAGACAGGCAAATGAAAATAGCCTGCATGTCCAGTAATTCAGAATGTTCATTATGTTTAAAGTGAATATAACGTTGGAATTGACCGAATTCATCAAATAACAAGAGTAATCAAAGTGATCAGAGTGATAAAAACAACCAGACAAATCAAAATAGTCTGAATGTCCAATAATTCAGATTGTTCATCATGTTCAAAGTCAATACAACGTTGGAATTGACCGAATTCGTCAAATGACAAGAATAATCAAAGTGATCAGAGTGATAAAACCAACCAGACAAATCAAAATAGTCTGAATGTCCAATAATTCAGATTGTTGAGCATGTTCAAAGTGAATTCGTCAAATGGCATGAATAATCAAAGTAATCAGACTGATAAAACCAGCCAGACAAATGGAAATAGCCTGCATGTCCAGAAATTCAGAATGTTCATCATGTTAAAAGTCAATACAACGTTGGAATTGACCGAATTCGTCAAATGGAATGAATAATCAAAGTGATCAGAGTGATAAAACCAGCCAGACAAATGAAAATAGCCTGCATGTCCAGTAATTCAGAATGTTCATCATGTTAAAAGTCAATATAACGTTGGAATTGACAGAAATCGTCAAATAACAAGAGTAATCAAAGTGATCAGAGTGATAAAACCAGCAAGACAAATGAAAATAGCCTGCATGTTCAGTAATTCAGAATGTTCATCATGTTAAAAGTCAATATTACGTTGGAGTTGACCGAATTCGTCAAATGGCATGAATAATCTAAGTGATCAGAGTGATAAAACCACTGGACTGGACATTCAGTATTTCAGAATGTCCATCATGTTAAAAGTCAATATAACGTTGGAATTGACCGAATTCATCAAATAACAAGAATAATCAAAGTGATCAGAGTGATAAAACCAGCCAGACAAATGAAAATAGCCTGAATGTCCAATAATTCAGATTGTTCAGCATGTTCAAAGTAAATATATCGTTGGAATTGACCGAATTCGTCAAATGACAAGAATAATCAAAGTGATCAGAGTGATAAAACCAACCAGACAAATCAAAATAGTCTGAATGTCCTATAATTCAGATTGTTGAGCATGTTCAAAGTGAATATAACGTTGGAATTGACCGAATTCCCCAAATGGCATGAATAAGCAAAGTGATCAGAGTGAAAAACCAGCCAGACAAATGAAAATAGCCTGCATGTCCAATAATTCAGATTTTGAGCATTTTCAAAATGAATATAACGTTGGAATTGACCGAATTACCCAAATGGCATGAATAATCAAAGTGATCAGAGTGATAAAATCAGCCTGACAAATGGAAATAGCCTGAATGTCCAGTAATTCAGAATGTTCATCCTGTTAAAACTCAATACAACGTTGGAATTGACCGAAAACGTCAAATAACAAGAGTAATCAATATGATCAGAGTTATAAAACCAACCGGACAAATGAAAATATCCTGCATGTCCAGTAATTCAGAATGTTCATCATGTTAAAAGTCAATACAACGTTGGAATTGACCGAATTCGTCAAATAACAAGAATAATCAAAGTGATCAGAGTGATAAAACCAGCCAGACAAATGAAAATAGCCTGAATGTCCAATAATTCAGATTGTTCAGCATGTTCAAAGTAAATATATCGTTGGAATTGACCGAATTCGTCAAATGACAAGAATAATCAAAGTGATCAGAGTGATAAAACCAACCAGACAAATCAAAATAGTCTGAATGTCCTATAATTCAGATTGTTGAGCATGTTCAAAGTGAATATAACGTTGGAATTGACCGAATTCCCCAAATGGCATGAATAAGCAAAGTGATCAGAGTTATAAAACCAGCCAGACAAATGAAAATAGCCTGAATGTCCAATAATTCAGATTGTTCAGCATGTTCAAAGTGAATATAACGTTGGAATTGACCGAATTCGTCAAATGACAAGAATAATCAAAGTGATCAGAGTTATAAAACCAGCCAGACAAATCAAAATAGTCTGAATGTCCAATAATTCAGATTGTTCATCATGTTTAAAGTGAATATAACGTTGGAATTCACCGAATTCGTCAAATGGCATCAATAATCAAAGTGATCGGACTGATACAACCAGACAGGCAAATGAAAATAGCCTGCATGTCCAGTAATTCAGAATGTTCATCATGTTAAAAGTCAATATAACGTTGGAATTGACCGAATTCGTCAAATGACAAGAATAATCAAAGTGATCAGAGTGATAAAACCAACCAGACAAATCAAAATAGCCTGAATGTCCAATAATTCAGATTGTTCAGCATGTTCAAAGTGAATATAACTTTGGAATTGAACGAATTCGTCAAATGACAAGAATAATCAAAGTGATCAGAGTGATAAAATCAGCCAGACAAATGAAAATAGCCTGAATGTCCAGTAATTCAGAATGTTCATCCTGTTAAAACTCAATACAACGTTGGAATTGACCGAATTCGTCAAATGGCATGAATAATCAAAGTGATCAGAGTGATAAAACCAGCCAGACAAATGAAAATAGCCTGCATGTCCAGTAATTCAGAATGTTCATCATGTTAAAAGTCAATACAACGTTGGAATTGACCGAATTTGTCAAATGACAAGAATAATCAAAGTGATAAAACCAACCAGACAAATCAAAATAGTCTGAATGTCCAATAATTCAGATTTTGAGCATTTTCAAAATGAATATAACGTTGGAATTGACCGAATTACCCAAATGGCATGAATAATCAAAGTGATCAGAGTTATAAAACCAGCCAGACAAATGAAAATAGCCTGAATGTCCAATAATTCAGATTGTTCAGCATGTTCAAAGTGAATATAACGTTGGAATTGAACGAATTCGTCAAATGACAAGAATAATCAAAGTGATCAGAGTGATAAAATTAGCCAGACAAATGAAAATAGCCTGAATGTCCAGTAATTCAGAATGTTCATCCTGTTAAAACTCAATACAACGTTGGAATTGACCGAATTCCCCAAATGGCATGAATAATCAAAGTGATCAGAGTTATAAAACCAGCCAGACAAATGAAAATAGCCTGAATGTCCAATAATTCAGATTTATTTATTTATTTTATTTTATTTAATTACAATACAAAGTAAATTTATATTCTAATTTTGGGTCCAAGGATAAACCGAGTGACAAAGACTATTTGGCTTGATTTTTTGCAGCGACAGACCAAAGCCTCTGGTGGGAATCGAACCCACAACCCCCACGCTGATAGGCAAGCACGCTACCAACTCGCCTACCGGGGCGCTTAAATAATTCAGATTGTTCATCATGTTTAAAGTGAATATAACGTTGGAATTGACCGAATTCGTCAAATGGCATGAATAATCAAAGTGATCAGAGTGATAAAATCAGCCAGACAAATGAAAATAGCCTGAATGTCCAGTAATTCAGAATGTTCATCCTGTTAAAACTCAATACAACGTTGGAATTGACCGAATTCGTCAAATGGCATGAATAATCAAAGTGATCAGAGTGATAAAACCAGCCAGACAAATGAAAATAGCCTGCATGTCCAGTAATTTAGAATGTTCATCATGTTAAAAGTGAATATAACGTTGGAATTGAACGAATTCGTCAAATGACAAGAATAATCAAAGTGATCAGAGTGATAAAATCAGCCAGACAAATGAAAATAGCCTGCATGTCCAGTAATTCAGAATGTTCATCATGTTAAAAGTCAATACAACGTTGGAATTGACCGAATTTGTCAAATGACAAGAATAATCAAAGTGATCAGAGTGATAAAACCAACCAGACAAATCAAAATAGTCTGAATGTCCAATAATTCAGATTTTGAGCATTTTCAAAATGAATATAACGTTGGAATTGACCGAATTACCCAAATGGCATGAATAATCAAAGTGATCAGAGTTATAAAACCAGCCAGACAAATGAAAATAGCCTGAATGTCCAATAATTCAGATTGTTCAGCATGTTCAAAGTGAATATAACGTTGGAATTGAACGAATTCGTCAAATGACAAGAATAATCAAAGTGATCAGAGTGATAAAATCAGCCAGACAAATGAAAATAGCCTGAATGTCCAGTAATTCAGAATGTTCATCCTGTTAAAACTCAATACAACGTTGGAATTGACCGAATTCGTCAAATGGCATGAATAATCAAAGTGATCAGAGTGATAAAACCAGCCAGACAAATGAAAATAGCCTGAATGTCCAATAATTCAGATTGTTCAGCATGTTCAAAGTGAATATAACGTTGGAATTGAACGAATTCGTCAAATGACAAGAATAATCAAAGTGATCAGAGTGATAAAATCAGCCAGACAAATGAAAATAGCCTGAATGTCCAGTAATTCAGAATGTTCATCCTGTTAAAACTCAATACAACGTTGGAATTGACCGAATTCGTCAAATGGCATGAATAATCAAAGTGATCAGAGTGATAAAACCAGCCAGACAAATGAAAATAGCCTGCATGTCCAGTAATTTAGAATGTTCATCATGTTAAAAGTCAATATAACGTTGGAATTGACCGGATTCGTCAAATAACAAGAGTAATCAAAGTGATCAGAGTGATAAAACCAACCAGACAAATGAAAATAGCCTGCATGTCCAATAATTCAGATTTTGAGCATTTTCAAAATGAATATAACGTTGGAATTGACCGAATTACCCAAATGGCATGAATAATCAATGTTCAGATTTCTGTAAATCCTCACATGGTGTTTTTTCCTTTTCTGCTGAAGGTATAAAATTGTGTTGGATTCGGTAATTGAATGTATTCAAAACAATGTGTATAACTGTACTGTAGTTTGTATGTATTCAAATAATGTATACAATTGTAATTTGGATATATTCAATGCATGTGCGTATGTTGTAGCTTGGGTTTTTTAAGATAAGCAGGCAGTACAACATGCGTGTGTGATATAGAGCGGCGGTCTATTTTTAGAATAAGGGACGAGCATGATAACGAGTGGAATTTTCCACAAGATGTTATGCGTGCGTGGGTTGACAAAACAACCCCACGCATGCGTCTATCGCGTTCTCGTTCCTTCTTTAGGATTAGTTTAGTTTAAGAAAATGTATGCTAGTTTTAGGAAATATTAACAAAATAAAATCAGTATCTTACAAGTACTCATTGAGTGAGTTGGCTTTACATCTTTCGTCTGTACATTTTGGTTCTTCGAACCGGATTATTAAATCCAGTTTTGAACAGACAAAAGAAAGTTCTCATCCAAGGAGGTACCGGAACTGATGGATACACACAAATCCACCGAGGCCTTGTATGAAGGAACTAGAGGAGAAAGGAATAACAGAATCTGTCGCTGAGAGTATCTGACAAGTACTCAAGGAGTGATTGTCTTTTCAAGCATTTCATCCGTGCGGGTCAGATTTACATCTCTCGCTTGTACATTTTGGTCGTTCGAACCAGAGATATTTGATTATTCGAACTTTTGAACATTAATCCTACGAAAGAGGATAATGAAAGGTCGAACAAATAAAATAGAGCCCACATCCAAGGAGGTACCGGAAGTGATGGATACACACAAATCCACCGAGGCCTTGTATGAAGGGGCAAAAGGAATGATAGCAGAATACAGGATTATCGCTATCGAAGAGAAGCCGTCGTTGGAAGCAGAGCCAAACAGAATTGGCGAAGACGGAAAGGAAAATACAGTCCACAATAGCGACATACAACCTTCTCAACCACAAAGTATAATGGTTGAAAGGTTTGGAAGAGAAGTTCTGGAATTGGCGACAATTATGAGTACGACAAGAGATACCATACTGAGTCTCAGTTCCGAACGGCTGCAGGTACAACAACAATTGGTAGAGGACCAGTTTCAAGAAGTTGTCCTGGCATATAGGAGGATTGTCGCTAAAAATCTCGACGACGACGATATTTATGACGCGTATACGAAAATACGGAGGCAGTATCGTGAAGTGCGATTGGAAATCGCAAGTCAAAGCGAAAACGTCAAGAGGGATAAGGAGTGTTCTAAAGCAACTGTAAGTGCACGCCTGGCATATAACCGGTTTGATGCTGAAACACAAAATGGTGAGCTGTGGCCCAGACGAGCTCCCGCTAATAAGAAGGATGACCGGTTTAAAGCTGAAACCGATGA
Organism: Hydrotaea cyrtoneurina; assembly: GCA_958296145.1. NCBI lineage: Eukaryota > Metazoa > Arthropoda > Insecta > Diptera > Muscidae > Hydrotaea > Hydrotaea cyrtoneurina. The sequence continues at coordinate 59,325,033 of OY282514.1, forward strand.
TGAAGAAAACGTCAAAGAGCTGTGGGTTACCCGAATATCCACACGCTGTAATGACGATCAACGGTGGGTATCCAGGTTACCGTCAAAGAAGAAAACTGAAATCGATGAGGAAGACATCAAAGAGCTGTGGGTGACCCGAAGATCCACACACTGTAATGAAGATCAACGCTGGGTTTCGAGGTTACCGTTAAAGAAGAGAGCTAATACGGAACAAACTGACGTGGAAGCGTCACAAAATGTAGCCAACTGCTGTGAAGATGAAGATCCGAAGTTGTACACCATAACTAACGATGACTTCGAAATGGATGATTCGATGACTGGTGTTGATTCGAAGGAAGATCTCGCGCAGGTTCCGGTTGATGTCAGCGAACAGAATTTTCAAGCGAGTGGCTTGAAAATCCATGGTGCTGGCGAAGATCCAAAAATTGAAGACAATTTTCAATTGGAAAAAACGAAGGCGGCTTCTCCATATGAAAGGTTGGAGCCGATCACCACAATGGTGAAGGCCGTGGGTTCCCCGGGAGCTCCACACTTCGGTGGATTGCGGGTGGCTGCGGTTAAGTCAGCGGTTGGAGATGGAGCTGATTTATACCACGGGATTTTGAAGGAAGGGCTGGTGAGAGAAGAGACAATGACTGCTGAAACCCCTGGCAATTTTGTAACTGCAAAGCCGAAGTTACCTAATGGATGCAAAGAAGCTGATGTATTGCTGTGGAGGCACGTGAGGGCTAATCCTTATGGTTTCACATCAAGGGAACTGCATAAGTGGAATGGTCCTGAATGGCTGAAGGATGTCGACAAATGGCCACATATAATAGAATTAATAGATTTAAATTTTTCGTAGAATATTGATATATGTAAAACAAATAATTGTAGTTCGCCGGCCGCAGAATGTTCAGATTTCTGTAAATCCTCACATGGTGTTTTTTCCTTTTCTGCTGAAGGTATAAAATTGTGTTGGATTCGGTAATTGAATGTATTCAAAACAATGTGTATAACTGTACTGTAGTTTGTATGTATTCAAATAATGTATACAATTGTAATTTGGATATATTCAATGCATGTGCGTATGTTGTAGCTTGGGTTTTTTAAGATAAGCAGGCAGTACAACATGCGTGTGTGATATAGAGCGGCGGTCTATTTTTAGAATAAGGGACGAGCATGATAACGAGTGGAATTTTCCACAAGATGTTATGCGTGCGTGGGTTGACAAAACAACCCCACGCATGCGTCTATCGCGTTCTCGTTCCTTCTTTAGGATTAGTTTAGTTTAAGAAAATGTATGCTAGTTTTAGGAAATATTAACAAAATAAAATCAGTATCTTACAAGTACTCACAAAGAGAGTGTCTTACAAACATTCAGCCGTGCAAGTGCATTTTTAATTAGTGCATTGTACAATCAAAGTGATCAGAGTGATAAAACCAGCCAGACAAATGAAAATAGCCTGAATGTCCAATAATTCAGATTGTTCATCATGTTAAAAGTTAATATAACGTTGGAATTGACCGAATTCGTCAAATGGCATGAATAATCAAAGTGATCAGAGTGAAAAACCAGCCAGACAAATGAAAATAGCCTGCATGTCCAATAATTCAGATTTTGAGCATTTTCAAAATGAATATAACGTTGGAATTGACCGAATTACCCAAATGGCATGAATAATCAAAGTGATCAGAGTGATAAAATCAGCCTGACAAATGGAAATAGCCTGAATGTCCAGTAATTCAGAATGTTCATCCTGTTAAAACTCAATACAACGTTGGAATTGACCGAAAACGTCAAATAACAAGAGTAATCAATATGATCAGAGTTATAAAACCAACCGGACAAATGAAAATATCCTGCATGTCCAGTAATTCAGAATGTTCATCATGTTAAAAGTCAATACAACGTTGGAATTGACCGAATTCGTCAAATAACAAGAATAATCAAAGTGATCAGAGTGATAAAACCAGCCAGACAAATGAAAATAGCCTGAATGTCCAATAATTCAGATTGTTCAGCATGTTCAAAGTAAATATATCGTTGGAATTGACCGAATTCGTCAAATGACAAGAATAATCAAAGTGATCAGAGTGATAAAACCAACCAGACAAATCAAAATAGTCTGAATGTCCTATAATTCAGATTGTTGAGCATGTTCAAAGTGAATATAACGTTGGAATTGACCGAATTCCCCAAATGGCATGAATAAGCAAAGTGATCAGAGTTATAAAACCAGCCAGACAAATGAAAATAGCCTGAATGTCCAATAATTCAGATTGTTCAGCATGTTCAAAGTGAATATAACGTTGGAATTGACCGAATTCGTCAAATGACAAGAATAATCAAAGTGATCAGAGTGATAAAACCAGCCAGACAAATGAAAATAGTCTGAATGTCCAATAATTCAGATTGTTCAGCATGTTCAAAGTGAATATAACGTTGGAATTGAACGAATTCGTCAAATGACAAGAATAATCAAAGTGATCAGAGTGATAAAATCAGCCAGACAAATGAAAATAGCCTGAATGTCCAGTAATTCAGAATGTTCATCCTGTTAAAACTCAATACAACGTTGGAATTGACCGAATTCCCCAAATGGCATGAATAATCAAAGTGATCAGAGTGATAAAACCAACCAGACAAATCAAAATAGTCTGACTGTCCAATAATTCAGATTGTTCATCATGTTTAAAGTGAATATAACGTTGGAATTGACCGAATTCGTCAAATGGCATCAATAATCAAAGTGACCAGACTGATAAAACCAGCCAGACAAATGAAAATAGTCTGAATGTCCAATAATTCAGATTGTTCAGCATGTTCAAAGTGAATATAACGTTGGAATTGAACGAATTCGTCAAATGACAAGAATAATCAAAGTGATCAGAGTGATAAAATCAGCCAGACAAATGAAAATAGCCTGAATGTCCAGTAATTCAGAATGTTCATCCTGTTAAAAGTCCATACAACGTTGGAGTTGACCGAATTCGTCAAATGGCATCAATAATCAAAGTGATCAGAGTTATAAAACCAGCCAGACAAATCAAAATAGTCTGAATGTCCAATAATTCAGATTGTTCATCATGTTTAAAGTGAATATAACGTTGGAATTGACCGAATTCGTCAAATGGCATCAATAATCAAAGTGACCAGACTGATAAAACCAGCCAGACAAATGAAAATAGCTTGCATGTCCAGTAATTCAGAATGTTCATCATTTTAAAAGTCAATATAACGTTGGAATTGACCGAATTCATCAAATAACAAGAGTAATCAAAGTGATCAGAGTGATAAAAACAACCAGACAAATCAAAATAGTCTGAATGTCCAATAATTCAGATTGTTCATCATATTCAAAGTCAATACAACGTTGGAATTGACCGAATTCGTCAAATGGCAAGAGTAATCAATATGATCAGAGTTATAAAACCCACCATACAAATGAAAATAGCCTGCATGTCCAGTAATTCAGAATGTTCATCATGTTAAAAGTCAATACAACGTTGGAATTGACCGAATTCGTCAAATGACAAGAATAATCAAAGTGATCAGAGTGATAAAACCAACCAGACAATTCAAAATAGTCTGAATGTCCAATAATTCAGATTGTTGAGCATGTTCAAAGTGAATTCGTCAAATGGTATGAATAATCAAAGTAATCAGACTGATAAAACCAGCCAGACAAATGGAAATAGCCTGCATGTCCAGAAATTCAGAATGTTCATCATGTTAAAAGTCCATACAACGTTGGAGTTGACCGAATTCGTCAAATGGCATCAATAATCAAAGTGATCAGAGTTATAAAACCAGCCAGACAAATCAAAATAGTCTGAATGTCCAATAATTCAGATTGTTCATCATGTTTAAAGTGAATATAACGTTGGAATTGACCGAATTCGTCAAATGGCATCAATAATCAAAGTGACCAGACTGATAAAACCAGCCAGACAAATGAAAATAGCCTGCATGTCCAGTAATTCAGAATGTTCATAATTTTAAAAGTCAATATATCATTGGAAATGACCGAATTCGTCAAATGGCATCAATAATCAAAGTGATCAGAGTTATAAAACCAGCCAGACAAATCAAAATAGTCTGAATGTCCAATAATTCAAATTGTTCATCATGTTTAAAGTGAATATAACGTTGGAATTGACCGAATTCGTCAAATGGCATCAATAATCAAAGTGACCAGACTGATAAAACCAGCCAGACAAATGAAAATAGCCTGCATGTCCAGTAATTCAGAATGTTCATCATTTTAAAAGTCAATATAACGTTGGAATTGACCGAATTCGTCAAATGACAAGAATAATCAAAGTGATCAGAGTTATAAAACCAGCCAGACAAATCAAAATAGTCTGAATGTCCAATAATTCAGATTGTTCATCATGTTTAAAGTGAATATAACGTTGGAATTGACCGAATTCGTCAAATGGCATCAATAATCAAAGTGACCAGACTGATAAAACCAGCCAGACAAATGAAAATAGCCTGCATGTCCAGTAATTCAGAATGTTCATCATTTTAAAAGTCAATATAACGTTGGAATTGACCGAATTCATCAAATAACAAGAGTAATCAAAGTGATCAGAGTGATAAAAACAACCAGACAAATCAAAATAGTCTGAATGTCCAATAATTCAGATTGTTCATCATGTTCAAAGTCAATACAACGTTGGAATTGACCGAATTCGTCAAATGGCAAGAGTAATCAAAGTGATCGGACTGATACAAAAAGACAGGCAAATGAAAATAGCCTGCATGTCCAGTAATTCAGAATGTTCATCATGTTAAAAGTCAATATAACGTTGGAGTTGACCGAATTCGTCAAATGGCATGAATAATCTAAGTGATCAGAGTGATAAAAACAACCAGACAAATCAAAATAGTCTGATTGTCCAATAATTCTGATTGTTCATCATGTTCAAAGTGAATATAACGTTGGAATTGACCGAATTCGTCAAATGACAAGAATAATCAAAGTGATCAGAGTTATAAAACCAGCCAGACAAATCAAAATAGTCTGAATGTCCAATAATTCAGATTGTTCATCATGTTTAAAGTGAATATAACGTTGGAATTGACCGAATTCGTCAAATGGCATCAATAATCAAAGTGATCAGACTGATAAAACCAGCCAGACAAATGAAAATAGCCTGCATGTCCAGTAATTCAGAATGTTCATCATTTTAAAAGTCAATATAACGTTGGAATTGACCGAATTCGTCAAATAACAAGAGTAATCAAAGTGATCAGAGTGATAAAAACAACCAGACAAATCAAAATAGTCTGAATGTCCAATAATTCAGATTGTTCATCATGTTTAAAGGTAATATAACGTTGGAATTGACCGAATTCGTCAAATGGCATGAATAATCAAAGTGATCGGACTGATACAACCAGACAGGCAAATGAAAATAGCCTGCATGTCCAGTAATTCAGAATGTTCATCATGTTAAAAGTCAATATAACGTTGGAATTGACCGAATTCATCAAATAACAAGAGTAATCAAAGTGATCAGAGTGATAAAAACAACCAGACAAATTAAAATAGTCTGAATGTCCAATAATTCAGATTGTTCATCATATTCAAAGTCAATACAACGTTGGAATTGACCGAATTCGTCAAATGGCAAGAGTAATCAATATGATCAGAGTTATAAAACCCACCATACAAATGAAAATAGCCTGCATGTCCAGTAATTCAGAATGTTCATCATGTTAAAAGTCAATACAACGTTGGAATTGACCGAATTCGTCAAATGACAAGAATAATCAAAGTGATCAGAGTGATAAAACCAACCAGACAATTCAAAATAGTCTGAATGTCCAATAATTCAGATTGTTGAGCATGTTCAAAGTGAATTCGTCAAATGGTATGAATAATCAAAGTAATCAGACTGATAAAACCAGCCAGACAAATGGAAATAGCCTGCATGTCCAGAAATTCAGAATGTTCATCATGTTAAAAGTCAATACAACGTTGGAGTTGACCGAATTCGTCAAATGGCATCAATAATCAAAGTGATCAGAGTTATAAAACCAGCCAGACAAATCAAAATAGTCTGAATGTCCAATAATTCAGATTGTTCATCATGTTTAAAGTGAATATAACGTTGGAATTGACCGAATTCGTCAAATGGCATCAATAATCAAAGTGACCAGACTGATAAAACCAGCCAGACAAATGAAAATAGCCTGCATGTCCAGTAATTCAGAATGTTCATCATTTTAAAAGTCAATATAACGTTGGAATTGACCGAATTCATCAAATAACAAGAGTAATCAAAGTGATCAGAGTGATAAAAACAACCAGACAAATCAAAATAGTCTGAATGTCCAATAATTCAGATTGTTCATCATGTTCAAAGTCAATACAACGTTTTAATTGACCGAATTCGTCAAATGGCAAGAGTAATCAAAGTGATCGGACTGATACAACCAGACAGGCAAATGAAAATAGCCTGCATGTCCAGTAATTCAGAATGTTCATCATGTTAAAAGTCAATATAACGTTGGAGTTGACCGAATTCGTCAAATGGCATGAATAATCTAAGTGATCAGAGTGATAAAACCACTGGACTGGACATTCAGTATTTCAGAATGTCCATCATGTTAAAAGTCAATATAACGTTGGAATTGACCGAATTCGTCAAATAACAAGAGTAATCAATATGATCAGAGTTAAAAAACCAACCGGACAAATGAAAATAGCCTACATGTCCAGTAATTCAGAATGTTCATCATGTTAAAAGTCAATACAACGTTGGAATTGACCCAATTCGTCAATTGGCATGAATAAGAAAAGTGATCAGAGTTATAAAACCATCCAGACAAATGAAAATAGCCTGAATGTCCAATAATTCAGATTGTTCAGCATGTTCAAAGTGAATATAACGTTGGAATTGACCGAATTCGTCAAATGACAAGAATAATCAAAGTGATCAGAGTTATAAAACCAGCCAGACAAATCAAAATAGTCTGAATGTCCAATAATTCAGATTGTTCATCATGTTTAAAGTGAATATAACGTTGGAATTGACCGAATTCGTCAAATGGCATCAATAATCAAAGTGACCAGACTGATAAAACCAGCCAGACAAATGAAAATAGCCTGCATGTCCAGTAATTCAGAATGTTCATCATTTTAAAAGTCAATATAACGTTGGAATTGACCGAATTCATCAAATAACAAGAGTAATCAAAGTGATCAGAGTGATAAAAACAACCAGACAAATCAAAATAGTCTGAATGTCCAATAATTCAGATTGTTCATCATGTTCAAAGTCAAAACAACGTTGGAATTGACCGAATTCGTCAAATGGCAAGAGTAATCAAAGTGATCGGACTTATACAACCAGACAGGCAAATGAAAATAGCCTGCATGTCCAGTAATTCAGAATGTTCATCATGTTAAAAGTCAATATAACGTTGGAGTTGACCGAATTCATCGAATAACAAGAGTAATCAAAGTGATCAGAGTGATAAAAACAACCAGACAAATCAAAATAGTCTGATTGTCCAATAATTCAGATTGTTCATCATGTTCAAAGTGAATATAACGTTGGAATTGACCGAATTCGTCAAATGACAAGAATAATCAAAGTGATCAGAGTTATAAAACCAGCCAGACAAATCAAAATAGTCTGAATGTCCAATAATTCAGATTGTTCATCATGTTTAAAGTGAATATAACGTTGGAATTCACCGAATTCGTCAAATGGCATCAATAATCAAAGTGATCGGACTGATACAACCAGACAGGCAAATGAAAATAGCCTGCATGTCCAGTAATTCAGAATGTTCATCATGTTAAAAGTCAATATAACGTTGGAATTGACCGAATTCGTCAAATGACAAGAATAATCAAAGTGATCAGAGTTATAAAACCAGCCAGACAAATCAAAATAGTCTGAATGTCCAATAATTCAGATTGTTCATCATGTTTAAAGTGAATATAACGTTGGAATTGACCGAATTCGTCAAATGGCATCAATAATCAAAGTGACCAGACTGATAAAACCAGCCAGACAAATGAAAATAGCCTGCATGTCCAGTAATTCAGAATGTTCATCATTTTAAAAGTCAATATAACGTTGGAATTGACCGAATTCATCAAATAACAAGAGTAATCAAAGTGATCAGAGTGATAAAAACAACCAGACAAATCAAAATAGTCTGAATGTCCAATAATTCAGATTGTTGAGCATGTTCAAAGTCAATACAACGTTGGAATTGACCGAATTCGTCAAATGGCAAGAGTAATCAAAGTGATCGGACTGATACAACCAGACAGGCAAATGAAAATAGCCTGCATGTCCAGTAATTCAGAATGTTCATCATGTTAAAAGTCAATATAACGTTGGAGTTGACCGAATTCATCAAATAACAAGAGTAATCAAAGTGATCAGAGTGATAAAAACAACCAGACAAATCAAAATAGTCTGATAGTCCAATAATTCAGATTGTTCATCATGTTCAAAGTGAATATAACGTTGGAATTGACCGAATTCGTCAAATGACAAGAATAATCAAAGTGATCAGAGTTATAAAACCAGCCAGACAAATCAAAATAGTCTGAATGTCCAATAATTCAGATTGTTCATCATGTTTAAAGTGAATATAACGTTGGAATTGACCGAATTCGTCAAATGGCATCAATAATCAAAGTGATCAGACTGATAAAACCAGCCAGACAAATGAAAATAGCCTGCATGTCCAGTAATTCAGAATGTTCATCATTTTAAAAGTCAATATAACGTTGGAATTGACCGAATTCATCAAATAACAAGAGTAATCAAAGTGATCAGAGTGATAAAAACAACCAGACAAATCAAAATAGTCTGAATGTCCAATAATTCAGATTGTTCATCATGTTTAAAGGTAATATAACGTTGGAATTGACCGAATTCGTCAAATGGCATGAATAATCAAAGTGATCGGACTGATACAACCAGACAGGCAAATGAAAATAGCCTGCATGTCCAGTAATTCAGAATGTTCATCATGTTAAAAGTCAATATAACGTTGGAATTGACCGAATTCATCAAATAACAAGAGTAATCAAAGTGATCAGAGTGATAAAAACAACCAGACAAATTAAAATATTCTGAATGTCCAATAATTCAGATTGTTCATCATATTCAAAGTCAATACAACGTTGGAATTGACCGAATTCGTCAAATGGCAAGAGTAATCAATATGATCAGAGTTATAAAACCCACCATACAAATGAAAATAGCCTGCATGTCCAGTAATTCAGAATGTTCATCATGTTAAAAGTCAATACAACGTTGGAATTGACCGAATTCGTCAAATGACAAGAATAATCAAAGTGATCAGAGTGATAAAACCAACCAGACAATTCAAAATAGTCTGAATGTCCAATAATTCAGATTGTTGAGCATGTTCAAAGTGAATTCGTCAAATGGTATGAATAATCAAAGTAATCAGACTGATGAAACCAGCCAGACAAATGGAAATAGCCTGCATGTCCAGAAATTCAGAATGTTCATCATGTTAAAAGTCAATACAACGTTGGAGTTGACCGAATTCGTCAAATGGCATGAATAATCAAAGTGATCAGAGTGATAAAACCAGCCAGACAAAAGAAAATAGCCTGCATGTCCCGTAATTTATAATGTTCATGATGTTAAAAGTCAATATAACGTTGGAATTGACCGAATTCGTCAAATAACAAGAGTAATCAATATGATCAGAGTTATAAAACCAACCGGACAAATGAAAATAGCCTACATGTCCAGTAATTCAGAATGTTCATCATGTTAAAAGTCAATACAACGTTGGAATTGACCGAATTCGTCAAATGACAAGAATAATCAAAGTGATCAGAGTTATAAAACCAGCCAGACAAATCAAAATAGTCTGAATGTCCAATAATTCAGATTGTTCATCATGTTTAAAGTGAATATAACGTTGGAATTGACCGAATTCGTCAAATGGCATCAATAACACTACTTTACAAAATAAAATTTTTTTCATGTACATTTGATGAGAGGTGACTTTTCTAATGTATTTCCATCTGCTGAATTCAAAAATCAAGGTAAAATTTTTTTTTATGGAACAGTTTTGAGATATCCTTATAAAGAGTGATTTGTTAAGAGCTTGATAACTTTTTTTTAAAAAAAACGCATAAAATTTGCAAAATCTCATCGGTTCTTTATTTGAAACGTTAGATTGGTCCATGACATTTACTTTTTGAAGATAATTTCATTTAAATGTTGACCGCGGCTGCGGCTTAGGTGGTCCATTCGGAAAGTCCAATTTTGGGCAACTTTTTCGAGCATTTCGGCCGGAATAGCCCGAATTTCTTCGGAAATGTTGTCTTCCAAAGCTGGAATAGTTGCTGGCTTATTTCTGTAGACTTTAGACTTGACGTAGCCCCACAAAAAATAGTCTAAAGGCGTCAAATCGCATGATCTTGGTGGCCAACTTACCGGTCCATTTCTTGAGATGAATTGTTCTCCGAAGTTTTCCCTCAAAATGGCCATAGAATCGCGAGCTGTGTGGCATGTAGCGCCATCTTGTTGAAACCACATGTCAACCAAGTTCAGTTCTTCCATTTTTGGCAACAAAAAGTTTGTTAGCATCGAACGATAGCGATCGCCATTCACCGTAACGTTGCGTCCAACAGCATCTTTGAAAAAATACGGTCCAATGATTCCACCAGCGTACAAACCACACCAAACAGTGCATTTTTCGGGATGCATGGGCAGTTCTTGAACGGCTTCTGGTTGCTCTTCACTCCAAATGCGGCAATTTTGCTTATTTACGTAGCCATTCAACCAGAAATGAGCCTCATCGCTGAACAAAATTTGTCGATAAAAAAGCGGATTTTCTGCCAACTTTTCTAGGGCCCATTCACTGAAAATTCGACGTTGTGGCAGATCGTAAGTCTATTCATGATGAAATGTCAAAGCATACTGAGCATCTTTCTCTTTGACACCATGTCTGAAATCCCACGTGATCTGTCAAATACTAATGCATGAAAATCCTAACCTCAAAAAAATCACCCTTTATTTTTATTTTTTCGTCCTTTTTTTACTTGACAAATCATATCTCGAGCTAGAAATGTCTGATTATATCGTTCTTGGTACTTAAATGCAAGGTATTGAGTAGACGAACAAACATGTATAATTGGATCTTTTATAAGTTAAGTGGTTCAAAATATATCGATGAAAATAGGGCAAATTTTCAAAAAAAAACATATTTTAGAGTGATCCTGTGCCGGCGGAAAAGTACATACCGTTGAAAAAACGTCTGGTTTATCTTCATGTTCGTAAAGATGAGACTTTAACGTAAGAACTAAGACCAACCACAAGACCGAAAAATGACAAAGTTATAAGCAATTGAGTGAATAAATCCAAATCCCATATTATCCGAATATTTAATTTTTTTCGACATTTGACATTTTTGTGTGTTAGAAATAGTTGTGGCTCTTGCTTTTGGGATCCGTTTCTCTAGTGAGAAACCATACATAGTCTCCCAACATTGCTTCATCCCAAAATCCTTGATAGCGCCGCTCAATGGTCTTAATTTGTTGGTGAAATCTCTCGCCGTGTTCGTCACTCACATATTTTCCAGTTGTGCTTCTCATATTGAATGTATTTGAGCAAAATGGCCATTGTGGCATATGATTCTTTAGTGTTGATGGCATGAGCGATGGGAATAGAAGGTTTTTTATATCCAATATGCAGTATGACTGCTTTCAAACTCTCCTTACTACCGTCAATGAACAAGCGCCACTCATTTGGATCGTAAGGCTCTCCTTTTCCTTTTCCCAAACCTTTCTTTAGCAAAAATCAAGGAAGGCGTCTTCGATGGTCCACACATAAAGAAATTGGTAAAAAGCACAGATTTCCCAAAATATTTAACACCCGTTGAAAACGAGGCCAGCTGGTTGTTACCAATTTTCTTGGGAACACTAAAAGCCCTACGAGGGAATTATTACCGATTTCCTGAAGAACTACAAGAATATGGGTACGGAATGCCATAGTTAATTTCCTTCCTGGTTATTTTCTATTGTATTGTTTTTACCATTTTATTTATTTCTTACAGGTGTAAATATGTCTCTAAAAATCCATTTCTTGCATTCGCATTTGAAATTCTTTCCGGACAATCTTGGTGACGTGAGTGACGAACACGGCGAGAGATTTCACCAACAAATTAAGACCATTGAGCGGCGCTATCAAGGATTTTGGGATGAAGCAATGTTGGGAGACTATGTATGGTTTCTCACTAGAGAAACGGATCCCAAAAGCAACCGAAGACAAAGCAAGAGCCATAACTATTTCTAACACACAAAAATGTCAAATGTCGAAAAAAATAAAATATTCGGATAATATGGGATTTGGATTTATTCACTCAATTGCTTATACCTTTGTCATTTTTCGGTCGATTTTCTTGTGGTTGGTCTTAGTTCTTACGTTAAAGTCTAATCTTTACGAACATGAAGATAAACCAGACGTTTTTTCAACGGTATGTACTTTTCCGCCGGCACAGGATCACTCTAAAATATGATTTTTTTGAAAATTTGCCCTACTTTCATCGATATATTTTGAACCACTTAACTTATAAAAGATCCAATTATACATGTTTGTTCGTCTACTCAAGAACGATATAATAAGACATTTCTAGCTCGAGATATGATTTGTCAAGTGAAAAAAGGACGAAAAAATAAAAATATAAGGATATCTCAAAAACTGTTCCATAAAAAATTTTACCTTGATTTTTGAATTCAGCAGATGGAAGTACATTAGAAAAGTCACCTCTCATCAAATGTACATTTCCGGTGTAAACAAGTGTAATCAAAGTGATCAGACTGATAAAACCAGCCAGACAAATGAAAATAGCCTGCATGTCCAGTAATTCAGAATGTTCATCATTTTAAAAGTCAATATAACGTTGGAATTGACCGAATTCGTCAAATAACAAGATTAATCAAAGTGATCAGGGTGATAAAACCAACCAGACAAATCAAAATAGTCTGAATGTCCAATAATTCAGATTGTTGAGCATGTTCAAAGTGAATTCGTCAAATGGCATGAATAATCAAAGTGCTCAGAGTGATAAAACCAGCCAGACAAATGAAAATAGCCTGCATTTTCAGTAATTCAGAATGTTCATCATGTTAAAAGTCAATATAACGTTGGAATTGACCGAATTCGTCAAATAACAAGAGTAATCAAAGTGATCAAAGTGATAAAACCAGCCAGACAAATGAAAATAGCCTGCATGTCCAGTAATTCAGAATGTTCATCATGTTTAAAGTGAATATAACGTTGGAATTGACGGAATTCGTCAAATGGAATGAATAATCAAAGTGATCAGAGTGATAAAACCAGCAAGACAAATGAAAATAGCCTGCATGTCCAGTAATTCAGAATGTTCATCATGTTAAAAGTCAATATAACGTTGGAGTTGACCGAATTCGTCAAATAGCATGAATAATCAAAGTGATCAGAGTTATAAAACCAACCGGACAAATGAAAATAGCCTGCATGTCCAGTAATTCAGAATGTTCATCATGTTAAAAGTCAATACAACGTTGGAATTGACCGAATTCGTCAAATAACAAGAGTAATCAATATGATCAGAGTTATAAAACCAACCGGACAAATGAAAATAGCCTACATGTCCAGTAATTCAGAATGTTCATCATGTTAAAAGTCAATACAACGTTGGAATTGACCGAATTCGTCAAATGACAAGAATAATCAAAGTGATCAGAGTTATAAAACCAGCCAGACAAATCAAAATAGCCTGCATGTCCAGTAATTCAGAATGTTCATCATGTTAAAAGTCAATACAACGTTGGAGTTGACCGAATTCGTCAAATGGCATGAATAATCAAAGTGATCAGAGTGATAAAACCAGCCAGACAAAAGAAAATAGCCTGCATGTCCCGTAATTTATAATGTTCATGATGTTAAAAGTCAATATAACGTTGGAATTGACCGAATTCGTCAAATAACAAGAGTAATCAATATGATCAGAGTTATAAAACCAACCGGACAAATGAAAATAGCCTACATGTCCAGTAATTCAGAATGTTCATCATGTTAAAAGTCAATACAACGTTGGAATTGACCGAATTCGTCAAATAACAAGAGTAATCAATATGATCAGAGTTATAAAACCAACCGGACAAATGAAAATAGCCTACATGTCCAGTAATTCAGAATGTTCATCATGTTAAAAGTCAATACAACGTTGGAATTGACCGAATTCGTCAAATGACAAGAATAATCAAAGTGATCAGAGTTATAAAACCAGCCAGACAAATCAAAATAGTCTGAATGTCCAATAATTCAGATTGTTCATCATGTTTAAAGTGAATATAACGTTGGAATTGACCGAATTCGTCAAATGGCATCAATAACACTACTTTACAAAATAAAATTTTTTTCATGTACATTTGATGAGAGGTGACTTTTCTAATGTATTTCCATCTGCTGAATTCAAAAATCAAGGTAAAATTTTTTTTTATGGAACAGTTTTGAGATATCCTTATATTTTTATTTTTTCGTCCTTTTTTTACTTGACAAATCATATCTCGAGCTAGAAATGTCTGATTATATAAATGCAAATATATAATGCAAGGTATTGAGTAGACGAACAAACATGTATAATTGGATCTTTTATAAGTTAAGTGGTTCAAAATATATCGATGAAAATAGGGCAAATTTTCAAAAAAAATCATATTTTAGAGTGATCCTGTGCCGGCGGAAAAGTACATACCGTTGAAAAAACGTCTGGTTTATCTTCATGTTCGTAAAGATGAGACTTTAACGTAAGAACTAAGACCAACCACAAGACCGAAAAATGACAAAGTTATAAGCAATTGAGTGAATAAATCCAAATCCCATATTATCCGAATATTTAATTTTTTTCGACATTTGACATTTTTGTGTGTTAGAAATAGTTGTGGCTCTTGCTTTTGGGATCCGTTTCTCTAGTGAGAAACCATACATAGTCTCCCAACATTGCTTCATCCCAAAATCCTTGATAGCGCCGCTCAATGGTCTTAATTTGTTGGTGAAATCTCTCGCCGTGTTCGTCACTCACATATTTTCCAGTTGTGCTTCTCATATTGAATGTATTTGAGCAAATGGGAATAGAAGGTTTTTTATTTCCAATATGCAGTATGACTGCTTTCAAACTCTCCTTACTACCGTCAATGAACAAGCGCCACTCATTTGGATCGTAAGGCTCTCCTTTTCCTTTTCCCAAACCTTTCTTTAGCAAAAATCAAGGAAGGCGTCTTCGATGGTCCACACATAAAGAAATTGGTAAAAAGCACAGATTTCCCAAAATATTTAACACCCGTTGAAAACGAGGCCAGCTGGTTGTTACCAATTTTCTTGGGAACACTAAAAGCCCTACGAGGGAATTATTACCGATTTCCTGAAGAACTACAAGAATATGGGTACGGAATGCCATTAGTTAATTTCCTTCCTGGTTATTTTCTATTGTATTGTTTTTACCATTTTATTTATTTCTTACAGGTGTAAATATGTCTCTAAAAATCCATTTCTTGCATTCGCATTTGAAATTCTTTCCGGACAATCTTGGTGACGTGAGTGACGAACACGGCGAGAGATTTCACCAACAAATTAAGACCATTGAGCGGCGCTATCAAGGATTTTGGGATGAAGCAATGTTGGGAGACTATGTATGGTTTCTCACTAGAGAAACGAATCCCAAAAGCAACCGAAGACAAAGCAAGAGCCATAACTATTTCTAACACACAAAAATGTCAAATGTCGAAAAAAATAAAATATTCGGATAATATGGGATTTGGATTTATTCACTCAATTGCTTATACCTTTGTCATTTTTCGGTCGATTTTCTTGTGGTTGGTCTTAGTTCTTACGTTAAAGTCTCATCTTTACGAACATGAAGATAAACCAGACGTTTTTTCAACGGTATGTACTTTTCCGCCGGCACAGGATCACTCTAAAATATGATTTTTTTGAAAATTTGCCCTATTTTCATCGATATATTTTGAACTACTTAACTTATAAAAGATCCAATTATACATGTTTGTTCGTCTACTCAAGAACGATATAATCAGACATTTCTAGCTCGAGATATGATTTGTCAAGTGAAAAAAGGACGAAAAAATAAAAATATAAGGATATCTCAAAAACTGTTCCATAAAAAATTTTACCTTGATTTTTGAATTCAGCAGATGGAAGTACATTAGAAAAGTCACCTCTCATCAAATGTACATTTCCGGTGTAAACAAGTGTAATCAAAGTGATCAGACTGATAAAACCAGCCAGACAAATGAAAATAGCCTGCATGTCCAGTAATTCAGAATGTTCATCATGTTTAAAGTGAATATAACGTTGGAATTGACCGAATTCGTCAAATGGAATGAATAATCAAAGTGATCAGAGTGATAAAACCAGCAAGACAAATGAAAATAGCCTGCATGTCCAGTAATTCAGAATGTTCATCATGTTAAAAGTCAATATAACGTTGGAGTTGACCGAATTCGTCAAATAGCATGAATAATCAAAGTGATCAGAGTTATAAAACCAACCGGACAAATGAAAATAGCCTGCATGTCCAGTAATTCAGAATGTTCATCATGTTAAAAGTCAATACAACGTTGGAATTGACCGAATTCGTCAATTGGCATGAATAAGCAAAGTGATCAGAGTTATAAAACCAGCCAGACAAATGAAAATAGCCTGAATGTCCAATAATTCAGATTGTTCAGCATGTTCAAAGTGAATATAACGTTGGAATTGACCGAATTCGTCAAATGACAAGAATAATCAAAGTGATCAGAGTTATAAAACCAACCGGACAAATGAAAATAGCCTGCATGTCCAGTAATTCAGAATGTTCATCATGTTAAAAGTCAATACAACGTTGGAATTGACCGAATTCGTCAATTGGCATGAATAATCAAAGTAATCAGAGTGATAAAACCAGCCAGACAAATGAAAATAGCCTGCATGTCCAGTAATTCAGAATGTTCATCATGTTAAAAGTCAATACAACGTTGGAATTGACCGAATTCGTCAAATGACAAGAGTAATCAAAGTGATCAGAGTGATAAAACCAACCAGACAAATCAAAATAGTCTGAATGTCCAATAATTCAGATTGTTCATCATGTTAAAAGTCAATACAACGTTGGAATTGACCGAATTCGTCAAATAACAAGAGTAATCAAAGTGATCAGAGTGTTAAAACCAGCCAGACAAATGAAAATAGCCTTCATGTCCAGTAATTCAGAATGTTCATCATGTTTAAAGTGAATATAACGTTGGAATTGACCGAATTCGTCAAATGGCATGAATAATCAAAGTGATCAGAGTGATAAAACCAGCCAGACAAATGAAAATAGCCTGCATGTCCAGTAATTCAGAATGTTGATCATGTTTAAAGTGAATATAACGTTGGAATTGACCGAATTCGTCAAATGGCATGAATAATCAAAGTGATCAGAGTGATAAAACCAGCCAGACAAATGAAAATAGCCAGCATGTCCAGTAATTCAGAATGTTCATCATGTTTAAAGTAATATAAAGTTGGAATTGACCGAATTCGTCAAATGGCATGAATAATCAAAGTGATCAGAGTGATAAAACCAGCCAGACAAATGAAAATAGCCTGCATGTCCAGTAATTCAGAATGTTCATCATGTTAAAAGTCAATATAACGTTGGAGTTGGCCGAATTCGTCAAATGGCATGAATAATCAAAGTGATCAGAGTGATAAAACCAGCAAGACAAATGAAAATAGCCTGCATGTCCAGTAATTCAGAATGTTCATCATGTTAAAAGTCAATATAACGTTGGAGTTGACCGAATTCGTCAAATGGCATGAATAATCAAAGTGATCAGAGTTATAAAACCAGCAAGACAAATGAAAATAGCCTGCATGTCCAGTAATTCAGATTGTTCATCATGTTAAAAGTCAATACAACGTTGGAATTGACCGAATTCGTCAATTGGCATGAATAAGCAAAGTGATCAGAGTTATAAAACCAGCCAGACAAATGAAAATAGCCTGAATGTCCAATAATTCAGATTGTTCAGCATGTTCAAAGTGAATATAACGTTGGAATTGACCGAATTATAAAACCAACCGGACAAATGAAAATAGCCTGCATGTCCAGTAATTCAGAATGTTCATCATGTTAAAAGTCAATACAACGTTGGAATTGACCGAATTCGTCAAATGACAAGAATAATCAAAGTGATCAGAGTTATAAAACCAGCCAGACAAATGAAAATAGCCTGCATGTCCAGTAATTCAGAATGTTCATCATGTTTAAAGTGAATATAACGTTGGAATTGACCGAATTATAAAACCAACCGGACAAATGAAAATAGCCTGCATGTCCAGTAATTCAGAATGTTCATCATGTTAAAAGTCAATACAACGTTGGAATTGACCGAATTCGTCAATTGGCATGAATAAGCATAGTGATCAGAGTTATAAAACCAACCCGACAAATGAAAATAGCCTGCATGTCCAGTAATTCAGAATGTTCATCATGTTAAAAGTCAACACAACGTTGGAATTGACCGAATTCGTCAATTGGCATGAATAAGCAAAGTGATCAGAGTTATAAAACCAGCCAGACAAATGAAAATAGCCTGAATGTCCAATAATTCAGATTGTTCAGCATGTTCAAAGTGAATATAACGTTGGAATTGACCGAATTCGTCAAATGACAAGAATAATCAAAGTGATCAGAGTTATAAAACCAGCCAGACAAATGAAAATAGCCTGCATGTCCAGTAATTCAGAATGTTCATCATGTTTAAAGTGAATATAACGTTGGAATTGACCGAATTATAAAACCAACCGGACAAATGAAAATAGCCTGCATGTCCAGTAATTCAGAATGTTCATCATGTTAAAAGTCAATACAACGTTGGAATTGACCGAATTCGTCAATTGGCATGAATAATCAAAGTAATCAGAGTGATAAAATCAGCCAGACAAATGAAAATAGCCTGCATGTCCAGTAATTCAGAATGTTCATCATGTTAAAAGTCAATACAACGTTGGAATTGACCGAATTCGTCAAATGACAAGAGAAATCAAAGTGATCAGAGTGATAAAACCAACCAGACAAATCAAAATAGTCTGAATGTCCAATAATTCAGATTGTTCATCATGTTAAAAGTCAATACAACGTTGGAATTGACCGAATTCGTCAATTGGCATGAATAATCAAAGTGATCAGAGTGATAAAACCAACAAGACAAATCAAAATAGTCTGAATGTCCAATAATTCAGATTGTTCATCATGTTAAAAGTCAATACAACGTTGGAATTGACCGAATTCGTCAAATGGCATGAATAATCAAAGTGATCAGAGTGATAAAAGCAGCCAGACAAATGAAAATAGCCTGCATGTCCAGTAATTCAGAATGTTCATCATGTTTAAAGTAATATAAAGTTGGAATTGACCGAATTCGTCAAATGGCATGAATAATCAAAGTGATCAGAGTGATAAAACCATCCAGACAAATGAAAATAGCCTGCGTGTCCAGTAATTCAGAATGTTCATCATGTTAAAAGTCAATATAACGTTGGAGTTGACCGAATTCGTCAAATGGCATGAATAATCAAAGTGATCAGAGTGATAATACCAGCCAGACAAATGAAAATAGCCTGCATGTCCAGTAATTCAGAATGTTCATCATGTTTAAAGTAATATAACGTTGGAATAAACCGAATTCGTCAAATGGCATGAATAATCAAAGTGATCAGAGTGATAAAACCAGCCAGACATATGAAAATAGCCTACATGTCCAGTAATTCAGAATGTTCATCATGTTAAAAGTCAATATAACTTTGGAGTTGACCGAATTCGTCAAATGGCATGAAAAATCAAAGTGATCAGAGTGATAAAACCAACCAGACAAATCAAAATAGTCTGAATGTCCAATAATTCAGATTGTTCATCATGTTTAAAGTGAATATAACGTTGGAATTGACCGAAGTCGTCAAATGGCATGAATAATCAAAGTGATCAGAGTGATAAAACCAGCCAGACAAATGAAAATAGCCTGCATGTCCAGTAATTCAGAATGTCCATCATGTTAAAAGTCAATATAACGTTGGAATTGACCGAATTGGTCAAATAACAAGAGTAATCAATATGATCAGATTTATAAAACCAACCGGACAAATGAAAATAGCTTGCATGTCCAGTAATTCAGAATGTTCATCATGTTAAAAGTCAATACAACGTTGGAATTGACCGAATTCGTCAAATGGCATGAATAATCAAAGTGATCAGAGTGATAAAACCAGCCAGACAAATGAAAATAGCCTGCATGTCCAGTAATACAGAATGTTCATCATGTTTAAAGTAATATAACGTTGGAATTGACCGAATTCGTCAAATGGCATGAATAATCAAAGTGATCAGAGTGATAAAACCAACCAGACAAATCAAAATAGTCTCAATGTCCAATAATTCAGAATGTCCATCATGTTAAAAGTCAATATAACGTTGGAATTGACCGAATTGGTCAAATAACAAGAGTAATCAATATGATCAGATTTATAAAACCAACCGGACAAATGAAAATAGCTTGCATGTCCAGTAATTCAGAATGTTCATCATGTTAAAAGTCAATACAACGTTGGAATTGACCGAATTCGTCAAATGCCAAGAATAATCAAAGTAATCAGAGTGATAAAACCAGCCAGACAAATGAAAATATCCTGCATGTCCAGTAATTCAGAATGTTCATCATGTTAAAAGTCACTACAACGTTGGAATTGACCGAATTCGTCAAATGCCAAGAATAATCAAAGTGATCAGAGTGATAAAACCAACCAGACAAATGAAAATAGCCTGCATGTCCAGTAATTCAGAATGTTCATCATGTTTAAAGTGAATATAACGTTGGAATTGACCGAATTCGTCAAATGGAATGAATAATCAAAGTGATCAGAGTGATAAAACCAGCAAGACAAATGAAAATAGCCTGCATGTCCAGTAATTCAGAATGTTCATCATGTTAAAAGTCAATATAACGTTGGAGTTGACCGAATTCGTCAAATGGCATGAATAATCAAAGTGATCAGAGTGATAAAACCAACCAGACAAATCAAAATAGTCTGAATGTCCAATAATTCAGATTGTTCATCATGTTTAAAGTGAATATAACGTTGGAATTGACCGAATTCGTCAAATGGCATGAATACTCAAAGTGATCAGAGTTATAAAACCAACCGGACAAATGAAAATAGCCTGCCTGTTAAAAGTCAATACAACGTTGGAATTGACCGAATTCGTCAATTGGCATGAATAAGCAAAGTGATCAGAGTTATAAAACCAGCCAAAGAAATGAAAATAGCCTGGATGTCCAATAATTCAGATTGTTCAGCATGTTCAAAGTGAATATAACGTTGGAATTGACCGAATTCGTCAAATGACAAGAATAATCAAAGTGATCAGAGTTATAAAACCAGCCAGACAAATGAAAATAGCCTGCATGTCCAGTAATTCAGAATGTTCATCATGTTAAAAGTGAATATAACGTTGGAATTGACCGAATTATAAAACCAACCGGACAAATGAAAATAGCCTGCATGTCCAGTAATTCAGAATGTTCATCATGTTAAAAGTCAATACAACGTTGGAATTGACCGAATTCGTCAATTGGCATGAATAATCAAAGTAATCAGAGTGATAACACCAGCCAGACAAATGAAAATAGCCTGCATGTCCAGTAATTCAGAATGTTCATCATGTTAAAAGTCAATACAACGTTGGAATTGACCGAATTCGTCAAATGACAAGAGTAATCAAAGTGATCAGAGTGATAAAACCAGCCAGACAAATGAAAATAGCCTTCATGTCCAGTAATTCAGAATGTTCGTCATGTTAAAACTCAATACAACGTTGGAGTTGACCGAATTCGTCAAATAACAAGAGTAATCAAAGTGATCAGAGTGATAAAACCAGCCAGACAAATGAAAATAGCCTGCATGTCCAGTAATTCAGAATGTTCATCATGTTTAAAGTGAATATAACGTTGGAATTGACCGAATTCGTCAAATGGCATGAATAATCAAAGTGATCAGAG
This sequence comes from Hydrotaea cyrtoneurina, assembly GCA_958296145.1. Lineage (NCBI taxonomy): Eukaryota > Metazoa > Arthropoda > Insecta > Diptera > Muscidae > Hydrotaea > Hydrotaea cyrtoneurina. Next base: position 59,347,124 of record OY282514.1, read on the forward strand.
TGATAAAACCAGCCAGACAAATGAAAATAGCCTGCATGTCCAGTAATTTAGAATGTTCATCATGTTTATAGTAATATAACGTTGGAATTGACCGAATTCGTCAAATGGCATGAATAATCAAAGTGATCAGAGTGATAAAACCAGCCAGACAAATGAAAATAGCCTGCATGTCCAGTAATTCAGAATGTTCATCATGTTAAAAGTCAATATAACGTTGGAGTTGACCGAATTCGTCAAATGGCATGAATAATCAAAGTGATCAGAGTGATAAAACCAGCCAGACAAATGAAAATAGCCTGCATGTCCAGTAATTCAGAATGTTCATCATGTTTAAAGTAATATAACGTTGGAATTGACCGAATTCGTCAAATGGCATGAATAATCAAAGTGATCAGAGTGATAAAACCAGCCAGACAAATGAAAATAGCCTGCATGTCCAGTAATTCAGAATGTTCATCATGTTAAAAGTCAATATAACGTTGGAGTTGACCGAATTCGTCAAATGGCATGAATAATCAAAGTGATCAGAGTGATAAAACCAACCAGACAAATGAAAATAGCCTGCATGTCCAGTAATTCAGAATGTTCATCATGTTAAAAGTCAATATAACGTTGGAGTTGACCGAATTCGTCAAATGGCATGAATAATCAAAGTGATCAGAGTGATAAAACCAACCAGACAAATCAAAATAGTCTGAATGTCCAATAATTCAGAATGTTCATCATGTTAAAACTCAATACAACGTTGGAATTGAGCGAATTCGTCAAATAACAAGAGTAATCAAAGTGATCAGAGTGATAAAACCAACCAGACAAATCAAAATAGTCTGAATGTCCAATAATTCAGATTGTTGAGCATGTTCAAAGTGAATATAACGTTGGAATTGACGAATTCCCCAAATGGCATGAATAAGCAAAGTGATCAGAGTTATAAAACCAGCCAGACAAATGAAAATAGCCTGAATGCCCAATAATTCAGATTGTTCAGCATGTTCAAAGTGAATATAACGTTGGAATTGACCGAAATCGTCAAATGACAAGAATAATCAAAGTGATCAGAGTGATAAAACCAGCCAGACAAATGAAAATAGCCTGCATGTCCAGTAATTCAGAATGTTCATCATGTTAAAAGTCAATACAACGTTCGAATTGACCGATTTCGTCAAATGCCAAGAATAATCAAAGTGATCAGAGTGATAAAACCAACCAGACAAATCAAAATAGTCTGAATGTCCAATAATTCAGATTGTTGAGCATGTTCAAAGTGAATATAACGTTGGAATTGACGAATTCCCCAAATGGCATGAATAATCAAAGTGATCAGAGTGATAAAACAAGCCAGACAAATGAAAATAGCCTGCATGTCCAGTAATTCAGAATGTTCATCGTGTTAAAAGTCAATACAACGTTGGAATTGACCGAATTCGTCAAATAACAAGAGTAATCAAAGTGATCAGAGTGATAAAACAACCAGACAAATCAAAATAGTCTGAATGTCCAATAATTCAGATTGTTCATCATGTTTAAAGTGAATATAACGTTGGAATTGACCGAATTCGTCAAATGGCAAGAGTAATCAATATGATCAGAGTTATAAAACCAACCAAACAAATGAAAATAGCCTGCATGTCCAGTAATTCAGAATGTTCATCATGTTAAAAGTCAATACAACGTTGGAATTGACCGAAAACGTCAAATGGCACGAATAATAAAACTGATCAGAGTGATAAAACAAGCCAGACAAATGAAAATAGCCTGCATGTCCAGTAATTGAGAATGTTCATCATGTTAAAAGTCAATATAACGTTGGAGTTGACCGAATTCGTTAAAATGGCATGAATAATCAAAGTGATCAGAGTGATAAAACCAACCAGACAAATCAAAATAGTCTGAATGGCCAATAATTCAGATTGTTCATCATGTTTGAAGTGAATATAACGTTGGAATTGACCGAATTCGTCAAATGGCATGAATAATCAATGTGATCAGACTGATACAACCAGCCAGACAAATGAAAATAGCCTGCATGTCCAGTAATTCAGAATGTTCATCATGTTAAAAGTCAATACAACGTTGGAATTGACCGAAAACGTCAAATGGCACGAATAATAAAACTGATCAGAGTGATAAAACCAGCCAGACAAATGTCCAGTAATTCAGATTGTTCAGCATGTTCAAAGTGAATATAACGTTGGAATTGACCGAATTCGTCAAATGACAAGAATAATCAAAGTGATCAGAGTGATAAAACCAGCCAGACAAATGAAAATAGCCTGCATGTCCAGTAATTCAGAATGTTCATCATGTTAAAACTCAATACAACGTTGGAATTGACCGAATTCGTCAAATGACAAGAATAATCAAGGTGATCAGAGTGATAAAACCAGCCAGACAAATGAAAATAGCCTGCATGTCCAGTAATTCAGAATGTTCATCATGTTAAAAGTCAATATAACATTGGAGTTGACCGAATTCGTCAAATGGCATGAATAATCAAAGTGATCACAGTGATAAAACCAACCAGACAAATCAAAATAGTCTGAATGTCCAATAATTCAGATTGTTCATCATGTTTAAAGTGAATATAACGTCGGAATTGACCGAATTCGTCAAATGGCATGAATAATCAAAGTGATCACAGTGATAAAACCAACCAGACAAATCAAAATAGTCTGAATGTCCAATAATTCAGATTGTCCATCATGTTAAAAGTCAATATAACGTTGGAATTGACCGAATTGGTCAAATAACAAGAGTAATCAATATGATCAGATTTATAAAACCAACCGGACAAATGAAAATAGCTTGCATGTCCAGTAATTCAGAATGTTCATCATGTTAAAAGTCAATACAACGTTGGAATTGACCGAACTCGTCAAATGGCATGAATAATCAAAGTGATCAGAGAGATAAAACCAGCCAGACAAATGAAAATAGCCTGCATGTCCAGTAATTCAGAATGTTCATCATGTTTAAAGTAATATAACGGTGGAATTGACCGAATTCGTCAAATGGAATAATCAAAGTGATCAGAGTTATAAAACCAGCCAGACAAATCAAAATAGACTGCATGTCCAGTAATTCAGAATGTTCATCATGTTAAAACTCAATACAACGTTGGAATTGAGCGAATTCGTCAAATAACAAGAGTAATCAAAGTGATCAGAGTGATAAAACCAACCATACACATGAAAATATCCTGCATGTCCAGTAATTCAGAATGTTCATCATGTTAAAAGTCAATACAACGTTCGAATTGACCGATTTCGTCAAATGCCAAGAATAATCAAAGTGATCAGAGTGATAAAACCAACCAGACAAATCAAAATAGTCTGAATGTCCAATAATTCAGATTGTTGAGCATGTTCAAAGTGAATATAACGTTGGAATTGACGAATTCCCCAAATGGCATGAATAAGCAAAGTGATCAGAGTTATAAAACCAGCCAGACAAATGAAAATAGCCTGAATGTCCAATAATTCAGATTGTTCAGCATGTTCAAAGTGAATATAACGTTGGAATTGACCGAAATCGTCAAATGACAAGAATAATCAAAGTGATCAGAGTGATAAAACCAGCCAGACAAATGAAAATAGCCTGCATGTCCAGTAATTCAGAATGTTCATCATGTTAAAAGTCAATACAACGTTCGAATTGACCGATTTCGTCAAATGCCAAGAATAATCAAAGTGATCAGAGTGATAAAACCAACCAGACAAATCAAAATAGTCTGAATGTCCAATAATTCAGATTGTTGAGCATGTTCAAAGTGAATATAACGTTGGAATTGACGAATTCCCCAAATGGCATGAATAATCAAAGTGATCAGAGTGATAAAACAAGCCAGACAAATGAAAATAGCCTGCATGTCCAGTAATTCAGAATGTTCATCGTGTTAAAAGTCAATATAACGTTGGAGTTGACCGAATTCGTTAAAATGGCATGAATAATCAAAGTGATCAGAGTGATAAAACCAACCAGACAAATCAAAATAGTCTGAATGTCGAATAATTCAGATTGTTCATCATGTTTAAAGTGAATATAACGTTGGAATTGACCGAATTCGTCAAATGGCATGAATAATCAAAGTGATCAAAGTGATAAAACCAGCCAGACAAATGAAAATAGCCTGCATGTCCAGTAATTCAGAATGTTCATCACGTTAAAACTCAATACAACGTTGGAATTGACCGAATTCGTCAAATAACAAGAGTAATCAAAGTGATCAGAGTGATAAAACAACCAGACAAATCAAAATAGTCTGAATGTCCAATAATTCAGATTGTTCATCATGTTTAAAGTGAATATAACGTTGGAATTGACCGAATTCGTCAAATGGCAAGAGTAATCAATATGATCAGAGTTATAAAACCAACCAAACAAATGAAAATAGCCTGCATGTCCAGTAATTCAGAATGTTCATCATGTTAAAAGTCAATACAACGTTGGAATTGACCGAAAACGTCAAATGGCACGAATAATAAAACTGATCAGAGTGATAAAACAAGCCAGACAAATGAAAATAGCCTGCATGTCCAGTAATTGAGAATGTTCATCATGTTAAAAGTCAATATAACGTTGGAGTTGACCGAATTCGTTAAAATGGCATGAATAATCAAAGTGATCAGAGTGATAAAACCAACCAGACAAATCAAAATAGTCTGAATGGCCAATAATTCAGATTGTTCATCATGTTTGAAGTGAATATAACGTTGGAATTGACCGAATTCGTCAAATGGCATGAATAATCAATGTGATCAGACTGATACAACCAGCCAGACAAATGAAAATAGCCTGCATGTCCAGTAATTCAGAATGTTCATCATGTTAAAAGTCAATACAACGTTGGAATTGACCGAAAACGTCAAATGGCACGAATAATAAAACTGATCAGAGTGATAAAACCAGCCAGACAAATGTCCAGTAATTCAGATTGTTCAGCATGTTCAAAGTGAATATAACGTTGGAATTGACCGAATTCGTCAAATGACAAGAATAATCAAAGTGATCAGAGTGATAAAACCAGCCAGACAAATGAAAATAGCCTGCATGTCCAGTAATTCAGAATGTTCATCATGTTAAAACTCAATACAACGTTGGAATTGACCGAATTCGTCAAATGACAAGAATAATCAAGGTGATCAGAGTGATAAAACCAGCCAGACAAATGAAAATAGCCTGCATGTCCAGTAATTCAGAATGTTCATCATGTTAAAAGTCAATATAACATTGGAGTTGACCGAATTCGTCAAATGGCATGAATAATCAAAGTGATCACAGTGATAAAAGCAACCAGACAAATCAAAATAGTCTGAATGTCCAATAATTCAGATTGTTCATCATGTTTAAAGTGAATATAACGTCGGAATTGACCGAATTCGTCAAATGGCATGAATAATCAAAGTGATCACAGTGATAAAACCAACCAGACAAATCAAAATAGTCTGAATGTCCAATAATTCAGATTGTCCATCATGTTAAAAGTCAATATAACGTTGGAATTGACCGAATTGGTCAAATAACAAGAGTAATCAATATGATCAGATTTATAAAACCAACCGGACAAATGAAAATAGCTTGCATGTCCAGTAATTCAGAATGTTCATCATGTTAAAAGTCAATACAACGTTGGAATTGACCGAATTCGTCAAATGCCAAGAATAATCAAAGTGATCAGAGTGATAAAACCAACCAGACAAATCAAAATAGTCTGAATGTCCAATAATTCAGATTGTTGAGCATGTTCAAAGTGAATATAACGTTGGAATTGACCGAATTCCCCAAATGGCATGAATAAGCAAAGTGATCAGAGTTATAAAACCAGCCAGACAAATCAAAATAGACTGCATGTCCAGTAATTCAGAATGTTCATCATGTTAAAACTCAATACAACGTTGGAATTGAGCGAATTCGTCAAATAACAAGAGTAATCAAAGTGATCAGAGTGATAAAACCAACCATACAAATGAAAATATCCTGCATGTCCAGTAATTCAGAATGTTCATCATGTTAAAAGTCAATACAACGTTCGAATTGGCCGATTTCGTCAAATGCCAAGAATAATCAAAGTGATCAGAGTGATAAAACCAGCCAGACAAATGAAAATAGCCTGCATGTCCAGTAATTCAGAATGTTCATCATGTTAAAACTCAATACAACGTTGGAATTGAGCGAATTCGTCAAATAACAAGAGTAATCAAAGTGATCAGAGTGATAAAACCAACCAGACAAATCAAAATAGTCTGAATGTCCAATAATTCAGATTGTTGAGCATGTTCAAAGTGAATATAACGTTGGAATTGACCGAATTCCCCAAATGGCATGAATAAGCAAAGTGATCAGAGTTATAAAACCAGCCAGACAAATGAAAATAGCCTGAATGCCCAATAATTCAGATTGTTCAGCATGTTCAAAGTGAATATAACGTTGGAATTGACCGAATTCGTCAAATGACAAGAATAATCAAAGTGATCAGAGTGATAAAACCAGCCAGACAAATGAAAATAGCCTGCATGTCCAGTAATTCAGAATGTTCATCATGTTAAAACTCAATACAACGTTGGAATTGAGCGAATTCGTCAAATAACAAGAGTAATCAAAGTGATCAGAGTGATAAAACCAACCAGACAAATCAAAATAGTCTGAATGTCCAATAATTCAGATTGTTCATCATGTTTACAGTGAATATAACGTTGGAATTGACCGAATTCGTCAAATGGCACGAATAATCAAAGTGATCAGAGTGATAAAACAAGCCAGACAAATGAAAATAGCCTGCATGTCCAGTAATTCAGAATGTTCATCGTGTTAAAAGTCAATATAACGTTGGAGTTGACCGAATTCGTTAAAATGGCATGAATAATCAAAGTGATCAGAGTTATAAAACCAACCAGACAAATCAAAATAGTCTGAATGTCCAATAATTCAGATTGTTCATCATGTTTAAAGTGAATATAACGTTGGAATTGACCGAATTCGTCAAATGGCAAGAGTAATCAATATGATCAGAGTTATAAAACCAACCAAACAAATGAAAATAGCCTGCATGTCCAGTAATTCAGAATGTTCATCATGTTAAAAGTCAATATAACGTTGGAGTTGACCGAATTCGTTAAAATGGCATGAATAATCAAAGTGATCAGAGTGATAAAACCAACCAGACAAATCAAAATAGTCTGAATGGCCAATAATTCAGATTGTTCATCATGTTTAAAGTGAATATAACGTTGGAATTGACCGAATTCGTCAAATGGCATGAATAATCAATGTGATCAGACTGATACAACCAGCCAGACAAATGAAAATTGCCTGCATGTCCAGTAATTCAGAATGTTCATCATGTTAAAAGTCAATACAACGTTGGAATTGACCGAAAACTTCAAATGGCACGAATAATAAAACTGATCAGAGTGATAAAACCAGCCAGACAAATGAAAATAGCCTGCATGTCCAGTAATTCAGATTGTTCAGCATGTTCAAAGTGAATATAACGTTGGAATTGACCGAATTCGTCAAATGACAAGAATAATCAAAGTGATCAGAGTGATAAAACCAGCCAGACAAATGAAAATAGCCTGCATGTCCAGTAATTCAGAATGTTCATCATGTTAAAAGTCAATACAACGTTGGAATTGACCGAAAACTTCAAATGGCACGAATAATAAAACTGATCAGAGTGATAAAACCAGCCAGACAAATGAAAATAGCCTGCATGTCCAGTAATTCAGATTGTTCAGCATGTTCAAAGTGAATATAACGTTGGAATTGACCGAATTCGTCAAATGGCATGAATAATCAAAGTGATCAGAGTGATAAAACCAGCCAGACAAATGAAAATAGCCTGCATGTCCAGTAATTCAGAATGTTCATCATGTTAAAAGTCAATATAACATTGGAGTTGACCGAATTCGTCAAATGGCATGAATAATCAAAGTGATCAGAGTGATAAAACCAACCAGACAAATCAAAATAGTCTGAATGTCCAATAATTCAGATTGTTCATCATGTTTAAAGTGAATATAACGTCGGAATTGACCGAAGTTGTCAAATGGCATGAATAATCAAAGTGATAAAACCAGCCAGACAAATGAAAATAGCCTGCATGTCCAGTAATTCAGAATGTCCATCATGTTAAAAGTCAATATAACGTTGGAATTGACCGAATTGGTCAAATAACAAGAGTAATCAATATGATCAGATTTATAAAACCAACCGGACAAATGAAAATAGCTTGCATGTCCAGTAATTCAGAATGTTCATCATGTTAAAAGTCAATACAACGTTGGAATTGACCGAATTCGTCAAATTCCAAGAATAATCAAAGTGATCAGAGTGATAAAACCAACAAGACAAATCAAAATAGTCTGAATGTCCAATAATTCAGATTGTTAAGCATGTTCAAAGTGAATATAACGTTGGAAATGACCGAATTCCCCAAATGGCATGAATAAGCAAAGTGATCAGTGTTATAAAACCAGCCAGACAAATCAAAATAGACTGCATGTCCAGTAATTCAGAATGTTCATCATGTTAAAACTCAATACAACGTTGGAATTGAGCGAATTCGTCAAATAACAAGAGTAATCAAAGTGATCAGAGTGATAAAACCAACCATACAAATGAAAATATCCTGCATGTCCAGTAATTCAGAATGTTCATCATGTTAAAAGTCAATACAACGTTCGAATTGACCGATTTCGTCAAATGGCACGAATAATAAAACTGATCAGAGTGATAAAACAAGCCAGACAAATGAAAATAGCCTGCATGTCCAGTAATTCAGAATGTTCATCATGTTAAAAGTCAATATAACGTTGGAGTTGACCGAATTCGTCAAATGGCATGAATAATCAAAGTGATCAGAGTGATAAAACCAACCAGACAAATCAAAATAGTCTGAATGGCCAATAATTCAGATTGTCCATCATGTTTAAAGTGAATATAACGTTGGAATTGACCGAATTCGTCAAATGGCATGAATAATCAAAGTGATCAGAGTGATAAAACCAACCAGACAAATCAAAATAGTCTGAATGTCCAATAATTCAGATTGTTCATCATGTTTAAAGTGAATATAACGTTGGAATTGACCGAAGTCGTCAAATGGCATGAATAATCAAAGTGATCAGAGTGATAAAACCAGCCAGACAAATGAAAATAGCCTGCATGTCCAGTAATTCAGAATTTCCATCATGTTAAAAGTCAATATAACGTTGGAATTGACCGAATTGGTCAAATAATAAGAGTAATCAATATGATCAGATTTATAAAACCAACCGGACAAATGAAAATAGCTTGCATGTCCAGTAATTCAGAATGTTCATCATGTTAAAAGTCAAAACAACGTTGGAATTGACCGAATTCGTCAAATGGCATGAATAATCAAAGTAATCAGAGTGATAAAACCAGCCAGACAAATCAAAATAGTCTGAATGTCCAATAATTCAGATTTTTCAGCATGTTCAAAGTGAATTTAACGTTGGAATTGACCGAATTCGTCAAATGACAAGAATAATCAATGTGATCAGAGTGATGAAACCAGCCAGACAAATGAAAATAGCCTGCATGTCCAGTAATTCAGAATGTTCATCATGTTAAAACTCAATACAACGTTGGAATTGACCGAATTCGTCAAATGCCAAGAATAATCAAAGTGATCAGACTGATAAAACCAACCAGACAAATCAAAATAGTCTGAATGTCCAATAATTCAGATTGTTGAGCATGTTCAAAGTGAATATAACATTGGAATTGACGAATTCCCCAAATGGCATGAATAAGCAAAGTGATCAGAGTTATAAAACCAGCCAGACAAATCAAAATAGACTGCATGTCCAGTAATTCAGAATGTTCATCATGTTAAAACTCAATACAACGTTGGAATTGAGCGAATTCGTCAAATAACAAGAGTAATCAAAGTGATCAGAGTGATAAAACCAACCATACAAATGAAAATATCCTGCATGTCCAGTAATTCAGAATGTTCATCATGTTAAAAGTCAATACAACGTTGGAATTGACCGAATTCGTCAAATGCCAAGAATAATCAAAGTGATCAGACTGATAAAACCAACCAGACAAATCAAAATAGTCTGAATGTCCAATAATTCAGATTGTTGAGCATGTTCAAAGTGAATATAACATTGGAATTGACGAATTCCCCAAATGGCATGAATAAGCAAAGTGATCAGAGTTATAAAACCAGCCAGACAAATGAAAATAGCCTGCATGTCCAGTAATTCAGAATGTTCATCATGTTAAAACTCAATACAACGTTGGAATTGAGCGAATTCGTCAAATGCCAAGAATAATCAAAGTGATCAGACTGATAAAACCAACCAGACAAATCAAAATAGTCTGAATGTCCAATAATTCAGATTTTTCAGCATGTTCAAAGTGAATTTAACGTTGGAATTGACCGAATTCGTCAAATGACAAGAATAATCAATGTGATCAGAGTGATGAAACCAGCCAGACAAATGAAAATAGCCTGCATGTCCAGTAATTCAGAATGTTCATCATGTTAAAACTCAATACAACGTTGGAATTGAGCGAATTCGTCAAATAACAAGAGTAATCAAAGTGATTAGAGTGATAAAACCAACCATACAAATGAAAATATCCTGCATGTCCAGTAATTCAGAATGTTCATCATGTTAAAAGTCAATACAACGTTGGAATTGACCGAATTCGTCAAATGCCAAGAATAATCAAAGTGATCAGAGTGATAAAACCAACCAGACAATTCAAAATAGTCTGAATGTCCAATAATTCAGATTGTTGAGCATGTTCAAAGTGAATATAACATTGGAATTGACGAATTCCCCAAATGGCATGAATAAGCAAAGTGATCAGAGTTATAAAACCAGCCAGACAAATGAAAATAGCCTGAATGCCCAATAATTCAGATTTTTCAGCATGTTCAAAGTGAATATAACGTTGGAATTGACCGAATTCGTCAAATGACAAGAATAATCAATGTGATCAGAGTGATAAAACCAGCCAGACAAATGAAAATAGCCTGCATGTCCAGTAATTCAGAATGTTCATCATGTTAAAACTCAATACAACGTTGGAATTGAGCGAATTCGTCAAATAACAAGAGTAATCAAAGTGATCAGAGTGATAAAACCAACCAGACAAATCAAAATTGTCTGAATGTCCAATAATTCAGATTGTTCATCATGTTTAAAGTGAATATAACGTTGGAATTGACCGAATTCGTCAAATAACAAGAGTAATCAAAGTGATCAGAGTGATAAAACCAACCAGACAAATCAAAATAGTCTGAATGTCCAATAATTCAGATTGTTCATCATGTTTAAAGTGAATATAACGTTGGAATTGACCGAATTCGTCAAATGGCATGAATAATCAAAGTGATCAGATTGATAAAACAAGCCAGACAAATGAAAATAGCCTGCATGTCCAGTAATTGAGAATGTTCATCATGTTAAAAGTCAAAACAACGTTGGAATTGACCGAATTCGTCAAATGGCATGAATAATCAAAGTAATCAGAGTGATAAAACCAGCCAGACAAATGAAAACATCCTGCATGTCCAGTAATTCAGAATGTTCATCATGTTAAAAGTCAATACAACGTTGGAATTGACCGAATTCGTCAAATGCCAAGAATAATCAAAGTGATCAGAGTGATAAAACCAACCAGACAAATCAAAATAGTCTGAATGTCCAATAATTCAGATTGTTGAGCATGTTCAAAGTGAATATAACGTTGGAATTGACCGAATTCCCCAAATGGCATGAATAAGCAAAGTGATCAGAGTTATAAAACCAGCCAGACAAATCAAAATAGCCTGCATGTCCAGTAATTCAGAATGTTCATCATGTTAAAACTCAATACAACGTTGGAATTGAGCGAATTCGTCAAATAACAAGAGTAATCAAAGTGATCAGAGTGATAAAACCAACCATACAAATGAAAATATCCTGCATGTCCAGTAATTCAGAATGTTCATCATGTTAAAAGTCAATACAACGTTGGAGTTGACCGAATTCGTCAAATGCCAAGAATAATCAAAGTGATCAGACTGATAAAACCAACCAGACAAATCAAAATAGTCTGAATGTCCAATAATTCAGATTGTTGAGCATGTTCAAAGTGAATATAACATTGGAATTGACGAATTCCCCAAATGGCATGAATAAGCAAAGTGATCAGAGTTATAAAACCAGCCAGACAAATGAAAATAGCCTGAATGCCCAATAATTCAGATTTTTCACCATGTTCAAAGTGAATATAACGTTGGAATTGACCGAATTCGTCAAATGACAAGAATAATCAATGTGATCAGAGTGATAAAACCAGCCAGACAAATGAAAATAGCCTGCATGTCCAGTAATTCAGAATGTTCATCATGTTAAAACTCAATACAACGTTGGAATTGAGCGAATTCGTCAAATAACTAGAGTAATCAAAGTGATCAGAGTGATAAAACCAACCATACAAATGAAAATATCCTGCATGTCCAGTAATTCAGAATGTTCATCATGTTAAAAGTCAATACAACGTTGGAATTGACCGAATTCGTCAAATGCCAAGAATAATCAAAGTGATCAGACTGATAAAACCAATCAGACAAATCAAAATAGTCTGAATGTCCAATAATTCAGATTGTTGAGCATGTTCAAAGTGAATATAACATTGGAATTGACGAATTCCCCAAATGGCATGAATAAGCAAAGTGATCAGAGTTATAAAACCAGCCAGACAAATCAAAATAGTCTGAATGTCCAATAATTCAGATTGTTGAGCATGTTCAAAGTGAATATAACGTTGGAATTGACCGAATTCCCCAAATGGCATGAATAAGCAAAGTGATCAGATTTATAAAACCAACCGGACAAATGAAAATAGCTTGCATGTCCAGTAATTCAGAATGTTCATCATGTTAAAAGTCAATACAACGTTGGAATTGACCGAATTCGTCAAATGGCTTGAATAATCAAAGTAATCAGAGTGATAAACCAGCCAGACAAATGAAAATATCCTGCATGTCCAGTAATTCAGAATGTTCATCATGTTAAAAGTCAATACAACGTTGGAATTGACCGAATTCGTCAAATGCCAAGAATAATCAAAGTGATCAGAGTGATAAAACCAACTAGACAAATCAAAATAGTCTGAATGTCCAATAATTCAGATTGTTGAGCATGTTCAAAGTGAATATAACGTTGGAATTGACCGAATTCCCCAAATGGCATGAATAAGCAAAGTGATCAGAGTTATAAAACCAGCCAGACAAATCAAAATAGCCTGCATGTCCAGTAATTCAGAATGTTCATCATGTTAAAACTCAATACAACGTTGGAATTGAGCGAATTCGTCAAATAACAAGAGTAATCAAAGTGATCAGAGTGATAAAACCAACCATACAAATGAAAATATCCTGCATGTCCAGTAATTCAGAATGTTCATCATGTTAAAAGTCAATACAACGTTGGAATTGACCGAATTCGTCAAACGCCAAGAATAATCAAAGTGATCAGAGTGATAAAACCAACCATACAAATGAAAATATCCTGCATGTCCAGTAATTCAGAATGTTCATCATGTTAAAAGTCAATACAACGTTGGAATTGACCGAATTCGTCAAATGCCAAGAATAATCAAAGTGATCAGAGTGATAAAACCAACCAGACAAATCAAAATAGTCTGAATGTCCAATAATTCAGATTGTTGAGCATGTTCAAAGTGAATATAACGTTGGAATTGACCGAATTCCCCAAATGGCATGAATAAGCAAAGTGATCAGAGTTATAAAACCAGCCAGACAAATGAAAATAGACTGAATGTCCAATAATTCAGATTGTTCATCATGTTTAAAGTGAAAATAACGTTGGAATTGACCGAATTCGTCAAATGGCATGAATAATCAAAGTGATCAGAGTGATAAAACCAGCCAGACAAATGAAAATAGCCTGCATGTCCAGTAATTCAGAATGTTCATCATGTTAAAAGTCAATACAAGGTTGGAATTGACCGAAAACGTCAAATGGCACGAATAATAAAACTGATCAGAGTGATAAAACCAACCAGACAAATCAAAATAGCCTGCATGTCCAGTAATTCAGAATGTTCAACATGTTAAAAGTCAATACAACGTTGGAATTGACCGAAAACGTCAAATGGCACGAATAATAAAACTGATCAGAGTGATAAAACCAACCAGACAAATCAAAATAGCCTGCATGTCCAGTAATTCAGATTGTTCAGCATGTTCAAAGTGAATATAACGTTGGAATTGACCGAATTCGTCAAATGACAGGAATAATCAAAGTGATCAGAGTGATAAAACCAGCCAGACAAATGAAAATAGCCTGCATGTCCAGTAATTCAGAATGTTCATCATGTTAAAACTCAATACAACGTTGGAATTGACCGAATTCGTCAAATGACAAGAATAATCAAAGTGATCAGAGTGATAAAACCAGCCAGACGAATGAAAATAGCCTGCATGTCCAGTAATTCAGAATGTTCATCATGTTTGAAGTGAATATAACGTTGGAATTGACCGAATTCGTCAAATGGCATGAATAATCAAAGTGATCAGAGTGATAAAACCAGCCAGACAAATGAAAATAGCCTGCATGTCCAGTAATTCAGAATGTTCATCATGTTAAAAGTCAATACAACGTTGGAATTGACCGAAAACGTCAAATGGCACGAATAATAAAACTGATCAGAGTGATAAAACCAACCAGACAAATCAAAATAGTCTGAATGTCCAATAATTCAGATTGTTCATCATGTTTAAAGTGAATATAACGTTGGAATTGACCGAAGTCGTCAAATGGCATGAATAATCAAAGTGATCAGAGTGATAAAACCAGCCAGACAAATGAAAATAGCCTGCATGTCCAGTAATTCAGAATGTCAATCATGTTAAAAGTCAATATAACGTTGGAATTGACCGAATTGGTCAAATAACAAGAGTAATCAATATGATCAGAATTATAAAACCAACCGGACAAATGAAAATAGCTTGCATGTCCAGTAATTCAGAATGTTCATCATGTTAAAAGTCAATACAACGTTGGAATTGACCGAATTCGTCAAATGGCATGAATAATCAAAGTAATCAGAGTGATAAACCAGCCAGACAAATGAAAATATCCTGCATGTCCAGTAATTCAGAATGTTCATCATGTTAAAAGTCAATACAACGTTGGAATTGACCGAATTCGTCAAATGCCAAGAATAATCAAAGTGATCAGAGTGATAAAACCAACTAGACAAATCTAAATAGTCTGAATGTCCAATAATTCAGATTGTTGAGCATGTTCAAAGTGAATATAACGTTGGAATTGACCGAATTCCCCAAATGGCATGAATAAGCAAAGTGATCAGAGTTATAAAACCAGCCAGACAAATCAAAATAGCCTGCATGTCCAGTAATTCAGAATGTTCATCATGTTAAAACTCAATACAACGTTGGAATTGAGCGAATTCGTCAAATAACAAGAGTAATCAAAGTGATCAGAGTGATAAAACCAACCATACAAATGAAAATATCCTGCATGTCCAGTAATTCAGAATGTTCATCATGTTAAAAGTCAATACAACGTTGGAATTGACCGAATTCGTCAAATGCCAAGAATAATCAAAGTGATCAGAGTGATAAAACCGACCAGACAAATCAAAATAGTCTGAATGTCCAATAATTCAGATTGTTGAGCATGTTCAAAGTGAATATAACGTTGGAATTGACGAATTCCCCAAATGGCATGAATAAGCAAAGTGATCAGAGTTATAAAACCAGCCAGACAAATGAAAATAGCCTGAATGCCCAATAATTCAGATTGTTCAGCATGTTCAAAGTGAATATAACGTTGGAATTGACCGAATTCGTCAAATGACAAGAATAATCAAAGTGAACAGAGTGATAAAACCAGCCAGACAAATGAAAATAGCCTGCATGTCCAGTAATTCAGAATGTCCATCATGTTAAAAGTCAATATAACGTTGGAATTGACCGAATTCGTCAAATAACAAGAGTAATCAATATGATCAGAGTTATAAAACCAACCGGACAAATGAAAATAGCCTGCATGTCCAGTAATTCAGAATGTTCATCATGTTAAAAGTCAATACAACGTTGGAATTGACCGAATTCGTCAAATAACAAGAGTAATCAAAGTGATCAGAGTGATAAAACCAACCAGACAAATCAAAATTGTCTGAATGTCCAATAATTCAGATTGTTCATCATGTTTAAAGTGAATATAACGTTGTAATTGACCGAATTCGTCAAATGGCATGAATAATCAAAGTGATCAGAGTGATAAAACAAGCCAGACAAATGAAAATAGCCTGCATGTCCAGTAATTCAGAATGTTCATCATGTTAAAAGTCAATATAACGTTGGAGTTGACCGAACTCGTTAAAATGGCATGAATAATCAAAGTGATCAGAGTGATAAAACCAACCAGACAAATCAAAATAGCCTGAATGTCCAATAATTCAGATTGTTCATCATGTTTAAAGTGAATATAACGTTGGAATTGACCGAATTCGTCAAATGGCATGAATAATCAAAGTGATCAGAGTGATAAAACCAGCCAGACAAATGAAAATAGCCTGCATGTCCAGTAATTCAGAATGTTCATCACGTTAAAACTCAATACAACGTTGGAATTGACCGAATTCGTCAAATAACAAGAGTAATCAAAGTGATCAGAGTGATAAAACAACCAGACAAATCAAAATAGTCTGAATGTCCAATAATTCAGATTGTTCATCATGTTTAAAGTGAATATAACGTTGGAATTGACCGAATTCGTCAAATGGCAAGAGTAATCAATATGATCAGAGTTATAAAACCAACCAAACAAATGAAAATAGCCTGCATGTCCAGTAATTCAGAATGTTCATCATGTTAAAAGTCAATACAACGTTGGGATTGACCGAAAACGTCAAATGACACGAATAATAAAACTGATCAGAGTGATAAAACCAACCAGACAAATCAAAATAGCCTGCATGTCCAGTAATTCAGAATGTTCATCATGTTAAAAGTCAATATAACGTTGGAATTGACCGAATTCGTCAAATACCAAGAGTAATCAATATGATCAGAGTTATAAAACCAACCATACAAATGAAAATAGCCCTCATGTCCAGTAATTCAGAATGTTCATCATGTTAAAACTCAATACAACGTTGGAATTGAGCGAATTCGTCAAATAACAAGAGTAATCAAAGTGATCAGAGTGATAAAACCAACCAGACAAATCGAAATAGTCTGAATGTCCAATAATTCAGATTGTTCATCATGTTTAAAGTGAATATAACGTTGGAATTGACCGAATTCGTCAAATAACAAGAGTAATCAAAGTGATCAGAGTGATAAAACCAACCAGACAAATCAAAATAGTCTGAATGTCCAGTAATTCAGATTGTTCATCATGTTTAAAGTGAATATAACGTTGGAATTGACCGAATTAGTCACATAACAAGAGTAATCAAAGTGATCAGAGTGATAAAACCAACCAGACAAATCAAAATAGTCTGAATGTCCAATAATTCAGATTGTTCATCATGTTTAAAGTGAATATAACGTTGGAATTGACCGAATTCGTCAAATAACAAGAGTAATCAAAGTGATCAGAGTGATAAAACCAACCAGACAAATCAAAATAGTCTGAATGTCCAATAATTCAGATTGTTGAGCATGTTCAAAGTGAATATAACGTTGGAATTGACCGAATTCCCCAAATGGCATGAATAAGCAAAGTGATCAGAGTTATAAAACCAGCCAGACAAATCAAAATAGCCTGCATGTCCAGTAATTCAGAATGTTCATCATGTTAAAACTCAATACAACGTTGGAATTGATCGAATTCGTCAAATAACAAGAGTAATCAAAGTGATCAGAGTGATAAAACCAACCATACAAATGAAAATATCCTGCATGTCCAGTAATTCAGAATGTTCATCATGTTAAAAGTCAATACAACGTTGGAATTGACCGAATTCGTCAAATGCCAAGAATAATCAAAGTGATCAGAGTGATAAAACCAACCAGACAAATCAAAATAGTCTGAATGTCCAATAATTCAGATTGTTGAGCATGTTCAAAGTGAATATAACATTGGAATTGACGAATTCCCCAAATGGCATGAATAAGCAAAGTGATCAGAGTTATAAAACCAGCCAGACAAATGAAAATAGCCTGAATGCCCAATAATTCAGATTTTTCAGCATGTTCAAAGTGAATATAACGTTGGAATTGACCGAATTCGTCAAATGACAAGAATAATCAATGTGATCAGAGTGATAAAACCAGCCAGACAAATGAAAATAGCCTGCATGTCCAGTAATTCAGAATGTTCATCATGTTAAAACTCAATACAACGTTGGAATTGAGCGAATTCGTCAAATAACAAGAGTAATCAAAGTGATCAGAGTGATAAAACCAACCAGACAAATCAAAATAGTCTGAATGTCCAATAATTCAGATTGTTCATCATGTTTAAAGTGAATATAACGTTGGAATTGACCGAATTCGTCAAATAACAAGAGTAATGAAAGTGATCAGAGTGATAAAACCAACCAGACAAATCAAAATAGTCTGAATGTCCAATAATTCAGATTGTTCATCATGTTTAAAGTGAATATAACGTTGGAATTGCCCGAATTCGTCAAATGGCATGAATAATCAAAGTGATCAGAGTGATAAAACAAGCCAGACAAATCAAAATAGCCTGCATGTCCAGTAATTCAGAATGTTCATCATGTTAAAACTCAATACAACGTTGGAATTGAGCGAATTCGTCAAATAACAAGAGTAATCAAAGTGATCAGAGTGATAAAACCAACCATACAAATGAAAATATCCTGCATGTCCAGTAATTCAGAATGTTCATCATGTTAAAAGTCAATACAACGTTGGAATTGACCGAATTCGTCAAATGCCAAGAATAATCAAAGTGATCAGAGTGATAAAACCAACCAGACAAATCAAAATAGTCTGAATGTCCAATAATTCAGATTGTTGAGCATGTTCAAAGTGAATATAACATTGGAATTGACGAATTCCCCAAATGGCATGAATAAGCAAAGTGATCAGAGTTATAAAACCAGCCAGACAAATGAAAATAGCCTGAATGCCCAATAATTCAGATTTTTCAGCATGTTCAAAGTGAGTATAACGTTGGAATTGACCGAATTCGTCAAATGACAAGAATAAGCAATGTGATCAGAGTGATAAAACCAGCCAGACAAATGAAAATAGCCTGCATGTCCAGTAATTCAGAATGTTCATCATGTTAAAACTCAATACAACGTTGGAATTGAGCGAATTCGTCAAATAACAAGAGTAATCAAAGTGATCAGAGTGATAAAACCAACCAGACAAATCAAAATAGTCTGAATGTCCAATAATTCAGATTGTTCATCATGTTTAAAGTGAATATAACGTTGGAATTGACCGAATTCGTCAAATAACAAGAGTAATGAAAGTGATCAGAGTGATAAAACCAACCAGACAAATCAAAATAGTCTGAATGTCCAATAATTCAGATTGTTCATCATGTTTAAAGTGAATATAACGTTGGAATTGACCGAATTCGTCAAATGGCATGAATAATCAAAGTGATCAGAGTGATAAAACAAGCCAGACAAATGAAAATAGCCTGCATGTCCAGTAATTGAGAATGTTCATCATGTTAAAAGTCAATATAACGTTGGAGTTGACCGAATTCGTTAAAATGGCATGAATAATCAAAGTGATCAGAGTGATAAAACCAACCAGACAAATCAAAATAGTCCGAATGTCCAATAATTCAGATTGTTCATCATGTTTAAAGTGAATATAACGTTGGAATTGACCGAATTCGTCAAATGGCATGAATAATCAAAGTGATCAGAGTGATAAAACCAGCCAGACAAATGAAAATAGCCTGCATGTCCAGTAATTCAGAATGTTCATCATGTTAAAAGTCAATACAAGGTTGGAATTGACCGAAAACGTCAAATGGCACGAATAATAAAACTGATCAGAGTGATAAAACCAACCAGACAAATCAAAATAGCCTGCATGTCCAGTAATTCAGAATGTTCATCATGTTAAAAGTCAATACAACGTTGGAATTGACCGAAAACGTCAAATGGCACGAATAATAAAACTGATCAGAGTGATAAAACCAACCAGACAAATCAAAATAGCCTGCATGTCCAGTAATTCAGATTGTTCAGCATGTTCAAAGTGAATATAACGTTGGAATTGACCGAATTCGTCAAATGACAAGAATAATCAAAGTGATCAGAGTGATAAAACCAGCCAGACAAATGAAAATAGCCTGCATGTCCAGTAATTCAGAATGTTCATCATGTTAAAACTTAATACAACGTTGGAATTGACCGAATTCGTCAAATGACAAGAATAATCAAAGTGATCAGAGTGATAAAACCAGCCAGACAAATGAAAATAGCCTGCATGTCCAGTAATTCAGAATGTTCATCATGTTTGAAGTGAATATAACGTTGGAATTGACCGAATTCGTCAAATGGGATGAATAATCAAAGAGATCAGAGTGATAAAACCAGCCAGACAAATGAAAATAGCCTGCATGTCCAGTAATTCAGAATGTTCATCATGTTAAAAGTCAATACAACGTTGGAATTGAGCGAATTCGTCAAATAACAAGAGTAATCAAAGTGATCAGAGTGATAAAACCAACCAGACAAATCAAAATAGTCTGAATGTCCAATAATTCAGATTGTTCATCATGTTTAAAGTGAATATAACGTTGGAATTGACCGAATTCGTCAAATAACAATAGTAATCAAAGTGATCAGAGTGATAAAACCAACCAGACAAATCAAAATAGTCTGAATGTCCAGTAATTCAGATTGTTCATCATGTTTAAAGTGAATATAACGTTGGAATTGACCGAATTCGTCAAATGGCATGAATAATCAAAGTGATCAGAGTGATAAAACCAGCCAGACAAATGAAAATAGCCTGCATGTCCAGTAATTCAGAATGTTCATCATGTTAAAAGTCAATACAAGGTTGGAATTGACCGAAAACGTCAAATGGCACGAATAATAAAACTGATCAGAGTGATAAAACCAACCAGACAAATCAAAATAGCCTGCATGTCCAGTAATTCAGAATGTTCATCATGTTAAAAGTCAATACAACGTTGGAATTGACCGAAAACGTCAAATGGCACGAATAATAAAACTGATCAGAGTGATAAAACCAACCAGACAAATCAAAATAGCCTGCATGTCCAGTAATTCAGATTGTTCAGCATGTTCAAAGTGAATATAACGTTGGAATTGACCGAATTCGTCAAATGACAAGAATAATCAAAGTGATCAGAGTGATAAAACCAGCCAGACAAATGAAAATAGCCTGCATGTCCAGTAATTCAGAATGTTCATCATGTTAAAACTTAATACAACGTTGGAATTGACCGAATTCGTCAAATGACAAGAATAATCAAAGTGATCAGAGTGATAAAACCAGCCAGACAAATGAAAATAGCCTGCATGTCCAGTAATTCAGAATGTTCA
Source organism: Hydrotaea cyrtoneurina (assembly GCA_958296145.1). Classification (NCBI taxonomy): domain Eukaryota; kingdom Metazoa; phylum Arthropoda; class Insecta; order Diptera; family Muscidae; genus Hydrotaea; species Hydrotaea cyrtoneurina. The sequence goes on from OY282514.1 coordinate 59,368,673, forward strand.
TCATGTTTGAAGTGAATATAACGTTGGAATTGACCGAATTCGTCAAATGGGATGAATAATCAAAGAGATCAGAGTGATAAAACCAGCCAGACAAATGAAAATAGCCTGCATGTCCAGTAATTCAGAATGTTCATCATGTTAAAAGTCAATACAACGTTGGAATTGAGCGAATTCGTCAAATAACAAGAGTAATCAAAGTGATCAGAGTGATAAAACCAACCAGACAAATCAAAATAGTCTGAATGTCCAATAATTCAGATTGTTCATCATGTTTAAAGTGAATATAACGTTGGAATTGACCGAATTCGTCAAATAACAATAGTAATCAAAGTGATCAGAGTGATAAAACCAACCAGACAAATCAAAATAGTCTGAATGTCCAGTAATTCAGATTGTTCATCATGTTTAAAGTGAATATAACGTTGGAATTGACCGAATTAGTCAAATGGCATGAATAATCAAAGTGATCAGAGTGATAAAACAAGCCAGACAAATGAAAATAGCCTGCATGTCCAGTAATTCAGAATGTTCATCATGTTAAAACTCAATATAACGTTGGAGTTGACCGAATTCGTTAAAATGGCATGAATAATCAAAGTGATCAGAGTGATAAAACCAACCAGACAAATCAAAATAGTCTGAATGTCCAATAATTCAGATTGTTCATCATGTTTAAAGTGAATATAACGTTGGAAATGACCGAATTCGTCAAATGGCATGAATAATTAAAGTGATCAGAGTGATAAAACAAGCCAGACAAATGAAAATAGCCTGCATGTCCAGTAATTCAGAATGTTCATCATGTTAAAACTCAATATAACGTTGGAGTTGACCGAATTCGTTAAAATGGCATGAATAATCAAAGTGATCAGAGTGATAAAACCAACCAGACAAATCAAAATAGCCTGCATGTCCAGTAACTCAGAATGTTCATCATGTTAAAAGTCAATATAACGTTGGAATTGACCGAATTCGTCAAATAACAAGAGTAATCAATATGATCAGAGTTATAAAACCAACCATACAAATGAAAATAGCCTGCATGTCCAGTAATTCAGAATGTTCATCATGTTAAAGCTCAATACAACGTTGGAAATGAGCGTATTCGTCAAATAACAAGAGTAATCAAAGTGATCAGAGTGATAACCAGACAAATCAAAATAGTCTGAATGTCCAATAATTCAGATTGTTCATCATGTTTAAAGTGAATATAACGTTGGAGTTGACCGAATTCGTTAAAATGGCATGAATAATCAAAGTGATCAGAGTGATAAAACCAACCAGACAAATCAAAATAGCCTGAATGTCCAATAATTCAGATTGTTCATTATGTTTAAAGTGAATATAACGTTGGAATTGACCGAATTCGTCAAATGGCATGAATAATCAAAGTTATCAGAGTGATAAAACCAGCCAGACAAATGAAAATAGCCTGCATGTCCAGTAATTCAGAATGTTCATCATGTTAAAACTCAATACAACGTTGGAATTGGGCGAATTCGTCAAATAACAAGAGTAATCAAAGTGATCAGAGTGATAAAACCAACCAGACAAATCAAAATAGTCTGAATGTCCAATAATTCAGATTGTTCATCATGTTTAAAGTGAATATAACGTTGGAATTGACCGAATTCGTCAAATAACAAGAGTAATCAAAGTGATCAGAGTGATAAAACCAACCAGACAAATCAAAATAGTCTGAATGTCCAGTAATTCAGATTGTTCATCATGTTTAAAGTGAATATAACGTTGGAATTGACCGAATTAGTCAAATGGCATGAATAATCAAAGTGATCAGAGTGATAAAACAAGCCAGACAAATGAAAATAGCCTGCATGTCCAGTAATTCAGAATGTTCATCATGTTAAAACTCAATATAACGTTGGAGTTGACCGAATTCGTTAAAATGGCATGAATAATCAAAGTGATCAGAGTGATAAAACCAACCAGACAAATCAAAATAGTCTGAATGTCCAATAATTCAGATTGTTCATCATGTTTAAAGTGAATATAACGTTGGAAATGACCGAATTCGTCAAATGGCATGAATAATCAAAGTGATCAGAGTGATAAAACCAGCCAGACAAATGAAAATAGCCCGCATGTCCAGTAATTCAGAATGTTCATCACGTTAAAACTCAATACAACGTTGGAATTGACCGAATTCGTCAAATAACAAGAGTAATCAAAGTGATCAGAGTGATAAAACAACCAGACAAATCAAAATAGTCTGAATGTCCAATAATTCAGATTGTTCATCATGTTTAAAGTGAATATAACGTTGGAATTGACCGAATTCCTCAAATGACAAGAATAATCAAAGTGATCAGAGTGATAAAACCAGCCAGACAAATGAAAATAGCCTGCATGTCCAGTAATTCAGAATGTTCATCATGTTAAAACTCAATACAACGTTGGAATTGACCGAATTCGTCAAATGACAAGAATAATCAAAGTGATCAGAGTGATAAAACCAGCCAGACAAATGAAAATAGCCTGCATGTCCAGTAATTCAGAATGTTCATCATGTTTAAAGTGAATATAACGTTGGAATTGACCGAATTCGTCAAATGGCATGAATAATCAAAGTGATCAGAGTGATAAAACCAGCCAGACAAATGAAAATAGCCTGAATGCCCAATAATTCAGAATGTTCAGCATGTTCAAAGTGAATATAACGTTGGACCGAATGGATAATCTGGCAACTCTAAGCCATGCAAGAATAGAAATTTGTTTGCTCCTCAAACTCTGATTTTTAAAAGTCTTTAAAAATACAATATTGAATTCAAAATAATAAACCGTGAATATATAACTCTGAATATAGTGAATTACAACATTGTCTTCGTATTTGCTATAGAATTAACAATTATTGTTTTCTGATTAACTTGTTGCTGTCTCGCTGTTGTTTTCTTGTTCTGCTTTGTGCTGTTTGTTTATAAAATGGTGCCGGCTGTTACGTGCCCTGTTTGTAACAAAAATGTTACTAAATCATCTGGCGGTGTTAGCTGTTGCATTTGCGAGCAATGGTTTCATCTTAAAAAATGTTCGGGACTTGCTGATGGGGCTTATGAAATTCTTACAAAGAAAAGCGGTGAATTTGGTTGGAAGTGTCAGGGATGTTCGTCGTTTGTTGTAGTTGGCAGAGATGATGCCATTGATAATCTGTCAAAGAAGATGGATGATTTGATTAAGGCTCTACCCAGCACAGTACGGAATGAAATTGACAAAAGTCTTCCGCCAATCATGAAAGCTGTCGAAATAAACAAACAAAAGTGCGAGGAACACAATGCTGCTGCAGTGTCTAAGCTGGCTTCGTTAGAAGCTGAAAACAACAAAATACGTCACCAGCTTGCGAGAAATGACATTTTGGTGTCAGGTTTGCCGCCGAGTGTTAAACCAAGTGAGATGGCTTTAAAAATACCAGCAGCGCTTGGAGTCAGTCTTGACAGTGGCGATATAAGTGCTTCATTTTGGTTAGGCAATCGGAAAAGAGTCATGATGATTAAGTTCTGTTCAACAGCCAAGAGAGACGAGGTCATGAAAAAATACATGGCTCGTAAAAATTTAAAACACTCTGCAGTTTTTTCAACAGACATTGAAGCCAGGATTTATCTTAATGACAACTTGTCACCGGCTGCATTAAAAACTAAAACGCTATGTCGTTCCTTGCTAAAGGATAAAAAAATAAAACGCTTCGAGTTAATTCCGTCAGCTGCTAAGGCCGTAATTTTTGATGTCACTGGTGTGAAAAAGGTTTGCTCTTATAACGACTTACTGGCCATTGAAGAAGAGACGGAATCCAATTTTATTAGAAGTCAGCGTGGACGACGTTCTAATCATTCTGTCAGGATGCTGCCAGTTAGTGACACACCTACTTTTGGAACTCCGAACTTAGTCTCAAATTCTGGACATACTGATGCAAATTGATCATGTTGCTGTAATATAGGGTAGGGAGGGAGGGTTAGTCTGAGGAGGTGCTTCATTATGGCAAAGCTGTGATGATTCACCTCCACGTTGTTGCTGCTAATGTTGATTTTTTATTCACATATATTCTATATATTATTATTTTGTTTTCCTTTTATAAAAATGTTTGAGAACATGAAGTTCATAAATGAATTATAATTTAACTTGGAAATGTATATTAGTTTTAAGATTTTTTCTAACGCACAATCTTTTCAAATTTCCCCATGATTTCGGGTGGTAGTATAGGTGAAATTGTCAGTGATGAGTCGTATATAAGACGATTTTGTTTGAATGCTTGCTCTAATCTTAATATTGGGTTTTGCAATGTCCAATCTCTTAAGCCTGGCACTAAATCTACGAAGTTCGATGAATTGAAGAATATTTTGGCTGGCGGTTGTCTTAATATTATAGGCTTTGCGGAGACCTGGTTAAAACCATATGTATCCAGCAAAAGTGTTCTAATTCCAGGTTATACTTTGTTTCGAAATGACCGATGTGGCACGCGAGGTGGAGGTGTTGCATTTTATATATCTTCGAAAATTAAGGCAAGAGTATTGTTGTCTGTTTCACAGCCTGAATGTGAAGCTCTTTTTCTACATATTGATGCATCTGTAGCGAATATTGTCGTGGGGGTAATTTATCTGCCTCGCGGTAATATTGAAGCCCTTGAAAGCTGTATCTCTGATATTACTACCAGGTATGAACACGTTGTTGTTGTAGGTGACTTTAATCACGACATTTCTGTTGTGCGTAATTTCGAGAACTTTCGTCGTATGCTTATAAGATGTAATCTTTCAGTTCTTCATAACAATATACCTACACACTACGATATAAACCATGATTCTAGTTCTCTAATTGATTACTCTTTAGTTAGCAACACACGGTCTATATTGAAGAGCAACCAGTTTTATTTCCCAGCTGTAAATTCATATCACGCCTTTTTGCTAGTTCAATATGACTTACATTTTGACATCGGTATATCTTATGTGACATTTAGAGATTATAATGCAATTAATATAGATTCTTTGGCTATGGACATTTTCATTACAGATTTCTCGACGTTATACACTACCAATGATACTGATTTACAATTATCTTTTCTGAATGATTTACTGCTTCATCTTTTTGAATTGCATGTGCCTGAGAGGACTAGGACAGTTAATTCTAGTTTTCGTAGTTGGTTTACCCCGGAATTGAAGACTGCCATTTTTAATAGGGATCTTGCCTATAGGGCTTATATTGAGGATAAGACTAATAGCAATAAGGTTATTTATAATCGTTACAGAGCAACGGCACGTAGGCTCATAAGAAGAGCCAAAAAGGCCAATGGAGCCCGTATATTTTCTGGGATTAATTGTCCTCGTGATTTTTGGTCTCGCATGAGGCATTTCGGTGCTACCAGCTGTGATAATTACTACTGTGATATTAGCCCTGACGATTTAAATGATTATTTTACCTCTGTGTCGTCTTCCAACTCGTCTAATTTTGCAAATTTACCTCATATTGACCGTGACAATGAACTCCGATTTAGAAATATTGATGAGAATGAACTTATCCGTGCAATATGTAGAATTAAGTCTAATGCAGTAGGTGTAGATACTATATCTATTAAGTTTAGAAGATTAGTTTATCCTTTTATATCCTCTCACCTACTTCATTTCTTTAACACAATTTTGATGACTGGTAATTTTCCTTTCGAGTGGAAACATGCTAAAATTTTTCCACTTCAGAAGAGGGGGACTACCGGCTCATTGTGCTCGGACTTTAGACCCATTTCAGTTCTTCCGACATTGTCGAAAGCTTTTGAAATGGTTCTAAAGGATCAAATATGTGATCATTTGGATTCTTTTTCGTTGATTGATTATCGTCAATCTGGTTTTCGAAAACATCACGGCACAACCTCACTGGTTGTTCATCTGACTGATGAAGTAAGGCGTTGTATTGACGCTAGGCATCCAGGTATACTTGCAATATTAGACTTAAGTAAGGCGTTTAACTCTGTTGATCACAATATTCTGTTACATAAACTGTTCTCCCAATTCAGCTTCTCTTACTCGTCTTGTATGTTAATTTGTTCGTTCCTGTCCAGTCGACGCCAGTTCGTCGTATCCATGGGTCGCGCTTCTGACTCCCGTGCAATACACTACGGTGTTCCGCAGGGTTCAATTTTGGGCCCAATACTGTTCATGTTGTATGTGAATGATATTCGTGATTGTATTCTGAATTCCGAACTTGGTATCTATGCTGATGACATTCAGCTGTTTAGCTTTAATTCTTCTATTGCGGCTTGTGTTAGAGATTTGGATTCTGACATTGGTCGAATTTGTGACTGGAGTGCCCGTAACAACATTAGCATCAACGTTAGTAAGACTGACTGCACCATGTTTAATGGTCGGCGTGGACAAGGGACGATGTCGTCTATTACGGTCCAGAACGATACTGTGTTTTTTTCTGAAACGGTGTCTTGTTTAGGCTTTGTAATCGATTGCGACCTGAATTTCACTGACCATATTGCGCGTGTCTGCTCAAGGGTAAATATGACATTAAGACGTATTTATAGTCTCGATGTCATTTTACCCTCTGCTGTAAGATACAGGTTGGCGCATGCATTGCTTATGCCCAACATTCTATACGGGCTTGAGGTCTATACTGGTACCAACACAGCTAATATTCGAAAACTTCACTCCTGCTTTCACGGTATATTGAGATTTGTGTATGGCAACCGCTCACGTGATGACTACACTTTATTTTCCTCTCAGTTTTTGGGCTGCTCTTTTGCGAATTTTTTACATCTTAGATGTCTTTACTTCTTCTTCTGCGTAGTGAAATATAGTCTCCCATTGTATCTTCTTAATTCTATAAATTTCTTAAACACTAGTAGAAATACTCAGTTGCTTATAGAACATTTTTCACATCAAGTACTGGAGCGGTCTTTTTCTGTGAGGGTTGCTAGGTTATGGAACTCTTTACCACATAATCTTAAGAACTTTTCTGTGCAGCCATTTACGTTTAAGCGTAACCTTCTTCAGTATTTTGCAGAATTGGAACATGTTCAATAATTTACATTCCTCTTCAATAACTTTACATTCCTTTTCACTGACAATTTCTTTTTTGTTTTATTTTTTAAAATGTTTTATTAGATTGTGCGTTAGGATTTAGTATTTAAGTTTTTGAATTGTTAAACATATAAATTAATTTGTCTTAATTTTGTTACAATGTCTATCAACATGTTGTCCGTAAGGGCGTTGGTTGATTAATAATAATAATAATAAATAATAAATAATAAATAATAAATAATAAATAATAAATAATAAATAATAAATAATAAATAATAAATAATAAATAATAAATAATAAATAATAAATAATAAATAATAAATAATAAATAATAAATAATAAATAATAAATAATAAATAATAAATAATAAATAATAAATAATAAATAATAAATAATAAATAATAAATAATAAATAATAAATAATAAATAATAAATAATAAATAATAAATAATAAATAATAAATAATAAATAATAAATAATAAATAATAAATAATAAATAATAAATAATAAATAATAAATAATAAATAATAAATAATAAATAATAAATAATAAATAATAAATAATAAATAATAAATAATAAATAATAAATAATAAATAATAAATAATAAATAATAAATAATAAATAATAAATAATAAATAATAAATAATAAATAATAAATAATAAATAATAAATAATAAATAATAAATAATAAATAATAAATAATAAATAATAAATAATAAATAATAAATAATAAATAATAAATAATAAATAATAAATAATAAATAATAAATAATAAATAATAAATAATAAATAATAAATAATAAATAATAAATAATAAATAATAAATAATAAATAATAAATAATAAATAATAAATAATAAATAATAAATAATAAATAATAAATAATAAATAATAAATAATAAATAATAAATAATAAATAATAAATAATAAATAATAAATAATAAATAATAAATAATAAATAATAAATAATAAATAAATAATCAAAGTGATCAGAGTGATAAAACCAACCAGACAAATCAAAATAGTCTGAATGTCCAATAATTCAGATTGTTGAGCATGTTCAAAGTGAATATAACGTTGGAATTGACGAATTCCCCAAATGGCATGAATAAGCAAAGTGATCAGAGTTATAAAACCAGCCAGACAAATGAAAATAGCCTGAATGCCCAATAATTCAGATTGTTCAGCATGTTCAAAGTGAATATAACGTTGGAATTGACCGAATTCGTCAAATGACAAGAATAATCAAAGTGATCAGAGTGATAAAACCAGCCAGACAAATGAAAATAGCCTGCATGTCCAGTAATTCAGAATGTTCATCATGTTAAAACTCAATACAACGTTGGAATTGAGCGAATTCGTCAAATAACAAGAGTAATCAAAGTGATCAGAGTGATAAAACCAACCAGACAAATCAAAATAGTCTGAATGTCCAATAATTCAGATTATTCATCATGTTTAAAGTGAATATAACGTTGGAATTGACCGAATTCGTCAAATAACAAGAGTAATCAAAGTGATCAGAGTGATAAAACAACCAGACAAATCAAAATAGTCTGAATGTCCAATAATTCAGATTGTTCATCATGTTTAAAGTGAATATAACGTTGGAATTGACCGAATTCGTCAAATGACAAGAATAATCAAAGTGATCAGAGTGATAAAACCAGCCAGACAAATGAAAATAGCCTGCATGTCCAGTAATTCAGAATGTTCATCATGTTAAAACTCAATACAACGTTGGAATTGACCGAATTCGTCAAATGACAAGAATAATCAAAGTGATCAGAGTGATAAAACCAGCCAGACAAATGAAAATAGCCTGCATGTCCAGTAATTCAGATTGTTCATCATGTTTAAAGTGAATATAACGTCGGAATTGACCGAAGTCGTCAAATGGCATGAATAATCAAAGTGATAAAACCAACCATACAAATGAAAATATCCTGCATGTCCAGTTATTCAGAATGTTCATCATGTTAAAAGTCAATACAACGTTCGAATTGACCGATTTCGTCAAATGCCAAGAATAATCAAAGTGATCAGAGTGATAAAACCAACCAGACAAATCAAAATAGTCTGAATGTCCAATAATTCAGATTGTTGAGCATGTTCAAAGTGAATATAACGTTGGAATTGACGAATTCCCCAAATGGCATGAATAAGCAAAGTGATCAGAGTTATAAAACCAGCCAGACAAATGAAAATAGCCTGAATGCCCAATAATTCAGATTGTTCAGCATGTTCAAAGTGAATATAACGTTGGAATTGACCGAATTCGTCAAATGACAAGAATAATCAAAGTGATCAGAGTGATAAAACCAGCCAGACAAATGAAAATAGCCTGCATGTCCAGTAATTCAGAATGTTCATCATGTTAAAACTCAATACAACGTTGGAATTGAGCGAATTCGTCAAATAACAAGAGTAATCAAAGTGATCAGAGTGATAAAACCAACCAGACAAATCAAAATAGTCTGAATGTCCAATAATTCAGATTATTCATCATGTTTATTTATTTATTTATTTATTTATTTATTAATTACAATACAAAGTAAATTTATATTATAATTTTTGGTCCAAGGGTAAACCGGGTGACAAAGACCATTTGGCTTGATTTTTGCAACGACAGACCAAAGCCTCTGGTGGGAATCGAACCCACAACCCCCACGCTGATAGGCAAGCACGCTACCAACTCGCCTACCGGGGCGCTTTCATCATGTTTAAAGTGAATATAACGTTGGAATTGACCGAATTCGTCAAATAACAAGAGTAATCAAAGTGATCAGAGTGATAAAACCAACCAGACAAATCAAAATAGTCTGAATGTCCAATAATTCAGATTGTTCATCATGTTTACAGTGAATATAACATTGGAATTGACCGAATTCGTCAAATGGCATGAATAATCAAAGTGATCAGAGTGATAAAACAAGCCAGACAAATGAAAATAGCCTGCATGTCCAGTAATTCAGAATGTTCATCGTGTTAAAAGTCAATATAACGTTGGAGTTGACCGAATTCGTTAAAATGGCATGAATAATCAAAGTGATCAGAGTGATAAAACCAACCAGACAAATCAAAATAGTCTGAATGTCCAATAATTCAGATTGTTCATCATGTTTAAAGTGAATATAACGTTGGAGTTGACCGAATTCGTCAAATGGCATGAATAATCAAAGTGATCAAAGTGATAAAACCAGCCAGACAAATCAAAATAGTCTGAATGTCCAATAATTCAGATTGTTCATCATGTTTAAAGTGAATATAACGTTGGAATTGACCGAATTCGTCAAATGACAAGAATAATCAAAGTGATCAGAGTGATAAAACCAGCCAGACAAATGAAAATAGCCTGCATGTCCAGTAATTCAGAATGTTCATCATGTTAAAACTCAATACAACGTTGGAATTGACCGAATTCGTCAAATGACAAGAATAATCAAAGTGATCAGAGTGATAAAACCAGCCAGACAAATGAAAATAGCCTGCATGTCCAGTAATTCAGAATGTTCATCATGTTTAAAGTGAATATAACGTTGGAATTGACCGAATTCGTCAAATGGCATGAATAATCAAAGTGATCAGAGTGATAAAACCAGCCAGACAAATGAAAATAGCCTACATGTCCAGTAATTCAGAATGTTCATCATGTTAAAAGTCAATATAACATTGGAGTTGACCGAATTCGTCAAATGGCATGAATAATCAAAGTGATCAGAGTGATAAAACCAACCAGACAAATCAAAATAGTCTGAATGTCCAATAATTCAGATTGTTCATCATGTTTAAAGTGAATATAACGTCGGAATTGACCGAAGTCGTCAAATGGCATGAATAATCAAAGTGATAAAACCAACCATACAAATGAAAATATCCTGCATGTCCAGTTATTCAGAATGTTCATCATGTTAAAAGTCAATACAACGTTCGAATTGACCGATTTCGTCAAATGCCAAGAATAATCAAAGTGATCAGAGTGATAAAACCAACCAGACAAATCAAAATAGTCTGAATGTCCAATAATTCAGAGCATGTTCAAAGTGAGCATGTTCAAAGTGAATATAACGTTGGAATTGACGAATTCCCCAAATGGCATGAATAAGCAAAGTGATCAGAGTTATAAAACCAGCCAGACAAATGAAAATAGCCTGAATGCCCAATAATTCAGATTGTTCAGCATGTTCAAAGTGAATACAACGTTGGAATTGACCGAATTCGTCAAATGACAAGAATAATCAAAGTGATCAGAGTGATAAAACCAGCCAGACAAATGAAAATAGCCTGCATGTACAGTAATTCAGAATGTTCATCATGTTAAAACTCAATACAACGTTGGAATTGAGCGAATTCGTCAAATAACAAGAGTAATCAAAGTGATCAGAGTGATAAAACCAACCAGACAAATCAAAATAGTCTGAATGTCCAATAATTCAGATTATTCATCATGTTTAAAGTGAATATAACGTTGGAATTGACCGAATTCGTCAAATAACAAGAGTAATCAAAGTGATCAGAGTGATAAAACCAACCAGACAAATCAAAATAGTCTGAATGTCCAATAATTCAGAATGTTCATCATATTTACAGTGAATATAACGTTGGAATTGACCGAATTCGTCAAATGGCATGAATAATCAAAGTGATCAGAGTGATAAAACAAGCCAGACAAATGAAAATAGCCTGCATGTCCAGTAATTCAGAATGTTCATCGTGTTAAAAGTCAATATAACGTTGGAGTTGACCGAATTCGTTAAAATGTCATGAATAATCAAAGTGATCAGAGTGATAAAACCAACCAGACAAATCAAAATAGTCTGAATGTCCAATAATTCAGATTGTTCATCATGTTTAAAGTGAATATAACGTTGGAATTGACCGAATTCGTCAAATGGCATGAATAATCAAAGTGATAAAACCAGCCAGACAAATGAAAATAGCCTGCATGTCCAGTAATTCAGAATGTTCATCACGTTAAAACTCAATACAACGTTGGAATTGACCGAATTCGTCAAATAACAAGAGTAATCAAAGTGATCAGAGTGATAAAACAACCAGACAAGTCAAAATAGTCTGAATGTCCAATAATTCAGATTGTTCATCATGTTTAAAGTGAATATAACGTTGGAATTGACCGAATTCGTCAAATGGCAAGAGTAATCAATATGATCAGAGTTATAAAACCAACCAAACAAATGAAAATAGCCTGCATGTCCAGTAATTCAGAATGTTCATAATGTTAAAAGTCAATACAACGTTCGAATTGACCGAAAACGTCAAATGGCACGAATAATAAAACTGATCAGAGTGATAAAACAAGCCAGACAAATGAAAATAGCCTGCATGTCCAGTAATTCAGAATGTTCATCATGTTAAAAGTCAATATAACGTTGGAGTTGACCGAATTCGTTAAAATGGCATGAATAATCAAAGTGATCAAAGAGATAAAACCAGCCAGACAAATGAAAATAGCCTGCATGTACAGTAATTCAGAATGTTCATCATGTTAAAACTCAATACAACGTTGGAATTGACCGAATTCGTCAAATAACAAGAGTAATCAAAGTGATCAGAGTGATAAAACAACCAGACAAATCAAAATAGTCTGAATGTCCAATAATTCAGATTGTTCATCATGTTTAAAGTGAATATAACGTTGGAATTGACCGAATTCGTCAAATGGCATGAATAATCAAAGTGATCAAAGAGATAAAACCAGCCAGACAAATGAAAATAGCCTGCATGTCCAGTAATTCAGAATGTTCATCACGTTAAAACTCAATACAACGTTGGAATTGACCGAATTCGTCAAATAACAAGAGTAATCAAAGTGATCAGAGTGATAAAACAACCAGACAAATCAAAATAGTCTGAATGTCCAATAATTCAGATTGTTCATCATGTTTAAAGTGAATATAACGTTGGAATTGACCGAATTCGTCAAATGGCATGAATAATCAAAGTGATCAGAGTGATAAAACAAGCCAGACAAATGAAAATAGCCTGCATGTCCAGTAATTCAGAATGTTCATCGTGTTAAAAGTCAATATAACGTTGGAGTTGACCGAATTCGTTAAAATGGCATGAATAATCAAAGTGATCAAAGAGATAAAACCAGCCAGACAAATGAAAATAGCCTGCATGTACAGTAATTCAGAATGTTCATCATGTTAAAACTCAATACAACGTTGGAATTGACCGAATTCGTCAAATAACAAGAGTAATCAAAGTGATCAGAGTGATAAAACAACCAGACAAATCAAAATAGTCTGAATGTCCAATAATTCAGATTGTTCATCATGTTTAAAGTGAATATAACGTTGGAATTGACGAATTCCCCAAATGGCATGAATAAGCAAAGTGATCAGAGTTATAAAACCAGCCAGACAAATGAAAATAGCCTGAATGCCCAATAATTCAGATTGTTCAGCATGTTCAAAGTGAATATAACGTTGGAATTGACCGAATTCGTCAAATGACAAGAATAATCAAAGTGATCAGAGTGATAAAACCAGCCAGACAAATGAAAATAGCCTGCATGTACAGTAATTCAGAATGTTCATCATGTTAAAACTCAATACAACGTTGGAATTGAGCGAATTCGTCAAATAACAAGAGTAATCAAAGTGATCAGAGTGATAAAACAACCAGACAAATCAAAATAGTCTGAATGTCCAATAATTCAGATTTTTCATCATGTTTAAAGTGAATATAACGTTGGAATTGACGAATTCCCCAAATGGCATGAATAAGCAAAGTGATCAGAGTTATAAAACCAGCCAGACAAATGAAAATAGCCTGAATGCCCAATAATTCAGATTGTTCAGCATGTTCAAAGTGAATATAACGTTGGAATTGACCGAATTCGTCAAATGACAAGAATAATCAAAGTGATCAGAGTGATAAAACCAGCCAGACAAATGAAAATAGCCTGCATGTACAGTAATTCAGAATGTTCATCATGTTAAAACTCAATACAACGTTGGAATTGAGCGAATTCGTCAAATAACAAGAGTAATCAAAGTGATCAGAGTGATAAAACCAACCAGACAAATCAAAATAGTCTGAATGTCCAATAATTCAGATTGTTCATCATGTTTACAGTGAATATAACGTTGGAATTGACCGAATTCGTCAAATGGCATGAATAATCAAAGTGATCAGAGTGATAAAACAAGCCAGACAAATGAAAATAGCCTGCATGTCCAGTAATTCAGAATGTTCATCGTGTTAAAAGTCAATATAACGTTGGAGTTGACCGAATTCGTTAAAATGGCATGAATAATCAAAGTGATCAGAGTGATAAAACCAACCAGACAAATCAAAATAGTCTGAATGTCCAATAATTCAGATTGTTCATCATGTTTAAAGTGAATATAACGTTGGAGTTGACCGAATTCGTCAAATGGCATGAATAATCAAAGTGATAAAACCAGCCAGACAAATCAAAATAGTCTGAATGTCCAATAATTCAGATTGTTCATCATGTTTAAAGTGAATATAACGTTGGAATTGACCGAATTCGTCAAATGACAAGAATAATCAAAGTGATCAGAGTGATAAAACCAGCCAGACAAATGAAAATAGCCTGCATGTCCAGTAATTCAGAATGTTCATCATGTTAAAACTCAATACAACGTTGGAATTGACCGAATTCGTCAAATGACAAGAATAATCAAAGTGATCAGAGTGATAAAACCAGCCAGACAAATGAAAATAGCCTGCATGTCCAGTAATTCAGAATGTTCATCATGTTTAAAGTGAATATAACGTTGGAATTGACCGAATTCGTCAAATGGCATGAATAATCAAAGTGATCAGAGTGATAAAACCAGCCAGACAAATGAAAATAGCCTACATGTCCAGTAATTCAGAATGTTCATCATGTTAAAAGTCAATATAACATTGGAGTTGACCGAATTCGTCAAATGGCATGAATAATCAAAGTGATCAGAGTGATAAAACCAACCAGACAAATCAAAATAGTCTGAATGTCCAATAATTCAGATTGTTCATCATGTTTAAAGTGAATATAACGTCGGAATTGACCGAAGTCGTCAAATGGCATGAATAATCAAAGTGATCAGAGTGATAAAACCAACCATACAAATGAAAATATCCTGCATGTCCAGTTATTCAGAATGTTCATCATGTTAAAAGTCAATACAACGTTGGAATTGACCGAATTCGTCAAATGCCAAGAATAATCAAAGTGATCAGAGTGATAAAACCAACCAGACAAATCAAAATAGTCTGAATGTCCAATAATTCAGAGCATGTTCAAAGTGAGCATGTTCAAAGTGAATATAACGTTGGAATTGACGAATTCCCCAAATGGCATGAATAAGCAAAGTGATCAGAGTTATAAAACCAGCCAGACAAATGAAAATAGCCTGAATGCCCAATAATTCAGATTGTTCAGCATGTTCAAAGTGAATATAACGTTGGAATTGACCGAATTCGTCAAATGACAAGAATAATCAAAGTGATCAGAGTGATAAAACCAGCCAGACAAATGAAAATAGCCTGCATGTAGAGTAATTCAGAATGTTCATCATGTTAAAACTCAATACAACGTTGGAATTGAGCGAATTCGTCAAATAACAAGAGTAATCAAAGTGATCAGAGTGATAAAACCAACCAGACAAATCAAAATAGTCTGAATGTCCAATAATTCAGATTATTCATCATGTTTAAAGTGAATATAACGTTGGAATTGACCGAATTCGTCAAATAACAAGAGTAATCAAAGTGATCAGAGTGATAAAACCAACCAGACAAATCAAAATAGTCTGAATGTCCAATAATTCAGATTGTTCATCATGTTTACAGTGAATATAACGTTGGAATTGACCGAATTCGTCAAATGGCATGAATAATCAAAGTGATCAGAGTGATAAAACAAGCCAGACAAATGAAAATAGCCTGCATGTCCAGTAATTCAGAATGTTCATCGTGTTAAAAGTCAATATAACGTTGGAGTTGACCGAATTCGTTAAAATGGCATGAATAATCAAAGTGATCAGAGTGATAAAACCAACCAGACAAATCAAAATAGTCTGAATGTCCAATAATTCAGATTGTTCATCATGTTTACAGTGAATATAACGTTGGAATTGACCGAATTCGTCAAATGGCATGAATAATCAAAGTGATCAGAGTGATAAAACAAGCCAGACAAATGAAAATAGCCTGCATGTCCAGTAATTCAGAATGTTCATCGTGTTAAAAGTCAATATAACGTTGGAGTTGACCGAATTCGTTAAAATGGCATGAATAATCAAAGTGATCAGAGTGATAAAACCAACCAGACAAATCAAAATAGTCTGAATGTCCAATAATTCAGATTGTTCATCATGTTTAAAGTGAATATAACGTTGGAGTTGACCGAATTCGTCAAATGGCATGAATAATCAAAGTGATAAAACCAGCCAGACAAATCAAAATAGTCTGAATGTCCAATAATTCAGATTGTTCATCATGTTTAAAGTGAATATAACGTTGGAATTGACCGAATTCGTCAAATGACAAGAATAATCAAAGTGATCAGAGTGATAAAACCAGCCAGACAAATGAAAATAGCCTGCATGTCCAGTAATTCAGAATGTTCATCATGTTAAAACTCAATACAACGTTGGAATTGACCGAATTCGTCAAATGACAAGAATAATCAAAGTGATCAGAGTGATAAAACCAGCCAGACAAATGAAAATAGCCTGCATGTCCAGTAATTCAGAATGTTCATCATGTTTAAAGTGAATATAACGTTGGAATTGACCGAATTCGTCAAATGGCATGAATAATCAAAGTGATCAGAGTGATAAAACCAGCCAGACAAATGAAAATAGCCTACATGTCCAGTAATTCAGAATGTTCATCATGTTAAAAGTCAATATAACATTGGAGTTGACCGAATTCGTCAAATGGCATGAATAATCAAAGTGATCAGAGTGATAAAACCAACCAGACAAATCAAAATAGTCTGAATGTCCAATAATTCAGATTGTTCATCATGTTTAAAGTGAATATAACGTCGGAATTGACCGAAGTCGTCAAATGGCATGAATAATCAAAGTGATCAGAGTGATAAAACCAACCATACAAATGAAAATATCCTGCATGTCCAGTTATTCAGAATGTTCATCATGTTAAAAGTCAATACAACGTTGGAATTGACCGAATTCGTCAAATGCCAAGAATAATCAAAGTGATCAGAGTGATAAAACCAACCAGACAAATCAAAATAGTCTGAATGTCCAATAATTCAGAGCATGTTCAAAGTGAGCATGTTCAAAGTGAATATAACGTTGGAATTGACGAATTCCCCAAATGGCATGAATAAGCAAAGTGATCAGAGTTATAAAACCAGCCAGACAAATGAAAATAGCCTGAATGCCCAATAATTCAGATTGTTCAGCATGTTCAAAGTGAATATAACGTTGGAATTGACCGAATTCGTCAAATGACAAGAATAATCAAAGTGATCAGAGTGATAAAACCAGCCAGACAAATGAAAATAGCCTGCATGTACAGTAATTCAGAATGTTCATCATGTTAAAACTCAATACAACGTTGGAATTGAGCGAATTCGTCAAATAACAAGAGTAATCAAAGTGATCAGAGTGATAAAACCAACCAGACAAATCAAAATAGTCTGAATGTCCAATAATTCAGATTATTCATCATGTTTAAAGTGAATATAACGTTGGAATTGACCGAATTCGTCAAATAACAAGAGTAATCAAAGTGATCAGAGTGATAAAACCAACCAGACAAATCAAAATAGTCTGAATGTCCAATAATTCAGATTGTTCATCATGTTTACAGTGAATATAACGTTGGAATTGACCGAATTCGTCAAATGGCATGAATAATCAAAGTGATCAGAGTGATAAAACAAGCCAGACAAATGAAAATAGCCTGCATGTCCAGTAATTCAGAATGTTCATCGTGTTAAAAGTCAATATAACGTTGGAGTTGACCGAATTCGTTAAAATGGCATGAATAATCAAAGTGATCAGAGTGATAAAACCAACCAGACAAATCAAAATAGTCTGAATGTCCAATAATTCAGATTGTTCATCATGTTTAAAGTGAATATAACGTTGGAATTGACCGAATTCGTCAAATGGCATGAATAATCAAAGTGATCAAAGAGATAAAACCAGCCAGACAAATGAAAATAGCCTGCATGTCCAGTAATTCAGAATGTTCATAATGTTAAAACTCAATACAACGTTGGAATTGACCGAATTCGTCAAATAACAAGAGTAATCAAAGTGATCAGAGTGATCAGAGTGATAAAACAACCAGACAAATCAAAATAGTCTGAATGTCCAATAATTCAGATTGTTCATCATGTTTAAAGTGAATATAACGTTGGAATTGACCGAATTCGTCAAATGGCAAGAGTAATCAATATGATCAGAGTTATAAAACCAACCAAACAAATGAAAATAGCCTGCATGTCCAGTAATTCAGAATGTTCATAATGTTAAAAGTCAATACAACGTTGGAATTGACCGAAAACGTCAAATGGCACGAATAATAAAACTGATCAGAGTGATAAAACAAGCCAGACAAATGAAAATAGCCTGCATGTCCAGTAATTCAGAATGTTCATCATGTTAAAAGTCAATATAACGTTGGAGTTGACCGAATTCGTTAAAATGGCATGAATAATCAAAGTGATCAGAGTGATAAAACCAACCAAACAAATGAAAATAGCCTGCATGTCCAGTAATTCAGAATGTTCATAATGTTAAAAGTCAATACAACGTTGGAATTGACCGAATTCGTCAAATGGCATGAATAATCAAAGTGATCAAAGAGATAAAACGAGCCAGACAAATGAAAATAGCCTGCATGTCCAGTAATTCAGAATGTTCATCACGTTAAAACTCAATACAACGTTGGAATTGACCGAATTCGTCAAATAACAAGAGTAATCAAAGTGATCAGAGTGATCAGAGTGATAAAACAACCAGACAAATCAAAATAGTCTGAATGTCCAATAATTCAGATTGTTCATCATGTTTAAAGTGAATATAACGTTGGAATTGACCGAATTCGTCAAATGGCAAGAGTAATCAATATGATCAGAGTTATAAAACCAACCAAACAAATGAAAATAGCCTGCATGTCCAGTAATTCAGAATGTTCATAATGTTAAAAGTCAATACAACGTTGGAATTGACCGAAAACGTCAAATGGCACGAATAATAAAACTGATCAGAGTGATAAAACAAGCCAGACAAATGAAAATAGCCTGCATGTCCAGTAATTCAGAATGTTCATCATGTTAAAAGTCAATATAACGTTGGAGTTGACCGAATTCGTTAAAATGGCATGAATAATCAAAGTGATCAGAGTGATAAAACCAACCAGACAAATCAAAATAGTCTGAATGTCCAATAATTCAGATTGTTCATCATGTTTAAAGTGAATATAACGTTGGAATTGACCGAATTCGTCAAATGGCATGAATAATCAAAGTGATCAAAGAGATAAAACCAGCCAGACAAATGAAAATAGCCTGCATGTCCAGTAATTCAGAATGTTCATCACGTTAAAACTCAATACAACGTTGGAATTGACCGAATTCGTCAAATAACAAGAGTAATCAAAGTGATCAGAGTGATAAAACAACCAGACAAATCAAAATAGTCTGAATGTCCAATAATTCAGATTGTTCATCATGTTTAAAGTGAATATAACGTTGGAATTGACCGAATTCGTCAAATGGCATGAATAATCAATGTGATCAGACTGATACAACCAGCCAGACAAATGAAAATAGCCTGCATGTCCAGTAATTCAGAATGTTCATCATGTTAACAGTCAATACAACGTTGGAATTGACCGAAAACGTCAAATGGCACGAATAATAAAACTGATCAGAGTGATAAAACCAGCCAGACAAATGAAAATAGCCTGCATGTCCAGTAATTCAGAATGTTCATCATGTTAAAAGTCAATATAACGTTGGAGTTGACCGAATTCGTTAAAATGGCATGAATAATCAAAGTGATCAGAGTGATAAAACCAACCAAACAAATGAAAATAGCCTGCATGTCCAGTAATTCAGAATGTTCATAATGTTAAAAGTCAATACAACGTTGGAATTGACCGAATTCGTCAAATGGCATGAATAATCAAAGTGATCAAAGAGATAAAACGAGCCAGACAAATGAAAATAGCCTGCATGTCCAGTAATTCAGAATGTTCATCACGTTAAAACTCAATACAACGTTGGAATTGACCGAATTCGTCAAATAACAAGAGTAATCAAAGTGATCAGAGTGATCAGAGTGATAAAACAACCAGACAAATCAAAATAGTCTGAATGTCCAATAATTCAGATTGTTCATCATGTTTAAAGTGAATATAACGTTGGAATTGACCGAATTCGTCAAATGGCAAGAGTAATCAATATGATCAGAGTTATAAAACCAACCAAACAAATGAAAATAGCCTGCATGTCCAGTAATTCAGAATGTTCATAATGTTAAAAGTCAATACAACGTTGGAATTGACCGAAAACGTCAAATGGCACGAATAATAAAACTGATCAGAGTGATAAAACAAGCCAGACAAATGAAAATAGCCTGCATGTCCAGTAATTCAGAATGTTCATCATGTTAAAAGTCAATATAACGTTGGAGTTGACCGAATTCGTTAAAATGGCATGAATAATCAAAGTGATCAGAGTGATAAAACCAACCAGACAAATCAAAATAGTCTGAATGTCCAATAATTCAGATTGTTCATCATGTTTAAAGTGAATATAACGTTGGAATTGACCGAATTCGTCAAATGGCATGAATAATCAAAGTGATCAAAGAGATAAAACCAACCAGACAAATGAAAATAGCCTGCATGTCCAGTAATTCAGAATGTTCATCACGTTAAAACTCAATACAACGTTGGAATTGACCGAATTCGTCAAATAACAAGAGTAATCAAAGTGATCAGAGTGATAAAACAACCAGACAAATCAAAATAGTCTGAATGTCCAATAATTCAGATTGTTCATCATGTTTAAAGTGAATATAACGTTGGAATTGACCGAATTCATCAAATGGCATGAATAATCAATGTGATCAGACTGATACAACCAGCCAGACAAATGAAAATAGCCTGCATGTCCAGTAATTCAGAATGTTCATCATGTTAACAGTCAATACAACGTTGGAATTGTACGAAAACGTCAAATGGCACGAATAATAAACATGATCAGAGTGATAAAACCAGCCAGACAAATGAAAATAGCCTGCATGTCCAGTAATTCAGAATGTTCATCATGTTAAAAGTCAATATAACGTTGGAGTTGACCGAATTCGTTAAAATGGCATGAATAATCAAAGTGATCAGAGTGATAAAACCAACCAGACAAATCAAAATAGTCTGAATGTCCAATAATTCAGATTGTTCATCATGTTTAAAGTGAATATAACGTTGGAATTGACCGAATTCGTCAAATGGCATGAATAATCATAGTGATCAAAGAGATAAAACCAGCCAGACAAATGAAAATAGCCTGCATGTCCAGTAATTCAGAATGTTCATCACGTTAAAACTCAATACAACGTTGGCATTGACCGAATTCGTCAAATAACAAGAGTAATCAAAGTGATCAGAGTGATAAAACAACCAGACAAATCAAAATAGTCTGAATGTCCAATAATTCAGATTGTTCATCATGTTTAAAGTGAATATAACGTTGGAATTGACCGAATTCGTCAAATGACAAGAATAATCAAGGTGATCAGAGTGATAAAACCAGCCAGACAAATGAAAATAGCCTGCATGTCCAGTAATTCAGAATGTTCATCATGTTTAAAGTGAATATCACGTTGGAATTGACCGAATTCGTCAAATGGCATGAATAATCAAAGTGATCAGAGTGATAAAACCAGCCAGACAAATGAAAATAGCCTGCATGTCCAGTAATTCAGAATGTTCATCATGTTAAAAGTCAATATAACATTGGAGTTGACCGAATTCGTCAAATGGCATGAATAATCAATGTGATCAGACTGATACAACCAGCCAGACAAATGAAAATAGCCTGCATGTCCAGTAATTCAGAATGTTCATCATGTTAACAGTCAATACAACGTTGGAATTGACCGAAAACGTCAAATGGCACGAATAATAAAACTGATCAGAGTGATAAAACCAGACAGACAAATAAAATAGCCTGCATGTCCAGTAATTCAGATTGTTCAGCATGTTCAAAGTGAATATAACGTTGGAATTGACCGAATTCGTCAAATGACAAGAATAATCAAAGTGATCAGAGTGATAAAACCAGCCAGACAAATGAAAATAGCCTGCATGTCCAGTAATTCAGAATGTTCATCATGTTAAAACTCAATACAACGTTGGAATTGACCGAATTCGTCAAATGACAAGAATAATCAAGGTGATCAGAGTGATAAAACCAGCCAGACAAATGAAAATAGCCTGCATGTCCAGTAATTCAGAATGTTCATCATGTTTAAAGTGAATATAACGTTGGAATTGACCGAATTCGTCAAATGGCATGAATAATCAAAGTGATCAGAGTGATAAAACCAGCCAGACAAATGAAAATTGCCTGCATGTCCAGTAATTCAGAATGTTCATCATGTTAAAAGTCAATATAACATTGGAGTTGACCGAATTCGTCAAATGGCATGAATAATCAAAGTGATCAGAGTGATAAAACCAACCAGACAAATCAAAATAGTCTGAATGTCCAATAATTCAGATTGTTCATCATGTTTAAAGTGAATATAACGTCGGAATTGACCGAAGTCGTCAAATGGCATGAATAATCAAAGTGATCAGAGTGATAAAACCAGCCAGACAAATGAAAATAGCCTGCATGTCCAGTAATTCAGAATGTCCATCATGTTAAAAGTCAATATAACGTTGGAATTGACCGAATTGGTCAAATAACAAGAGTAATCAATATGATCAGATTTATAAAACCAACCGGACAAATGAAAATAGCTTGCATGCCCAGTAATTCAGAATGTTCATCATGTTAAAAGTCAATACAACGTTGGAATTGACCGAATTCGTCAAATGCCAAGAATAATCAAAGTGATCAGAGTTATAAAACCAGCCAGACAAATCAAAATAGACTGCATGTCCAGTAATTCAGAATGTTCATCATGTTAAAACTCAATACAACGTTGGAATGGACCGAATTCGTCAAATGACAGGAATAATCAAAGTGATCATAGTGATAAAACCAACCATACAAATGAAAATATCCTGCATGTCCAGTAATTCAGAATGTTCATCATGTTAAAAGTCAATACAACGTTCGAATTGACCGATTTCGTCAAATGCCAAGAATAATCAAAGTGATCAGAGTGATAAAACCAGCCAGACAAATGAAAATAGCCTGCATGTCCAGTAATTCAGAATGTTCATCATGTTAAAACTCAATACAACGTTGGAATTGAGCGAATTCGTCAAATAACAAGAGTAATCAAAGTGATCAGAGTGATAAAACCAACCAGACAAATCAAAATAGTCTGAATGTCCAATAATTCAGATTGTTGAGCATGTTCAAAGTGAATATAACGTTGGAATTGACCGAATTCCCCAAATGGCATGAATAAGCAAAGTGATCAGAGTTATAAAACCAGCCAGACAAATGAAAATAGCCTGAATGCCCAATAATTCAGATTGTTCAGCATGTTCAAAGTGAATATAACGTTGGAATTGACCGAATTCGTCAAATGACAAGAATAATCAAAGTGATCAGAGTGATAAAACCAGCCAGACAAATGAAAATAGCCTGCATGTCCAGTAATTCAGAATGTTCATCATGTTAAAACTCAATACAACGTTGGAATTGAGCGAATTCGTCAAATAACAAGAGTAATCAAAGTGATCAGAGTGATAAAACCAACCAGACAAATCAAAATAGTCTGAATGTCCAATAATTCAGATTATTCATCATGTTTAAAGTGAATATAACGTTGGAATTGACCGAATTCGTCAAATAACAAGAGTAATCAAAGTGATCAGAGTGGTAAAAACAACCAGACAAATCAAAATAGTCTGAATGTCCAATAATTCAGATTGTTCATCATGTTTACAGTGAATATAACGTTGGAATTGACCGAATTCGTCAAATGGCATGAATAATCAAAGTGATCAGAGTGATAAAACAAGCCAGACAAATGAAAATAGCCTGCATGTCCAGTAATTCAGAATGTTCATCGTGTTAAAAGTCAATATAAAGTGGGAGTTGACCGAATTCGTTAAAATGGCATGAATAATCAAAGTGATCAGAGTGATAAAACCAACCAGACAAATCAAAATAGTCTGAATGTCCAATAATTCAGATTGTTCATCATGTTAAAAGTGAATATAACGTTGGAATTGACCGAATTCGTCAAATGGCATGAATAATCAAAGTGATCAAAGTGATAAAACGAGCCAGACAAATGAAAATAGCCTGCATGTCCAGTAATTCAGAATGTTCATCACGTTAAAACTCAATACAACGTTGGAATTGACCGAATTCGTCAAATAACAAAAGTAATCAAAGTGATCAGAGTGATAAAACAACCAGACAAATCAAAATAGTCTGAATGTCCAATAATTCAGATTGTTCATCATGTTTAAAGTGAATATAACGTTGGAATTGACCGAATTCGTCAAATGGCAAGAGTAATCAATATGATCAGAGTTATAAAACCAACCAAACAAATGAAAATAGCCTGCATGTCCAGTAATTCAGAATGTTCATCATGTTAAAAGTCAATATAACGTTGGAGTTGACCGAATTCGTTAAAATGGCATGAATAATCAAAGTGATCAGAGTGATAAAACCAACCAGACAAATCAAAATAGTCTGAATGGCCAATAATTCAGATTGTTCATCATGTTTAAAGTGAATATAACGTTGGAATTGACCGAATTCGTCAAATGGCACGAATAATCAATGTGATCAGACTGATACAACCAGCCAGACAAATGAAAATAGCCTGCATGTCCAGTAATTCAGAATGTTCATCATGTTAAAAGTCAATACAACGTTGGAATTGACCGAAAACGTCAAATGGCACGAATAATAAAACTGATCAGAGTGATAAAACAAGCCAGACAAATGAAAAAAGCCTGCATGTCCAGTAATTCAGAATGTTCATCATGTTAAAAGTCAATACAACGTTGGAATTGACCGAAAACGTCAAATGGCACGAATAATAAAACTGATCAGAGTGATAAAACCAGCCAGACAAATGAAAATAGCCTGCATGTCCAGTAATTCAGAATGTTCATCATGTTTAAAGTGAATATAACGTTGGAATTGACCGAATTCGTCAAATGGCATGAATAATCAAAGTGATCAGAGTGATAAAACCAGCCAGACAAATGAAAATAGCCTGCATGTCCAGTAATTCAGAATGTTCATCATGTTAAAAGTCAATATAACATTGGAGTTGACCGAATTCGTCAAATGGCATGAATAATCAAAGTGATCAGAGTGATAAAACCAACCAGACAAATCAAAATAGTCTGAATGTCCAATAATTCAGATTGTTCATCATGTTTAAAGTGAATATAACGTCGGAATTGACCGAAGTCGTCAAATGGCATGAATAATCAAAGTGATCAGAGTGATAAAACCAGCCAGACAAATGAAAATAGCCTGCATGTCCAGTAATTCAGAATGTCCATCATGTTAAAAGTCAATATAACGTTGGAATTGACCGAATTGGTCAAATAACAAGAGTAATCAATATGATCAGATTTATAAAACCAACCGGACAAATGAAAATAGCTTGCATGTCCAGTAATTCAGAATGTTCATCATGTTAAAAGTCAATACAACGTTGGAATTGACCGAATTCGTCAAATGCCAAGAATAATCAAAGTGATCAGAGTGATAAAACCAACCAGACAAATCAAAATAGTCTGAATGTCCAATAATTCAGATTGTTGAGCATGTTCAAAGTGAATATAACGTTGGAATTGACCGAATTCCCCAAATGGCATGAATAAGCAAAGTGATCAGAGTTATAAAACCAGCCAGACAAATCAAAATAGACTGCATGTCCAGTAATTCAGAATGTTCATCATGTTAAAACTCAATACAACGTTGGAATTGAGCGAATTCGTCAAATAACAAGAGTAATCAAAGTGATCAGAGTGATAAAACCAACCATACAAATGAAAATATCCTGCATGTCCAGTAATTCAGAATGTTCATCATGTTAAAAGTCAATACAACGTTCGAATTGACCGATTTCGTCAATTGCCAAGAATAATCAAAGTGATCAGAGTGATAAAACCAGCCAGACAAATGAAAATAGCCTGCATGTCCAGTAATTCAGAATGTTCATCATGTTAAAACTCAATACAACGTTGGAATTGAGCGAATTCGTCAAATAACAAGAGTAATCAAAGTGATCATAGTGATAAAACCAACCAGACAAATCAAAATAGTCTGAATGTCCAATAATTCAGATTGTTGAGCATGTTCAAAGTGAATATAACGTTGGAATTGACCGAATTCCCCAAATGGCATGAATAAGCAAAGTGATCAGAGTTATAAAACCAGCCAGACAAATGAAAATAGCCTGAATGCCCAATAATTCAGATTGTTCAGCATGTTCAAAGTGAATATAACGTTGGAATTGACCGAATTCGTCAAATGACAAGAATAATCAAAGTGATCAGAGTGATAAAACCAGCCAGACAAATGAAAATAGCCTGCATGTCCAGTAATTCAGAATGTTCATCATGTTAAAACTCAATACAACGTTGGAATTGAGCGAATTCGTCAAATAACAAGAGTAATCAAAGTGATCAGAGTGATAAAACCAATCAGACAAATCAAAATAGTCTGAATGTCCAATAATTCAGATTATTCATCATGTTTAAAGTGAATTTAACGTTGGAATTGACCGAATTCGTCAAATAACAAGAGTAATCAAAGTGATCAGAGTGATAAAACCAACCAGACAAATCAAAATAGTCTGAATGTCCAATAATTCAGATTGTTCATCATGTTTACAGTGAATATAACGTTGGAATTGACCGAATTCGTCAAATGGCATGAATAATCAATGTGATCAGACTGATACAACCAGCCAGACAAATGAAAATAGCCTGCATGTCCAGTAATTCAGAATGTTCATCATGTTAAAAGTCAATACAACGTTGGAATTGACCGAAAACGTCAAATGGCACGAATAATAAAACTGATCAGAGTGATAAAACAAGCCAGACAAATGAAAATAGCCTGCATGTCCAGTAATTCAGAATGTTCATCATGTTAAAAGTCAATACAACGTTGGAATTGACCGAATTCGTCAAATAACAAGAGTAATCAAAGTGATCAGAGTGATAAAACCAACCAGACAAATCAAAATAGTCTGAATGTCCAATAATTCAGATTGTTGAGCATGTTCAAAGTGAATATAACGTTGGAATTGACCGAATTCCCCAAATGGCATGAATAAGCAAAGTGATCAGAGTTATAAAACCAGCCAGACAAATGAAAATAGCCTGAATGCCCAATAATTCAGATTGTTCAGCATGTTCAAAGTGAATATAACGTTGGAATTGACCGAATTCGTCAAATAACAAGAGTAATCAAAGTGATCAGAGTGATAAAACCAGCCAGACAAATGAAAATAGCCTGCATGTCCAGTAATTCAGAATGTTCATCATGTTAAAACTCAATACAACGTTGGAATTGAGCGAATTCGTCAAATAACAAGAGTAATCAAAGTGATCAGAGTGATAAAACCAATCAGACAAATCAAAATAGTCTGAATGTCCAATAATTCAGATTATTCATCATGTTTAAAGTGAATATAACGTTGGAGTTGACCGAATTCGTTAAAATGGCATGAATAATCAAAGTGATCAGAGTGATAAAACCAACCAGACAAATCATAATAGTCTGAATGGCCAATAATTCAGATTGTTCATCATGTTTAAAGTGAATATAACGTTGGAATTGACCGAATTCGTCAAATGGCATGAATAATCAATGTGATCAGACTGATACAACCAGCCAGACAAATGAAAATAGCCTGCATGTCCAGTAATTCAGAATGTTCATCATGTTAAAAGTCAATACAACGTTGGAATTGACCGAAAACGTCAAATGGCACGAATAATAAAACTGATCAGAGTGATAAAACAAGCCAGACAAATGAAAATAGCCTGCATGTCCAGTAATTCAGAATGTTCATCATGTTAAAAGTCAATATAACGTTGGAGTTGACCGAATTCGTTAAAATGGCATGAATAATCAAAGTGATCAGAGTGATAAAACCAACCAGACAAATCAAAATAGTCTGAATGGCCAATAATTCAGATTGTTCATCATGTTTAAAGTGAATATAACGTTGGAATTGACCGAATTCGTCAAATGGCATGAATAATCAATGTGATCAGACTGATACAACCAGCCAGACAAATGAAAATAGCCTGCATGTCCAGTAATTCAGAATGTTCATCATGTTAAAAGTCAATACAACGTTGGAATTGACCGAAAACGTCAAATGGCACGAATAATAAAACTGATCAGAGTAATAAAACCAGCCAGACAAATGAAAATAGCCTGCATGTCCAGTAATTCAGATTGTTCAGCATGTTCAAAGTGAATATAACGTTGGAATTGACCGAATTCGTCAAATGACAAGAATAATCAAAGTGATCAGAGTGATAAAACCAGCCAGACAAATGAAAATAGCCTGCATGTCCAGTAATTCAGAATGTTCATCATGTTAAAACTCAATACAACGTTGGAATTGACCGAATTCGTCAAATGACAAGAATAATCAAGGTGATCAGAGTGATAAAACCAGCTAGACAAATGAAAATAGCCTGCATGTCCAGTAATTCAGAATGTTCATCATGTTTAAAGTGAATATAACGTTGGAATTGACCGAATTCGTCAAATGGCATGAATAATCAAAGTGATCAGAGTGATAAAACCAGCCAGACAAATGAAAATAGCCTGCATGTCCAGTAATTCAGAATGTTCATCATGTTAAAAGTCAATATAACATTGGAGTTGACCGAATTCGTCAAATGGCATGAATAATCAAAGTGATCAGAGTGATAAAACCAACCAGACAAATCAAAATAGTCTGAATGACCAATAATTCAGATTGTTCATCATGTTTAAAGTGAATATAACGTCGGAATTGACCGAAGTCGTCAAATGGCATGAATAATCAAAGTGATCAGAGTGATAAAACCAGCCAGACAAATGAAAATAGCCTGCATGTCCAGTAATTCAGAATGTCCATCATGTTAAAAGTCAATATAACGTTGGAATTGACCGAATTGGTCAAATAACGAGAGTAATCAATATGATCAGATTTATAAAACCAACCCGACAAATGAAAATAGCTTGCATGTCCAGTAATTCAGAATGTTCATCATGTTAAAAGTCAATACAACGTTGGAATTGACCGAATTCGTCAAATGCCAAGAATAATCAAAGTGATCAGAGTGATAAAACCAACCAGACAAATAAAAATAGTCTGAATGTCCAATAATTCAGATTGTTGAGCATGTTCAAAGTGAATATAACGTTGGAATTGACCGAATTCCCCAAATGGCATGAATAAGCAAAGTGATCAGAGTTATAAAACCAGACAGACAAATCAAAATAGACTGCATGCCCAGTAATTCAGAATGTTCATCATGTTAAAACTCAATACAACGTTGGAATTGAGCGAATTCGTCAAATAACAAGAGTAATCAAAGTGATCAGAGTGATAAAACCAACCATACAAATGAAAATATCCTGCATGTCCAGTAATTCAGAATGTTCATCATGTTAAAAGTCAATACAACGTTCGAATTGACCGATTTCGTCAAATGCTTAGAATAATCAAAGTGATCAGAGTGATAAAACCAGCCAGACAAATGAAAATAGCCTGCATGTCCAGTAATTCAGAATGTTCATCATGTTAAAACTCAATACAACGTTTTAATTGAGCGAATTCGTCAAATAACAAGAGTAATCAAAGTGACCAGAGTGATAAAACCAACCAGACAAATCAAAATAGTCTGAATGTCCAATAATTCAGATTGTTGAGCATGTTCAAAGTGAATATAACGTTGGAATTGACCGAATTCCCCAAATGGCATGAATAAGCAAAGTGATCAGAGTTATAAAACCAGCCAGACAAATGAAAATAGCCTGAATGCCCAATAATTCAGATTGTTCAGCATGTTCAAAGTGAATATAACGTTGGAATTGACCGAATTCGTCAAATGACAAGAATAATCAAAGTGATCAGAGTGATAAAACCAGCCAGACAAATGAAAATAGCCTGCATGTCCAGTAATTCAGAATGTTCATCATGTTAAAAGTGAATATAACGTTGGAATTGACCGAATTCGTCAAATAACAAGAGTAATCAAAGTGATCAGAGTGATAAAACCAACCAGACAAATCAAAATAGTCTGAATGTCCAATAATTCAGATTGTTCATCATGTTAAAAGTCAATATAACGTTAGAGTTGACCGAATTCGTTAAAATGGCATGAATAATCAAAGTGATCAGAGTGATAAAACCAACCAGACAAATCAAAATAGTCTGAATGTCCAATAATTCGTCAAATGGCATGAATAATCAATGTGATCAGACTGATACAACCAGCCAGACAAATGAAAATAGCCTGCATGTCCAGTAATTCAGAATGTTCATCATGTTAAAAGTCAATACAACGTTGGAATTGACCGAATTCGTCAAATGGCATGAATAATCAAAGTGATCAGAGTGATAAAACCAGCCAGACAAATGAAAATAGCCTGCATGTCCAGTAATTCAGAATGTTCATCATGTTAAAACTCAATACAACGTTGGAATTGACCGAATTCGTCAAATGGCAAGAGTAATCAATATGATCAGAGTGATAAAACCAGCCAGACAAATGAAAATAGCCTGCATGTCCAGTAATTCAGAATGTTCATCATGTTAAAAGTCAATACAACGTTGGAATTGACCGAATTCGTCAAATGGCATGAATAATCAAAGTGATCAAAGTGATAAAACGAGCCAGACAAATGAAAATAGCCTGCATGTCCAGTAATTCAGAATGTTCATCACGTTAAAACTCAATACAACGTTGGAATTGACCGAATTCGTCAAATAACAAGAGTAATCAAAGTGATCAGAGTGATAAAACAACCAGACAAATCAAAATAGTCTGAATGTCCAATAATTCAGATTGTTCATCATGTTTAAAGTGAATATAACGTTGGAATTGACCGAATTCGTCAAATGGCAAGAGTAATCAATATGATCAGAGTTATAAAACCAACCAAACAAATGAAAATAGCCTGCATGTCCAGTAATTCAGAATGTTCATCATGTTAAAAGTCAATACAACGTTGGAATTGACCGAAAACGTCAAATGGCACAAATAATAAAACTGATCAGAGTGATAAAACCAGCCAGACAAATGAAAATAGCCTGCATGTCCAGTAATTCAGATTGTTCAGCATGTTCAAAGTGAATATAACGTTGGAATTGACCGAATTCGTCAAATGACAAGAATAATCAAAGTGATCAGAGTGATAAAACCAACCCGACAAATGAAAATAGCTTGCATGTCCAGTAATTCAGAATGTTCATCATGTTAAAAGTCAATACAACGTTGGAATTGACCGAATTCGTCAAATGCCAAGAATAATCAAAGTGATCAGAGTGATAAAACCAACCAGACAAATAAAAATAGTCTGAATGTCCAATAATTCAGATTGTTGAGCATGTTCAAAGTGAATATAACGTTGGAATTGACCGAATTCCCCAAATGGCATGAATAATCAAAGTGATCAGAGTTATAAAACCAGCCAGACAAATCAAAATAGACTGCATGCCCAGTAATTCAGAATGTTCATCATGTTAAAACTCAATACAACGTTGGAATTGAGCGAATTCGTCAAATAACAAGAGTAATCAAAGTGATCAGAGTGATAAAACCAACCATACAAATGAAAATATCCTGCATGTCCAGTAATTCAGAATGTTCATCATGTTAAAAGTCAATACAACGTTCGAATTGACCGATTTCGTCAAATGCTTAGAATAATCAAAGTGATCAGAGTGATAAAACCAGCCAGACAAATGAAAATAGCCTGCATGTCCAGTAATTCAGAATGTTCATCATGTTAAAACTCAATACAACGTTTTAATTGAGCGAATTCGTCAAATAACAAGAGTAATCAAAGTGACCAGAGTGATAAAACCAACCAGACAAATCAAAATAGTCTGAATGTCCAATAATTCAGATTGTTGAGCATGTTCAAAGTGAATATAACGTTGGAATTGACCGAATTCCCCAAATGGCATGAATAAGCAAAGTGATCAGAGTTATAAAACCAGCCAGACAAATGAAAATAGCCTGAATGCCCAATAATTCAGATTGTTCAGCATGTTCAAAGTGAATATAACGTTGGAATTGACCGAATTCGTCAAATGACAAGAATAATCAAAGTGATCAGAGTGATAAAACCAGCCAGACAAATGAAAATAGCCTGCATGTCCAGTAATTCAGAATGTTCATCATGTTAAAAGTGAATATAACGTTGGAATTGACCGAATTCGTCAAATAACAAGAGTAATCAAAGTGATCAGAGTGATAAAACCAACCAGACAAATCAAAATAGTCTGAATGTCCAATAATTCAGATTGTTCATCATGTTAAAAGTCAATACAACGTTGGAATTGACCGAATTCGTCAAATGGCATGAATAATCAAAGTGATCAGAGTGATAAAACCAGCCAGACAAATGAAAATAGCCTGCATGTCCAGTAATTCAGAATGTTCATCATGTTAAAACTCAATACAACGTTGGAATTGACCGAATTCGTCAAATGGCAAGAGTAATCAATATGATCAGAGTGATAAAACCAGCCAGACAAATGAAAATAGCCTGCATGTCCAGTAATTCAGAATGTTCATCATGTTAAAAGTCAATACAACGTTGGAATTGACCGAATTCGTCAAATGGCATGAATAATCAAAGTGATCAAAGTGATAAAACCAACCAGACAAATCAAAATAGTCTGAATGTCCAATAATTCAGATTGTTCATCATGTTAAAAGTCAATATAACGTTAGAGTTGACCGAATTCGTTAAAATGGCATGAATAATCAAAGTGATCAGAGTGATAAAACCAACCAGACAAATCAAAATAGTCTGAATGGCCAATAATTCGTCAAATGGCATGAATAATCAATGTGATCAGACTGATACAACCAGCCAGACAAATGAAAATAGCCTGCATGTCCAGTAATTCAGAATGTTCATCATGTTAAAAGTCAATACAACGTTGGAATTGACCGAATTCGTCAAATGGCATGAATAATCAAAGTGATCAGAGTGATAAAACCAGCCAGACAAATGAAAATATCCTGCATGTCCAGTAATTCAGAATGTTCATCATGTTAAAAGTCAATACAACGTTCGAATTGACCGATTTCGTCAAATGCTTAGAATAATCAAAGTGATCAGAGTGATAAAACCAGCCAGACAAATGAAAATAGCCTGCATGTCCAGTAATTCAGAATGTTCATCATGTTAAAACTCAATACAACGTTTTAATTGAGCGAATTCGTCAAATAACAAGAGTAATCAAAGTGACCAGAGTGATAAAACCAACCAGACAAATCAAAATAGTCTGAATGTCCAATAATTCAGATTGTTGAGCATGTTCAAAGTGAATATAACGTTGGAATTGACCGAATTCCCCAAATGGCATGAATAAGCAAAGTGATCAGAGTTATAAAACCAGCCAGACAAATGAAAATAGCCTGAATGCCCAATAATTCAGATTGTTCAGCATGTTCAAAGTGAATATAACGTTGGAATTGACCGAATTCGTCAAATGACAAGAATAATCAAAGTGATCAGAGTGATAAAACCAGCCAGACAAATGAAAATAGCCTGCATGTCCAGTAATTCAGAATGTTCATCATGTTAAAAGTGAATATAACGTTGGAATTGACCGAATTCGTCAAATAACAAGAGTAATCAAAGTGATCAGAGTGATAAAACCAACCAGACAAATCAAAATAGTCTGAATGTCCAATAATTCAGATTGTTCATCATGTTAAAAGTCAATATAACGTTAGAGTTGACCGAATTCGTTAAAATGGCATGAATAATCAAAGTGATCAGAGTGATAAAACCAACCAGACAAATCAAAATAGTCTGAATGGCCAATAATTCGTCAAATGGCATGAATAATCAATGTGATCAGACTGATACAACCAGCCAGACAAATGAAAATAGCCTGCATGTCCAGTAATTCAGAATGTTCATCATGTTAAAAGTCAATACAACGTTGGAATTGACCGAATTCGTCAAATGGCATGAATAATCAAAGTGATCAGAGTGATAAAACCAGCCAGACAAATGAAAATAGCCTGCATGTCCAGTAATTCAGAATGTTCATCATGTTAAAACTCAATACAACGTTGGAATTGACCGAATTCGTCAAATGGCAAGAGTAATCAATATGATCAGAGTGATAAAACCAGCCAGACAAATGAAAATAGCCTGCATGTCCAGTAATTCAGAATGTTCATCATGTTAAAAGTCAATACAACGTTGGAATTGACCGAATTCGTCAAATGGCATGAATAATCAAAGTGATCAAAGTGATAAAACGAGCCAGACAAATGAAAATAGCCTGCATGTCCAGTAATTCAGAATGTTCATCACGTTAAAACCCAATACAACGTTGGAATTGACCGAATTCGTCAAATAACAAGAGTAATCAAAGTGATCAGAGTGATAAAACAACCAGACAAATCAAAATAGTCTGAATGTCCAATAATTCAGATTGTTCATCATGTTTAAAGTGAATATAACGTTGGAATTGACCGAATTCGTCAAATGGCAAGAGTAATCAATATGATCAGAGTTATAAAACCAACCAAACAAATGAAAATAGCCTGCATGTCCAGTAATTCAGAATGTTCATCATGTTAAAAGTCAATACAACGTTGGAATTGACCGAAAACGTCAAATGGCACGAATAATAAAACTGATCAGAGTGATAAAACCAGCCAGACAAATGAAAATAGCCTGCATGTCGAGTAATTCAGATTGTTCAGCATGTTCAAAGTGAATATAACGTTGGAATTGACCGAATTCGTCAAATGACAAGAATAATCAAAGTGATCAGAGTGATAAAACCAGCCAGACAAATGAAAATAGCCTGCATGTCCAGTAATTCAGAATGTTCATCATGTTAAAACTCAATACAACGTTGGAATTGACCGAATTCGTCAAATGACAAGAATAATCAAGGTGATCAGAGTGATAAAACCAGCCAGACAAATGAAAATAGCCTGCATGTCCAGTAATTCAGAATGTTCATCATGTTTAAAGTGAATATAACGTTGGAATTGACCGAATTCGTCAAATGGCATGAATAATCAAAGTGATCAGAGTGATAAAACCAGCCAGACAAATGAAAAAAGCCTGCATGTC
Organism: Hydrotaea cyrtoneurina; assembly: GCA_958296145.1. NCBI lineage: Eukaryota > Metazoa > Arthropoda > Insecta > Diptera > Muscidae > Hydrotaea > Hydrotaea cyrtoneurina. The sequence continues at coordinate 59,404,187 of OY282514.1, forward strand.
CAGTAATTCAGAATGTTCATCATGTTAAAAGTCAATATAACATTGGAGTTGACCGAATTCGTCAAATGGCATGAATAATCAAAGTGATCAGAGTGATAAAACCAACCAGACAAATCAAAATAGTCTGAATGTCCAATAATTCAGATTGTTCATCATGTTTAAAGTGAATATAACGTCGGAATTGACCGAAGTCGTCAAATGGCATGAATAATCAAAGTGATCAGAGTGATAAAACCAGCCAGACAAATGAAAATAGCCTGCATGTCCAGTAATTCAGAATGTCCATCATGTTAAAAGTCAATATAACGTTGGAATTGACCGAATTGGTCAAATAACAAGAGTAATCAATATGATCAGATTTATAAAACCAACCGGACAAATGAAAATAGCTTGCATGTCCAGTAATTCAGAATGTTCATCATGTTAAAAGTCAATACAATGTTGGAATTGACCGAATTCGTCAAATGCCAAGAATAATCAAAGTGATCAGAGTGATAAAACCAACCAGACAAATAAAAATAGTCTGAATGTCCAATAATTCAGATTGTTGAGCATGTTCAAAGTGAATATAACGTTGGAATTGACCGAATTCCCCAAATGGCATGAATAAGCAAAGTGATCAGAGTTATAAAACCAGCCAGACAAATCAAAATAGACTGCATGTCCAGTAATTCAGAATGTTCATCATGTTAAAACTCAATACAACGTTGGAATTGAGCGAATTCGTCAAATAACAAGAGTAATCAAAGTGATCAGAGTGATAAAACCAACCATACAAATGAAAATATCCTGCATGTCCAGTAATTCAGAATGTTCATCATGTTAAAAGTCAATACAACGTTCGAATTGACCGATTTCGTCAAATGCTTAGAATAATCAAAGTGATCAGAGTGATAAAACCAGCCAGACAAATGAAAATAGCCTGCATGTCCAGTAATTCAGAATGTTCATCATGTTAAAACTCAATACAACGTTGGAATTGAGCGAATTCGTCAAATAACAAGAGTAATCAAAGTGATCAGAGTGATAAAACCAACCAGACAAATCAAAATAGTCTGAATGTCCAATAATTCAGATTGTTGAGCATGTTCAAAGTGAATATAACGTTGGAATTGACCGAATTCCCCAAATGGCATGAATAAGCAAAGTGATCAGAGTTATAAAACCAGCCAGACAAATGAAAATAGCCTGAATGCCCAATAATTCAGATTGTTCAGCATGTTCAAAGTGAAAATAACGTTGGAATTGACCGAATTCGTCAAATGACAAGAATAATCAAAGTGATCAGAGTGATAAAACCAGCCAGACAAATGAAAATAGCCTGCATGTCCAGTAATTCAGAATGTTCATCATGTTAAAACTCAATACAACGTTGGAATTGAGCGAATTCGTCAAATAACAAGAGTAATCAAAGTGATCAGAGTGATAAAACCAATCAGACAAATCAAAATAGTCTGAATGTCCAATAATTCAGATTATTCATCATGTTTAAAGTGAATATAACGTTGGAATTGACCGAATTCGTCAAATAACAAGAGTAATCAAAGTGATCAGAGTGATAAAACCAACCAGACAAATCAAAATAGTCTGAATGTCCAATAATTCAGATTATTCATCATGTTTACAGTGAATATAACGTTGGAATTGACCGAATTCGTCAAATGGCATGAATAATCAAAGTGATCAGAGTGATAAAACAAGCCAGACAAATGAAAATAGCCTGCATGTCCAGTAATTCAGAATGTTCATCGTGTTAAAAGTCAATATAACGTTGGAGTTGACCGAATTCGTTAAAATGGCATGAATAATCAAAGTGATCAGAGTGATAAAACCAACCAGACAAATCAAAATAGTCTGAATGTCCAATAATTCAGATTGTTCATCATGTTTAAAGTGAATATAACGTTGGAATTGACCGAATTCGTCAAATGGCATGAATAATCAAAGTGATCAAAGTGATAAAACCAGCCAGACAAATGAAAATAGCCTGCATGTCCAGTAATTCAGAATGTTCATCACGTTAAAACTCACTACAACGTTGGAATTGACCGAATTCGTCAAATAACAAGAGTAATCAAAGTGATCAGAGTGATAAAACAACCAGACAAATCAAAATAGTCTGAATGTCCAATAATTCAGATTGTTCATCATGTTTAAAGTGAATATAACGTTGGAATTGACCGAATTCGTCAAATGGCAAGAGTAATCAATATGATCAGAGTTATAAAACCAACCAAACAAATGAAAATAGCCTGCATGTCCAGTAATTCAGATTGTTCAGCATGTTCAAAGTGAATATAACGTTGGAATTGACCGAATTCGTCAAATGACAAGAATAATCAAAGTGATCAGAGTGATAAAACCAGCCAGACAAATGAAAATAGCCTGCATGTCCAGTAATTCAGAATGTTCATCATGTTAAAACTCAATACAACGTTGGAATTGACCGAATTCGTCAAATGACAAGAATAATCAAGGTGATCAGAGTGATAAAACCAGCCAGACAAATGAAAATAGCCTGCATGTCCAGTAATTCAGAATGTTCATCATGTTTAAAGTGAATATAACGTTGGAATTGACCGAATTCGTCAAATGGCATGAATAATCAAAGTGATCAGAGTGATAAAACCAGCCAGACAAATGAAAAAAGCCTGCATGTCCAGTAATTCAGAATGTTCATCATGTTAAAAGTCAATATAACATTGGAGTTGACCGAATTCGTCAAATGGCATGAATAATCAAAGTGATCAGAGTGATAAAACCAACCAGACAAATCAAAATAGTCTGAATGTCCAATAATTCAGATTGTTCATCATGTTTAAAGTGAATATAACGTCGGAATTGACCGAAGTCGTCAAATGGCATGAATAATCAAAGTGATCAGAGTGATAAAACCAGCCAGACAAATGAAAATAGCCTGCATGTCCAGTAATTCAGAATGTCCATCATGTTAAAAGTCAATATAACGTTGGAATTGACCGAATTGGTCAAATAACAAGAGTAATCAATATGATCAGATTTATAAAACCAACCGGACAAATGAAAATAGCTTGCATGTCCAGTAATTCAGAATGTTCATCATGTTAAAAGTCAATACAATGTTGGAATTGACCGAATTCGTCAAATGCCAAGAATAATCAAAGTGATCAGAGTGATAAAACCAACCAGACAAATAAAAATAGTCTGAATGTCCAATAATTCAGATTGTTGAGCATGTTCAAAGTGAATATAACGTTGGAATTGACCGAATTCCCCAAATGGCATGAATAAGCAAAGTGATCAGAGTTATAAAACCAGCCAGACAAATCAAAATAGACTGCATGTCCAGTAATTCAGAATGTTCATCATGTTAAAACTCAATACAACGTTGGAATTGAGCGAATTCGTCAAATAACAAGAGTAATCAAAGTGATCAGAGTGATAAAACCAACCATACAAATGAAAATATCCTGCATGTCCAGTAATTCAGAATGTTCATCATGTTAAAAGTCAATACAACGTTCGAATTGACCGATTTCGTCAAATGCTTAGAATAATCAAAGTGATCAGAGTGATAAAACCAGCCAGACAAATGAAAATAGCCTGCATGTCCAGTAATTCAGAATGTTCATCATGTTAAAACTCAATACAACGTTGGAATTGAGCGAATTCGTCAAATAACAAGAGTAATCAAAGTGATCAGAGTGATAAAACCAACCAGACAAATCAAAATAGTCTGAATGTCCAATAATTCAGATTGTTGAGCATGTTCAAAGTGAATATAACGTTGGAATTGACCGAATTCCCCAAATGGCATGAATAAGCAAAGTGATCAGAGTTATAAAACCAGCCAGACAAATGAAAATAGCCTGAATGCCCAATAATTCAGATTGTTCAGCATGTTCAAAGTGAATATAACGTTGGAATTGACCGAATTCGTCAAATGACAAGAATAATCAAAGTGATCAGAGTGATAAAACCAGCCAGACAAATGAAAATAGCCTGCATGTCCAGTAATTCAGAATGTTCATCATGTTAAAACTCAATACAACGTTGGAATTGAGCGAATTCGTCAAATAACAAGAGTAATCAAAGTGATCAGAGTGATAAAACCAATCAGACAAATCAAAATAGTCTGAATGTCCAATAATTCAGATTATTCATCATGTTTAAAGTGAATATAACGTTGGAATTGACCGAATTCGTCAAATAACAAGAGTAATCAAAGTGATCAGAGTGATAAAACCAACCAGACAAATCAAAATAGTCTGAATGTCCAATAATTCAGATTGTTCATCATGTTTACAGTGAATATAACGTTGGAATTGACCGAATTCGTCAAATGGCATGAATAATCAAAGTGATCAGAGTGATAAAACAAGCCAGACAAATGAAAATAGCCTGCATGTCCAGTAATTCAGAATGTTCATCGTGTTAAAAGTCAATATAACGTTGGAGTTGACCGAATTCGTTAAAATGGCATGAATAATCAAAGTGATCAGAGTGATAAAACCAACCAGACAAATCAAAATAGTCTGAATGTCCAATAATTCAGATTGTTCATCATGTTTAAAGTGAATATAACGTTGGAATTGACCGAATTCGTCAAATGGCATGAATAATCAAAGTGATCAAAGTGATAAAACCAGCCAGACAAATGAAAATAGCCTGCATGTCCAGTAATTCAGAATGTTCATCACGTTAAAACTCAATACAACGTTGGAATTGACCGAATTCGTCAAATAACAAGAGTAATCAAAGTGATCAGAGTGATAAAACAACCAGACAAATCAAAATAGTCTGAATGTCCAATAATTCAGATTGTTCATCATGTTTAAAGTGAATATAACGTTGGAATTGACCGAATTCGTCAAATGGCATGAATAATCAAAGTGATCAGAGTGATAAAACAAGCCAGACAAATGAAAATAGCCTGCATGTCCAGTAATTCAGAATGTTCATCGTGTTAAAAGTCAATATAACGTTGGAGTTGACCGAATTCGTTAAAATGGCATGGATAATCAAAGTGATCAGAGTGATAAAACCAACCAGACAAATCAAAATAGTCTGACTGTCCAATAATTCAGATTGTTCATCATGTTTAAAGTGAATATAACGTTGGAATTGACCGAATTCGTCAAATGGCATGAATAATCAAAGTGATCAAAGTGATAAAACCAGCCAGACAAATGAAAATAGCCTGCATGTCCAGTAATTCAGAATGTTCATCACGTTAAAACTCAATACAACGTTGGAATTGACCGAATTCGTCAAATAACAAGAGTAATCAAAGTGATCAGAGTGATAAAACAACCAGACAAATCAAAATAGTCTGAATGTCCAATAATTCAGATTGTTCATCACGTTTAAAGTGAATACAACGTTGGAATTGACCGAATTCGTCAAATGGCATGAATAATCAAAGTGATCAGAGTGATAAAACCAGCCAGACATATGAAAATAGCCTGCATGTCCAGTAATTCAGAATGCTCATCATGTTAAAACTCAATACAACGTTGGAATTGACCGAATTCGTCAAATGACAAGAATAATCAAGGTGATCAGAGTGATAAAACCAGCCAGACAAATGAAAATAGCCTGCATGTCCAGTAATTCAGAATGTTCATCATGTTTAAAGTGAATATAACGTTGGAATTGACCGAATTCGTCAAATGGCATGAATAATCAAAGTGATCAGAGTGATAAAACAAGCCAGACAAATGAAAATAGACTGCATGTCCAGTAATTCAGAATGTTCATCATGTTAAAACTCAATACAACGTTGGAATTGACCGAATTCGTCAAATAACAAGAGTAATCAAAGTGATCAGAGTGATAAAACAACCAGACAAATCAAAATAGTCTGAATGTCCAATAATTCAGATTGTTCATCACGTTTAAAGTGAATACAACGTTGGAATTGACCGAATTCGTCAAATGACATGAATAATCAAAGTGATCAGAGTGATAAAACCAGCCAGACAAATGAAAATAGCCTGCATGTCCAGTAATTCAGAATGTTCATCATGTTAAAAGTCAATATAACATTGGAGTTGACCGAATTCGTCAAATGGCATGAATAATAAAAGTGATCAGAGTGATAAAACCAACCAGACAAATCAAAATAGTCTGAATGTCCAATAATTCAGATTGTTCATCATGTTTAAAGTGAATATAACGTTGGAATTTACCGAATTCGTCAAATGGCATGAATAATCAAAGTGATCAGAGTGATAAAACAAGCCAGACAAATGAAAATAGACTGCATGTCCAGTAATTCAGAATGTTCATCATGTTAAAACTCAATACAACGTTGGAATTGAGCGAATTCGTCAAATAACAAGAGTAATCAAAGTGATCAGAGTGATAAAACCAACCATACAAATGAAAATATCCTGCATGTCCAGTAATTCAGAATGTTCATCATGTTAAAAGTCAATACAACGTTCGAATTGACCGATTTCGTCAAATGCTTAGAATAATCAAAGTGATCAGAGTGATAAAACCAGCCAGACAAATGAAAATAGCCTGCATGTCCAGTAATTCAGAATGTTCATCATGTTAAAACTCAATACAACGTTGGAATTGAGCGAATTCGTCAAATAACAAGAGTAATCCAAGTGATCAGAGTGATAAAACCAACCAGACAAATCAAAATAGTCTGAATGTCCAATAATTCAGATTGTTGAGCATGTTCAAAGTGAATATAACGTTGGAATTGACCGAATTCCCCAAATGGCATGAATAAGCAAAGTGATCAGAGTTATAAAACCAGCCAGACAAATGAAAATAGCCTGAATGCCCAATAATTCAGATTGTTCAGCATGTTCAAAGTGAATATAACGTTGGAATTGACCGAATTCGTCAAATGACAAGAATAATCAAAGTGATCAGAGTGATAAAACCAGCCAGACAAATGAAAATAGCCTGCATGTCCAGTAATTCAGAATGTTCATCATGTTAAAACTCAATACAACGTTGGAATTGAGCGAATTCGTCAAATAACAAGAGTAATCAAAGTGATCAGAGTGATAAAACCAATCAGACAAATCAAAATAGTCTGAATGTCCAATAATTCAGATTATTCATCATGTTTAAAGTGAATATAACGTTGGAATTGACCGAATTCGTCAAATAACAAGAGTAATCAAAGTGATCAGAGTGATAAAACCAACCAGACAAATCAAAATAGTCTGAATGTCCAATAATTCAGATTGTTCATCATGTTTACAGTGAATATAACGTTGGAATTGACCGAATTCGTCAAATGGCATGAATAATCAAAGTGATCAGAGTGATAAAACAAGCCAGACAAATGAAAATAGCCTGCATGTCCAGTAATTCAGAATGTTCATCGTGTTAAAAGTCAATATAACGTTGGAGTTGACCGAATTCGTTAAAATGGCATGAATAATCAAAGTGATCAGAGTGATAAAACCAACCAGACAAATCAAAATAGTCTGAATGTCCAATAATTCAGATTGTTCATCATGTTTAAAGTGAATATAACGTTGGAATTGACCGAATTCGTCAAATGGCATGAATAATCAAAGTGATCAAAGTGATAAAACCAGCCAGACAAATGAAAATAGCCTGCATGTCCAGTAATTCAGAATGTTCATCACGTTAAAACTCAATACAACGTTGGAATTGACCGAATTCGTCAAATAACAAGAGTAATCAAAGTGATCAGAGTGATAAAACAACCAGACAAATCAAAATAGTCTGAATGTCCAATAATTCAGATTGTTCATCATGTTTAAAGTGAATATAACGTTGGAATTGACCGAATTCGTCAAATGGCATGAATAATCAAAGTGATCAGAGTGATAAAACAAGCCAGACAAATGAAAATAGCCTGCATGTCCAGTAATTCAGAATGTTCATCGTGTTAAAAGTCAATATAACGTTGGAGTTGACCGAATTCGTTAAAATGGCATGAATAATCAAAGTGATCAGAGTGATAAAACCAACCAGACAAATCAAAATAGTCTGACTGTCCAATAATTCAGATTGTTCATCATGTTTAAAGTGAATATAACGTTGGAATTGACCGAATTCGTCAAATGGCATGAATAATCAAAGTGATCAAAGTGATAAAACCAGCCAGACAAATGAAAATAGCCTGCATGTCCAGTAATTCAGAATGTTCATCACGTTAAAACTCAATACAACGTTGGAATTGACCGAATTCGTCAAATAACAAGAGTAATCAAAGTGATCAGAGTGATAAAACAACCAGACAAATCAAAATAGTCTGAATGTCCAATAATTCAGATTGTTCATCACGTTTAAAGTGAATACAACGTTGGAATTGACCGAATTCGTCAAATGGCATGAATAATCAAAGTGATCAGAGTGATAAAACCAGCCAGACATATGAAAATAGCCTGCATGTCCAGTAATTCAGAATGTTCATCATGTTAAAACTCAATACAACGTTGGAATTGACCGAATTCGTCAAATGACAAGAATAATCAAGGTGATCAGAGTGATAAAACCAGCCAGACAAATGAAAATAGCCTGCATGTCCAGTAATTCAGAATGTTCATTATGTTTAAAGTGAATATAACGTTGGAATTGACCGAATTCGTCAAATGGCATGAATAATCAAAGTGATCAGAGTGATAAAACCAGCCAGACAAATGAAAATAGCCTGCATGTCCAGTAATTCAGAATGTTCATCATGTTAAAAGTCAATATAACATTGGAGTTGACCGAATTCGTCAAATGGCATGAATAATCAAAGTGATCAGAGTGATAAAACCAACCAGACAAATCAAAATAGTCTGAATGTCCAATAATTCAGATTGTTCATCATGTTTAAAGTGAATATAACGTTGGAATTGACCGAATTCGTCAAATGGCATGAATAATCAAAGTGATAAAACCAGCCAGACAAATGAAAATAGCCTGCATGTCCAGTAATTCAGAATGTTCATCACGTTAAAACTCAATACAACGTTGGAATTGACCGAATTCGTCAAATAACAAGAGTAATCAAAGTGATCAGAGTGATAAAACAACCAGACAAATCAAAATAGTCTGAATGTCCAATAATTCAGATTGTTCATCATGTTTAAAGTGAATATAACGTTGGAATTGACCGAATTCGTCAAATGGCATGAATAATCAAAGTGATCAGAGTGATAAAACAAGCCAGACAAATGAAAATAGCCTGCATGTCCAGTAATTCAGAATGTTCATCGTGTTAAAAGTCAATATAACGTTGGAGTTGACCGAATTCGTTAAAATGGCATGAATAATCAAAGTGATCAGAGTGATAAAACCAACCAGACAAATCAAAATAGTCTGAATGTCCAATAATTCAGATTGTTCATCATGTTTAAAGTGAATATAACGTTGGAATTGACCGAATTCGTCAAATGTCATGAATAATCAAAGTGATAAAACCAGCCAGACAAATGAAAATAGCCTGCATGTCCAGTAATTCAGAATGTTCATCACGTTAAAACTCAATACAACGTTGGAATTGACCGAATTCGTCAAATAACAAGAGTAATCAAAGTGATCAGAGTGATAAAACAACCAGACAAATCAAAATAGTCTGAATGTCCAATAATTCAGATTGTTCATCATGTTTAAAGTGAATATAACGTTGGAATTGACCGAACTCGTCAAATGGCAAGAGTAATCAATATGATCAGAGTTATAAAACCAACCAAACAAATGAAAATAGCCTGCATGTCCAGTAATTCAGAATGTTCATCATGTTAAAAGTCAATATAACGTTAGAGTTGACCGAATTCGTTAAAATGGCATGAATAATCAAAGTGATCAGAGTGATAAAACCAACCAGACAAATCAAAATAGTCTGAATGGCCAATAATTCAGATTGTTCATCATGTTTAAAGTGAATATACCGTTGGAATTGACCGAATTCGTCAAATGGCATGAATAATCAATGTGATCAGACTGATACAACCAGCCAGACAAATGAAAATAGCCTGCATGTCCAGTAATTCAGAATGTTCATCATGTTAAAAGTCAATACAACGTTGGAATTGACCGAATTCGTCAAATGGCATGAATAATCAAAGTGATCAGAGTGATAAAACCAGCCAGACATATGAAAATAGCCTGCATGTCCAGTAATTCAGAATGTTCATCATGTTAAAACTCAATACAACGTTGGAATTGACCGAATTCGTCAAATGACAAGAATAATCAAGGTGATCAGAGTGATAAAACCAGCCAGACAAATGAAAATAGCCTGCATGTCCAGTAATTCAGAATGTTCATCATGTTTAAAGTGAATATAACGTTGGAATTGACCGAATTCGTCAAATGGCATGAATAATCAAAGTGATCAGAGTGATAAAACCAGCCAGACAAATGAAAATAGCCTGCATGTCCAGTAATTCAGAATGTTCATCATGTTAAAAGTCAATATAACATTGGAGTTGACCGAATTCGTCAAATGGCATGAATAATCAAAGTGATCAGAGTGATAAAACCAACCAGACAAATCAAAATAGTCTGAATGTCCAATAATTCAGATTGTTCATCATGTTTAAAGTGAATATAACGTCGGAATTGACCGAAGTCGTCAAATGGCATGAATAATCAAAGTGATCAGAGTGATAAAACCAGCCAGACAAATGAAAATAGCCTGCATGTCCAGTAATTCAGAATGTCCATCATGTTAAAAGTCAATATAACGTCGAATTGGTCAAATAACAAGAGTAATCAATATGATCAGATTTATAAAACCAACCGGACAAATGAAAATAGCTTGCATGTCCAGTAATTCAGAATGTTCTTCATGTTAAAAGTCAATACAACGTTGGAATTGACCGAATTCGTCAAATGCCAAGAATAATCAAAGTGATCAGAGTGATAAAACCAACCAGACAAATCAAAATAGTCTGAATGTCCAATAATTCAGATTGTTGAGCATGTTCAAAGTGAATATAACGTTGGAATTGACCGAATTCCCCAAATGGCATGAATAAGCAAAGTGATCAGAGTTATAAAACCAGCCAGACAAATCAAAATAGACTGCATGTCCAGTAATTCAGAATGTTCATCATGTTAAAACTCAATACAACGTTGGAATTGAGCGAATTCGTCAAATAACAAGAGTAATCAAAGTACTCTGATCACTTCACTTCAAAGTGAATATAACGTTGGAATTGACCGAATTCCCCAAATGGCATGGATAAGCAGAGTTATAAAACCAACCATACAAATGAAAATATCCTGCATGTCCAGTAATTCAGAATGTTCATCATGTTAAAAGTCAATACAACGTTCGAATTGACCGATTTCGTCAAATGCTTAGAATAATCAAAGTGATCAGAGTGATAAAACCAGCCAGACAAATGAAAATAGCCTGCATGTCCAGTAATTCAGAATGTTCATCATGTTAAAACTCAATACAACGTTGGAATTGAGCGAATTCGTCAAATAACAAGAGTAATCAAAGTGATCAGAGTGATAAAACCAACCAGACAAATCAAAATAGTCTGAATGTCCAATAATTCAGATTGTTGAGCATGTTCAAAGTGAATATAACGTTGGAATTGACCGAATTCCCCAAATGGCATGAATAAGTAAAGTGATCAGAGTTATAAAACCAGCCAGACAAATGAAAATAGCCTGAATGCCCAATAATTCAGATTGTTCAGCATGTTCAAAGTGAATATAACGTTGGAATTGACCGAATTCGTCAAATGACAAGAATAATCAAAGTGATCAGAGTGATAAAACCAGCCAGACAAATGAAAATAGCCTGCATGTCCAGTAATTCAGAATGTTCATCATGTTAAAACTCAATACAACGTTGGAATTGAGCGAATTCGTCAAATAACAAGAGTAATCAAAGTGATCAGAGTGATAAAACCAATCAGACAAATCAAAATAGTCTGAATGTCCAATAATTCAGATTATTCATCATGTTTAAAGTGAATATAACGTTGGAATTGACCGAATTCGTCAAATAACAAGAGTAATCAAAGTGATCAGAGTGATAAAACCAACCAGACAAATCAAAATAGTGTGAATGTCCAATAATTCAGATTGTTCATCATGTTTACAGTGAATATAACGTTGGAATTGACCGAATTCGTCAAATGGCATGAATAATCAAAGTGATCAGAGTGATAAAACAAGCCAGACAAATGAAAATAGCCTGCATGTCCAGTAATTCAGAATGTTCATCGTGTTAAAAGTCAATATAACGTTGGAGTTGACCGAATTCGTTAAAATGGCATGAATAATCAAAGTGATCAGAGTGATAAAACCAACCAGACAAATCAAAATAGTCTGAATGTCCAATAATTCAGATTGTTTATCATGTTTAAAGTGAATATAAAGTTGGAATTGACCGAATTCGTCAAATGGCATTAATAATCAAAGTGATCAAAGTGATAAAACCAGCCAAACAAATGAAAATAGCCTGCATGTCCAGTAATTCAGAATGTTCATCACGTTAAAACTCAATACAACGTTGGAATTGACCGAATTCGTCAAATAACAAGAGTAATCAAAGTGATCAGAGTGATAAAACAACCAGACAAATCAAAATAGTCTGAATGTCCAATAATTCAGATTGTTCATCATGTTTAAAGTGAATATAACGTTGGAATTGACCGAATTCGTCAAATGGCAAGAGTAATCAATATGATCAGAGTTATAAAACCAACCAAACAAATGAAAATAGCCTGCATGTCCAGTAATTCAGAATGTTCATCATGTTAAAAGTCAATACAACGTTGGAATTGACCGAATTCGTCAAATGGCATGAATAATCAAAGTGATCAGAGTGATAAAACCAGCCAGACAAATGAAAATAGCCTGCATGTCCAGTAATTCAGAATGTTCATCACGTTAAAACTCAATACAACGTTGGAATTGACCGAATTCGTCAAATAACAAGAGTAATCAAAGTGATCAGAGTGATAAAACCAACCAGACAAATCAAAATAGTCTGAATGTCCAATAATTCAGATTGTTTATCATGTTTAAAGTGAATATAACGTTGGAATTGACCGAATTCGTCAAATGGCATTAATAATCAAAGTGATCAAAGTGATAAAACCAGCCAAACAAATGAAAATAGCCTGCATGTCCAGTAATTCAGAATGTTCATCATGTTAAAAGTCAATATAACGTTAGAGTTGACCGAATTCGTTAAAATGGCATGAATAATCAAAGTGATCAGAGTGATAAAACCAACCAGACAAAACAAAATAGTCTGAATGGCCAATAATTCAGATTGTTCATCATGTTTAAAGTGAATATACCGTTGGAATTGACCGAATTCGTCAAATGGCATGAATAATCAATGTGATCAGACTGATACAACCAGCCAGACAAATGAAAATAGCCTGCATGTCCAGTAATTCAGAATGTTCATCATGTTAAAAGTCAATACAACGTTGGAATTGACCGAATTCGTCAAATGGCATGAATAATCAAAGTGATCAGAGTGATAAAACCAGCCAGACAAATGAAAATAGCCTGCATGTCCAGTAATTCAGAATGTTCATCATGTTAAAAGTCAATATAACATTGGAGTTGACCGAATTCGTCAAATGGCATGAATAATCAAAGTGATCAGAGTGATAAAACCAACCAGACAAATCAAAATAGTCTGAATGTCCAATAATTCAGATTGTTCATCATGTTTAAAGTGAATATAACGTCGGAATTGACCGAAGTCGTCAAATGGCATGAATAATCAAAGTGATCAGAGTGATAAAACCAGCCAGAAAAATGAAAATAGCCTGCATGTCCAGTAATTCAGAATGTCCATCATGTTAAAAGTCAATATAACGTTGGAATTGACCGAATTGGTCAAATAACAAGAGTAATCAATATGATCAGATTTATAAAACCAACCGGACAAATTAAAATAGCTTGCATGTCCAGTAATTCAGAATGTTCATCATGTTAAAAGTCAATACAACGTTGGAATTGACCGAATTCGTCAAATAACAAGAATAATCAAAGTGATCAGAGTGATAAAACCAACCAGACAAATCAAAATAGTCTGAATGTCCAATAATTCAGATTGTTGAGCATGTTCAAAGTGAATATAACGTTGGAATTGACCGAATTCCCCAAATGGCATGAATAAGCAAAGTGATCAGAGTTATAAAACCAGCCAGACAAATCAAAATAGACTGCATGTCCAGTTATTCAGAATGTTCATCATGTTAAAACTCAATACAACGTTGGAATTGACCGAATTCGTCAAATGGAATGAATAATCAAAGTGATCAAAGTGATAAAACCAGCCAGACAAATGAAAATAGCCTGCATGTCCAGTAATTCAGAATGTTCATCACGTTAAAACTCAACACAACGTTGGAATTGACCGAATTCGTCAAATGACAAGAATAATCAAAGTGATCAGAGTGATAAAACAACCAGACAAATCAAAATAGTCTGAATGTCCAATAATTCAGATTGTTCATCATGTTTAAAGTGAATATAACGTTGGAATTGACCGAATTCGTCAAATGGCAAGAGTAATCAATATGATCAGAGTTATAAAACCAACCAAACAAATGAAAATAGCCTGCATGTCCAGTAATTCAGAATGTTCATCATGTTAAAAGTCAATACAACGTTGGAATTGACCGAAAACGTCAAATGGCACGAATAATAAAACTGATCAGAGTGATAAAACAAGCCAGACAAATGAAAATAGCCTGCACGTCCAGTAATTCAGAATGTTCATCATGTTAAAAGTCAATATAACGTTGGAGTTGACCGAATTCGTTAAAATGGCATGAATAATCAAAGTGATCAGAGTGATAAAACCAACCAGACAAATCAAAATAGTCTGAATGGCCAATAATTCAGATTGTTCATCATGTTTAAAGTGAATATAACGTTGGAATTGACCGAATTCGTCAAATGGCATGAATAATCAAAGTGATCAGAGTGATAAAACCAACCAGACAAATCAAAATAGTCGGAATGTCCAATAATTCAGATTGTTCATCATGTTTAAAGTGAATATAACGTTGGAATTGACCGAAGTCGTCAAATGGCATGAATAATCAAAGTGATCAGAGTGATAAAACCAGCCAGACAAATGAAAATAGCCTGCATGTCCAGTAATTCAGAATGTCCATCATGTTAAAAGTCAATATAACGTTGGAATTGACCGAATTCGTCAAATGCCAAGAATAATCAAAGTGATCAGAGTGATAAAACCAACCAGACAAATCAAAATAGTCTGAATGTCCAATAATTCAGATTGTTGAGCATGTTCAAAGTGAATATAACATTGGAATTGACGAATTCCCCAAATGGCATGAATAAGCAATGTGATCAGAGTTATAAAACCAGTCAGACAAATGAAAATAGCCTGAATGCCCAATAATTCAGAATGTTCATCATGTTAAAACTCAATACAACGTTGGAATTGAGCGAATTCGTCAAATAACAAGAGTAATCAAATTGATCAGAGTGATAAAACCAACCAGACAAATCAAAATAGTCTGAATGTCCAATAATTCAGATTGTTCATCATGTTTAAAGTGAATATAACGTTGGAATTGACCGAATTCGTCAAATAGCAAGAGTAATCAAAGTGATCAGAGTGATAAAACCAACCAGACAAATCAAAATAGTCTGAATGTCCAATAATTCAGATTGTTCATCATGTTTAAAGTGAATATAACGTTGGAATTGACCGAATTCGTCAAATGGCATGAATAATCAAAGTGATCAGAGTGATAAAACAAGCCAGACAAATGAAAATAGCCTGCATGTCCAGTAATTGAGAATGTTCATCATGTTAAAAGTCAATATAACGTTGGAGTTGACCGAATTCGTTAAAATGGCATGAATAATCAAAGTGATCAGAGTGATAAAACCAACCAGACAAATCAAAATAGTCTGAATGTCCAATAATTCAGATTGTTCATCATGTTTAAAGTGAATATAAAGTTGGAATTGACCGAATTCGTCAAATGGCATGAATAATCAAAGTGATCAGAGTGATAAAACCAGCCAGACAAATGAAAATAGCCTGCATGTCCAGTAATTCAGAATGTTCATCATGTTAAAAGTCAATACAAGGTTGGAATTGACCGAAAATGTCAAATGGCACGAATAATAAAACTGATCAGAGTGATAAAACCAGCCAGACAAATGAAAATAGCCTGCATGTCCAGTAATTCAGAATGTTCATCATGTTAAAAGTCAATACAAGGTTGGAATTGACCGAAAATGTCAAATGGCACGAATAATAAAACTGATCAGAGTGATAAAACCAACCAGACAAATCAAAATAGCCTGCATGTCCAGTAATTCAGATTGTTCGGCATGTTCAAAGTGAATATAACGTTGGAATTGACCGAATTCGTCAAATGACAAGGATAATCAAAGTGATCAGAGTGATAAAACCAGCCAGACAAATGAAAATAGCCTGCATGTCCAGTAATTCAGAATGTTCATCATGTTTGAAGTGAATATAACGTTGGAATTGACCGAATTCGTCAAATGGCATGAATAATCAAAGTGATCAGAGTGATAAAACCAGCCACACAAATGAAAATAGCCTGCATGTCCAGTAATTCAGAATGTTCATCATGTTTGAAGTGAATATAACGTTGGAATTGACCGAATTCGTCAAATGGCATGAATAATCAAAGTGATCAGAGTGATAAAACCAGCCAGACAAATGAAAATAGCCTGCATGTCCAGTAATTCAGAATGTTCATCATGTTAAAAGTCAATACAACGTTGGAATTGACCGAAAACGTCAAATGGCACGAATAATAAAACTGATCAGAGTGATAAAACCAACCAGACAAATCAAAATAGCCTGCATGTCCAGTAATTCAGATTGTTCGGCATGTTCAAAGTGAATATAACGTTGAAATTGACCGAATTCGTCAAATGACAAGAATAATCAAAGTGATCAGAGTGATAAAACCAGCCAGACAAATGAAAATAGCCTGCATGTCCAGTAATTCAGAATGTTCATCATGTTTGAAGTGAATATAACGTTGGAATTGACCGAATTCGTCAAATGGCATGAATAATCAAAGTGATCAGAGTGATAAAACCAGCCAGACAAATGAAAATAGCCTGCATGTCCAGTAATTCAGAATGTTCATCATGTTAAAAGTCAATACAACGTTGGAATTGACCGAAAACGTCAAATGGCACGAATAATAAAACTGATCAGAGTGATAAAACCAACTAGACAAATCAAAATAGCCTGCATGTCCAGTAATTCAGATTGTTCGGCATGTTCAAAGTGAATATAACGTTGGAATTGACCGAATTCGTCAAATGACAAGAATAATCAAAGTGATCAGAGTGATAAAACCAGCCAGACAAATGAAAATAGCCTGCATGTCCAGTAATTCAGAATGTTCATCATGTTAAAAGTCAATACAAGGTTGGAATTGACCGAAAACGTCAAATGGCACGAATAATAAAACTGATCAGAGTGATAAAACCAACCAGACAAATCAAAATAGCCTGCATGTCCAGTAATTCAGAATGTTCATCATGTTAAAAGTCAATACAACGTTGGAATTGACCGAAAACGTCAAATGGCACGAATAATAAAACTGATCAGAGTGATAAAACCAACCAGACAAATCAAAATAGCCTGCATGTCCAGTAATTCAGAATGTTCATCATGTTAAAACTCAATACAACGTTGGAATTGACCGAATTCGTCAAATGACAAGAATAATCAAAGTGATCAGAGTGATAAAACCAGCCAGACAAATGAAAATAGCCTGCATGTCCAGTAATTCAGAATGTTCATCATGTTTGAAGTGAATATAACGTTGGAATTGACCGAATTCGTCAAATGGCATGAATAATCAAAGTGATCAGAGTGATAAAACCAGCCAGACAAATGAAAATAGCCTGCATGTCCAGTAATTCAGAATGTTCATCATGTTAAAAGTCAATACAACGTTGGAATTGACCGAAAACGTCAAATGGCACGAATAATAAAACTGATCAGAGTGATAAAACCAACCAGACAAATCAAAATAGCCTGCATGTCCAGTAATTCAGATTGTTCGGCATGTTCAAAGTGAATATAACGTTGAAATTGACCGAATTCGTCAAATGACAAGAATAATCAAAGTGATCAGAGTGATAAAACCAGCCAGACAAATGAAAATAGCCTGCATGTCCAGTAATTCAGAATGTTCATCATGTTTGAAGTGAATATAACGTTGGAATTGACCGAATTCGTCAAATGGCATGAATAATCAAAGTGATCAGAGTGATAAAACCAGCCAGACAAATGAAAATAGCCTGCATGTCCAGTAATTCAGAATGTTCATCATGTTAAAAGTCAATACAACGTTGGAATTGACCGAAAACGTCAAATGGCACGAATAATAAAACTGATCAGAGTGATAAAACCAACTAGACAAATCAAAATAGCCTGCATGTCCAGTAATTCAGATTGTTCAAAGTGTTCAAAGTGAATATAACGTTGGAATTGACCGAATTCGTCAAATGACAAGAATAATCAAAGTGATCAGAGTGATAAAACCAGCCAGACAAATGAAAATAGCCTGCATGTCCAGTAATTCAGAATGTTCATCATGTTAAAAGTCAATACAAGGTTGGAATTGACCGAAAACGTCAAATGGCACGAATAATAAAACTGATCAGAGTGATAAAACCAACCAGACAAATCAAAATAGCCTGCATGTCCAGTAATTCAGAATGTTCATCATGTTAAAAGTCAATACAACGTTGGAATTGACCGAAAACGTCAAATGGCACGAATAATAAAACTGATCAGAGTGATAAAACCAACCAGACAAATCAAAATAGCCTGCATGTCCAGTAATTCAGAATGTTCATCATGTTAAAACTCAATACAACGTTGGAATTGACCGAATTCGTCAAATGACAAGAATAATCAAAGTGATCAGAGTGATAAAACCAGCCAGACAAATGAAAATAGCCTGCATGTCCAGTAATTCAGAATGTTCATCATGTTTGAAGTGAATATAACGTTGGAATTGACCGAATTCGTCAAATGGCATGAATAATCAAAGTGATCAGAGTGATAAAACCAGCCAGACAAATGAAAATAGCCTGCATGTCCAGTAATTCAGAATGTTCATCATGTTAAAAGTCAATACAACGTTGGAATTGACCGAAAACGTCAAATGGCACGAATAATAAAACTGATCAGAGTGATAAAACCAACCAGACAAATCAAAATAGTCTAAATGTCCAATAATTCAGATTGTTCATCATGTTTAAAGTGAATATAACGTTGGAATTGACCGAAGTCGTCAAATGGCATGAATAATCAAAGTGATCAGAGTGATAAAACCAGCCAGACAAATGAAAATAGCCTGCATGTCCAGTAATTCAGAATGTCAATCATGTTAAAAGTCAATATAACGTTGGAATTGACCGAATTGGTCAAATAACAAGAGTAATCAATATGATCAGATTTATAAAACCAACCGGACAAATGAAAATAGCTTGCATGTCCAGTAATTCAGAATGTTCATCATGTTAAAAGTCAATACAACGTTGGAATTGACCGAATTCGTCAAATGACAAGAATAATCAAAGTGATCAGAGTGATAAAACCAGCCAGACAAATGAAAATAGCCTGCATGTCCAGTAATTCAGAATGTCCATCATGTTAAAAGTCAATATAACGTTGGAATTGACCGAATTCGTCAAATAACAAGAGTAATCAATATGATCAGAGTTATAAAACCAACCGGACAAATGAAAATAGCCTGCATGTCCAGTAATTCAGAATGTTCATCATGTTAAAAGTCAATACAACGTTGGAATTGACCGAATTCGTCAAATAACAAGAGTAATCAAAGTGATCAGAGTGATAAAACCAACCAGACAAATCAAAATTGTCTGAATGTCCAATAATTCAGATTGTTCATCATGTTTAAAGTGAATATAACGTTGGAATTGACCGAATTCGTCAAATGGCATGAATAATCAAAGTGATCAGAGTGATAAAACAAGCCAGACAAATGAAAATAGCCTGCATGTCCAGTAATTCAGAATGTTCATCATGTTAAAAGTCAATATAACGTTGGAGTTGACCGAATTCGTTAAAATGGCATGAATAATCAAAGTGATCAGAGTGATAAAACCAACCAGACAAATCAAAATAGCCTGAATGTCCAATAATTCAGATTGTTCATCATGTTTAAAGTGAATATAACGTTGGAATTGACCGAATTCGTCAAATGGCATGAATAATCAAAGTGATCAGAGTGATAAAACCAGCCAGACAAATGAAAATAGCCTGCATGTCCAGTAATTCAGAATGTTCATCACGTTAAAACTCAATACAACGTTGGAATTGACCGAATTCGTCAAATAACAAGAGTAATCAAAGTGATCAGAGTGATAAAACAACCAGACAAATCAAAATAGTCTGAATGTCCAATAATTCAGATTGTTCATCATGTTTAAAGTGAATATAACGTTGGAATTGACCGAATTCGTCAAATGGCAAGAGTAATCAATATGATCAGAGTTATAAAACCATCCAAACAAATGAAAATAGCCTGCATGTCCAGTAATTCAGAATGTTCATCATGTTAAAAGTCAATACAAGGTTGGAATTGACCGAAAACGTCAAATGGCACGAATAATAAAACTGATCAGAGTGATAAAACCAACCAGACAAATCAAAATAGCCTGCATGTCCAGTAATTCAGAATGTTCAACATGTTAAAAGTCAATACAACGTTGGAATTGACCGAAAACGTCAAATGGTTCGAATAATAAAACTGATCAGAGTGATAAAACCAACCAGACAAATCAAAATAGCCTGCATGTCCAGTAATTCAGATTGTTCAGCATGTTCAAAGTGAATATAACGTTGGAATTGACCGAATTCGTCAAATGACAAGAATAATCAAAGTGATCAGAGTGATAAAACCAGCCAGACAAATGAAAATAGCCTGCATGTCCAGTAATTCAGAATGTTCATCATGTTAAAACTCAATACAACGTTGGAATTGACCGAATTCGTCAAATGGCACGAATAATAAAACTGATCAGAGTGATAAAACCAACCAGACAAATCGAAATAGTCTGAATGTCCAATAATTCAGATTGTTCATCATGTTTAAAGTGAATATAACGTTGGAATTGACCGAAGTCGTCAAATGGCATGAATAATCAAAGTGATCAGAGTGATAAAACCAGCCAGACAAATGAAAATAGCCTGCATGTCCAGTAATTCAGAATGTTCATCATGTTTGAAGTCAATATAACGTTGGAATTGACCGAATTCGTCAAATGGCATGAATAATCAAAGTGATCAGAGTGATAAAACCAGCCAGACAAATGAAAATAGCCTGCATGTCCAGTAATTCAGAATGTTCATCATGTTAAAAGTCAATACAACGTTGGAATTGACCGAAAACGTCAAATGGCACGAATAATAAAACTGATCAGAGTGATAAAACCAACCAGACAAATCAAAATAGTCTGAATGTCCAATAATTCAGATTGTTCATCATGTTTAAAGTGAATATAACGTTGGAATTGACCGAAGTCGTCAAATGGCATGAATAATCAAAGTGATCAGAGTGATAAAACCAGCCAGACAAATGAAAATAGCCTGCATGTCCAGTAATTCAGAATGTCAATCATGTTAAAAGTCAATATAACGTTGGAATTGACCGAATTGGTCAAATAACAAGAGTAATCAATATGATCAGATTTATAAAACCAACCGGACAAATGAAAATAGCTTGCATGTCCAGTAATTCAGAATGTTCATCATGTTAAAAGTCAATACAACGTTGGAATTGACCGAATTCGTCAAATGGCATGAATAATCAAAGTAATCAGAGTGATAAACCAGCCAGACAAATGAAAATATCCTGCATGTCCAGTAATTCAGAATGTTCATCATGTTAAAAGTCAATACAACGTTGGAATTGACCGAATTCGTCAAATGCCAAGAATAATCAAAGTGATCAGAGTGATAAAACCAACTAGACAAATCAAAATAGTCTGAATGTCCAATAATTCAGATTGTTGAGCATGTTCAAAGTGAATATGACGTTGGAATTGACCGAATTCCCCAAATGGCATGAATAAGCAAAGTGATCAGAGTTATAAAACCAGCCAGACAAATCAAAATAGCCTGCATGTCTAGTAATTCAGAATGTTCATCATGTTAAAACTCAATACAACGTTGGAATTGAGCGAATTCGTCAAATAACAAGAGTAATCAAAGTGATCAGAGTGATAAACCATACAAATGAAAATATCCTGCATGTCCAGTAATTCAGAATGTTCATCATGTTAAAAGTCAATACAACGTTGGAATTGACCGAATTCGTCAAATGCCAAGAATAATCAAAGTGATCAGAGTGATAAAACCAACCATACAAATGAAAATATCCTGCATGTCCAGTAATTCAGAATGTTCATCATGTTAAAAGTCAATACAACGTTGGAATTGACCGAATTCGTCAAATGCCAAGAATAATCAAAGTGATCAGAGTGATAAAACCAACCAGACAAATCAAAATAGTCTGAATGTCCAATAATTCAGATTGTTGAGCATGTTCAAAGTGAATATAACGTTGGAATTGACCGAATTCCCCAAATGGCATGAATAAGCAAAGTGATCAGAGTTATAAAACCAGCCAGACAAATGAAAATAGACTGAATGTCCAATAATTCAGATTGTTCATCATGTTTAAAGTGAATATAACGTTGGAATTGACCGAATTCGTCAAATGGCATGAATAATCAAAGTGATCAGAGTGATAAAACCAGCCAGACAAATGAAAATAGCCTGCATGTCCAGTAATTCAGAATGTTCATCATGTTAAAAGTCAATACAAGGTTGGAATTGACCGAAAACGTCAAATGGCACGAATAATAAAACTGATCAGAGTGATAAAACCAACCAGACAAATCAAAATAGCCTGCATGTCCAGTAATTCAGAATGTTCAACATGTTAAAAGTCAATACAACGTTGGAATTGACCGAAAACTTCAAATGGCACGAATAATAAAACTGATCAGAGTGATAAAACCAACCAGACAAATCAAAATAGCCTGCATGTCCAGTAATTCAGATTGTTCAGCATGTTCAAAGTGAATATAACGTTGGAATTGACCGAATTCGTCAAATGACAAGAATAATCAAAGTGATCAGAGTGATAAAACCAGCCAGACAAATGAAAATAGCCTGCATGTCCAGTAATTCAGAATGTTCATCATGTTAAAACTCAATACAACGTTGGAATTGACCGAATTCGTCAAATAACAAGAATAATCAAAGTGATCAGAGTGATAAAACCAGCCAGACAAATGAAAATAGCCTGCATGTCCAGTAATTCAGAATGTTCATCATGTTTGAAGTGAATATAACGTTGGAATTGACCGAATTCGTCAAATGGCATGAATAATCAAAGTGATCAGAGTGATAAAACCAGCCAGACAAATGAAAATAGCCTGCATGTCCAGTAATTCAGAATGTTCATCATGTTAAAAGTCAATACAACGTTGGAATTGACCGAAAACGTCAAATGGCACGAATAATAAAACTGATCAGAGTGATAAAACCAACCAGACAAATCAAAATAGTCTGAATGTCCAATAATTCAGATTGTTCATCATGTTTAAAGTGAATATAACGTTGGAATTGACCGAAGTCGTCAAATGGCATGAATAATCAAAGTGATCAGAGTGATAAAACCAGCCAGACAAATGAAAATAGCCTGCATGTCCAGTAATTCAGAATGTCAATCATGTTAAAAGTCAATATAACGTTGGAATTGACCGAATTGGTCAAATAACAAGAGTAATCAATATGATCAGATTTATAAAACCAACCGGACAAATGAAAATAGCTTGCATGTCCAGTAATTCAGAATGTTCATCATGTTAAAAGTCAATACAACGTTGGAATTGACCGAATTCGTCAAATGGCATGAATAATCAAAGTAATCAGAGTGATAAACCAGCCAGACAAATGAAAATATCCTGCATGTCCAGTAATTCAGAATGTTCATCATGTTAAAAGTCAATACAACGTTGGAATTGACCGAATTCGTCAAATGCCAAGAATAATCAAAGTGATCAGAGTGATAAAACCAACTAGACAAATCAAAATAGTCTGAATGTCCAATAATTCAGATTGTTGAGCATGTTCAAAGTGAATATAACGTTGGAATTGACCGAATTCCCCAAATGGCATGAATAAGCAAAGTGATCAGAGTTATAAAACCAGCCAGACAAATCAAAATAGCCTGCATGTCCAGTAATTCAGAATGTTCATCATGTTAAAACTCAATACAACGTTGGAATTGAGCGAATTCGTCAAATAACAAGAGTAATCAAAGTGATCAGAGTGATAAAACCAACCATACAAATGAAAATATCCTGCATGTCCAGTAATTCAGAATGTTCATCATGTTAAAAGTCAATACAACGTTGGAATTGACCGAATTCGTCAAATGCCAAGAATAATCAAAGTGATCAGAGTGATAAAACCGACCAGACAAATCAAAATAGTCTGAATGTCCAATAATTCAGATTGTTGAGCATGTTCAAAGTGAATATAACGTTGGAATTGACGAATTCCCCAAATGGCATGAATAAGCAAAGTGATCAGAGTTATAAAACCAGCCAGACAAATGAAAATAGCCTGAATGCCCAATAATTCAGATTGTTCAGCATGTTCAAAGTGAATATAACGTTGGAATTGACCGAATTCGTCAAATGACAAGAATAATCAAAGTGATCAGAGTGATAAAACCAGCCAGACAAATGAAAATAGCCTGCATGTCCAGTAATTCAGAATGTCCATCATGTTAAAAGTCAATATAACGTTGGAATTGACCGAATTCGTCAAATAACAAGAGTAATCAATA
Organism: Hydrotaea cyrtoneurina; assembly: GCA_958296145.1. NCBI lineage: Eukaryota > Metazoa > Arthropoda > Insecta > Diptera > Muscidae > Hydrotaea > Hydrotaea cyrtoneurina. The sequence continues at coordinate 59,429,041 of OY282514.1, forward strand.
TGATCAGAGTTATAAAACCAACCGGACAAATGAAAATAGCCTGCATGTCCAGTAATTCAGAATGTTCATCATGTTAAAAGTCAATACAACGTTGGAATTGACCGAATTCGTCAAATAACAAGAGTAATCAAAGTGATCAGAGTGATAAAACCAACCAGACAAACCAAAATTGTCTGAATGTCCAATAATTCAGATTGTTCATCATGTTTAAAGTGAATATAACGTTGTAATTGACCGAATTCGTCAAATGGCATGAATAATCAAAGTGATCAGAGTGATAAAACAAGCCAGACAAATGAAAATAGCCTGTATGTCCAGTAATTCAGAATGTTCATCATGTTAAAAGTCAATATAACGTTGGAGTTGACCGAATTCGTTAAAATGGCATGAATAATCAAAGTGATCAGAGTGATAAAACCAACCAGACAAATCAAAATAGCCTGAATGTCCAATAATTCAGATTGTTCATCATGTTTAAAGTGAATATAACGTTGGAATTGACCGAATTCGTCAAATGGCATGAATAATCAAAGTGATCAGAGTGATAAAACCAGCCAGACAAATGAAAATAGCCTGCATGTCCAGTAATTCAGAATGTTCATCACGTTAAAACTCAATACAACGTTGGAATTGACCGAATTCGTCAAATAACAAGAGTAATCAAAGTGATCAGAGTGATAAAACAACCAGACAAATCAAAATAGTCTGAATGTCCAATAATTCAGATTGTTCATCATGTTTAAAGTGAATATAACGTTGGAATTGACCGAATTCGTCAAATGGCAAGAGTAATCAATATGATCAGAGTTATAAAACCAACCAAACAAATGAAAATAGCCTGCATGTCCAGTAATTCAGAATGTTCATCATGTTAAAAGTCAATACAACGTTGGAATTGACCGAAAACGTCAAATGGCACGAATAATAAAACTGATCAGAGTGATAAAACCAACCAGACAAATCAAAATAGCCTGCATGTCCAGTAATTCAGAATGTTCATCATGTTAAAAGTCAATATAACGTTGGAATTGACCGAATTCGTCAAATACCAAGAGTAATCAATATGATCAGAGTTATAAAACCAACCATACAAATGAAAATAGCCTGCATGTCCAGTAATTCAGAATGTTCATCATGTTAAAACTCAATACAACGTTGGAATTGAGCGAATTCGTCAAATAACAAGAGTAATCAAAGTGATCAGAGTGATAAAACCAACCAGACAAATCGAAATAGTCTGAATGTCCAATAATTCAGATTGTTCATCATGTTTAAAGTGAATATAACGTTGGAATTGACCGAATTCGTCAAATAACAAGAGTAATCAAAGTGATCAGAGTGATAAAACCAACCAGACAAATCAAAATAGTCTGAATGTCCAGTAATTCAGATTGTTCATCATGTTTAAAGTGAATATAACGTTGGAATTGACCGAATTAGTCAAATAACAAGAGTAATCAAAGTGATCAGAGTGATAAAACCAACCAGACAAATCAAAATAGTCTGAATGTCCAATAATTCAGATTGTTCATCATGTTTAAAGTGAATATAACGTTGGAATTGACCGAATTCGTCAAATAACAAGAGTAATCAAAGTGATCAGAGTGATAAAACCAACCAGACAAATCAAAATAGTCTGAATGTCCAATAATTCAGATTGTTGAGCATGTTCAAAGTGAATATAACGTTGGAATTGACCGAATTAGTCAAATAACAAGAGTAATCAAAGTGATCAGAGTTATAAAACCAGCCAGACAAATCAAAATAGCCTGCATGTCCAGTAATTCAGAATGTTCATCATGTTAAAACTCAATACAACGTTGGAATTGAGCGAATTCGTCAAATAACAAGAGTAATCAAAGTGATCAGAGTGATAAAACCAACCATACAAATGAAAATATCCTGCATGTCCAGTAATTCAGAATGTTCATCATGTTAAAAGTCAATACAACGATGGAATTGACCGAATTCGTCAAATGCCAAGAATAATCAAAGTGATCAGAGTGATAAAACCGACCAGACAAATCAAAATAGTCTGAATGTCCAATAATTCAGATTGTTGAGCATGTTCAAAGTGAATATAACGTTGGAATTGACGAATTCCCCAAATGGCATGAATAAGCAAAGTGATCAGAGTTATAAAACCAGCCAGACAAATGAAAATAGCCTGAATGCCCAATAATTCAGATTGTTCAGCATGTTCAAAGTGAATATAACGTTGGAATTGACCGAATTCGTCAAATGACAAGAATAATCAAAGTGATCAGAGTGATAAAACCAGCCAGACAAATGAAAATAGCCTGCATGTCCAGTAATTCAGAATGTCCATCATGTTAAAAGTCAATATAACGTTGGAATTGACCGAATTCGTCAAATAACAAGAGTAATCAATATGATCAGAATTATAAAACCAACCGGACAAATGAAAATAGCCTGCATGTCCAGTAATTCAGAATGTTCATCATGTTAAAAGTCAATACAACGTTGGAATTGACCGAATTCGTCAAATAACAAGAGTAATCAAAGTGATCAGAGTGATAAAACCAACCAGACAAATCAAAATTGTCTGAATGTCCAATAATTCAGATTGTTCATCATGTTTAAAGTGAATATAACGTTGTAATTGACCGAATTCGTCAAATGGCATGAATAATCAAAGTGATCAGAGTGATAAAACAAGCCAGACAAATGAAAATAGCCTGCATGTCCAATAATTCAGATTGTTCATCATGTTTAAAGTGAATATAACGTTGGAATTGACCGAATTCGTCAAATGGCATGAATAATCAAAGTGATCAGAGTGATAAAACCAGCCAGACAAATGAAAATAGCCTGCATGTCCAGTAATTCAGAATGTTCATCACGTTAAAACTCAATACAACGTTGGAATTGACCGAATTCGTCAAATAACAAGATTAATCAAAGTGATCAGAGTGATAAAACAACCAGACAAATCAAAATAGTCTGAATGTCCAATAATTCAGATTGTTCATCATGTTTAAAGTGAATATAACGTTGGAATTGACCGAATTCGTCAAATGGCAAGAGTAATCAATATGATCAGAGTTATAAAACCAACCAAACAAATGAAAATAGCCTGCATGTCCAGTAATTCAGAATGTTCATCATGTTAAAAGGAATTGACCGAAAACGTCAAATGGCACGAATAATAAAACTGATCAGAGTGATAAAACCAGCCAGACAAATGAAAATAGCCTGCATGTCCAGTAATTCAGATTGTTCATCATGTTTAAAGTCAATACAACGTTGGAATTGACCGAATTCATTAAATGGCATGAATAATCAAAGTGATCAGAGTGATAAAACCAACCAGACAAATCAAAATAGTCTGAATGTCCAATAATTCAGATTGTTCATCATGTTTAAAGTGAATATAACGGTGGAGTTGACCGAATTCGTCAAATGGCATGAATAATCAAAGTGATCAGAGTGATAAAACCAGCCAGACAAATGAAAATAGCCTGCATGTCCAGTAATTCAGAATGTTATTCATGTTTAAAGTCAATACAACGTTGGAATTGACCGAATTCGTCAAATGGCAAGAGTAATCAATATGATCAGAGTTATAAAACCAACCAGACAAATGAAAATAGCCTGAATGTCTAATAATTCAGATTGTTCAGCATGTTCAAAGTGAATACAACGTTGGAATTGACCGAATTAATCAAATGGCATGAATAATCAAAGTGATCAGAGTGATAAAACCAGCCAGATTAATGAAAATAGCCTGCATGTCCAGTAATTCAGAATGTGCATCCTGATAAAACTCAATACAACGTTGGAATTGACCGAAAACGTCAAATGGCACGAATAATCAAACTGATCAGAGTGATAAAACCAACCAGACAAATGAAAATAGCCTGCACGTCCAGTAATTCAGAATGTTCATCATGTTAAAAGTCAACTTAACGTTGAAATTGACCGAATTCGTCAAATAACAAGAGTAATCAATATGATCAGAGTGATAAAACCAACCAGACAAATCAAAATAGTCTGAATGTCCAATAATTCAGATTGTTCATCATGTTTAAAGTGAATATAACGGTGGAATTGACCGAATTCGTCAAATGGCATGAATAATCAAAGTGATCAGAGTGATAAAACCAGCCAGACAAATGAAAATAGCCTGCACGTCCAGTAATTCAGAATGTTCATCATGTTAAAAGTCAACATAACGTTGAAATTGACCGAATTCCTCAAATAACAAGAGTAATCAATATGATCAGAGTGATAAAACCAACCAGACAAATCAAAATAGTCTGAATGTCCAATAATTCAGAATGTTCATCCTGTTAAAAGTCAATACAACATTGGAATTGACCGAATTAATCAAATGGCATGAATAATCAAAGTGATCAGAGTGATAAAACCAGCCAGACTAATGAAAATAGCCTGCATGTCCAGTAATTCAGAATGTGCATCCTGTTAAAACTCAATACAACGTTGGAATTGACCGAAAACGTCAGCCTGCATGTCCAGTAATTCAGAATGTTCATCATGTTAAAAGTCAATACAACGTTGGAATTGACCGAATTCGTCAAATGACAAGAGTAATCAATATGATCAGAGTTATAAAACCAGCCAGACAAATGAAAATAGTCTGAATGTTCAATAATTCAGATTGTTCATCATGTTTAAAGTGAATATAACGTTGGAATTGACCGAATTCGTCAAATGGCATGAATAATCGAAGTGATCAGAGTGATAAAACCAGCCAGACAAATTAAAATAGCCTGAATGTCCAATAATTCAGATTGTTCAGCATGTTCAAAGTGAATACAACGTTGGAATTGACCGAATTAATCAAATGGCATGAATAATCAAAGTGATCAGAGTGATAAAACCAGCCAGATTAATGAAAATAGCCTGCATGTCCAGTAATTCAGAATGTGCATCCTGATAAAACTCAATACAACGTTGGAATTGACCGAAAACGTCAAATGGCACGAATAATCAAACTGATCAGAGTGATAAAACCAACCAGACAAATGAAAATAGCCTGCACGTCCAGTAATTCAGAATGTTCATCATGTTAAAAGTCAACTTAACGTTGAAATTGACCGAATTCGTCAAATAACAAAAGTAATCAATATGATCAGAGTGATAAAACCAACCAGACAAATCAAAATAGTCTGAATGTCCAATAATTCAGATTGTTCATCATGTTTAAAGTGAATATAACGGTGGAATTGACCGAATTCGTCAAATGGCATGAATAATCAAAGTGATCAGAGTGATAAAACCAGCCAGACAAATGAAAATAGCCTGCACGTCCAGTAATTCAGAATGTTCATCATGTTAAAAGTCAACATAACGTTGAAATTGACCGAATTCCTCAAATAACAAGAGTAATCAATATGATCAGAGTGATAAAACCAACCAGACAAATCAAAATAGTCTGAATGTCCAATAATTCAGAATGTTCATCCTGTTAAAAGTCAATACAACATTGGAATTGACCGAATTAATCAAATGGCATGAATAATCAAAGTGATCAGAGTGATAAAACCAGCCAGACTAATGAAAATAGCCTGCATGTCCAGTAATTCAGAATGTGCATCCTGTTAAAACTCAATACAACGTTGGAATTGACCGAAAACGTCAAATGGCACGAATAATAAAACTGATCAGAGTGATAAAACCAACCAAACAAATCAAAATAATCTGAATGTCCAATAATTCAGATTGTTCATCATGTTTAAAGTGTATATAAATTTGGAATTGACCGAATTCGTCAAATGGCATGAATAATCAAAGTGATCAGAGTGATAAAACCAGCCAGACAAATGAAAATTGGCTGCATGTCCAGTAATTCACAATGTTCATCATGTTAAAAGTCAATATAACGTTGGAATTGACCTAATTCGTCAAATAACAAGAGTAATCAAAGTGATCAGAGTGATAAAACCAGCCAGACAAATCAAAATAGTCGGAATGTCCAATAATTCAGATTGTTCATCATGTTTAAAGTGAATATAACTTTGGAATTGACCAAATTCATCAAATGGCATAAATAATCAAAGTGATCATAGTGATAAAACCAGCCAGACAAATGAAAATAGCCTGCATGTCCAGTAATTCAGACTGTTCATCATGTTAAAACTCAATACAACGTTGGAATTGACCGAAAACGTGAAATGGCACGAATAATCAAACTGATCAGAGTGATAAAACCAACCAGACAAATGAAAATAGCCTGCATGTCCAATAATTCAGATTGTTCAGCATGTTCAAAGTGAATATAACGTTGGAATTGACCGAATTCGTCAAATGGCATGAATAATCGAAGTGATCAGAGTGATAAAACCAGCCAGACAAATTAAAATAGCCTGAATGTCCAATAATTCAGATTGTTCAGCATGTTCAAAGTCAATACAACGTTGGAATTGACCGAATTCGTCAAATGGCATGAATAATCAAGTGATAAAACCAGCCAGACAAATGAAAATAGCCTGAATGTCCAATAATTCAGATTGTTCAGCATGTTCAAAGTCAATACAACGTTGGAATTGACCGAATTCGTCAAATAACAAGAGTAATCAATATGATCAGAGTTGTTAAACCAACCATACAAATGAAAATAGCCTGCATGTCCAGTAATTCAGAATGTTCATCATGTTTAAAGTCAATACAACGTTGGAATTGACCGAATTCGTCAAATGGCAAGAGTAATCAATATGATCAGAGTTATAAAACCAACCAGACAAATGAAAATAGCCTGAATGTCTAATAATTCAGATTGTTCAGCATGTTCAAAGTGAATACAACGTTGGAATTGACCGAATTAATCAAATGGCATGAATAATCAAAGTGATCAGAGTGATAAAACCAGCCAGATTAATGAAAATAGCCTGCATGTCCAGTAATTCAGAATGTGCATCCTGATAAAACTCAATACAACGTTGGAATTGACCGAAAACGTCAAATGGCACGAATAATCAAACTGATCAGAGTGATAAAACCAACCAGACAAATGAAAATAGCCTGCACGTCCAGTAATTCAGAATGTTCATCATGTTAAAAGTCAACTTAACGTTGAAATTGACCGAATTCGTCAAATAACAAGAGTAATCAATATGATCAGAGTGATAAAACCAACCAGACAAATCAAAATAGTCTGAATGTCCAATAATTCAGATTGTTCATCATGTTTAAAGTGAATATAACGGTGGAATTGACCGAATTCGTCAAATGGCATGAATAATCAAAGTGATCAGAGTGATAAAACCAGCCAGACAAATGGAAATAGCCTGCACGTCCAGTAATTCAGAATGTTCATCATGTTAAAAGTCAACATAACGTTGAAATTGACCGAATTCCTCAAATAACAAGAGTAATCAATATGATCAGAGTGATAAAACCAACCAGACAAATCAAAATAGTCTGAATGTCCAATAATTCAGAATGTTCATCCTGTTAAAAGTCAATACAACATTGGAATTGACCGAATTAATCAAATGGCATGAATAATCAAAGTGATCAGAGTGATAAAACCAGCCAGACTAATGAAAATAGCCTGCATGTCCAGTAATTCAGAATGTGCATCCTGTTAAAACTCAATACAACGTTGGAATTGACCGAAAACGTCAAATGGCACGAATAATCAAACTGATCAGAGTGATAAAACAAACCAGACAAATCAAAATAATCTGAATGTCCAATAATTCAGATTGTTCATCATGTTTAAAGTGAATATAACGTTGGAATTGACCGAATTCGTCAAATGGCATGAATAATCAAAGTGATCAGAGTGATAAAACCAGCCAGACAAATGAAAATTGCCTGCATGTCCAGTAATTCACAATGTTCATCATGTTAAAAGTCAATATAACGTTGGAATTGACCTAATTCGTCAAATAACAAGAGTAATCAAAGTGATCAGAGTGATAAAACCAACCAGACAAATCAAAATAGTCGGAATGTCCAATAATTCAGATTGTTCATCATGTTTAAAGTGAATATAACTTTGGAATTGACCAAATTCATCAAATGGCATAAATAATCAAAGTGATCATAGTGATAAAACCAGCCAGACAAATGAAAATAGCCTGCATGTCCAGTAATTCAGAATGTTCATCATGTTAAAACTCAATACAACGTTGGAATTGACCGAAAACGTCAAATGGCACTGATCAGAGTGATAAAACCAACCAGACAAATCAAAATAATCTGAATGTCCAATAATTCAGATTGTTCAGCATGTTCAAAGTCAATACAACGTTGGAATTGACCGAATTCGTCAAATGGCATGAATAATCAAAGTGATCAGAGTGATAAAACCAGCCAGACAAATGAAAATTGCCTGCATGTCCAGTAATTCACAATGTTCATCATGTTAAAAGTCAATATAACGTTGGAATTGACCGAATTCCCCAAATGGCATGAATAATCAAAGTGATCAGAGTGATAAAACCAGCCAGACAAATCAAAATAGCCTGAATGTCCAGTAATTCAGAATGTTCATCATGTTTAAAATCAATTCAACGTTGGAATTGACCGAATTCGTTAAATAGCATGAATAATCAAAGTGATCAGAGTGATAAAACCAATCAGACAAATGAAAATAGCCTGCCTGTCCAGTAATTCAGAATGTTCATCCTGTTAAAACTCAATACAACGTTGGAATTGACCGAATTCGTCAAATGACAAGAATAATCAAAGTGATCAGAGTGATAAAACCAGCCAGACAAATCAAAATAGCCTAAATGTCCAATAATTCAGATTGTTCATCATGTTTAAATTGAATATAACGTTGGAATTGACCGAATTCGTCAAATGGCATGAATAATCAAAGTGATCAGAGTGATAAAACCAACCAGACAAATCAAAATAGTCTGAATGTCCAATAATTCAGATTGTTCATCATGTTTAAAGTGAATATAACGTTGGAATTGACCGAATTCGTCAAATGGCATGAATAATCAAAGTGATCAGAGTGATAAAACCAGCCAGACAAATGAAAATAGCCTGAATGTTCAATAATTCAGATTGTTCAGCATGTTCAAAGTCAACACAACTTTGGAATTGACCGAATTCGTCAAATAACAAGAGTAATCAATATGATCAGAGTTGTTAAACCAACCATACAAATGAAAATAGCCTGAATGTTCAATAATTCAGATTGTTCATCATGTTTAAAATCAATACAACGTTGGAATTGACCGAATTCGTTAAATGGCATGAATAATCAAAGTGATCAGAGTGGTAAAACCAACCAGACAAATGAAAATAGCCTGCCTGTCCAGTAATTCAGAATGTTCATCCTGTTAAAACTCAATACAACGTTGGAATTGACCGAATTCGTCAAATGACAAGAATAATCAAAGTGATCAGAGTGATAAAACCAGCCAGACAAATCAAAATAGCCTGCATGTCCAATAATTCAGATTGTTCATCATGTTTAAATTGAATATAACGTTGGAATTGACCGAATTCGTCAAATGGCATGAATAATCAAAGTGATCAGAGTGATAAAACCAACCAGACAAATCAAAATAGTCTGAATGTCCAATAATTCAGATTGTTCATCATGTTTAAAGTGAATATAACGTTGGAATTGACCGAATTCGTCAAATGGCATGAATAATCAAAGTGATCAGAGTGATAAAACCAGCCAGACAAATGAAAATAGCCTGAATGTTCAATAATTCAGATTGTTCAGCATGTTCAAAGTCAATACAACGTTGGAATTGACCGAATTCGTCAAATAACAAGAGTAATCAATATGATCAGAGTTGTTAAACCAACCATACAAATGAAAATAGCCTGCATGTCCAGTAATTCAGAATGTTCATCATGTTTAAAGTCAATACAACGTTGGAATTGACCGAATTCGTCAAATGGCAAGAGTAATCAATATGATCAGAGTTATAAAACCAACCAGACAAATGAAAATAGCCTGCATGTCCAGTAATTCAGATTGTTCATCATGTTTAAAGTCAATACAACGTTGGAATTGACCGAATTCATTAAATGGCATGAATAATCAAAGTGATCAGAGTGATAAAACCAACCAGACAAATCAAAATAGTCTTAATGTCAAATAATTCAGATTGTTCATCATGTTTAAAGTGAATATAACGGTGGAATTGACCGAATTCGTTAAATGGCATGAATAATCAAAGTGATCAGAGTGATAAAACCAGCCAGACTAATGAAAATGTTAAAAGTCAACATTACGTTGGAATTGACCGAATTCATCAAATGGCATGAATAATCAAAGTGATCAGAGTGATAAAACCAGCCAGACAAATGAAAATAGCCTGCATGTCCAGTAATTCAGATTGTTCATCATGTTTAAAGTCAATAGAACGTTGGAATTGACCGAATTCATTAAATGGCATGAATAATCAAAGTGATCAGAGTGATAAAACCAGCCAGACAAATGAAAATAGCCTGAATGTCCAATAATTCAGATTGTTCAGCATGTTCAAAGTCAATACAACGTTGGAATTGACCGAATTCGTCAAATAACAAGAGTAATCAATATGATCAGAGTGATAAAACCAGCCAGACAAATGAAAATAGCCTGAATGTCCAATAATTCAGATTGTTCAGCATGTTCAAAGTCAATACAACGTTGGAATTGACGGAATTCGTCAAATGGCATGAATAATCAAAGTGATCAGAGTGATAAAACCAGCCAGATAAATGAAAATAGCCTGAATGTCCAATAATTCAGATTGTTCAGCATGTTCAAAGTCAATACAACGTTGGAATTGACCGAATTCGTCAAATAACAAGAGTAATCAATGTGATCAGAGTGATAAAACCAACCATACAAATGAAAATAGCCTGCATGTCCAGTAATTCAGAATGTTCATCATATTTAAAGTGAATATAACGGTGGAATTGACCGAATTCGTCAAATGGCATGAATAATCAAAGTGATCAGAGTGATAAAACCAGCCAGACAAATGAAAATAGTCTGAATGTCCAATAATTCAGATTGTTCATCATGTTTAAAGTGAATATAACGTTGGAATTGACGGAATTCGTCAAATGGCATGAATAATCAAAGTGATCAGAGTGATAAAACCAGCCAGACAAATGAAAATAGCCTGAATGTCCAATAATTCAGATTGTTCAGCATGTTCAAAGTCAATACAACGTTGGAATTGACCGAATTCGTCAAATAACAAGAGTAATCAATACGATCAGAGTTATTAAACCAACCATACAAATGAAAATAGCCTGCATGTCCAGTAATTCAGAATGTTCATCATGTTAAAAGTCAATCTAACGTTTGAATTGACCGAATTCGTCAAATGGCAAGAGAAATCAATATGATCAGAGTTATAAAACCATCCAGACAAATGAAAATAGCCTGCATGTCCAGTAATTCAGATTGTTCATCATGTTTAAAGTCAATACAACGTTGGAATTGACCGAATTCGTTAAATGGCATGAATAATCAAAGTGATCAGAGTGATAAAACCAACCAGACAAATGAAAATAGCCTGCCTGTCCAGTAATTCAGAATGTTCATCCTGTTAAAACTCAATTCAACGTTGGAATTGACCGAATTCGTCAAATGACAAGAATAATCAAAGTGATCAGAGTGATAAAACCAGCCAGACAAATCAAAATAGCCTGCATGTCCAATAATTCAGATTGTTCATCATGTTTAAAGTGAATATAACGTTGGAATTGACCGAATTCGTCAAATGGCATGAATAATCAAAGTGATCAGAGTGATAAAACCAGCCAGACAAATCAAAATAGTCTGAATGTCCAATAATTCAGATTGTTCATCATGTTTAAAGTGAATATAACGTTGGAATTGACCGAATTCGTCAAATGGCATGAATAATCAAAGTGATCAGAGTGATAAAACCAGCCAGACAAATGAAAATAGCCTGAATGTCCAATAATTCAGATTGTTCAGCATGTTCAAAGTCAATTCAACGTTAGAATTGACCGAATTCGTCAAATAACAAGAGTAATCAATATGATCAGAGTTGTTAAACCAACCATACAAATGAAAATTGCCTGCATGTCCAGTAATTCAGAATGTTCATCATGTTTAAAGTCAATACAACATTGGAATTGACAGAATTCGTCAAATGGCAAGAGTAATCAATATGATCAGAGTTATAAAACCAACCAGACAAATGAAAATAGCCTGCATGTCCAGTAATTCAGATTGTTCATCATTTTTAAAGTCAATACAACGTTGGAATTGACCGAATTCGTTAAATGGCATGAATAATCAAAGTGATCAGAGTGATAAAACCAGCCAGACTAATGAAAATAGCCTGCATGTCCAGTAATTCAGAATGTTCATCATGTTAAAAGTCAACATTACGTTGGAATTGACCGAATTCATCAAATGGCATGAATAATCAAAATGATCAGAGTGATAAAACCAGCCAGACAAATGAAAATAGCCTGCATGTCCAGTAATTCAGATTGTTCATCATGTTTAAAGTCAATACAACGTTGGAATTGACCGAATTCATTAAATGGCATGAATAATCAAAGTGATCAGAGTGATAAAACCAACCAGACAAATCAAAATAGTCTGAATGTCCAATAATTCAGATTGTTCATCATGTTTAAAGTGAATATAACGGTGGAATTGACCGAATTCGTCAAATGGCATGAATAATCAAAGTGATCAGAGTGATAAAACCAGCCAGACAAATCAAAATAGTCTGAATGTCCAATAATTCAGATTGTTCATCATGTTTAAAGTGAATATAACGTTGGAATTGACGCAATTCGTCAAATGGCATGAATAATCAAAGTGATCAGAGTGATAAAACCAACCATACAAATCAAAATAGCCTGCATGTCCAATAATTCAGATTGTTCATCATGTTTAAAGTGAATATAACGTTGGAATTAACCGAATTCGTCAAATGGCATGAATAATCAAAGTGATCAGAGTGATAAAACCAACCAGACAAATGAAAATAGCCTGCATGTCCAGTAATTCAGATTGTTCATCATGTTTAAAGTCAATACAACGTTGGAATTGACCGAATTCATTAAATGGCATGAATAATCAAAGTGATCAGAGTGATAAAACCAACCAGACAAATCAAAATAGTCTGAATATCCAATAATTCAGATTGTTCAGCATGTTCAAAGTCAATACAACGTTGGAATTGACCGAATTCGTCAAATAACAAGAGTAATCAATATGATCAGAGTTATTAAACCAACCATACAAATGAAAATAGCCTGCATGTCCAGTAATTCAGAATGTTCATCATGTTAAAAGTCAATATAACGTTGGAATTTACCGAATTCGTCAAATGGCAAGAGTAATCAATATGATCAGAGTTATAAAACCAACCAGACAAATGAAAATAGCCTGCATGTCCAGTAATTCAGAATGTTCATCATGTTAAAAGTCAATACAACTTTGGAATTGACCGAATTCGTCAAATGGCATGAATAATCAAAGTGATCAGAGTGATAAAACCAGCCAGACTAATGAAAAAAGCCTGCATGTCCAGTAATTCAGATTGTTCATGATGTTAAAAGTCAACATTACGTTGGAATTGACCGAATTCGTCAAATAACAAGAGTAATCAATATGATCAGAGTGATAAAACCAACCAGACAAATCAAAATAGTCTGAATGTCCAATAATTCAGATTGTTGAGCATGTTCAAAGTGAATATAACGTTGGAATTGACCGAATTCGTCAAATGGCATGAATAATCAAAGTGATCAGAGTGATAAAACCAGCCAGACAAATGAAAATAGCCTGAATGTCCAATAATTCAGATTGTTCAGCATGTTCAAAGTCAATTCAACGTTAGAATTGACCGAATTCGTCAAATAACAAGAGTAATCAATATGATCAGAGTTGTTAAACCAACCATACAAATGAAAATTGCCTGCATGTCCAGTAATTCAGAATGTTCATCATGTTTAAAGTCAATACAACATTGGAATTGACAGAATTCGTCAAATGGCAAGAGTAATCAATATGATCAGAGTTATAAAACCAACCAGACAAATGAAAATAGCCTGCATGTCCAGTAATTCAGATTGTTCATCATTTTTAAAGTCAATACAACGTTGGAATTGACCGAATTCGTTAAATGGCATGAATAATCAAAGTGATCAGAGTGATAAAACCAGCCAGACTAATGAAAATAGCCTGCATGTCCAGTAATTCAGAATGTTCATCATGTTAAAAGTCAACATTACGTTGGAATTGACCGAATTTCCCAAATGGCATGAATAATCAAAGTGATCAGAGTGATAAAACCAACCAGACAAATCAAAATAGTCTGAATGTCCAATAATTCAGATTGTTCAGCATGTTCAAAGTCAATACAACGTTGGAATTGACCGAATTCGTCAAATAACAAGAGTAATCAATATGATCAGAGTTATTAAACCAACCATACAAATGAAAATAGCCTGCATGTCCAGTAATTCAGAATGTTCATCATGTTAAAAGTCAATATAACGTTGGAATTTACCGAATTCGTCAAATGGCAAGAGTAATCAATATGATCAGAGTTATAAAACCAACCAGACAAATGAAAATAGCCTGCATGTCCAGTAATTCAGAATGTTCATCATGTTAAAAGTCAATACAACTTTGGAATTGACCGAATTCGTCAAATGGCATGAATAATCAAAGTGATCAGAGTGATAAAACCAGCCAGACTAATGAAAATAGCCTGCATGTCCAGTAATTCAGATTGTTCATGATGTTAAAAGTCAACATTACGTTGGAATTGACCGAATTCGTCAAATAACAAGAGTAATCAATATGATCAGAGTGATAAAACCAACCAGACTAATGAAAATAGCCTGCATGTCCAGTAATTCAGAATGTTCATCATGTTAAAAGTCAACATTACGTTGGAATTGACCGAATTCATCAATGGCATGAATAATCAAAATGATCAGAGTGATAAAACCAGCCAGACAAATGAAAATAGCCTGAATGTCCAATAATTCAGATTGTTCAGCATGTTCAAAGTCAATACAACGTTGGAATTGACCGAATTCGTCAAATAACAAGAGTAATCAATACGATCAGAGTTATTAAACCAACCATACAAATGAAAATAGCCTGCATGTCCAGTAATTCAAAATGTTCATCATGTTAAAAGTCAATCTAACGTTGGAATTGACCGAATTCGTCAAATGGCAAGAGAAATCAATATGATCAGAGTTATAAAACCAACCAGACAAATGAAAATAGCCTGCATGTCCAGTAATTCAGATTGTTCATCATGTTTAAAGTCAATACAACGTTGGAATTGACCGAATTCGTTAAATGGCATGAATAATCAAAGTGATCAGAGTGATAAAACCAACCAGACAAATGAAAATAGCCTGCCTGTCCAGTAATTCAGAATGTTCATCCTGTTAAAACTCAATTCAACGTTGGAATTGACCGAATTCGTCAAATGACAAGAATAATCAAAGTGATCAGAGTGATAAAACCTGCCAGACAAATCAAAATAGCCTGCATGTCCAATAATTCAGATTGTTCATCATGTTTAAAGTGAATATAACGTTGGAATTGACCGAATTCGTCAAATGGCATGAATAATCAAAGTGATCAGAGTGATAAAACCAGCCAGACAAATCAAAATAGTCTGAATGTCCAATAATTCAGATTGTTCATCATGTTTAAAGTGAATATAACGTTGGAATTGACCGAATTCGTCAAATGGCATGAATAATCAAAGTGATCAGAGTGATAAAACCAGCCAGACAAATGAAAATAGCCTGAATGTCCAATAATTCAGATTGTTCAGCATGTTCAAAGTCAATTCAACGTTAGAATTGACCGAATTCGTCAAATAACAAGAGTAATCAATATGATCAGAGTTGTTAAACCAACCATACAAATGAAAATTGCCTGCATGTCCAGTAATTCAGAATGTTCATCATGTTTAAAGTCAATACAACATTGGAATTGACAGAATTCGTCAAATGGCAAGAGTAATCAATATGATCAGAGTTATAAAACCAACCAGACAAATGAAAATAGCCTGCATGTCCAGTAATTCAGATTGTTCATCATTTTTAAAGTCAATACAACGTTGGAATTGACCGAATTCGTTAAATGGCATGAATAATCAAAGTGATCAGAGTGATAAAACCAGCCAGACTAATGAAAATAGCCTGCATGTCCAGTAATTCAGAATGTTCATCATGTTAAAAGTCAACATTACGTTGGAATTGACCGAATTCATCAAATGGCATGAATAATCAAAATGATCAGAGTGATAAAACCAGCCAGACAAATGAAAATAGCCTGCATGTCCAGTAATTCAGATTGTTCATCATGTTTAAAGTCAATACAACGTTGGAATTGACCGAATTCATTAAATGGCATGAATAATCAAAGTGATCAGAGTGATAAAACCAACCAGACAAATCAAAATAGTCTGAATGTCCAATAATTCAGATTGTTCATCATGTTTAAAGTGAATATAACGGTGGAATTGACCGAATTCGTCAAATGGCATGAATAATCAAAGTGATCAGAGTGATAAAACCAGACAGACAAATCAAAATAGTCTGAATGTCCAATAATTCAGATTGTTCATCATGTTTAAAGTGAATATAACGTTGGAATTGACGCAATTCGTCAAATGGCATGAATAATCAAAGTGATCAGAGTGATAAAACCAACCATACAAATCAAAATAGCCTGCATGTCCAATAATTCAGATTGTTCATCATGTTTAAAGTGAATATAACGTTGGAATTAACCGAATTCGTCAAATGGCATGAATAATCAAAGTGATCAGAGTGATAAAACCAACCAGACAAATGAAAATAGCCTGCATGTCCAGTAATTCAGATTGTTCATCATGTTTAAAGTCAATACAACGTTGGAATTGACCGAATTCATTAAATGGCATGAATAATCAAAATGATCAGAGTGATAAAACCAACCAGACAAATCAAAATAGTCTGAATGTCCAATAATTCAGATTGTTCAGCATGTTCAAAGTCAATACAACGTTGGAATTGACCGAATTCGTCAAATAACAAGAGTAATCAATATGATCAGAGTTATTAAACCAACCATACAAATGAAAATAGCCTGCATGTCCAGTAATTCAGAATGTTCATCATGTTAAAAGTCAATATAACGTTGGAATTTACCGAATTCGTCAAATGGCAAGAGTAATCAATATGATCAGAGTTATAAAACCAACCAGACAAATGAAAATAGCCTGCATGTCCAGTAATTCAGAATGTTCATCATGTTAAAAGTCAATACAACTTTGGAATTGACCGAATTCGTCAAATGGCATGAATAATCAAAGTGATCAGAGTGATAAAACCAGCCAGACTAATGAAAATAGCCTGCATGTCCAGTAATTCAGATTGTTCATGATGTTAAAAGTCAACATTACGTTGGAATTGACCGAATTCGTCAAATAACAAGAGTAATCAATATGATCAGAGTGATAAAACCAACCAGACAAATCAAAATAGTCTGAATGTCCAATAATTCAGATTGTTGAGCATGTTCAAAGTGAATATAACGTTGGAATTGACCGAATTCCCCAAATGGCATGAATAATCAAAGTGATCAGAGTGATAAAACCAGCCAGACAAATTAAAATAGCCTGAATGTCCAATAATTCAGATTGTTCAGCATGTTCAAAGTCAATGAAACGTTGGAATTGACCGAATTCGTCAAATGGCATGAATAATCAAAGTGATCAGAGTGATAAAACCAGCCAGACAAATGAAAATTGCCTGCATGTCCAGTAATTCACAATGTTCATCATGTTAAAAGTCAATATAACGTTGGAATTGACCTAATTCGTCAAATAACAAGAGTAATCAAAGTGATCAGAGTGATAAAACCAACCAGACAAATCAAAATAGTCTGAATGTCCAATAATTCAGATTGTTCATCATGTTTAAAGTGAATATAACGTTGGAATTGACCGAATTCGTCAAATGGCATGAATAATCAAAGTGATCAGAGTGATAAAACCAACCAGACAAATCAAAATAGCCTGCATGTCCAGTAATTCAGTATGTCCATCATGTTAATAGTCAATATAACGTTGGAATTGACCTAATTCGTCAAATAACAAGAGTAATCAAAGTGATCAGAGTGATAAAACCAACCAGACAAATCAAAATAGTCTGAATGTCCAATAATTCAGATTGTTCAGCATGTTCAAAGTGAATATAACGTTGGAATTGACCGAATTCGTCAAATGGCATGAATAATCAAAGTGATCAGAGTGATAAAACCAACCAAACAAATCAAAATAGCCTGCATGTCCAGTAATTCAGAATGTTCATCATGTTAAAAGTCAATACAACTTTGGAATTGACCGAATTCGTCAAATGGCATGAATAATCAAAGTGATCAGAGTGATAAAACCAGCCAGACTAATGAAAATAGCCTGCATGTCCAGTAATTCAGAATGTTCATCATGTTAAAAGTCAATACAACTTTGGAATTGACCGAATTCGTCAAATGGCATGAATAATCAAAGTGATCAGAGTGATAAAACCAGCCAGACTAATGAAAATAGCCTGCATGTCCAGTAATTCAGATTGTTCATGATGTTAAAAGTCAACATTACGTTGGAATTGACCGAATTCGTCAAATAACAAGAGTAATCAATATGATCAGAGTGATAAAACCAACCAGACAAATCAAAATAGTCTGAATGTCCAATAATTCAGATTGTTGAGCATGTTCAAAGTGAATATAACGTTGGAATTGACCGAATTCCCCAAATGGCATGAATAATCAAAGTGATCAGAGTGATAAAACCAGCCAGACAAATTAAAATAGCCTGAATGTCCAATAATTCAGATTGTTCAGCATGTTCAAAGTCAATGAAACGTTGGAATTGACCGAATTCGTCAAATGGCATGAATAATCAAAGTGATCAGAGTGATAAAACCAGCCAGACAAATGAAAATTGCCTGCATGTCCAGTAATTCACAATGTTCATCATGTTAAAAGTCAATATAACGTTGGAATTGACCTAATTCGTCAAATAACAAGAGTAATCAAAGTGATCAGAGTGATAAAACCAACCAGACAAATCAAAATAGTCTGAATGTCCAATAATTCAGATTGTTCATCATGTTTAAAGTGAATATAACGTTGGAATTGACCGAATTCGTCAAATGGCATGAATAATCAAAGTGATCAGAGTGATAAAACCAACCAGACAAATCAAAATAGCCTGCATGTCCAGTAATTCAGTATGTCCATCATGTTAATAGTCAATATAACGTTGGAATTGACCTAATTCGTCAAATAACAAGAGTAATCAAAGTGATCAGAGTGATAAAACCAACCAGACAAATCAAAATAGTCTGAATGTCCAATAATTCAGATTGTTCAGCATGTTCAAAGTGAATATAACGTTGGAATTGACCGAATTCGTCAAATGGCATGAATAATCAAAGTGATAAAACCAACCAAACAAATCAAAATAGCCTGCATGTCCAGTAATTCAGTATGTCCATTATGTTAAAAGTCAATATAACGTTGGAATTGACCGAAAACGTCAAATGGCACGAATAATCAAACTGATCAGAGTGATAAAACCAACCAGACAAATCAAAATAGTCTGAATGTCCAATAATTCAGATTGTTCATCATGTTTAAAGTGAATATAACGGTGGAATTGACCGAATTCGTCAAATGGCATGAATAATCAAAGTGATCAGAGTGATAAAACCAGCCAGACAAATCAAAATAGTCTGAATGTCCAATAATAATCCAATAATGAAAATAGCCTGCATGTCCAGTAATTCAGAATGTTCATCATGTTAAAAGTCAATACAACTTTGGAATTGACCGAATTCGTCAAATGGCATGAATAATCAAAGTGATCAGAGTGATAAAACCAGCCAGACTAATGAAAATAGCCTGCATGTCCAGTAATTCAGATTGTTCATGATGTTAAAAGTCAACATTACGTTGGAATTGACCGAATTCGTCAAATAACAAGAGTAATCAATATGATCAGAGTGATAAAACCAACCAGACAAATCAAAATAGTCTGAATGTCCAATAATTCAGATTGTTGAGCATGTTCAAAGTGAATATAACGTTGGAATTGACCGAATTCCCCAAATGGCATGAATAATCAAAGTGATCAGAGTGATAAAACCAGCCAGACAAATTAAAATAGCCTGAATGTCCAATAATTCAGATTGTTCAGCATGTTCAAAGTCAATGAAACGTTGGAATTGACCGAATTCGTCAAATGGCATGAATAATCAAAGTGATCAGAGTGATAAAACCAGCCAGACAAATGAAAATTGCCTGCATGTCCAGTAATTCACAATGTTCATCATGTTAAAAGTCAATATAACGTTGGAATTGACCTAATTCGTCAAATAACAAGAGTAATCAAAGTGATCAGAGTGATAAAACCAACCAGACAAATCAAAATAGTCTGAATGTCCAATAATTCAGATTGTTCATCATGTTTAAAGTGAATATAACGTTGGAATTGACCGAATTCGTCAAATGGCATGAATAATCAAAGTGATCAGAGTGATAAAACCAACCAGACAAATCAAAATAGCCTGCATGTCCAGTAATTCAGTATGTCCATCATGTTAATAGTCAATATAACGTTGGAATTGACCTAATTCGTCAAATAACAAGAGTAATCAAAGTGATCAGAGTGATAAAACCAACCAGACAAATCAAAATAGTCTGAATGTCCAATAATTCAGATTGTTCAGCATGTTCAAAGTGAATATAACGTTGGAATTGACCGAATTCGTCAAATGGCATGAATAATCAAAGTGATCAGAGTGATAAAACCAACCAAACAAATCAAAATAGCCTGCATGTCCAGTAATTCAGTATGTCCATTATGTTAAAAGTCAATATAACGTTGGAATTGACCGAAAACGTCAAATGGCACGAATAATCAAACTGATCAGAGTGATAAAACCAACCAGACAAATCAAAATAGTCTGAATGTCCAATAATTCAGATTGTTCATCATGTTTAAAGTGAATATAACGGTGGAATTGACCGAATTCGTCAAATGGCATGAATAATCAAAGTGATCAGAGTGATAAAACCAGCCAGACAAATCAAAATAGTCTGAATGTCCAATAATTCAGATTGTTCATCATGTTTAAAGTGAATATAACGTTGGAATTGACGGAATTCGTCAAATGGCATGAATAATCAAAGTGATCAGAGTGATAAAACCAACCATACAAATGAAAATAGCCTGAATGTCCAATAATTCAGATTGTTCAGCATGTTCAAAGTCAATACAACGTTGGAATTGACCGAATTCGTCAAATAACAAGAGTAATCAATATGATCAGAGTTATTAAACCATCCATACAAATGAAAATAGCCTGCATGTCCAGTAATTCAGAATGTTTGTCATGTTAAAAGTCAATATAACGTTGGAATTTACCGAATTCGTCAAATGGCAAGAGTAATCAATATGATCAGAGTTATAAAACCAACCAGACAAATGAAAATAGCCTGCATGTCCAGTAATTCAGAATGTTAATCATGTTAAAAGTCAATACAACTTTGGAATTGACCGAATTCGTCAAATGGCATGAATATTCAAAGTGATCAGAGTGATAAAACCAGCCAGACAAATGAAAATAGCCTGCATGTCCAGTAATTCAGAATGTTCATCATGTTAAAAGTCAACATTACGTTGGAATTGACCGAATTCGTCAAATAACAAGAGTAATCAAAGTGATCAGAGTGATAAAACCAACCAGACAAATCAAAATAGTCTGAATGTCCAATAATTCAGATTGTTCAGCATGTTTAAAGTGAATATAACGGTGGAATTGACCGAATTTGTCAAATGGCATAAATAATCAAAGTGATCAGATTGATAAAACCAGCCAGACAAATGAAAATAGCCTGCATGTCCAGTAATTCAGAATGTTCATCATGTTAAAACTCAATACAACGTTGGAATTGACCGAAAACGTCAAATGGCACGAATAATCAAACTGATCAGAGTGATAAAACCAACCAGACTAATCAAAATAGCCTGAATGTCCAATAATTCAGATTGTTCAGCATGTTCAAGGTGAATATAACGTTGGAATTGACCGAATTCGTCAAATGGCATGAATAATCAAAGTGATCAGAGTTATTAAACCAACCATACAAATGAAAATAGCCTGAATGTCCAATAATTCAGATTGTTCAGCATGTTCAAAGTCAATACAACGTTGGAATTGACCGAATTCGTCAAATAACAAGAGAAATTAATATGATCAGAGTTATTAAACCAACCATACAAATGAAAATAGCCTGCATGTCGAGTAATTCAGAATGTTCATCATGTTAAAAGTGAATATAACGTTGGAATTGACCGAATTCCCCAAATGGCATGAATAATCAAAGTGATCAGAGTGATAAAACCAGCCAGACAAATTAAAATAGCCTGAATGTCCAATAATTCAGATTGTTCAGTATGTTCAAAGTCAATACAACGTTGGAATTGACCGAATTCGTCAAATGGCATGAATAATCAAAGTGATCAGAGTTATTAAACCAACCATACAAATGAAAATAGCCTGAATGTCCAATAATTCGTGCACGCACATTTTGTCCGTCCGTCGCGTGTTTGTGCTCTCTGTTTACTGTTTCATCTTAAATAATAATTAAAATAAATGAACATATTTGAAAAAACATTAAAATAAAACCACAATAACTTAATTAACAAATAAAAATAAACAAACAATATACAAATCAATAGTGAAATTACATATCAACAAATCAATAGTGTCATTACGAAACAAAATAGAAAAAGAAAAACAAAATAACATACCAACCACACAGTTCTTATTCCACAACAACAAAAACAGTCACCACACAACAGAAAACAATAAACCGGCTACGCAACCATCGCGTCCACGCACCATCAACAACAATAACAACAATCATCGTCACACACGCATCAACACAGAAGACAACATCAAGGGCTTTTTTATGCCCCCCGCGTTGCCTTGTACTTGTGTTTCCCCCCTTCCCTAACCTTTTCGCTTAACACAAATAATACTGCGCTCTTCTTGTCGCTGTTCTGTTAGTTGTTGTAGGTATAACACTGAACAACTAACAGAAATAACAGCGGCGGGAGGGGTGCAGCATTATTTGTGTTTTGCTTTGATGTTGTTTTGTTTTTGGTAGTGTTATGGTAGGTAGATTTAAAATTCACTTTGCGAACATTCGCGGGTTGAGGACGAATTTTTTTGCGGTATACTCGCATGTTCATTTCCATAGGCCGGATGTCCTCGCTCTATGTGAGACCCAGGTGTGTGAGGATTCTGATCCACAGGATTTTCACATTCCTGGTTATCACACACTTTCCTCTTTCTCTTCACACAGAGGCCTTGTGGTATTTATACGTAGTGGTGTTGTGTTCCAGAGTCAGCAACACTTGAACTCACAAGATCCAGAATTTAACTCTCTCTGGGTCAAATTCAGGATTGGAACACATCTATTACACTTCGGGTTTCTTTATAGAAGTCCAAACTTGGAAAGGGAGGCTACCCTAAATGGCTTCGACGCCCTTTCCGACTCTATTTCTAAAGTCTTAGAATATTATCCGGACAGTGAAATTGTAGTTGCTGGGGATTTCAATGTCCATAATAATTCTTGGCTTTCCCATTCGAGCCATACATCTCCGGAGGGCCAGTACGCTGAGCTTTTTGCCGCGCACAATGACTTGGCGCAATTAGTGAATGAACCAACACACATTCCGCGTGTTGAAGGGCAACATCAAAATATTCTTGACCTTTTCTTAACCTCTCACCCTGAAAAGTATGAGGTTAACATTCTTGCACCTCTTGGTAACTCGGATCATTGCACCATTTCAGCATCCTTTTCGTTCTCCGATCTTCGAGCCACTTCAAAACCAGTCACGAAGCGGACAATGTATATATACGAAAAGGCACGTTGGGCCGAGCTCAACAATTTTTATCAGCAATTTAACTGGAAATTATGTTTCCTAGACAACAATGTCGATGCTGCTGCTGAAATGGTCGAGAAAATCATTCTTCTTGGCATAAACACATTTATTCCCTCGAAGAGTACTTCGATTAAACCTTCAAAGAACTGTTGGTTTAATCAGACATGCAGGGAAGCTGTCAGATCCAAAGAGGAAGCATTCAGAAAATGGCGTTTAAATAAAAATGCCACTACTGAACTGCTACGCAAGCAGGCAAGATCAAGGTGTGCCAGTGTACTTAGGCGCGAAAAACTTCTTTACGAACAGCGTCTTCGTGCAAAAGTTCTTTCTTCTCCCAGGGGAAGTAAGAGCTTTTGGTCATTCGTAAAAAGGGTAAGGGACAATTCTTCATCTTCTATCCCAACTCTCGTTAACGATGACCAGATATTCACAGACCCGGTTGACAAAGCTAATCTTCTGGCTGAAATATTTGCAAAGAATTCATCTTTGCCAGAGAGCAGTCAACCACTCCCCGTGATCGGAAACGTATCTAGTTTGATGCGCCAGATATTTTTTCGAACACGTGGTGTAAAAAGGGTTCTTGCAGATCTTAACGTAAATAAAACTCCGGGCCCGGATGGCATTTCAGCACTTGTCCTATGTAAGTGCTCTTCGACGTTAGCTCGTCCATTGCGCAATCTTTTCAACATGTCGTACCGTGCTGGTATTTACCCTTCACGTTGGAAAGTTGCCAATGTTCAGCCGATCCCCAAGAAAGGTGAGGCTACTAATCCTGCGAATTACCGTCCAATTGCAATATGTTCTGCGCTCTCGAAGGTTATGGAGAGCATGGTAAACCACCATCTTGTTAAGTATTTAGAGTCTAACGGCCTTCTGAATGATCGACAGTATGGCTTCCGTAGAAATCGATCTACTGGAGACCTGATGGCGTTCCTTACGGAGCGATGGAGTCGATCCATTCACCGCCTTGGTGAGAGCAAGGTCGTGGCTCTGGATATTTCCAAGGCGTTCGATAGGGTCTGGCACGGAGCACTCATATCAAAACTTATTGCATTTGGTGTCGGTAATACCTTCTCTCGATTCATATCGAGTTTTCTCAGGGAGCGCTCTATAAGAGTTGTTATAGATGGGGTCTCATCCAACGAGCATAGGTTGACCGCAGGAGTGCCACAAGGCTTTGTCCTCTCTCCTTCTCTATTTCTTATTTTCATTGACGACCTGCTGGGGCAGACTGTGAACCCAATCTACTCCTTTGCGGATGACAGCAACCTCTGTCATTCGTACTCATTTGATCATCGGCCAGGTCCTCTGGAAGTCGAGGAAAAAAGGCGAACGATGAACGACTCACTTAACCGCGATTTGGCGACGATTTGTGAGTGGGGCCAAATGAACAGAGTAGATTTTAATGCACAAAAGACCCAGTGCTGTTTGTTGTCACACAAACGTTCCACTGATCCAGCATCGCCGTCAATATCTATGGGTGGTGTGGATATCGACGAATCAGACACTCTTGATGTTCTGGGCATGAAGATACAGGGTGATGCTCGCTGGGCTAGCCATATATTCGAAGTGTCGAAAGAAGCATTCAAGTGTTTAGGCTTTTTAAAGCGGTGCAAGAAATACTTCACCCCATCTGATCTCGTAAATATTTACACCACCTACATCCGGCCTAAAATGGAATACAACTCGCATATATGGGCAGGGGCTCCATTAACATCTTTGAAGCTTCTGGACCGTGTACAGAGGAGAGCGGTGGTGATGATAGGGGATGGTAGGGTATCCAGCTCTATTGTCTCCTTACAGCACCGCCGAAATGTGGGTTGTGTATCGCTATTCTATAGATATTTTAATGGTATCTGTTCAGAAGATATCCGTCGTCTGGTCCCTGACGTTAGAACATTTAGCCGGAATACTCGGCTATCCAGGGTCTCTCATCCGTTCATTGTCAAATGGCCGGTTGACCGGACGACGCACTATAGAGAAAATTCGTTCTTCAGCCGGACTGTTCGTTTGTGGAATAATCTTCCTGCAAGTGTTTTTCCTGCCTGCTATGACATTACCAAATTCAAGGCCAACGTCAACAAACACTACTCCCTCTTTCCTCCCTCCAATACCCTTATTTCCCATCGCTAACACAGTGCATTGCATTTATAGGGGGCATCCCCTGAGTGTTAGTCCAAAAAAAAAAAAAAAGAGTAATCAATATGATCAGAGTGATAAAACCAACCAGACAAATCAAAATAGTCTGAATGTCCAATAATTCAGATAGTTCATCATGTTTAAAGTGAATATAACGGTGGAATTGACCGAATTCGTCAAATGGCATGAATAATCAAAGTGATCAGAGTTATTAAACCAACCATACAAATGAAAATAGCCTGAATGTCCAATAATTCAGATTGTTCAGCATGTTCAAAGTCCATTCAACATTGGAATTGACCGAATTCGTCAAATAACAAGAGTAATCAATATGATTAGAGTGATAAAACCAACCAGACAAATCAAAATAGTCTGAATGTCCAAATAATTCAGATTGTTCAGCATGTTCAAAGTGAATATAATGTTGGAATTGACCGAAAACGTCAAATGGCACGAATAATCAAACTGATCAGAGTGATAAAACCAACCAGACAAATCAAAATAGCCTGAATGCCCAATAATTCAGATTGTTCAGCATGTTCAAAGTGAATATAACGTTGGAATTGACCGAATTCGTCAAATGGCATGAATAATCAAAGTGATCAGAGTGATAAAACCAACCAGACAAATCAAAATAGCCTGCATGTCCAGTAATTCAGATTGTTCATCATGTTTAAAGTGAATATAATGTTGGAATTGACCGAAAACGTCAAATGGCACGAATAATCAAACTGATCAGAGTGATAAAACCAACCAGACAAATCAAAATAGCCTGAATGCCCAATAATTCAGATTGTTCAGCATGTTCAAAGTGAATATAACGTTGGAATTGACCGAATTCGTCAAATGGCATGAATAATCAAAGTGATCAGAGTGATAAAACCAACCAGACAAATCAAAATAGTCTGAATGTCCAATAATTCAGATTGTTCATCATGTTTAAAGTGAATATAATGTTGGAATTGACCGAAAACGTCAAATGGCACGAATAATCAAACTGATCAGAGTGATAAAACCAACCAGACAAATCAAAATAGCCTGAATGCCCAATAATTCAGATTGTTCAGCATGTTCAAAGTGAATATAACGTTGGAATTGACCGAATTCGTCAAATGGCATGAATAATCAAAGTGATCAGAGTGATAAAACCAACCAGACAAATCAAAATAGCCTGCATGTCCAGTAATTCAGATTGTTCATCATGTTTAAAGTGAATATAATGTTGGAATTGACCGAAAACGTCAAATGGCACGAATAATCAAACTGATCAGAGTGATAAAACAAGCCAGACAAATGAAAATTGCCTGCATGTCCAGTAATTCACAATGTTCATCATGTTAAAAGTCAATATAACGTTGGAATTGACCTAATTCGTCAAATAACAAGAGTAATCAAAGTGATCAGAGTGATAAAACCAACCAGACAAATCAAAATAGTCTGAATGTCCAATAATTCAGATTGTTCATCATGTTTAAAGTGAATATAATGTTGGAATTGACCGAAAACGTCAAATGGCACGAATAATCAAACTGATCAGAGTGATAAAACCAACCAGACAAATCAAAATAGCCTGAATGCCCAATAATTCAGATTGTTCAGCATGTTCAAAGTGAATATAACGTTGGAATTGACCGAATTCGTCAAATGGCATGAATAATCAAAGTGATCAGAGTGATAAAACCAACCAGACAAATCAAAATAGCCTGCATGTCCAGTAATTCAGTGTACGGACGAAATATGTAAAGACGACACGCACGGACGAATGTTTGTAAGACACTCACTCATTGAGTACTTGTTAGATACTGATTTTTATTTATGAATATTTCCTTAATCTACCATACATTTTCTTAAACTAAACTAATCCTAAAGAAGGAACGAGAACGCGATAGACGCATGCTTGGGGTTGTTTTGTCAACCCACGCACGCATAACATCTTGTGGAAAATTCCACTCGTTATCATGCTCGTCCCTTATTCTAAAAATAGCCCGCCGCTCTATACCACATACGCACATGCATTGAATATATCCAAATTACAATTGTATACATTATTTGAATACATACAAACTACAGTACAGTTATACACATTGTTTTGAATACATTCAATTACCGAATCCAACACAATTTTATACCTTCAGAAGAAAAGGAAAAAACACCATGTGAGGATTTACAGAAATCTGAACATTCTGCGGCCAGCGAACTACAATTATTTGTTTTACATATGTATATCAATATTTTATGACAAATTTAAATCTATTAATTCTATTATATGTGGCCATTTGTCGACATCTTTCAGCCATTCAGGACCATTCCACTTATGCAGTTCCCTTGATGTGAAACCATAAGGATTAGCCCACACGTGCCTCCACTGCAATGCATCAGCTTCTTTACATCTCTCCGGTAACAACAACGGCTTTGCAGTTACGAAATTGCCAGGGGTTTCTGCAGTCACTGTCTCTTCTCTCACCAGCCCTTCCTTCAAAATCCCGTGGTATAAATCAGCTCCATCTCCAACCGCTGACTTAACCGCAGCCACCTGCAATCCACCGAAGTGTGGAGCTCCCGGGGAACCCACAGCCTTCACCATTGTGGTGATCGGCTCCAACCATTTAAGTGGGCTAGATATCTGCCCTTGAGTAAAAGCCGCCTTCGCTTTCTTCCCTTGAAAATTTTCATCAATAACTGAATTACCGGCAGCATTATGGATTTCCAAGCCACTCGCTTGAAACTTCTGCTCGATTACATCAATCGGAACATGCGCGAGATCTTCCTTTGGATCAACACCAGTCCCTTCACCAGCTTTCTTCTTACGCGGTAACCTCGATACCCACCGTTGATCATCATTACAGTGTGTGGATCTTCGGGTCACCCACAGCTCTTTGATGTCTTCCTCATCGATTTCAGTTTTCTTCTTTGACGGTAACCTGGATACCCACCGTTGATCGTCATTACAGCGTGTGGATATTCGGGTAACCCACAGCTCTTTGACGTTTTCTTCATCATCGGTTTCAGCTTTAAACCGGTCAGCCTTCTTATTAGCGGGAGCTCGTCTGGGCCACAGCTCACCATTTTGTGTTTCAGCATCCCGGTTAAATGCCAGGCGTGCACTTACGGTTGCTTTAGAAAACTCCTTGAAGTTTTCGCTTTGGCTCGCGATTTCCAATCGCACTTCACGATACTGCCTCCGTATTTTCGTATACGCGTCATAAATATCGTCGTCGTCGAGATTTTTAGCGACAATCCTCCTATATGCCAGGACAACTTCTTGAAACTGGTCCTCTACCAATTGTTGCTGTACCTGCAGCCGTTCGGAACTGAGACTCAGTATGGTATCTCTTGTCGTACTCATAATTGTCGCCAATTCCCGAACTTCTCTTCGAAACCTTTCAACCATTATACTTTGTGGTTGAGAAAGCTGTATGTCGCTATTGTGGACTGTATTTTCCTTTCCATCTTCGCTAATTCTGTTTGGCTCTGCTTCCAACGACGGCTTCTCTTCGATAGCGATAATCCTGTATTCTGCTATCATTCCTTTTGCCCCTTCATACAAGGCCTCGGTGGATTTGTGTATATCCATCAGTTCCGGTACCTCCTTGGATGTGGGCTGTATTTTATTTGTTCGACCTTTCATTATCCTCTTTGACACGTGCAAAGTTTCGTAGGATTAATGTTCATAAGTTCGAATGATCAAATATCTCTGGTTCGAACGACCAAAATGTACGGACGAAATATGTAAAGACGACACGCACGGACGTATGTTTAAAAGACACTCAGCGACAGATCCTGTTATTCCTTTGCTCCTCTAGTTCCTTCATACAAGGCCTCGATGCTTCTGAATCAGAAGTATCCCGTCGGTACTTTGCTTCTACCTCACTTGCCGCTTGCGATATTACTGACCAGATGTCCTTAATTTTATTCCGGAACATCCTCATGTCAGTGGTATCACTGCCTGGTAGACGTCGTTCTGCCTCATCTAGTATCTTCAATGCCTTTTTTTTTTTTTTTTTTTTTTTTTGAAGGCCAACACTCAGGGGTGCCCCCTATAAATGCAATGCATTGTGTTAGCGGAAGGAAATTAGGGTATCGGAAGGAGGAAAGAGGGAGTAGTGTTTGTTGACATTTGTTTTGAATTTCTGAATGTCACAACTGGCAGGAAATACATTTGCTGGAAGATTATTCCACATACGAACGGTTCGGCTAAAGAACGAATTTTCTCTATAGTGCGTCGTCCGGTCAACCGGCCAATTCACAATGAACGGATGAGATACCCTGGATAGCCGTGTATTCCGACTAAATGTTCTAACGTCAGGGACCAGACGACGGATATCTTCTGAACAGATACCATTAAAATATCTATAGAATAGCGATACACAACCCACATTTCGGCGGTGCTGTAGGGAGACAATAGAGCTGGATACCCTACCATCCCCTATCATCACCACCGCTCTCCTCTGTACACGGTCCAGAAGCTTCAAAGATGTTAATGGAGCCCCTGCCCATATATGCGAGTTGTATTCCATTTTAGGCCGGATGTAAGTGGTGTAAATATTTACGAGATCAGATGGAGTGAAGTATTTCTTGCACCGCTTCAAAAAGCCTAAACACTTGAATGCTTCTTTCGACACTTTGAATATATGGCTAGCCCAGCGAGCATCACCCTGTATCTTCATGCCCAGAACATCAAGAGTATCTGATACGTCGATAACCACACCACCCATAGATATTGACGACGATGCTGGATCTGGTGAACGTTTGTGTGACAACAAACAGCACTGGGTCTTTTGCGCATTAAAATCTACTCTATTCATTTGGCCCCACTCACAAATCGTCGCCAAATCGCGGTTAAGTGAGTCATTCATCATTCGCCTTTTGTCCTCGACCTCCAGGGGACCTGGCCGATGGTCAAATGAGTATGAATGACATAGGTTACTGTCATCCGCAAAGGAGTAGATCGGGTTCACAGTCTGACCCAACAGGTCGTCAATGAAAATAAGAAATAGAGAGGGAGAGAGGACAGAGCCTTGTGGCACTCCTGCGGTCAACCTATGCTCGTTGGATGAGACCCCATCTATAACTACTCGTATAGAGCGATCCCTGAGAAAACTCGATATGAATCGAGAGAAGATATTACCGACACCAAATGCAATAAGTTTTGATATGAGTGCTTCGTGCCAGACCCTATCGAACGCCTTGGAAATATCTAGAGCTACGACTTTACTTTCACCAAGGGCGTGAATAGATCGACTCCATCGCTCCGTAAGGAACGCCATCAGGTCTCCAGTAGATCGATTTCTACGGAAGCCATACTGTCGATCATTTAGAAGGCCATTAGACTCTAGATATCTGACAAGATGGTGGTTAACCATGCTCTCCATAACCTTTGAGAGCGCAGAACATATTGCTATTGGGCGGTAATTCGCAGGATTTGTAGCCTCACCTTTCTTGGGGATCGGCTGGACATTGGCAACTTTCCAACGTGAAGGGTAAATACCAGCACTATACGACATGTTGAAAAGATTGCGCAATGGACGAGCTAGCGTCGAAGAGCACTTACATAGGACAAGTGCTGAAATGCCATCCGGTCCCGGAGTTTTGTTTACATTGAGATCTGCAAGAACCCTTTTAACCCCACGTGATCGAAAAAATATCTGAGGCATCGAACTAGATACGTTTTCGATTACGGGGAGTGGTTGACTGCTGTATGGCAAAGATGAATTCTTAGCAAATATTTCAGCCAGAAGGTTAGCTTTGTCAACCGAGTCAGTGAATATCTGGTCACCGTTAACGAGAGTTGGGATAGAAGATGAAGAATTGTCCCTTACTCTTTTAACAAATGCCCAAAAGCTCTTACTTCCCCTCGGAGAAGAAAGAACTTTAGC
Organism: Hydrotaea cyrtoneurina; assembly: GCA_958296145.1. NCBI lineage: Eukaryota > Metazoa > Arthropoda > Insecta > Diptera > Muscidae > Hydrotaea > Hydrotaea cyrtoneurina. The sequence goes on from OY282514.1 coordinate 59,460,995, forward strand.
ACGAAGGCGCTGTTCGTGGAGAAGTTTTTCGCGCCTAAGCACTCTGGCACAATTGGATCTTGCCTGCTTACGTAGCAGCTCAGTAGTGACGTTTTTATTTAAACGCCAATTTCTGAACGCTTCCTCTTTGGATCTGACAGCTTCTTTACATATCTGATTAAACCAACAATTCTTTGAAGGTTTAATCGAAGTAGTCTTCGAGGGAATAAACGTGTTTATTCCAAGAAGAATTATTTTCTCGACCATTTCAGCAGCAGCATCGACATTATTGTCTAGGAAACATAATTTCCAATTAAAATGCTGATAGAAATTGTTGAGCTCGGCCCAACGTGCCTTTTCGTATATGTACAATGTCCGCTTCGTGACTGGTTTAGAAGTGGATCGAAGATCGGAGAACGAAAAGGATGCTGAAATGGTGCAATGATCCGAGTTACCAAGAGGTGCAAGAATGTTAACCTCGTACTTTTCAGGGTGTGAGGTTAAGAAAAGGTCAAGAATATTATGATATTGCCCTTCAACACACGGAATGTGTGTTGGTTCATTCACAAGTTGCGTCAAGTTATTATGCGCGGCGAAAAGCTCAGCGTACTGGCCCTCCGGAGAAGTGTGGCTCGAATGGGAAAGCCAAGATTGATTATGGACATTGAAATCCCCAGCAACTACAATTTCACTGTCCGGACAATCTTCTAAAACTTTTGATATGGAGTCGGAAAGGGCGTCGAAGCCGTTTAGGGTAGCCTCCCTTTCCAAATTTGGGCTTCTGTAAAGAAACCCGAGGTGTAATGGGTGTGATCCAATCCTGAACTTAACCCAAAGAAAGTTAAATTCTGGATCTTGTGAGTCCAAATGTTGCTGGCTCTGGAACACCACACCATTACGTATGTATACCACAAGCCCTCTGTGGGAAGAGAAAGAGGAAAGAGTGTGATAGCCAGGAATGTGGAAGTTCTGTGGATTAGAACCCTCACACACCTGGGTCTCACATAGAGCGACTACATCTTGCCTATGGAACTGAACATGGGTGTATACCGCAAAGAAATTTGCCTTCAGCCCTCGTATGTTCGCAAAATGTATTTTGAATGTACCTACCATTGTAACAGACAGAAAACAAAACAATATCAAAGCATAAACACAAATAACTGTGCACCCCTCTTGCCGCTGCTAGACCCAACAAGTGTTCAGTGTTATACCTTCAACACAAGTCAGGCAGCGACATGAAGAGAGCACAATCATTTATATTATGCGAAAAGGAAGATGGATAGGAAGGGGGGAACACAGGAGAAGGGGAGCATAAAAAAGCCCTTCGTGTTGGCGTTGATGATGTGTGGCTGCTGGTGTTATTGTTGTTGTTTGTTGTGTTTGTTTTTTGTTGGGTTATTGTTGTGTTTGTTTTTTGTTAGGTTATTGTTATTATTGATTGCGGAGATGGTGGTTGGTTCTTTTTTTTTTTTTTTCTTTGATTCTGTTTTTAAGTATTCTAATGTTTCTTGTTTCTTGTTTTTTTTTTTTTTTTTTTTTTTGCACTACACGGACGAACAGAACATAAATAAATCAAAACGCGACGACGACCGGACAAACAAAAGTGCGTGTGCACCGGACAGGGTACAAACAACGCAACGACGACCGGACAAACAAAAGTGCGTGTGCACCGGACAGGAGACAAACTACTACTGATGTCTACTGGTACATTTCCTTGTACTTGCAGTGTTTCTTCTAACACTGTCTTCATAATTTTTCTTTTTCAGAAACCGATAGTTTCCTTTAATCAAATTTTTAACACTTTTTGTCTATGGAGAAACGATATTTCTCTCTTGTGTTAAGCTCGATGTCAGCCTCGAGCACGCTTATTTCAAGGAAATTATTTTTTTTTTCTTCCATAAAATGTTCACTTTGGTTCTTTTTTAAATCTCTTGCCACTGGTGGGGGAAAATTTAAAAAATTACTTTCGTGTTGGAGAAACGATATTTCTCCTTTGAGTTAAGCTCGATGTCAGCCTCGAGCACGCTTATTTCAAGGAAATTATTTGTCTTCCTTAAAATGTTCTTTTTGGTTCTTTTTTAAATCTCTTACCACTGGTGGGGGAAAATTTAAAAAAATCACTTTTCGAAGGACCAAATGTAAAGACATTAATCCGGTTCGAAGGACCAAATGTAAAGACATTAGTTCGGTTCGTAGAACCAAATGTAAAGAGCTAATCCGAACTAAAAGTCTTTACTTGTTGAGTGCTTGTAAGACACTGATTTTTATTTATGAATATTTCCTTAATCTACCATACATTTTCTTAAACTAAACTAATCCTAAAGAAGGAACGAGAACGCGATAGACGCATGCGTGGGGTTGTTTTGTCAACACACGCACGCATAACATCTTGTGGAAAATTCCACTCGTTATCATGCTCGTCCCTTATTCTAAAAATAGCCCGCCGCTCTATACGCACATGCATTGAATATATCCAAATTACAATTGTATACATTATTTGAATACATACAAACTACAGTACAGTTATACACATTGTTTTGAATACATTCAATTACCGAATCCAACACAATTTTATACCTTCAGAAGAAAAGGAAAAAACACCATGTGAGGATTTACAGAAATCTGAACATTCAGTATGTCCATCATGTTAAAAGTCAATATAACGTTGGAATTGACCGAATTCGTTAAATGGCATGAATAATCAAAGTGATCAGAGTGATAAAACCAACCAGACAAATCAAAATAGCCTGCATGTCCAATAATTCAGATTGTTCATCATGTTTAAAGTCAATACAACGTTGGAATTGACCGAATTCGTTAAATGGCATGAATAATCAAAGTGATCAGAGTGATAAAACCAGCCAGACAAATGAAAATAGCCTGCCTGTCCAGTAATTCAGAATGTTCATCCTGTTAAAACTCAATACAACGTTGGAATTGACCGAATTCGTCAAATGACAAGAATAATCAAAGTGATCAGAGTGATAAAACCAGCCAGACAAATCAAAATAGCCTGCATGTCCAATAATTCAGATTGTTCATCATGTTTAAAGTGAATATAACGTTGGAATTGACCGAATTCGTCAAATGGCATGAATAATCAAAGTGATCAGAGTGATAAAACCAGCCAGACAAATGAAAATAGCCTGCCTGTCCAGTAATTCAGAATGTTCATCCTGTTAAAACTCAATACAACGTTGGAATTGACCGAATTCGTCAAATGACAAGAATAATCAAAGTGATCAGAGTGATAAAACCAGCCAGACAAATGAAAATAGCCTGCCTGTCCAGTAATTCAGAATGTTCATCCTGTTAAAACTCAATACAACGTTGGAATTGACCGAATTCGTCAAATGGCAAGAGTAATCAATATGATCAGAGTTATAAAACCAACCAGACAAATGAAAATAGCCTGCATGTCCAGTAATTCAGATTGTTCATCATGTTTAAAGTGAATATAAGGTGGAATTGACCGAATTCGTCAAATGGCATGAATAATCAAAGTGATCAGAGTGATAAAACCAGCCAGACTAATGAAAATGTTAAAAGTCAACATTACGTTGGAATTGACCGAATTCATCAAATGGCATGAATAATCAAAGTGATCAGAGTGATAAAACCAGCCAGACAAATGAAAATAGCCTGCATGTCCAGTAATTCAGATTGTTCATCATGTTTAAAGTCAATACAACGTTGGAATTGACCGAATTCATTAAATGGCATGAATAATCAAAGTGATCAGAGTGATAAAACCAACCAGACAAATCAAAATAGTCTGAATGTCCAATAATTCAGATTGTTCATCATGTTTAAAGTGAATATAACGGTGGAATTGACCGAATTCGTCAAATGGCATGAATAATCAAAGTGATAAGAGTGATAAAACCAGCCAGACAAATGAAAATAGTCTGAATGTCCAATAATTCAGATTGTTCATCATGTTTAAAGTGAATATAACGTTGGAATTGACGGAATTCGTCAAATGGCATGAATAATCAAAGTGATCAGAGTGATAAAACCAGCCAGACAAATGAAAATAGCCTGAATGTCCAATAATTCAGATTGTTCAGTATGTTCAAAGTCAATACAACGTTGGAATTGACCGAATTCGTCAAATAACAAGAGTAATCAATATGATCAGAGTTATTAAACCAACCATACAAATGAAAATAGCCTGCATGTCCAGTAATTCAGAATGTTCATCATGTTAAAAGTAAATACAACGTTGGAATTGACGGAATTCGTCAAATGGCATGAATAATCAAAGTGATCAGAGTGATAAAACCAGCCAGACAAATGAAAATAGCCTGAATGTCCAATAATTCAGATTGTTCAGTATGTTCAAAGTCAATACAACGTTGGAATTGACCGAATTCGTCAAATAACAAGAGTAATCAATATGATCAGAGTTATTAAACCAACCATACAAATGAAAATAGCCTGCATGTCCAGTAATTCAGAATGTTCATCATGTTAAAAGTCAATACAACTTTGGAATTGACCGAATTCGTCAAATGGCATGAATAATCGAAGTGATCAGAGTGATAAAACCAGCCAGACAAATTAAAATAGCCTGAATGTCCAATAATTCAGATTGTTCAGCATGTTCAAAGTCAATACAACGTTGGAATTGACCGAATTCGTCAAATGGCATGAATAATCAAAGTGATCAGAGTGATAAAACCAGCCAGACAAATGAAAATTGCCTGCATGTCCAGTAATTCACAATGTTCATCATGTTAAAAGTCAATATAACGTTGGAATTGACCGAAGTCCCCAAATGGCATGAATAATCAAAGTGATCAGAGTGATAAAACCAGCCAGACAAATTAAAATAGCCTGAATGTCCAATAATTCAGATTGTTCAGCATGTTCAAAGTCAATACAACGTTGGAATTGACCGAGTTCGTCAAATGGCATGAATAATCAAAGTGATCAGAGTGATAAAACCAGCCAGACAAATGAAAATTGCCTGCATGTCCAGTAATTCACAGTGTTCATCATGTTAAAAGTCAATATAACGTTGGAATTTACCTAATTCGTCAAATAACAAGAGTAATCAAAGTGATCAGAGTGATAAAACCAACCAGACAAATCAAAATAGTCTGAATGTCCAATAATTCAGATTGTTCATCATGTTTAAAGTGAATATAACGTTGGAATTGACCGAATTCATTAAATGGCATGAATAATCAAAGTGATCAGAGTGATAAAACCAACCATACAAATGAAAATAGCCCGCATGTCCAGTAATTCAGAATGTTCATCATGTTAAAAGTCAATATAACGTTGGAATTGACGGAATTTGTCAAATGGCAAGAGTAATCAATATGATCAGAGTTATAAAACCAACCAGACAAATGAAAATAGCCTGCACGTCCAGTAATTCAGATTGTTCATCATGTTTAAAGTCAATACAACGTTGGAATTGACCGAATTCGTTAAATGGCATGAATAATCAAAGTGATCAGAGTGATAAAACCAACCAGACAAATCAAAATAGTCTGAATGTCCAATAATTCAGATTGTTCATCATGTTTAAAGTGAATATAACGTTGGAATTGACCGAATTCATTAAATGGCATGAATAATCAAAGTGATCAGAGTGATAAAACCAACCATACAAATGAAAATAGCCTGCCTGTCCAGTAATTCAGAATGTTCATCCTGTTAAAACTCAATACAACGTTGGAATTGACCGAATTCGTTAAATGACAAGAATAATCAAAGTGATAAAACCAGCCAGACAAATCAAAATAGCCTGCATGTCCAATAATTCAGATTGTTTATCATGTTTAAAGTGAATATAACGTTGGAATTGACCGAATTCGTCAAATGGCATGAATAATCAAAGTGATCAGAGTGATAAAACCAACCAGACAAATCAAAATAGTCTGAATGTCCAATAATTCAGATTGTTCAGCATGTTCAAAGTCAATACAACGATGGAATTGACCGAATTCGTCAAATAACAAGAGTAATCAATATGATCAGAGTTGTTAAACCAACCATACAAATGAAAATAGCCTGAATGTCCAGTAATTCAGAATGTTCATCATGTTAAAACTCAATACAACGTTGGAATTGACCGAATTCGTCAAATGGCATGAATAATCAAACTGATCAGAGTGATAAAACCAGCCAGACAAATGAAAATTGCCTGCATGTCCAGTAATTCACAATGTTCATCATGTTAAAAGTCAATATAACGTTGGAATTGACCGAATTCCCCAAATGGCATGAATAATCAAAGTGATCAGAGTGATAAAACCAGCCAGACAAATTAAAATAGCCTGAATGTCCAATAATTCAGATTGTTCAGCATGTTCAAAGTCAATACAACGTTGGAATTGACCGAGTTCGTCAAATGGCATGAATAATCAAAGTGATCAGAGTGATAAAACCAGCCAGACAAATGAAAATTGCCTGCATGTCCAGTAATTCACAGTGTTCATCATGTTAAAAGTCAATATAACGTTGGAATTTACCTAATTCGTCAAATAACAAGAGTAATCAAAGTGATCAGAGTGATAAAACCAACCAGACAAATCAAAATAGTCTGAATGTCCAATAATTCAGATTGTTCATCATGTTTAAAGTGAATATAACGTTGGAATTGACCGAATTCATTAAATGGCATGAATAATCAAAGTGATCAGAGTGATAAAACCAACCATACAAATGAAAATAGCCTGCATGTCCAGTAATTCAGAATGTTCATCATGTTAAAAGTCAATATAACGTTGGAATTGACGGAATTCGTCAAATGGCAAGAGTAATCAATATGATCAGAGTTATAAAACCAACCAGACAAATGAAAATAGCCTGCATGTCCAGTAATTCAGATTGTTCATCATGTTTAAAGTCAATACAACGTTGGAATTGACCGAATTCGTTAAATGGCATGAATAATCAAAGTGATCAGAGTGATAAAACCAACCAGACAAATCAAAATAGTCTGAATGTCCAATAATTCAGATTGTTCATCATGTTTAAAGTGAATATAACGTTGGAATTGACCGAATTCATTAAATGGCATGAATAATCAAAGTGATCAGAGTGATAAAACCAACCATACAAATGAAAATAGCCTGCCTGTCCAGTAATTCAGAATGTTCATCCTGTTAAAACTCAATACAACGTTGGAATTGACCGAATTCGTTAAATGACAAGAATAATCAAAGTGATCAGAGTGATAAAACCAGCCAGACAAATCAAAATAGCCTGCATGTCCAATAATTCAGATTGTTTATCATGTTTAAAGTGAATATAACGTTGGAATTGACCGAATTCGTCAAATGGCATGAATAATCAAAGTGATCAGAGTGATAAAACCAACCATACAAATGAAAATAGCCTGCATGTCCAGTAATTCAGAATGTTCATCATGTTAAAAGTCAATATAACGTTGGAATTGACGGAATTCGTCAAATGGCAAGAGTAATCAATATGATCAGAGTTATAAAACCAACCATACAAATGAAAATAGCCTGCATGTCCAGTAATTCAGAATGTTCATCATGTTAAAACTCAATACAACGTTGGAATTGACCGAAAACGTCAAATGGCACGAATAATCAAACTGATCAGAGTGATAAAACCAACCAGACAAATCAAGATAGCCTGCATGTCCAATAATTCAGATTGTTCATCATGTTTAAAGTCTATACAACGTTGGAATTGACCTAATTCCTTAAATGGCATGAATAATCAAAGTGATCAGAGTGATAAAACCAACCAGACAAATCAAAATAGACTGAATGTCCAATAATTCAGATTGTTCATCATGTTTAAAGTGAATATAACGTTGGACTTGACCGAATTCGTCAAATGGCATGAATAATCAAAGTGATCAGAGTGATAAAACCAACCAGACAAATCAAAATAGTCTGAATGTAAAATAATTCAGATTGTTCATCATGTTTAAAGTGAATATAACGTTGGAATTGACGGAATTCGTCAAATGGCATGAATAATCAAAGTGATCAGAGTGATAAAACCAGCCAGACAAATGAAAATAGCCTGAATGTCCAATAATTCAGATTGTTCAGCATGTTCAAAGTCAATACAACGTTGGAATTGACCGAATTCCCCAAATGGCATGAATAATCAAAGTGATCAGAGTGATAAAACCAGCCAGACAAATTAAAATAGCCTGAATGTCCAATAATTCAGATTGTTCAGCATGTTCAAAGTCAATACAACGTTGGAATTGACCGAGTTCGTCAAATGGCATGAATAATCAAAGTGATCAGAGTGATAAAACCAGCCAGACAAATGAAAATTGCCTGCATGTCCAGTAATTCAGAATGTTCATCATGTTAAAAGTCAATATAATGTTGGAATTGACCGAATTCCCCAAATGGCATGAATAATCAAAGTGATCAGAGTGATAAAACCAGCCAGACAAATTAAAATAGCCTGAATGTCCAATAATTCAGATTGTTCAGCATGTTCAAAGTCAATACAACGTTGGAATTGACCGAGTTCGTCAAATGGCATGAATAATCAAAGTGATCAGAGTGATAAAACCAGCCAGACAAATGAAAATAGCCTGAATGTCCAATAATTCAGATTGTTCAGCATGTTCAAAGTCAATACAACGTTGGAATTGACCGAATTCCCCAAATGGCATGAATAATCAAAGTGATCAGAGTGATAAAACCAGCCAGACAAATTAAAATAGCCTGAATGTCCAATAATTCAGATTGTTCAGCATGTTCAAAGTCAATACAACGTTGGAATTGACCGAGTTCGTCAAATGGCATGAATAATCAAAGTGATCAGAGTGATAAAACCAGCCAGACAAATGAAAATTGCCTGCATGTCCAGTAATTCAGAATGTTCATCATGTTAAAAGTCAATATAACGTTGGAATTGACCGAATTCCCCAAATGGCATGAATAATCAAAGTGATCAGAGTGATAAAACCAGCCAGACAAATTAAAATAGCCTGAATGTCCAATAATTCAGATTGTTCAGCATGTTCAAAGTCAATACAACGTTGGAATTGACCGAATTCGTCAAATAACAAGAGTAATCAATATGATCAGAGTTATTAAACCAACCATACAAATGAAAATAGCCTGCATGTCCAGTAATTCAGAATGTTCATCATGTTAAAAGTCAATATAACGTTGGAATTGACCGAATTCCCCAAATGGCATGAATAATCAAAGTGATCAGAGTGATAAAACCAGCCAGACAAAGTAAAATAGCCTGAATGTCCAATAATTCAGATTGTTCAGCATGTTCAAAGTCAATACAACGTTGGAATTGACCGAGTTCGTCAAATGGCATGAATAATCAAAGTGATCAGAGTGATAAAACCAGCCAGACAAATGAAAATTGCCTGCATGTCCAGTAATTCACAGTGTTCATCATGTTAAAAGTCAATATAACGTTGGAATTTACCTAATTCGTCAAATAACAAGAGTAATCAAAGTGATCAGAGTGATAAAACCAACCAGACAAATCAAAATAGTCTGAATGTCCAATAATTCAGATTGTTCATCATGTTTAAAGTGAATATAACGTTGGAATTGACCGAATTCATTAAATGGCATGAATAATCAAAGTGATCAGAGTGATAAAACCAACCATACAAATGAAAATAGCCTGCATGTCCAGTAATTCAGAATGTTCATCATGTTAAAAGTCAATATAACGTTGGAATTGACGGAATTCGTCAAATGGCAAGAGTAATCAATATGATCAGAGTTATAAAACCAACCAGACAAATGAAAATAGCCTGCATGTCCAGTAATTCAGATTGTTCATCATGTTTAAAGTCAATACAACGATGGAATTGACCGAATTCGTCAAATAACAAGAGTAATCAATATGATCAGAGTTGTTAAACCAACCATACAAATGAAAATAGCCTGCATGTCCAGTAATTCAGAATGTTCATCATGTTAAAACTCAATACAACGTTGGAATTGACCGAAAACGTCAAATGGCACGAATAATCAAACTGATCAGAGTGATAAAACCAACCAGACAAATCAAGATAGCCTGCATGTCCAATAATTCAGATTGTTCATCATGTTTAAAGTCAATACAACGTTGGAATTGACCTAATTCCTTAAATGGCATGAATAATCAAAGTGATCAGAGTGATAAAACCAACCAGACAAATCAAAATAGACTGAATGTCCAATAATTCAGATTGTTCATCATGTTTAAAGTGAATATAACGTTGGACTTGACCGAATTCGTCAAATGGCATGAATAATCAAAGTGATCAGAGTGATAAAACCAACCAGACAAATCAAAATAGTCTGAATGTAAAATAATTCAGATTGTTCATCATGTTTAAAGTGAATATAACGTTGGAATTGACGGAATTCGTCAAATGGCATGAATAATCAAAGTGATCAGAGTGATAAAACCAGCCAGACAAATGAAAATAGCCTGAATGTCCAATAATTCAGATTGTTCAGCATGTTCAAAGTCAATACAACGTTGGAATTGACCGAATTCGTCAAATAACAAGAGTAATCAATATGATCAGAGTTATTAAACCAACCATACAAATGAAAATAGCCTGCATGTCCAGTAATTCAGAATGTTCATCATGTTAAAAGTCAATATAACGTTGGAATTGACCGAATTCGTCAAATGGCAAGAGTAATCAATATGATCAGAGTTATAAAACCAATCAGACAAATGAAAATAGCCCGCATGTCCAGTAATTCAGAATGTTCATCATGTTAAAAGTCAATACAACTTTGGAATTGACCGAATTCGTCAAATGGCATGAATAATCAAAGTGATCAGAGTGATAAAACCAGCCAGACTAATGAAAATAGCCTGCATGTCCAGTAATTCAGAATGTTCATCATGTTAAAATTCAACATTACGTTGGAATTGACCGAATTCGTCAAATAACAAGAGTAATCAATATGATCAGAGTGATGAAACCAACCAGACAAATCAAAATAGTCTGAATGTCCAATAATTCAGATTGTTGAGCATGTTCAAAGTGAATATAACGTTGGAATTGACCGAATTCCCCAAATGGCATGAATAATCAAAGTGATCAGAGTGATAAAACCAGCCAGACAAATTAAAATAGCCTGAATGTCCAATAATTCAGATTGTTCAGCATGTTCAAAGTCAATACAACGTTGGAATTGACCGAATTCGTCAAATAACAAGAGTAATCAATATGATCAGAGTTATTAAACCAACCATACAAATGAAAATAGCCTGCATGCCCAGTAATTCAGAATGTTCATCATGTTAAAAGTCAATATAACGTTGGAATTGACCGAATTCGTCAAATGGCAAGAGTAATCAATATGATCAGAGTTATAAAACCAACCAGACAAATGAAAATAGCCTGCATGTCCAGTAATTCAGAATGTTCATCATGTTAAAAGTCAATACAACTTTGGAATTGACCGAATTCGTCAAATGGCATGAATAATCAAAGTGATCAGAGTGATAAAACCAGCCAGACAAATTAAAATAGCCTGAATGTCCAATAATTCAGATTGTTCAGCATGTTCAAAGTCAATACAACGTTGGAATTGACCGAATTCGTCAAATAACAAGAGTAATCAATATGATCAGAGTGATAAAACCAACCAGACAAATCAAAATAGTCTGAATGTCCAATAATTCAGATTGTTGAGCATGTTCACAGTGAATATAACGTTGGAATTGACCGATTTCCCCAAATGGCATGAATAATCAAAGTGATCAGAGTTATAAAACCAGCCATACAAATGAAAATAGCCTGAATGTCCAATAATTCAGATTGTTCAGCATGTTCAAAGTCAATACAACGTTGGAATTGACCGAATTCGTCAAATAACAAGAGTAATCAATATGATCAGAGTTATTAAACCAACCATACAAATGAAAATAGCCTGCATGCCCAGTAATTCAGAATGTTCATCATGTTAAAAGTCAATATAACGTTGGAATTGACCGAATTCGTCAAATGGCAAGAGTAATCAATATGATCAGAGTTATAAAACCAACCAGACAAATGAAAATAGCCTGCATGTCCAGTAATTCAGAATGTTCATCATGTTAAAAGTCAATATAACGTTGGAATTGACCGAATTCCCCAAATGGCATGAATAATCAAAGTGATCAGAGTGATAAAACCAGCCAGACAAATTAAAATAGCCTGAATGTCCAATAATTCAGATTGTTCAGCATGTTCAAAGTCAATACAACGTTGGAATTGACCGAATTCGTCAAATAACAAGAGTAATCAATATGATCAGAGTTATTAAACCAACCATACAAATGAAAATAGCCTGCATGTCCAGTAATTCAGAATGTTCATCATGTTAAAAGTCAATATAACGTTGGAATTGACCGAATTCCCCAAATGGCATGAATAATCAAAGTGATCAGAGTGATAAAACCAGTCAGACAAAGTAAAATAGCCTGAATGTCCAATAATTCAGATTGTTCAGCATGTTCAAAGTCAATACAACGTTGGAATTGACCGAGTTCGTCAAATGGCATGAATAATCAAAGTGATCAGAGTGATAAAACCAGCCAGACAAATGAAAATTGCCTGCATGTCCAGTAATTCACAGTGTTCATCATGTTAAAAGTCAATATAACGTTGGAATTTACCTAATTCGTCAAATAACAAGAGTAATCAAAGTGATCAGAGTGATAAAACCAACCAGACAAATCAAAATAGTCTGAATGTCCAATAATTCAGATTGTTCATCATGTTTAAAGTGAATATAACGTTGGAATTGACCGAATTCATTAAATGGCATGAATAATCAAAGTGATCAGAGTGATAAAACCAACCATACAAATGAAAATAGCCTGCATGTCCAGTAATTCAGAATGTTCATCATGTTAAAAGTCAATATAACGTTGGAATTCGTCAAATGGCAAGAGTAATCAATATGATCAGAGTTATAAAACCAACCAGACAAATGAAAATAGCCTGCATGTCCAGTAATTCAGATTGTTCATCATGTTTAAAGTCAATACAACGTTGGAATTGACCGAATTCGTTAAATGGCATGAATAATCAAAGTGATCAGAGTGATAAAACCAACCAGACAAATCAAAATAGTCTGAATGTCCAATAATTCAGATTGTTCATCATGTTTAAAGTGAATATAACGTTGGAATTGACCGAATTCATTAAATGGCATGAATAATCAAAGTGATCAGAGTGATAAAACCAACCATACAAATGAAAATAGCCTGCCTGTCCAGTAATTCAGAATGTTCATCCTGTTAAAACTCAATACAACGTTGGAATTGACCGAATTCGTTAAATGACAAGAATAATCAAAGTGATCAGAGTGATAAAACCAGCCAGACAAATCAAAATAGCCTGCATGTCCAATAATTCAGATTGTTTATCATGTTTAAAGTGAATATAACGTTGGAATTGACCGAATTCGTCAAATGGCAAGAGTAATCAATATGATCAGAGTTATAAAACCAACCAGACAAATGAAAATAGCCTGCATGTCCAGTAATTCAGAATGTTCATCATGTTAAAAGTCAATACAACTTTGGAATTGACCGAATTCGTCAAATGGCATGAATAATCAAAGTGATCAGAGTGATAAAACCAGCTAGACAAATTAAAATAGCCTGAATGTCCAATAATTCAGATTGTTCAGCATGTTCAAAGTCAATACAACGTTGGAATTGACCGAATTCGTCAAATAACAAGAGTAATCAATATGATCAGAGTGATAAAACCAACCAGACAAATCAAAATAGTCTGAATGTCCAATAATTCAGATTGTTGAGCATGTTCACAGTGAATATAACGTTGGAATTGACCGATTTCCCCAAATGGCATGAATAATCAAAGTGATCAGAGTTATAAAACCAGCCATACAAATGAAAATAGCCTGAATGTCCAATAATTCAGATTGTTCAGCATGTTCAAAGTCAATACAACGTTGGAATTGACCGAATTCGTCAAATAACAAGAGTAATCAATATGATCAGAGTTATTAAACCAACCATACAAATGAAAATAGCCTGCATGCCCAGTAATTCAGAATGTTCATCATGTTAAAAGTCAATATAACGTTGGAATTGACCGAATTCGTCAAATGGCAAGAGTAATCAATATGATCAGAGTTATAAAACCAACCAGACAAATGAAAATAGCCTGCATGTCCAGTAATTCAGAATGTTCATCATGTTAAAAGTCAATATAACGTTGGAATTGACCGAATTCCCCAAATGGCATGAATAATCAAAGTGATCAGAGTGATAAAACCAGCCAGACAAATTAAAATAGCCTGAATGTCCAATAATTCAGATTGTTCAGCATGTTCAAAGTCAATACAACGTTGGAATTGACCGAATTCGTCAAATAACAAGAGTAATCAAAGTGATCAGAGTTATTAAACCAACCATACAAATGAAAATAGCCTGCATGTCCAGTAATTCAGAATGTTCATCATGTTAAAAGTCAATATAACGTTGGAATTGACCGAATTCCCCAAATGGCATGAATAATCAAAGTGATCAGAGTGATAAAACCAGCCAGACAAAGTAAAATAGCCTGAATGTCCAATAATTCAGATTGTTCAGCATGTTCAAAGTCAATACAACGTTGGAATTGACCGAGTTCGTCAAATGGCATGAATAATCAAAGTGATCAGAGTGATAAAACCAGCCAGACAAATGAAAATTGCCTGCATGTCCAGTAATTCACAGTGTTCATCATGTTAAAAGTCAATATAACGTTGGAATTTACCTAATTCGTCAAATAACAAGAGTAATCAAAGTGATCAGAGTGATAAAACCAACCAGACAAATCAAAATAGTCTGAATGTCCAATAATTCAGATTGTTCATCATGTTTAAAGTGAATATAACGTTGGAATTGACCGAATTCATTAAATGGCATGAATAATCAAAGTGATCAGAGTGATAAAACCAACCATACAAATGAAAATAGCCTGCATGTCCAGTAATTCAGAATGTTCATCATGTTAAAAGTCAATATAACGTTGGAATTGACCGAATTCCCCAAATGGCATGAATAATCAAAGTGATCAGAGTGATAAAACCAGCCAGACAAAGTAAAATAGCCTGAATGTCCAATAATTCAGATTGTTCAGCATGTTCAAAGTCAATACAACGTTGGAATTGACCGAGTTCGTCAAATGGCATGAATAATCAAAGTGATCAGAGTGATAAAACCAGCCAGACAAATGAAAATTGCCTGCATGTCCAGTAATTCACAGTGTTCATCATGTTAAAAGTCAATATAACGTTGGAATTTACCTAATTCGTCAAATAACAAGAGTAATCAAAGTGATCAGAGTGATAAAACCAACCAGACAAATCAAAATAGTCTGAATGTCCAATAATTCAGATTGTTCATCATGTTTAAAGTGAATATAACGTTGGAATTGACCGAATTCGTTAAATGACAAGAATAATCAAAGTGATCAGAGTGATAAAACCAGCCAGACAAATCAAAATAGCCTGCATGTCCAATAATTCAGATTGTTTATCATGTTTAAAGTGAATATAACGTTGGAATTGACCGAATTCGTCAAATGGCATGAATAATCAAAGTGATCAGAGTGATAAAACCAACCAGACAAATCAAAATAGTCTGAATGTCCAATAATTCAGATTGTTCAGCATGTTCAAAGTCAATACAACGATGGAATTGACCGAGTTCGTCAAATAACAAGAGTAATCAATATGATCAGAGTTGTTAAACCAACCATACAAATGAAAATAGCCTGCATGTCCAGTAATTCAGAATGTTCATCATGTTAAAACTCAATACAACGTTGGAATTGACCGAAAACGTCAAATTGCACGAATAATCAAACTGATCAGAGTGATAAAACCAACCAGACAAATCAAGATAGCCTGCATGTCCAATAATTCAGATTGTTCATCATGTTTAAAGTCAATACAACGTTGGAATTGACCTAATTCCTTAAATGGCATGAATAATCAAAGTGATCAGAGTGATAAAACCAACCAGACAAATCAAAATAGACTGAATGTCCAATAATTCAGATTGTTCATCATGTTTAAAGTGAATATAACGTTGGACTTGACCGAATTCGTCAAATGGCATGAATAATCAAAGTGATCAGAGTGATAAAACCAACCAGACAAATCAAAATAGTCTGAATGTAAAATAATTCAGATTGTTCATCATGTTTAAAGTGAATATAACGTTGGAATTGACGGAATTCGTCAAATGGCATGAATAATCAAAGTGATCAGAGTGATAAAACCAGCCAGACAAATGAAAATAGCCTGAATGTCCAATAATTCAGATTGTTCAGCATGTTCAAAGTCAATACAACGTTGGAATTGACCGAATTCGTCAAATAACAAGAGTAATCAATATGATCAGAGTTATTAAACCAACCATACAAATGAAAATAGCCTGCATGTCCAGTAATTCAGAATGTTCATCATGTTAAAAGTCAATATAACGTTGGAATTGACCGAATTCGTCAAATGGCAAGAGTAATCAATATGATCAGAGTTATAAAACCAATCAGACAAATGAAAATAGCCCGCATGTCCAGTAATTCAGAATGTTCATCATGTTAAAAGTCAATACAACTTTGGAATTGACCGAATTCGTCAAATGGCATGAATAATCAAAGTGATCAGAGTGATAAAACCAGCCAGACTAATGAAAATAGCCTGCATGTCCAGTAATTCAGAATGTTCATCATGTTAAAATTCAACATTACGTTGGAATTGACCGAATTCGTCAAATAACAAGAGTAATCAATATGATCAGAGTGATAAAACCAACCAGACAAATCAAAATAGTCTGAATGTCCAATAATTCAGATTGTTGAGCATGTTCAAAGTGAATATAACGTTGGAATTGACCGAATTCCCCAAATGGCATGAATAATCAAAGTGATCAGAGTGATAAAACCAGCCAGACAAATTAAAATAGCCTGAATGTCCAATAATTCAGATTGTTCAGCATGTTCAAAGTCAATACAACGTTGGAATTGACCGAATTCGTCAAATAACAAGAGTAATCAATATGATCAGAGTTATTAAACCAACCATACAAATGAAAATAGCCTGCATGCCCAGTAATTCAGAATGTTCATCATGTTAAAAGTCAATATAACGTTGGAATTGACCGAATTCGTCAAATGGCAAGAGTAATCAATATGATCAGAGTTATAAAACCAACCACACAAATGAAAATAGCCTGCATGTCCAGTAATTCAGAATGTTCATCATGTTAAAAGTCAATACAACTTTGGAATTGACCGAATTCGTCAAATGGCATGAATAATCAAAGTGATCAGAGTGATAAAACCAGCCAGACAAATTAAAATAGCCTGAATGTCCAATAATTCAGATTGTTCAGCATGTTCAAAGTCAATACAACGTTGGAATTGACCGAATTCGTCAAATAACAAGAGTAATCAATATGATCAGAGTGATAAAACCAACCAGACAAATCAAAATAGTCTGAATGTCCAATAATTCAGATTGTTGAGCATGTTCACAGTGAATATAACGTTGGAATTGACCGATTTCCCCAAATGGCATGAATAATCAAAGTGATCAGAGTTATAAAACCAGCCATACAAATGAAAATAGCCTGAATGTCCAATAATTCAGATTGTTCAGCATGTTCAAAGTCAATACAACGTTGGAATTGACCGAATTCGTCAAATAACAAGAGTAATCAATATGATCAGAGTTATTAAACCAACCATACAAATGAAAATAGCCTGCATGCCCAGTAATTCAGAATGTTCATCATGTTAAAAGTCAATATAACGTTGGAATTGACCGAATTCGTCAAATGGCAAGAGTAATCAATATGATCAGAGTTATAAAACCAACCAGACAAATGAAAATAGCCTGCATGTCCAGTAATTCAGAATGTTCATCATGTTAAAAGTCAATACAACTTTGGAATTGACCGAATTCGTCAAATGGCATGAATAATCAAAGTGATCAGAGTGATAAAACCAGCCAGACAAATTAAAATAGCCTGAATGTCCAATAATTCAGATTGTTCAGCATGTTCAAAGTCAATACAACGTTGGAATTGACCGAATTCGTCAAATAACAAGAGTAATCAATATGATCAGAGTAGTGATAAAACCAACCAGACAAATCAATATAATCTGAATGTCCAATAATTCAGATTGTTCATCATGTTTAAAGTGAATATAATGTTGGAATTGACCGAATTCGTCAAATGGCATGAATAATCAAAGTGATCAGAGTGATAAAACCAGCCAGACAAATGAAAATAGCCTGCATGTCCAGTAATTCACAATGTTCATCATGTTAAAAGTCAATATAACGTTGGAATTGACCGAATTCGTCAAATAACAAGAGTAATCAAAGTGATCAGAGTGATAAAACCAACCAGACAAATCAAAATAGTCTGAATGTCCAATAATTCAGATTGTTCATCATGTTTAAAGTGAATATAACGTTGGAATTGACCGAATTCATCAAATGGCATGAATAACCAAAGTGATCAGAGTGATAAAACCAGCCAGACAAATGAAAATAGCCTGCATGTCCAGTAATTCAGAATGTTCATCATGTTAAAACTCAATACAACGTTGGAATTGACCGAAAACGTCAAATAACAAGAGTAATCAATATGATCAGAGTGATAAAACCAACCAGACAAATCAAAATAGTCTGAATGTCCAATAATTCAGATTGTTGATCATGTTCAAAGTGAATATAACGTTGGAATTGACCGAATTCCCCAAATGGCATGAATAATCAAAGTGATCAGAGTGATAAAACCAGCCAGACAAATTAAAATAGCCTGAATGTCCAATAATTCAGATTGTTCAGCATGTTCAAAGTCAATACAACGTTGGAATTGACCGAATTCGTCAAATAACAAGAGTAATCAATATGATCAGAGTTATTAAACCAACCATACAAATGAAAATAGCCTGCATGTCCAGTAATTCAGAATGTTCATCATGTTAAAACTCAATACAACGTTGGAATTGACCGAAAACGTCAAATGGCACGAATAATCAAACTGATCAGAGTGATAAAACCAACCAGACAAATCAAGATAGCCTGCATGTCCAATAATTCAGATTGTTCATCATGTTTAAAGTCAATACAACGTTGGAATTGACCTAATTCCTTAAATGGCATGAATAATCAAAGTGATCAGAGTGATAAAACCAACCAGACAAATCAAAATAGACTGAATGTCCAATAATTCAGATTGTTCATCATGTTTAAAGTGAATATAACGTTGGACTTGACCGAATTCGTCAAATGGCATGAATAATCAAAGTGATCAGAGTGATAAAACCAACCAGACAAATCAAAATAGTCTGAATGTAAAATAATTCAGATTGTTCATCATGTTTAAAGTGAATATAACGTTGGAATTGACGGAATTCGTCAAATGGCATGAATAATCAAAGTGATCAGAGTGATAAAACCAGCCAGACAAATGAAAATAGCCTGAATGTCCAATAATTCAGATTGTTCAGCATGTTCAAAGTCAATACAACGTTGGAATTGACCGAATTCGTCAAATAACAAGAGTAATCAATATGATCAGAGTTATTAAACCAACCATACAAATGAAAATAGCCTGCATGTCCAGTAATTCAGAATGTTCATCATGTTAAAAGTCAATATAACGTTGGAATTGACCGAATTCGTCAAATGGCAAGAGTAATCAATATGATCAGAGTTATAAAACCAATCAGACAAATGAAAATAGCCCGCATGTCCAGTAATTCAGAATGATCATCATGTTAAAAGTCAATACAACTTTGGAATTGACCGAATTCGTCAAATGGCATGAATAATCAAAGTGATCAGAGTGATAAAACCAGCCAGACTAATGAAAATAGCCTGCATGTCCAGTAATTCAGAATGTTCATCATGTTAAAATTCAACATTACGTTGGAATTGACCGAATTCGTCAAATAACAAGAGTAATCAATATGATCAGAGTGATAAAACCAACCAGACAAATCAAAATAGTCTGAATGTCCAATAATTCAGATTGTTGAGCATGTTCAAAGTGAATATAACGTTGGAATTGACCGAATTCCCCAAATGGCATGAATAATCAAAGTGATCAGAGTGATAAAACCAGCCAGACAAATTAAAATAGCCTGAATGTCCAATAATTCAGATTGTTCAGCATGTTCAAAGTCAATACAACGTTGGAATTGACCGAATTCGTCAAATAACAAGAGTAATCAATATGATCAGAGTGATAAAACCAACCAGACAAATCAAAATAGTCTGAATGTCCAATAATTCAGATTGTTGAGCATGTTCACAGTGAATATAACGTTGGAATTGACCGATTTCCCCAAATGGCATGAATAATCAAAGTGATCAGAGTTATAAAACCAGCCATACAAATGAAAATAGCCTGAATGTCCAATAATTCAGATTGTTCAGCATGTTCAAAGTCAATACAACGTTGGAATTGACCGAATTCGTCAAATAACAAGAGTAATCAATATGATCAGAGTTATTAAACCAACCATACAAATGAAAATAGCCTGCATGCCCAGTAATTCAGAATGTTCATCATGTTAAAAGTCAATATAACGTTGGAATTGACCGAATTCGTCAAATGGCAAGAGTAATCAATATGATCAGAGTTATAAAACCAACCAGACAAATGAAAATAGCCTGCATGTCCAGTAATTCAGAATGTTCATCATGTTAAAAGTCAATACAACTTTGGAATTGACCGAATTCGTCAAATGGCATGAATAATCAAAGTGATCAGAGTGATAAAACCAGCCAGACAAATTAAAATAGCCTGAATGTCCAATAATTCAGATTGTTCAGCATGTTCAAAGTCAATACAACGTTGGAATTGACCGAATTCGTCAAATAACAAGAGTAATCAATATGATCAGAGTAGTGATAAAACCAACCAGACAAATCAAAATAATCTGAATGTCCAATAATTCAGATTGTTCATCATGTTTAAAGTGAATATAATGTTGGAATTGACCGAATTCGTCAAATGGCATGAATAATCAAAGTGATCAGAGTGATAAAACCAGCCAGACAAATGAAAATAGCCTGCATGTCCAGTAATTCACAATGTTCATCATGTTAAAAGTCAATATAACGTTGGAATTGACCGAATTCGTCAAATAACAATTAAATAGCCTGAATGTCCAATAATTCAGATTGTTCAGCATGTTCAAAGTCAATACAACGTTGGAATTGACCGAATTCGTCAAATAACAAGAGTAATCAATATGATCAGAGTAGTGATAAAACCAACCAGACAAATCAAAATAATCTGAATGTCCAATAATTCAGATTGTTCATCATGTTTAAAGTGAATATAATGTTGGAATTGACCGAATTCGTCAAATGGCATGAATAATCAAAGTGATCAGAGTGATAAAACCAGCCAGACAAATGAAAATAGCCTGCATGTCCAGTAATTCACAATGTTCATCATGTTAAAAGTCAATATAACGTTGGAATTGACCGAATTCGTCAAATAACAAGAGTAATCAAAGTGATCAGAGTGATAAAACCAACCAGACAAATCAAAATAGTCTGAATGTCCAATAATTCAGATTGTTCATCATGTTTAAAGTGAATATAACGTTGGAATTGACCGAATTCATCAAATGGCATGAATAATCAAAGTGATCAGAGTGATAAAACCAGCCAGACAAATGAAAATAGCCTGCATGTCCAGTAATTCAGAATGTTCATCATGTTAAAACTCAATACAACGTTGGAATTGACCGAAAACGTCAAATAACAAGAGTAATCAATATGATCAGAGTGATAAAACCAACCAGACAAATCAAAATAGTCTGAATGTCCAATAATTCAGATTGTTGATCATGTTCAAAGTGAATATAACGTTGGAATTGACCGAATTCCCCAAATGGCATGAATAATCAAAGTGATCAGAGTGATAAAACCAGCCAGACAAATTAAAATAGCCTGAATGTCCAATAATTCAGATTGTTCAGCATGTTCAAAGTCAATACAACGTTGGAATTGACCGAATTCGTCAAATAACAAGAGTAATCAATATGATCAGAGTTATTAAACCAACCATACAAATGAAAATAGCCTGCATGTCCAGTAATTCAGAATGTTCATCATGTTAAAACTCAATACAACGTTGGAATTGACCGAAAACGTCAAATGGCACGAATAATCAAACTGATCAGAGTGATAAAACCAACCAGACAAATCAAGATAGCCTGCATGTCCAATAATTCAGATTGTTCATCATGTTTAAAGTCAATACAACGTTGGAATTGACCTAATTCCTTAAATGGCATGAATAATCAAAGTGATCAGAGTGATAAAACCAACCAGACAAATCAAAATAGACTGAATGTCCAATAATTCAGATTGTTCATCATGTTTAAAGTGAATATAACGTTGGACTTGACCGAATTCGTCAAATGGCATGAATAATCAAAGTGATCAGAGTGATAAAACCAACCAGACAAATCAAAATAGTCTGAATGTAAAATAATTCAGATTGTTCATCATGTTTAAAGTGAATATAACGTTGGAATTGACGGAATTCGTCAAATGGCATGAATAATCAAAGTGATCAGAGTGATAAAACCAGCCAGACAAATGAAAATAGCCTGAATGTCCAATAATTCAGATTGTTCAGCATGTTCAAAGTCAATACAACGTTGGAATTGACCGAATTCGTCAAATAACAAGAGTAATCAATATGATCAGAGTTATTAAACCAACCATACAAATGAAAATAGCCTGCATGTCCAGTAATTCAGAATGTTCATCATGTTAAAAGTCAATATAACGTTGGAATTGACCGAATTCGTCAAATGGCAAGAGTAATCAATATGATCAGAGTTATAAAACCAATCAGACAAATGAAAATAGCCCGCATGTCCAGTAATTCAGAATGTTCATCATGTTAAAAGTCAATACAACTTTGGAATTGACCGAATTCGTCAAATGGCATGAATAATCAAAGTGATCAGAGTGATAAAACCAGCCAGACTAATGAAAATAGCCTGCATGTCCAGTAATTCAGAATGTTCATCATGTTAAAATTCAACATTACGTTGGAATTGACCGAATTCGTCAAATAACAAGAGTAATCAATATGATCAGAGTGATAAAACCAACCAGACAAATCAAAATAGTCTGAATGTCCAATAATTCAGATTGTTGAGCATGTTCAAAGTGAATATAACGTTGGAATTGACCGAATTCCCCAAATGGCATGAATAATCAAAGTGATCAGAGTGATAAAACCAGCCAGACAAATTAAAATAGCCTGAATGTCCAATAATTCAGATTGTTCAGCATGTTCAAAGTCAATACAACGTTGGAATTGACCGAATTCGTCAAATAACAAGAGTAATCAATATGATCAGAGTTATTAAACCAACCATACAAATGAAAATAGCCTGCATGCCCAGTAATTCAGAATGTTCATCATGTTAAAAGTCAATATAACGTTGGAATTGACCGAATTCGTCAAATGGCAAGAGTAATCAATATGATCAGAGTTATAAAACCAACCACACAAATGGAAATAGCCTGCATGTCCAGTAATTCAGAATGTTCATCATGTTAAAAGTCAATACAACTTTGGAATTGACCGAATTCGTCAAATGGCATGAATAATCAAAGTGATCAGAGTGATAAAACCAGCCAGACAAATTAAAATAGCCTGAATGTCCAATAATTCAGATTGTTCAGCATGTTCAAAGTCAATACAACGTTGGAATTGACCGAATTCGTCAAATAACAAGAGTAATCAATATGATCAGAGTGATAAAACCAACCAGACAAATCAAAATAGTCTGAATGTCCAATAATTCAGATTGTTGAGCATGTTCACAGTGAATATAACGTTGGAATTGACCGATTTCCCCAAATGGCATGAATAATCAAAGTGATCAGAGTTATAAAACCAGCCATACAAATGAAAATAGCCTGAATGTCCAATAATTCAGATTGTTCAGCATGTTCAAAGTCAATACAACGTTGGAATTGACCGAATTCGTCAAATAACAAGAGTAATCAATATGATCAGAGTTATTAAACCAACCATACAAATGAAAATAGCCTGCATGCCCAGTAATTCAGAATGTTCATCATGTTAAAAGTCAATATAACGTTGGAATTGACCGAATTCGTCAAATGGCAAGAGTAATCAATATGATCAGAGTTATAAAACCAACCAGACAAATGAAAATAGCCTGCATGTCCAGTAATTCAGAATGTTCATCATGTTAAAAGTCAATACAACTTTGGAATTGACCGAATTCGTCAAATGGCATGAATAATCAAAGTGATCAGAGTGATAAAACCAGCCAGACAAATTAAAATAGCCTGAATGTCCAATAATTCAGATTGTTCAGCATGTTCAAAGTCAATACAACGTTGGAATTGACCGAATTCGTCAAATAACAAGAGTAATCAATATGATCAGAGTAGTGATAAAACCAACCAGACAAATCAAAATAATCTGAATGTCCAATAATTCAGATTGTTCATCATGTTTAAAGTGAATATAATGTTGGAATTGACCGAATTCGTCAAATGGCATGAATAATCAAAGTGATCAGAGTGATAAAACCAGCCAGACAAATGAAAATAGCCTGCATGTCCAGTAATTCACAATGTTCATCATGTTAAAAGTCAATATAACGTTGGAATTGACCGAATTCGTCAAATAACAAGAGTAATCAAAGTGATCAGAGTGATAAAACCAACCAGACAAATCAAAATAGTCTGAATGTCCAATAATTCAGATTGTTCATCATGTTTAAAGTGAATATAACGTTGGAATTGACCGAATTCATCAAATGGCATGAATAATCAAAGTGATCAGAGTGATAAAACCAGCCAGACAAATGAAAATAGCCTGCATGTCCAGTAATTCAGAATGTTCATCATGTTAAAACTCAATACAACGTTGGAATTGACCGAAAACGTCAAATGGCACGAATAATCAAACTGATCAGAGTGATAAAACCAACCAGACAAATCAAAATAGCCTGAATGTCCAATAATTCAGATTGTTCAGCATCTTAAAGTCAATACAACGTTGGAATTGACCGAATTCCTTAAATGGCATGAATAATCAAAGTGATCAGAGTGATAGAACCAACCAGACAAATCAAAATAGTCTGAATGTCCAATAATTCAGATTGTTCATCATGTTTAAAGTGAATATAACGTTGGAATTGACCGAATTCGTCAAATGGCATGAATAATCAAAGTGATCAGAGTGATAAAACCAGCAAGACAAATGAAAATAGCTTGCATGTCCAGTAATTCAGAATGTTCATCATGTTAAAAGTCAGTATAACGTTGCAATTGACCGAATTCGTCAAATAACAAGAGTAATCAGAGTGATAAAAAACCAACCAGACAAATCAAAATAGCCTGAATGTCCAGTAATTCAGAATGTCCATCATGTTAAAACTCAATACAACGTTGGAATTGACCGAAAACGTCAAATGGCACGAATAATCAAACTGATCAGAGTGATAAAACCAACCAGACAAATCAAAATAGCCTGCATGTCCAGTAATTCAGAATGTCCATCATGTTAAAAGTCAATATAACGTTGGAATTGGTCGAATTCGTTAAATGGCATGAATAATCAAAGTGATCAGAGTGATAAAACCAACCAGACAAAACAAGATAGCCTGCATGTCCAATAATTCAGATTGTTCATCATGTTTAAAGTCAATACAACGTTGGAATTGACCGAATTCCTTAAATGGCATGAATAATCAAAGTGATCAGAGTGATAAAACCAACCAGACAAATCAAAATAGTCTGAAAGTCCAATAATTCAGATTGTTCATTATGTTTAAAGTGAATATAACGTTGGAATTGACCGAATTCGTCAAATGGCATGAATAATCAAAGTGATCAGAGTGATAAAACCAGCAAGACAAATGAAAATAGCTTGCATGTCCAGTAATTCAGAATGTTCATCATGTTAAAAGTCAATATAACGTTGCAATTGACCGAAGTCGTCAAATAACAAGAGTAATCAGAGTGATAAAACCAACCAGACAAATCAAAATAGCCTGCATGTCCAATAATTCAGATTGTTCATCATGTTTAAAGTCAATACAACGTTGGAATTGACCGAATTCGTTAAATGACATGAATAATCAAAGTGATCAGAGTGATAAAACCAACCAGACAAATCAAAATAGTCTGAATGTCCAGTAATTCAGAATGTCCATCATGTTAAAACTCAATACAACGTTGGAATTGACCGAAAACGTCAAATGGCACGAATAATCAAACTGATCAGAGTGATAAAACCAACCAGACAAATGAAAATAGAAGGACATTCAGATAATTCAGATTGTTCAGCATGTTCAAAGTGAATATAACGTTGGAATTGACCGAATTCATCAAATGGCATGAATAATCAAAGTGATCAGAGTGATAAAACCACCCTGACAAATGAAAATAGCCTGCATGTCCAGTAATTCAGAATGTTCATCATGTTAAAACTCAATACAACGTTGGAATTGACCGAAAACGTCAAATGGCACGAATAATCAAACTGATCAGAGTGATAAAACCAACCAGACAAATCAAAATAGCCTGAATGTCCAATAATTCAGATTGTTCATCATGTTTAAAGTCAATACAACGTTGGAATTGACCGAATTCATTAAATGGCATGAATAATCAAAGTGATCAGAGTGATAAAACCAGCCAGACTAATGAAAATGTTAAAAGTCAACATTACGTTGGAATTGACCGAATTCCTCAAATGGCATGAATAATCAAAGTGATCAGAATGATAAAACCAGCCAGACAAATGAAAATAGCCTGCATGTCCTGTAATTCAGATTGTTCATCATGTTTAAAGTCAATACAACGTTGGAATTGACCGAATTCATTAAATGGCATGAATAATCAAAGTGATCAGAGTGATAAAACCAACCAGACAAATCAAAATAGTCTGAATATCCAATAATTCAGATTGTTCATCATGTTTAAAGTGAATATAACGGTGGAATTGACCGAATTCGTCAAATGGCATGAATAATCAAAGTG
Organism: Hydrotaea cyrtoneurina; assembly: GCA_958296145.1. Taxonomy (NCBI): domain Eukaryota; kingdom Metazoa; phylum Arthropoda; class Insecta; order Diptera; family Muscidae; genus Hydrotaea; species Hydrotaea cyrtoneurina. The sequence goes on from OY282514.1 coordinate 59,488,018, forward strand.
ATCAGAGTGATAAAACCAACCAGACAAATGAAAATATCCTGAATGTCCAATAATTCAGATTGTTCAGCATGTTCAAAGTCAATACAACTTTGGAATTGACCGAATTCGTCAAATAACAAGAGTAATCAATATGATCAGAGTTATTAAACCAACCATACAAATGAAAATAGCCTGCATGCCCAGTAATTCAGAATGTTCATCATGTTAAAAGTCAATATAACGTTGGAATTGACCGAATTCGTCAAATGGCAAGAGTAATCAATATGATCAGAGTTATAAAACCAACCAGACAAATGAAAATAGCCTGCATGTCCAGTAATTCAGAATGTTCATCATGTTAAAAGTCAACATTACGTTGGAATTGACCGAATTAGTCAAATAACAAGAGTAATCAATATGATCAGAGTAGTGATAAAACCAACCAGACAAATCAAAATAATCTGAATGTCCAATAATTCAGATTGTTCATCATGTTTAAAGTGAATATAACGTTGGAATTGACCGAATTCGTCAAATAACAAGATTAATCAAAGTGATCAGAGTGATAAAACCAACCAGACAAATCAAAATAGTCTGAATGTCCAATAATTCAGATTGTTCATCATGTTTAAAGTGAATATAACTTTGGAATTGACCGAATTCGTCAAATGGCATGAATAATCAAAGTGATCAGAGTGATAAAACCAGCCAGACAAATGAAAATAGCCTGCATGTCCAGTAATTCACAATGTTCATCATGTTAAAAGTCAATATAACGTTGGAATTGACCGAATTCGTCAAATAACAAGATTAATCAAAGTGATCAGAGTGATAAAACCAACCAGACAAATCAAAATAGTCTGAATGTCCAATAATTCAGATTGTTCATCATGTTTAAAGTGAATATAACGTTGGAATTGACCGAATTCGTCAAATGGCATGAATAATCAAAGTGATCAGAGTGATAAAACCAGCAAGACAAATGAAAATAGCTTGCATGTCCAGTAATTCAGAATGTTCATCATGTTAAAAGTCAATATAACGTTGCAATTGACCGAAGTCGTCAAATAACAAGAGTAATCAGAGTGATAAAACCAACCAGACAAATCAAAATAGCCTGCATGTCCAATAATTCAGATTGTTCATCATGTTTAAAGTCAATGCAACGTTGGAATTGACCGAATTCGTTAAATGGCATGAATAATAAAAGTGATCAGAGTGATAAAATTAACCAGACAAATCAAGATAGTCTGAATGTCCAGTAATTCAGAATGTCCATCATGTTAAAACTCAATACAACGTTGGAATTGACCGAAAACGTCAAATGGCACGAATAATCAAACTGATCAGAGTGATAAAACCAACCAGACAAATGAAAATAGCCGGACATTCAGATAATTCAGATTGTTCAGCATGTTCAAAGTGAATATAACGTTGGAATTGACCGAATTCATCAAATGGCATGAATAATCAAAGTGATCAGAGTGATAAAACCACCCTGACAAATGAAAATAGCCTGCATGTCCAGTAATTCAGAATGTTCATCATGTTAAAACTCAATACAACGTTGGAATTGACCGAAAACGTCAAATGGCACGAATAATCAAACTGATCAGAGTGATAAAACCAACCAGACAAATCAAAATAGCCTGAATGTCCAATAATTCAGATTGTTCAGCATGTTCAAAGTGAATATAACGTTGGAATTGACCGAATTCGTCAAATGGCATGAATAATCAAAGTGATCAGAGTGATAAAACCAGCCAGACTAATGAAAATGTTAAAAGTCAACATTACGTTGGAATTGACCGAATTCATCAAATGGCATGAATAATCAAAGTGATCAGAATGATAAAACCAGCCAGACAAATGAAAATAGCCTGCATGTCCAGTAATTCAGATTGTTCATCATGTTTAAAGTCAATACAACGTTGGAATTGACCGAATTCATTAAATGGCATGAATAATCAAAGTGATCAGAGTGATAAAACCAACCAGACAAATCAAAATAGTCTGAATATCCAATAATTCAGATTGTTCATCATGTTTAAAGTGAATATAACGGTGGAATTGACCGAATTCGTCAAATGGCATGAATAATCAAAGTGATCAGAGTGATAAAACCAACCAGACAAATCAAAATAGTCTGAATATCCAATAATTCAGATTGTTCATCATGTTTAAAGTGAATATAACGGTGGAATTGACCGAATTCGTCAAATGGCATGAATAATCAAAGTGATCAGAGTGATAAAACCAGCCAGACAAATGAAAATAGTCTGAATGTCCAATAATTCAGATTGTTCATCATGTTTAAAGTGAATATAACGTTGGAATTGACGGAATTCGTCAAATGGCATGAATAATCAAAGTGATCAGAGTGATAAAACCAGCCAGACAAATGAAAATAGCCTGAATGTCCAATAATTCAGATTGTTCAGCATGTTCAAAGTCAATACAACGTTGGAATTGACCGAATTCGTCAAATAACAAGAGTAATCAATATGATCAGAGTTATTAAACCAAACCATACAAATGAAAATAGCCTGCATGCCCAGTAATTCAGAATGTTCATCATGTTAAAAGTCAATATAACGTTGGAATTGACCGAATTCGTCAAATGACAAAAGTAATCAATATGATCAGAGTTATAAAACCAACCAGACAAATGAAAATAGCCTGCATGTCCAGTAATTCAGAATGTTCATCATGTTAAAAGTCAACATTACGTTGGAATTGACCGAATTCGTCAAATAACAAGAGTAATCAATATGATCAGAGTGATAAAACCAGCCAGACAAATGAAAATAGCCTGCATGTCCAGTAATTCAGATTGTTCATCATGTTTAAAGTCAATACAACTTTGGAATTGACCGAATTCGTCAAATGGCATGAATAATCAAAGTGATCAGAGTGATAAAACCAGCCAGACTAATGAAAATAGCCTGAATGTCCAGTAATTCAGAATGTTCATCATGTTAAAAGTCAACATTACGTTGGAATTGACCGAATTCGTCAAATAACAAGAGTAATCAATATGATCAGAGTGATGAAACCAACCAGACAAATCAAAATAGTCTGAATGTCCAATAATTCAGACTGTTGAGCATGTTCAAAGTGAATATAACGTTGGAATTGACCGAGTTCGTCAAATGAATGTCCAATAATTCAGATTGTTCAGCATGTTCAAAGTCAATACAACGTTGGAATTTACCTAATTCGTCAAATAACAAGAGTAATCAATATGATCAGAGTTATTAAACCAACCATACAAATGAAAATAGCCCGCATGCAAAGTAATTCAGAATATTCATCATGTTAAAAGTCAATATAACGTTGGAATTGACCGAATTCGTCAAATGGCAAGAGTAATCAATATGATCAGAGTTATAAAACCAACCAGACAAATGAAAATAGCCTGCATGTCCAGTAATTCAGAATGTTCATCATGTTTAAAGTGAATATAACGGTGGAATTGACCGAATTCGTCAAATGGCATGAATAATCAAAGTGATCAGAGTGATAAAACCAACCAGACAAATCAAAATAGTCTGAATATCCAATAATTCAGATTGTTCATCATGTTTAAAGTGAATATAACGGTGGAATTGACCGAATTCGTCAAATGGCATGAATAATCAAAGTGATCAGAGTGATAAAACCAGCCAGACAAATGAAAATAGTCTGAATGTCCAATAATTCAGATTGTTCATCATGTTTAAAGTGAATATAACGTTGGAATTGACGGAATTCGTCAAATGGCATGAATAATCAAAGTGATCAGAGTGATAAAACCAGCCAGACAAATGAAAATAGCCTGAATGTCCAATAATTCAGATTGTTCAGCATGTTCAAAGTCAATACAACGTTGGAATTGACCGAATTCGTCAAATAACAAGAGTAATCAATATGATCAGAGTTATTAAACCAAACCATACAAATGAAAATAGCCTGCATGCCCAGTAATTCAGAATGTTCATCATGTTAAAAGTCAATATAACGTTGGAATTGACCGAATTCGTCAAATGACAAAAGTAATCAATATGATCAGAGTTATAAAACCAACCAGACAAATGAAAATAGCCTGCATGTCCAGTAATTCAGAATGTTCATCATGTTAAAAGTCAACATTACGTTGGAATTGACCGAATTCGTCAAATAACAAGAGTAATCAATATGATCAGAGTGATAAAACCAGCCAGACAAATGAAAATAGCCTGCATGTCCAGTAATTCAGATTGTTCATCATGTTTAAAGTCAATACAACTTTGGAATTGACCGAATTCGTCAAATGGCATGAATAATCAAAGTGATCAGAGTGATAAAACCAGCCAGACTAATGAAAATAGCCTGCATGTCCAGTAATTCAGAATGTTCATCATGTTAAAAGTCAACATTACGTTGGAATTGACCGAATTCGTCAAATAACAAGAGTAATCAATATGATCAGAGTGATGAAACCAACCAGACAAATCAAAATAGTCTGAATGTCCAATAATTCAGACTGTTGAGCATGTTCAAAGTGAATATAACGTTGGAATTGACCGAGTTCGTCAAATGAATGTCCAATAATTCAGATTGTTCAGCATGTTCAAAGTCAATACAACGTTGGAATTTACCTAATTCGTCAAATAACAAGAGTAATCAATATGATCAGAGTTATTAAACCAACCATACAAATGAAAATAGCCCGCATGCAAAGTAATTCAGAATATTCATCATGTTAAAAGTCAATATAACGTTGGAATTGACCGAATTCGTCAAATGGCATGAATAATCAAAGTGATCAGAGTGATAAAACCAGCCAGACTAATGAAAATAGCCTGCATGTCCAGTAATTCAGAATGTTCATCATGTTAAAAGTCAACATTACGTTGGAATTGACCGAATTCGTCAAATAACAAGAGTAATCAATATGATCAGAGTGATGAAACCAACCAGACAAATCAAAATAGTCTGAATGTCCAATAATTCAGACTGTTGAGCATGTTCAAAGTGAATATAACGTTGGAATTGACCGAGTTCGTCAAATGAATGTCCAATAATTCAGATTGTTCAGCATGTTCAAAGTCAATACAACGTTGGAATTTACCTAATTCGTCAAATAACAAGAGTAATCAATATGATCAGAGTTATTAAACCAACCATACAAATGAAAATAGCCCGCATGCAAAGTAATTCAGAATATTCATCATGTTAAAAGTCAATATAACGTTGGAATTGACCGAATTCGTCAAATGGCATGAATAATCAAAGTGATCAGAGTGATAAAACCAACCAGACAAATCAAAATAGTCTGAATATCCAATAATTCAGAGTGTTCATCATGTTTAAAGTGAATATAACGGTGGAATTGACCGAATTCGTCAAATGGCATGAATAATCAAAGTGATCAGAGTGATAAAACCAACCAGACAAATCAAAATAGTCTGAGTATCCAATAATTCAGATTGTTCATCATGTTTAAAGTGAATATAACGGTGGAATTGACCGAATTCGTCAAATGGCATGAATAATCAAAGTGATCAGAGTGATAAAACCAGCCAGACAAATGAAAATAGTCTGAATGTCCAATAATTCAGATTGTTCATCATGTTTAAAGTGAATATAACGTTGGAATTGACGGAATTCGTCAAATGGCATGAATAATCAAAGTGATCAGAGTGATAAAACCAGCCAGACAAATGAAAATAGCCTGAATGTCCAATAATTCAGATTGTTCAGCATGTTCAAAGTCAATACAACGTTGGAATTGACCGAATTCGTCAAATAACAAGAGTAATCAATATGATCAGAGTTATTAAACCAAACCATACAAATGAAAATAGCCTGCATGCCCAGTAATTCAGAATGTTCATCATGTTAAAAGTCAATATAACGTTGGAATTGACCGAATTCGTCAAATGACAAAAGTAATCAATATGATCAGAGTTATAAAACCAACCAGACAAATGAAAATAGCCTGCATGTCCAGTAATTCAGAATGTTCATCATGTTAAAAGTCAACATTACGTTGGAATTGACCGAATTCGTCAAATAACAAGAGTAATCAATATGATCAGAGTGATAAAACCAGCCAGACAAATGAAAATAGCCTGCATGTCCAGTAATTCAGATTGTTCATCATGTTTAAAGTCAATACAACTTTGGAATTGACCGAATTCGTCAAATGGCATGAATAATCAAAGTGATCAGAGTGATAAAACCAGCCAGACTAATGAAAATAGCCTGCATGTCCAGTAATTCAGAATGTTCATCATGTTAAAAGTCAACATTACGTTGGAATTGACCGAATTCGTCAAATAACAAGAGTAATCAATATGATCAGAGTGATGAAACCAACCAGACAAATCAAAATAGTCTGAATGTCCAATAATTCAGACTGTTGAGCATGTTCAAAGTGAATATAACGTTGGAATTGACCGAGTTCGTCAAATGAATGTCCAATAATTCAGATTGTTCAGCATGTTCAAAGTCAATACAACGTTGGAATTTACCTAATTCGTCAAATAACAAGAGTAATCAATATGATCAGAGTTATTAAACCAACCATACAAATGAAAATAGCCCGCATGCAAAGTAATTCAGAATATTCATCATGTTAAAAGTCAATATAACGTTGGAATTGACCGAATTCGTCAAATGGCAAGAGTAATCAATATGATCAGAGTTATAAAACCAACCAGACAAATGAAAATAGCCTGCATGTCCAGTAATTCAGAATGTTCATCATGTTAAAAGTCAATACAACTTTGGAATTGACCGAATTCGTCAAATGGCATGAATAATCAAAGTGATCAGAGTGATAAAACCAACCAGACAAATGAAAATATCCTGAATGTCCAATAATTCAGATTGTTCAGCATGTTCAAAGTCAATACAACTTTGGAATTGACCGAATTCGTCAAATAACAAGAGTAATCAATATGATCAGAGTTATTAAACCAACCATACAAATGAAAATAGCCTGCATGCCCAGTAATTCAGAATGTTCATCATGTTAAAAGTCAATATAACGTTGGAATTGACCGAATTCGTCAAATGGCAAGAGTAATCAATATGATCAGAGTTATAAAACCAACCAGACAAATGAAAATAGCCTGCATGTCCAGTAATTCAGAATGTTCATCATGTTAAAAGTCAACATTACGTTGGAATTGACCGAATTAGTCAAATAACAAGAGTAATCAATATGATCAGAGTAGTGATAAAACCAACCAGACAAATCAAAATAATCTGAATGTCCAATAATTCAGATTGTTCATCATGTTTAAAGTGAATATAACGTTGGAATTGACCGAATTCGTCAAATAACAAGATTAATCAAAGTGATCAGAGTGATAAAACCAACCAGACAAATCAAAATAGTCTGAATGTCCAATAATTCAGATTGTTCATCATGTTTAAAGTGAATATAACTTTGGAATTGACCGAATTCGTCAAATGGCATGAATAATCAAAGTGATCAGAGTGATAAAACCAGCCAGACAAATGAAAATAGCCTGCATGTCCAGTAATTCACAATGTTCATCATGTTAAAAGTCAATATAACGTTGGAATTGACCGAATTCGTCAAATAACAAGATTAATCAAAGTGATCAGAGTGATAAAACCAACCAGACAAATCAAAATAGTCTGAATGTCCAATAATTCAGATTGTTCATCATGTTTAAAGTGAATATAACGTTGGAATTGACCGAATTCGTCAAATGGCATGAATAATCAAAGTGATCAGAGTGATAAAACCAGCAAGACAAATGAAAATAGCTTGCATGTCCAGTAATTCAGAATGTTCATCATGTTAAAAGTCAATATAACGTTGCAATTGACCGAAGTCGTCAAATAACAAGAGTAATCAGAGTGATAAAACCAACCAGACAAATCAAAATAGCCTGCATGTCCAATAATTCAGATTGTTCATCATGTTTAAAGTCAATGCAACGTTGGAATTGACCGAATTCGTTAAATGGCATGAATAATAAAAGTGATCAGAGTGATAAAATTAACCAGACAAATCAAGATAGTCTGAATGTCCAGTAATTCAGAATGTCCATCATGTTAAAACTCAATACAACGTTGGAATTGACCGAAAACGTCAAATGGCACGAATAATCAAACTGATCAGAGTGATAAAACCAACCAGACAAATGAAAATAGCCGGACATTCAGATAATTCAGATTGTTCAGCATGTTCAAAGTGAATATAACGTTGGAATTGACCGAATTCATCAAATGGCATGAATAATCAAAGTGATCAGAGTGATAAAACCACCCTGACAAATGAAAATAGCCTGCATGTCCAGTAATTCAGAATGTTCATCATGTTAAAACTCAATACAACGTTGGAATTGACCGAAAACGTCAAATGGCACGAATAATCAAACTGATCAGAGTGATAAAACCAACCAGACAAATCAAAATAGCCTGAATGTCCAATAATTCAGATTGTTCAGCATGTTCAAAGTGAATATATCGTTGGAATTGACCGAATTCGTCAAATGGCATGAATAATCAAAGTGATCAGAGTGATAAAACCAGCCAGACTAATGAAAATGTTAAAAGTCAACATTACGTTGGAATTGACCGAATTCATCAAATGGCATGAATAATCAAAGTGATCAGAATGATAAAACCAGCCAGACAAATGAAAATAGCCTGCATGTCCAGTAACTCAGATTGTTCATCATGTTTAAAGTCAATACAACGTTGGAATTGACCGAATTCATTAAATGGCATGAATAATCAAAGTGATCAGAGTGATAAAACCAACCAGACAAATCAAAATAGTCTGAATATCCAATAATTCAGATTGTTCATCATGTTTAAAGTGAATATAACGGTGGAATTGACCGAATTCGTCAAATGGCATGAATAATCAAAGTGATCAGAGTGATAAAACCAACCAGACAAATCAAAATAGTCTGAATATCCAATAATTCAGATTGTTCATCATGTTTAAAGTGAATATAACGGTGGAATTGACCGAATTCGTCAAATGGCATGAATAATCAAAGTGATCAGAGTGATAAAACCAGCCAGACAAATGAAAATAGTCTGAATGTCCAATAATTCAGATTGTTCATCATGTTTAAAGTGAATATAACGTTGGAATTGACGGAATTCGTCAAATGGCATGAATAATCAAAGTGATCAGAGTGATAAAACCAGCCAGACAAATGAAAATAGCCTGAATGTCCAATAATTCAGATTGTTCAGCATGTTCAAAGTCAATACAACGTTGGAATTGACCGAATTCGTCAAATAACAAGAGTAATCAATATGATCAGAGTTATTAAACCAAACCATACAAATGAAAATAGCCTGCATGCCCAGTAATTCAGAATGTTCATCATGTTAAAAGTCAATATAACGTTGGAATTGACCGAATTCGTCAAATGACAAAAGTAATCAATATGATCAGAGTTATAAAACCAACCAGACAAATGAAAATAGCCTGCATGTCCAGTAATTCAGAATGTTCATCATGTTAAAAGTCAACATTACGTTGGAATTGACCGAATTCGTCAAATAACAAGAGTAATCAATATGATCAGAGTGATAAAACCAGCCAGACAAATGAAAATAGCCTGCATGTCCAGTAATTCAGATTGTTCATCATGTTTAAAGTCAATACAACTTTGGAATTGACCGAATTCGTCAAATGGCATGAATAATCAAAGTGATCAGAGTGATAAAACCAGCCAGACTAATGAAAATAGCCTGCATGTCCAGTAATTCAGAATGTTCATCATGTTAAAAGTCAACATTACGTTGGAATTGACCGAATTCGTCAAATAACAAGAGTAATCAATATGATCAGAGTGATGAAACCAACCAGACAAATCAAAATAGTCTGAATGTCCAATAATTCAGACTGTTGAGCATGTTCAAAGTGAATATAACGTTGGAATTGACCGAGTTCGTCAAATGAATGTCCAATAATTCAGATTGTTCAGCATGTTCAAAGTCAATACAACGTTGGAATTTACCTAATTCGTCAAATAACAAGAGTAATCAATATGATCAGAGTTATTAAACCAACCATACAAATGAAAATAGCCCGCATGCAAAGTAATTCAGAATATTCATCATGTTAAAAGTCAATATAACGTTGGAATTGACCGAATTCGTCAAATGGCAAGAGTAATCAATATGATCAGAGTTATAAAACCAACCAGACAAATGAAAATAGCCTGCATGTCCAGTAATTCAGAATGTTCATCATGTTAAAAGTCAATACAACTTTGGAATTGACCGAATTCGTCAAATGGCATGAATAATCAAAGTGATCAGAGTGATAAAACCAGCCAGACTAATGAAAATAGCCTGCATGTCCAGTAACTCAGAATGTTCATCATGTAAAAAGTCAACATTACGTTGGAATTGACCGAATTCGTCAAATAACAAGAGTAATCAATATGATCAGAGTGATAAAACCAACCAGACAAATCAAAATAGTCTGAATGTCCAATAATTCAGATTGTTGAGCATGTTCAAAGTGAATATAACGTTGGAATTGACCGATTTCCCCAAATGGAATGAATAATCAAAGTGATCAGAGTTATAAAACCAGCCATACAAATGAAAATAGCCTGAATGTCCAATAATTCAGATTGTTCAGCATGTTCAAAGTCAATACAACGTTGGAATTGACCGAATTCGTCAAATAACAAGAGTAATCAATATGATCAGAGTAGTGATAAAACCAACCAGACAAATCAAAATAATCTGAATGTCCAATAATTCAGATTGTTCATCATGTTTAAAGTGAATATAACGTTGGAATTGACCGAATTCGTCAAATGGCATGAATAATCAAAGTGATCAGAGTGATAAAACCAGCCAGACAAATGAAAATAGCCTGCATGTCCAGTAATTCACAATGTTCATCATGTTAAAAGTCAATATAACGTTGGAATTGACCGAATTCGTCAAATAACAAGAGTAATCAAAGTGATCAGAGTGATAAAACCAACCAGACAAATGAAAATAGCCTGCATGTCCAGTAATTCAGAATGTTCATCATGTTAAAACTCAATACAACGTTGGAATTGACCGAAAACGTCAAATGGCATGAATAATCAAAGTGATCAGAGTGATAAAACCAGCCAGACAAATCAAAATAGCCTGAATGTCCAATAATTCAGATTGTTCAGCATGTTCAAAGTGAATATAACGTTGGAATTGACCGAATTCGTCAAATGGCATGAATAATCAAAGTGATCAGAGTGATAAAACCAACCAGACAAATCAAAATAGCCTGAATGTCCAATAATTCAGATTGTTCAGCATGTTCAAAGTCAATACAACGTTGGAATTGACCGAATTCGTCAAATAACAAGAGTAATCAATATGATCAGAGTAGTGATAAAACCAACCAGACAAATCAAAATAATCTGAATGTCCAATAATTCAGATTGTTCATCATGTTTAAAGTGAATATAACGTTGGAATTGACCGAATTCGTCAAATGGCATGAATAATCAAAGTGATCAGAGTGATAAAACCAGCCAGACAAATGAAAATAGCCTGCATGTCCAGTAATTCAGAATGTTCATCATGTTAAAAATCAATACAACGTTGGAATTGACCGAAAACGTCAAATGGCACGAATAATCAAACTGATCAGAGTGATAAAACCAACCAGACAAATCAAAATAGCCTGAATGTCCAATAATTCAGATTGTTCAGCATGTTCAAAGTGAATATAACGTTGGAATTGACCGAATTCGTCAAATGGCATGAATAATCAAAGTGATCAGAGTGATAAAACCAACCAGACAAATCAAAATAGCCTGCATGTCCAGTCAAATAATCAAAGTGATCAGAGTGATAAAACCAGCCAGACAAATGAAAATAGCCTGCATGTCCAGTAATTCAGAATGTTCATCATGTTAAAACTCAATACAACGTTGGAATTGACCGAAAACGTCAAATGGCACGAATAATCAAAGTGATCAGAGTGATAAAACCAACCAGACAAATCAAAATAGCCTGAATGTCCAATAATTCAGATTGTTCAGCATGTTCAAAGTGAATATAACGTTGGAATTGACCGAATTCCTCAAATGGCATGAATAATCAAAGTGATCAGAGTGATAAAACCAACCAGACAAATCAAAATAGCCTGCATGTCCAGTAATTCAGAATGTTCATCATGTTAAAAGTCAATATAACGTTGAAATTGGTCGAATTCGTTAAATGGCATGAATAATCAAAGTGATCAGAGTGATAAAACCAACCAGACAAAACAAGATAGCCTGCATGTCCAATAATTCAGATTGTTCATCATGTTTAAAGTCAATACAACGTTGGAATTGACCGAATTCCTTAAATGGCATGAATAATCAAAGTGATCAGAGTGATAAAACCAACCAGACAAATCAAAATAGTCTGAATGTCCAGTAATTCAGAATGTTCATCATGTTAAAAGTCAATATACCGTTGCAATTGACCGAATTCGTCAAATAACAAGAGTAATCAGAGTGATAAAACCAACCAGACAAATCAAAATAGCCTGAATGTCCAATAATTCAGATTGTTCAGCATGTTCAAAGTGAATATAACGTTGGAATTGACCGAATTCGTCAAATGGCATGAATAATCAAAGTGATCAGAGTGATAAAACCAGCAAGACAAATGAAAATAGCTTGCATGTCCAGTAATTCAGAATGTTCATCATGTTAAAAGTCAATATAACGTTGCAATTGACCGAAGTCGTCAAATAACAAGAGTAATCAGAGTGATAAAACCAACCAGACAAATCAAAATAGCCTGCATGTCCAATAATTCAGATTGTTCATCATGTTTAAAGTCAATACAACGTTGGAATTGACCGAATTCGTTAAATGGCATGAATAATCAAAGTGATCAGAGTGATAAAACCAACCAGACAAATCAAAATAGTCTGAATGTCCAGTAATTCAGAATGTCCATCATGTTAAAACTCAATACAACGTTGGAATTGACCGAAAACGTCAAATGGCACGAATAATCAAACTGATCAGAGTGATAAAACCAACCAGACAAATGAAAATAGCCGGACATTCAGATAATTCAGATTGTTCAGCATGTTCAAAGTGAATATAACGTTGGAATTGACCGAATTCATCAAATGGCATGAATAATCAAAGTGATCAGAGTGACAAATGAAAATAGCCTGCATGTCCAGTAATTCAGAATGTTCATCATGTTAAAACTCAATACAACGTTGGAATTGACCGAAAACGTCAAATGGCACGAATAATCAAACTGATCAGAGTGATAAAACCAGCCAGACTAATGAAAATGTTAAAAGTCAACATTACGTTGGAATTGACCGAATTCATCAAATGGCATGAATAATCAAAGTGATCAGAATGATAAAACCAGCCAGACAAATGAAAATAGCCTGCATGTCCAGTAATTCAGATTGTTCATCATGTTTAAAGTCAATACAACGTTGCAATTGACCGAATTCGTCAAATGGCATGAATAATCAAAGTGATCAGAGTGATAAAACCAGCCAGACTAATGAAAATGTTAAAAGTCAACATTACGTTGGAATTGACCGAATTCATCAAATGGCATGAATAATCAAAGTGATCAGAATGATAAAACCAGCCAGACAAATGAAAATAGCCTGCATGTCCAGTAATTCAGATTGTTCATCATGTTTAAAGTCAATACAACGTTGGAATTGACCGAATTCATTAAATGGCATGAATAATCAAAGTGATCAGAGTGATAAAACCAACCAGACAAATCAAAATAGCCTGAATGTCCAATAATTCAGATTGTTCAGCATGTTCAAAGTGAATATAACGTTGGAATTGACCGAATTCCTCAAATGGCATGAATAATCAAAGTGATCAGAGTGATAAAACCAACCAGACAAATCAAAATAGTCTGAAGGTCCAATAATTCAGATTGTTCAGCATGTTCAAAGTGAATATAACGTTGGAATTGACCGAATTCGTCAAATGGCATGAATAATCAAAGTGATCAGAGTGATAAAACCAGCCAGACTAATGAAAATGTTAAAAGTCAACATTACGTTGGAATTGACCGAATTCATCAAATGGCATGAATAATCAAAGTGATCAGAATGATAAAACCAGCCAGACAAATGAAAATAGCCTGCATGTCCAGTAATTCAGATTGTTCATCATGTTTAAAGTCAATACAACGTTGGAATTGACCGAATTCATTAAATGGCATGAATAATCAAAGTGATCAGAGTGATAAAACCAACCAGACAAATCAAAATAGTCTGAATATCCAATAATTCAGATTGTTCATCATGTTTAAAGTGAATATAACGGTGGTATTGACCGAATTCGTCAAATGGCATGAATAATCAAAGTGATCAGAGTGATAAAAGCTGCCAGACAAATGAAAATAGTCTGAATGTCCAATAATTCAGATTGTTCATCATGTTTAAAGTGAATATAACGTTGGAATTGACGGAATTCGTCAAATGGCATGAATAATCAAAGTGATCAGAGTGATAAAACCAGCCAGACAAATGAAAATAGCCTGAATGTCCAATAATTCAGATTGTTCAGCATGTTCAAAGTCAATACAACGTTGGAATTGACCGAATTCGTCAAATAACAAGAGTAATCAATATGATCAGAGTTATTAAACCAACCATACAAATGAAAATAGCCTGCATGCCCAGTAATTCAGAATGTTCATCATGTTAAAAGTCAATATAACGTTGGAATTGACCGAATTCGTCAAATGGCAAGAGTAATCAATATGATCAGAGTTATAAAACCAACCAGACAAATGAAAATAGCCTGCATGTCCAGTAATTCAGAATGTTCATCATGTTAAAAGTCAACATTACGTTGGAATTGACCGAATTCGTCAAATAACAAGAGTAATCAATATGATCAGAGTGATAAAACCAGCCAGACAAATGAAAATAGCCTGCATGTCCAGTAATTCAGATTGTTCATCATGTTTAAAGTCAATACAACTTTGGAATTGACCGAATTCGTCAAATGGCATGAATAATCAAAGTGATCAGAGTGATAAAACCAGCCAGACTAATGAAAATGGCCTGCATGTCCAGTAAGTCAGAATGTTCATCATGTTAAAAGTCAACATTACGTTGGAATTGACCGAATTCGTCAAATAACAAGAGTAATCAATATGATCAGAGTGATAAAACCAAACAGACAAATCAAAATAGTCTGAATGTCCAATAATTTAGACTGTTGAGCATGTTCAAAGTGAATATAACGTTGGAATTGACCGAATTCCCCAAATGGCATGAATAATCAAAGTGATCAGAGTGATAAAACCAGCCAGACAAATTAAAATAGCCTGAATGTCCAATAATTCAGATTGTTCAGCACGTTCAAAGTCAATACAACGTTGGAATTGACCTAATTCGTCAAATAACAAGAGTAATCAATATGATCAGAGTTATTAAACCAACCATACAAATGAAAATAGCCTGCATGCCCAGTAATTCAGAATGTTCATCATATTAAAAGTCAATATAACGTTGGAATTTACCGAATTCGTCAAATGGCAAGAGTAATCAATATGATCAGAGTTATAAAACCAACCAGACAAATGAAAATAGCCTGCATGTCCAGTAATTCAGAATGTTCATCATGTTAAAAGTCAATACAACTTTGGAATTGACAGAATTCGTCAAATGGCATGAATAATCAAAGTGATCAGAGTGATAAAACCAGCCAGACTAATGAAAATAGCCTGCATGTCCAGTAATTCAGAATGTTCATCATGTTAAAAGTCAACATTACGTTGGAATTGACCGAATTCGTCAAATAACAAGAGTAATCAATATGATCAGAGTGATAAAACCAACCAGACAACTCAAAATAGCCTGAATGTCCAATAATTCAGATTGTTCAGCATGTTCAAAGTAATACAACGTTGGAATTGACCGAATTCGTCAAATAACAAGAGTAATCAATCTCTCGCGAGAGTAACCATCTTGACGCGATGCGAGGGCTTAAGTGCTTCTTGTGGTTTTTAGGCTTGCGCAAGGACTTTAAATCACTTAACTGGTCTGGTCCATGTTATAAATGCTAATGCTATAAAAAGATACACAACCAAGAGTTATTCACGCTTGTCATGAGTCCTATGGGAGGTCAGTAACTTATGCCCTCGCATCCGGCCAATTGACATATATGATACGAAACTACGTCCATGGTTCGCTCCTTTTTCCCTTGGGGCTTTACCTCTTAGTAGTCACGTTATAGATGCACTTTTAAGGACAAGATGGTTGGTAGCAGTGTCGAGGACCTGCATGGTTAGTAAGTGCCTAAATAAAACTAATCGCTAAAAGCTCCCCTCCGGTGCCAGGGCACGGACCGGATGTAATCTTATTGCCTAGTCCGCGTAAGCTGTCACTGCGCGCGATGGTCCTTTCCCTTTACTAGCATACTCGTGGGATCTACATGGAACAATTAACATACAAAACAAACTCAAAAACAAACACAACAACAAACACAACAACAAACACAAACTCAAACACAAACAAACGCACTAAAACGAATACTAAAACACGGAAAAAAACGGTACAACAAACACTTAACACAGACACTAACAAAAGAGGCAGCTCCGGCGTTAGTGAGGATGCTGCGAGGACGGGACTACCAGACAGAGTGGGACACACCGCTCAGGGAGGTAACTGTGGTCTGGACAGTGAACTGGACGAACTAAACGAACGACTTTTCGAACAGGACAGACTGATAAGAATTGACTTCGACGAGTTGGAAGAGCTTCAGGGGCTGTCTAGGGACTCATTCGCGGATACCGATGACGCCGTCAATAGACTGGAGGAGCTCGCCCTGCTCTCTGATGAGGGTGAACATGATGTCACCATGATTCATGGCCCTGGTCAGAGAGTAGGGGGATCCTCTCCAGACTCTGACGACTCGGAGAAACGGAGGGGTCCCGCAACGCCTAGCGAAGGTCTCCAAACTGGCTCTGAAAGGAGCAAAGTAGTTCGGCAACAGGCCGTGGATTCACCGGGTATGGATCCGGAAGGTACCGCGCCTACAGACAGATCAGGGGAGATGTCTGGTTTAGACATCTCCAGATCGTCACAAGGCGCAATCACTGGAAAGTCCATACCCATGGAAGAAGCGACCGAAGGCCGAACTAAGGAGGAGAAGGCGAGGAACGGTACGAGGAAGTCGCTGATCTTTCTCAAAAAGATAGGTCAGCGGGATCCCTCGTCAATTACCGTTAGGGAGAGGCAGCTTATCAGGAAGCACCGGAGGGATGTTCGGAAATTTGAACAAATTTACGGCACCACCAAGGACCTCCTGAAGGCTGACTCTCCCGAAACAGTCGGTACTGGACCAGCAGACGCATCCAGGAAAACTCCTGGAGTTAAGGATGCGACTGCTGGCCCTGTAAAGGCTGTTAAAAATTATGTTGTTGGCGCTTCTGGTGCTGTCCCCACTCCGGATAGGACAACGGACCCAGCTCCAGAAGAGTCAACAACTTCAAGGAATGTGAGTGGTGCGAAAGTACCACCCACAAGCATGAAGGAGGGGTCACAGCCAAGAGGGCAAGGTCTGGCGACGAACCTTCCTCAAAAAGCAAGAAGGCAAAGCAGTCGAGCAGCAGTGGTCGGATAGACCACCGTCAACTTGCTGTCATCGATCGATCTGATCAGGATGGTAAGATCAGTGTCGATCGCTGGCAGCTTATTGAGGGAATGCTGATCGACCGCATTGCAGTCTTCAAGGGCGAGAGAAACGAAATTTCCTTTAAGGGTGCAGACTGGTCAAAGGGAGTTAAGATCGTCAACTGTGGAAATGAGAAGTCGGCTAGATTTCTCACCGAAACAGTTGAAGGTCTTAGCGAACTCTGGCCAGGAGCAAAACTTGAGGTAATTCCGTCCTCTTGCCTCCCGCTTCGTTCAATGGTGACAGTATGGATTCCACCACCGATAAGGCCGGTGGAAACCATACTGTCGGTATTGGAGAAGCAAAACGAGGATCTCCTTACGAGTCAATGGAAGCTGATAGCTTCAATGGCTTGTAAGGGGAACCAGGGAAGGGATTTCAGATTCGCTGTGGATCTGAAATCTCTTGCGCGATTGAGACTCGGTGAGGGTGTTATGAACTTCGGTTTAGGTACCATCAGGTTCAGGCTGCCGAAATCTGAAAGGACCTACGAGGCTGCGAGTGGTGCAAATAAACCTGCATCATGGTGAAGCAGCCTCGGCCGACCTCATAACATTCCTCACAGAATCCAACACCGACGTGGCGCTGGTCCAGGAGACTTGGATAAACAAAAACAAGGTATGCGGACTTAGTGCCAATGGTTTTACCCTTTTCACTCCTTCCGGGGATGAAAAGGTTAGGACCTGTATTGTAGCTAAAAATGAGCTTAATCTAATTATGTCTCACAATTTTAGCTCGGGTGACATTACGGTAGTAAGCAGGGAGGTTCACGGTAAATCTAAGTTACTGTTGGCCTCAGCTTATCTACCGTATGAAGCTGCCGACCCACCTGGCCCGGATGTAAGAAGAGTCACGGAGTACGCCAAAAGGATGAATTTGGACCTGGTACTGGGTTGTGACGCCAATGCACATCACAGTCAATGGGGAAGCAGGGACATCAATAAAAGAGGTGAGTCAGTTTTTGATTTTATAATAAACTACGACCTTATGATCTGTAACAGGGGCAACACGCCGACGTTTCAGACTAGGGACAGAGAGACGATTATAGATCTAACACTGACCAACAGCAAGAGTCACATAGTGGAAAAGTGGAGGGTGTCCCCGGTCTGTTCCTTTTCAGACCATAAAAGGATCATCTTCAATCTAAACTTCACTAGTAGTGCGAGGGATCCATACAAGAATCCGAGACGAACTAATTGGGTTGAATTTAGTGCGAACTTAGAGTCCAGGTTGACGAACACATCTCGGGGAGGAGATATGTTCCTGGAAGTGGACAAACAACTAGAAACACAAGTTGAAGAGCTTACTTCAAGCATGAGGGAATGTTATGATAGGGCGTGTCCGACAATATTCCCTGGAAAAAGAAAACAACCAAATTGGTGGAATACTGATCTTAGAGATCTGAGAAAAACCACTAGGAGGTTATACAACAGGGCACATCAGACCAAAAACTCAGAAGACTGGGAGAAATACAAAGTAAGCTTCAATAACTATAAGGGAGAGCTCAAAAGGGCTAAACGGACCTCATGGACCACGTTTGTAGAGGCCATCGATTCTGTCAATGAAAAATCCAGATTCAGGCGAATTTTATCCAAAGACCCTAAGGTACCTGGATATATTCAGAAATCTGATGGTACATGGACAGAGTCCAGCTCTGAGACACTCTCTTTACTTATGGAAACTCACTTTCCAGGGTGTAGTGATACAGGGGATGAGGTCACGGACCGAACCAGCATCTTGGTATCCACCACGCAAGTAACGGGTTGCAAATTAGCTTCAGCTATGATACCTCAAAAAAAACTCAAATAAAACACTAAATAGCTTCAGCTATGAAGTTCTGCTTTATTCGTGACAGATCTTAAGACTGAATACTTTTACATTTTTGAAATACAGAAATGCATCGCACTGAAACTCGAGTGCAAGGGTAGCTAGACGCTAACGTTGCACTTTTCGTTTAGCGTATGCAAAGTGTGGGAACGAAATTCAAAAGTATGAAGTTTTGATACTTTATACTTTTGTATTTCGCTACACATTTGCGAACTTATAATTATTTTGGGCAGGGAGATGTAACTCCTCCACCCCTAGTTTGAAATACTCCTGGATTTCATTAAAGGAATGTACATATCTTATGGATTATATGTTTTTATTATATCATCAATATTTCTAGTTGGAACATCTTCTGTTCCTTGATATTTATTTTAATATTATTATTTTTTTTATCAGACAGTACAATATAGCAAATACCGTAATTACAACAATAAGTAATGTTATGTTAATACCATACGATATTTTTTTGTGAAATGTAAGTTCTTTTATTTCTTTAATATTCTCGAAGTGTTTCGTAATAATATCGTTAAACTTTGGACTTACATTTGTTACATTCAATTTATTGCTGTTTGGGTAACAATATTTTTCCTTAACTATAAATTTTAATGTATCAATAGATTTGTGTGAATTTTGATCAGTAATAGATAGATGGTCAAAGATATCCTGTCTGTCTTCGTCGTCCATTGTTCCGAATAACCATTTATATATCTTGCCTCCGAAATTAAACAGACCTCTTTTACTCCTATGTTTTGGTATTAACGTATTAAGTTTTGCTCTTATAAGATCGATTTCATTTTGAAGAATTTCAGTTGTATGTAGGTCCAAATTTTCTATGTTCTTGCCTATGTTGTTTAAAATATTTTCAACCTCTTTTAAAATTTGAAAGGTCGTTTTATATTAGTTACATGGACATTTTGTAAAGGGAGTTTTCGATACTTTGGCTGTTCCTTATGTCTAACGTTTCTATAATTTTTTATAAAACCTTCTTGTCTTGTGTCTTCATAATTTTCCCTTTTGTCGTTGAGTTTTGTAATCCTTAATAATTTTGAGTCCATTAAACGGTCTCTTAGTAATGTCCTTTCAATAGTACCATTATGTGCCTTAAACGGTGTATCTTTTATCGTTGAATGGTAGGTGTTATTGTATAATGCTATAGCCCTTGAAATTTGCTCCTTGATTGGTAGCATTTCCTCTATGTTCAAAGTTCTAATTCTTTCGGTTATTGTGTTATTGAGTCTTTCGACATCGGAGTTTCCAGTATGGCTATTTGGCTTTGAAAAATGAATAACTATTTCTTCATTCCTGCAAAATTCTTTAACATTGGCATTGTTAAATTCATTATCACAAATTAGTTTTTTCATTTTTCCGTTAATCGAAATATATAATCTCAACTTTTCAACTAGAGTAATACTGTTCTTATCCTCCAAATGGAAACATACAGCATGCTTAGAGAACTTGTCAATAAATATTATAAAATTTTGCTTGGAATTGACATAGGTGTCAACATGGACTATCTCGTTGATATCGGAAGGTGTTTCTGTGAACTCGAATTTTTTCTTAATGGAATTCCTATCATATTTGCCAGCGGCACATACTTCACAATTATTAATAATTCTGTGAACTAAAAGCCTTAGATTTGGGTACAAAATTTTGTGTTTTATTCCCTCATAAGTAGGAATAATACCGGCATGACCAGATTCCTTGATATGAAACAACGATATTTGTTTTAAAGCCTCGTCCTCCGATCTAATATCCTTTGCATAGTAGCTACACCGTACAAGGGATATGTTGTTATAACATGAGTAAATTTCTATTAATTTACTCTGCAACTGGTTATAAACAGAATCGCTTAAATGTGAATAAATTCCTATTTTTCCTTTTATTTTGTATTTCGTCATTATAGTGGCAACGTTATTTGGTAAGTCAGCCCTTTCTATAAATATTCTATTATTTCCAAATACAGTTTCTGAATCACTGTCCTTATTCTCTACTAAGACGATCTGAGTTTTAAATCGGTTAACTACAGTGTCCAATATTGGAATATGATCATTAATGTCCTCTTGTTGAGAATGTATAGTCGCTGCTGTTGAATCGTTACAATTTTCGATGTTCTTGATTTCATTGCTATCTGTATCTATGCGACTTAGAAAATCTGCTATCTTATTTTCCTTTCCTCTGATGTAGTCAATTTTACCATCATATTCACCCAACTGAATAAGCCATCTTTGCAGTCTTGGATTAATGTCCCTGCCAGAATTTTTTACCTGTAACCACTTAAGTGGCTGGTGATCAGTGTGCAAATCAAATTCTCTGCCATACAAGTATGATCTAAAGTATTTTACACCCCAGACTACTGCAAGAAGTTCCTTTTCAATGGTCGAATAATTTCTCTCGTGTTCATTCAACGTTCTTGAAGCGAAGCTAATTGGGTGTCCCTCTTGAGAGAGAACTGCGCCCAATGCGAAATTGCTAGCATCAGTGGTCAAGTGAAATCTTTTATCAAAATTGGGAAACCTCAGGATTGGGTGTTCCGTTATCAATCTTTTTAACTCTTCAAAAGACAGTATATAGTTTGGGTCATTGGTATTTACCTTTTTATCCTTCTTTAGATAGGAAATCATTGGATATGCTACCTTTGCATAGTCCCGTATAAATTTCCTATAATATCCAGTTACACCCAAAAATGATTTAATTCCTTTTTGGTTAGTGGGTAATTTTAAATTGACGATTGCATCGATTTTTGCCTTATTCGGTTTTAATCCATCAGGAGTTAAAATATGTCCCAAATAAGCAGTCTCCTTTGCCAAAAAGTGGCATTTATCCACTTGGATCTTAAGACCCGCTTCCTCAAGAGTGGAGAAAATTTTGTTCAAACTATCTATGTGTTCCTGTAAGGACGTACTAAATACTAATATATCATCTAAATATACCACACATATCCGGTTAATGTATTTCCTTAGAACTGAATTCATCAACCGTTGGAAGGTAGATGGTGCATTTTTGAGCCCGAATGGCATTCGTACAAATTCATAATGACCAAAGGGAGTGGAGAATGCGGTTTTCTGTCTATGTTCAGGTTTTACCATGATCTGATGGAAACCCTTAGCCAGATCTATTGTGGAAAAATACTGAGATTTCCCCAATTTATCTAATATAGAGTCTATATTAGGAATTGGGTATTTGTCAGCTATGGTGTTATTATTCAGGTTCCTATAGTCAATAACAATGCGCCACTTTTTGATCCCGGAATTATCTTCCTTTTTTGGAACAATCCAAAGTGGGCTGTTATAAGGGGAGGAACTTTCCTTTACTATTCCCTGTTTCAACATCTCGCCAATCTGGCGCTCAATTTCATGCTCATGGACCTTTGGGTACCTATATATCTTGGAATATATGGGCCTGTCAGTCGTCGTAACTATTTCGTGTTCTATTTCGTTAGTGAATGTTAGATTGTCACCTTCTATGTAAAAAAGTTTGCTATATCTTTTTAATAGTTTTGAAATTAATTTATTTTCCTCCTTATTTAAGTTTTTATGGTTGATTAAATTAAAAACAGGACTTGGAATCGCTTCTAAGGTATATATATTAAATATGTCGAAAGGATACATATTAAAAGATAACTTAATGTGGTTCACTTCCATAAAATTTCCCTCAAAGTCTATCTTTATTTTTAGTTGACGTAAAATATCCTGCCCAATTATGGCATTATATTTTTTTCCTATTAAATTATGGACCATCCAGGTAATACAACCATCTATCTGAAATTCATCCGGATATGGTGTTTTCATTTGCCTATTTATTTCTGTGACTCCGTTTAATGTCCTAAAGTAAAATTTTTGTTCTGTTTCTATAGCCATGCATTTTTTTAATGCACTCGGAGACATTATACTGCTTGTGGAACCTGTGTCTATTAGACAGTTTATGCCCTGATCCATAATTGTAAGTCTAACTATGGGCAGTTGTGTGTTTGGGCTTCTATGATAAAATTTTCATCTTGCTGAATATTGTCCATATCCATAGCATATTGACCAGAATTTGGAATAGTCTGAGTCGACATTTTACTTTGATGCGATCTTTCCCTCACATCATTCTGTTTGAATTGTCCTTGTTGATTTGCCTGATAAAAATTCGGTTGCCTCCTATTATTATGTGTAAACCCTTCACTATTTTTATTTTGTTGGAAATTTTTCTGAGGTTCTCTACCTATGTTGGGTTTTGTATAACTAGATTCACTGTTCATATGATATTTCTGTTTAAAATCGGATCTGAAAGTGCCCTGCTCTACTTTCCCTTGGCTCTGCTCTACTTTTCCTTGGCCCTGCCTATCATTATTTTTCCGGTGTCTATAATCTATAGCTCTTTTGTCAGTTAGTAATTTCAGTTTCGTGTATTTCATAGTAATGTCTTGTAATGTCTCATTGTCGTTTATATGTGCCCTGATTGTGCCATCTATCTTTTCGATCATTACATCAACTAAGTCTCTGTCCACATTCTCTGGTTTATATATTGCTGGTCTTAACGGGTCGAATGCATATATCTGACTTATTTCGAATTTGCTATTTTCAAAAATTGCAAACAACTCTTCTAAATTACTTACTCTAACATATCTGCAATAATTAAAAATTTCTGCATAGGTTTTCCTTGGTCTCAAATGTTGACAAATCTTTCCTTTGACATCATTCCAGGTCAGGTTGTCCAAATCACCGAGCCGCTTTGCCATATCTCCGGTAATCTTTTCGTTGACGATAATTTCCAATGCATATTTTCTAAGGTATTCGTTTTGCTGACATAAATTAAATGTTGATTCGACAGATTTTATGAAGGCCACTGGGTTATGTTTTCCATCGAGAGGCTTTATTCTGCGAAATTGTTCCAACACGTCTTTTGGAGTCATGTTCAATTCCAATCGGAGAGATTGATCTTGCTGTTGTTCTTGTTGATGTTGTGCATGTTGATGTAGCTGCTGTTGTTGCTGTTCTACTAGTTGTTGCATCTGTACTTGTTGTTGCTGTATTTGTTGTTGCTGTTGTTCCAATTGTTGATGTAGCTGCTGGATTAAATCTTCTTGTTTTTTAATGACCGTTTCGAGATCAATTCCTCTTCCTTCTTCTGCCATATTTCTATTGCTGTCGAATATGGTGTTCCTTTTTGGCATTCGTTTATTTTCTTTCTGTTGTATTATTTTGGGTTCACTTTTAATTTTTTTACTTTAATTTTTTACTTTTTATTTATGATTTAACTTAAAAACCACTGCGATTGACCGTAGGTTTTTTATTATTTAATTCTTCAGAATTAAATAGTTCCGACTGCGCCAGTAACGGGTTGCAAATTAGCTTCAGCTATGATACCTCAAAAAAAACTCAAATAAAACACTAAATAGCTTCAGCTATGAAGTTCTGCTTTATTCGTGACAGATCTTAAGACTGAATACTTTTACATTTTTGAAATACAGAAATGCATCGCACTGAAACTCGAGTGCAAGGGTAGCTAGACGCTAACGTTGCACTTTTCGTTTAGCGTATGCAAAGTGTGGGAACGAAATTCAAAAGTATGAAGTTTTGATACTTTATACTTTTGTATTTCGCTACACATTTGCGAACTTATAATTATTTTGGGCAGGGAGATGTAACTCGCAGCTAGAGAAGCATATAATTAGAGATATAGTTTCATTGGACAGATTAGCATGGGCAATTAGTACCTTCAAACCGTACAAATCAGCAGGGCCAGATGGCATCTTCCCTGCATTGCTGCAGCACTGTCCAAAAATAGTGCTATCAATTTTAATTGATATCTACAGTGAGTGCCTACTGATCGGGTATGTACCAAAAAGGTGGAGGGAAGTCAGGGTGGTTTTCATACCGAAGGCCGGCAAGGCTAGCCACGTTACTCCCAAGGATTTCAGGCCTATCAGTCTATCGTCTTTTCTATTGAAAACACTGGAACGACTGGTTGATCTGTATATTAGGAACACAATTGATACGCGCTTTATAAGTGGGGCTCAACATGCCTACCTCAAGGGTAAATCTGTTGAGAGTGCACTTCATGAAGTTGTGGGTTGTATAGAAAGAAACCTGGCTAGCAAGGAATACACGCTCGCAGCTTTCTTAGATATAGAGGGAGCTTTCAACAATATCGAAAGAAGAGCTATCAAGGAATCTTTAGAGGAACTCTTTGTGCCAAACTTCCTGGTAAGCTGGATAGATAATATGCTGGGCAGCAGAATTATCAATTCCAGCCTAGGCTCAGGGAATTCTCGGAAGCTAGCCACCAGGGGAAAACCACAAGGGGGAGTCCTATCTCCACTTCTGTGGCTTCTAGCGGTGAATACTATTCTCAGGGAATTCGAGCTAAGAGGAAGGAAGATTGTAGCTTATGCTGATGACGTGGTAATACTGGTATCCGGGAAATTTCTCCCGACCATCAGTGAGGTCATGAATTCGGCACTGGAAGAGCTATCGTCGTGGGCAAAAAGTAAGGGTTTGGGAGTGAACCCAAACAAGACGGAACTGGTTCTCTTTACCAGAAGGTATAAGATAGAGAAATTTAGACTACCGTGGCTGGATGGAGTGGAGCTCAAACTAGCTACGGAAGCTAAATACCTAGGGTTATTTCTGGACAGTAAACTTTCCTGGAAAAGAAATACAAAAGAAAGACTCAGAAAGGGACTTAATGCCTACTACGCATGCAGGAACTCCATAGGTAAGAACTGGGGACTTCGGCCGAGGGTAGTGAAATGGATCTACACGGCTGTAGTAAGACCGGTTCTTACGTATGGTGGGAGGCAACAGTGTGGTGGGAGGCAACAAGGGTAAACAGTTACTACAAAGAACTAGAAAAGGTACAGAGGTGTGCGGCTTTAGGAATAACGGGGGCCATCAGAAGTACACCACAGGCTGCATTAGATATTATTCTACACCTTCTCCCCCTTAAGGACTTTATAGTGGGTGAGGCAGCCAGAAGCATCTTGCGACTTAAAGAGTCATCGCTGCTCAGACATACAAGAACAGGTCATTCGAGACTACTGTCAGAGTTCTGTCTTCAAGGTCAGTCCAGGGTTCCAGATGAGCAATCGGACTACATAATTAAGAAAACAGAATTTCTGACCCTGCCCGGGCTAGAAATCCCTGAAAGGGATTCGTGGGTAGGAGTCCGCAACTTGCACGAGGGTTGGGCAGTCTTCACTGACGGGTCTAAAATGGAAATAGGCACGGGAGCTGGTGTCTATATAGAAAAGGCGGACATTAGGAAATCATTCAGACTACCGGATGAATGTAGTGTCTTCCAAGCTGAAATTTTGGCGGTACTACGAGCTGCGGAGGAAATTTCCGGTAGCATAATACCGAAAGGAGACAACATTACTTTCTACGTTGACAGTCAGGCAGCACTGAGGGCCATAACAAGCCATCAGGTTTCGTCTAGGGTAGTTAATGACTGTAGGCAGGTGCTAAGCCTACTTCTAAGGGACTACAACGTAGGCTTATGCTGGGTGCCAGGGCACTGTGACATTGAAGGAAATGAAATCGCGGATGAGTTGGCTCGAACGGGCTCAGCTTTACATATTGAGGAAGCGGACAGATCGGTTAAACCGCCAATCAGCTACTTTTTCAAAAAACAGAAGGATCATATCCTAACAAGAACTCTTTCCAATTGGGAAACAAGAGTGGGTTGCACTATATCGAAGGTCTTGTGGCCTAGGTTAGATATAGCGAGAACAAATGCACTGATGGGGCTGGATAGAAGAAGTCTCAGAATTGCAATAGGAGTCATTACAGGACACTGCTCAGTTAGGGCTATGACCAGCAGATGGGACAGTAGATCTCCAGACTTTTGCAGGATGTGCGAGGATGAGGACGAATTGGAGACAATAGAACACATCCTTTGTCATTGTCCAAGTTTGCAACGCCATAGACAAAAATGTCTAGGGCATAGATTTTTTGCTGAACTAGGGGACATTTCGAAGACAGGTGTTGAAAACATTATTAGTTATATAAGGGGTATTGGATGGTTGAACGACGGGGGATGCGGGTACTCGATGGACTAACAGACTTACATTAACATTACACCATGGACTCTCACATGTTTTTCTCTCTTTCCTACATACTTTCTACGCTGTCAATAGAAGGGATTCACAATGGACCCTATGGGTCTCCGAGTGGAGGTGCATCTTAGGATGTACCACCCTTCCTAACCTAACCTAACCTAAGAGTAATCAACATGATCAGAGTAGTGATAAAACCAACCAGACAAATCAAAATAATCTGAATGTCCAATAATTCAGATTGTTTCAGATTGGAATTTACCGAATTCGTCAAATGGCATGAATAATCAAAGTGATCAGAGTGATAAAACCAGCCAGACAAATGAAAATAGCCTGCATGTCCAGTAATTCACAATGTTCATCATGTTAAAAGTCAATATAACGTTGGAATTGACCGAATTCGTCAAATAACAAGAGTAATCAAAGTGATCAGAGTGATAAAACCAACCAGACAAATCAAAATAGTCTGAATGTCCAATAATTCAGATTGTTCATCATGTTTAAAGTGAATATAACGTTGGAATTGACCGAATTCATCAAATGGCATGAATAATCAAAGTGATCAGAGTGATAAAACCAGCCAGACAAATGAAAATAGCCTGCATGTCCAGTAATTCAGAATGTTCATCATGTTAAAACTCAATACAACGTTGGAATTGACCGAAAACGTCAAATGGCACGAATAATCAAACTGATCAGAGTGATAAAACCAACCAGACAAATCAAAATAGCCTGAATGTCCAATAATTCAGATTGTTCAGCATGTTCAAAGTGAATATAACGTTGGAATTGACCGAATTCGTCAAATGGCATGAATAATCAAAGTGATCAGAGTGATAAAACCAACCAGACAAATCAAAATAGCCTGAATGTCCAATAATTCAGATTGTTCAGCATGTTCAAAGTGAATATAACGTTGGAATTGACCGAATTCGTCAAATGGCATGAATAATCAAAGTGATCAGAGTGATAAAACCAACCAGACAAATCAAAATAGCCTGCATGTCCAATAATTCAGATTGTTCAGCATGTTCAAAGTGAATATAACGTTGGAATTGACCGAATTCGTCAAATGGCATGAATAATCAAAGTGATCAGAGTGATAAAACCAACCAGACAAATCAAAATAGCCTGCATGTCCAGTAATTCAGAATGTTCATCATGTTAAAACTCAATACAACGTTGGAATTGACCGAAAACGTCAAATGGCACGAATAATCAAACTGATCAGAGTGATAAAACCAACCAGACAAATCAAAATAGCCTGAATGTCCAATAATTCAGATTGTTCAGCATGTTCAAAGTGAATATAACGTTGGAATTGACCGAATTCGTCAAATGGCATGAATAATCAAAGTGATCAGAGTGATAAAACCAACCAGACAAATCAAAATAGCCTGCACGTCCAGTCAAATAATCAAAGTGATCAGAGTGATAAAACCAGCCAGACAAATGAAAATAGCCTGCATGTCCAGTAATTCAGAATGTTCATCATGTTAAAACTCAATACAACGTTGGAATTGACCGAAAACGTCAAATGGCACGAATAATCAAACTGATCAGAGTGATAAAACCAACCAGACAAATCAAAATAGCCTGAATGTCCAATAATTCAGATTGTTCAGCATGTTCAAAGTGAATATAACGTTGGAATTGACCGAATTCGTCAAATGGCATGAATAATCAAAGTGATCAGAGTGATAAAACCAACCAGACAAATCAAAATAGCCTGCATGTCCAGTAATTCAGAATGTCCATCATGTTAAAAGTCAATATAACGTTGGAATTGGTCGAATTCGTTAAATGGCATGAATAATCAAAGTGATCAGAGTGATAAAACCAACCAGACAAAACAAGATAGTCTGCATGTCCAATAATTCAGATTGTTCATCATGTTTAAAGTCAATACAACGTTGGAATTGACCGAATTCCTTAAATGGCATGAATAATCAAAGTGATCAGAGTGATAAAACCAACCAGACAAATCAAAATAGTCTGAATGTCCAGTAATTCAGAATGTTCATCATGTTAAAAGTCAATATAACGTTGCAATTGACCGAATTCGTCAAATAACAAGAGTAATCAGAGTGATAAAACCAACCAGACAAATCAAAATAGCCTGAATGTCCAATAATTCAGATTGTTCAGCATGTTCAAAGTGAATATAACGTTGGAATTGACCGAATTCGTCAAATGGCATGAATAATCAAAGTGATCAGTGTGATAAAACCAGCAAGACAAATGAAAATAGCTTGCATGTCCAGTAATTCAGAATGTTCATCATGTTAAAAGTCAATATAACGTTGCAATTGACCGAAGTCGTCAAATAACAAGAGTAATCAGAGTGATAAAACCAACCAGACAAATGAAAATAGCCGGACAATATAACGTTGGAATTGACCGAATTCATCAAATGGCATGAATAATCAATGTGATCAGAGTGATAAAACCACCCTGACAAATGAAAATAGCCTGCATGTCCAGTAATTCAGAATGTTCATCATGTTAAAAGTCAACATAACGTTGGAATTGACCGAAAACGTCAAATGGCACGAATAATCAAACTGATCAGAGTGATAAAACCAACCAGACAAATCAAAATAGCCTGAATGTCCAATAATTCAGATTGTTCAGCATGTTCAAAGTGAATATAACGTTGGAATTGACCGAATTCGTCAAATGGCATGAATAATCAAAGTGATCAGAGTGATAAAACCAGCCAGACTAATGAAAATGTTAAAAGTCAACATTACGTTGAAATTGACCGAATTCATCAAATGGCATTAATAATCAAAGTGATCAGAATGATAAAACCAGCCAGACAAATGAAAATAGCCTGCATGTCCAGTAATTCAGATTGTTCATCATGTTCAAAGTCAATATAACGTTGCAATTGACCGAAGTCGTCAAATAACAAGAGTAATCAGAGTGATAAAACCAACCAGACAAATCAAAATAGTCTGAATGTCCAATAATTCAGATTGTTCATCATGTTTAAAGTGAATATAACGTTGGAATTGACCGAATTCATCAAATGGCATGAATAATCAAAGTGATCAGAGTGATAAAACCAGCCAGACAAATGAAAATAGCCTGCATGTCCAGTAATTCAGAATGTTCATCATGTTAAAACTCAATACAACGTTGGAATTGACCGAAAACGTCAAATGGCACGAATAATCAAACTGATCAGAGTGATAAAACCAACCAGACAAATCAAAATAGCCTGAATGTCCAATAATTCAGATTGTTCAGCATGTTCAAAGTGAATATAACGTTGGAATTGACCGAATTCGTCAAATGGCATGAATAATCAAAGTGATCAGAGTGATAAAACCAACCAGACAAATCAAAATAGCCTGCACGTCCAGTCAAATAATCAAAGTGATCAGAGTGATAAAACCAGCCAGACAAATGAAAATAGCCGGCATGTCCAGTAATTCAGAATGTTCATCATGTTAAAACTCAATACAACGTTGGAATTGACCGAAAACGTCAAATGGCACGAATAATCAAACTGATCAGAGTGATAAAACCAACCAGACAAATCAAAATAGCCTGAATGTCCAATAATTCAGATTGTTCAGCATGTTCAAAGTGAATATAACGTTGGAATTGACCGAATTCGTCAAATGGCATGAATAATCAAAGTGATCAGAGTGATAAAACCAACCAGACAAATCAAAATAGCCTGCATGTCCAGTAATTCAGAATGTCCATCATGTTAAAAGTCAATATAACGTTGGAATTGGTCGAATTCGTTAAATGGCATGAATAATCAAAGTGATCAGAGTGATAAAACCAACCAGACAAAACAAGATAGCCTGCATTTCCAATAATTCAGATTGTTCATCATGTTTAAAGTCAATACAACGTTGGAATTGACCGAATTCCTTAAATGGCATGAATAATCAAAGTGATCAGAGTGATAAAACCAACCAGACAAATCAAAATAGTCTGAATGTCCAGTAATTCAGAATGTTCATCATGTTAAAAGTCAATATAACGTTGCAATTGACCGAATTCGTCAAATAACAAGAGTAATCAGAGTGATAAAACCAACCAGACAAATCAAAATAGCCTGAATGTCCAATAATTCAGATTGTTCAGCATGTTCAAAGTGAATATAACGTTGGAATTGACCGAATTCGTCAAATGGCATGAATAATCAAAGTGATCAGTGTGATAAAACCAGCAAGACAAATGAAAATAGCTTGCATGTCCAGTAATTCAGAATGTTCATCATGTTAAAAGTCAATATAACGTTGCAATTGACCGAAGTCGTCAAATAACAAGAGTAATCAGAGTGATAAAACCAACCAGACAAATCAAAATAGCCTGCATATCCAATAATTCAGATTGTTTATCATGTTTAAAGTCAATACAACGTTGGAATTGACGAAATTCGTTAAATGGCATGAATAATCAAAGTGATCAGAGTGATAAAACCAACCAGACAAATCAAAATAGTCTGAATGTCCAGTAATTCAGAATGTCCATCATGTTAAAAATCAATACAACGTTGGAATTGACCGAAAACGTCAAATGGCACGAATAATCAAACTGATCAGAGTGATAAAACCAACCAGACAAATGAAAATAGCCGGACAATATAACGTTGGAATTGACCGAATTCATCAAATGGCATGAATAATCAAAGTGATCAGAGTGATAAAACCACCCTGACAAATGAAAATAGCCTGCATGTCCAGTAATTCAGAATGTTCATCATGTTAAAAGTCAACATAACGTTGGAATTGACCGAAAACGTCAAATGGCACGAATAATCAAACTGATCAGAGTGATAAAACCAACCAGACAAATCAATATAGCCTGAATGTCCAATAATTCAGATTGTTCAGCATGTTCAAAGTGAATATAACGTTGGAATTGACCGAATTCGTCAAATGGCATGAATAATCAAAGTGATCAGAGTGATAAAACCAGCCAGACTAATGAAAATGATAAAAGTCAACATTACGTTGAAATTGACCGAATTCATCAAATGGCATTAATAATCAAAGTGATCAGAATGATAAAACCAGCCAGACAAATGAAAATAGCCTGCATGTCCAGTAATTCAGATTGTTCATCATGTTCAAAGTCAATATAACGTTGCAATTGACCGAAGTCGTCAAATAACAAGAGTAATCAGAGTGATAAAACCAACCAGACAAATCAAAATAGTCTGAATGTCCAATAATTCAGATTGTTCATCATGTTTAAAGTGAATATAATGTTGGAATTGACCGAATTCATCAAATGGCATGAATAATCAAAGTGATCAGAGTGATAAAACCAGCCAGACAAATGAAAATAGCCTGCATGTCCAGTAATTCAGAATGTTCATCATGTTAAAACTCAATACAACGTTGGAATTGACCGAAAACGTCAAATGGCACGAATAATCAAACTGATCAGAGTGATAAAACCAACCAGACAAATCAAAATAGCCTGAATGTCCAATAATTCAGATTGTTCAGCAAGTTCAAAGTGAATATAACGTTGGAATTGACCGAATTCATCAAATGGCATGAATAATCAAAGTGATCAGAGTGATAAAACCAGCCAGACAAATGAAAATAGCCTGCATGTCCAGTAATTCAGAATGTTCATCATGTTAAAACTCAATACAACGTTGGAATTGACCGAAAACGTCAAATGGCACGAATAATCAAACTGATCAGAGTGATAAAACCAACCAGACAAATCAAAATAGCCTGAATGTCCAATAATTCAGATTGTTCAGCATGTTCAAAGTGAATATAACGTTGGAATTGACCGAATTCGTCAAATGGCATGAATAATCAAAGTGATCAGAATGATAAAACCAGCCAGACAAATGAAAATAGCATGCATGTCCAGTAATTCAGATTGTTCATCATGTTCAAAGTCAATATAACGTTGCAATTGACCGAAGTCGTCAAATAACAAGAGTAATCAGAGTGATAAAACCAACCAGACAAATCAAAATAGTCTGAATGTCCAATAATTCAGATTGTTCATCATGTTTAAAGTGAATATAACGTTGGAATTGACCGAATTCATCAAATGGCATGAATAATCAAAGTGATCAGAGTGATAAAACCAGCCAGACAAATGAAAATAGCCTGCATGTCCAGTAATTCAGATTGTTCAGCATGTTCAAAGTCAATACAACGTTGGAATTGACCGAATTCATTAAATGGCATGAATAATCAAAGTGATCAGAGTGATAAAACCAACCAGACAAATCAAAATAGTCTGAATGTCCAATAATTCAGATTGTTCATCATGTTTAAAGTGAATATAACGTTGGAATTGACCGAATTCATCAAATGGCATGAATAATCAAAGTGATCAGAGTGATAAAACCAACCAGACAAATCAAAATAGTATGAATGTCCAGTTATTCAGAATGTTCATCATGTTAAAACTCAATACAAAGTTGGAATTGACCGAAAACGTCAAATGGCACGAATAATCAAATTGATCAGAGTGATAAAACCAACCAGACAAATCAAAATAGCCTGAATGTCCAATAATTCAGATTGTTCAGCATGTTCAAAGTGAATATAACGTTGGAATTGACCGAATTCGTCAAATGGCATGAATAATCAAAGTGATCAGAGTGATAAAACCAGCCAGACTAATGAAAATGTTAAAAGTCAACATTACGTTGGAATTGACCGAATTCATCAAATGGCATGAATAATCAAAGTGATCAGAATGATAAAACCAGCCAGACAAATGAAAATAGCCTGCATGTCCAGTAATTCAGATTGTTCATCATGTTTAAAGTCAATACAACGTTGGAATTGACCGAATTCATTAAATGGCATGAATAATCAAAGTGATCAGAGTGATAAAACCAGCCAGACAAATGAAAATAGCCTGAATGTCCAATAATTCAGATTGTTCAGCATGTTCAAAGTCAATACAATGTTGGAATTGACCGAATTCCTCAAATAACAAGAGTAATCAATATGATCAGAGTTATTAAACCAACCATACAAATGAAAATAGCCTGCATGCCCAGTAATTCAGAATGTTCATCATGTTCAAAGTCAATACAACGTTGGAATTGACCGAATTCGTCAAATAACAAGAGTAATCAATATGATCAGAGTTATTAAACCAACCATACAAATGAAAATAGCCTGCATGCCCAGTAATTCAGAATGTTCATCATGTTAAAAGTCAATATAACGTTGGAATTGACCGAATTCGTCAAATGGCAAGAGTAATCAATATGATCAGAGTTATAAAACCAACCAGACAAATGAAAATAGCCTGCATGTCCAGTAATTCAGAATGTTCATCATGTTAAAAGTCAACATTTCGTTGGAATTGACCGAATTCGTCAAATAACAAGAGTAATCAATATGATCAGAGTGATAAAACCAACCAGACAAATCAAAATAGTCTGAATGTCCAGTAATTCAGAATGTCCATCATGTTAAAAATCAATACAACGTTGGAATTGACCGAAAACGTCAAATGGCACGAATAATCAAACTGATCAGAGTGATAAAACCAACCAGACAAATGAAAATAGCCGGACATTCAGATAATTCAGATTGTTCAGCATGTTCAAAGTGAATATAACGTTGGAATTGACCGAATTCATCAAATGGCATGAATAATCAAAGTGATCAGAGTGATAAAACCACCCTGACAAATGAAAATAGCCTGCATGTCCAGTAATTCAGAATGTTCATCATGTTAAAACTCAATACAACGTTGGAATTGACCGAATTCGTTAAATGGCATGAATAATCAAAGTGATCAGAGTGATAAAACCAACCAGACAAATCAAAATAGTCTGAATGTCCAGTAATTCAGAATGTCCATCATGTTAAAAATCGATACACCTTTGGAATTGACCGAATTCGTCAAATGGCATGAATAATCAAAGTGATCAGAGTGATAAAACCAGCCAGACTAATGAAAATGTTAAAAGTCAACATTACGTTGGAATTGACCGAATTCATCAAATGGCATGAATAATCAAAGTGATCAGAATGATAAAACCAGCCAGACAAATGAAAATAGCCTGAATGTCCAGTAATTCAGATTGTTCATCATGTTTAAAGTCAATACAACGTTGGAATTGACCGAATTCGTTAAATGGCATGAATAATCAAAGTGATCAGAGTGATAAAACCAACCAGACAAATCAAAATAGTCTGAATGTCCAGTAATTCAGAATGTCCATCATGTTAAAAATCGATACACCTTTGGAATTGACCGAATTCGTCAAATGGCATGAATAATCAAAGTGATCAGAGTGATAAAACCAGCCAGACTAATGAAAATGTTAAAAGTCAACATTACGTTGGAATTGACCGAATTCATCAAATGGCATGAATAATCAAAGTGATCAGAGTGATAAAACCAACCAGACAAATCAAAATAGTCTGAATATCCAATAATTCAAATTGTTCATCATGTTTAAAGTGAATATAACGGTGGAATTGACCGAATTCGTCAAATGGCATGAATAATCAAAGTGATCAGAGTGATAAAACCAGCCAGACAAATGAAAATAGTCTGAATGTCCAATAATTCAGATTGTTCATCATGTTTAAAGTGAATATAACGTTGGAATTGACGGAATTCGTCAAATGGCATGAATAATCAAAGTGATCAGAGTGATAAAACCAGCCAGACAAATGAAAATAGCCTGAATGTCCAATAATTCAGATTGTTCAGCATGTTCAAAGTCAATACAACGTTGGAATTGACCGAATTCGTCAAATAACAAGAGTAATCAATATGATCAGAGTTATTAAACCAACCATACAAATGAAAATAGCCTGCATGCCCAGTAATTCAGAATGTTCATCATATTAAAAGTCAATATAACGTTGGAATTGACCGAATTCGTCAAATGGCAAGAGTAATCAATATGATCAGAGTTATAAAACCAACCAGACAAATGAAAATAGCCTGCATGTCCAGTAATTCAGAATGTTCATCATGTTAAAAGTCAACATTACGTTGGAATTGACCGAATTCGTCAAATAACAAGAGTAATCAATATGATCAGAGTTATTAAACCAACCATACAAATGAAAATAGCCTGCATGTTCTGTAATTCAGAATGTTCATCATGTTAAAAGTCAATATAACGTTGGAATTTAACGAATTCGTCAAATGGCAAGAGTAATCAATATGATCAGAGTTATAAAACCAACCAGACAAATGAAAATAGCCTGCATGTCCAGTAATTCAGAATGTTCATCATGTTAAAATTCAATACAACTTTGGAATTGACCGAATTCGTCAAATAACAAGAGTAATCAATATGATCAGAGTTATTAAACCAACCATACAAATGAAAATAGCCTGCATGTTCTGTAATTCAGAATGTTCATCATGTTAAAAGTCAATATAACGTTGGAATTTAACGAATTCGTCAAATGGCAAGAGTAATCAATATGATCAGAGTGATAAAACCAGCCAGACAAATGAAAATAGCCTGCATGTCCAGTAATTCAGATTGTTCATCATGTTTAAAGTCAATACAACTTTGGAATTGACCGAATTCGTCAAATGGCATGAATAATCAAAGTGATCAGAGTGATAAAACCAGCCAGACTAATGAAAATAGCCTGCATGTCCAGTAATTCGGAATGTTCATCATGTTAAAAGTCAACATTACGTTGGAATTGACCGAATTCGTCAAATAACAAGAGTAATCAATATGATCAGAGTGATAAAACCAACCAGACAAATCAAAATAGTCTGAATGTCCAATAATTCAGATTGTTCAGCATGTTCAAAGTCAATACAACGTTGGAATTGACCGAATTCGTCAAATAACAAGAGTAATCAATATGATCAGAGTTATTAAACCAACCAGACAAATCAAAATAGTCTGAATGTCCAATAATTCAGATTGTTCATTATGTTAAAAGTCAACATTACGTTGGAATTGACCGAATTCGTCAAATAACAAGAGTAATCAATATGATCAGAGTGATAAAACCAACCAGACAAATCAAAATAGTCTGAATGTCCAATAATTCAGATTGTTCAGCATGTTCAAAGTCAATACAACGTTGGAATTGACCGAATTCGTCAAATAACAAGAGTAATCAATATGATCAGAGTTATTAAACCAACCATACAAATGAAAATAGCCTGCATGCCCAGTAATTCAGAATGTTCATCATGTTAAAAGTCAATATAACGTTGGAATTGACCTAATTCGTCAAATAACAAGAGTAATCAATATGATCAGAGTTATTAAACCAGCCAGACAAATGAAAATAGCCTGCATGTCCAGTAATTCAGAATGTTCATCATGTTAAAAGTCAATATAACGTTGCAATTGACCGAATTCGTCAAATAACAAGAGTAATCAGAGTGACAAAACCAACCAGACAAATCAAAATAGCCTGCATGTCCAATAATTCACAATGTTCAGCATGTTCAAAGTCAATACAACGTTGGAATTGACCGAATTCGTCAAATAAAAAGAGTAATCAATATGATCAGAGTAGTGATAAAACCAACCAGACAAATCAAAATTATCTGAATGTCCAATAATTCAGATTGTTCATCATGTTTAAAGTGAATATAACGTTGGAATTTACCGAATTCGTCAAATGGCATGAATAATCAAAGTGATCAGAGTGATAAAACCAGCAAGACAAATGAAAATAGCTTGCATGTCCAGTAATTCAGAATGTTCATCATGTTAAAAGTCAATATAACGTTGCAATTGACCGAATTCGTCAAATAACAAGAGTAATCAGAGTGATAAAACCAACCAGACAAATCAAAATAGCCTGCATGTCCAATAATTCAGATTGTTCATCATGTTTAAAGTCAATACAACGTTGGAATTGACCGAATTCGTCAAATGGCATGAATAATCAAAGTGATCAGAGTGATAAAACCAACCAGACAAATCAAAATAGTCTGAATGTCCAGTAATTCAGATTGTCCATCATGATAAAAGTCAATATAACGTTGGAATTGACCGAATTCGTCAAATGGCATGAATAATCAAAGTGATCAGAGTGATAAAACCAGCCAGACAAATGAAAATAGCCTGCATGTCCAGTAATTCAGAATGTTCATCATGTTAAAGGTCTATATAACGTTGCAATTGACCGAATTCGTCAAATAACAAGAGTAATCAGAGTGATAAAACCAACCAGACAAATAAAAATAGCCTGCATGTCCAATAATTCAGATTGTTCATCATGTTTAAAGTCAATACAACGTTGGAATTGACCGAATTCGTCAAATGGCATGAATAATCAAAGTGATCAGAGTGATAAAACCAACCAGACAAATCAAAATAGTCTGAATGTCCATTAATTCAGAATGTCCATCATGTTAAAACTCAATACAACGTTGGAATTGACCGAATTCCTTAAATGGCATGAATAATCAAAGTGATCAGAGTGATAAAACCAACCAGACAAATCAAAATAGTCTGAATGTCCAGTCATTCAGATTGTTCAGCATGTTTAAAGTCAATAGAACGTTGAAATTGACCGAATTCGTCAAATGGCATGAATAATCAAAGTGATCAGAGTGATAAAACCAACCAGACAAATCAAAATAGTCTGAATGTCCAATAATTCAGATTGTTCATCATGTTTAAAGTCAATACAACGTTGGAATTGACCGAATTCCTTAAATGGCATGAATAATCAAAGTGATCAGAGTGATAAAACCAACCAGACAAATCAAAATAGTCTGAATGTCCAGTAATTCAGATTGTTCATCATGTTTAAAGTCAATACAACGTTGGAATTGACCGAA
This sequence comes from Hydrotaea cyrtoneurina, assembly GCA_958296145.1. Classification (NCBI taxonomy): domain Eukaryota; kingdom Metazoa; phylum Arthropoda; class Insecta; order Diptera; family Muscidae; genus Hydrotaea; species Hydrotaea cyrtoneurina. Next base: position 59,527,294 of record OY282514.1, read on the forward strand.
TTCGTCAAATGGCATGAATAATCAAAGTGATCAGAGTGATAAAACCAACCAGACAAATCAAAATAACCTGAATGTCCAGTAATTCAGAATGTTCATCAAAAATCAAAAATGAACATTCAGACTATTTTGATTTGTCTGGTTGGTTTTATCACTCTGCACTCTGATCACTTTGATTACTCTTGTTATTTGACGAATTCGGTCAATTCCAACATTATATTCACTTTGAACATGCTGAACAATCTGAATTATTGGACATTCAGGCTATTTTGATTTGTCTGGTTGGTTTTATCACTCTGATCAGTTTGATTATTCGTGCCATTTGACGTTTTCGGTCAATTCCAACGTTGTATTGAGTTTTAACATGATGAACATTCTGAATTACTGGACATGCAGGCTATTTTCATTTGTCTGGCTGGTTTTATCACTCTGATCACTTTGATTATTCATGCCATTTGACGAATTCGGTCAATTCCAACGTTATATTGACTTTTATCATGATGGACATTCTGAATTACTGGACATGCAGTCCATTTTGATTTGTCTGGTTGGTTTTATCACTCTGATCAGTTTGATTATTCGTGCCATTTGACGTTTTCGGTCAATTCCAACGTTGTATTGACTTTTAACATGATGAACATTCTGAATTGTAGGACATTCAGACTATTTTGATTTGTCTGGTTGGTTTTATCACTCTGATCAGTTTGATTATTCTTGTCATTTGACGAATTCGGTCAATTCCAACGTTGTATTGACTTTTAACATGATGAACAATCTGAATTATTGGACATTCAGACTATTTTGATTTGTCTGGTTGGTTTTATCACTCTGATCACTTTGATTATTCATTCCATTTAACGAATTCGGTCAATTCCAACGTTATATTGAATTTTAACATGACGAACATTCTGAATTACTGGACATGCAGGCTATTTTCATTTGTATGGTTGGTTTAATAATTCTGATCATATTCATTACTCTTGTCATTTGACGAATTCGGTCAATTCCAACGTTATATTCACTTTGAACATGCTCAACAATCTGAATTATTGGACATTCAGACTATTTTGATTTGTCTGGTTGGTTTTATCACTCCGATCACTTTGATTATTCTTGTCATTTGACGAATTCGGTCAATTCCAACGTTGTATTCACTTTAAACATGATGAACTATCTGAATTATTGGACATTAAGACTATTTTGATTTGTCTGGTTGGTTTTATCACTCCGATCACTTTGATTATTCTTGTCATTTGACGAATTCGGTCAATTCCAACGTTGTATTCACTTTAAACATGATGAACAATCTGAATTATTGGACATTAAGACTATTTTGATTTGTCTGGTTGGTTTTATCACTCTGATCACTTTGATTATTCATGCCATTTGGGGAATTCGGTCAATTCCAACGTTGTATTCACTTTGAACATGCTCAACAATCTGAATTATTGGACATTCAGACTATTTTGATTTGTCTGGTTGGTTTTATCACTCTGATCACTTTGATTATTCATTCCATTTAACGAATTCGGTCAATTCCAACGTTATATTGACTTTTAACATGATGGACATTCTGAATTACAGAACATGCAGGCTATTTTTATTTTTCTGGTTGGTTTTATCACTCTGATCACTTTGATTATTCTTGTCATTTGACGAATTCGGTCAATTCTAACGTTGTATTCACTTTAAACATGATGAACTATCTGAATTATTGGACATTAAGACTATTTTGATTTGTCTGGTTGGTTTTATCACTCCGATCACTTTGATTATTCTTGTCATTTGACGAATTCGGTCAATTCCAACGTTGTATTCACTTTAAACATGATGAACAATCTGAATTATTGGACATTAAGACTATTTTGATTTGTCTGGTTGGTTTTATCACTCTGATCACTTTGATTATTCATGCCATTTGGGGAATTCGGTCAATTCCAACGTTGTATTCACTTTGAACATGCTCAACAATCTGAATTATTGGACATTCAGACTATTTTGATTTGTCTGGTTGGTTTTATCACTCTGATCACTTTGATTATTCATGCCATTTGACGAATTCGGTCAATTCCAACGTTATATCGACTTTTTATATGATGAACATTCTGAATTACTGGACATGCAGTCTATTTTCATTTGTCTGGCTGGTTTTATCACTCTGATCACTTTGATTATTCATGACATTTGACGAATTCGGTCAATTCCAACGTTATATTCACTTTAAACATGATGAACAATCTGAATTATTGGACATTCAGACTATTTTGATTTGTCTGGTTGGTTTTATCACTTTGATCACTTTGATTTTTCATGCCATTTGACGAATTCGGTCAATTCCAACGTTATATTCACTTTAAACATGATGAGCAATCTGAATTATTGTACATTCAGACTATTTTGATTTGCCTGGTTGGTTTTATCACTCTGATCACTTTGATTATTCATGCCATTTGACGAATTCGGTCAATTCCAACGTTATATTGACTTTTAATATGATGAACATTCTGAATTACTGGACATGCAGGCTATTTTCATTTGTCTGGCTGGTTTTATCACTCTGATCACTTTGATTATTCATGCCATTTGGGGAATTCGGTCAATTCCAACGTTATATTCACTTTGAACATGCTCAACAATCTGAATTATTGGACACTCAGACTATTTTGATTTGTCTGGATGGTTTTATCACTCTGATCACTGTGATTATTCTTGTCATTTGACGAATTCGGTCAATTCCAACGTTGTATTGACTTTTAACATGATGAACATTCTGAATTATTGGACATTCAGATTATTTTGATTTGTCTGGTTGGTTTTATCACTCTGATCACTTTTATTATTCATTCCATTTAACGAATTCGGTCAATTCCAACGTTATATTGACTTTTAACATTATGAACATTCTGAATTACTGGACATGCAGGCTATTTTCATTTGTATGGTTGGTTTAATAACTCTGATCATATTGACTACTCTTGTTATTTGACGAATTCGGTCATTTCCAACGTTGTATTGACTTTGAACATGCTCAACAATCTGAATTATTGGACATTCAGACTATTTTGATTTGGCTGGTTGGTTTTATCACTCTGATCACTTTGATCATTCTTGTCATTTGACGAATTCGGTCAATTCCAACGTTGCATTGAGTTTTAACATGATGAACATTCTGAATTACTGGACATGCAGGCTATTTTCATTTGTCTGGCTGGTTTTATCACTCTGATCACTTTGATTATTCATGCCATTTGGGGAATTCGGTCAATTCCAACGTTATATTCACTTTGAACATGCTCAACAATCTGAATTATTGGACATTCAGACTATTTTGATTTGGCTGGTTGGTTTTATCACTCTGATCACTTTGATTATTCTTGTCATTTGACGAATTCGGTCAATTCCAACGTTGTATTGACTTTTAACATGATGAACATTCTGAATTATTGGACATTCAGACTATTTTGATTTGTCTGGTTGGTTTTATCACTCTGATCACTTTTAGTATTCATTCCATTTAACGAATTCGGTCAATTCCAACGTTATATTGACTTTTAACATTATGAACATTCTGAATTACTGTACATGCAGTCTATTTTCATTTGTCTGGCTGGTTTAATAACTCTGATCATATTCATTACTCTTGTCATTTGACGAATTCGGTCAATTCCAACGTTATATTGACTTTTAACATGATGAACAATCTGAATTATTGGACATTCAGGCTATTTTCATTTATCTGGCTGGTTTTATAACTCTGATCACTTTGATTATTCATGCCATTTGGGGAATTCGGTCAATTCCAACGTTATATTCACTTTGAACATGCTCAACAATCTGAATTATTGGACATTCATACTATTTTGATTTGTCTGGTTGGTTTTATCACTCTGATCAGTTTGATTATTCGTGCCATTTGACGTTTTCGGTAAATTCCAACGTTGTATTGAGTTTTAACATGATGAACATTCTGAATTACTGGACATGCAGGCTATTTTCATTTGTCTGGCTGGTTTAATAACTCTGATCATATTCATTACTCTTGTCATTTGACGAATTCGGTCAATTCCAACGTTGTATTGACTTTTAACATGATGACCAATCTGAATTATTGGACATTCAGACTATTTTCATTTGTCTGGCTGGTTTTATAACTCTGATCACTTTGATTATTCATGCCATTTGGGGAATTCGGTCAATTCCAACGTTATATTCACTTTGAACATGCTCAACAATCTGAATTATTCGACATTCAGGCTATTTTGATTTGTCTGGTTGGTTTTATCACTCTGATCAGTTTGATTATTCGTGCCATTTGACGTTTTCGGTAAATTCCAACGTTGTATTGAGTTTTAGCATGATGGACATTCTGAATTACTGGACATTCAGACTATTTTCATTTGTCTGGTTGGTTTTATCACTTTGATCACTTTGATTTTTCATGCCATTTGACGAATTCGGTCAATTCCAACGTTATATTCACTTTAAACATGATGAGCAATCTGAATTATTGTACATTCAGACTATTTTGATTTGTCTGGTTGGTTTTATCACTCTGATCACTTTGATTATTCATGCCATTTGACGAATTCGGTCAATTCCAACATTATATTCACTTTAAACATGATGAATAATCTGAATTATTGGACATTCAGACTATTTTGATTTGGCTGGTTGGTTTTATCACTCTGATCACTTTGATTACTCTTGTTATTTGACGAATTCGGTCAATTCCAACGTTATATTGACTTTTTACATGATGAACATTCTGAATTACTGGACATGCAGGCTATTTTCATTTCTCTGGCTGGTTTTATCACTCTAATCACTTTGATTATTCATGCCATTTGACGAATTCGGTCAATTCCAACGTTATATTCACTTTAAACATGATGAACAATCTGAATTATTGAACATTCAGACTATTTTGATTTGTCTGGTTGGTTTTATCACTCTGATCACTTTGATTACTCTTGTTATTTGACGAATTCGGTCAATTCCAACGTTGTATTGAATTTTAACATGATGAACATTCTGAATTACTGGACATGCAGGCTATTTTCATTTGTCTGGCTGGTTTTATCACTCTGATCACTTTGATTATTCATGCCATTTGACGAATTCGGTCAATTCCAACGTTGTATTGACTTTTAACATGATGAACATTCTGAATTATTGGACATTCAGACTATTTTGATTTGTCTGGTTGGTTTTATCACTCTGATCACTTTGATTATTCTTGTCATTTGACGAATTCGGTCAATTCCAACGTTGTATTGACTTTTAACATGATGAACATTCTGAATTATTGGACATTCAGACTATTTTGATTTGTCTGGTTGGTTTTATCACTCTGATCACTTTTATTATTCATTACATTTAACGAATTCGGTCAATTCCAACGTTATATTGACTTTTAACATTATGAACATTCTGAATTACTGGACATGCAGGCTATTTTCATTTGTATGGTTGGTTTAATAACTCTGATCATATTGACTACTCTTGTTATTTGACGAATTCGGTCATTTCCAATGTTGTATTGACTTTGAACATGTTCAACAATCTGAATTATTGGACATTCAGACTATTTTGATTTGGCTGGTTGGTTTTATCACTCTGATCACTTTGATTATTCTTGTCATTTGACGAATTCGGTCAATTCCAACGTTGTATTGACTTTTAACATGATGAACATTCTGAATTATTGGACATTCAGACTATTTTGATTTGTCTGGTTGGTTTTATCACTCTGATCACTTTTATTATTCATTCCATTTAACGAATTCGGTCAATTCCAACGTTGTATTGAGTTTTAACATGATGAACATTCTGAATTACTGGACATGCAGGCTATTTTCATTTGTCTGGCTGGTTTTATCACTCTGATCACTTTGATTATTCTTGTCATTTGACGAATTCGGTCAATTCCAACGTTATATTGACTTTTAATATGATGAACATTCTGAATTACTGGACATGCAGGCTATTTTCATTTGTCTGGCTGGTTTTATCACTCTGATCACTTTGATTATTCATGCCATTTGACGAATTCGGTCAATTCCAACGTTATATTCACTTTAAACATGATGAACAATCTGAATTATTGGACATTCAGACAATTTTGATTTGGCTGGTTGGTTTTATCACTCTGATGACTTTGATTACTCTTGTTATTTGACGAATTCGGTCAATTCCAACGTTATATTGACTTTTAACATGATGAACAATCTGAATTATTGGACATTCAGGCTATTTTCATTTGTCTGGCTGGTTTTATAACTCTGATCACTTTGATTATTCATGCCATTTGGGGAATTCGGTCAATTCCAACGTTATATTCACTTTGAACATGCTCAACAATCTGAATTATTGGACATTCAGACTATTTTGATTTGTCTGGTTGGTTTTATCACTCTGATCAGTTTGATTATTCGTGCCATTTGACGTTTTCGGTAAATTCCAACGTTGTATTGAGTTTTAACATGATGAACATTCTGAATTACTGGACATGCAGGCTATTTTCATTTGTCTGGCTGGTTTTATCACTCTCTTCACTTTGATTATTCTTGTCATTTGACGAATTCGGTCAATTCCAACGTTGTATTGACTTTTAACATGATGAACAATCTGAATTATTGGACATTCAGACTATTTTCATTTGTCTGGCTGGTTTTATAACTCTGATCACTTTGATTATTCATGCCATTTGGGGAATTCGGTCAATTCCAACGTTATATTCACTTTGAACATGCTCAACAATCTGAATTATTGGACATTCAGGCTATTTTGATTTGTCTGGCTGGTTTTATCACTCTGATCACTTTGATTATTCTTGTCGTTTGCCGAATTCGGTCAATTCCAACGTTGTATTGACTTTTAACATGATGAACAATCTGAATTATTGGACATTCAGACTATTTTCATTTGTCTGGCTGGTTTTATAACTCTGATCACTTTGATTATTCATGCCATTTGGGGAATTCGGTCAATTCCAACGTTATATTAACTTTGAACATGCTCAACAATCTGAATTATTGGACATTCAGACTATTTTGATTTGTCTGGTTGGTTTTATCACTCTGATCAGTTTGAGTATTCGTGCCATTTGACGTTTTCGGTAAATTCCAACGTTGTATTGAGTTTTAACATGATGAACATTCTGAATTACTGGACATGCAGGCTATTTTCATTTGTCTGGCTGGTTTTATCACTCTGATCACTTTGATTATTCTTGTCATTTGACGAATTCGGTCAATTCCAACGTTGTATTGACTTTTAACATGATGAACAATCTGAATTATTGGACATTCAGACTATTTTCATTTGTCTGGCTGGTTTTATAACTCTGATCACTTTGATTATTCATGCCATTTGGGGAATTCGGTCAATTCCAACGTTATATTCACTTTGAACATGCTCAACAATCTGAATTATTGGACATTCAGGCTATTTTGATTTGTCTGGCTGGTTTTATCACTCTGATCACTTTGATTATTCTTGTCATTTGACGAATTCGGTCAATTCCAACGTTGTATTGACTTTTAACATGATGAACAATCTGAATTATTGGACATTCAGACTATTTTCATTTGTCTGGCTGGTTTTATAACTCTGATCACTTTGATTATTCATGCCATTTGGGGAATTCGGTCAATTCCAACGTTATATTCACTCTGAACATGCTGAACAATCTGAATTATTGGACATTCAGGCTATTTTCATTTGTCTGGCTGGTTTTATAACTCTGATCACTTTGATTATTCATGCCATTTGGGGAATTCGGTCAATTTTAACGTTATATTCACTTTGAACATGCTCAACAATCTGAATTATTGGACATTCAGACTATTTTGATTTGTCTGGTTGGTTTTATCACTCTGATCACTTTGATTATTCATTCCATTTAACGAATTCGGTCAATTCCAACGTTATATTGACTTTTAACATGATGGACATTCTGAATTACTGAACATGCAGGCTATTTTCATTTGTCTGGCTGGTTTTATAACTCTGATCACTTTGATTATTCATGCCATTTGGGGAATTCGGTCAATTCCAACGTTATATTCACTCTGAACATGCTGAACAATCTGAATTATTGGACATTCAGGCTATTTTCATTTGTCTGGCTGGTTTTATCACTCTGATCACTTTGATTATTCTTGTCATTTGACGAATTCGGTCAATTCCAACGTTATATTGACTTTTAACATGATGGACATTCTGAATTACTGAACATGCAGGCTATTTTCATATGTCTGGCTGGTTTTATAACTCTGATCACTTTGATTATTCTTGTCATTTGACGAATTCGGTCAATTCCAACGTTGTATTGACTTTTAACATGATGAACAATCTGAATTATTGGACATTCAGACTATTTTCATTTGTCTGGCTGGTTTTATAACTCTGATCACTTTGATTATTCATGCCATTTGGGGAATTCGGTCAATTCCAACGTTATATTCACTCTGAACATGCTGAACAATCTGAATTATTGGACATTCAGGCTATTTTCATTTGTCTGGCTGGTTTTATCACTCTGATCACTTTGATTATTCTTGTCATTTGACGAATTCGGTCAATTCCAACGTTGTATTGACTTTTAACATGATGAACAATCTGAATTATTGGACATTCAGACTATTTTCATTTGTCTGGCTGGTTTTATAACTCTGATCACTTTGATTATTCATGCCATTTGGGGAATTCGGTCAATTCCAACGTTATATTCACTCTGAACATGCTGAACAATCTGAATTATTGGACATTCAGGCTATTTTCATTTGTCTGGCTGGTTTTATAACTCTGATCACTTTGATTATTCATGCCATTTGGGGAATTCGGTCAATTTTAACGTTATATTCACTCTGAACATGCTGAACAATCTGAATTATTGGACATTCAGGCTATTTTGATTTGTCTGGCTGGTTTTATCACTCTGATCACTTTGATTATTCTTGTCATTTGACGAATTCGGTCAATTCCAACGTTGTATTGACTTTTAACATGATGAACAATCTGAATTATTGGACATTCAGACTATTTTCATTTGTCTGGCTGGTTTTATAACTCTAATCACTTTGATTATTCATGCCATTTGGGGAATTCGGTCAATTCCAACGTTATATTCACTCTGAACATGCTGAACAATCTGAATTACTGGACATGCAGGCTATTTTCATTTGTCTGGCTGGTTTTATCACTCTGATCACTTTGATTATTCATGCCATTTGACGAATTCGGTCAATTCCAACGTTGTATTGACTTTTAACATGATGAACATTCTGAATTATTGGACATTCAGACTATTTTGATTTGTCTGGTTGGTTTTATCACTCTGATCACTTTGATTATTCATTCCATTTAACGAATTCGGTCAATTCCAACGTTATATTGACTTTTAACATGATGGACATTCTGAATTACTGAACATGCAGGCTATTTTGATTTTTCTGGTTGGTTTTATCACTCTGATCACTTTGATTATTCATGCCATTTGACGAATTCGGTCAATTCCAACGTTGTATTGGCTTTAAACATGATGAACAATCTGAATTATTGGACATTCAGACTATTTTGATTTGTCTGGTTGGTTTTATCACTTTGATCACTTTGACTTTTTCATGCCATTTGACGAATTCGGTCAATTCCAACGTTATATCGACTTTTTATATGATGAACATTCTGAATTACTGGACATGCAGGCTATTTTCATTTGTCTGGCTGGTTTTATCACTCTGATCACTTTGATTATTCATGCCATTTGACGAATTCGGTCAATTCCAACGTTATATTCACTTTAAACATGATGAACAATCTGAATTATTGGACATTCAGACTATTTTGATTTGTCTGGTTGGTTTTATCACATTGATCACTTTGATTTTTCATGCCATTTGACGAATTCGGTCAATTCCAACGTTATATCGACTTTAAACATGATGAACAATCTGAATTATTGGACATTCAGACTATTTTGATTTGTCTGGTTGGTTTTATCACTCTGATCACTTTGATTACTCTTGTTATTTGACGAATTCGGTCAATTCCAACATTATATTGACTTTTTACATGATGAACATTCTGAATTACTGGACATGCAGGCTATTTTCATTTGTCTGGCTGGTTTTATCACTCTGATCACTTTGATTATTCATGCCATTTGACGAATTCGGTCAATACCAACGTTATATTCACTTTAAACATGATGAACAATCTGAATTATTGAACATTCAGACTATTTTGATTTGTCTTGTTGGTTTAACACTCTGATCACTTTGATTACTCTTGTTATTTGACGAATTCAGTCAATTCCAACGTTATATTGACTTTTAATATGATGAACATTCTGAATTATTGGACATTCAGGCTATTTTGATTTGTCTGGTTGGTTTTATCACTCTGATCACTTTGATTATTCATGCCATTTGACGAATTCAGTCAATTCCAACGTTATATTGACTTTTAATATGATGAACATTCTGAATTACTGGACAGGCAGGCTATTTTCATTTGTCTGGCTGGTTTATCACTCTGATCACTTTGATTATTCATGCCATTTGACGAATTCGGTCAATTCCAACGTTGTATTGGCTTTAAACATGATGAACAATCTGAATTATTGGACATTCAGACTATTTTGATTTGGCTGGTTGGTTTTATCACTCTGATCACTTTGATTACTCTTGTTATTTGACGAATTCGGTCAATTCCAACGTTATATTGACTTTTTACATGATGAACATTCTGAATTACTGGACATGCAGGCTATTTTCATTTGTCTGGCTGGTTTTATCACTCTGATCACTTTGATTATTCATGCCATTTGACGAATTCGGTCAATTCCAACGTTATATTCACTTTGAACATGCTCAACAATCTGAATTATTGGACATTCAGACTATTTTGATTTGTCTGGTTGGTTTTATCACTCTGATCACTTTGATTATTCTTGTCATTTGACGAATTCGGTCAATTCCAACGTTGTATTGACTTTTAACATGATGAACATTCTGAATTATTGGACATTCAGACTATTTTGATTTCTCTGGTTGGTTTTATCACTCTGATCACTTTTATTATTCATTCCATTTAACGAATTCGGTCAATTCCAACGTTATATTGACTTTTAACATGATGAACATTCTGAATTACTGGACATGCAGGCTATTTTCATTTGTCTGGCTGGTTTTATCACTCTGATCACTTTGATTATTCATGCCATTTGACGAATTCGGTCAATTCCAACGTTATATTGACTTTTATCATGATGGACATTCTGAATTACTGGACATGCAGGCTATTTTCATTTGTCTGGCTGGTTTTATCACTCTGATCACTTTGATTATTCATGCCATTTGACGAATTCGGTCAATTCCAACGTTGTATTGAGTTTGAACATGCTCAAGAATCTGAATTATTGGACATTCAGACTATTTTGATTTGTCTGGTTGGTTTTATCACTTTGATCACTTTGATTTTTCATGCCATTTGACGAATTCGGTCAATTCCAACGTTATATTCACTTTAAACATGATGAGCAATCTGAATTATTGTACATTCAGACTATTTTGATTTGTCTGGTTGGTTTTATCACTCTGATCACTTTGATTATTCATGCCATTTGACGAATTCAGTCAATTCCAACGTTATATTGACTTTTAATATGATGAACATTCTGAATTACTGGACATGCAGGCTATTTTCATTTGTCTGGCTGGTTTTATCACTCTGATCACTTTGATTATTCATGCCATTTGACGAATTCGGTCAATTCCAACATTATATTCACTTTAAACATGATGAACAATCTGAATTATTGGACATTCAGACTATTTTGATTTGGCTGGTTGGTTTTATCACTGTGATCACTTTGATTACTCTTGTTATTTGACGAATTCGGTCAATTCCAACGTTATATTGACTTTTTACATGATGAACATTCTGAATTACTAGACATGCAGGCTATTTTCATTTGTCTGGCTGGTTTTATCACTCTGATCACTTTGATTATTCATGCCATTTGACGAATTCGGTCAATTCCAACATTATATTCACTTTGCACATGCTCAACAATCTGAATTATTGGACATTCAGACTATTTTGATTTGTCTGGTTGGTTTTATCACTCTGATCACTTTTATTATTCATTCCATTTAACGAATTCGGTCAATTCCAACGTTATATTGACTTTTAACATTATGAACATTCTGAATTACTGGACATGCAGGCTATTTTCATTTGTATGGTTGGTTTAATAACTCTGATCATATTGACTACTCTTGTTATTTGACGAATTCGGTCATTTCCAACGTTGTATTGACTTTGAACATGCTCAACAATCTGAATTATTGGACATTCAGACTATTTTGATTTGGCTGGTTGGTTTTATCACTCTGATCACTTTGATTATTCTTGTCATTTGACGAATTCGGTCAATTCCAACGTTGTATTGACTTTTAATATGATGAACATTCTGAATTATTGGACATTCAGACTATTTTGATTTGTCTGGTTGGTTTTATCACTCTGATCACTTTTATTATTCATTCCATTTAACGAATTCGGTCAATTCCAACGTTGTATTGAGTTTTAACATGATGAACATTCTGAATTACAGGACATGCAGGCTATTTTCATTTGTCTGGCTGGTTTTATCACTCTGATCACTTTGATTATTCATGCCATTTGACGAATTCGGTCAATTCCAACGTTATATTCACTTTAAACATGATGAACAATCTGAATTATTGGACATTCAGACTATTTTGATTTGGCTGGTTGGTTTTATCACTCTGATCACTTTGATTACTCTTGTTATTTGACGAATTCGGTCAATTCCAACGTTATATTGACTTTTTACATGATGAACATTCTGAATTACTGGACATGCAGGCTATTTTCATTTGTCTGGCTGGTTTAATAACTCTGATCATATTCATTACTCTTGTCGTTTGACGAATTCGGTCAATTCCAACGTTATATTGACTTTTAACATGATGAACAATCTGAATTATTGGACATTCAGGCTATTTTCATTTGTCTGGCTGGTTTTATAACTCTGATCACTTTGATTATTCATGCCATTTGGGGAATTCGGTCAATTCCAACGTTATATTCACTTTGAACATGCTCAACAATCTGAATTATTGGACATTCAGACTATTTTGATTTGTCTGGTTGGTTTTATCACTCTGATCAGTTTGATTATTCGTGCCATTTGTCGTTTTCGGTAAATTCCAACGTTGTATTGAGTTTTAACATGATGAACATTCTGAATTACTGGACATGCAGGCTATTTTCATTTGTCTGGCTGGTTTTATAACTCTGATCACTTTGATTATTCATGCCATTTGGGGAATTCGGTCAATTCCAACGTTATATTCACTTTGAACATGCTCAACAATCTGAATTATTGGACATTCAGACTATTTTGATTTGTCTGGTTGGTTTTATCACTCTGATCAGTTTGATTATTCGTGCCATTTGACGTTTTCGGTAAATTCCAACGTTATATTGACTTTTTACATGATGAACATTCTGAATTTCTGGACATGCAGGCTATTTTCATTTGTCTGGCTGGTTTAATAACTCTGATCATATTCATTACTCTTGTCGTTTGACGAATTCGGTCAATTCCAACGTTATATTGACTTTTAACATGATGAACAATCTGAATTATTGGACATTCAGGCTATTTTCATTTGTCTGGCTGGTTTTATAACTCTGATCACTTTGATTATTCATGCCATTTGGGGAATTCGGTCAATTCCAACGTTATATTCACTTTGAACATGCTCAACAATCTGAATTATTGGACATTCAGGCTATTTTGATTTGTCTGGCTGGTTTTATCACTCTGATCACTTTGATTATTCTTGTCGTTTGACGAATTCGGTCAATTCCAACGTTGTATTGACTTTTAACATGATGAACAATCTGAATTATTGGACATTCAGACTATTTTCATTTGTCTGGCTGGTTTTATAACTCTGATCACTTTGATTATTCATGCCATTTGGGGAATTCGGTCAATTCCAACGTTATATTCACTTTGAACATGCTCAACAATCTGAATTATTGGACATTCAGACTATTTTGATTTGTCTGGTTGGTTTTATCACTCTGATCAGTTTGATTATTCGTGCCATTTGACGTTTTCGGTAAATTCCAACGTTGTATTGAGTTTTAACATGATGAACATTCTGAATTACTGGACATGCAGGCTATTTTCATTTGTCTGGCTGGTTTTATCACTCTGATCACTTTGATTATTCTTGTCATTTGACGAATTCGGTCAATTCCAACGTTGTATTGACTTTTAACATGATGAACAATCTGAATTATTGGACATTCAGACTATTTTCATTTGTCTGGCTGGTTTTATAACCCTGATCACTTTGATTATTCATGCCATTTGGGGAATTCGGTCAATTCCAACGTTATATTCACTTTGAACATGCTCAACAATCTGAATTATTGGACATTCAGGCTATTTTGATTTGTCTGGCTGGTTTTATCACTCTGATCACTTTGATTATTCTTGTCGTTTGACGAATTCGGTCAATTCCAACGTTGTATTGACTTTTAACATGATGAACAATCTGAATTATTGGACATTCAGACTATTTTCATTTGTCTGGCTGGTTTTATAACTCTGATCACTTTGATTATTCATGCCATTTGGGGAATTCGGTCAATTCCAACGTTATATTCACTTTGAACATGCTCAACAATCTGAATTATTGGACATTCAGACTATTTTGATTTGTCTGGTTGGTTTTATCACTCTGATCAGTTTGATTATTCGTGCCATTTGACGTTTTCGGTAAATTCCAACGTTATATTGACTTTTTACATGATGAACATTCTGAATTTCTGGACATGCAGGCTATTTTCATTTGTCTGGCTGGTTTAATAACTCTGATCATATTCATTACTCTTGTCGTTTGACGAATTCGGTCAATTCCAACGTTATATTGACTTTTAACATGATGAACAATCTGAATTATTGGACATTCAGGCTATTTTCATTTGTCTGGCTGGTTTTATAACTCTGATCACTTTGATTATTCATGCCATTTGGGGAATTCGGTCAATTCCAACGTTATGTTCACTTTGAACATGCTCAACAATCTGAATTATTGGACATTCAGGCTATTTTGATTTGTCTGGCTGGTTTTATCACTCTGATCACTTTGATTATTCTTGTCGTTTGACGAATTCGGTCAATTCCAACGTTGTATTGACTTTTAACATGATGAACAATCCGAATTATTGGACATTCAGACTATTTTCATTTGTCTGGCTGGTTTTATAACTCTGATCACTTTGATTATTCATGCCATTTGGGGAATTCGGTCAATTCCAACGTTATATTCACTCTGAACATGCTGAACAATCTGAATTATTGGACATTCAGGCTATTTTCATTTGTCTGGCTGGTTTTATAACTCTGATCACTTTGATTATTCATGCCATTTGGGGAATTCGGTCAATTTTAACGTTATATTCACTTTGAACATGCTCAACAATCTGAATTATTGGACATTCAGGCTATTTTGATTTGTCTGGCTGGTTTTATCACTCTGATCACTTTGATTATTCTTGTCGTTTGACGAATTCGGTCAATTCCAACGTTGTATTGACTTTTAACATGATGAACAATCTGAATTATTGGACATTCAGACTATTTTCATTTGTCTGGCTGGTTTTATAACTCTGATCACTTTGATTATTCATGCCATTTGGGGAATTCGGTCAATTCCAACGTTATATTCACTTTGAACATGCTCAACAATCTGAATTATTGGACATTCAGGCTATTTTGATTTGTCTGGCTGGTTTTATCACTCTGATCACTTTGATTATTCTTGTCGTTTGACGAATTCGGTCAATTCCAACGTTGTATTGACTTTTAACATGATGAACAATCTGAATTATTGGACATTCAGACTATTTTCATTTGTCTGGCTGGTTTTATAACTCTGATCACTTTGATTATTCATGCCATTTGGGGAATTCGGTCAATTCCAACGTTATATTCACTTTGAACATGCTCAACAATCTGAATTATTGGACATTCAGACTATTTTGATTTGTCTGGTTGGTTTTATCACTCTGATCAGTTTGATTATTCGTGCCATTTGACGTTTTCGGTAAATTCCAACGTTATATTGACTTTTTACATGATGAACATTCTGAATTTCTGGACATGCAGGCTATTTTCATTTGTCTGGCTGGTTTAATAACTCTGATCATATTCATTACTCTTGTCGTTTGACGAATTCGGTCAATTCCAACGTTATATTGACTTTTAACATGATGAACAATCTGAATTATTGGACATTCAGGCTATTTTCATTTGTCTGGCTGGTTTTATAACTCTGATCACTTTGATTATTCATGCCATTTGGGGAATTCGGTCAATTCCAACGTTATATTCACTTTGAACATGCTCAACAATCTGAATTATTGGACATTCAGGCTATTTTGATTTGTCTGGCTGGTTTTATCACTCTGATCACTTTGATTATTCTTGTCGTTTGACGAATTCGGTCAATTCCAACGTTGTATTGACTTTTAACATGATGAACAATCCGAATTATTGGACATTCAGACTATTTTCATTTGTCTGGCTGGTTTTATAACTCTGATCACTTTGATTATTCATGCCATTTGGGGAATTCGGTCAATTCCAACGTTATATTCACTCTGAACATGCTGAACAATCTGAATTATTGGACATTCAGGCTATTTTCATTTGTCTGGCTGGTTTTATAACTCTGATCACTTTGATTATTCATGCCATTTGGGGAATTCGGTCAATTTTAACGTTATATTCACTTTGAACATGCTCAACAATCTGAATTATTGGACATTCAGACTATTTTGATTTGTCTGGTTGGTTTTATCACTCTGATCACTTTGATTATTCATTCCATTTAACGAATTCGGTCAATTCCAACGTTATATTGACTTTTAACATAATGGACATTCTGAATTATTGGACATTCAGACTATTTTGATTTGTCTGGTTGGTTTTATCACTTTGATCACTTTGACTTTTTCATGCCATTTGACGAATTCGGTCAATTCCAACGTTATATTCACTTTAAACATGATGAACAATCTGAATTCTTGGACATTCAGTCTATTTTGATTTGTCTGGTTGGTTTTATCACTCTGATCACTTTGATTATTCATGCCATTTGACGAATTCGGTCAATTCCAACGTTATATCGACTTTTTATATGATGAACATTCTGAATTACTGGACATGCAGGCTATTTTCATTTGTCTGGCGGGTTTTATCACTCTGATCACTTTGATTATTCATGCCATTTGACGAATTCGGTCAATTCCAACGTTGTATTGACTTTTAACATGATGAACATTCTGAATTATTGGACATTCAGACTATTTTGATTTGTCTGGTTGGTTTTATCACTCTGATCACTTTGATTATTCATTCCATTTAACGAATTCGGTCAATTCCAACGTTATATTGACTTTTAACATGATGGACATTCTGAATTACTGAACATGCAGGCTATTTTGATTTTTCTGGTTGGTTTTATCACTCTGATCACTTTGATTATTCATGCCATTTGACGAATTCGGTCAATTCCATCGTTGTATTGACTTTGAACATGCTCAACAATCTGAATTATTGGACATTCAGACTATTTTGATTTGGCTGGTTGGTTTTATCACTCTGATCACTTTGATTATTCTTGTCATTTGACGAATTCGGTCAATTCCAACGTTATATTGACTTTTTACATGATGAACATTCTGAATTACTGGACATGCAGGCTATTTTCATTTGTCTGGTTGGTTTTATCACTCTGATCACTTTGATTACTCTTGTTATTTGACGAATTCGGTCAATTCCAACGTTATATTGACTTTTTACATGATGAACATTCTGAATTACTGGACATGCAGGCTATTTTCATTTGTCTGGCTGGTTTTATCACTCTGATCACTTTGATTATTCATGCCATTTGACGAATTCGGTCAATTCCAACGTTATATTGACTTTTTACATGATGAACATTCTGAATTATTGAACATTCAGACTATTTTGATTTGTCTTGTTGGTTTTATCACTCTGATCACTTTGATTACTCTTGTTATTTGACGAATTCAGTCAATTCCAACGTTATATTGACTTTTAATATGATGAACATTCTGAATTATTGGACATTCAGGCTATTTTGATTTGTCTGGTTGGTTTTATCACTCTGATCAGTTTGATTACTCTTGTTATTTGACGAATTCGGTCAATTCCAACATTATATTGACTTTTTACATGATGAACATTCTGAATTACTGGACATGCAGGCTATTTTCATTTGTCTGGCTGGTTTTATCACTCTGATCACTTTGATTATTCATGCCATTTGACGAATTCGGTCAATACCAACGTTATATTCACTTTAAACATGATGAACAATCTGAATTATTGAACATTCAGACTATTTTGATTTGTCTTGTTGGTTTAACACTCTGATCACTTTGATTACTCTTGTTATTTGACGAATTCAGTCAATTCCAACGTTATATTGACTTTTAATATGATGAACATTCTGAATTATTGGACATTCAGGCTATTTTGATTTGTCTGGTTGGTTTTATCACTCTGATCACTTTGATTATTCATGCCATTTGACGAATTCAGTCAATTCCAACGTTATATTGACTTTTAATATGATGAACATTCTGAATTACTGGACAGGCAGGCTATTTTCATTTGTCTGGCTGGTTTATCACTCTGATCACTTTGATTATTCATGCCATTTGACGAATTCGGTCAATTCCAACGTTGTATTGGCTTTAAACATGATGAACAATCTGAATTATTGGACATTCAGACTATTTTGATTTGGCTGGTTGGTTTTATCACTCTGATCACTTTGATTACTCTTGTTATTTGACGAATTCGGTCAATTCCAACGTTATATTGACTTTTTACATGATGAACATTCTGAATTACTGGACATGCAGGCTATTTTCATTTGTCTGGCTGGTTTTATCACTCTGATCACTTTGATTATTCATGCCATTTGACGAATTCGGTCAATTCCAACGTTATATTCACTTTGAACATGCTCAACAATCTGAATTATTGGACATTCAGACTATTTTGATTTGTCTGGTTGGTTTTATCACTCTGATCACTTTGATTATTCTTGTCATTTGACGAATTCGGTCAATTCCAACGTTGTATTGACTTTTAACATGATGAACATTCTGAATTATTGGACATTCAGACTATTTTGATTTCTCTGGTTGGTTTTATCACTCTGATCACTTTTATTATTCATTCCATTTAACGAATTCGGTCAATTCCAACGTTATATTGACTTTTAACATGATGAACATTCTGAATTACTGGACATGCAGGCTATTTTCATTTGTCTGGCTGGTTTTATCACTCTGATCACTTTGATTATTCATGCCATTTGACGAATTCGGTCAATTCCAACGTTATATTGACTTTTATCATGATGGACATTCTGAATTACTGGACATGCAGGCTATTTTCATTTGTCTGGCTGGTTTTATCACTCTGATCACTTTGATTATTCATGCCATTTGACGAATTCGGTCAATTCCAACGTTGTATTGAGTTTGAACATGCTCAAGAATCTGAATTATTGGACATTCAGACTATTTTGATTTGTCTGGTTGGTTTTATCACTTTGATCACTTTGATTTTTCATGCCATTTGACGAATTCGGTCAATTCCAACGTTATATTCACTTTAAACATGATGAGCAATCTGAATTATTGTACATTCAGACTATTTTGATTTGTCTGGTTGGTTTTATCACTCTGATCACTTTGATTATTCATGCCATTTGACGAATTCAGTCAATTCCAACGTTATATTGACTTTTAATATGATGAACATTCTGAATTACTGGACATGCAGGCTATTTTCATTTGTCTGGCTGGTTTTATCACTCTGATCACTTTGATTATTCATGCCATTTGACGAATTCGGTCAATTCCAACATTATATTCACTTTAAACATGATGAACAATCTGAATTATTGGACATTCAGACTATTTTGATTTGGCTGGTTGGTTTTATCACTGTGATCACTTTGATTACTCTTGTTATTTGACGAATTCGGTCAATTCCAACGTTATATTGACTTTTTACATGATGAACATTCTGAATTACTAGACATGCAGGCTATTTTCATTTGTCTGGCTGGTTTTATCACTCTGATCACTTTGATTATTCATGCCATTTGACGAATTCGGTCAATTCCAACATTATATTCACTTTGCACATGCTCAACAATCTGAATTATTGGACATTCAGACTATTTTGATTTGTCTGGTTGGTTTTATCACTCTGATCACTTTTATTATTCATTCCATTTAACGAATTCGGTCAATTCCAACGTTATATTGACTTTTAACATTATGAACATTCTGAATTACTGGACATGCAGGCTATTTTCATTTGTATGGTTGGTTTAATAACTCTGATCATATTGACTACTCTTGTTATTTGACGAATTCGGTCATTTCCAACGTTGTATTGACTTTGAACATGCTCAACAATCTGAATTATTGGACATTCAGACTATTTTGATTTGGCTGGTTGGTTTTATCACTCTGATCACTTTGATTATTCTTGTCATTTGACGAATTCGGTCAATTCCAACGTTGTATTGACTTTTAATATGATGAACATTCTGAATTATTGGACATTCAGACTATTTTGATTTGTCTGGTTGGTTTTATCACTCTGATCACTTTTATTATTCATTCCATTTAACGAATTCGGTCAATTCCAACGTTGTATTGAGTTTTAACATGATGAACATTCTGAATTACAGGACATGCAGGCTATTTTCATTTGTCTGGCTGGTTTTATCACTCTGATCACTTTGATTATTCATGCCATTTGACGAATTCGGTCAATTCCAACGTTATATTCACTTTAAACATGATGAACAATCTGAATTATTGGACATTCAGACTATTTTGATTTGGCTGGTTGGTTTTATCACTCTGATCACTTTGATTACTCTTGTTATTTGACGAATTCGGTCAATTCCAACGTTATATTGACTTTTTACATGATGAACATTCTGAATTACTGGACATGCAGGCTATTTTCATTTGTCTGGCTGGTTTAATAACTCTGATCATATTCATTACTCTTGTCGTTTGACGAATTCGGTCAATTCCAACGTTATATTGACTTTTAACATGATGAACAATCTGAATTATTGGACATTCAGGCTATTTTCATTTGTCTGGCTGGTTTTATAACTCTGATCACTTTGATTATTCATGCCATTTGGGGAATTCGGTCAATTCCAACGTTATATTCACTTTGAACATGCTCAACAATCTGAATTATTGGACATTCAGACTATTTTGATTTGTCTGGTTGGTTTTATCACTCTGATCAGTTTGATTATTCGTGCCATTTGTCGTTTTCGGTAAATTCCAACGTTGTATTGAGTTTTAACATGATGAACATTCTGAATTACTGGACATGCAGGCTATTTTCATTTGTCTGGCTGGTTTTATAACTCTGATCACTTTGATTATTCATGCCATTTGGGGAATTCGGTCAATTCCAACGTTATATTCACTTTGAACATGCTCAACAATCTGAATTATTGGACATTCAGACTATTTTGATTTGTCTGGTTGGTTTTATCACTCTGATCAGTTTGATTATTCGTGCCATTTGACGTTTTCGGTAAATTCCAACGTTATATTGACTTTTTACATGATGAACATTCTGAATTTCTGGACATGCAGGCTATTTTCATTTGTCTGGCTGGTTTAATAACTCTGATCATATTCATTACTCTTGTCGTTTGACGAATTCGGTCAATTCCAACGTTATATTGAATTTTAACATGATGAACAATCTGAATTATTGGACATTCAGGCTATTTTCATTTGTCTGGCTGGTTTTATAACTCTGATCACTTTGATTATTCATGCCATTTGGGGAATTCGGTCAATTCCAACGTTATATTCACTTTGAACATGCTCAACAATCTGAATTATTGGACATTCAGGCTATTTTGATTTGTCTGGCTGGTTTTATCACTCTGATCACTTTGATTATTCTTGTCGTTTGACGAATTCGGTCAATTCCAACGTTGTATTGACTTTTAACATGATGAACAATCTGAATTATTGGACATTCAGACTATTTTCATTTGTCTGGCTGGTTTTATCACTCTGATCACTTTGATTATTCTTGTCATTTGACGAATTCGGTCAATTCCAACGTTGTATTGACTTTTAACATGATGAACAATCTGAATTATTGGACATTCAGACTATTTTCATTTGTCTGGCTGGTTTTATAACCCTGATCACTTTGATTATTCATGCCAATTGGGGAATTCGGTCAATTCCAACGTTATATTCACTTTGAACATGCTCAACAATCTGAATTATTGGACATTCAGGCTATTTTGATTTGTCTGGCTGGTTTTATCACTCTGATCACTTTGATTATTCTTGTCGTTTGACGAATTCGGTCAATTCCAACGTTGTATTGACTTTTAACATGATGAACAATCTGAATTATTGGACATTCAGACTATTTTCATTTGTCTGGCTGGTTTTATAACTCTGATCACTTTGATTATTCATGCCATTTGGGGAATTCGGTCAATTCCAACGTTATATTCACTTTGAACATGCTCAACAATCTGAATTATTGGACATTCAGACTATTTTGATTTGTCTGGTTGGTTTTATCACTCTGATCAGTTTGATTATTCGTGCCATTTGACGTTTTCGGTAAATTCCAACGTTATATTGACTTTTTACATGATGAACATTCTGAATTTCTGGACATGCAGGCTATTTTCATTTGTCTGGCTGGTTTAATAACTCTGATCATATTCATTACTCTTGTCGTTTGACGAATTCGGTCAATTCCAACGTTATATTGACTTTTAACATGATGAACAATCTGAATTATTGGACATTCAGGCTATTTTCATTTGTCTGGCTGGTTTTATAACTCTGATCACTTTGATTATTCATGCCATTTGGGGAATTCGGTCAATTCCAACGTTATATTCACTTTGAACATGCTCAACAATCTGAATTATTGGACATTCAGGCTATTTTGATTTGTCTGGCTGGTTTTATCACTCTGATCACTTTGATTATTCTTGTCGTTTGACGAATTCGGTCAATTCCAACGTTGTATTGACTTTTAACATGATGAACAATCCGAATTATTGGACATTCAGACTATTTTCATTTGTCTGGCTGGTTTTATAACTCTGATCACTTTGATTATTCATGCCATTTGGGGAATTCGGTCAATTCCAACGTTATATTCACTCTGAACATGCTGAACAATCTGAATTATTGGACATTCAGGCTATTTTCATTTGTCTGGCTGGTTTTATAACTCTGATCACTTTGATTATTCATGCCATTTGGGGAATTCGGTCAATTTTAACGTTATATTCACTTTGAACATGCTCAACAATCTGAATTATTGGACATTCAGACTATTTTGATTTGTCTGGTTGGTTTTATCACTCTGATCACTTTGATTATTCATTCCATTTAACGAATTCGGTCAATTCCAACGTTATATTGACTTTTAACATAATGGACATTCTGAATTATTGGACATTCAGACTATTTTGATTTGTCTGGTTGGTTTTATCACTTTGATCACTTTGACTTTTTCATGCCATTTGACGAATTCGGTCAATTCCAACGTTATATTCACTTTAAACATGATGAACAATCTGAATTCTTGGACATTCAGTCTATTTTGATTTGTCTGGTTGGTTTTATCACTCTGATCACTTTGATTATTCATGCCATTTGACGAATTCGGTCAATTCCAACGTTATATCGACTTTTTATATGATGAACATTCTGAATTACTGGACATGCAGGCTATTTTCATTTGTCTGGCGGGTTTTATCACTCTGATCACTTTGATTATTCATGCCATTTGACGAATTCGGTCAATTCCAACGTTGTATTGACTTTTAACATGATGAACATTCTGAATTATTGGACATTCAGACTATTTTGATTTGTCTGGTTGGTTTTATCACTCTGATCACTTTGATTATTCATTCCATTTAACGAATTCGGTCAATTCCAACGTTATATTGACTTTTAACATGATGGACATTCTGAATTACTGAACATGCAGGCTATTTTGATTTTTCTGGTTGGTTTTATCACTCTGATCACTTTGATTATTCATGCCATTTGACGAATTCGGTCAATTCCATCGTTGTATTGACTTTGAACATGCTCAACAATCTGAATTATTGGACATTCAGACTATTTTGATTTGGCTGGTTGGTTTTATCACTCTGATCACTTTGATTATTCTTGTCATTTGACGAATTCGGTCAATTCCAACGTTATATTGACTTTTTACATGATGAACATTCTGAATTACTGGACATGCAGGCTATTTTCATTTGTCTGGTTGGTTTTATCACTCTGATCACTTTGATTACTCTTGTTATTTGACGAATTCGGTCAATTCCAACGTTATATTGACTTTTTACATGATGAACATTCTGAATTACTGGACATGCAGGCTATTTTCATTTGTCTGGCTGGTTTTATCACTCTGATCACTTTGATTATTCATGCCATTTGACGAATTCGGTCAATTCCAACGTTATATTGACTTTTTACATGATGAACATTCTGAATTATTGAACATTCAGACTATTTTGATTTGTCTTGTTGGTTTTATCACTCTGATCACTTTGATTACTCTTGTTATTTGACGAATTCAGTCAATTCCAACGTTATATTGACTTTTAATATGATGAACATTCTGAATTATTGGACATTCAGGCTATTTTGATTTGTCTGGTTGGTTTTATCACTCTGATCAGTTTGATTATTCGTGCCATTTGACGTTTTCGGTCAATTCCAACGTTGTATTGAGTTTTAACATGATGAACATTCTGAATTACTGGACATGCAGGCTATTTTCATTTGTCTGGCTGGTTTTATCACTCTGATCACTTTGATTATTCATGCCATTTGACGAATTCGGTCAATTCCAACGTTATATTGACTTTTATCATGATGGACATTCTGAATTACTGGACATGCAGGCTATTTTCATTTGTCTGGCTGGTTTTATCACTCTGATCACTTTGATTATTCATGCCATTTGACGAATTCGGTCAATTCCAACGTTGTATTGAGTTTGAACATGCTCAAGAATCTGAATTATTGGACATTCAGACTATTTTGATTTGTCTGGTTGGTTTTATCACTTTGATCACTTTGATTTTTCATGCCATTTGACGAATTCGGTCAATTCCAACGTTATATTCACTTTAAACATGATGAGCAATCTGAATTATTGTACATTCAGACTATTTTGATTTGTCTGGTTGGTTTTATCACTCTGATCACTTTGATTATTCATGCCATTTGACGAATTCAGTCAATTCCAACGTTATATTGACTTTTAATATGATGAACATTCTGAATTACTGGACATGCAGGCTATTTTCATTTGTCTGGCTGGTTTTATCACTCTGATCACTTTGATTATTCATGTCATTTGACGAATTCGGTCAATTCCAACATTATATTCACTTTAAACATGATGAACAATCTGAATTATTGGACATTCAGACTATTTTGATTTGGCTGGTTGGTTTTATCACTGTGATCACTTTGATTACTCTTGTTATTTGACGAATTCGGTCAATTCCAACGTTATATTGACTTTTTACATGATGAACATTCTGAATTACTGGACATGCAGGCTATTTTCATTTGTCTGGCTGGTTTTATCACTCTGATCACTTTGATTATTCATGCCATTTGACGAATTCGGTCAATTCCAACGTTATATTCACTTTGCACATGCTCAACAATCTGAATTATTGGACATTCAGACTATTTTGATTTGTCTGGTTGGTTTTATCACTCTGATCACTTTTATTATTCATTCCATTTAACGAATTCGGTCAATTCCAACGTTATATTGACTTTTAACATTATGAACATTCTGAATTACTGGACATGCAGGCTATTTTCATTTGTATGGTTGGTTTAATAACTCTGATCATATTGACTACTCTTGTTATTTGACGAATTCGGTCATTTCCAACGTTGTATTGACTTTGAACATGCTCAACAATCTGAATTATTGGACATTCAGACTATTTTGATTTGGCTGGTTGGTTTTATCACTCTGATCACTTTGATTATTCTTGTCATTTGACGAATTCGGTCAATTCCAACGTTGTATTGACTTTTAATATGATGAACATTCTGAATTATTGGACATTCAGACTATTTTGATTTGTCTGGTTGGTTTTATCACTCTGATCACTTTTATTATTCATTCCATTTAACGAATTCGGTCAATTTCAACGTTGTATTGAGTTTTAACATGATGAACATTCTGAATTACTGGACATGCAGGCTATTTTCATTTGTCTGGCTGGTTTTATCACTCTGATCACTTTGATTATTCATGCCATTTGACGAATTCGGTCAATTCCAACGTTATATTCACTTTAAACATGATGAACAATCTGAATTATTGGACATTCAGACTATTTTGATTTGGCTGGTTGGTTTTATCACTCTGATCACTTTGATTACTCTTGTTATTTGACGAATTCGGTCAATTCCAACGTTATATTGACTTTTTACATGATGAACATTCTGAATTACTGGACATGCAGGCTATTTTCATTTGTCTGGCTGGTTTAATAACTCTGATCATATTCATTACTCTTGTCGTTTGACGAATTCGGTCAATTCCAACGTTATATTGACTTTTAACATGATGAACAATCTGAATTATTGGACATTCAGGCTATTTTCATTTGTCTGGCTGGTTTTATAACTCTGATCACTTTGATTATTCATGCCATTTGGGGAATTCGGTCAATTCCAACGTTATATTCACTTTGAACATGCTCAACAATCTGAATTATTGGACATTCAGACTATTTTGATTTGTCTGGTTGGTTTTATCACTCTGATCAGTTTGATTATTCGTGCCATTTGACGTTTTCGGTAAATTCCAACGTTGTATTGAGTTTTAACATGATGAACATTCTGAATTACTGGACATGCAGGCTATTTTCATTTGTCTGGCTGGTTTTATCACTCTGATCACTTTGATTATTCTTGTCATTTGACGAATTCGGTCAATTCCAACGTTGTATTGACTTTTAACATGATGAACAATCTGAATTATTGGACATTCAGACTATTTTCATTTGTCTGGCTGGTTTTATAACCCTGATCACTTTGATTATTCATGCCATTTGGGGAATTCGGTCAATTCCAACGTTATATTCACTTTGAACATGCTCAACAATCTGAATTATTGGACATTCAGGCTATTTTGATTTGTCTGGCTGGTTTTATCACTCTGATCACTTTGATTATTCTTGTCGTTTGACGAATTCGGTCAATTCCAACGTTGTATTGACTTTTAACATGATGAACAATCTGAATTATTGGACATTCAGACTATTTTCATTTGTCTGGCTGGTTTTATAACTCTGATCACTTTGATTATTCATACCATTTGGGGAATTCGGTCAATTCCAACGTTATATTCACTCTGAACATGCTGAACAATCTGAATTATTGGACATTCAGGCTATTTTCATTTGTCTGGCTGGTTTTATAACTCTGATCACTTTGATTATTCATGCCATTTGGGGAATTCGGTCAATTTTAACGTTATATTCACTTTGAACATGCTCAACAATCTGAATTATTGGACATTCAGACTATTTTGATTTGTCTGGTTGGTTTTATCACTTTGATCACTTTGATTTTTCATGCCATTTGACGAATTCGGTCAATTCCAACGTTATATTCACTTTAAACATGATGAGCAATCTGAATTATTGTACATTCAGACTATTTTGATTTGTCTGGTTGGTTTTATCACTCTGATCACTTTGATTATTCATGCCATTTGACGAATTCGGTCAATTCCAACGTTATATTGACTTTTAATATGATGAACATTCTGAATTATTGGACATTCAGACTATTTTCATTTGTCTGGCTGGTTTTATAACTCTGATCACTTTGATTATTCATGCCATTTGGGGAATTCGGTCAATTCCAACGTTGTATTGACTTTTAACATGATGAACAATCTGAATTATTGGACATTCAGACTATTTTCATTTGTCTGGCTGGTTTTATAACCCTGATCACTTTGATTATTCATGCCAATTGGGGAATTCGGTCAATTCCAACGTTATATTCACTTTGAACATGCTCAACAATCTGAATTATTGGACATTCAGGCTATTTTGATTTGTCTGGCTGGTTTTATCACTCTGATCACTTTGATTATTCTTGTCGTTTGACGAATTCGGTCAATTCCAACGTTGTATTGACTTTTAACATGATGAACAATCTGAATTATTGGACATTCAGACTATTTTCATTTGTCTGGCTGGTTTTATAACTCTGATCACTTTGATTATTCATGCCATTTGGGGAATTCGGTCAATTCCAACGTTATATTCACTTTGAACATGCTCAACAATCTGAATTATTGGACATTCAGACTATTTTGATTTGTCTGGTTGGTTTTATCACTCTGATCAGTTTGATTATTCGTGCCATTTGACGTTTTCGGTAAATTCCAACGTTATATTGACTTTTTACATGATGAACATTCTGAATTTCTGGACATGCAGGCTATTTTCATTTGTCTGGCTGGTTTAATAACTCTGATCATATTCATTACTCTTGTCGTTTGACGAATTCGGTCAATTCCAACGTTATATTGACTTTTAACATGATGAACAATCTGAATTATTGGACATTCAGGCTATTTTCATTTGTCTGGCTGGTTTTATAACTCTGATCACTTTGATTATTCATGCCATTTGGGGAATTCGGTCAATTCCAACGTTATATTCACTCTGAACATGCTGAACAATCTGAATTATTGGACATTCAGGCTATTTTGATTTGTCTGGTTGGTTTTATCACTTTGATCACTTTGATTTTTCATGCCATTTGACGAATTCGGTCAATTCCAACGTTATATTCACTTTAAACATGATGAGCAATCTGAATTATTGGACATTCAGGCTATTTTCATTTGTCTGGCTGGTTTTATAACTCTGATCACTTTGATTATTCATGCCATTTGGGGAATTCGGTCAATTCCAACGTTATATTCACTCTGAACATGCTGAACAATCTGAATTATTGGACATTCAGGCTATTTTCATTTGTCTGGCTGGTTGGTTTTATCACTCTGATCACTTTTATTATTCATTCCATTTAACGAATTCGGTCAATTTCAACGTTGTATTGAGTTTTAACATGATGAACATTCTGAATTACTGGACATGCAGGCTATTTTCATTTGTCTGGCTGGTTTTATCACTCTGATCACTTTGATTATTCATGCCATTTGACGAATTCGGTCAATTCCAACGTTATATTCACTTTAAACATGATGAACAATCTGAATTATTGGACATTCAGACTATTTTGATTTGGCTGGTTGGTTTTATCACTCTGATCACTTTGATTACTCTTGTTATTTGACGAATTCGGTCAATTCCAACGTTATATCGACTTTTTATATGATGAACATTCTCAATTACTGGACATGCAGGCTATTTTCATTTGTCTGGCTGGTTTTATCACTCTGATCACTTTGATTATTCATGCCATTTGACGAATTCGGTCAATTCCAACGTTAAATTCACTTTAAACATGATGAACAATCTGAATTATTGGACATTCAGACTATTTTGATTTGTCTGGTTGGTTTTATCACTTTGATCACTTTGATTTTTCATGCCATTTGACGAATTCGGTCAATTCCAACGTTATATTCACTTTAAACATGATGAGCAATCTGAATTATTGTACATTCAGACTATTTTGATTTGTCTGGTTGGTTTTATCACTCTGATCACTTTGATTATTCATGCCATTTGACGAATTCGGTCAATTCCAACGTTATATTGACTTTTAATATGATGAACATTCTGAATTACTGGACATGCAGGCTATTTTCATTTGTCTGGCTGGTTTTATCACTCTGATTACTTTGATTATTCATGCCATTTGACGAATTCGGTCAATTCCAACGTTATATTCACTTTAAACATGATGAACATTCTGAATTACTGGACATGCAGGCTATTTTGATTTGTCTGGTTGGTTTTATCACTCTTATCACTTTGATTATTCATGCCATTTGACGAATTCGGTCAATTCCAACGTTATATTGACTTTTATCATGATGGACATTCTGAATTACTGGACATGCAGTCTATTTTGATTTGTCTGGTTGGTGTTATCACTCTGATCAGTTTGATTATTCGTGCCATTTGACGTTTTCGGTCAATTCCAACGTTATATTGACTTTTAACATGATGGACATTCTGAATTACTGAACATGCAGGCTATTTTGATTTTTCTGGTTGGTTTTATCACTCTGATCACTTTGATTATTCATGCCATTTGACGAATTTGGTCAATTCCAACGTTATATTCCCTTTGAACATGCTCAACAATCTGAATTATTGGACATTCAGACTATTTTGATTTGTCTGGTTGGTTTTATCACTTTGATCACTTTGACTTTTTCATGCCATTTGACGAATTTGGTCAATTCCAACGTTATATTCACTTTGAACATGCTCAACAATCTGAATTATTGGACATTCAGACTATTTTGATTTGTCTGGTTGGTTTTATCACTCTGATCACTTTGATTATTCATGCAATTTGACGAATTCGGTCAATTCCAACGTTATATCGACTTTTTATATGATGAACATTCTCAATTACTGGACATGCAGGCTATTTTCATTTGTCTGGCTGGTTTTATCACTCTGATCACTTTGATTATTCATGCCATTTGACGAATTCGGTCAATTCCAACGTTATATTCACTTTAAACATGATGAGCAATCTGAATTATTGTACATTCAGACTATTTTGATTTGTCTGGTTGGTTTTATCACTCTGATCACTTTGATTCTTCTTGTCATTTGTCGAATTCGGTCAATTCCAACGTTGTATTGACTTTTAACATGATGAACAATCTGAATTATTGGACATTCAGACTATTTTGATTTGTCTGGTTGGTTTTATCACTTTGATCACTTTGATTTTTCATGCCATTTGACGAATTCGGTCAATTCCAACGTTATATTCACTTTAAACATGATGAGCAATCTGAATTATTGTACATTCAGACTATTTTGATTTGTCTGGTTGGTTTTATCACTCTTATCACTTTGATTATTCATGCCATTTGACGAATTCGGTCAATTCCAACGTTATATTGACTTTTATCATGATGGACATTCTGAATTACTGGACATGCAGTCTATTTTGATTTGTCTGGTTGGTGTTATCACTCTGATCAGTTTGATTATTCGTGCCATTTGACGTTTTCGGTCAATTCCAACGTTATATTGACTTTTAACATGATGGACATTCTGAATTACTGAACATGCAGGCTATTTTGATTTTTCTGGTTGGTTTTATCACTCTGATCACTTTGATTATTCATGCCATTTGACGAATTCGGTCAATTCCATCGTTGTATTGGCTTTAAACATGATGAACAATCTGAATTATTGGACATTCAGACTATTTTGATTTGTCTGGTTGGTTTTATCACTTTGATCACTTTGACTTTTTCATGCCATTTGACGAATTTGGTCAATTCCAACGTTATATTCACTTTGAACATGCTCAACAATCTGAATTATTGGACATTCAGACTATTTTGATTTGTCTGGTTGGTTTTATCACTCTGATCACTTTGATTATTCATGCAATTTGACGAATTCGGTCAATTCCAACGTTATATCGACTTTTTATATGATGAACATTCTCAATTACTGGACATGCAGGCTATTTTCATTTGTCTGGCTGGTTTTATCACTCTGATCACTTTGATTATTCATGCCATTTGACGAATTCGGTCAATTCCAACGTTAAATTCACTTTAAACATGATGAACAATCTGAATTATTGGACATTCATACTATTTTGATTTGTCTGGTTGGTTTTATCACTTTGATCACTTTGATTTTTCATGCCATTTGACGAATTCGGTCAATTCCAACGTTATATTCACTTTAAACATGATGAGCAATCTGAATTATTGTACATTCAGACTATTTTGATTTGTCTGGTTGGTTTTATCACTCTGATCACTTTGATTATTCATGCCATTTGACGAATTCGGTCAATTCCAACGTTATATTGACTTTTAATATGATGAACATTCTGAATTACTGGACATGCAGGCTATTTTCATTTGTCTGGCTGGTTTTATCACTCTGATTACTTTGATTATTCATGCCATTTGACGAATTCGGTCAATTCCAACGTTATATTCACTTTAAACATGATGAACATTCTGAATTACTGGACATGCAGGCTATTTTCATTTGTCTGACAGGTTTTATCACTCTGATCACTTTGATTATTCTTGTCATTTGTCGAATTCGGTCAATTCCAACGTTGTATTGACTTTTAACATGATGAACAATCTGAATTATTGGACATTCAGACTATTTTGATTTGTCTGGTTGGTTTTATCACTTTGATCACTTTGATTTTTCATGCCATTTGACGAATTCGGTCAATTCCAACGTTATATTCACTTTAAACATGATGAGCAATCTGAATTATTGTACATTCAGACTATTTTGATTTGTCTGGTTGGTTTTATCACTCTTATCACTTTGATTATTCATGCCATTTGACGAATTCGGTCAATTCCAACGTTATATTGACTTTTATCATGATGGACATTCTGAATTACTGGACATGCAGTCTATTTTGATTTGTCTGGTTGGTGTTATCACTCTGATCAGTTTATTATTCGTGCCATTTGACGTTTTCGGTCAATTCCAACGTTGTATTGACTTTTAACATGATGAACATTCTGAATTATAGGACATTCAGACTATTTTGATTTGTCTGGTTGGTTTTATCACTCTGATCAGTTTGATTATTCGTGCCATTTGACGTTTTCGGTCAACTCCAACGTTGTACTGAGTTTTAACATGATGAACATTCTGAATTACTGGACATGCAGGCTATTTGCATTTGTCTGACAGGTTTTATCACTCTGATCACTTTGATTATTCTTGTCATTTGTCGAATTCGGTCAATTCCAACGTTGTATTGACTTTTAACATGATGAACAATCTGAATTATTGGACATTCAGACTATTTTGAATTGTCTGGTTGGTTTTATCACTTTGATTATTCATTCGATTTAACGAATTCGGTCAATTCCAACGTTATATTGACTTTTAACATGATGGACATTCTGAATTACTGGACATGCAGGCTATTTTCATTTGTATGGTTGGTTTAATAACTCTGATCATATTCATTACTCTTGTCATTTGACGAATTCGGTCAATTCCAACGTTATATTCACTTTGAACATGCTGAACAATCTGAATTATTGGACATTCAGGCTATTTTCATTTGTCTGGCTGGTTTTATAACTCTGATCACTTTGATTATTCATGCCATTTGGGGAATTCGGTCAATTCCAACGTTATATTCACTTTGAACATGCTCAACAATCTGAATTATTGGACATTCAGACTATTTTGATTTGTCTGGTTGGTTTTATCATTCTGATCACTTTGATTATTCTTGTCATTTGACGAATTCGGTCAATTCCAACGTTATATTCACTTTAAACATGATGAGCAATCTGAATTATTGTACATTCAGACTATTTTGATTTGTCTGGTTGGTTTTATCACTCTGATCACTTTGATTATTCATGCCATTTGACGAATTCGGTCAATTCCAACGTTATATTGACTTTTAATATGATGAACATTCTGAATTACTGGACATGCAGGCTATTTTCATTTGTCTGGCTGGTTTTATCACTCTGATTACTTTGATTATTCATGCCATTTGACGAATTCGGTCAATTCCAACGTTATATTCACTTTAAACATGATGAACAATCTGAATTATTGGACATTCAGACTATTTTGATTTGGCTGGTTGGTTTTATCACTCTGATCACTTTGATTACTCTTGTTATTTGACGAATTCGGTCAATTCCAACGTTATATTGACTTTTTACATGATGAACATTCGGAATTACTGGACATGCAGGCTATTTTTATTTGTCTGGCTGGTTTTATCGCTCTGATCACTTTGATTATTCATGCCATTTGACGAATTCGGTCAATTCCAACGTTATATTCACTTTAAACATGATGAACAATCTGAATTATTGAACATTCAGACTATTTTGATTTGTCTGGTTGGTTTTATCACTCGATCAGTTTGATTATTCGTGCCATTTGACGTTTTCGGTCAATTCCAACGTTGTATTGAGTTTTAACATGATGAACATTCTGAATTACTGGACATGCAGGCTATTTTCATTTGTCTGGCTGGTTTTATCACTCTGATCAGTTTGATTATTCGTGCCATTTGACGTTTTCGGTCAATTCCAACGTTGTACTGAGTTTTAACATGATGAACATTCTGAATTACTGGACATGCAGGCTATTTTCATTTGTCTGACAGGTTTTATCACTCTGATCACTTTGATTATTCTTGTCATTTGTCGAATTCGGTCAATTCCAACGTTGTATTGACTTTTAACATGATGAACAATCTGAGTTATTGGACATTCAGACTATTTTGATTTGTCTGGTTGGTTTTATCACTTTGATCACTTTGGTTTTTCATGCCATTTGACGAATTCGGTCAATTCCAACGTTATATTCACTTTAAACATGATGAGCAATCTGAATTATTGTACATTCAGAATATTTTGATTTGTCTGGTTGGTTTTATCACTCTGATCACTTTGATTATTCATGCCATTTGACGAATTCGGTCAATTCCAACGTTATATTGACTTTTATCATGATGGACATTCTGAATTACTGGACATGCAGTCTATTTTGATTTGTCTGGTTGGTGTTATCACTCTGATCAGTTTGATTATTCGTGCCATTTGACGTTTTCGGTCAATTCCAACGTTGTATTGACTTTTAACATGATGAACATTCTGAATTATAGGACATTCAGACTATTTTGATTTGTCTGGTTGGTTTTATCACTCTGATCAGTTTGATTATTCGTGCCATTTGACGTTTTCGGTCAATTCCAACGTTGTACTGAGTTTTAACATGATGAACATTCTGAATTACTGGACATGCAGGCTATTTTCATTTGTCTGACAGGTTTTATCACTCTGATCACTTTGATTATTCTTGTCATTTGTCGAATTCGGTCAATTCCAACGTTGTATTGACTTTTAACATGATGAACAATCTGAATTATTGGACATTCAGACTATTTTGAATTGTCTGGTTGGTTTTATCACTTTGATTATTCATTCGATTTAACGAATTCGGTCAATTCCAACGTTATATTGACTTTTAACATGATGGACATTCTGAATTACTGGACATGCAGGCTATTTTCATTTGTATGGTTGGTTTAATAACTCTGATCATATTCATTACTCTTGTCATTTGACGAATTCGGTCAATTCCAACGTTATATTCACTTTGAACATGCTGAACAATCTGAATTATTGGACATTCAGGCTATTTTCATTTGTCTGGCTGGTTTTATAACTCTGATCACTTTGATTATTCATGCCATTTGGGGAATTCGGTCAATTCCAACGTTATATTCACTTTGAACATGCTCAACAATCTGAATTATTGGACATTCAGACTATTTTGATTTGTCTGGTTGGTTTTATCACTCTGATCACTTTGATTATTCTTGTCATTTGACGAATTCGGTCAATTCCAACGTTGTATTCACTTTAAACATGATGAACAATCTGAATTATTGGACATTCAGACTATTTTGATTTGTCTGGTTGGTTTTATCACTCTGATCAGTTTGATTATTCGTGCCATTTGACGTTTTCGGTCAATTCCAACGTTGTATTGAGTTTTAACATGATGAACATTCTGAATTACTGGACATGCAGGCTATTTTCATTTGTCTGGCTGGTTTTATCACTCTGATCACTTTGATTATTCATGCCATTTGACGAATTCGGTCAATTCCAACGTTGTATTGGCTTTAAACATGATGAACAATCTGAATTATTGGACATTCAGACTATTTTGATTTGTCTGGTTGGTTTTATCACTTTGATCACTTCGACTTTTTCATGCCATTTGACGAATTCGGTCAATTCAAACGTTATATTCACTTTAAACATGATGAACAATCTGAATTATTGGACATTCAGACTATTTTGATTTGTCTGGTTGGTTTTATCACTCTGATCACTTTAATTATTCATGCCATTTGACGAATTCGGTCAATTCTAACGTTATATCGACTTTTTATATGATGAACATTCTGAATTACTGGACATGCAGGCTATTTTCATTTGTCTGGCTGGTTTTATCACTCTGATCACTTTGATTATTCATGCCATTTGACGAATTCGGTCAATTCCAACGTTATATTGACTTTTAATATGATGAACATTCTGAATTACTGGACATGCAGGCTATTTTCATTTGTCTGGCTGGTTTTATCACTCTGATTACTTTGATTATTCATGCCATTTGACGAATTCGGTCAATTCCAACGTTATATTCACTTTTAACATGATGAACAATCTGAATTATTGACCATTCAGACTATTTTGATTTGGCTGGTTGGTTTTATCACTCTGATCACTTTGATTACTCTTGTTATTTGACGAATTCGGTCAATTCCAACGTTGTATTGAATTTTAACATGATGAACATTCTGAATTACTGGACATGCAGGCTATTTTCATTTGTCTGGCTGGTTTTATCACTCTGATCACTTTGATTATTCATGCCATTTGACGAATTCGGTCAATTCCAACGTTATATTCACTTTTAACATGATGAACAATCTGAATTATTGACCATTCAGACTATTTTGATTTGGCTGTTTGGTTTTATCACTTTGATCACTTTGATTACTCTTGTTATTTGACGAATTCGGTCAATTCCAACGTTGTATTGAGTTTTAACATGATGAACATTCTGAATTATTGGACATTCAGACTATTTTGATTTGGCTGGTTAGTTTTATCACTCTGATCACTTTGATTACTCTTGTTATTTGACGAATTCGGTCAATTCCAACGTTGTATTGAATTTTAACATGATGAACATTCTGAATTACTGCATTCAGGCTATTTTCATTTGTCTGGTTGGTTTTATCACTTTGACTTTTTGATGCCATTTGACGAATTCGGTCAATTCCAACGTTATATTCACTTTAAACATGATGAACAATCTGAATTACTGGACATGCAGGCTATTTTCATTTGTCTGGTTGGTTTTATCACTCTGATCAGTTTGATTATTCGTGCCATTTGACGTTTTCGGTCAATTCCAACGTTGTATTGAGTTTTAACATGATGACATTCTGAATTACTGGACATGCAGGCTATTTTCATTTGTCTGGCTGGTTTTATCATTCTGATTACTTTGATTATTCATGCCATTTGACGAATTCGGTCAATTCCAACGTTATATTCACTTTTAACATGATGAACAATCTGAATTATTGACCATTCAGACTATTTTGATTTGGCTGGTTGGTTTTATCACTCTGATCACTTTGATTACTCTTGTTATTTGACGAATTCGGTCAATTCCAACGTTGTATTGAATTTTAACATGATGAACATTCTGAATTACTGGACATGCAGGCTATTTTCATTTGTCTGGCTGGTTTTATCACTCTGATCACTTTGATTATTCATGCCATTTGACGAATTCGGTCAATTCCAACGTTATATTCACTTTTAACATGATGAACAATCTGAATTATTGACCATTCAGACTATTTTGATTTGGCTGGTTGGTTTTATCACTCTGATCACTTTGATTACTCTTGTTATTTGACGAATTCGGTCAATTCCAACGTTGTATTGAGTTTTAACATGATGAACATTCTGAATTATTGGACATTCAGACTATTTTGATTTGGCTGGTTAGTTTTATCACTCTGATCACTTTGATTACTCTTGTTATTTGACGAATTCGGTCAATTCCAACGTTGTATTGAATTTTAACATGATGAACATTCTGAATTACTGCATTCAGGCTATTTTCATTTGTCTGGTTGGTTTTATCACTTTGACTTTTTGATGCCATTTGACGAATTCGGTCAATTCCAACGTTATATTCACTTTAAACATGATGAACAATCTGAATTACTGGACATGCAGGCTATTTTCATTTGTCTGGTTGGTTTTATCACTCTGATCACTTTGATTATTCATGCCATTTGACGAATTCGGTCAATTCCAACGTTATATTGACTTTTAATATGATGAACATTCTGAATTACTGGACATGCAGGCTATTTTCATTTGTCTGGCTGGTTTTATCACTCTGATTACTTTGATTATTCATGCCATTTGACGAATTCGGTCAATTCCAACGTTATATTCACTTTTAACATGATGAACAATCTGAATTATTGACCATTCAGACTATTTTGATTTGGCTGGTTGGTTTTATCACTCTGATCACTTTGATTACTCTTGTTATTTGACGAATTCGGTCAATTCCAACGTTGTATTGAATTTTAACATGATGAACATTCTGAATTACTGGACATGCAGGCTATTTTCATTTGTCTGGCTGGTTTTATCACTCTGATCACTTTGATTATTCATGCCATTTGACGAATTCGGTCAATTCCAACGTTATATTCACTTTTAACATGATGAACAATCTGAATTATTGACCATTCAGACTATTTTGATTTGGCTGGTTGGTTTTATCACTCTGATCACTTTGATTACTCTTGTTATTTGACGAATTCGGTCAATTCCAACGTTGTATTGAGTTTTAACATGATGAACATTCTGAATTATTGGACATTCAGACTATTTTGATTTGGCTGGTTAGTTTTATCACTCTGATCACTTTGATTACTCTTGTTATTTGACGAATTCGGTCAATTCCAACGTTGTATTGAATTTTAACATGATGAACATTCTGAATTACTGCATTCAGGCTATTTTCATTTGTCTGGTTGGTTTTATCACTTTGACTTTTTGATGCCATTTGACGAATTCGGTCAATTCCAACGTTATATTCACTTTAAACATGATGAACAATCTGAATTACTGGACATGCAGGCTATTTTCATTTGTCTGGTTGGTTTTATCACTCTGATCAGTTTGATTATTCGTGCCATTTGACGTTTTCGGTCAATTCCAACGTTGTATTGAGTTTTAACATGATGACATTCTGAATTACTGGACATGCAGGCTATTTTCATTTGTCTGGCTGGTTTTATCACTCTGATCACTTTGATTATTGTTGTCAATTGACGAATTCGGTCAATTCCAACGTTATATTCACTTTGAACATGCTGAACAATCTGAATTATTGGACATTCAGGCTATTTTGATTTGTCTGGTTGGTTTTATCACTCTGATCAGTTTGATTATTCGTGCCGAAAACGTCAGTCAATTCCAACGTTGTATTGAGTTTTAACATGATGACATTCTGAATTACTGGACATGCAGGCTATTTTCATTTGTCTGGCTGGTTTTATCACTCTGATCACTTTGATTATTCATGCCATTTGACGAATTCGGTCAATTCCAACGTTATATTCACTTTAAACATGATGAACATTCTGAATTACTGCATTCAGGCTATTTTCATTTGTCTGGTTGGTTTTATCACTTTGATCACTTTGACTTTTTCATGCCATTTGACGAATTCGGTCAATTCCAACGTTGTATTGAGTTTTAACATGATGACATTCTGAATTACTGGACATGCAGGCTATTTTCATTTGTCTGGCTGGTTTTATCACTCTGATCACTTTGATTATTGTTGTCAATTGACGAATTCGGTCAATTCCAACGTTATATTCACTTTTATCATGATGGACATTCTGAATTACTGGACATGCAGTCTATTTTGATTTGTCTGGTTGGTTTTATCACTCTGATCAGTTTGATTATTCGTGCCATTTGACGTTTTCGGTCAATTCCAACGTTGTACTGAGTTTTAACATGATGAACATTCTGAATTATAGGACATTCAGACTATTTTGATTTGTCTGGTTGGTTTTATCACTCTGATCAGTTTGATTATTCGTGCCATTTGATGTTTTCGGTCAATTCCAACG
This sequence comes from Hydrotaea cyrtoneurina, assembly GCA_958296145.1. Lineage (NCBI taxonomy): Eukaryota > Metazoa > Arthropoda > Insecta > Diptera > Muscidae > Hydrotaea > Hydrotaea cyrtoneurina. The sequence goes on from OY282514.1 coordinate 59,567,485, forward strand.
TTGTACTGAGTTTTAACATGATGAACATTCTGAATTACTGGACATGCAGGCTATTTTCATTTGTCTGGCAGGTTTTATCACTCTGATCAGTTTGATTATTCGTGCCATTTGACGTTTTCGGTCAATTCCAACGTTGTACTGAGTTTTAACATGATGAACATTCTGAATTACTGGACATGCAGGCTATTTTCATTTGTCTGGCAGGTTTTATCACTCTGATCACTTTGATTATTCTTGTCATTTGACGAATTCGGTCAATTCCAACGTTGTATTGACTTTTAACATGATGAACATTCTGAATTATAGGACATTCAGACTATTTTGATTTGTCTGGTTGGTTTTATCACTCTGATCAGTTTGATTATTCGTGCCATTTGACGTTTTCGGTCAATTCCAACGTTGTATTGAGTTTTAACACGATGAACATTCTGAATTACTGGACATGCAGGCTATTTTCATTTGTCTGGCTGGTTTTATCACTCTGATCACTTTGATTATTCATGCCATTTGACGAATTCGGTCAATTCCAACGTTATATTGACTTTTATCATGATGGACATTCTGAATTACTGGACATGCAGGCTATTTTCATTTGTCTGGCTGGTTTTATCACTCTGATCACTTTGATTATTCATGCCATTTGACGAATTCGGTCAATTCCAACGTTATATTGACTTTTATCATGATGGACATTCTGAATTACTGGACATGCAGTCTATTTTGATTTGTCTGGTTGGTTTTATCACTCTGATCAGTTTGATTATTCGTGCCATTTGACGTTTTCGGTCAATTCCAACGTTGTACTGAGTTTTAACATGATGAACATTCTGAATTATAGGACATTCAGACTATTTTGATTTGTCTGGTTGGTTTTATCACTCTGATCAGTTTGATTATTCGTGCCATTTGACGTTTTCGGTCAATTCCAACGTTGTACTGAGTTTTAACATGATGAACATTCTGAACTACTAGACATGCAGGCTATTTTCATTTGTCTGGCTGGTTTTATCACTCTGATCACTTTGATTATTCGTGCCATTTGACGTTTTCGGTCAATTCCAACGTTGTACTGACTTTTAACATGATGAACATTCTGAATTACTGGACATGCAGGCTATTTTCATTTGTCTGGCAGGTTTTATCACTCTGATCACTTTGATTATTCTTGTCATTTGACGAATTCGGTCAATTCCAACGTTGTATTGACTTTTAACATGATGAACATTCTGAATTATAGGACATTCAGACTATTTTGATTTGTCTGGTTGGTTTTATCACTCTGATCAGTTTGATTATTCGTGCCATTTGACGTTTTCGGTCAATTCCAACGTTGTACTGAGGTTTAACATGATGAACATTCTGAATTACTGGACATGCAGGCTATTTTCATTTGTATGGTTGGTTTAATAACTCTGATCATATTCATTACTCTTGTCATTTGACGAATTCGGTCAATTCCAACGTTGTATTGACTTTTAACATGATGAACAATCTGAATTATTGGACATTCAGACTATTTTGAATTGTCTGGTTGGTTTTATCACTCTGATCACTTTGATTACTCATTCGATTTAACGAATTCGGTCAATTCCAACGTTATATTGACTTTTAACATGATGGACATTCTGAATTATAGGACATTCAGACTATTTTGATTTGTCTGGTTGGTTTAATCACTCTGATCAGTTTGATTATTCGTGCCATTTGACGTTTTCGGTTAATTCCAACGTTGTACTGAGTTTTAACATGATGAACATTCTGAATTACTGGACATGCAGGCTATTTTCATTTGTCTGGCAGGTTTTATCACTCTGATCACTTTGATTATTCTTGTCATTTGACGAATTCGGTCAATTCCAACGTTGTATTGACTTTTAACATGATGAACATTCTGAATTACTGGACATGCAGGCTATTTTCATTTGTCTGGCTGGTTTTATCACTCTGATCACTTTGATTATTGTTGTCAATTGACGAATTCGGTCAATTCCAACGTTATATTCACTTTGAACATGCTGAACAATCTGAATTATTGGACATTCAGGCTATTTTGATTTGTCTGGTTGGTTTTATCACTCTGATCAGTTTGATTATTCGTGCCATTTGACGTTTTCGGTCAATTCCAACGTTGTATTGAGTTTTAACATGATGACATTCTGAATTACTGGACATGCAGGCTATTTTCATTTGTCTGGCTGGTTTTATCACTCTGATCACTTTGATTATTCATGCCATTTGACGAATTCGGTCAATTCCAACGTTATATTCACTTTAAACATGATGAACATTCTGAATTACTGCATTCAGGCTATTTTCATTTGTCTGGTTGGTTTTATCACTTTGATCACTTTGACTTTTTCATGCCATTTGACGAATTCGGTCAATTCCAACGTTATATTCACTTTAAACATGATGAACAATCTGAATTATTGAACATTCAGACTATTTTGATTTGTCTTGTTGGTTTTATCACTCTGATCACTTTGATTACTCTTGTTATTTGACGAATTCGGTCAATTCCAACGTTGTTTTGAATTTTAACATGATGAACATTCTGAATTACTGGACATGCAGGCTACTTTCCTTTGGTTGGCTGGTTTTATCACTCTGATCACTTTGATTATTGTTGTCAATTGACGAATTCGGTCAATTCCAACGTTATATTCACTTTTATCATGATGGACATTCTGAATTACTGGACATGCAGTCTATTTTGATTTGTCTGGTTGGTTTTATCACTCTGATCAGTTTGATTATTCGTGCCATTTGACGTTTTCGGTCAATTCCAACGTTGTACTGAGTTTTAACATGATGAACATTCTGAATTATAGGACATTCAGACTATTTTGATTTGTCTGGTTGGTTTTATCACTCTGATCAGTTTGATTATTCGTGCCATTTGATGTTTTCGGTCAATTCCAACGTTGTACTGAGTTTTAACATGATGAACATTCTGAATTACTGGACATGCAGGCTATTTTCATTTGTCTGGCAGGTTTTATCACTCTGATCACTTTGATTATTCTTGTCATTTGACGAATTCGGTCAATTCCAACGTTGTATTGACTTTTAACATGATGAACATTCTGAATTATAGGACATTCAGACTATTTTGATTTGTCTGGTTGGTTTTATCACTCTGATCAGTTTGATTATTCGTGCCATTTGACGTTTTCGGTCAATTCCAACGTTGTATTGAGTTTTAACACGATGAACATTCTGAATTACTGGACATGCAGGCTATTTTCATTTGTCTGGCTGGTTTTATCACTCTGATCACTTTGATTATTCATGCCATTTGACGAATTCGGTCAATTCCAACGTTATATTGACTTTTATTATGATGGACATTCTGAATTACTGGACATGCAGGCTATTTTCATTTGTCTGGCTGGTTTTATCACTCTGATCACTTTGATTATTCATGCCATTTGACGAATTCGGTCAATTCCAACGTTATATTGACTTTTATCATGATGGACATTCTGAATTACTGGACATGCAGTCTATTTTGATTTGTCTGGTTGGTTTTATCACTCTGATCAGTTTGATTATTCGTGCCATTTGACGTTTTCGGTCAATTCCAACGTTGTACTGAGTTTTAACATGATGAACATTCTGAATTATAGGACATTCAGACTATTTTGATTTGTCTGGTTGGTTTTATCACTCTGATCAGTTTGATTATTCGTGCCATTTGACGTTTTCGGTCAATTCCAACGTTGTACTGAGTTTTAACATGATGAACATTCTGAACTACTAGACATGCAGGCTATTTTCATTTGTCTGGCTGGTTTTATCACTCTGATCACTTTGATTATTCGTGCCATTTGACGTTTTCGGTCAATTCCAACGTTGTACTGACTTTTAACATGATGAACATTCTGAATTACTGGACATGCAGGCTATTTTCATTTGTCTGGCAGGTTTTATCACTCTGATCACTTTGATTATTCTTGTCATTTGACGAATTCGGTCAATTCCAACGTTGTATTGACTTTTAACATGATGAACATTCTGAATTATAGGACATTCAGACTATTTTGATTTGTCTGGTTGGTTTTATCACTCTGATCAGTTTGATTATTCGTGCCATTTGACGTTTTCGGTCAATTCCAACGTTGTACTGAGGTTTAACATGATGAACATTCTGAATTACTGGACATGCAGGCTATTTTCATTTGTATGGTTGGTTTAATAACTCTGATCATATTCATTACTCTTGTCATTTGACGAATTCGGTCAATTCCAACGTTGTATTGACTTTTAACATGATGAACAATCTGAATTATTGGACATTCAGACTATTTTGAATTGTCTGGTTGGTTTTATCACTCTGATCACTTTGATTACTCATTCGATTTAACGAATTCGGTCAATTCCAACGTTATATTGACTTTTAACATGATGGACATTCTGAATTATAGGACATTCAGACTATTTTGATTTGTCTGGTTGGTTTAATCACTCTGATCAGTTTGATTATTCGTGCCATTTGACGTTTTCGGTTAATTCCAACGTTGTACTGAGTTTTAACATGATGAACATTCTGAATTACTGGACATGCAGGCTATTTTCATTTGTCTGGCAGGTTTTATCACTCTGATCACTTTGATTATTCTTGTCATTTGACGAATTCGGTCAATTCCAACGTTGTATTGACTTTTAACATGATGAACAATCTGAATTATTGGCCATTCAGACTATTTTGATTTGTCTGGTTGGTTTTATCACTCTGATCAGTTTGATTATACGTGCCATTTGACGTTTTCGGTCAATTCCAACGTTGTACTGAGTTTTAACATGATGAACATTCTGAATTACTGGACATGCAGGCTATTTTCATTTGTCTGGCAGGTTTTATCACTCTGATCACTTTGATTATTCTTGTCATTTGACGAATTCGGTCAATTCCAACGTTGTATTGACTTTTAACATGATGAACAATCTGAATTATTGGACATTCAGACTATTTTGAATTATCTGGTTGGTTTTATCACTCTGATCACTTTGATTACTCATTCGATTTAACGAATTCGGTCAATTCCAACGTTATATTGACTTTTAACATGATGGACGTTCTGAATTACTGGACATGCAGGCTATTTTCATTTGTATGGTTGGTTTAATAACTCTGATCAGTTTGATTATTCTTGTCATTTGACGAATTCGGTCAATTCCAACGTTGTACTGAGTTTTAACATGATGAACATTCTGAATTACTGGACATGCAGGCTATTTTCATTTGTCTGGCTGGTTTTATCACTCTGATCACTTTGATTATTCTTGTCATTTGACGAATTCGGTCAATTCCAACGTTGTACTGAGTTTTAACATGATGAACATTCTGAATTACTGGACATGCAGGCTATTTTCATTTGTCTGGCAGGTTTTATCACTCTGATCACTTTGATTATTCTTATCATTTGACGAATTCGGTCAATTCCAACGTTGTATTGACTTTTAACATGATGAACATTCTGAATTATAGGACATTCAGACTATTTTGATTTGTCTGGTTGGTTTTATCACTCTGATCAGTTTGATTATTCGTGCCATTTGACGTTTTCGGTCAATTCCAACGTTGTATTGACTTTTAACATGATGAACATTCTGAATTATAGGACATTCAGACTATTTTGATTTGTCTGGTTGGTTTTATCACTCTGATCAGTTTGATTATTCGTGCCATTTGACGTTTTCGGTCAATTCCAACGTTGTACTGAGTTTTAACATGATGAACATTCTGAATTACTGGACATGCAGGCTATTTTCATTTGTATGGCAGGTTTTATCACTCTGATCACTTTGATTATTCTTGTCATTTGACGAATTCGGTCAATTCCAACGTTGTATTGACTTTTAACATGATGAACAATCTGAATTATTGGACATTCAGACTATTTTGAATTGTCTGGTTGGTTTTATCACTCTGATCACTTTGATTATTCATGCCTGTTTGTTGGGTGATGTCGTTTTGTTGTTATATTGTCACTTGTTTTTTGTCGTTTTTATTTCCTTAATAAAACACTCTTTTGTTTTTTTTATTTACAATTTCTTTTATTTTTTTTGTTTCAGGTCACTACAATGTTATATGTTATTTATTTCACAAAACTAAATTTTCTTTGAAGTTACAATTTCAAGTCACGGAAAAACGAAACAACTGTTTCAAAGGTCGACAACTAATTGATTTGTCTGTCTCCACTTTTTTGTCAAAGTGGATGATCAGACCATCAACGAAAAGGAAACAACAACAATGCCCATGCGATCCCGCTACGCATATGTGTGGATGTATGTGTGAGTGGAGATTGCATGTTTGTTGTTGTTATGTTTTCTCCAAGATGAGAAACGAAGTAGATTGAAACATTTGTTTTCTATATTCCCTTTTGTTATGTCTATGTACCAAAGTGAATTCAATGACCGATGCTTCGGACATATGTACATATTCCGATATTGCAAAAATATGTATGTACGTACAAAACATATGGGTCATTGCATATGAAAAGTGCTTGATATGATATTTTACAAGAAGGTCAGGAAATTCATTGTAAATGGATTAAAAAGTTTAGAATTCATTTTAAATTATATAACTAAATAGCTTATGTCTAAAAGTCATGATAAATAATATGAAATACAATTTTATATTTTTTATGAATTTACTTAATATTGAAATAAGTATGGTTCAACGCGATATCGTTGAACATGCCGGCCCCTCCGTGTGAAATTACCAGATTTTGCCTACTGGACCGATGAAAACATATCCGATAGCGGTTTGCTGGGCTAAAATGTTTTGGAGAGGCGAGTCAATTGACCCATTTCGGAAAAGGCTGGGTATTTCATCGGCTGCTAGTTCAAGCTCGATTGGAATATTGCCTCTTGGGTCAGGATCAGCAAGACAGTCTGGTGAAAATCCGATGGTGGGGTCCTCATTGATGGCTTTCTCATATGGTGATCGGGGTAGGTCATTGGTGAGCATGGCACGAACTTCTTTGGCCCAGTTAAGGCGAGGTAGACGTCCTTTGGCTTGAAATTTCGCAAATCGTGCTTCGTTGTAGCGGAAAGTTTCAAGTCCGAGTCGACTTTGTAGACTTACAGCGATTCTGGATACCGGGGAGTAAAAGTTGATACCTGCCCGAATCAAGTGCCAAGCATCAGTTTCGCCTGGAATGGCAATTTTGATGTGTGCTGTTGGGATGAAGACCTTAGCCCAGCTGAATGGAAGGCTGGCTTTGGGCTTCAGCTTGAATTCCGATGCGCTGCGTACATTTCGAGTTGTGGCTCTGTTTGGAGGTCTCGATGCGCGTGACTGACGTTGTGTGTCTTGTGATTGAGAACGGGTTGCGTTTGCCTGAGTTCTGACGGATGGCGTTTGATGTCTTCTTGATGGTGAATGAGGTCTTGGTGCTTGTTCTTCGGATTGTTGAGCTGGTCTTGAACTTCTGATTCCCAATTCTTTCAATTGTGGAGAAAAGTGCAGAAGCGTGTTGTGCTTTTCTTTACAAATTTGGCATCTCAGATTTGTGTGACACTCTGAACGGATGTGTGAAATGGCCAGGCAGTTAATGCAGTAGAAATGGTCACAAACAACTTCAAATCTGTCTTCTGGGTCAAGAGCCAAAAATCGAGGACAAGTCTTGATGGCGTGATCTCGTCTACACAATCCGCACGAATATGTCCAATTCTTTGGTCGATTGCCGTCGTTTTTCTTGGAGGACATCTGTGAATAGAGAAAGTTGTGAGTGACGGTAAAACCAAAGGTATTGGAGGTTACATATTGTTATTCTGAGAGGAGTGGTATAAGTTTAGTTATAGGTCTACGAATTGTTCCGTTTGAGATTAGTACGTCAACAACTCGACTATTTTCGTCAGGTCCTGGGTATAGTTTTGTTATACGACCTAATTTCCATTCATTTGGAGACGTTTTGTCGTCTTTGATGACTACAAGGTCGTTAATTTTGACGTTTTGTTGTTGTCGTTTCCATTTATATCGACGATGTAGTTCTTTTAAGTACTCAGCCTTCCAACGTTGACAGAATTGTTGAGAGACAATTTTTAGTCGTTTCCGATTGGCAAGCGTGAGATTATCTTGGGAGATATCAGGTTCAGCTGGTGCTAAGATGGAGGTACCAATTAGAAAATTTCCAGGGGTTAATGGAGAAAGGTCATTTGGATCGTCGCTGACAGGACTTAAAGGTCGAGAATTCAAACAAGATTCGATGCGTGTTAAGATCGTGGAGAATTCCTCAAAGGTAAATTTCATGTCTGGCATCATTTTTCGAAGATGAGTTTTGAAGGATTTCACTCCCGCTTCCCAAAGTCCACCCATGTGGGGCGCTCCTGGAGGTATAAATTTCCACTCAATGTTCTGAGTACAGTTTTGTTGTATGACTCTGGTTTGAAGTTGTCGAATGAAATCTTCTCGATCTCTTCTCAGCATTTCAGCTGCCCCAACGAAGTTTGTGCCGTTGTCTGAAAAGATCTGTGCAGGGCAACCTCTACGGCCAATAAATCTAGCAAATGCGGCAAGGAAAGCTTGGGTTGAGAGGTCACTGACTGCTTCTAAGTGGACAGCCTTAGTGGAAAAGCAGACAAAAATGCAGGCGTAACCTTTTGTAACTAGACAAGCTCTGCCTGTAAAATTTCGGATATTGAAAGGTCCTGCAAAGTCTACTCCGGTATTGTGAAAAGGTCTCGTGATAGTAGTGCGTTCAGGAGGTAATGATGCCATGATCTGTGTCTGGGTATGCTTCTTATATAGTATGCAGGGTTTGCAGTGATTTATAATCACTTTGACTAATGGTTTTAAACGAAAAATCCAAAACTCTGTGCGTAAGACGCGTACCATTAACTGATTACCTCCGTGTAAAGTCATTTTATGGGCATGCTCTACAAGAAGTCGAGATAATCTACAAGTATATGGTAGAATTATTGGATGTCGTTCGCTATATGTCAAAGTTGGGGATTGTGATAATCGTCCATTTGCACGAATAATTCCATGTGAATCCATAAATGGATTTAAAGTCAAAAGTGAACTACTTGACTCAATTTTGGATTTTTGTAATAATTGAGAATATTCTTCGGCAAAGTGATGTTTTTGTGTCAGAAGGAGAAGTCGGGATTTGACGAAGTTGATTTCTTCAGAAGAAAGTTCGCTTGAGACTGTCATAAGGTGACGTCTATTCGTCCCGGTATTTCTCCAAAATCGAAAGACGTAAGATAATACTCGATACGCACGAGATAGAGTAGAAAATCGCTCAAGTGGGTCTTCAAATGTCGTTGTAACAAAAAGTTTTACGGCTTTTTCTTCGAGATTGGTATCATCCCAAGCTTTTTGTACTGGCCATTGATGTTTTGGCATTTTCAACCATGGAGGCCCATGCCACCATAGGTCGTGGTTTTCTAAGTCTGTGGATGAGAGTCCTCTGGTAGCAAGGTCAGCAGGATTGTCACGTGATTGAACATGTTTCCAAGACGTCGTTCCAACTTTGTCCGTGATTTCGGATACTGGATTCCCTACAAATGTATTCCAGGCACAAGGTGGTTTCTTTAGCCAAGCTAAGACGATTGTGGAGTCTGTCCAATTATATAGGTCATAAGTCTGGAGATGGATATTTGGAAGTACTGAAGAAGCTAATGTTGCCAGTAAAACGGCTCCGCAGAGTTCAAGTCGAGGTAAAGAAAGCTTTTTTATAGGCGCAACTCGAGTCTTGGCAACTAGAAGGTGGGTATGGATTTCCATTCCCTGTTGGAGACGAATGTATAAGGTCGCAGCATATGCCCTTTCCGAGGAGTCACAAAATCCATGGATTTCAACAGTGCTTGTAGGAGTGTATTGTATCCAACGTGGAATCTGTAGATGTTGGATGTTTGGGCAATTTTTGATAAAATTCTGCCATGTAATACAAGTCAAGGGAGTAAGTCCATCATCCCATCCGACTTTGTCTAGCCAAATTTGCTGCATGATAAGTTTTGCTATGACAATGACAGGAGCTAACCACCCACACGGGTCAAAAAATCTAGCAATTGCTGAAAGGACTTCCCGTTTTGTGTAGGTCGGTTTAAGGTCAATATTTGGCTGTGGAAATGAGAAGGAATCAGATGCAATGTTCCATTTGATGCCTAATGTCTTAGTGCCCAAGTTTTCTGAAAGATGTAAACAGTCAATGGATAGAAGTTGTTTTTCTGGTAAGTCGTTAATAATTCGTGGATCGTTTGAGGTCCATTTCATTAAGTCAAATCCTGCCGATCCCAACGCAGTGATTAGTTGTTTCCTTGAAGCAACTGCCTCGTCGATGGTATGTCCTCCTGCTAGGACGTCATCTACATACATGTTATCTTCCAAGATTTTTGTAGCTAGCGGTAATGATTTTGTGACATCTTCTGCCAGCTGCAGAAGAGTCCTAACTGCTAAAAATGGGGCGCAATTTACTCCAAATGTCACAGTTTGAAGTTCAAAATCTTCTATGGGTTCATTAGGGGATTTTCTAAACAAAATCCGTTGATATTGAGTATCTGAAGGGCTAACTAGAATTTGCCGATACATTTTTGTAATGTCGGCATTGTAAACAAATCGAAAGAATCGCCATTTTAAAGTCTGAACTACTAGATCCTATTGTAGAGTTGGACCAGGGTATAATATGTCATTTAAACTCATTTTATTTGATGTCGGGCATGATGCGTTGAAGACAACTCTAAGTTTTGTAGTAACGCGATCAGGTTTTATTACTGCGTGGTGAGGCAGGTAATAACTTGGCGTCTTGTTTATGTTGTGTGGAGGAACTTTCTTCATATGGCCTAGGTCGAGATATTCAAGAATGACTTGATCATACTGATTTTTGATGTCAGGTTTGGAACTGAGCATCTTTTCCATACGGAGAAATTGTGCCATTGCAATATTTCGTGAAAGTCCAATTTCATTTTCATTTCGAAAGGGTAGGGTGACTACATATCGTCCTGAGCTATTTCTGTAGGTCGTATCTTTGAAGTTTTTCTCGCAGATTAAGTCTTCTTCTGACCTCAAAATTGGTTTTGGGGTTTCCTCCACCTCCCAAAATTTTGTGAGAAGTCTATCTAGGGCAATAGTATTGCATAATGAGATGTTTTTCTCAGGTCTAGTTGATCTTTCCACAGGTCCCCGCACAATCCAGCCGAATACTGTTTTTTGTGTCAAAAGGGATCCTAAGGAATGCATTGGTGTTGCCAGGTCGAAAATAAATGGCCCGATGTCAAGTCCTATAAGTATGTCAATAGGTTGGCTGATATTAAAGTGAGGATCTGCTAGAGGTCGTTGTGTAATTCTGTTCAGAAGTTCCATATCTAGATTTTTTGGTGGCAAATTAAATGGCAAGGTCTTGAGAACTGGTGCCCAGACATCTAATCTGAAGGTTTTTTCAACCCGAGAGCACAGCGTAAAAAGGCATGCTTTGGTTGATGTCTCTGTGACGGTGGGACTAAGTCCTGAGACATGAATTAGGTTTCGCTTTGAAGGAAGTCTAAGTTTATTTTTTAATTTCTCAGAGATAAAAGTCGATTGTGATCCAGGATCAATGATTGCTCTGGCTTTGTATCTCTGTCCGTTGTTCTCTATTTCAACTAAGGCTGTGAAAAGCAAGGTTTCTCGCGACTGATTGGCCGAGTGTAAGTCTTGATCATCGCATAGAGTTAAGGACTTGATGTCCTGCAAGTTTGAATTTGAAGTGGTCTGTATGGTTGTAGTGAATGCCTGTGTACTGGTACTAGGTCGTACGTCGGCATACTTCTCCTGAGAGCTAGGTTGGGTTCCGTCTTTATGAAGTAGGGTATGGTGTCTCAGATTGCAAGTTCTACAACTGAATTTGCTTTTGCATTCTTTGACACCGTGATCTTGTGCGAGACAATTATAGCAAGATCTGCTAATTTTTACTGTGTGAATGCGATCGTTGACGGGTTTTTCTAAAAATGTGGGACAGTTTCGTAAAAAGTGAATATCTTTACAAAGTTGACAAGGTGAGAGGTCTGAATGGGTTCGAGGTGTGCTGTGGTTGTTTTTGGGTTTGGATTCTTTTGGTTGCTGTACTTGATTTAAATTTGTTTGAAACGAATGAACTTTTTTGTCCTTGGAGGTCGATTTTCGGATATCGTGATGTAAATTGTCGGATTTGGAGGATGTCAGTTGAATGTTTCCTACTGACTCCAATGTCTTAAACCTGTGAGTCAGAAATCTATCGAATTCTTCACAAGTTGGCATTTTTGAACAATCCTGTAAGGTGTTCTCAAACTCTTCTAGGTAAGGTCTAGGAATTTTTGCAGAACATAAAAATACTAGGATTGGATCCCAATTCGAAGTATTAACATCTAAAGTTTTGAGGGTCTGAAGGCAACCATTTACGATTCTTTGAAGCGATTTGAGTGAACTGCTGGAGTCTGTTGAGACTGAAGGCAAAGTAAAAATTAGCTTGATTTGCACATTTACTTGAATTCGCATATTTTCATACCGATCTACGAGGTTTTTCCAGGCTAAGTCAAAACCCTCATGAGTAAGAGGTATGAGCGAAATGATTTCCTTTGCTTCCCCTGCCGTTTTCTGGTTTAGGTGGTACAGTTTTTCCACCTTGCTAAGTCTAGGATTTTTTATATAAATGGCGGAGAAGAGGTCTCTAAACGTTGGCCAGGTTTTATAGCTTCCATAAAAAATGTCTGTATCACATGCTGGGAGTTTAATTGAATATTGATTTGGTGTCGAATTTTCCGAAGGTCTCTCTGATTTTTCAACAGCATTTTTTGTAGGGGTGAGTACATCGATCTCTGCATTTATTGTCGAAAGGGCGCCTTTATAGGCAGTGAGGGCTTCACGATATTTTACTCTAAGTTTTTTCAGGTCTATAGTCTGTTCCCCTTCGGTTGCTTTAAAATCCCTACAGGTCTCATACGCACGTTTGACTTGGGTCCATAGATAATCCATGTGAACCCTAAGAACTTCAAGGGCATGAATGTTGTTCTCAGTAACACTAGTTGCCTGGGTTTCTTCAAAATCTATCAAGTCATTATAAGAATTTGTAAATTTATCGAGTAGATCCATGTTTAAACCGTTGTTATGTTGAAAAATGTAAACAAGTGGGAAACAAGTCTATGATGATTGATGTTCGTTGAAGAAATCAAGGTTGAAAGTCTAATTTTCAAAAAATCGAGTTGAAAAAAAAGCAATTTCCAAAATGTCCCCAAAAAATCGATAAAAAATGTTGACCTGGCAACTCTAATTTAAAGTCGTGCTTTACAAGTAGAACAGGGTATGGTCAAGAAATTCGCAAATTTACCGTTGGTGATTTGCAAGGTCAAAGAAGTTACGCTCACGTATGTATGTACTTACTTTGAAGTTGTTGTTCTTGTATACCTGTTGCTAGGGAAGTCTATGTGGTTGCTGCTACTTTTATGATGTCGCTGCTGCTTCTGGTGAAGTCGCTGCTGCTTTAGATGAAGTCGCTGCTGCTTTTGGTGAAGTCGCTGCTGCTTATCAAGTAATGTATGCCAAAAATTCCAATGCAATTCTTCTTTTTAGGCAAATTTTTTGTTTTTGTAATTTGAAGTCACGTAACTTCTGTTACAAAAGTCCAAACGTTTTCTGTTTGTTTTTTATTGTTTTTTGGTTATTATTTTTTGTATAAATGTCACTATTATCCCTTGAGTTTGTTTTGTAGTTTTTTGGGATAGTTTCACACACTTTTTCGCACTGTTTTAATAATGTCACTTTTTTATTTTTTTTAAACACAAATGTCCGGTTCGATGGGACCAAAATGTTTGTTGGGTGATGTCGTTTTGTTGTTATATTGTCACTTGTTTTTTGTCGTTTTTATTTCCTTAATAAAACACTCTTTTGTTTTTTTTATTTACAATTTCTTTTATTTTTTTTGTTTCAGGTCACTACAATGTTATATGTTATTTATTTCACAAAACTAAATTTACTTTGAAGTTACAATTTCAAGTCACGGAAAAACGAAACAACTGTTTCAAAGGTCGACAACTAATTGATTTGTCTGTCTCCACTTTTTTCTCAAAGTGGATGATCAGACCATCAACGAAAAGGAAACAACAACAATGCCCATGCGATCCCGCTACGCATATGTGTGGATGTATGTGTGAGTGGAGATTGCATGTTTGTTGTTGTTATGTTTTCTCCAAGATGAGAAACGAAGTAGATTGAAACATTTGTTTTCTATATTCCCTTTTGTTATGTCTATGTACCAAAGGGAATTCAATGACCGATGCTTCGGACATATGTACATATTCCGATATTGCAAAAATATGTATGTACGTACAAAACATATGGGTCATTGCATATGAAAAGTGCTTGATATGATATTTTACAAGAAGGTCAGGAAATTCATTGTAAATGGATTAAAAAGTTTAGAATTCATTTTAAATTATATAACTAAATAGCTTATGTCTAAAAGTCATGATAAATAATATGAAATACAATTTTATATTTTTTATGAATTTACTTAATATTGAAATGAGTATGGTTCAACGCGACATCGTTGAACACATGCCATTTGGGGAATTCGGTCAATTCCAACGTTATATTCACTTTGAACATGCTCAACAATCTGAATTATTGGACATTCAGATCACTTTGATTATTCTTGTCATTTGACGAATTCGGTCAATTCCAACGTTGTATTCACTTTAAACATGATGAACAATCTGAATTATTGGACATTCAGACTATTTTGATTTGGCTGGTTGGTTTTATCACTCTGATCACTTTGATTATTCTTGTCATTTGACGAATTCGGTCAATTCCAACGTTATATTGACTTTTAACATGATGGAGATTCTGAATTACTGGACATGCAGGCTATTTTCATTTGTATGGTTGGTTTAATAACTCTGATCATATTCATTACTCTTGTTATTTGACGAATTCGGTCAATTCCAACGTTATATTCACTTTGAACATGCTGAACAATCTGAATTATTGGACATTCAGGCTATTTTCATTTGTCTGGCTGGTTTTAAAACTCTGATCACTTTGATTATTCATGCCATTTGGGGAATTCGGTCAATTCCAACGTTATATTCACTTTGAACATGCTCAACAATCTGAATTATTGGACATTCAGATCACTTTGATTATTCTTGTCATTTGACGAATTCGGTCAATTCCAACGTTGTATTCACTTTAAACATGATGAACAATCTGAATTATTGGACATTCAGACTATTTTGATTTGTCTGGTTGGTTTTATCACTCTGATCAGTTTGATTATTCGTGCCATTTGACGTTTTCGGTCAATTCCAACGTTGTATTGAGTTTTAACATGATGAACATTCTGAATTACTGGACATGCAGGCTATTTTCATTTGTCTGGCTGGTTTTATCACTCTGATCACTTTGATTATTCTTGTCATTTGACGAATTCGGTCAATTCCAACGTTATATTGACTTTTAATATGATGAACATTCTGAATTACTGGACATGCAGGCTATTTTCATTTGTCTGGCTGGTTTTATCACTCTGATCACTTTGATTATTCATGCCATTTGACGAATTCGGTCAATTCCAACGTTATATTCACTTTAAACATGATGAACAATCTGAATTATTGGACATTCAGACTATTTTGATTTGGCTGGTTGGTTTTATCACTCTGATCACTTTGATTACTCTTGTTATTTGACGAATTCGGTCAATTCCAACGTTATATTGACTTTTTACATGATGAACATTCTGAATTACTGGACATGCAGGCTATTTTCATTTGTCTGGCTGGTTTTATCACTCTGATCACTTTGATTATTCATGCCATTTGACGAATTCGGTCAATTCCAACGTTATATTCACTTTAAACATGATGAACAATCTGAATTATTGGACATTCAGACTATTTTGATTTGTCTGGTTGGTTTTATCACTCTGATCATATTGATTACTCTTGTTATTTGACGAATTCGGTCAATTCCAACTTTGTATTGACTTTGAACATGCTCAAGAATCTGAATTATTGGACATTCAGACTATTTTGATTTGTCTGGTTGGTTTTATCACTCTGATCACATTTGACGTTTTCGGTCAATTCCAACGTTGTACTGAGTTTTAACATGATGAACATTCTGAATTACTGGACATGCATGCTATTTTCATTTGTCTGATTGGTTTTATAACTCTGATCATATTGATTACTCTTGCCATTTGACGAATTCGGTCAATTCCAACGTTATATTGACTTTTAACATGATGAACATTCTGAATTACTGGACATGCAGGCAATTTTCATTTGTATGGTTTTTTTAATAACTCTGATCATATTGATTACTCTTGTTATTTAACGAATTCGGTCAATTCCAACTTTGTATTGACTTTGAACATGCTCAACAATCTGGATTATTGGGCATTCAGACTATTTTGATTTGTCTGGTTGGTTTTATCACTCTGATCAGTTTAATTATTCGTGCAATTTGACGTTTTCGGTCAATTCCAACGTTGTATTGAGTTTTAACATGATGAACATTCTGAATTACTGGACATGCAGGCTATTTTCAATTGTCTGGTTGGTTTAATAACTCTGATCATATTGATTACTCTTGTTACTTGACGAATTCGGTCAATTCCAACTTTGTATTGACTTTGAACATGCTCAACATTCTGAATTACTGGACATGCAGGCTATTTTCATTTGTCTGGCTGGTTTTATCACTCTGATCACTTTGATTACTCTTGTTATTTGACGAATTCGGTCAATTCCAACGTTATATTGACTTTTTACATGATGAACATTCTTAATTACTGGACATGCAGGCTATTTTCATTTGTCTGGCTGGTTTTATCACTCTGATCACTTTGATTATTCATGCCATTTGACGAATTCGGTCAATGCCAACTTTCTATTGACTTTGAACATGCTCAACAATCTGGATTATTGGACATTCAGACTATTTTGATTTGTCTGGTTGGTTTTATCACTCTGATCAGTTTAATTATTCGTGCAATTTGACGTTTTCGGTCAATTCCAACGTTGTATTGAGTTTTAACATGATGAACATTCTGAATTACTGGACATGCAGGCTATTTTCAATTGTCTGGTTGGTTTAATAACTCTGATCATATTGATTACTCTTGTTATTTGACGAATTCGGTCAATTCCAACTTTGTATTGACTTTGATCATGCTCAACATTCTGAATTACTGGACATGCAGGCTATTTTCATTTGTCTGGCTGGTTTTATCACTCTGATCACTTTGATTACTCTTGTTATTTGACGCATTCGGTCAATTCCAACGTTGTATTGAGTTTTAACATGATGTACATTCTGAATTACTGGACATGCAGGCCATTTTTATTTGTCTGGCTGGTTTTATCACTCTGATCACTTTGATTATTCTTGTCATTTGACGAATTCGGTCAATTTCAACGTTATATTGACTTTTAACATAATGGACCTTCTGAATTACTGGACATGCAGGCTATTTTCATTTGTCTGCTTGGTTTTATAACTCTGATCATATTGATTACTCTTCCCATTTGACGAATTCGGTCAATTCCAACGTTATATTGACTTTTAACATGATGAACATTCTGAATTACTGGACATGCAGGCTATTTTCATTTGTATGGTTGGTTTAATAACTCTGATCATATTGATTACTCTTGTTATTTGACGAATTCGATCAATTCCAACTTTGTATTGACTTTGAACATGCTCAACATTCTGAATTAGCAGGCTATTTTCATTTGTCTGGCTGGTTTAATAACTCTGATCATATTGATTACTCTTGTTATTTGACGAATTCGGTCAATTCCAACTTTGTATTGACTTTGATCATGCTCAACATTCTGAATTACTGGACATGCAGGCTATTTTCATTTGTCTGGCTGGTTTTATCACTCTGATCACTTTGATTATTGTTGTCATTTGACGAATTCGGTGAATTCCAACGTTATATTCACTTTGAACATGCTGAACATCTGAATTATTGGACATTCAGGCTATTTTGATTTGTCTGGTTGGTTTTATCACTCTGATCACTTTGATTATTCATTCCATTTGACGAATTCGGTCAATTCCAACGTTATATTGACTTTTATCATGATGGACATTCTGAATGCAGTCTATTTTGATTTGTCTGGTTGGTTTTATCACTCTGATCACTTTGATTATTCGTGCCATTTGACGTTTTCGGTCAATTCCAACGTTGTATTGACTTTTAACATGATTAACATTCTGAATTATAGGACATTCAGACTATTTTGATTTGTCTGGTTGGTTTTATCACTCTGATCAGTTTGATTATTCGTGCAATTTGACGTTTTCGGTCAATTCCAACGTTGTATTGAGTTTTAACATGATGAACATTCTGAATTACTGGACATGCAGGCTATTTTCATTTGTCTGGTTGGTTTAATAACTCTGATCATATTGATTACTCTTGTTATTTGACGAATTCGGTCAATTCCAACTTTGTATTGACTTTGATCATGCTCAACATTCTGAATTACTGGACATGCAGGCTATTTTCATTTGTCTGGCTGGTTTTATCACTCTGATCACTTTGATTATTGTTGTCATTTGACGAATTCGGTGAATTCCAACGTTATATTCACTTTGAACATGCTGAACATCTGAATTATTGGACATTCAGGCTATTTTGATTTGTCTGGTTGGTTTTATCACTCTGATCAGTTTGATTATTCGTGCCATTTGACGTTTTCGGTCAATTCCAACGTTGTATTGAGTTTTAACATGATGAACATTCTGAATTACTGGACATGCAGGCTATTTTCATTTGTCTGGCTGGTTTTATCACTCTGATCACTTTGATTATTCATGCCATTTGACGAATTCGGTCAATTCCAACGTTATATTGACTTTTATCATGATGGACATTCTGAATGCAGTCTATTTTGATTTGTCTGGTTGGTTTTATCACTCTGATCAGTTTGATTATTCGTGCCATTTGACGTTTTCGGTCAATTCCAAAGTTGTATTGACTTTTAACATGATGAACATTCTGAATTATAGGACATTCAGACTATTTTGATTTGTCTGGTTGGTTTTATCACTCTGATCAGTTTGATTATTCGTGCCATTTGACGTTTTCGGTCAATTCCAACGTTGTACTGAGTTTTAACATGATGAACATTCTGAATTATTGGACATTCAGACTATTTTGATTTGTCTGGTTGGTTTTATCACTCTGATCACTTTGATTATTCATGCCATTTGACGAATTCGGTCAATTCCAACGTTATATTGACTTTTATCATGATGGACATTCTGAATTACTGGACATGCAGTCTATTTTCATTTGTATGGTTGGTTTTATCACTCTGATCAGTTTGATTATTCGTGCCATTTGACGTTTTCGGTCAATTCCAACGTTGTACTGAGTTTTAACATGATGAACATTCTGAATTATTGGACATTCAGACTATTTTGATTTGTCTGGTTGGTTTTATCACTCTGATCACTTTGATTATTCATGCCATTTGACGAATTCGGTCAATTCCAACGTTATATTGACTTTTATCATGATGGACATTCTGAATTACTGGACATGCAGTCTATTTTCATTTGTATGGTTGGTTTTATCACTCTGATCAGTTTGATTATTCTTGTCATTTGACGAATTCGGTCAATTCCAACGTTGTATTGACTTTTAACATGATGAACATTCTGAATTATAGGACATTCAGACTATTTTCATTTGTCTGGCAGGTTTTATCACTCTGATCACTTTGATTATTCTTGTCATTTGACGAATTCGGTCAATTCCAACTTTGTATTGACTTTGAACATGCTCAACATTCTGAATTACTGGACATGCAGGCTATTTTCATTTGACTGGCTGGTTTTATCACTCTGATCACTTTGATTACTCTTGTTATTTGACGCATTCGGTCAATTCCAACGTTGTATTGAGTTTTAACATGATGTACATTCTGAATTACTGGACATGCAGGCCATTTTTATTTGTCTGGCTGGTTTTATCACTCTGATCACTTTGATTATTCTTGTCATTTGACGAATTCGGTCATTTTCAACGTTATATTGACTTTTAACATAATGGACCTTCTGAATTACTGGACATGCAGGCTATTTTCATTTGTCTGCTTGGTTTTATAACTCTGATCATATTGATTACTCTTCCCATTTGACGAATTCGGTCAATTCCAACGTTATATTGACTTTTAACATGCTCAACATTCTGAATTAGCAGGCTATTTTCATTTGTCTGGCTGGTTTTATCACTCTGATCACTTTGATTATTGTTGTCATTTGACGAATTCGGTGAATTCCAACGTTATATTCACTTTGAACATGCTGAACATCTGAATTATTGGACATTCAGGCTATTTTGATTTGTCTGGTTGGTTTTATCACTCTGATCACTTTGATTATTCATTCCATTTGACGAATTCGGTCAATTCCAACGTTATATTGACTTTTATCATGATGGACATTCTGAATGCAGTCTATTTTGATTTGTCTGGTTGGTTTTATCACTCTGATCAGTTTGATTATTCGTGCCATTTGACGTTTTCGGTCAATTCCAACGTTGTATTGAGTTTTAACATGATGAACATTCTGAATTACTGGACATGCAGGCTATTTTCATTTGTCTGGCTGGTTTTATCACTCTGATCACTTTGATTATTCATGCCATTTGACGAATTCGGTCAATTCCAACGTTATATTGACTTTTATCATGATGGACATTCTGAATGCAGTCTATTTTGATTTGTCTGGTTGGTTTTATCACTCTGATCAGTTTGATTATTCGTGCCATTTGATGTTTTCGGTCAATTCCAACGTTGTATTGACTTTTAACATGATGAACATTCTGAATTATAGGACATTCAGACTATTTTGATTTGTCTGGTTGGTTTTATCACTCTGATCAGTTTGATTATTCGTGCCATTTGACGTTTTCGGTCAATTCCAACGTTGTACTGAGTTTTAACATGATGAACATTCTGAATTACTGGACATGCATGCTATTTTCATTTGTCTGGCAGGTTTTATCACTCTGATCACTTTGATTATTCTTGTCATTTGACGAATTCGGTCAATTCCAACGTTGTATTGACTTTTAACATGATGAACAATCTGAATTATTGGACATTCAGACTATTTTGATTTGTCTGGTTGGTTTTATCACTCTGATCAGTTTGATTATTCGTGCCATTTGATGTTTTCGGTCAATTCCAACGTTGTACTGAGTTTTAACATGATGAACATTCTGAATTACTGGACATGCATGCTATTTTCATTTGTCTGGCAGGTTTTATCACTCTGATCACTTTGATTATTCTTGTCATTTGACGAATTCGGTCAATTCCAACGTTGTATTGACTTTTAACATGATGAACAATCTGAATTATTGGACATTCAGACTATTTTGATTTGTCTGGTTGGTTTTATCACTCTGATCAGTTTGATTATTCGTGCCATTTGACGTTTTCGGTCAATTCCAACGTTGTATTGACTTTTAACATGATGAACATTCTGAATTATAGGACATTCAGACTATTTTCATTTGTCTGGCAGGTTTTATCACTCTGATCACTTTGATTATTCTTGTCATTTGACGAATTCGGTCAATTCCAACGTCATATTCACTTTGAACATGCTGAACAATCTGAATTATTGGATATTCAGGCTATTTTCATTTGTCTGGCTGGTTTTATAACTCTGATCACTTTGATTATTCATGCCATTTGGGGAATTCGGTCAATTCCAACGTTATATTCACTTTGAACATGCTCAACAATCTGAATTATTGGACATTCAGACTATTTTGATTTGTCTGGTTGGTTTTATCACTCTGATCAGTTTGATTATTCGTGCCATTTGACGTTTTCGGTCAATTCCAACGTTGTACTGAGTTTTAACATGATGAACATTCTGAATTACTGGACATGCATGCTATTTTCATTTGTCTGGCAGGTTTTATCACTCTGATCACTTTGATTATTCTTGTCATTTGACGAATTCGGTCAATTTCAACTTTGTATTGACTTTGAACATGCTCAACATTCTGAATTACTGGACATGCAGGCTATTTTCATTTGTCTGGCTGGTTTTATCACTCTGATCACTTTGATTACTCTTGTTATTTGACGCATTCGGTCAATTCCAACGTTGTATTGAGTTTTAACATGATGTACATTCTGAATTACTGGACATGCAGGCCATTTTTATTTGTCTGGCTGGTTTTATCACTCTGATCACTTTGATTATTCTTGTCATTTGACGAATTCGGTCATTTTCAACGTTATATTGACTTTTAACATAATGGACCTTCTGAATTACTGGACATGCAGGCTATTTTCATTTGTCTGCTTGGTTTTATAACTCTGATCATATTGATTACTCTTCCCATTTGACGAATTCGGTCAATTCCAACGTTATATTGACTTTTAACATGATGAACATTCTGAATTACTGGACATGCAGGCTATTTTCATTTGTATGGTTGGTTTAATAACTCTGATCATATTGATTACTCTTGTTATTTGACGAATTCGATCAATTCCAACTTTGTATTGACTTTGAACATGCTCAACATTCTGAATTAGCAGGCTATTTTCATTTGTCTGGCTGGTTTTATCACTCTGATCACTTTGATTATTGTTGTCATTTGACGAATTCGGTGAATTCCAACGTTATATTCACTTTGAACATGCTGAACATCTGAATTATTGGACATTCAGGCTATTTTGATTTGTCTGGTTGGTTTTATCACTCTGATCAGTTTGATTATTCGTGCCATTTGACGTTTTCGGTCAATTCCAACGTTGTATTGAGTTTTAACATGATGAACATTCTGAATTACTGGACATGCAGGCTATTTTCATTTGTCTGGCTGGTTTTATCACTCTGATCACTTTGATTATTCATGCCATTTGACGAATTCGGTCAATTCCAACGTTATATTGACTTTTATCATGATGGACATTCTGAATGCAGTCTATTTTGATTTGTCTGGTTGGTTTTATCACTCTGATCAGTTTGATTATTCGTGCCATTTGATGTTTTCGGTCAATTCCAACGTTGTATTGACTTTTAACATGATGAACATTCTGAATTATAGGACATTCAGACTATTTTGATTTGTCTGGTTGGTTTTATCACTCTGATCAGTTTGATTATTCGTGCCATTTGACGTTTTCGGTCAATTCCAACGTTGTACTGAGTTTTAACATGATGAACATTCTGAATTACTGGACATGCATGCTATTTTCATTTGTCTGGCAGGTTTTATCACTCTGATCACTTTGATTATTCTTGTCATTTGACGAATTCGGTCAATTCCAACGTTGTATTGACTTTTAACATGATGAACAATCTGAATTATTGGACATTCAGACTATTTTGATTTGTCTGGTTGGTTTTATCACTCTGATCAGTTTGATTATTCGTGCCATTTGATGTTTTCGGTCAATTCCAACGTTGTATTGACTTTTAACATGATGAACATTCTGAATTATAGGACATTCAGACTATTTTCATTTGTCTGGCAGGTTTTATCACTCTGATCACTTTGATTATTCTTGTCATTTGACGAATTCGGTCAATTCCAACGTCATATTCACTTTGAACATGCTGAACAATCTGAATTATTGGATATTCAGGCTATTTTCATTTGTCTGGCTGGTTTTATAACTCTGATCACTTTGATTATTCATGCCATTTGGGGAATTCGGTCAATTCCAACGTTATATTCACTTTGAACATGCTCAACAATCTGAATTATTGGACATTCAGACTATTTTGATTTGTCTGGTTGGTTTTATCACTCTGATCAGTTTGATTATTCGTGCCATTTGACGTTTTCGGTCAATTCCAACGTTGTACTGAGTTTTAACATGATGAACATTCTGAATTACTGGACATGCATGCTATTTTCATTTGTCTGGCAGGTTTTATCACTCTGATCACTTTGATTATTCATGCCATTTGACGAATTCGGTCAATTCCAACGTTATATTGACTTTTATCATGATGGACATTCTGAATTACTGGACATGCAGTCTATTTTGATTTGTCTGGTTGGTTTTATCACTCTGATCAGTTTGATTATTCGTGCCATTTGACGTTTTCGGTCAATTCCAACGTTGTATTGACTTTTAACATGATGAACATTCTGAATTATAGGACATTCAGACTATTTTCATTTGTCTGGCAGGTTTTATCACTCTGATCACTTTGATTATTCTTGTCATTTGACGAATTCGGTCAATTCCAACGTTATATTCACTTTGAACATGCTGAACAATCTGAATTATTGGATATTCAGGCTATTTTCATTTGTCTGGCTGGTTTTATAACTCTGATCACTTTGATTATTCATGCCATTTGGGGAATTCGGTCAATTCCAACGTTATATTCACTTTGAACATGCTGAACAATCTGAATTATTGGACATTCAGACTATTTTGATTTGTCTGGTTGGTTTTATCACTCTGATCAGTTTGATTATTCGTGCCATTTGACGTTTTCGGTCAATTCCAACGTTGTACTGAGTTTTAACATGATGAACATTCTGAATTACTGGACATGCAGGCTATTTTCATTTGTCTGGCAGGTTTTATCACTCTGATCACTTTGATTATTCATGCCATTTGACGAATTCGGTCAATTCCAACGTTATATTGACTTTTATCATGATGGACATTCTGAATTACTGGACATGCAGTCTATTTTGATTTGTCTGGTTGGTTTTATCACTCTGATCAGTTTGATTATTCGTGCCATTTGACGTTTTCGGTCAATTCCAACGTTGTATTGACTTTTAACATGATGAACATTCTGAATTATAGGACATTCAGACTATTTTCATTTGTCTGGCAGGTTTTATCACTCTGATCACTTTGATTATTCTTGTCTTTTGACGAATTCGGTCAATTCCAACGTTATATTCACTTTGAACATGCTGAACAATCTGAATTATTGGATATTCAGGCTATTTTCATTTGTCTGGCTGGTTTTATAACTCTGATCACTTTGATTATTCATGCCATTTGGGGAATTCGGTCAATTCCAACGTTATATTCACTTTGAACATGCTCAACAATCTGAATTATTGGACATTCAGACTATTTTCATTTGTCTGGTTGGTTTTATCACTCTGATCACTTTGATTATTCTTGTCATTTGACGAATTCGGTCATTTCCAACGTTGTATTCACTTTAAACATGATGAACAATCTGAATTATTGGACATTCAGACTATTTTGATTTGTCTGGTTGGTTTTATCACTCTGATCAGTTTGATTATTCGTGCCGTTTGACGTTTTCGGTCAATTCCAACGTTGTATTGAGTTTTAACATGATGAACATTCTGAATTACTGGACATGCAGGCTATTTTCATTTGTCTGGCTGGTTTTATCACTCTGATCACTTTGATTATTCTTGTCATTTGACGAATTCGGTAAATTCCAACGTTGTATTGAGTTTTAACATGATGAACATTCTGAATTACTGGACATGCAGGCTATTTTCATTTGTCTGGTTGGTTTAATAACTCTGATCATATTGATTACTCTTGTTATTTGACGAATTCGGTCTATTCCAACTTTGTATTGACTTTGAACATGCTCAACATTCTGAATTACTGGACATGCAGGCTATTTTCATTTGTCTGGCTGGTTTTATCACTCTGATCACTTTGATTACTCTTGTTATTTGACGAATTCGGTCAATTCCAACTTTGTATTGACTTTGAACATGCTCAACATTCTGAATTACTGGACATGCAGGCTATTTTCATTTGTCTGGCTGGTTTTATCACTCTGATCACTTTGATTATTCGTGCCGTTTGACGTTTTCGGTCAATTCCAACGTTGTATTGAGTTTTAACATGATGAACATTCTGAATTACTGGACATGCAGGCTATTTTCATTTGTCTGGCTGGTTTTATCACTCTGATCACTTTGATTATTGTTGTCATTTGACGAATTCGGTGAATTCCAACGTTATATTCACTTTGAACATGCTGAACATCTGAATTATTGGACATTCAGGCTATTTTGATTTGTCTGGTTGGTTTTATCACTCTGATCAGTTTGATTATTCGTGCCATTTGACGTTTTCGGTCAATTCAAACGTTGTATTGAGTTTTAACATGATGAACATTCTGAATTACTGGACATGCAGGCTATTTTCATTTGTCTGGCTGGTTTTATCACTCTGATCACTTTGATTATTCTTGTCATTTGACGAATTCGGTAAATTCCAACGTTGTATTGAGTTTTAACATGATGAACATTCTGAATTACTGGACATGCAGGCTATTTTCATTTGTCTGGTTGGTTTAATAACTCTGATCATATTGATTACTCTTGTTATTTGACGAATTCGGTCAATTCCAACGTTGTATTCACTTTAAACATGATGAACAATCTGAATTATTGGACATTCAGACTATTTTGATTTGTCTGGTTGGTTTTATCACTCTGATCAGTTTGATTATTCGTGCCGTTTGACGTTTTCGGTCAATTCCAACGTTGTATTGAGTTTTAACATGATGAACATTCTGAATTACTGGACATGCAGGCTATTTTCATTTGTCTGGCTGGTTTTATCACTCTGATCACTTTGATTATTCGTGCCGTTTGACGTTTTCGGTCAATTCCAACGTTGTATTGAGTTTTAACATGATGAACATTCTGAATTACTGGACATGCAGGCTATTTTCATTTGTCTGGCTGGTTTTATCACTCTGATCACTTTGATTATTGTTGTCATTTGACGAATTCGGTGAATTCCAACGTTATATTCACTTTGAACATGCTGAACATCTGAATTATTGGACATTCAGGCTATTTTGATTTGTCTGGTTGGTTTTATCACTCTGATCAGTTTGATTATTCGTGCCATTTGACGTTTTCGGTCAATTCCAACGTTGTATTGAGTTTTAACATGATGAACATTCTGAATTACTGGACATGCAGGCTATTTTCATTTGTCTGGCTGGTTTTATCACTCTGAACACTTTGATTATTCATGCCATTTGACGAATTCGGTCAATTCCAACGTTATATTGACTTTTATCATGATGGACATTCTGAATGCAGTCTATTTTGATTTGTCTGGTTGGTTTTATCACTCTGATCAGTTTGATTATTCGTGCCATTTGACGTTTTCGGTCAATTCCAACGTTGTATTGACTTTTAACATGATGAACATTCTGAATTATAGGACATTCAGACTATTTTGATTTGTCTGGTTGGTTTTATCACTCTGATCAGTTTGATTATTCGTGCCATTTGACGTTTTCGGTCAATTCCAACGTTGTACTGAGTTTTAACATGATGAACATTCTGAATTACTGGACATGCATGCTATTTTCATTTGTCTGGCAGGTTTTATCACTCTGATCACTTTGATTATTCTTGTCATTTGACGAATTCGGTCAATTCCAACGTTGTATTGACTTTTAACATGATGAACATTCTGAATTATAGGACATTCAGACTATTTTCATTTGTCTGGCAGGTTTTATCACTCTGATCACTTTGATTATTCTTGTCATTTGACGAATTCGGTCAATTCCAACGTTGTATTGACTTTTAACATGATGAACAATCTGAATTATTGGACATTCAGACTATTTTGATTTGTCTGGTTGGTTTTATCACTCTGATCAGTTTGATTATTCGTGCCATTTGACGTTTTCGGTCAATTCCAACGTTGTATTGACTTTTAACATGATGAACATTCTGAATTATAGGACATTCAGACTATTTTCATTTGTCTGGCAGGTTTTATCACTCTGATCACTTTGATTATTCTTGTCATTTGACGAATTCGGTCAATTCCAACGTTATATTCACTTTGAACATGCTGAACAATCTGAATTATTGGATATTCAGGCTATTTTCATTTGTCTGGCTGGTTTTATAACTCTGATCACTTTGATTATTCATGCCATTTGGGGAATTCGGTCAATTCCAACGTTATATTCACTTTGAACATGCTCAACAATCTGAATTATTGGACATTCAGACTATTTTGATTTGTCTGGTTGGTTTTATCACTCTGATCAGTTTGATTATTCGTGCCATTTGACGTTTTCGGTCAATTCCAACGTTGTATTGACTTTTAACATGATGAACATTCTGAATTATAGGACATTCAGACTATTTTCATTTGTCTGGCAGGTTTTATCACTCTGATCACTTTGATTATTCTTGTCATTTGACGAATTCGGTCAATTATTGGATATTCAGGCTATTTTCATTTGTCTGGCTGGTTTTATAACTCTGATCACTTTGATTATTCATGCCATTTGGGGAATTCGGTCAATTCCAACGTTATATTCACTTTGAACATGCTGAACAATCGGAATTATTGGACATTCAGACTATTTTGATTTGTCTGGTTGGTTTTATCACAATTCCAACGTTGTATTCACTTTAAACATGATGAACAATCTGAATTATTGGACATTCAGACTATTTTGATTTGTCTGGTTGGTTTTATCACTCTGATCAGTTTGATTATTCGTGCCGTTTGACGTTTTCGGTCAATTCCAACGTTGTATTGAGTTTTAACATGATGAACATTCTGAATTACTGGACATGCAGGCTATTTTCATTTGTCTGGCTGGTTTTATCACTCTGATCACTTTGATTATTCGTGCCGTTTGACGTTTTCGGTCAATTCCAACGTTGTATTGAGTTTTAACATGATGAACATTCTGAATTACTGGACATGCAGGCTATTTTCATTTGTCTGGCTGGTTTTATCACTCTGATCACTTTGATTATTGTTGTCATTTGACGAATTCGGTGAATTCCAACGTTATATTCACTTTGAACATGCTGAACATCTGAATTATTGGACATTCAGGCTATTTTGATTTGTCTGGTTGGTTTTATCACTCTGATCAGTTTGATTATTCGTGCCATTTGACGTTTTCGGTCAATTCCAACGTTGTATTGACTTTTAACATGATGAACATTCTGAATTATAGGACATTCAGACTATTTTGATTTGTCTGGTTGGTTTTATCACTCTGATCAGTTTGATTATTCGTGCCATTTGACGTTTTCGGTCAATTCCAACGTTGTACTGAGTTTTTACATGATGAACATTCTGAATTACTGGACATGCATGCTATTTTCATTTGTCTGGCAGGTTTTATCACTCTGATCACTTTGATTATTCTTGTCATTTGACGAATTCGGTCAATTCCAACGTTGTATTGACTTTTAACATGATGAACATTCTGAATTATAGGACATTCAGACTATTTTCATTTGTCCGGTAGGTTTTATCACTCTGATCACTTTGATTATTCTTGTCATTTGACGAATTCGGTCAATTCCAACGTTGTATTGACTTTTAACATGATGAACAATCTGAATTATTGGACATTCAGACTATTTTGATTTGTCTGGTTGGTTTTATCACTCTGATCAGTTTGATTATTCGTGCCATTTGACGTTTTCGGTCAATTCCAACGTTGTATTGACTTTTAACATGATGAACATTCTGAATTATAGGACATTCAGACTATTTTCATTTGTCTGGCAGGTTTTATCACTCTGATCACTTTGATTATTCTTGTCATTTGACGAATTCGGTCAATTCCAACGTTATATTCACTTTGAACATGCTGAACAATCTGAATTATTGGATATTCAGGCTATTTTCATTTGTCTGGCTGGTTTTATAACTCTGATCACTTTGATTATTCATGCCATTTGGGGAATTCGGTCAATTCCAACGTTATATTCACTTTGAACATGCTCAACAATCTGAATTATTGGACATTCAGACCATTTTGATTTGTCTGGTTGGTTTTATCACTCTGATCAGTTTGATTATTCGTGCCATTTGACGTTTTCGGTCAATTCCAACGTTGTACTGAGTTTTAACATGATGAACATTCTGAATTACTGGACATGCATGCTATTTTCATTTGTCTGGCAGGTTTTATCACTCTGATCACTTTGATTATTCATGCCATTTGACGAATTCGGTCAATTCCAACGTTATATTGACTTTTATCATGATGGACATTCTGAATTACTGGACATGCAGTCTATTTTGATTTGTCTGGTTGGTTTTATCACTCTGATCAGTTTGATTATTCGTGCCATTTGACGTTTTCGGTCAATTCCAACGTTGTATTGACTTTTAACATGATGAACATTCTGAATTATAGGACATTCAGACTATTTTCATTTGTCTGGCAGGTTTTATCACTCTGATCACTTTGATTATTCTTGTCATTTGACGAATTCGGTCAATTCCAACGTTATATTCACTTTGAACATGCTGAACAATCTGAATTATTGGATATTCAGGCTATTTTCATTTGTCTGGCTGGTTTTATAACTCTGATCACTTTGATTATTCATGCCATTTGGGGAATTCGGTCAATTCCAACGTTATATTCACTTTGAACATGCTGAACAATCTGAATTATTGGACATTCAGACTATTTTGATTTGTCTGGTTGGTTTTATCACTCTGATCAGTTTGATTATTCGTGCCATTTGACGTTTTCGGTCAATTCCAACGTAGTACTGAGTTTTAACATGATGAACATTCTGAATTACTGGACATGCATGCTATTATCATTTGTCTGGCAGGTTTTATCACTCTGATCACTTTGATTATTCATGCCATTTGACGAATTCGGTCAATTCCAACGTTATATTGACTTTTATCATGATGGACATTCTGAATTACTGGACATGCAGTCTATTTTGATTTGTCTGGTTGGTTTTATCACTCTGATCAGTTTGATTATTCGTGCCATTTGACGTTTTCGGTCAATTCCAACGTTGTATTGACTTTTAACATGATGAACATTCTGAATTATAGGACATTCAGACTATTTTCATTTGTCTGGCAGGTTTTATCACTCTGATCACTTTGATTATTCTTGTCATTTGACGAATTCGGTCAATTCCAACGTTATATTCACTTTGAACATGCTGAACAATCTGAATTATTGGATATTCAGGCTATTTTCATTTGTCTGGCTGGTTTTATAACTCTGATCACTTTGATTATTCATGCCATTTGGGGAATTCGGTCAATTCCAACGTTATATTAACTTTGAACATGCTCAACAATCTGAATTATTGGACATTCAGACTATTTTGATTTGTCTGGTTGGTTTTATCACTCTGATCACTTTGATTATTCTTGTCATTTGACGAATTCGGTCATTTCCAACGTTGTATTCACTTTAAACATGATGAACAATCTGAATTATTGGACATTCAGACTATTTTGATTTGTCTGGTTGGTTTTATCACTCTGATCAGTTTGATTATTCGTGCCGTTTGACGTTTTCGGTCAATTCCAACGTTGTATTGAGTTTTAACATGATGAACATTCTGAATTACTGGACATGCAGGCTATTTTCATTTGTCTGGCTGGTTTTATCACTCTGATCACTTTGATTATTCTTGTCATTTGACGAATTCGGTAAATTCCAACGTTGTATTGAGTTTTAACATGATGAACATTCTGAATTACTGGACATGCAGGCTATTTTCATTTGTCTGGTTGGTTTAATAACTCTGATCATATTGATTACTCTTGTTATTTTACGAATTCGGTCAATTCCAACTTTGTATTGACTTTGAACATGCTCAACATTCTGAATTACTGGACATGCAGGCTATTTTCATTTGTCTGGCTGGTTTTATCACTCTGATCACTTTGATTACTCTTGTTATTTGACGAATTCGGTCAATTCCAACTTTGCATTGACTTTGAACATGCTCAACATTCTGAATTACTGGACATGCAGGCTATTTTCATTTGTCTGGCTGGTTTTATCACTCTGATCACTTTGATTACTCTTGTTATTTGACGAATTCGGTCAATTCCAACGTTATATTGACTTTTAATATGACGAACATTCTGAATTATTGGACATGCAGGCTATTTTCATTTGTCTGGCTGGTTTTATCACTTTGATTATTCTTGTCATTTGACGAATTCGGTCAATTCCAACGTTATATTGGCTTTTATCATGATGGACATTCTGAATTACTGGACATGCAGTCTATTTTGATTTGTCTGGTTGGTTTTATCACTTTGATTATTCTTGTCATTTTACGAATTCGGTCAATTCCAACGTTATATTGACTTTTAATATGACGAACATTCTGAATTATTGGACATTCAGACTATTTTGATTTGTCTGGTTGGTTTTATCACTCTGATCACATTTGAAGTTTTCGGTCAATTACAACGTTATATTGACTTTTAACATAATGGACATTCTGAATTACTGGACATGCAGGCTATTTTCATTTGTCTGGTTGGTTTTATAACTCTGATCTTATTGATTACTCTTGCCATTTGACGAATTCGGTCAATTCCAAAGTTATATTGACTTTTAACATGATGAACATTCTGAATTGCTGGACATGCAGTCTATTTTCATTTGTATGGTTGGTTTAATAACTCTGATCATATTGATTACTCTTGTTATTTGACGAATTCGGTCAATTCCAACTTTGTATTGACTTTGAACATGCTCAACAATCTGAATTATTTTATCACTCTGATCACTTTAATTATTCGTGCAATTTGACGTTTTCGGTCAATTCCAACGTTGTATTGAGTTTTAACATGATGAACATTCTGAATTACTGGATATGCAGGCTATTTTCATTTGTCTGGTTGGTTTAATAACTCTGATCATATTGATTACTCTTGTTATTTGACGAATTCGGTCAATTCCAACTTTGTATTGACTTTGAACATGCTCAACATTCTGAATTACTGGACATGCAGGCTATTTTCATTTGTCTGGCTGGTTTTATCACTCTGATCACTTTGATTACTCTTGTTATTTGACGAATTCGGTCAATTCCAACGTTATATTGACTTTTTACATGATGAACATTCTTAATTACTGGACATGCAGGCTATTTTCATTTGTCTGGCTGGTTTTATCACTCTGATCACTTTGATTATTCATGCCATTTGACGAATTCGGTAAATTCCAACGTTATATCACTTTGAACATGCTCAACAATCTTAATTATTGGACATTCAGACTATTTTGATTTGTCTGGTTTGTTTTATCACTCTGATCAGTTTTATTATTCATCCCCTTTGACGAATTCGGTCAATTCCAACTTTATATTCACTTTAAACATGATGAACAATCTGAATTATTGGAATTTCAGACTATTTTGATTTGTCTGGTTGGTTTTATCACGCTGATCACATTGATCACTCTTTTTATTTGACGAATTCGGTCAATTCCAACGTTGTACTGAGTTTTAACATGATGAACATTCTGAATTACTGGACATGCATGCTATTTTCATTTGTCTGGCAGGTTTTATCACTCTGATCACTTTGATTATTCATGCCATTTGACGAATTCGGTCAATTCCAACGTTATATTGACTTTTATCATGATGGACATTCTGAATTACTGGACATGCAGTCTATTTTGATTTGTCTGGTTGGTTTTATCACTCTGATCAGTTTGATTATTCGTGCCATTTGACGTTTTCGGTCAATTCCAACGTTGTATTGACTTTTAACATGATGAACATTCTGAATTATAGGACATTCAGACTATTTTCATTTGTCTGGCAGGTTTTATCACTCTGATCACTTTGATTATTCTTGTCATTTGACGAATTCGGTCAATTCCAACGTTATATTCACTTTGAACATGCTGAACAATCTGAATTATTGGATATTCAGGCTATTTTCATTTGTCTGGTTGGTTTTATAACTCTGATCACTTTGATTATTCTTGTCATTTGACGAATTCGGTCATTTCCAACGTTGTATTCACTTTAAACATGATGAACAATCTGAATTATCGGACATTCAGACTATTTTGATTTGTCTGGTTGGTTTTATCACTCTGATCAGTTTGATTATTCGTGCCATTTGACGTTTTCGGTCAATTCCAACGTTGTATTGAGTTTTAACATGATGAACATTCTGAATTACTGGACATGCAGGCTATTTTCATTTGTCTGGCTGGTTTTATCACTCTGATCACTTTGATTATTGTTTTCATTTGACGAATTCGGTCAATTCCAACGTTATATTGACTTTTAATATGACGAACATTCTGAATTATTGGACATGCAGGCTATTTTCATTTGTCTGGCTGGTTTTATCACTCTGATCACTTTGATTATTCATGCCATTTGACGAATTCGGTAAATTCCAACGTTGTATTGAGTTTTAACATGATGAACATTCTGAATTACTGGACATGCAGGCTATTTTCATTTGTCTGGTTGGTTTAATAACTCTGATCATATTGATTACTCTTGTTATTTGACGAATTCGGTCAATTCCAACTTTGTATTGACTTTGAACATGCTCAACATTCTGAATTACTGGACATGCAGGCTATTTTCATTTGTCTGGCTGGTTTTATCACTCTGATCACTTTGATTACTCTTGTTATTTGACGAATTCGGTCAATTCCAACTTTGTATTGACTTTGAACATGCTCAACATTCTGAATTACTGGACATGCAGGCTATTTTCATTTGTCTGGCTGGTTTTATCACTCTGATCACTTTGATTACTCTTGTTATTTG
The DNA here is from genome assembly GCA_958296145.1 of Hydrotaea cyrtoneurina. NCBI lineage: Eukaryota > Metazoa > Arthropoda > Insecta > Diptera > Muscidae > Hydrotaea > Hydrotaea cyrtoneurina. The sequence continues at coordinate 59,602,029 of OY282514.1, forward strand.
ACGAATTCGGTCAATTCCAACGTTATATTGACTTTTAATATGACGAACATTCTGAATTATTGGACATGCAGGCTATTTTCATTTGTCTGGCTGGTTTTATCACTCTGATCACTTTGATTATTCTTGTCATTTGACGAATTCGGTCAATTCCAACGTTATATTGACTTTTATCATGATGGACATTCTGAATTACTGGACATGCAGTCTATTTTGATTTGTCTGGTTGGTTTTATCACTCTGATCACTTTGATTATTCTTGTCATTTGACGAATTCGGTCAATTCCAACGTTATATTGACTTTTATCATGATGGACATTCTGAATTATTGGACATTCAGACTATTTTGATTTGTCTGGTTGGTTTTATCACTCTGATCACATTTGAAGTTTTCGGTCAATTACAACGTTATATTGACTTTTAACATAATGGACATTTTGAATTACTGGACATGCAGGCTATTTTCATTTGTCTGGTTGGTTTTATAACTCTGATCTTATTGATTACTCTTGCCATTTGACGAATTCGGTCAATTCCAAAGTTATATTGACTTTTAACATGATGAACATTCTGAATTGCTGGACATGCAGTCTATTTTCATTTGTATGGTTGGTTTAATAACTCTGATCATATTGATTACTCTTGTTATTTGACGAATTCGGTCAATTCCAACTTTGTATTGACTTTGAACATGCTCAACAATCTGAATTATTTTATCACTCTGATCACTTTAATTATTCGTGCAATTTGACGTTTTCGGTCAATTCCAACGTTGTATTGAGTTTTAACATGATGAACATTCTGAATTACTGGACATGCAGGCTATTTTCATTTGTCTGGTTGGTTTAATAACTCTGATCATATTGATTACTCTTGTTATTTGACGAATTCGGTCAATTCCAACTTTGTATTGACTTTGAACATGCTCAACATTCTGAATTACTGGACATGCAGGCTATTTTCATTTGTCTGGCTGGTTTTATCACTCTGATCACTTTGATTACTCTTGTTATTTGACGAATTCGGTCAATTCCAACGTTATATTGACTTTTTACATGATGAACATTCTTAATTACTGGACATGCAGGCTATTTTCATTTGTCTGGCTGGTTTTATCACTCTGATCACTTTGATTATTCATGCCATTTGACGAATTCGGTAAATTCCAACGTTATATCACTTTGAACATGCTCAACAATCTTAATTATTGGACATTCAGACTATTTTGATTTGTCTGGTTGGTTTTATCACTCTGATCAGTTTTATTATTCATCCCATTTGACGAATTCGGTCAATTCCAACTTTATATTCACTTTAAACATGATGAACAATCTGAATTATTGGACATTCAGACTATTTTGATTTGTCTGGTTGGTTTTATCACTCTGATCACATTGATCACTCTTTTTATTTGACGAATTCGGTCAATTCCAACGTTGTATTGAGTTTTAACATGATGAACATTCTGAATTACTGGACATGCAGGCTATTTTCATTTGTATGGTTGGTTTAATAACTCTGATCATATTGATTACTCTTGTTATTTGACGAATTCGGTCAATTCCAACTTTGTATTGACTTTGAACATGCTCAACATTCTGAATTACTGGACATGCAGGCTATTTTCATTTGTCTGGCTGGTTTTATCACTCTGATCACTTTGATTACTCTTGTTATTTGACGAATTCGGTCAATTCCAACGTTATATTGACTTTTTACATGATGAACATTCTTAATTACTGGACATGCAGGCTATTTTCATTTGTCTGGCTGGTTTTATCACTCTGATCACTTTGATTATTCATGCCATTTGACGAATTCGGTCAATTCCAACGTTATATTCACTTTGAACATGCTCAACAATCTGAATTATTGGACATGCAGACTATTTTGATTTGTCTGGTAGGTTTTATCACTCTGATCACTTTGATAATCTTGCCATTTGACGAATTCGGTCAATTCCAACGTTCTATTCAGTTTTAACATGATGAACATTCTGAATTATTGGGCATTCAGGCTATTTTGATTATTGTAGCTGGTTTTATCACTCTGATCACTTTTAACACTCTTGCCATTTGACGAATTCGGTCAATTCCAACGTTATATTGACTTTTATCATGATGGACATTCTGAATTATTGGACATTCAGACTATTTTGATTTGTCTGGTTGGTTTTATCACTCTGATCACATTTGAAGTTTTCGGTCAATTACAACGTTATATTGACTTTTAACATAATGGACATTTTGAATTACTGGACATGCAGGCTATTTTCATTTGTCTGGTTGGTTTTATAACTCTGATCTTATTGATTACTCTTGCCATTTGACGAATTCGGTCAATTCCAAAGTTATATTGACTTTTAACATGATGAACATTCTGAATTGCTGGACATGCAGTCTATTTTCATTTGTATGGTTGGTTTAATAACTCTGATCATATTGATTACTCTTGTTATTTGACGAATTCGGTCAATTCCAACTTTGTATTGACTTTGAACATGCTCAACAATCTGAATTATTTTATCACTCTGATCACTTTAATTATTCGTGCAATTTGACGTTTTCGGTCAATTCCAACGTTGTATTGAGTTTTAACATGATGAACATTCTGAATTACTGGACATGCAGGCTATTTTCATTTGTCTGGTTGGTTTAATAACTCTGATCATATTGATTACTCTTGTTATTTGACGAATTCGGTCAATTCCAACTTTGTATTGACTTTGAACATGCTCAACATTCTGAATTACTGGACATGCAGGCTATTTTCATTTGTCTGGCTGGTTTTATCACTCTGATCACTTTGATTACTCTTGTTATTTGACGAATTCGGTCAATTCCAACGTTATATTGACTTTTTACATGATGAACATTCTTAATTACTGGACATGCAGGCTATTTTCATTTGTCTGGCTGGTTTTATCACTCTGATCACTTTGATTATTCATGCCATTTGACGAATTCGGTAAATTCCAACGTTATATCACTTTGAACATGCTCAACAATCTTAATTATTGGACATTCAGACTATTTTGATTTGTCTGGTTGGTTTTATCACTCTGATCAGTTTTATTATTCATCCCATTTGACGAATTCGGTCAATTCCAACTTTATATTCACTTTAAACATGATGAACAATCTGAATTATTGGACATTCAGACTATTTTGATTTGTCTGGTTGGTTTTATCACTCTGATCACATTGATCACTCTTTTTATTTGACGAATTCGGTCAATTCCAACGTTGTATTGAGTTTTAACATGATGAACATTCTGAATTACTGGACATGCAGGCTATTTTCATTTGTATGGTTGGTTTAATAACTCTTATCATATTGATTACTCTTGTTATTTGACGAATTCGGTCAATTCCAACTTTGTATTGACTTTGAACATGCTCAACATTCTGAATTACTGGACATGCAGGCTATTTTCATTTGTCTGGCTGGTTTTATCACTCTGATCACTTTGATTACTCTTGTTATTTGACGAATTCGGTCAATTCCAACGTTATATTGACTTTTTACATGATGAACATTCTTAATTACTGGACATGCAGGCTATTTTCATTTGTCTGGCTGGTTTTATCACTCTGATCACTTTGATTATTCATGCCATTTGACGAATTCGGTCAATTCCAACGTTATATTCACTTTGAACATGCTCAACAATCTGAATTATTGGACATGCAGACTATTTTGATTTGTCTGGTAGGTTTTATCACTCTGATCACTTTGATAATCTTGCCATTTGACGAATTCGGTCAATTCCAACGTTCTATTCAGTTTTAACATGATGAACATTCTGAATTATTGGGCATTCAGGCTATTTTGATTATTGTAGCTGGTTTTATCACTCTGATCACTTTTAACACTCTTGCCATTTGACGAATTCGGTCAATTCCAACGATCTATTCAGTTTCAACATAATGAACATTCTGAATTATTGGGCATTCAGGCTATTTTGACTATTGTAGCTGGTTTTATCACTCTGATCACTTTGATTATTCTTGCCATTTGACGAATTCGCTCAATTCCAATGTTCTATTCAGTTTCAACTTGATGAACATTCTGAATTATTGGGCATTCAGGCTATTTTGATTATTGTAGCTGGTTTTATCACTCTGATCACTTTGAATACTCTTGCCATTTGACGAATTCGGTCAATTCCAACGTTCTATTCAGTTTCAACATGATGAACATTCTGAATTATTGTGCATTCAGGCCATTTTGATTAGTCTGGCTGGTTTTACCACTCTGATCACTTTGAATACTCTTGCCATTTGACGAATTCGGTCAATTCCAACGTTATATTCAGTTTCAACATGATGAACATTCTGAATTATTGGACATGCAGACTATTTTGATTATTGTAGCTGGTTTTATCACTCTGATCACTTTCATAATCTTGCCATTTGACGAATTCGGTCAATTCCAACGTTATATTCACTTTGAACATGCTCAACAATCTGAATTATTGGACATGCAGACTATTTTGATTTGTCTGGTTGGTTTTATCACTCTGATCACTTTGATAATCTTGTCATTTGACGAATTCGGTCAATTCCAACGTTCTATTCAGTTTTAACATGATGAACATTCTGAATTATTGGGCATTCAGGCTATTTTGATTATTATAGCTGGTTTTATCACTCTAATCACTTTGATTATTAATGCCATTTGACGAATTCGGTCAATTCCAACGTTATATTCACTTTGAACATGCTCAACAATCTGAATTATTGGACATGCAGACTATTTTGATTTGTCTGGTTGGTTTTATCACTCTGATCACTTTGATAATCTTGCCATTTGACGAATTCGGTCAATTCCAACGTTCTATTCAGTTTTAACATGATGAACATTCTGAATTATTGGGCATTCAGGCAATTTTGATTATTGTAGCTGATTTTATCACTCTGATCACTTTGATAATCTTTCCATTTGACGAATTCGGTCAATTCCAACGTTCTATTCAGTTTTAACATGATGAACATTCTGAATTATTGGGCATTCAGGCTATTTTGATTATTGTAGCTGGTTTTATCACTCTGATCACTTTGAACACTCTTGCCATTTGACGAATTCGGTCAATTCCAACGTTCTATTCAGTTTCAACATGATGAACATTCTGAATTATTAGGCATTCAGGCTATTTTGACTATTGTAGCTGGTTTTATCACTCTGATCACTTTAATTATTCTTGCCATTTGACGAATTCGCTCAATTCCAATGTTCTATTCAGTTTCAACATGATGAACATTCTGAATTATTGGGCATTCAGGCTATTTTGATTATTGTAGCTGGTTTTATCACTCTGATCACTTTGGTTATTCTTGCCATTTGACGAATTCGCTCAATTCCAATGTTCTATTCAGTTTCAACATGATGAACATTCTGAATTATTGGGCATTCAGGCTATTTTGACTATTGTAGCTGGTTTTATCACTCTGATCGCTTTGATTATTCTTGCCATTTGACGAATTCGCTCAATTCCAATGTTCTATTCAGTTTCAACATGATGAACATTCTGAATTATTGGGCATTCAGGCTATTTTGACTATTGTAGCTGGTTTTATCACTCTGATCACTTTGATTATTCTTGCCATTTGACGAATTCGCTCAATTCCAATGTTCTATTCAGTTTCAACATGATGAACATTCTGAATTATTGGGCATTCAGGCTATTTTGATTATTGTAGCTGGTTTTATCACTCTGATCACTTTGATTATTCTTGCCATTTGACGAATTCGCTCAATTCCAATGTTCTATTCAGTTTCAACATGATGAACATTCTGAATTATTGGGCATTCAGGCTATTTTGATTATTGTAGCTCGTTTTACCACTCTGATCACTTTGAATACTCTTGCCATTTGACGAATTCGGTCAATTCCAACGTTCTATTCAGTTTGAACATGATGAACATTCTGAATTATTGGGCATTCAGGCTATTTTGATTATTGTAGCTGGTTTTATCACTCTATCACTTTGATAATCTTGCCATTTGACGAATTCGGTCAATTCCAACGTTCTATTCAGTTTCAACATGATGAACGTTCTGAATTATTGGGCATTCAGGCTATTTTGACTATTGTAGCTGGTTTTATCACTCTGATCACTTTGATTATAATTGCCATTTGACGAATTCGCTCAATTCCAACGTTCTATTCAGTTTCAACATGATGAACACTCTGAATTATTGGGCATTCAGGCTATTTTGATTAGTCTGGCTGGTTTTATCACTCTGATCACTTTGAATACTCTTGCCATTTGACGAATTCGGTCAATTCCAACGTTCTATTCAGTTTCAACATGATGAACATTCTGAATTATTGGGCATTCAGGCTATTTTGACTATTGTAGGTGGTTTTATCACTATGAATACTTTGAATACTCTTGCCATTTGACGAATTCGGTCAATTCCAACGTTCTATTCAGTTTCAACATGATGAAGATTCTGAATTATTGGGCATTCAGGTTATTTTGACTATTGTAGCTGGTTTAATCACTCTGATCACTTTGAATACTCTTGCCATTTGACGAATTCGGTCAATTCCAACGTTCTATTCAGTTTCAACATGATGAACATTCTGAATTATTGGGCATTCAGGCTATTTTAATTAGTCTGGCTGGTTTTATCACTCTGATCACTTTGAATACTCTTGCCATTTGACGAATTCGGACAATTCCAACGTTCTACTCAGTTTCAACATGATGAACATTCTGAATTATTGGGCATTCTGGCTATTTTGATTAGTTCTATTCAGTTTCAACATGATGAAGATTCTGAATTATTGGGCATTCAGGTTATTTTGACTATTGTAGCTGGTTTAATCACTCTGATCACTTTGAATACTCTTGCCATTTGACGAATTCGGTCAATTGCAACGTTCTATTCAGTTTCAACATGATGAACATTCTGAATTATTGGGCATTCAGGCTATTTTAATTAGTCTGGCTGGTTTTATCACTGTGATCACTTTGAATACTCTTGCCATTTGACGAATTCGGACAATTCCAACGTTCTACTCAGTTTCAACATGATGAACATTCTGAATTATTGGGCATTCTGGCTATTTTGATTAGTTCTATTCAGTTTCAACATGATGAAGATTCTGAATTATTGGGCATTCAGGTTATTTTGACTATTGTAGCTGGTTTAATCACTCTGATCACTTTGAATACTCTTGCCATTTGACGAATTCGGTCAATTGCAACGTTCTATTCAGTTTCAACATGATGAACATTCTGAATTATTGGGCATTCAGGCTATTTTAATTAGTCTGGCTGGTTTTATCACTCTGATCACTTTGAATACTCTTGCCATTTGACGAATTCGGACAATTCCAACGTTCTACTCAGTTTCAACATGATGAACATTCTGAATTATTGGGCATTCTGGCTATTTTGATTAGTTCTATTCAGTTTCAACATGATGAACATTCTGAATTATTGGCCATTCTGGCTATTTTGACTATTGTAGTTGGTTTAATCACTCTGATCACTTTGAATACTCTTGCCATTTGACGAATTGGGTCAATTCCAACGTTCTATTCAGTTTCAACATGATGAACATTCTGATTTATTGGGCATTCATGCTATTTTGATTAGTCTGGCTGGTTTTACCACTCTGATCACTTTGAATACTCTTGCCATTTGACGAATTCGGTCAATTCCAACGTTCTATTCAGTTTGAACATGATGAACATTCTGAATTATTGGGCATTCAGGCTATTTTGATTATTGTAGCTGGTTTGATCACTCTGATCACTTTGATAATCTTTCCATTTGACGAATTCGGTCAATTCCAACGTTCTATTCAGTTTCAACATGATGAACGTTCTGAATTATTGGGCATTCAGGCTATTTTGACTATTGTAGCTGGTTTTATCACTCTGATCACTTTGATTATTCTTGCCATTTGACGAATTCGCTCAATTCCAATGTTCTATTCAGTTTCAACATGATGAACATTCTGAATTATTGGGCATTCAGGCTATTTTGATTATTGTAGCTGGTTTTATCACTCTGATCACTTTGATTATTCTTGCCATTTGACGAATTCGCTCAATTCCAATGTTCTATTCAGTTTCAACATGATGAACATTCTGAATTATTGGGCATTCAGGCTATTTTGATTATTGTAGCTGGTTTTATCACTCTGATCACTTTGATTATTCTTGCCATTTGACGAATTCGCTCAATTCCAATGTTCTATTCAGTTTCAACATGATGAACATTCTGAATTATTGGGCATTCAGGCTATTTTGACTATTGTAGCTGGTTTTATCACTCTGATCACTTTGATTATTCTTGCCATTTGACGAATTCGCTCAATTCCAATGTTCTATTCAGTTTCAACATGATGAACATTCTGAATTATTGGGCATTCAGGCTATTTTGATTATTGTAGCTGGTTTTATCACTCTGATCACTTTGAACACTCTTGCCATTTGACGAATTCGGTCAATTCCAACGTTCTATTCAGTTTCAACATAATGAACATTCTGAATTATTGGGCATTCAGGCTATTTTGACTATTGTAGCTGGTTTTATCACTCTGATCACTTTGATTATTCTTGCCATTTGACGAATTCGCTCAATTCCAATGTTCTATTCAGTTTCAACATGATGAACATTCTGAATTATTGGGCATTCAGGCTATTTTGACTATTGTAGCTGGTTTTATCACTCTGATCACTTTGATTATTCTTGCCATTTGACGAATTCGCTCAATTCCAATGTTCTATTCAGTTTCAACATGATGAACATTCTGAATTATTGGGCATTCAGGCTATTTTGATTATTGTAGCTGGTTTTATCACTCTGATCACTTTGATTATTCTTGCCATTTGACGAATTCGCTCAATTCCAATGTTCTATTCAGTTTCAACATGATGAACATTCTGAATTATTGGGCATTCAGGCTATTTTGATTATTGTAGCTGGTTTTATCACTCTGATCACTTTGATTATTCTTGCCATTTGACGAATTCGCTCAATTCCAATGTTCTATTCAGTTTCAACATGATGAACATTCTGAATTATTGGGCATTCAGGCTATTTTGATTATTGTAGCTGGTTTTATCACTCTGATCACTTTGAATACTCTTGCCATTTGACGAATTGGGTCAATTCCAACGTTCTATTCAGTTTCAACATGATGAACATTCTGATTTATTGGGCATTCATGCTATTTTGATTAGTCTGGCTGGTTTGACCACTCTGATCACTTTGAATACTCTTGCCATTTGACGAATTCGGTCAATTCCAACGTTCTATTCAGTTTGAACATGATGAACATTCTGAATTATTGGGCATTCAGGCTATTTTGATTATTGTAGCTGGTTTTATCACTCTATCACTTTGATAATCTTGCCATTTGACGAATTCGGTCAATTCCAACGTTCTATTCAGTTTCAACATGATGAACGTTCTGAATTATTGGGCATTCAGGCTATTTTGACTATTGTAGCTGGTTTTATCACTCTGATCACTTTGATTATAATTGCCATTTGACGAATTCGCTCAATTCCAACGTTCTATTCAGTTTCAACATGATGAACACTCTGAATTATTGGGCATTCAGGCTATTTTGATTAGTCTGGCTGGTTTTATCACTCTGATCACTTTGAATACTCTTGCCATTTGACGAATTCGGTCAATTCCAACGTTCTATTCAGTTTCAACATGATGAACATTCTGAATTATTGGGCATTCAGGCTATTTTGACTATTGTAGGTGGTTTTATCACTATGAATACTTTGAATACTCTTGCCATTTGACGAATTCGGTCAATTCCAATGTTCTATTCAGTTTCAACATGATGAAGATTCTGAATTATTGGGCATTCAGGTTATTTTGACTATTGTAGCTGGTTTAATCACTCTGATCACTTTGAATACTCTTGCCATTTGACGAATTCGGTCAATTCCAACGTTCTATTCAGTTTCAACATGATGAACATTCTGAATTATTGGGCATTCAGGCTATTTTAATTAGTCTGGCTGGTTTTATCACTCTGATCACTTTGAATACTCTTGCCATTTGACGAATTCGGACAATTCCAACGTTCTACTCAGTTTCAACATGATGAACATTCTGAATTATTGGGCATTCTCGCTATTTTGATTAGTTCTATTCAGTTTCAACATGATGAACATTCTGAATTATTGGCCATTCTGGCTATTTTGACTATTGTGGTTGGTTTAATCACTCTGATCACTTTGAATACTCTTGCCATTTGACGAATTGGGTCAATTCCAACGTTCTATTCAGTTTGAACATGATGAACATTCTGAATTATTGGGCATTCAGGCTATTTTGATTATTGTAGCTGGTTTTATCACTCTGATCACTTTGATAATCTTGCCATTTGACGAATTCGGTCAATTCCAACGTTCTATTCAGTTTCAACATGATGAACGTTCTGAATTATTGGGCATTCAGGCTATTTTGACTATTGTAGCTGGTTTTATCACTCTGATCACTTTGATTATTCTTGCCATTTGACGAATTCGCTCAATTCCAACGTTCTATTCAGTTTCAACATGATGAACACTCTGAATTATTGGGCATTCAGGCTATTTTGATTAGTCTGGCTGGTTTTATCACTCTGATCACTTTGAATACTCTTGCCATTTGACGAATTCGGTCAATTCCAACGTTCTATTCAGTTTCAACATGATGAACATTCTGAATTATTGGGCATTCAGGCTATTTTGACTATTGTAGGTGGTTTTATCACTATGATTACTTTGAATACTCTTGCCATTTGACGAATTCGGTCAATTCCAACGTTCTATTCAGTTTCAACATGATGAACATTCTGAATTATTGGGCATTCAGGCTATTTTGACTATTGTAGCTGGTTTAATCACTCTGATCACTTTGAATACTCTTGCCATTTGACGAATTCGGTCAATTCCAACGTTCTATTCAGTTTCAACATGATGAACATTCTGAATTATTGGGCATTCAGGCTATTTTAATTAGTCTGGCTGGTTTTATCACTCTGATCACTTTAAATAGTCTTGCCATTTGACGAATTCGGTAATTTCCAACGTTATGTTCACTTTGAACATGAATTATTAAACATTCAGGCTATTTGATTTGTATGGCTGGTTTTATCACTCTAATCACATTGATTATTCTTGCCATTTGACGAATTCGGTCATTTCCAACTTTCTGTTCAGATTGAAAATTAAGAAATTCGAATTATTGGGCATTCCACCTGTTTTGATTATTGTGTCCAGAATTATCACTATGATTATTCTTGTCATTTGACGAATTCGGTCATTTCCAACGTTATGTTCAGTTTGAACATGAATTATTAGACACTCAGGCTATTTGATTTGTATGGCTGGTTTTATCACTCTGATCACTTTGATTATTCTTGTCATTTGACGAATTCGGACATTTCCAACGTTATATTCAGTTTGAACATATATCATTAGACATTCAGGCTATTTGATTTGTATGGCTGGTTTCATCACTCTGATCACTTTGATTATTATTGTCATTTGACGAATTCGGTCATTTCCAACGTTATGTTCAGTTTGAACATGAATTATTAGACATTCAGGCTATTTGATTTGTATGGCTGGTTTCATCACTCTGATCACTTTGATTATTATTGTCATTTGACGAATTCGGTCATTTCCAACGTTATAATTAGTTTGAACATATATCATTAGACATTCAGGCTATTTGATTTGTATGGCTGGTTTCATCACTCTGATCACTTTGAATTATTGGGCATTCAGGCTATTTTGACTATTGTAGGTGGTTTTATCACTATGATTACTTTGAATACTCTTGCCATTTGACGAATTCGGTCAATTCCAACGTTCTATTCAGTTTCAACATGATGAACATTCTGAATTATTGGGCATTCAGGTTATTTTGACTATTGTAGCTGGTTTAATCACTCTGAACACTTTGAATACTCTTGCCATTTGACGAATTCGGTCAATTCCAACGTTCTATTCAGTTTCAACATGATGAACATTCTGAATTATTGGGCATTCAGGCTATTTTAATTAGTCTGGCTGGTTTTATCACTCTGATCACTTTGAATACTCTTGCCATTTGACGAATTCGGACAATTCCAACGTTCTACTCAGTTTCAACATGATGAACATTCTGAATTATTGGGCATTCTGGCTATTTTGATTAGTCTGGCTGTTTTTACCACTCTGATCACTTTGAATACTCTTGCCATTTGACGAATTCGGTCAATTCCAACGTTCTATTCAGTTTGAACATGATGAACATTCTGAATTATTGGGCATTCAGGCTATTTTGATTATTGTAGCTGGTTTTATCACTCTGATCACTTTGATAATCTTGCCATTTGACGAATTCGGTCAATTCCAACGTTCTATTCAGTTTCAACATGATGAACGTTCTGAATTATTGTGCATTCAGGCTATTTTGACTATTGTAGCTGGTTTTATCACTCTGATCACTTTGATTATTCTTGCCATTTGACGAATTCGCTCAATTCCAACGTTCTATTCAGTTTCAACATGATGAACACTCTGAATTATTGGGCATTCAGGCTATTTTGATTAGTCTGGCTGGTTTTATCACTCTGATCACTTTGAATACTCTTGCCATTTGACGAATTCGGTCAATTCCAACGTTCTATTCAGTTTCAACATGATGAACATTCTGAATTATTGGGCATTCAGGCCATTTTGACTATTGTAGGTGGTTTTATCACTATGATTACTTTGAATACTCTTGCCATTTGACGAATTCGGTCAATTCCAACGTTCTATTCAGTTTCAACATGATGAACATTCTGAATTATTGGGCATTCAGGCTATTTTGACTATTGTAGCTGGTTTAATCACTCTGATCACTTTGAATACTCTTGCCATTTGACGAATTCGGTCAATTCCAACGTTCTATTCAGTTTCAACATGATGAACATTCTGAATTACTGGGCATTCAGGCTATTTTAATTAGTCTGGCTGGTTTTATCACTCTGATCACTTTGAATACTCTTGCCATTTGACGAATTCGGTCAATTCCAACGTTCTATTCAGTTTCAACATGATGAACATTCTGAATTATTGGGCATTCAGGCTATTTTAATTAGTCTGGCTGGTTTTATCACTCTGATCACTTTGAATACTCTTGCCATTTGACGAATTCGGTAATTTCCAACGTTATGTTCACTTTGAACATGAATTATTAAACATTCAGGCTATTTGATTTGTATGGCTGGTTTTATCACTCTAATCACATTGATTATTCTTGCCATTTGACGAATTCGGTCATTTCCAACTTTCTGTTCAGATTGAAAATTAAGAAATTCGAATTATTGGGCATTCCACCTGTTTTGATTATTGTGTCCAGAATTATCACTCTGATCACTATGATTATTCTTGTCATTTGACGAATTCGGTCATATCCAACGTTATGTTCAGTTTGAACATGAATTATTAGACACTCAGGCTATTTGATTTGTATGGCTGGTTTTATCACTCTGATCACTTTGATTATTCTTGTCATTTGACGAATTCGGTCATTTCCAACGTTATATTCAGTTTGAACATATTTTTTTTTTATTTATTATTAATTACAATACAAAGTAAATTTATATTCTAATTTTGGGTCCAAGGGTAAACCGGGTGACAAAGACCATATGTTTAGATTTTTGCAGCGACAGACCAAAGCCTCTGGTGGGAATCGAACCCACAACCCCCACGCTGATAGGCAAGCACGCCACCAACTCGCCTACCGGGGCGCTTCAGTTTGAACATATATCATTAGACATTCAGGCTATTTGATTTGTATGGCTGGTTTCATCACTCTGATCACTTTGATTATTATTGTAATTTGACGAATTCGGTCATTTCCAACGTTATGTTCAGTTTGAACATGAATTATTAGACATTCAGGCTATTTGATTTGTATGGCTGGTTTCATCACTCTGATCACTTTGATTATTATTGTCATTTGACGAATTCGGTCATTTCCAACGTTATAATTAGTTTGAACATATATCATTAGACATTCAGGCTATTTGATTTGTATGGCTGGTTTCATCACTCTGATCACTTTGAATTATTGGGCATTCAGGCTATTTTGAATATTGTAGGTGGTTTTATCACTATGATTACTTTGAATACTCTTGCCATTTGACGAATTCGGTCAATTCCAACGTTCTATTCAGTTTCAACATGATGAACATTCTGAATTATTGGGCATTCAGGTTATTTTGACTATTGTAGCTGGTTTAATCACTCTGATCACTTTGAATACTCTTGCCATTTGACGAATTCGGTCAATTCCAACGTTCTATTCAGTTTCAACATGATGAACATTCTGAATTATTGGGCATTCAGGCTATTTTAATTAGTCTGGCTGGTTTTATCACTCTGATCACTTTGAATACTCTTGCCATTTGACGAATTCGGACAATTCCAACGTTCTACTCAGTTTCAACATGATGAACATTCTGAATTATTGGGCATTCTGGCTATTTTGATTAGTTCTATTCAGTTTCAACATGATGAACATTCTGAATTATTGGCCATTCTGGCTATTTTGACTATTGTAGTTGGTTTAATCACTCTGATCACTTTGAATACTCTTGCCATTTGACGAATTCGGTCAATTCCAACGTTCTATTCAGTTTCAACATGATGAACATTCTGATTTATTGGGCATTCATGCTATTTTGATTAGTCTGGCTGTTTTTACCACTCTGATCACTTTGAATACTCTTGCCATTTGACGAATTCGGTCAATTCCAACGTTCTATTCAGTTTGAACATGATGAACATTCTGAATTATTGGGCATTCAGGCTATTTTGATTATTGTAGCTGGTTTTATCACTCTGATCACTTTGATAATCTTGCCATTTGACGAATTCGGTCAATTCCAACGTTCTATTCAGTTTCAACATGATGAACGTTCTGAATTATTGTGCATTCAGGCTATTTTGACTATTGTAGCTGGTTTTATCACTCTGATCACTTTGATTATTCTTGCCATTTGACGAATTCGCTCAATTCCAACGTTCTATTCAGTTTCAACATGATGAACACTCTGAATTATTGGGCATTCAGGCTATTTTGATTAGTCTGGCTGGTTTTATCACTCTGATCACTTTGAATACTCTTGCCATTTGACGAATTCGGTCAATTCCAACGTTCTATTCAGTTTCAACATGATGAACATTCTGAATTATTGGGCATTCAGGCCATTTTGACTATTGTAGGTGGTTTTATCACTATGATTACTTTGAATACTCTTGCCATTTGACGAATTCGGTCAATTCCAACGTTCTATTCAGTTTCAACATGATGAACATTCTGAATTATTGGGCATTCAGGCTATTTTGACTATTGTAGCTGGTTTAATCACTCTGATCACTTTGAATACTCTTGCCATTTGACGAATTCGGTCAATTCCAACGTTCTATTCAGTTTCAACATGATGAACATTCTGAATTACTGGGCATTCAGGCTATTTTAATTAGTCTGGCTGGTTTTATCACTCTGATCACTTTGAATACTCTTGCCATTTGACGAATTCGGTCAATTCCAACGTTCTATTCAGTTTCAACATGATGAACATTCTGAATTATTGGGCATTCAGGCTATTTTAATTAGTCTGGCTGGTTTTATCACTCTGATCACTTTGAATACTCTTGCCATTTGACGAATTCGGTCATTTCCAACGTTATATTCAGTTTGAACATATATCATTAGACATTCAGGCTATTTGATTTGTATGGCTGGTTTCATCACTCTGATCACTTTGATTATTATTGTCATTTGACGAATTCGGTCATTTCCAACGTTATATTCAGTTTGAACATATATCATTAGACATTCAGGCTATTTGATTTGTATGGATGGTTTCATCACTCTGATCACTTTGATTATTATTGTCATTTGACGAATTCGGTCATTTCCAACGTTATATTCAGTTTGAACATATATCATTAGACATTCAGGCTATTTGATTTGTATGGCTGGTTTCATCACTCTGATCACTTTGATTTTTCTTGTCATTTGACGAATTCGGTCATTTCCAACGTTATGTTCACTTTGAACATGAATTATTAGACATTCAGGCTATTTGATGTGAATGGCTGGTTTTGTTACCCTGATCACTTTGATTATTCTTGTCATTTGACGAATTCGGTCATTTCCAACGTTATATTCAGTTTGAACATATATCATTAGACATTCAGGCTATTTGATTTGTATGGCTGGTTTCATCACTCTGATCACTTTGATTATTATTGTCATTTGACGAATTCGGTCATTTCCAACGTTATATTCAGTTTGAACATATATCATTAGACATTCAGGCTATTTGATTTGAATTCGGTCATTTCCAACGTTATGTTCAGTTTGAACATGAATTATTAGACATTCAGGCTATTTGATTTGTATGGCTGGTTTCATCACTCTGATCACTTTGATTATTATTGTCATTTGACGAATTCGGTCATTTCCAACGTTATAATTAGTTTGAACATATATCATTAGACATTCAGGCTATTTGATTTGTATGGCTGGTTTCATCACTCTGATCACTTTGAATTATTGGGCATTCAGGCTATTTTGACTATTGTAGGTGGTTTTATCACTATGATTACTTTGAATACTCTTGCCATTTGACGAATTCGGTCAATTCCAACGTTCTATTCAGTTTCAACATGATGAACATTCTGAATTATTGGGCATTCAGATTATTTTGACTATTGTAGCTGGTTTAATCACTCTGATCACTTTGAATACTCTTGCCATTTGACGAATTCGGTCAATTCCAACGTTCTATTCAGTTTCAACATGATGAACATTCTGAATTATTGGGCATTCAGGCTATTCTAATTAGTCTGGCTGGTTTTATCACTCTGATCACTTTGAATACTCTTGCCATTTGACGAATTCGGACAATTCCAACGTTCTATTCAGTTTCAACATGATGAACATTCTGAATTATTGGGCATTCAGGCTATTTTGACTATTGTAGCTGGTTTAATCACTCTGATCACTTTGAATACTCTTGCCATTTGACGAATTCGGTCAATTCCAACGTTCTATTCAGTTTCAACATGATGAACATTCTGAATTACTGGGCATTCAGGCTATTTTAATTAGTCTGGCTGGTTTTATCACTCTGATCACTTTGAATACTCTTGCCATTTGACGAATTCGGTCAATTCCAACGTTCTATTCAGTTTCAACATGATGAACATTCTGAATTATTGGGCATTCAGGCTATTTTAATTAGTCTGGCTGGTTTTATCACTCTGATCACTTTGAATACTCTTGCCATTTGACGAATTCGGTCATTTCCAACGTTATGTTCAGTTTGAACATGAATTATTAGACAATCAGGCTATTTGATTTGTATGGCTGGTTTTATCACTCTGATCACTTTGATTATTCTTGTCATTTGACGAATTCGGACATTTCCAACGTTATATTCAGTTTGAACATATATCATTAGACATTCAGGCTATTTGATTTGTATGGCTGGTTTCATCACTCTGATCAATTTGATTATTATTGTCATTTGACGAATTCGGTCATTTCCAACGTTATGTTCAGTTTGAACATGAATTATTAGACATTCAGGCTATTTGATTTGTATGGATGGTTTCATCACTCTGATCACTTTGATTATTATTGTCATTTGACGAATTCGGTAATTTCCAACGTTATATTCAGTTTGAACATATATCATTAGACATTCAGGCTATTTGATTTGTATGGCTGGTTTCATCACTCTGATCACTTTGATTTTTCTTGTCATTTGACGAATTCGGTCATTTCCAACGTTATGTTCACTTTGAACATGAATTATTAGACATTCAGGCTATTTGATGTGAATGGCTGGTTTTATTACTCTGATCACTTTGATTATTCTTGTCATTTGACGAATTCGGTCATTTCCAACGTTATATTCAGTTTGAACATATATCATTAGACATTCAGGCTATTTGATTTGTATGGCTGGTTTCATCACTCTGGTCACTTTGATTATTATTGTCATTTGACGAATTCGGTCATTTCCATCGTTATATTCAGTTTGAACATATATCATTAGACATTCAGGCTATTTGATTTGTATGGCTGGTTTCATCACTCTGATCACTTTGATTATTCTTGCCATTTGACGAATTCGGTCATTTCCAACGTTATATTCAGTTTGAACATATATCATTACTTCGGTCATTTCCAACGTTATTTTCAGTTTGAACATGAATTATTAGACATTCAGGCTATTTGATTTGTATGGCTGGTTTCATCACTCTGATCACTTTGATTTTTCTTGTCATTTGACGAATTCGGTCATTTCCAACGTTATGTTCACTTTGAACATGAATTATTAGACATTCAGGCTATTTGATGTGAATGGCTGGTTTTATTACTCTGATCACTTTGATTATTCTTGTCATTTGACGAATTCGGTCATTTCCAACGTTATATTCAGTTTGAACATATATCATTAGACATTCAGGCTATTTGATTTGTATGGCTGGTTTCATCACTCTGATCACTTTGATTTTTCTTGTCATTTGACGAATTCGGTCATTTCCAACGTTATGTTCACTTTGAACATGAATTATTAGACATTCAGGCTATTTGATGTGAATGGCTGGTTTTATTACTCTGATCACTTTGATTATTCTTGTCATTTGACGAATTCGGTCATTTCCAACGTTATGTTCAGTTTGAACATGAATTATTAGACATTCAGGCTATTTGATTTGTATGGCTGGTTTCATCACTCTGATCACTTTGATTTTTCTTGTCATTTGACGAATTCGGTCATTTCCAACGTTATGTTCACTTTGAACATGAATTATTAGACATTCAGGCTATTTGATGTGAATGGCTGGTTTTATTACTCTGATCACTTTGATTATTCTTGTCATTTGACGAATTCGGTCATTTCCAACGTTATATTCAGTTTGAACATATATCATTAGACATTCAGGCTATTTGATTTGTATGGCTGGTTTCATCACTCTGATCACTTTGATTTTTCTTGTCATTTGACGAATTCGGTCATTTCCAACGTTATGTTCACTTTGAACATGAATTATTAGACATTCAGGCTATTTGATGTGAATGGCTGGTTTTATTACTCTGATCACTTTGATTATTCTTGTCATTTGACGAATTCGGTCATTTCCAACGTTATATTCAGTTTGAACATATATCATTAGACATTCAGGCTATTTGATTTGTATGGCTGGTTTCATCACTCTGGTCACTTTGATTATTATTGTCATTTGACGAATTCGGTCATTTCCATCGTTATATTCAGTTTGAACATATATCATTAGACATTCAGGCTATTTGATTTGTATGGCTGGTTTTATCACTCTGATCACTTTGAATACTCTTGCCATTTGACGAATTCGGTCATTTCCAACGTTATATTCAGTTTGAACATATATCATTAGACATTCAGGCTATTTGATTTGTATGGCTGGTTTCATCACTCTGATCACTTTGATTATTATTGTCATTTGACGAATTCGGTCATTTCCAACGTTATATTCAGTTTGAACATATATCATTAGACATTCAGGCTATTTGATTTGTATGGATGGTTTCATCACTCTGATCACTTTGATTATTATTGTCATTTGACGAATTCGGTCATTTCCAACGTTATATTCAGTTTGAACATATATCATTAGACATTCAGGCTATTTGATTTGTATGGCTGGTTTCATCACTCTGATCACTTTGATTTTTCTTGTCATTTGACGAATTCGGTCATTTCCAACGTTATGTTCACTTTGAACATGAATTATTAGACATTCAGGCTATTTGATGTGAATGGCTGGTTTTGTTACCCTGATCACTTTGATTATTCTTGTCATTTGACGAATTCGGTCATTTCCAACGTTATATTCAGTTTGAACATATATCATTAGACATTCAGGCTATTTGATTTGTATGGCTGGTTTCATCACTCTGATCACTTTGATTATTATTGTCATTTGACGAATTCGGTCATTTCCAACGTTATATTCAGTTTGAACATATATCATTAGACATTCAGGCTATTTGATTTGAATTCGGTCATTTCCAACGTTATGTTCAGTTTGAACATGAATTATTAGACATTCAGGCTATTTGATTTGTATGGCTGGTTTCATCACTCTGATCACTTTGATTATTATTGTCATTTGACGAATTCGGTCATTTCCAACGTTATAATTAGTTTGAACATATATCATTAGACATTCAGGCTATTTGATTTGTATGGCTGGTTTCATCACTCTGATCACTTTGAATTATTGGGCATTCAGGCTATTTTGACTATTGTAGGTGGTTTTATCACTATGATTACTTTGAATACTCTTGCCATTTGACGAATTCGGTCAATTCCAACGTTCTATTCAGTTTCAACATGATGAACATTCTGAATTATTGGGCATTCAGATTATTTTGACTATTGTAGCTGGTTTAATCACTCTGATCACTTTGAATACTCTTGCCATTTGACGAATTCGGTCAATTCCAACGTTCTATTCAGTTTCAACATGATGAACATTCTGAATTATTGGGCATTCAGGCTATTCTAATTAGTCTGGCTGGTTTTATCACTCTGATCACTTTGAATACTCTTGCCATTTGACGAATTCGGACAATTCCAACGTTCTATTCAGTTTCAACATGATGAACATTCTGAATTATTGGGCATTCAGGCTATTTTGACTATTGTAGCTGGTTTAATCACTCTGATCACTTTGAATACTCTTGCCATTTGACGAATTCGGTCAATTCCAACGTTCTATTCAGTTTCAACATGATGAACATTCTGAATTACTGGGCATTCAGGCTATTTTAATTAGTCTGGCTGGTTTTATCACTCTGATCACTTTGAATACTCTTGCCATTTGACGAATTCGGTCAATTCCAACGTTCTATTCAGTTTCAACATGATGAACATTCTGAATTATTGGGCATTCAGGCTATTTTAATTAGTCTGGCTGGTTTTATCACTCTGATCACTTTGAATACTCTTGCCATTTGACGAATTCGGTCATTTCCAACGTTATGTTCAGTTTGAACATGAATTATTAGACAATCAGGCTATTTGATTTGTATGGCTGGTTTTATCACTCTGATCACTTTGATTATTCTTGTCATTTGACGAATTCGGACATTTCCAACGTTATATTCAGTTTGAACATATATCATTAGACATTCAGGCTATTTGATTTGTATGGCTGGTTTCATCACTCTGATCAATTTGATTATTATTGTCATTTGACGAATTCGGTCATTTCCAACGTTATGTTCAGTTTGAACATGAATTATTAGACATTCAGGCTATTTGATTTGTATGGATGGTTTCATCACTCTGATCACTTTGATTATTATTGTCATTTGACGAATTCGGTAATTTCCAACGTTATATTCAGTTTGAACATATATCATTAGACATTCAGGCTATTTGATTTGTATGGCTGGTTTCATCACTCTGATCACTTTGATTTTTCTTGTCATTTGACGAATTCGGTCATTTCCAACGTTATGTTCACTTTGAACATGAATTATTAGACATTCAGGCTATTTGATGTGAATGGCTGGTTTTATTACTCTGATCACTTTGATTATTCTTGTCATTTGACGAATTCGGTCATTTCCAACGTTATATTCAGTTTGAACATATATCATTAGACATTCAGGCTATTTGATTTGTATGGCTGGTTTCATCACTCTGGTCACTTTGATTATTATTGTCATTTGACGAATTCGGTCATTTCCATCGTTATATTCAGTTTGAACATATATCATTAGACATTCAGGCTATTTGATTTGTATGGCTGGTTTCATCACTCTGATCACTTTGATTATTCTTGCCATTTGACGAATTCGGTCATTTCCAACGTTATATTCAGTTTGAACATATATCATTACTTCGGTCATTTCCAACGTTATTTTCAGTTTGAACATGAATTATTAGACATTCAGGCTATTTGATTTGTATGGCTGGTTTCATCATTCTGATCACTTTGATTATTCTTGTCATTTGACAAATTCGGTCATTTCCAACGTTATGTTCAGTTTGAACATACATTATTAGACAGTCAGGCTATTTGATTTGTATGGCTGGTTTCATCACTCTGATCACTTTGATTATTCTTGTCATTTGACGAATTCGGTCATTTCCAATATCCTATTCAGTTTGAACATGATGCTATCTGATTACTTTGATTATTATTGTCATTTGACGAATTCGGTCATTTCCAACGTTCTATTCAGTTTGAACATATATCATTAGACATTCAGGCTATTTGATTTGTATGGCTGGTTTCATCTCTGATCACTTTGATTATTCTTGTCATTTGACGAATTTGGTCATTTCCAACGTTATGTTCAGTTTGAACATACATTATTAGACATTCAGGCTATTGGATTTGTATGGCTGGTTTCATCACTCTGATCACTTTGATTATTCTTGTCATTTGACGAATTCGGTCATTTCCAACGTTATGTTCAGTTTGAACATGAAGAACATTCTGATTTATTGGACACTCAGACTGATTACTTTGACTGGATTTATCACTCTGATCACTATGATTATTCTTGTCATTTGACGAATTCGGTCATTTCCAACGTTATGTTCAGTTTGAACATGAATTATTAGACATTCAGTCTATTTGATTTGTAAGGCTGGTTTTATCACTCTGAACACTTTGATTATTATTGTCATTTGACGAATTCGGTCATTTCCAACTTTCTGTTCAGATTGAAAATGAAGAACATTCTGATTTATTGGACATTCCAACTGTTTTGATTATTGTGTCTAGAATTATCACTCTGATCACTATGATTATTCTTGTCATTTGACGCATTCGGTCATTTCCAATATCCTATTCAGTTTGAACATGATGCTATCTGATCACTTTGATTATTCTTGCTATTTGACGAATTCGATCATTTCCAACGTTATGTTCAGTCTGAACATATATCATTAGACATTCAGGCTATTTGATTTGTATGGCTGGTTTCATTACTCTGATCACTTTGATTATTCTTGTCATTTGACGAAGTCGATCGTTTTCAACATTCTATTCAATTTGAACATGATGGATATTCTGAATTATTGGACATTCAGGCTATTTGATTTTTCTCACAGGTTTTATCAGACTATTTTGATAATTCAGACTATTTTGATAATTCTGGCTAGTTCCATCCCTATGATCACTATTTGATTTGTATGGCTGGTTTCATCACTCTGATCACTTTGATTATTCTTGCAATTTGACGAATTCGGTCATTTCCCACGTTATGTTCAGTTTGAACATGAAGAACGTTCTGAATTATGGGACATTCAGACTGTTTTGATTACTGTGACTGGATTTATCACTCTGATCACTATGATTATTCTTGTCATTTGGCGAATTGGGACATTTCCAACGTTATGTTCAGTCTGAACATATATCATTAGACATTCAGGCTATTTGATTTGTATGGCTGGTTTCATTACTCTGATCACTTTGATTATTCTTGTCATTTGACGAATTCGGTCATTTCCAACGTTTTATTCAGTTTGAACATGATGTACATTCTGAATTATTGGACACTCAGACTGTTTTGATTATTGTGTCTAGTATTATCACTCTGATCACTATGATTATTCTTGTCATTGGACGAATTCGGTCATTTCCAATATCCTATTCAGTTTGAACATGATGCTATCTGATCACTTTGATTATTCTTGCTATTTGACGAATTCGATCATTTCCAACGTTTTATTCAGTTTGAACATGATGTACATTCTGAATTATTGGACACTCAGACTGTTTTGATTATTGTATCTAGAATTATCACTCTGATCACTATGATTATTCTTGTCATTTGACGAATTCGGTCATTTCCAACGTTCTATTCAGTTTGAACATATATCATTAGACATTCAGGCTATTTGATTTGTATGGCTGGTTTCATCACTCTGATCACTTTGATTATTCTTGTCATTTGACGAATTCGGTCATTTCCAACGTTTTATTCAGTTTGAACATGATGTACATTCTGAATTATTGGACACTCAGACTGTTTTGATTATTGTGTCTAGTATTATCACTCTGATCACTATGATTATTCTTGTCATTTGACGAATTCGGTCATTTCCAATATCCTATTCAGTTTGAACATGATGCTATCTGATCACTTTGATTATTCTTGCTATTTGACGAATTCGATCATTTCCAACGTTTTATTCAGTTTGAACATGATGTACATTCTGAATTATTGGACACTCAGACTGTTTTGATTATTGTGTCTAGTATTATTACTCTGATCACTATGATTATTCTTGTCATTGGACGAATTCGGTCATTTCCAATATCCTATTCAGTTTGAACATGATGCTATCTGATCACTTTGATTATTCTTGCTATTTGACGAATTCGATCATTTCCAACGTTTTATTCAGTTTGAACATGATGTACATTCTGAATTATTGGACACTCAGACTGTTTTGATTATTGTATCTAGAATTATCACTCTGATCACTATGATTATTCTTGTCATTTGACGAATTCGGTCATTTCCAACGTTCTATTCAGTTTGAACATATATCATTAGACATTCAGGCTATTTGATTTGTATGGCTGGTTTCATCACTCTGATCACTTTGATTATTCTTGTCATTTGACGAATTCGGTCATTTCCAACGTTTTATTCAGTTTGAACATGATGTACATTCTGAATTATTGGACACTCAGACTGTTTTGATTATTGTGTCTAGTATTATCACTCTGATCACTATGATTATTCTTGTCATTTGACGAATTCGGTCATTTCCAATATCCTATTCAGTTTGAACATGATGCTATCTGATCACTTTGATTATTCTTGCTATTTGACGAATTCGATCATTTCCAACGTTTTATTCAGTTTGAACATGATGTACATTCTGAATTATTGGACACTCAGACTGTTTTGATTATTGTATCTAGAATTATCACTCTGATCACTATGATTATTCTTGTCATTTGACGAATTCGGTCATTTCCAACGTTCTATTCAGTTTGAACATATATCATTAGACATTCAGGCTATTTGATTTGTATGGCTGGTTTCATCACTCTGATCACTTTGATTATTCTTGTCATTTGACGAATTCGGTCATTTCCAACGTTTTATTCAGTTTGAACATGATGTACATTCTGAATTATTGGACACTCAGACTGTTTTGATTATTGTGTCTAGTATTATCACTCTGATCACTATGATTATTCTTGTCATTTGACGAATTCGGTCATTTCCAATATCCTATTCAGTTTGAACATGATGCTATCTGATCACTTTGATTATTCTTGCTATTTGACGAATTCGATCATTTCCAACGTTTTATTCAGTTTGAACATGATGTACATTCTGAATTATTGGACACTCAGACTGTTTTGATTATTGTGTCTAGAATTATCACTCTGATCACTATGATTATTCTTGTCATTTGGCGAATTGGGTCATTTCCAACGTTATGTTCAGTCTGAACATATATCATTAGACATTCAGGCTATTTGATTTGTATGGCTGGTTTCATCACTCTGATCACTTTGATTATTCTTTTCATTTGACGAATTTGATCATTTCCAACGTTTTATTCAGTTTGAACATGATGTACATTCTGAATTATTGGACACTCAGACTGTTTTGATTATTGTGTCTATCTTTATGACTCTGATCACTTCGAGTATTCTTGCTATTTCGATTTCAACATTCTATTCAATTTGAACATGATGGATATTCTGAATTATTGGACATTCAGGCTATTTGATTTGTCTGACAGGTTTTATCGGACTTGTTCAGATTTCTGTAAATCCTCGCATGGTGTTTTATCCTTTTCTGCTGAAGGTATAAAACTGTACTGGATTCGGTAATTCAAATGTATTCAAATCATGTATAAAACTGTACTAGATTGTAATTTGTATACATTCAATACATGTACATATGTATTTTGTAGCTCGGGTTTTTTAAGATAAGCAGGCAATAAAAACATGCGTGTGTGAGATAGAACGGCGGGTTATTTTTAGAAAAAGGGACGAGCACGATAACGGGTGGATTTTCCACAAGATGTTACGCGTGCGTGGGTTGACAAAACAACCCCACGCATGCGTCTATCGCGTTCTCGTTCCTTCTTTAGGATTAGTTTAGTTTATGAAAATGTATGGTAGATTAAGGAAATATTAAGAAATAAAAATCAGTGTCTTACAAACATTCGTCCGTGCGGGTCGTCTTTACATATTTCGTCCGTACATTTTGGTCGTTCGAACCAGATATATTTGATCATTCGAACCTGTGAACAATTAATCCTACGAAACTTTGCACGTGTCAAAGAGGATAATGAAATGTCGAACAAATAAAAGAGTGTCCACCTCCAAGGAGGTACCGGAACTGATGGATACACACAAATCCACCGAGGCCTTGTACGAAGGGGCTAGAGGAATGGTAGCAGAATACAGGATTGACGCTATAGAAAAGAAGCTGTCGCTGAAAGCAGAACCAAACAGAATTGGCGAAGACGGAAAGAAAAATACAGTCCACAATAGCGACGTACAGCCTTCTCAACCACAAATTCTGATGGTTAAAAGGTTTCAAAAGGAAGTTTGAGAAATGAAGACCATTATAAGTATGGCCAGAAATTCCATACTCAGTCTCAGTCCCGAAGTGCTGGAGGCACACAAAGAATTGGTAGAGGACCAATTTCAAGAGGTTGTCCAGGCATATAGGAGGATTTTCGCTGAAAATCTCGATGGTGACGATATTTACGATGCGTATACGAAAATACGGAGGCAGTATCGTGAATTGCGATGGGAAATCGCGAGTCAAAGCGAAAACTTCAAGAGGGATAAGGAGTTTTCTAAAGCAACCGTAAGTGCACGCCTGGCATATAACCGGTTTGATGCTAAAATTCAAAACGGTGGGCTGTGGGTCAGACGAGTTCCCGAGAATAAGAAGGATGATCGGTTTAAAGCTGAAACCGATGCTGAAACACAAAATGGTGAGCTGTGGCCCAGACGAGCTCCCGCGAATAAGAAGGATGACCGGTTTAAAGCTGAAACCGATGAGGAAGTCAACAAAGAGCTGTGGGTTACCCGAAGATCCCCACACTGTAATGACGATCAACGGTGGGTATCCAGGTTACCTTTAAAGAAGAAAACTGAAATCGATGATGAAGTCAACAAAGAGCTGTGGGTTACCCGAAGATCCACACACTGTAATGACGATCAACGGCGGGTATCCAGGTTACCGTTAAAGAAAAAAGCTGGTGAAGAGACTGGTGTTGATCCAAAGGAAGATCTCGCGCATGTTCCGATTGATGTCATCGAATAGAATTTTCAAGCGAGTGGCTTGAAAATCCATGGTGCTGGCGAAGATCCAAAAATTGAAGACAATTTTCAATTGAAGAAAACGAAGGCGGCTTCTGCTCAAGCGCAGAAGTCTGGTCCATTTGAAAGGTTGGAGCCGATCACCACAATGGAGAAGGCTGTGGGTTCCCCGAGAGCTCCACACTTCGGTGGTTTGCTGCGGTTAAGTCAGCGTTTGGAGATGGCGCAATTTTACGGGCGGAATTAAATAACTTGTCTTCGGCCCAACCTGATAGCAATTTAAAGGTGAATATGTCTAAATGGAATAATTATTGTTTGGCAGATCTATTACTCTACAGAGCGGGTAGAATCGACCTCATGGGAGCTGATTTATACCTCGAAATTGTGAAGGAAGAGAGAAGAAACAGTGACTGCAGAAACCCCTGGCAGTTTTGTAGCTGCAAAGCCGTTGTAAAGATGGATGGATGTAAAGAAGCTGATGCATTGCAGTGGAGGCACGTGTGGGATTTTGATTTTTCATAAAATATTAAGATGTCAAAACATGTAATTGTTGTTCGCCGGCCGCAGAATGTTCAGATTTCTGTAAATCCTCGCATGGTGTTTTATCCTTTTCTACTGAAGGTACTGTAATGTATTCAAATCATGTATAAAACTGTACTAGATTGTAATTTGTATACATTCAATACATGTATGTATTTTGTAGCTCGGGTTTTTTAAGATAAGCAGGCAATAAAAACATGCGTGTGTGAGATAGAACGGCGGGTTATTTTTAGAAAAAGGGACGAGCACGATAACGAGTGGAATTTTCCACAAGATGTTACGCGTGCGTGGGTTGACAAAACAACCCCACGCATGCGTCTATCGCGTTCTCGTTCCTTCTTTAGGATTAGTTTAGTTTAAGAAAATGTATGGTAGATTAAGGAAATATTAAGAAATAAAAATCAGTGTCTTACAAACATTCGTCCGTGCGGGTCGTCTTTACATATTTCGTCCGTACATTTTGGTCGTTCGAACCAGATATATTTGATCATTCGAACCTGTGAACATTTAATCCTACGAAACTTTGCACGTGTCAAAGAGGATAATGAAATGTCGAACAAATAAAAGAGAGTCCACATCCAAGGAGGTACCGGAACTGATGGATACACACAAATCCACCGAGGCCTTGTACGAAGGGGCTAGAGGAATGGTAGCAGAATACAGGATTGACGCTATCGAAGAGAAGCTGTCGCTGAAAGCAGAACCAAACAGAATTGGCGAAGACGGAAAGAAAAATACAGTCCACAATAGCGACGGACAGCCTTCTCAACCACAAATTCTGATGGTTGAAAGGTTTCAAAAGGAATTTGGGAAATGAAGACCATTATAAGTATGGCCAGAAATTCCATACTCAGTCTCAGTCCGAAGTGCTGGAGGCACACAAAGAATTGGTAGAGGACCAATTTCAAGAGGTTGTCCAGGCATATAGGAGGATTTACGCTGAAAATCTCGATGGTGACGATATTTACGATGCGTATACGAAAATACGGAGGCAGTATCGTGAATTGCGATGGGAAATCGCGAGTCAAAGCGAAAACTTCAAGAGGGATAAGGAGTTTTCTGAAGCAACCGTAAGTGCACGCCTGGCATATAACCGGTTTGATGCTAAAATTCAAAACGGTGGGCTGTGGGTCAGACGAGTTCCCGAGAATAAGAAGGATGATCGGTTTAAAGCTGAAACCGATGCTGAAACAGAAAATGGTGAGCTGTGGCCCAGACGAGCTCCCGCGAATAAGAAGGATGACCGGTTTAAAGCTGAAACCGATGAGGAAGTCAACAAAGAGCTGTGGGTTACCCGAAGATCCCCACACTGTAATGACGATCAACGGTGGGTATCCAGGTTACCTTTAAAGAAGAAAACTGAAATCGATGATGAAGTCAACAAAGAGCTGTGGGTTACCCGAAGATCCACACACTGTAATGACGATCAACGGCGGGTATCCAGGTTACCGTTAAAGAAAAACGCTGCAACCGATGATGAAGAAAACAACAAAGAGCTGTGGGTTACCCGAATCTCCATACACTACAATAACGACCAACGCTGGGTATCGAGGTTACCGCTTAAGAAGAAAGCTGGTGAAGAGACTGATCCAAAGGAAGATCTCGCGCATGTTCCGATTGATGTCATCGAATAGAATTTTCACGCGAGTGGCTTGAAAATCCATGGTGCTGGCGAAGATCCAAAAATTGAAGACAATTTTCAATTGAAGAAAACGAAGGCGGCTTCTGCTCAAGCGCAGAAGTCTGGTCCATTTGAAAGGTTGGAGCCGATCAGCACAATGGAGAAGGCTGTGGGTTCCCCGGGAGCTCCACACTTCGGTGGTTTGCTGCGGTTAAGTCAGCGTTTGGAGATGGCGCAATTTTACGGGCGGAATTAAATAACTTGTCTTCGGCCCAACCTGATAGCAATTTAAAGGTGAATATGTCTAAATGGAATAATTATTGTTTGGCAGATCTATTACTCTACAGAGCGGGTAGAATCGACCTCATGGGAGCTGATTTATACCTCGAAATTGTGAAGGAAGAGAGAAGAAACAGTGACTGCAGAAACCCCTGGCAGTTTTGTAGCTGCAAAGCCGTTGTTACCTGATGGATGTAAAGAAGCTGATGCATTGCAGTGGAGGCACGTGTGGGATTTTGATTTTTCATAAAATATTAAGATGTCAAAACATGTAATTGTTGTTCGCCGGCCGCAGAATGTTCAGATTTCTGTAAATCCTCGCATGGTGTTTTATCCTTTTTGTGCTGAAGGTACTGTAATGTATTCAAATCATGTATAAAACTGTACTAGATTGTAATTTGTATACATTCAATACATGTATGTATTTTGTAGCTCGGGTTTTTTAAGATAAGCAGGCAATAAAAACATGCGTGTGAGAGATAGAACGGCGGGTTATTTTTAGAAAAAGGGACGAGCACGATAACGAGTGGAATTTTCCACAAGATGTTACGCGTGCGTGGGTTGACAAAACAACCCCACGCATGCGTCTATCGCGTTCTCGTTCCTTCTTTAGGATTAGTTTAGTTTAAGAAAATGTATGGTAGATTAAGGAAATATTAAGAAATAAAAATCAGTGTCTTACAAACATTCGTCATTTCCAACGTTCTATTCAGTTTGAACATATATCATTAGACATTCAGGCTATTTTATTTGTATGGCTGGTTTCATCACTCTGATCACTTTGATTATTCTTGTCATTTGACGAATTCGGTCATTTCCAACGTTTTATTCAGTTTGAACATGATGTACATTCTGAATTATTGGACACTCAGACTGTTTTGATTATTGCGTCTAGTATTATCACTCTGATCACTATGATTATTCTTGTCATTTGACGAATTCGGTCATTTCCAATATCGTATTCAGTTTGAACATGATGCTATCTGATCACTTTGATTATTCTTGCTATTTGACGAATTCGATCATTTCCAACGTTTTATTCAGTATGAACATGAATTATTAGACATTCAGGCTATTTGATTTGTATGGCTGGTTTTATCACTCTGAACACTTTGATTATTATTGTCATTTGACGAATTCGGTCATTTCCAATGTTCTATTCAGTTTGAACATACATTATTAGACATTCAGGCTATTTGAGTTGTATGGCTGGTTTCATCACTCTGATCACTTTGATTATTCTTGCCATTTGACGAATTCGGTCATTTCCAACGTTATGTTCACTTTGAACATGAACTATTAGACATTCAGGCTATTTGATTTGAATGGCTGGTTTTATCACTCTGATCACTTTGATTATTCTTGCTATTTGACGAAATCGATCATTTCCAACGTTTTATTCAGCTTGAACATGATGTACATTCTGAATTATTGGACACTCAGACTGTTTTGATTATTGTATCTATCTTTATGTCGGTAATACCTTCTCTCGATTCATATCGAGTTTTCTCAGGGATCGCTCTATACGAGTTGTTATAGATGGGGTCTCATCTAACGAGCATAGGTTGACCGCAGGAGTGCCACAAGGCTCTGTCCTCTCTCCTTCTTTATTTCTTATTTTCATTGACGACCTGTTGGGTCAGACTGTGAACCCGATCTACTCCTTTGCGGATGACAGCAATCTCTGTCATTCATACTCATTTGATCATTGGCCAGGTTCTATGGAGGTGGAGGACAAAAGGCGAACGATGAATGACTCACTTAACCGCGATTTGGCGACGATTTGTGAGGGGTGCCAAATGAATAGAGTAGATTTTAATCCACAAAAGACCCAGTGCTGTTTGTTGTCACACAAACGTTCACCAGATCCAGCATCGTCGTCAATTTCTATGGGTGTTGTGGATATCGACGAATCAGACACTCTTGATGTTCTGGGCATGAAGATACAGGGTGATGCTCGCTGGGCTAGCCATATATTCGAAGTGTCCAAAGAAGCATTCAAGTGTTTAGGCTTTTTGAAGCGGTGCAAGAAATACTTCACTCCGTCTGATCTCGTAAATATTTACACCACCTACATCCGGCCTAAAATGGAATACAACTCGCATATATGGGCAGGGGCTCCATTAACATCTTTGAAGCTTCTGGACCGTGTACAGAGGAGAGCGGTGGTGATGATAGGGGATGGTAGGGTATCCAGCTCTATTGTCTCCCTACAGCATCGCCGAAATGTGGGTTGTGTATCGCTATTCTATAGATATTTTAATGGTATCTGTTCAGAAGATATCCGTCGTCTGGTCCCTGACGTTAGAACATTTAGCCGGAATACTCGTCTATCCAGGGAATCTCATCCGTTCATTGTCAAATGGCCGGTTGACCGGACGACGCACTATAGAGAAAATTCGTTCTTCAGCCGAACTGCTCGTATGTGGAATAATCTTCCAGCAAGTGTTTTTCCTGCCTGTTATGACATTCTCAAGTTCAAAACAAATGTCAACAAACACTACTCCATCTTTCCTCCCTCCAATACCCTTACTTCCAATCGCTAACACAGTGCATTGCATAAATAGGGGGCATCCCCTGAGTGTTAGTCTTCAAAAAAAAAAAAAAAAAAAAAAAAAAAAAAAAAAAAACGTTTTATTCAGTATGAACATGAATTATTCAGGCTATTTGATTTGAATGGCTGGTTTTATCACTCTGATCACCTTGATTATTCTTGCTATTTGACGAATTCGATCATTTCCAACGTTTTATTCAGCTTGAACATGATGTACATTCTGAATTGGACACTCAGACTGTTTTGATTTTTGTGTCTATCTTTTTGACTCTAGCTAGCACTCTGATCACTTTGATTATTCTTGCAATTTGACGAATTCGGTCATTTCCAACTTTCTGTTCAGATTGAAAATTAAGAACAATCTGAATTATTGGACATTCCAACTGTTTTGATTAGTGTGTCTAGAATTATCCCTCTGATCACTATGATTATTCTTGTCATTTGACGAATTCGGTCATTTCCAACCTTCTGGTCAAATTGAAAATGAAGAACATTCTGAATTATTGGACATTCTGACTGTTTTGATTATTGTGTCTGGATTTATCACTCTGATCACTATGATTATTCTTGTCATTTGACGATATTTACGATGCGTATACGAAAATACGGAGGCAGTATCGTGAATCGCGAGTCAAAGCGAAAACTTCAAGAGGGATAAGGAGTTTTCTAAAGCAACCGTAAGTGCACGCCTGGCATATAACCGGTTTGATGCTAAAATTCAAAACGGTGGGCAGTGGGTCAGACGAGTTCCCGAGAATAAGAAGGATGATCGGTTTAAAGCTGAAACCGATGCTGAAACACAAAATGGTGATCTGTGGCCCAGACGAGCTCCCGCGAATAAGAAGGATGACTGGTTTAAAGCTGAAACCGATGAGGAAGTCAACAAAGAGCTGTGGGTTACCCAAAGATCCCCACACTGTAATGACGATCAACGGTGGGTATCCAGGTTACCTTTAAAGAAGAAAACTGAAATCGATGATGAAGTCAACAAAGAGCTGTGAGTTACCCGAAGATCCACACACTGTAATGACGATCAACGGCGGGTATCCAGGTTACCGTTAAAGAAAAAAGCTGCAACCGATGATGAAGAAAACAACAAAGAGCTGTAGGTTACCCGAATCTCCATACACTACAATAACGACCAACGCTGGGTATCGAGGTTACCGCTTAAGAAGAAAGCTGGTGAAGAGACTGGTGTTGATCCAAAGGAAGATCTCGCGCATGTTCCGATTGATGTCATCGAACAGAATTTTCAAGCGAGTGGCTTGAAAATCCATGGTGCTGGCGAAGATCCAAAAATTGAAGACAATTTTCAATTGAAGAAAACGAAGGCGGCTTCTGCTCAAGCGCAGAAGTCTGGTCCATTTGAAAGGTTGGAGCCGATCACCACAATGGTGAAGGCTGTGGGTTCCCCGGGAGCTCCACACTTCGGTGGTTTGCAGGTGGCTGCGGTTAAGTCAGCGTTTGGAGATGGCGCAATTTTACGGGCGGTATTAAAGAACTTGTCTTCGGCCCAACCTGATAGCAATTTAAAGGTGAATATGTCTAAATGGAATAATTATTGTTTGGCAGATCCATTATTCTACAGAGCGGGTAGAATCGACCTCATGGGAGCTGATTTATACCTCGAAATTGTGAAGGAAGGGCTGGTGAGAGAAGAAACAGTGACTGCAGAAACCCCTGGCAGTTTTGTAGCTGCAAAGCCGTTGTTACCTGATGGATGTAAAGAAGCTGATGCATTGCAGTGGACGCACGTGTGGGCTAATCTTTATGGTTCCACATCAAGGGAACTGCATAAGTGGAATGGTCCTAAATGGCTGAAGGATGTCAACAAACGGCATAAGGCTTCCGCAAAATTATTCAGTGCTGTCACTTAGCATTAGCTATTATTGTCTTATAATTAGAATAATAGATTTAGCTTTTTCATAAAATATTAAGATGTCAAAACATGTAATTGTTGTTCGCCGGCCGCAGAATGTTCAGATTTCTGTAAATCCTCGCATGGTGTTTAATCCTTTTCTACTGAAGGTATAAAACTGTACTGGATTCGGTAATTCAAATGTATTCAAATCATGTATAAAACTGTACTAGATTGTAATTTGTATACATTCAATACATGTATGTATTTTGTAGCTCGGGTTTTTTAAGATAAGCAGGCAATAAAAACATGAGTGTGTGAGATAGAACGGCGGGTTATTTTTAGAAAAAGGGACGAGCACGATAACGAGTGGAATTTTCCACAAGATGTTACGCGTGCGTGGGTTGACAAAACAACCCCACGCATGCGTCTATCGCGTTCTCGTTCCTTCTTTAGGATTAGTTTAGTTTAAGAAAATGTATGGTAGATTAAGGAAATATTAAGAAATAAAAATCAGTGTCTTACAAACATTCGTCCGTGCGGGTCGTCTTTACATATTTCGTCCGTACATTTTGGTCGTTCGAACCAGATATATTTGATCATTCGAACCTGTGAACATTTAATCCTACGAAACTTTGCACGTGTCAAAGAGGATAATGAAATGTCGAACAAATAAAAGAGAGTCCACATCCAAGGAGGTACCGGAACTGATGGATACACACAAATCCACCGAGGCCTTGTACGAAGGGGCTAGAGGAATGGTAGCAGAATACAGGATTGACGCTATCGAAGAGAAGCTGTCGCTGAAAGCAGAACCAAACAGAATTGGCGAAGACGGAAAGAAAAATACAGTCCACAATAGCGACGGACAGCCTTCTCAACCACAAATTCTGATGAAGGAAGTCAACAAAGAGCTGTGGGTTACCCGAAGATCCACACACTGTAATGACGATCAACGGTGGGTATCCAGGTTACCTTTTGAAGAAGAAAACTGAAATCGATGATGAAGTCAACAAAGAGCTGTGGGTTACCCGAAGATCCACACACTGTAATGACGATCAACGGCGGGTATCCAGGTTACCGTTAAAGAAAAAAGCTGCAACCGATGATGAAGAAAACAACAAAGAGCTGTAGGTTACCCGAATCTCCATACACTACAATAACGACCAACGCTGGGTATCGAGGTTACCGCTTAAGAAGAAAGCTGGTGAAAAGACTGGTGTTGATCCAAAGTAAGATCTCGCGCATGTTCCGATTGATGTCATCGAACAGAATTTTCAAGCGAGTGGCTTGAACATCCATGGTGCTGGCGAAGATCCAAAAATTTAAGAAAATTTTCAATTGAAGAAAACGAAGGCGGCTTCTGCTCAAGCGCAGAATTATTGGACACTCAGACTGTTTTGATTATTGTGTCTATCTTTTTGACTCTAGCTATTTGACGAAGTCGATCGTTTTCAACATTCTATTCAATTTGAACATGATGGATATTCTGTCTCACAGGTTTTATCAGACTATTTTGATAATTCAGACTATTTTGATAATTCTGGCTAGTTCCATCCCTCCGATCACTGGTTTCATCACTCTGATCACTTTGATTATTCTTGCAATTTGACGAATTCGGTCATTTCCAACTTTCTGTTCAGATTGAAAATTAAGAACAATCTGAATTATTGGACATTCCAACTGTTTTGATTAGTGTGTCTAGAATTATCCCTCTGATCACTATGATTATTCTTGTCATTTGACGAATTCGGTCATTTCCAACCTTCTGGTCAAATTGAAAATGAAGAACATTCTGAATTATTGGACATTCTGACTGTTTTGATTATTGTGTCTGGATTTATCACTCTGATCACTATGATTATTCTTGTCATTTGACGATATTTACGATGCGTATACGAAAATACGGAGGCAGTATCGTGAATCGCGAGTCAAAGCGAAAACTTCAAGAGGGATAAGGAGTTTTCTAAAGCAACCGTAAGTGCACGCCTGGCATATAACCGGTTTGATGCTAAAATTCAAAACGGTGGGCAGTGGGTCAGACGAGTTCCCGAGAATAAGAAGGATGATCGGTTTAAAGCTGAAACCGATGCTGAAACACAAAATGGTGATCTGTGGCCCAGACGAGCTCCCGCGAATAAGAAGGATGACTGGTTTAAAGCTGAAACCGATGAGGAAGTCAACAAAGAGCTGTGGGTTACCCAAAGATCCCCACACTGTAATGACGATCAACGGTGGGTATCCAGGTTACCTTTAAAGAAGAAAACTGAAATCGATGATGAAGTCAACAAAGAGCTGTGAGTTACCCGAAGATCCACACACTGTAATGACGATCAACGGCGGGTATCCAGGTTACCGTTAAAGAAAAAAGCTGCAACCGATGATGAAGAAAACAACAAAGAGCTGTAGGTTACCCGAATCTCCATACACTACAATAACGACCAACGCTGGGTATCGAGGTTACCGCTTAAGAAGAAAGCTGGTGAAGAGACTGGTGTTGATCCAAAGGAAGATCTCGCGCATGTTCCGATTGATGTCATCGAACAGAATTTTCAAGCGAGTGGCTTGAAAATCCATGGTGCTGGCGAAGATCCAAAAATTGAAGACAATTTTCAATTGAAGAAAACGAAGGCGGCTTCTGCTCAAGCGCAGAAGTCTGGTCCATTTGAAAGGTTGGAGCCGATCACCACAATGGAGAAGGCTGTGGGTTCCCCGAGAGCTCCACACTTCGGTGGTTTGCTGCGGTTAAGTCAGCGTTTGGAGATGGCGCAATTTTACGGGCGGAATTAAATAACTTGTCTTCGGCCCAACCTGATAGCAATTTAAAGGTGAATATGTCTAAATGGAATAATTATTGTTTGGCAGATCTATTACTCTACAGAGCGGGTAGAATCGACCTCATGGGAGCTGATTTATACCTCGAAATTGTGAAGGAAGAGAGAAGAAACAGTGACTGCAGAAACCCCTGGCAGTTTTGTAGCTGCAAAGCCGTTGTAAAGATGGATGGATGTAAAGAAGCTGATGCATTGCAGTGGAGGCACGTGTGGGATTTTGATTTTTCATAAAATATTAAGATGTCAAAACATGTAATTGTTGTTCGCCGGCCGCAGAATGTTCAGATTTCTGTAAATCCTCGCATGGTGTTTTATCCTTTTTGTGCTGAAGGTACTGTAATGTATTCAAATCATGTATAAAACTGTACTAGATTGTAATTTGTATACATTCAATACATGTATGTATTTTGTAGCTCGGGTTTTTTAAGATAAGCAGGCAATAAAAACATGCGTGTGTGAGATAGAACGGCGGGTTATTTTTAGAAAAAGGGACGAGCACGATAACGAGTGGAATTTTCCACGAGATGTTACGCATGCGTGGGTGGACAAAACAACCCCACGCATGCGTCTATCGCGTTCTCGTTCCTTCTTTAGGATTAGTTTAGTTTAAGAAAATGTATGGTAAATTAAGGAAATATTAAGAAATAAAAATCAGTGTCTTACAAACATTCGTCCGTGCGGGTCGTCTTTACATATTTCGTCCGTACAGACTATTTTGATAATTCAGACTATTTTGATAATTGTGACTGAATTTATCACTCTGATCACTATGATTATTCTTGTCATTTGACGAATTCGGTCATTTCCCACGTTATGTTCAGTTTGAACATGAAGAACATTCTGAATTATGGGACATTCAGACTGTTTTGATTACTGTGACTGGATTTATCACTCTGATCACTATGATTATTCTTGTCATTTGGCGAATTCGGTAATTTCCAACGTTATGTTCAGTCTGAACATATATCATTAGACATTCAGGCTATTTGATTTGTATAACTGGTTTCATCACTCTGATCACTTTGATTATTCTTGTCATTTGACAAATTCGGTCATTTCCAACGTTCTATTCAGTTTGAACATATATCATTAGACATTCAGGCTATTTGATTTGTATGGCTGGTTTCATCACTCTGATCACTTTGATTATTATTGTCATTTGACGAATTCGGTCATTTCCAACGTTATGTTCAGTTTGAACATGAATTATTAGACATTCAGGCTATTTGATTTGTATGGCTGGTTTTATCACTCTGAACACTTTGATTATTATTGTCATTTGACGAATTCGGTTATTTCCAATATTCTATTCAGTTTGAACATACATTATTAGACATTCAGGCTATTTGATTTGTATGGCTAGTTTCATCACTCTGATCACTATAATTATTCTTGTCATTTGACGAACTCGGTCATTTCCCACGTTATGTTCGGTTTGAACATGAAGAACATTCTGAATTCTTGGACACTCAGACTGTTTTGATTACTGTGACTGGATTTATCCCTCTGATCACTATGATTATTCGTGTCATTTGACGAATCCGGTCATTTCCAACGTTATGTTCAGTTTGAACATGAATTATTAGACATTCAGGCTATTTGATTTGTATGGCTGGTTTTATCACTCTGAACACTTTGATTATTATTGTCATTTGACGAATTCGGTCATTTCCAACGTTCTATTCAGTTTGAACATATATTATTTGACATTCAGGCTATTTGATTTGTATGGCTGGTTTCATCACTCTTATCACTTTGATTATTCTTGCCATTTGACGAATTCGGTCATTTCCAACGTTATGTTCACTTTGAATATGAATTATTAGACATTCAGGCTATTTGATTTGAATGGCTGGTTTTATCACTCTGATCACATTGATTATTCTTGCCATTTGACGAATTCGGTCATTTCCAACTTTCTGTTCAGATTGAAAATGAAGAACATTCTGAATTATTGGACATTCCAACTGTTTTGATTATTGTGTCTAGAATTATCACTCTGATCACTATGATTATTCTTGTCATTTGACGAATTCGGTCATTTCCAACGTTATGTTCAGTTTGAACATGAATTATTAGACATTAAGGCTATTTGATTTGTATGGCTGGTTTTATCACTCTTATCACTTTGATTATTCTTGTCATTTGACGAATTCGGTCATTTCCAACGTTCTATTCAGCTTGAACATATATCATTAGACATTCAGG
The DNA here is from genome assembly GCA_958296145.1 of Hydrotaea cyrtoneurina. Taxonomy (NCBI): domain Eukaryota; kingdom Metazoa; phylum Arthropoda; class Insecta; order Diptera; family Muscidae; genus Hydrotaea; species Hydrotaea cyrtoneurina. The sequence continues at coordinate 59,641,275 of OY282514.1, forward strand.
CTATTTGATTTGTATGGCTGGTTTCATCACTCTGATCACTTTGATTATTATTGTCATTTGACGAATTCGGTCATTTCCAACGTTATGTTCAGTTTGAACATGAATTATTAGACATTCAGGCTATTTGATTTGTATGGCTGGTTTTATCACTCTGAACACTTTGATTATTATTGTCATTTGACGAATTCGGTTATTTCCAATGTTCTATTCAGTTTGAACATACATTATTAGACATTCAGGCTATTTGATTTGTATGGCTAGTTTCATCACTCTGATCACTATAATTATTCTTGTCATTTGACGAACTCGGTCATTTCCCACGTTATGTTCAGTTTGAACATGAAGAACATTCTGAATTCTTGGACACTCAGACTGTTTTGATTACTGTGACTGGATTTATCACTCTGATCACTATGATTATTCTTGTCATTTGACGAATTCGGTCATTTCCAACGTTATGTTCAGTTTGAACATGAATTATTAGACATTCAGGCTATTTGATTTGTATGGCTGGTTTTATCACTCTGAACACTTTGATTATTATTGTCATTTGACGAATTCGGTCATTTCCAACGTTGTATTCAGTTTGAACATATATTATTTGACATTCAGGCTATTTGATTTGTATGGCTGGTTTCATTACTCTTATCACTTTGATTATTCTTGCCATTTGACGAATTCGGTCATTTCCAACGTTATGTTCACTTTGAACATGAATTATTAGACATTCAGGCTATTTGATTTGAATGGCTGGTTTTATCACTCTGATCACATTGATTATTCTTGCCATTTGACGAATTCGGTCATTTCCAACTTTCTGTTCAGATTGAAAATGAAGAACATTCTGAACTATTGGACATTCCAACTGTTTTGATTATTGTGTCTAGAATTATCACTCTGATCACTATGATTATTCTTGTCATTTGACGAATTCGGTCATTTCCAATATCCTATTCAGTTTGAACATGATGCTATCTGATCACTTTGATTATTCTTGCTATTTGACGAATTCGATCATTTCCAACGTTTTATTCAGCTTGAACATGATGAACATTCTGAATTATTGGACACTCAGACTGTTTTGATTATTGTGTCTATCTTTATGACTCTAGCTATTTGACGAAGTCGATCGTTTTCAACATTCTGTTCAATTTGAACATGATGGATATTCTGAATTACTGGACATTCAGGCTATTTGATTTGTCTCACAGGTTTTATCAGACTATTTTGATAATTCAGACTATTTTGATAATTCTGGCTAGTTCCATCCCTCTGATCACTATTTGATTTGTATGGCTGGTTTCATCACTCTGATCACATTGATTATTCTTGCCATTTGACGAATTCGGTCATTTCCAACTTTCTGTTCAGATTGAAAATGAAGAACATTCTGAACTATTGGACATTCCAACTGTTTTGATTATTGTGTCTAGAATTATCACTCTGATCACTATGATTATTCTTGTCATTTGACGAATTCGGTCATTTCCAATATCCTATTCAGTTTGAACATGATTCGATCATTTCCAACGTTTTATTCAGCTTGAACATGATGTACATTCTGAATTATTGGACACTCAGACTGTTTTGATTATTGTGTCTATCTTTATGACTCTAGCTATTTGACGAAGTCGATCGTTTTCAACATTCTATTCAATTTGAACATGATGGATATTCTGAATTATTGGACATTCAGGCTATTTGATTTGCCTCACAGGTTTTATCAGACTATTTTGATAATTCAGACTATTTTGATAATTCTGGCTAGTTCCATCCCTCTGATCACTATTTGATTTGTATGGCTGGTTTCATCACTCTGATCACTATGATTATTCTTGTCATTTGACGAATTCGGTCATTTCCAACCATCCAACGAGCCTACAGCAGAAAGGGACTGCGATGAAGAGAAGCGCCCAGCGCAGTCAAAAAATGAAGAGGGAGCCGAATCCATCTCCGACTCCCAATAACCCCGTTTACTGGAGGACCTACGATTGAGGTCATCCAGATAAACCTCCATCGGAGCGAAACAGCAACAAACGCTTTGATGGAAAAAATAAATAAAGGTAAGACTCACATCGCTTTGATCCAGGAACCATGAACGATTCGAAACAAGGTTACTGTCATGTCAACTACCAACTATTTTATGCAAATACGGGAACTAGACCAAGGACCTGTATCATATGCCACAAAAACTTATGTTATCTTTTCTCTCCAGAGTTGTCAACATCTGATGCAACAGTACTGAAACAGGGGAATGGGAACGTATACCTTGCGTCAGTATATCTGTCATTCGACTCACCGACATTGCCACCTACGTCGGAACTGCTACGCCTTGTGAGGAGAGCCAAACAAAAGGTAACGAAGTACTAGTAGGTTGCGACGCTAACTCTCACCACGTTGCGTGGGGTAGTACTAACATTAATAAACGGGGACAAGCCCTAGTAGAATTTTTGAATATTAACGACCTAATACCTCTTAACATAGGAAACACTGCTACCTTTGTTAATAAAATTAGGGAAGAAGTATTAGATATAACAATATGTTCAGGAAATCTTATAGACGAAATACAGGAGTGGAGGGTCTCTAGAGAACATTCCTTTTATGACCATCGTTACATAAGATTTAAGATAGCAAGGCCACCGCCAAACCCAATAAACATTCGAAATAAGGCCAAAACGAAATGGGCAAAATTCGCGAAGTTAATTAGAGAAAGACTAGGGCATGAAGAGTATGATTGCCTAAGTGTTGAAGACATCGACAACAAGGTTGATAAAATTACGGAGATTCTAGTGAAGTCATTCGAAGATGGCTGTCCACTTCGAGAAAGGAAATCAGCCCAAGAAAAACCCTGGATGACCGGGGAGATTTGCAACATTGGGAAAGAGATCCGAAGACTTTTCAATAGGGCACGCCGTAAAAAATCTCCGGTATACTGGGACGACTACCATAGAAGACTCAGAGAATACAACAAAATTACAAGAACAGCAAAACGAAACTCCTGGAGGCTATTCTGCGAACAGGTGGATAGCGTTAACGATGTTTCAAAAATAAAAAAGTTCCTTTCAAAAACCCACACCCAAACCGAAACAATGGTAGATGATGTGGGTAGACGAATAGAATCGACTGAGCTTCTCACCATTCAAGGCATCCGGACCTGATGGAATCTTTCCGGCACTACTACAGATGGAGGCGCACTACATATCAACTCATCTAGCCGTTATTTTCACAGCATGCCTAAAATGTTCATACACGCCGAAAGCCGGGCAGGAGGCAAGAGTTGTTTTCATACCCAAACCAGGCAAGGCAAGTTATGCAACACCTAAGGCTTATCGACCAATAAGCCTAACATCTTTCTTACTCAAAACCATGGAGCGCATAGTGGATACCATGATCAAAAGTAAGATTCCAAGCGAAATGCTAAAATTTAAACAACATGCATACGTTAAAGGACGGTTAATGGACACCGCCCTACACGAGGTAGTGCAAAACATAGAAGAGTCCTTCCATGGGAAAATGTACACACTTGCGGTATGCATTGACATTGAAGGAGCTTTCAATAATGTACAGACCAATACACTAATTCAATCCTTAGACCAGTTCGAGGTGGACGGGGCTCTCCGAGACTGGATAAGCCATATGCTAAGGAATAGATGGATAAACTGTGGGTCTCACGAAATACAAATAAGAGACAAAGTATCGCAGGTACCACAAGGAGGTATTTTATCAACACTGAGGATCCTAACTGACGAAGGACTTAAACCAGTCTGCAATGCAGACGACGTTATAATACTTCTGAGGGGCCTGAATCCAAACCAACTTTGCAGAAGGGCCGAAACTGCCCTAAAACTTGCATATGACTGGGCTCGACCGAGAGGTCTAAATGTAAACCCAGACAAAACTGAAATATGTCTTTTTACAAGGAAAACAAAGATTGGCCCATACATAAACCCATCTTTCCCTAACAAAACAATTTCAATATCAGACAAGGTTAAATACCTAGGAGTAATCTTGGACAGAAAACTAAATTGGAAGTACCACATAGAAGAACGAGCAAACAAAGCTCACAGATGCTGGTCTTTATGTATCCAACGATGACACACTGGCTCTACAAAAGCGTAATTAGACCTGTTCTAACTTATGCATCAGTAGTATGGTGGACATCGATGGAAAAGTAGTGCAACATAAAAATATTACAAAAGGTCCAACGTATGTGTTGCCTCGGCATAAGCGGAGCGATGAGGACCACGTCTAATAGGGCTTTAGAGACTATCTTAAATGTCCCACCAATAGAAATACAGATTAAAAATGACGCCGCCCTCACAGCAATGAGACTCAAAGCAATGGGCGAATGGATCGAAACTGATCACAAGTCATATCATCAAAAAATAGTTGAGATAGTGGAAGGGAATATAACTGACATAGCATCAGCACCCGATAGAATACCCGAAACGTCTATAGTTGTTGAGTGTGAGACCCTAATACCAGAAAGACAATCTTGGATTGACGAAACCATAGCGCAGACACCAACTGGAGACTGCGGTTATACAGATGGTTCGAAACTAGGGGAAAGGATGGGGCTGGGACTTTACATCGAAGAACCGGAAACCGAACTTTTATTCCGCCTACCAGACCATAACACGGTCCTACAGGCGGAAATCCGAGCAATTACACAGTGTGTGAGCTGGTTTAGCGCTAACACAAGACCAACAAACGTAAATATCTTTACAGATAGCCAATTGGCTATCAAGGCAATAACGGCTAAAACGGTTAAATCAAGGATAGTTTTAGATTGTAAAATGGCTATTAACTCTTACTCTAGACATGGCACAATACGCCTCATATGGGTGCCTGGTCATCACGGGGTAAGAGGAAACGAGAAAGCCAATATATTGGCTCAACGAGCCAGGGACTTGCAAACAATAAACTTAGAGAACGCGAAATCATTCTGAGCTACGCGTTCTGAACTAAGAAGATGGGCGACAGACGCCCATATCACACTATGGAATGGTGTAACTATTGGGAAAACGACAAGAATCTTGTGGGGTGAACCAAACGAGGATAAAACCAAAACCTTGCTGAAACTGAGCAAAACAGAAGTTAGTAAGATCATGGGCATTCTAACAGGGCACATAGGCTTACAATCGCATCTACACAAAATAGGAGTAGTAGACAATAGCGTATGTAGGGCATGCGGGGAGGATGATGAAACTTTGGAGCATTTCCTCTGTCACTGCCCAGCGTTCGCAAACAATAGATCCCGTTTCTTGGGAAATGACTCTTCAACAGACCTGACCCATCTCAGGGGCGCAGACTGGAAAACAATTAAAGATTATGTCAACAGTACAGAGTTCTTAAAATAACTTCTCAAGATCTTTCCACGTACAGTTTAGAGCGCACAACAAGCCGAATACTGGCTTATGTGTATGACTATGGACAGGAGGCGGGAAAAAAACCGCCTCCTCTTCTCAACCTAACCTAACCATCTGGTCAGATTGAAAATGAAGAACATTCTGAATTATTGGACATTCAGATGGTTTTAATTCTTGTGTCTGGATTTATCACTCTGATCACTATGATTATTCTTGTCATTTGACGAATTCGGTCATTTCCAACCATCTGGTCAGAATGAAAAAGAAGAACATTCTGAATTATTGGACATTCAGATTGTTTTGATTCTTGTGTCTGGATCTATCACTCTGATCACTATGATTATTCTTGTCATTTGACGAATTCGGTCATTTCCAACGTTCTATTCAGTTGGAACATATATTTTTAGACATTCAGGCTATTTGATTTGTATGGCTGGTTTCATCACTCTGATCACTTTGATTATTCTTATCATTTGACGAATTCGTTCATTTCCAGCGTTATGTTGACTTTGAACATGAATTATTAGACATTCAGGCTATTTGATTTGTATGGCTGAATTTATCACTCTGATCACTTTGATTATTCTTCTCATTTGACGAACTCGGTCCTTTCCAAACATTTAGTCAGATTGAAAATGAAGAACATTCTGAATTATTGGACATTCAGATTGTTTTGATTCTTGTGTCTGGATTTATCACTCTGATCACTATGATTATTCTTGTCATTTGACGAATTCGGTCATTTCCAACGTTCTATTCAGTTGGAACATATATTTTTAGACTGGTATTTTTTTGGCTGGTTTTATGACCCTGATGACATTGATTATTCTTGCCATTTGACGAATTCGGTCATTTCCAACCATCTAGTCAGATTGAAAATGAAGAACATTCTGAATTATTGGACATTCAGATTGTTTTGATTCTTGTGTCTGGATCTATCACTCTGATCACTATGATTATTCTTGTCATTTGACGAATTCGGTCATTTCCAACGTTCTATTTAGTTGGAACATATATTTTTAGACATTCAGGCTATTTGATTTGTATGGCTGGTTTCATCACTCTGATCACTTTGATTATTCTTATCATTTGACGAATTCGTTCATTTCCAGCGTTATGTTGACTTTGAACATGAATTATTAGACATTCAGGCTATTTGATTTGTATGGCTGATTTTATCACTCTGATCACTTTGATTATTCTTCTCATTTGACGAACTCGGTCCTTTCCAAACATTTAGTCAGATTGAAAATGAAGAACATTCTGAATTATTGGACATTCAGATTGTTTTGATTCTTGTGTCTGGATTTATCACTCTGATCACTATGATTATTCTTGTCATTTGACGAATTCGGTCATTTCCAACGTTCTATTCAGTTGGAACATATATTTTTAGACTGGTATTTTTTTGGCTGGTTTTATGACCCTGATGACATTGATTATTCTTGCCATTTGACGAATTCGGTCATTTCCAACCATCTAGTCAGATTGAAAATGAAGAACATTCTGAATTATTGGACATTCAGATTGTTTTGATTCTTGTGTCTGGATCTATCACTCTGATCACTATGATTATTCTTGTCATTTGACGAATTCGGTCATTTCCAACGTTCTATTCAGTTGGAACATATATTTTTAGACATTCAGGCTATTTGATTGGTATGGCTGGTTTCATCACTCTGATCACTTTGATTATTCTTATCATTTGACGAATTCGTTCATTTCCAGCGTTATGTTGACTTTGAACATGAATTATTAGACATTCAGGCTATTTGATTTGTATGGCTGATTTTATCACTCTGATCACTTTGATTATTCTTCTCATTTGACGAACTCGGTCCTTTCCAAACATTTAGTCAGATTGAAAATGAAGAACATTCTGAATTATTGGACATTCAGATTGTTTTGATTCTTGTGTCTGGATTTATCCTCTGATCACTATAATTATTCTTGCCATTTGACGAATTCGGACATTTCCAACTTTCTGTTCAGATCGAAAATGAAGAACATTCTGAATTATTGGGCATTCCAACTGTTTTGATTATTGTGTCTAGAATTATCCCACTGATCACTATGATTATTCTTGTCATTTGACGAATTCGGTCATTTCCAATATCCTATTCAGTTTGAACATGATGCTATCTGATCACTTTGAATATTCTTGCTATTTGACAAATTCGATAATTTCCAACGTTTTATTCAATTTGAACACGATGTACATTCTGAATTATTGGACACACAGACTGTTTTGATTATTGTGTCTATCTTTATGACTCTTATCATTCGAGTATTCTTGCTATTTGACGAAGTCTATCGATTTCAACATTCTATTCAATTTAAACATGATGGATAGTCTGAATTATTGGACATTCAGGCTATTTGATTTGTCTGACAGGTTTTATCAGACTATTTTGATAATTCAGACGGTTTTGATAATTGTGTCTGAATTTATCACTCTGATCACTATAATTATTCTTGTTATTTGACAAATTCGGTCATTTCCCACGTTATGTTCATTTCCAACGTTTTATTCAGTTTGAACATGACGTACATTCTGAATTATGTACTATGATTATTCTTGTCATTTGACGAATTCGGTCATTTCCAACCTTCTGGTCAAATTAAAAATGAAGAACATTCTGAATTATTGGACATTCTGACTGTTTTGATTAATGTGTCTGGATTTATTACTCTGATCTCTATGATTATTCTTGTCATTTGACGAATTCGGTCATTTTCAACGTTATGTTCAGTTTGAACATGAATTATTAGACATTCAGGCTATTTGATTTGTATGGCTGGTTTTATCACTCTAATCACATTGATTATTCTTGCCATTTGACGAATTCGATCATTTCCATTATCCTATTCAGTTTAAACATGATGCTATCTGATCACTTTGATTATTCTAGCTATTTGACGAATTCGATTATTTCCAACGTTTTATTCAGTTTGAACATGATGTACATTCTGAATTATTGGACACTCAGACTGTTTTGATTTTATGGCTATCTTTTTGACTCTGATCACTTCGAATATTGTTGCTATTTGACGAAGTCGATCGATTTCAACATTCTATTCAATTTGAACATGATGGATATTCTGAATTATTGGACATTCAGGCTATTTGATTTGTCTGACAGGTTTTATCAGACTATTTTGATAATTCAGACGGTTTTGATAATTGTGTCTGAATTTATCACTCTGATCACTATAATTATTCTTGTTATTTGACAAATTCGGTCATTTCCCACGTTATGTTCAGTTTGAACATGAAGAACATTCTGAATTATTGGACATTCAGACTGTTTTGATTACTGTGACTGGATTTATTACTCTGATCACTATGATTATTCTTGTCATTTGACGAATTCGGTCATTTCTAACGTTATGTTCAGTTTGAACATGAATTATTAGACATTCAGGCTATTTGATTTGTATGGCTGGTTTTATCACTCTGAACACTTTGCTTATTATTGTTATTTGACGAATTCGGTCATTTCCAACGTTCTATTCAGTTTGAACATATATTATTAGACATTCAGGCTATTTAAATTGTATGGCTTGTTTCATCACTCTGATCACTATAATTATTCTTGTGATTTGACGAATTCGGTCATTTCCCACTTTATGTTCAGTTTGAACATGAAGAACATTTTGAATTATTGGACATTCAGACTGTGACTGGATTTATCACTCTGATAACTATGATTATTCTTGTCATTTGACGAATTCGGTTATTTCCAACGTTATGTTCAGTTTGAACATGAATTATTAGACATTCTGGCTATTTGATTCGTATGGCTGGTTTTATCACTCTGAACACTTTGATTATTATTGTCATTTGAGGAATTCGGTCATTTTCAACGTTCTATTCAGTTTGAACATATATTATTTGACATTCAGGCTATTTGATTTGTATGCCTGGTTTCATCATTCTGATCACTTTGATTATTCTTGCATTTGACGAATTCGGTCATTTCCAACGTTATTTTCACTTTGAACATGAATTATTAGACATTCTGGCTATTTGATTTGTATGGCTGGTTTTATCACTCTGATCACATTGATTATTCTTTCCATTTGACGAATTCGGTCATTTCCAACTTTCTGTTCAGATTGAAAATGAAGAACATTCTGAATTATTGGACATTCCAACTGTTTTGATTATTGTGTCTAGAATTATCACTCTGATCACTATGATTATTCTTGTCATTTGACGAATTCGGTCATTTCCAATATCCTATTCAGTTTGAACATGATGCTATCTGATCACTTTGATTATTCTTGCTATTTGACGAATTCGATCGATTTCAACATTCTATTCAATTTGAACATGATGGATATTCTGAATTATTGGACATTCAGGCTATTTGATTTGTCTGACAGGTTTTATCAGACTATTTTGATAATTCAGACTGTTTTGATAATTGTGTCTGAATTTATCACTCTGATCACTATAATTATTCTTGTTATTTGACAAATTCGGTCATTTCCCACGTTATGTTCATTTCCAACGTTTTATTCAGTTTGAACATGACGTACATTCTGAATTATGTACTATGATTATTCTTGTCATTTGACGAATTCGGTCATTTCCAATATCCTATTCAGTTTGAACATGATGCTATCTGATCACTTTGATTATTCTTGCTATTTGACGAATTCGATCGATTTCAACATTCTATTCAATTTGAACATGATGGATATTCTGAATTATTGGACATTCAGGCTATTTGATTTGTCTGACAGGTTTTATCAGACTATTTTGATAATTCAGACTGTTTTGATAATTGTGTCTGAATTTATCACTCTGATCACTATAATTATTCTTGTTATTTGACAAATTCGGTCATTTCCCACGTTATGTTCATTTCCAACGTTTTATTCAGTTTGAACATGACGTACATTCTGAATTATTGGACACTCAGACTGTTTTGATTATTATGGCTATCTTTATGACTCTGATCACTTCGAGTATTCTTGCTATTTGACGAAGTCGATTGATTTCAACATTCTATTCAATTTGAACATGATGGATATTCTATTTATTTATTAATTACAATACAAAGTCAATTTATATTCTAATTTTGGGTCCAAGGGTAAACCGGGTGACAAAGACCATTTGGCTTGATTTTTGCAGCGGCAGACCAAAGCCTCTGGTGGGAATCGAACCCACAACCCCCACGCTGATAGGCAAGCACGCTACCAACTCGCCTACCGGGGCGCTTAGGATATTCTGAATTATTGGACATTCAGGCTATTTGATTTGTCTGACAGGTTTTATCAGACTATTTTGATAATTCAGACTGTTTTGATAATTGTGTCTGAATTTATCACTCTGATCACTATAATTATTCTTGTTATTTGACAAATTCGGTCATTTCCCACGTTATGTTCAGTTTGAACATGAAGAACATTCTGAATTATTGGACATTCAGACTGTTTTGATTACTGTGACTGGATTTATCACTCTGATCACTATGATTATTCTTGTCATTTGACGAATTCGGTCATTTCCAACGTTATGTTCAGTTTGAACATGAATTATTAGACATTCAGGCTATTTGATTTGTATGGCTGGTTTTATCACTCTGAACACTTTGATTATTATTGTCATTTGGCGAATTCGGTAATTTCCAACGTTCTATTCAGTTTGAACATATATTATTAGACATTCAGGCTAATTGATTTGTATGGCTGGTTTCATAACTCTGATCACTATAATTATTCTTGTCATTTGACGAATTCGGTCAATTCCCACGTTATGTTCAGTTTGAACATGAAGAACATTCTGAATTATTGTACATTCAGACTGTTTTGATTACTGTGACTGGATTTATCACTCTGATCACTATGATTATTCTTGTCATTTGACGAATTCGGTCATTTCCAACGTTATGTTCAGTTTGAACATGAATTATTAGACATTCAGGCTATTTGATTTGTATGGCTGGTTTTATCACTCTGAACACTTTGATTATTATTGTCATTTGGCGAATTCGGTAATTTCCAACGTTCTATTCAGTTTGAACATATATTATTAGACATTCAGGCTATTTGATTTGTATGGCTGGTTTCATCACTCTGATCACTTTGCTTATTCTTGTCATTTGACGAATTCGGTCATGTCCAACGTTATGTTCAGTTTGAACATGAATTATTAGACATTCAGGCTATTTGATTTGTATGGCTGGTTTTATCACTCTGAACACATTGATTATTCTTTCCATTTGACGAATTCGGTCATTTCCAACTTTCTGTTCAGATTGAAAATGAAGAACATTCTGAATTATTGGACATTCAGGCTATTTCGATAATTGTGGCTAGTTTCATAACTTTGATTATTCTTGCCATTTGACGAATTCGCTCATTTCCAACCATCTGGTCAGATTGAAAATGAAGAACATTCTGAATTATTGGACATTCAGACTGTTTTGATTATTGTGTCTGGATTTATCACTTTGATTATTCTTGCCATTTAAAGATTTCGGTAATTTCCAACGTTTTATTCAGTTTGAACATGATGAACATTCTGAATTATTATCCATTCAGGCTATTTCGATAATTGTGGCTAGTTTCATAACTTTGATTATTCTTGCCATTTGACGAATTCGGTCATTTCCAACCATCTGGTCAGATTGAAAATGAAGAACATTCTGAATTATTGGACATTCAGACTGTTTTGATTATTGTGTCTGGATTTATCACTTTGATTATTCTTGCCATTTGACGAATTCGGTCATTTCCAACGTTCTATTCAGTTTTAACATAATGAACATTCTGAATTATTATACATTCAAGCTATATTGATTATTGTGGCTAGTTTTATCACTTTGATTATTCTTGCCATTTGACGAATTCGGTTATTTCCAACCTTCTGGTCAGATTGAAAATGTAGAACATTCTGAATTATTGGACATTCAGACTGTTTTGATTATTGTGTCTGTATTTATCACTTTGATTATTCTTGCCATTTGACACATTCGGTCATTTCCCATATTCAGTTTTAACATCAGAAACATTCTGAATTATTGGACATTCAGGCTATTTTGGTAATTGTGGCTAGTTATATCACTTTGATTATTCTTGCCATTTAACGAATTCGGTCATTTCCAACATTCTATTGAGTTTGAACGTGATGAACATTCTGAATTATTCAGGCTATTTTGATTATTGTGGCTAGTTTCATCACTCTGATCACTTTGTATATTCTTGCTATTTGACGAATTCGATCATTTACAACGTTCTATTCAGTTTGAACATGATGAACATTCTGAATTATTAGTTTGAACATGAATTATTAGACATTCAGGCTATTTGATTTGTCTTTCTGGTTTAATCACCTTGTTTATTCATGTCATTTAAGGATATTTGATTTGTCTGACTGGTTTTATCACTTTGATTATTCTTGCCATTTAACGATTTCGGCAATTTCCAACGTTCTATTCAGTTTGAACATGATGAACATTCTGAATTATTATCCATTCAGACTATTTTGATTTTTGTAGCCAGTTTTATCATTCTGATCACTTTGATTATTCTTGCCATTTGACACATTCGGTCATTTCCCATATTCAGTTTTAACATGGTGAACATTCTGAATTATTGGACATTTAGGCTATTTTAGTTATTGTGGCTAGTTTTATCACTTTGATTATTCTTGCAATTTGACGAATTCGGTCATTTCCAACCTTCCGGTCAGATTGAAAATGAAGAACATTCTGAATTATTGGACATTCAGACTGTTTTGATTATTGTGTCTGGATTTATCACTTTGATTATTCTTGCCATTTAAAGATTTCGGTAATTTCCAACGTTATATTCAGTTTTAACATGATGTACATTCTGAATTTTTGAGCATTCAGGCTATTTTTCTTATTGTGGCTAGTTTTATCATTCTGATCACTATGATTATTCTTGCCATTTGACGAATTCGGTCATTTCCAACGTTATATTCAGTTTGAACATGATGAACATTCTGAATTATTATAGATTCAGTCTATACTGATTATTGTGGCTAGTTTTATCACTTTAATTATTCTTGCCATTTGACGAATTCGGTCATTTCCAACCTTCTTGTCAGATTGAAAATGAAGAACATTCTGAATTATTGGACATTCAGACTGTTTTGATTATTGTGTCTGGATTTATCACTTTGATTATTCTTGCCATTTAAAGATTTCGGTAATTTCCAACGTTCTATTCAGTTTAAACATGATGAACATTCTGAATTATTATCCATTCAATATTTTGATTATTGTGGATAGTTTTATCATTCTGATCACTTTGATTATTCTTACCATTTGACACATTCGGTCATTTACAACGTTCTATTCAGTTTGAACATGAATTATTAGACATTCAGGCTTTTTATTTGTCTTGCTGGTTTACTTACTTTGATTATTCTTGGCATTTAAGAATATTTAATTTGTCTGACTTAGATTATTCTTGCCATTCAACGATTTCGGTAATTTCCAACGTTCTATTCAGTTTGAACATGATGAACATTCTGAATTATTATCCATTCAGGCTATTTCGATAATTGTGGCTAGTTTCATCACTTTGATTATTCTTGCCATTTGACGAATTCGGTCATTTCCAACCTTCCGGTCAGATTGAAACTGAAGAACATTCTGAATTATTGGACATTCAGACTGTTTTGATTATTGTGTCTGGATTTATCACTTTGATTATTCTTGTCATTTAAAGATTTCGGTAATTTCCAACGTTATATTCAGTTTTAACATGATGAACATTCTGAATTATTATAGATTCAGTCTATACTGATTATTGTGGCTAGTTTTATCACTTTAATTATTCTTGCCTGAATTATTATCCATTCAGGCTATTTCGATAATTGTGGCTAGTTTCATCACTTTGATTATTCTTGCCATTTGACGAATTCGGTCATTTCCAACCTTCCGGTCAGATTGAAACTGAAGAACATTCTGAATTATTGGACATTCAGACTGTTTTGATTATTGTGTCTGGATTTATCACTTTGATTATTCTTGCCATTTAAAGATTTCGGTAATTTCCAACGTTCTATTCAGTTTAAACATGATGAACATTCTGAATTATTATCCATTCACTATTTTGATTATTGTGGCTAGTTTTATCATTCTGATCACTTTGATTATTCTTACCATTTGACCCATTCGGTCATTTACAACGTTCTATTCAGTTTGAACATGAATTATTAGACATTCAGGCTTTTTATTTGTCTTGCTGGTTTACTTACTTTGATTATTCTTGGCATTTAAGAATATTTAATTTGTCTGACTTTGATTATTCTTGCCATTCAACGATTTCGGTAATTTCCAACGTTCTATTCAGTTTGAACATGATGAACATTCTGAATTATTATCCATTCAGGCTATTTCGATAATTGTGGCTAGTTTCATCACTTTGATTATTCTTGCCATTTGACGAGTTCGGTCATTTCCAACCTTCTGGTCAGATTGAAAATGAAGAACATTCTGAATTATTGGACATTCAGACTCTTTTGATTATTGTGTCTGGATTTATCACTTTGATTATTCTTGCCATTTAAAGATTTCGGTAATTTCCCACGTTCTATTCAGTTTAAACATGATGAACATTCTGAATTATTATCCATTCAATATTTTGATTATTGTGGCTAGTTTTATCATTCTGATCACTTTGATTATTCTTACCATTTGACACATTCGGTCATTTACGACGTTCTATTCAGTTTGAGCATGAATTATTAGACATTCAGGCTTTTTATTTGTCTTGCTGGTTTACTTACTTTGATTATTCTTGGCATTTAAGAATATTTAATTTGTCTGACTTTGATTATTCTTGCCATTCAACGATTTCGGTAATTTCCAACGTTCTATTCAGTTTGAACATGATGAACATTCTGAATTATTATCCATTCAGGCTATTTCGATAATTGTGGCTAGTTTCATCACTTTGATTATTCTTGCCATTTGACGAGTTCGGTCATTTCCAACCTTCTGGTCAGATTGAAAATGAAGAACATTCTGAATTATTGGACATTCAGACTCTTTTGATTATTGTGTCTGGATTTATCACTTTGATTATTCTTGCCATTTAAAGATTTCGGTAATTTCCCACGTTCTATTCAGTTTAAACATGATGAACATTCTGAATTATTATCCATTCACTATTTTGATTATTGTGGCTAGTTTTATCATTCTGATCACTTTGATTATTCTTACCATTTGACACATTCGGTCATTTACAACGTTCTATTCAGTTTGAACATGAATTATTAGACATTCAGGCTTTTTATTTGTCTTGCTGGTTTACTTACTTTGATTATTCTTGGCATTTAAGAATATTTAATTTGTCTGACTTTGATTATTCTTGCCATTCAACGATTTCGGTAATTTCCAACGTTCTATTCAGTTTGAACATGATGAACATTCTGAATTATTATCCATTCAGGCTATTTCGATAATTGTGGCTAGTTTCATCACTTTGATTATTCTTGCCATTTGACGAGTTCGGTCATTTCCAACCTTCTGGTCAGATTGAAAATGAAGAACATTCTGAATTATTGGACATTCAGACTCTTTTGATTATTGTGTCTGGATTTATCACTTTGATTATTCTTGCCATTTAAAGATTTCGGTAATTTCCCACGTTCTATTCAGTTTAAACATGATGAACATTCTGAATTATTATCCATTCAATATTTTGATTATTGTGGCTAGTTTTATCATTCTGATCACTTTGATTATTCTTACCATTTGACACATTCGGTCATTTACGACGTTCTATTCAGTTTGAGCATGAATTATTAGGCTTTTTATTTGTCTTGCTGGTTTACTTACTTTGATTATTTTTGGCATTTAAGAGCATTTAATTTGTCTGACTTTGATTATTCTTGCCATTTAAAGATTTCGGTAATTTCCAACGTTCTATTCAGTTTGAACATGATGAAGATTCTGAATTATTATCCATTCAGGCTATATTGATTATTGTAGCTAGTTTTATCACTTTGATTATTCTTGCCATTTGACGAATTCGGTCATTTCCAACCTTTTGGTCAGATTGAAAATGAAGAACATTCTGAATTATTGGACATTCAGACTGTTTTGATTATTGTGTCTGGATTTATCACTTTGATTATTCTTGCCATTTGACGAATTCGGTCATTTCCAACGTTCTATTCAGTTTTAACATAATGAACATTCTGAATTATTATACATTTAAGCTATATTGATTATTGTGGCTAGTTTTATCACTTTGATTATTCTTGCCATTTGACGAATTCGGTCATTTCCAACCTTCTGGTCAGATTGAAAATGAAGAACATTCTGAATTATTGGACATTCAGACTGTTTTGATTATTGTGTGTGGATTTATCACTTTGAGTATTCTTTTGATTTGTCTTGCTGGTTTAATCACTTTGATTATTCTTGGCATTTAAGAATATTTAATTGGTCTGACTTTGATTATTCTTGCCTTTTGACGAATTCGGTAATTTCCAAAGTTATATTCCATTTGAACATGATGGCGAATTCGGTCATTTCCAACCTTCTGGTCAGATTGAAAATGTAGAACATTCTGAATTATAGGACATTCAGACTGTTTTGATTATTGTGTCTGAATTTATCACTTTGATTATTCTTGCCATTTAAAGATTTCGGTAATTTCCAACGTTATATTCAGATTGAACATGATGAACATTCTGAATTATTATAGATTCAGGCTATATTGATTATTGTGGCTAGTTTTATCACTTTGATTATTCTTGCCATTTGACGAATTCGGTCATTTCCAACCTTCTGGTCAGATTGAAAATGTAGAACATTCTGAATTATAGGACATTCAGACTGTTTTGATTATTGTGTCTGGATTTATCACTTTGATTATTCTTGCCATTTAAAGATTTCGGTAATTTCCAACGTTCTATTCAGTTTAAACATGATGAACATTCTGAATTATTACCCATTCACTATTTTGATTATTGTAGCTAGTTTTATCATTCTGATCACTTTGATTATTCTTACTGTTTGACACATTCGGTCATTTACATCGTTCTATTCAGTTTGAACATGAATTATTAGACATTCAGTCTTTTTATTTGTCTTGCTGGTTTACTTACTTTGATTATTCTTGGCATTTAAGAATATTTAATTTGTCTGACTTTGATTATTCTTGCCATTTAAAGATTTCGGTAATTTCCAACGTTATATTCAGATTGAACATGATGAACATTCTGAATTATTATAGATTCAGCCTATATAAATTTTAACATAAATGTTAAAACTGAATAGAACGTTGGAAATGACCGAATTCGTCAAATGGCAAGAATAATCAAAGTGATAAATCCAGACACAATAATCAAAACAGTCTGAATGTCCAATAATTCAGAATGTTCTTCATTTTCAATCTGACCAAAAGGTTGGAAATGACCGAATTCGTCAAATGGCAAGAATAATCAAAGTGATAAAACTAGCCACAATAATCAATATAGCTTAAATGTATAATAATTCAGAATGTTCATTATACTTACTAAAGCTATAGCTAGTATAATGAGTTCAGTATGTTCATTATAATGAACATTCTGAATTATTATACATTTAAGCTATATTGATTATTGTGGCTAGTTTTATCACTTTGATTATTCTTGCCATTTGACGAATTCGGTCATTTCCAACCTTCTGGTCAGATTGAAAATGAAGAACATTCTGAATTATTGGACATTCAGACTGTTTTGATTATTGTGTGTGGATTTATCACTTTGAGTATTCTTTTGATTTGTCTTGCTGGTTTAATCACTTTGATTATTCTTGGCATTTAAGAATATTTAATTGGTCTGACTTTGATTATTCTTGACTTTTGACGAATTCGGTCATTTCCAATATTCAGTTTTAACATCATGAACATTCTGAATTATTATACATTCAGGCCTTATTGATTATTGTGGCTAGTTTCATCACTTTGATTATTCTTGCCATTTGACGAATTCGGTCATTTCCAACCTTCTGGTCAGATTGAAAATGTAGAACATTCTGAATTATAGGACATTCAGACTGTTTTGATTATTGTGTCTGAATTTATCACTTTGATTATTCTTGCCATTTAAAGATTTCGGTAATTTCCAACGTTATATTCAGATTGAACATGATGAACATTCTGAATTATTATAGATTCAGGCTATATTGATTATTGTGGCTAGTTTTATCACTTTGATTATTCTTGCCATTTGACGAATTCGGTCATTTCCAACCTTCTGGTCAGATTGAAAATGTAGAACATTCTGAATTATAGGACATTCAGACTGTTTTGATTATTGTGTCTGGATTTATCACTTTGATTATTCTTGCCATTTAAAGATTTCGGTAATTTCCAACGTTCTATTCAGTTTAAACATGATGAACATTCTGAATTATTACCCATTCACTATTTTGATTATTGTAGCTAGTTTTATCATTATGATCACTTTGATTATTCTTACAATTTGACACATTCGGTCATTTACAACGTTCTATTCAGTTTTAACATAATGAACATTCTGAATTATTATACATTTAAGCTATATTGATTATTGTGGCTAGTTTTATCACTTTGATTATTCTTACCATTTGACACATTCGGTCATTTACAACGTTCTATTCAGTTTGAACATGAATTATTAGACATTCAGGCTTTTTATTTGTCTTGCTGGTTTACTTACTTTGATTATTCTTGGCATTTAAGAATATTTAATTTGTCTGACTTTGATTATTCTTGCCATTCAACGATTTCGGTAATTTCCAACGTTCTATTCAGTTTGAACATGATGAACATTCTGAATTATTATCCATTCAGGCTATTTCGATAATTGTGGCTAGTTTCATCACTTTGATTATTCTTGCCATTTGACGAGTTCGGTCATTTCCAACCTTCTGGTCAGATTGAAAATGAAGAACATTCTGAATTATTGGACATTCAGACTCTTTTGATTATTGTGTCTGGATTTATCACTTTGATTATTCTTGCCATTTAAAGATTTCGGTAATTTCCCACGTTCTATTCAGTTTAAACATGATGAACATTCTGAATTATTATCCATTCAATATTTTGATTATTGTGGCTAGTTTTATCATTCTGATCACTTTGATTATTCTTACCATTTGTCACATTCGGTCATTTACGACGTTCTATTCAGTTTGAGCATGAATTATTAGGCTTTTTATTTGTCTTGCTGGTTTACTTACTTTGATTATTTTTGGCATTTAAGAGCATTTAATTTGTCTGACTTTGATTATTCTTGCCATTTAAAGATTTCGGTAATTTCCAACGTTCTATTCAGTTTGAACATGATGAAGATTCTGAATTATTATCCATTCAGGCTATATTGATTATTGTAGCTAGTTTTATCACTTTGATTATTCTTGCCATTTGACGAATTCGGTCATTTCCAACCTTTTGGTCAGATTGAAAATGAAGAACATTCTGAATTATTGGACATTCAGACTGTTTTGATTATTGTGTCTGGATTTATCACTTTGATTATTCTTGCCATTTGACGAATTCGGTCATTTCCAACATTCTATTCAGTTTTAACATAATGAACATTCTGAATTATTATACATTTAAGCTATATTGATTATTGTGGCTAGTTTTATCACTTTGATTATTCTTGCCATTTGACGAATTCGGTCATTTCCAACCTTCTGGTCAGATTGAAAATGAAGAACATTCTGAATTATTGGACATTCAGACTGTTTTGATTATTGTGTGTGGATTTATCACTTTGAGTATTCTTTTGATTTGTCTTGCTGGTTTAATCACTTTGATTATTCTTGGCATTTAAGAATATTTAATTGGTCTGACTTTGATTATTCTTGCCTTTTGACGAATTCGGTAATTTCCAAAGTTATATTCCATTTGAACATGATGAACATTCTGAATTATTATACATTCAGGCCTTATTGATTATTGTGGCTAGTTTCATCACTTTGATTATTCTTGCCATTTGACGAATTCGGTCATTTCCAACCTTCTGGTCAGATTGAAAATGTAGAACATTCTGAATTATAGGACATTCAGACTGTTTTGATTATTGTGTCTTAATTTATCACTTTGATTATTCTTGCCATTTAAAGATTTCGGTAATTTCCAACGTTATATTCAGATTGAACATGATGAACATTCTGAATTATTATAGATTCAGGCTATATTGATTATTGTGGCTAGTTTTATCACTTTGATTATTCTTGCCATTTGACGAATTCGGCCATTTCCAACCTTCTGGTCAGATTGAAAATGTAGAACATTCTGAATTATAGGACATTCAGACTGTTTTGATTATTGTGTCTGGATTTATCACTTTGATTATTCTTGCCATTTAAAGATTTCGGTAATTTCCAACGTTCTATTCAGTTTAAACATGATGAACATTCTGAATTATTACCCATTCACTATTTTGATTATTGTAGCTAGTTTTATCATTCTGATCACTTTGATTATTCTTACTGTTTGACACATTCGGTCATTTACATCGTTCTATTCAGTTTGAACATGAATTATTAGACATTCAGTCTTTTTATTTGTCTTGCTGGTTTACTTACTTTGATTATTCTTGGCATTTAAGAATATTTAATTTGTCTGACTTTGATTATTCTTGCCATTTAAAGATTTCGGTAATTTCCAACGTTATATTCAGATTGAACATGATGAACATTCTGAATTATTATAGATTCAGCCTATATTGATTATTGTGGCTAGTTTTATCACTTTGATTATTCTTGCCATTTGACGAATTCGGTCATTTCCAACCTTTTGGTCAGATTGAAAATGAAGAACATTCTGAATTATTGGACATTCAGACTGTTTTGATTATTGTGTCTGGATTTATCACTTTGATTATTCTTGCCATTTGACGAATTCGGTCATTTCCAACGTTCTATTCAGTTTTAACATAATGAACATTCTGAATTATTATACATTTAAGCTATATTGATTATTGTGGCTAGTTTTATCACTTTGATTATTCTTGCCATTTGACGAATTCGGTCATTTCCAACCTTCTGGTCAGATTGAAAATGAAGAACATTCTGAATTATTGGACATTCAGACTGTTTTGATTATTGTGTGTGGATTTATCACTTTGAGTATTCTTTTGATTTGTCTTGCTGGTTTAATCACTTTGATTATTCTTGGCATTTAAGAATATTTAATTGGTCTGACTTTGATTATTCTTGACTTTTGACGAATTCGGTCATTTCCCATATTCAGTTTTAACATCATGAACATTCTGAATTATTATACATTCAGGCCTTATTGATTATTGTGGCTAGTTTCATCACTTTGATTATTCTTGCCATTTGACGAATTCGGTCATTTCCAACCTTCTGGTCAGATTGAAAATGTAGAACATTCTGAATTATAGGACATTCAGACTGTTTTGATTATTGTGTCTGAATTTATCACTTTGATTATTCTTGCCATTTAAAGATTTCGGTAATTTCCAACGTTATATTCAGATTGAACATGATGAACATTCTGAATTATTATAGATTCAGGCTATATTGATTATTGTGGCTAGTTTTATCACTTTGATTATTCTTGCCATTTGACGAATTCGGTCATTTCCAACCTTCTGGTCAGATTGAAAATGTAGAACATTCTGAATTATAGGACATTCAGACTGTTTTGATTATTGTGTCTGGATTTATCACTTTGATTATTCTTGCCATTTAAAGATTTCGGTAATTTCCAACGTTCTATTCAGTTTAAACATGATGAACATTCTGAATTATTACCCATTCACTATTTTGATTATTGTAGCTAGTTTTATCATTATGATCACTTTGATTATTCTTACAATTTGACACATTCGGTCATTTACAACGTTCTATTCAGTTTTAACATAATGAACATTCTGAATTATTATACATTCAGGGTATTTTGATTATTCTGGCTAGTTTCATCATACTAATCACTTTTATTATACTTGCTATTTGACGAATTCGATCATTTTCAACGTTCTGTTCATTTTGAACATGATGAACATTCTGAATTATTGGACATTCAGCTTGTTTTGATTATTATGTCTGGTTTTATGACTCTGATCCAACGTTATATTCAGTTTGAACATGATGAACATTCTGAATTATTATAGATTCAGTATATACTGATTATTGTGGCTAGTTTTATCACTTTAATTATTCTTGCCATTTGACGAATTCGGTCATTTCCAACCTTCTTGTCAGATTGAAAATGAAGAACATTCTGAATTATTGGACATTCAGACTGTTTTGATTATTGTGTCTGGATTTATCACTTTGATTATTCTTGCCATTTAAAGATTTCGGTAATTTCCAACGTTCTAGTCAGTTTAAACATGATGAACATTCTGAATTATTATCCATTCAACATTTTGATTATTGTGGCTAGTTTTATCATTCTGATCACTTTGATTATTCTTACAATTTGACACATTCGGTCATTTACAACGTTCTATTCAGTTTTAACATAATAAACATTCTGAATTATTATACATTCAGGGTATTTTGATTATTCTGGCTAGTTTCATCATACTAATCACTTTTATTATACTTGCTATTTGACGAATTCGATCATTTTCAACGTTCTGTTCAGTTTGAACATGATGAACATACTGAATTATTGGACATTCATATTGTTTTGATTATTATGTCTGGTTTTATGACTCTGATCCAACGTTATATTCTGTTTGAACATGATGAACATTCTGAATTATTATAGATTCAGTCTATACTGATTATTGTGGCTAGTTTTATCACATTAATTATTCTTGCCATTTGATGAATTCGGTCATTTCCAACCTTGTTGTCAGATTGAAAATGAAGAACATTCTGAATTATTGGACATTCAGACTGTTTTGATTATTGTGTCTGGATTTATCACTTTGATTATTCTTGCCATTTAAAGATTTCGGTAATTTCCAACGTTCTAATCAGTTTAAACATGATGAACATTCTGAATTATTATCCATTCAATATTTTGATTATTGTGGCTAGTTTTATCATTCTGATCACTTTGATTATTCTTACCATTTGACACATTCGGTCATTTACAACGTTCTATTCAGTTTGAACATGAATTATTAGACATTCAGGCTTTTTATTTGTCTTGTCGGTTTACTTACTTTGATTATTCTTGGCATTTAAGAATATTTAATTTGTCTGACTTTGATTATTCTTGCCATTCAACGATTTCGGTAATTTCCAACGTTCTATTCAGTTTGAACATGATGAACATTCTGAATTATTATCCATTCAATATTTTGATTATTGTGGCTAGTTTTATCATTCTGATCACTTTGATTATTCTTACCATTTGACACATTCGGTCATTTACAACGTTCTATTCAGTTTGAACATGAATTATTAGACATTCAGGCTTTTTATTTGTCTTGCTGGTTTACTTACTTTGATTATTCTTGGCATTTAAGAATATTTAATTTGTCTGACTTTGATTATTCTTGCCATTCAACGATTTCGGTAATTTCCAACGTTCTATTCAGTTTAAACATGATGAAAATTCTGAATTATTATCCATTCAATATTTTAATTATTGTGGCTAGTTTTATCATTCTGATCACTTTGATTATTCTTGCCATTTGACACATTCGGTCATTTCCCATATTCAGTTTTAACATCATGAACATTCTGAATTATTGGACATTCAGGCTATTTTGGTAATTGTGGCTAGTTATATCACTTTGATTATTCTTGCCATTTAACGAATTCGGTCATTTCCAACATTCTATTGAGTTTGAACGTGATGAACATTGTGAATTATTTAGGCTATTTTGATTATTGTGGCTAGTTTCATCACTCTGATCACTTTGTATATTCTTGCTATTTGACGAATTCGATCTTTTACAACGTTCTATTCAGTTTGAACATGATGAACATTCTGAATTATTAGTTTGAACATGAATTATTAGACATTCAGGCAATTTGATTTGTCTTGCAGGTTTAATCACCTTGTTTATTCATGTCATTTAAGGATATTTTATTTGTCTGACTGGTTTTATCACTTTGATTATTCTTGCCATTTAACGATTTCGGTAATTTCCAACGTTCTATTCAGTTTGAACATGATGAACATTCTGAATTATTATCCATTCAGACTATTTTGATTTTTGTGGCCAGTTTTATCATTCTGATCACTTTGGTTATTCTTGCCATTTGACACATTCGGTCATTTCCCATATTCAGTTTTAACATGATGAACATTCTGAATTATTGGACATTTAGGCTATGTTGGTTATTGTGGCTAGTTTTATCACTTTGATTATTCTTGCAATTTGACGAATTCGGTCATTTCCAACCTTCCGGTCAGATTGAAAATGAAGAACATTCTGAATTATTGGACATTCAGACTGTTTTGATTATTGTGTCTGGATTTATCACTTTGATTATTCTTGTCATTTAAAGATTTCGGTAATTTCCAACGTTATATTCAGTTTTAACATGATGAACCTTCTGAATTACTATAGATTCTGTCTATACTGATTATTGTGGCTAGTTTTATCACTTTAATTATTCTTGCCATTTGACGAATTCGGTCATTTCCAACCTTCTGGTCAGATTGAAAATGAAGAACATTCTGAATTATTGGACATTCAGACTGTTTTGATTATTGTGTCTGGATTTATCACTTTGATTATTCTTGTCATTTAAAGATTTCGGTAATTTCCAACGTTATATTCAGTTTTAACATGATGAACATTCTGAATTATTATAGATTCAGTCTATACTGATTATTGTGGCTAGTTTTATCACTTTAATTATTCTTGCCATTTGACGAATTCGGTAATTTCCAACCTTCTGGTCAGATTGAAAATGAAGAACATTCTGAATTATTGGACATTCAGACTGTTTTAATTATTGTGTCTGGATTTATCACTTTGATTATTCTTGCCATTTAAAGATTTCGGTAATTTCCCACGTTCTATTCAGTTTAAACATGATGAACATTCTGAATTATTATCCATTCTCTATTTTGATTATTGTGGCTAGTTTTATAATTCTGATCACTTTGATTATTCTTACCATTTGACACATTCGGTCATTTACGACGTTCTACTTAGTTTGAGCATGAATTATTAGGCTTTTTATTTGTCTTGCTGGTTTACTTACTTTGATTATTTTTGGCATTTAAGAACATTTAATTTGTCTGACTTTGATTATTCTTGCCATTTAAAGATTTCGGTAATTTCCAACGTTCTATTCAGTTTGAACATGATGAAGATTCTGAATTATTATCCATTCAGGCTATATTGATTATTGTAGCTAGTTTCATCACTTTGATTATTCTTGCCATTTGACGAATTCGGTCATTTCCAACCTTCTGGTCAGATTGAAAATGAAGAACATTCAGACTGTTTTGATTATTGTTTGTGGATTTATCACTTTGAGTATTCTTTTGATTTGTCTTGCTGGTTTAATCACTTTGATTATTCTTGTCATTTAAGAATATTTAATTGGTCTTACTTTGATTATTCTTGCCTTTTGTCGAATTCGGTACTTTCCAAAGTTATATTCCATTTGAACATGATGAACATTCTGAATTATTATACATTCAGGCCTCATTGATTATTGTGGCTAGTTTCATCACTTTGATTACTCTTGCCATTTGACGAATTCGGCCATTTCCAACCTTCTGGTCAGATTGAAAATGTAGAACATTCTGAATTATTGGACATTCAGACTGTTTTGATTATTGTGTCTGAATTTATCACTATGATTATTCTTGCCATTTAAAGATTTCGGTAATTTCCAACGTTATATTCAGATTGAACATGATGAACATTCTGAATTATTATAGATTCAGGCTATATTGATTATTGTGGCTAGTTTTATCACTTTAATTATTCTTGCCATTTGACGAATTCGGTCATTGCCAACCTTCTGGTCAGATTGAAAATGAAGAACATTCTGAATTATTGGACATTCAGACTGTTTTGATTATTGTGTCTGGATTTAGCACTTTGATTATTCTTGCCATTTAAAGATTTCGGTAATTTCCAACGTTCTAGTCAGTTTAAACATGATGGACATTCTGAATTATTATCCATTCAACATTTTGATTATTGTGGCTAGTTTCATCATACTAATCACTTTTATTATACTTGCTATTTGACGAATTCGATCATTTTCAACGTTCTGTTCAGTTTGAACATGATGAACATTCTGAATTATTGGACATTCAGATTGTTTTGATTATTATGTCTGGTTTTATGACTCTGATCACTTTGATTATTATTGCTATTTGACGAATTAACATTCTATTCAGTTTGAACATGAATTATTAGACATTCAGGCTTTTGATTTGTCTTGCTGGTTTAATCGCTTTGATTATTCTTGTCATTTAAGAATATTTAATTTGTATGACTTTGATTATTCTTGCCATTCAAAGATTTCGGTAATTTCCAACGTTCTATTCAGTTTGAACATTCTGAATTATTATCCATTCAGGCTATTTCGATAATTGTGGCTAGTTTCATCACTTTAATTATTCTTGCCATTTGACGAATTCGGTAATTTCCAACCTTCTGGTCAGATTGAAAATGAAGAACATTCTGAATTATTGGACATTCAGACTGTTTTGATTATTGTGTGTGGATTTATCACTGTGAGTATTCTTTTGATTTGTCTTGCTGGTTTAATCACTTTGATTATTCTTGTCATTTAAGAACATTTAATTTGTCTGACTTTGATTATTCTTGCCTTTTGACGAATTCGGTAATTTCCAACGTTATATTCCATTTGAACATGATGAACATTCTGAATTATTATACATTCAGGCCATATTGATTATTGTGGCTAGTTTTATCATTCTGATTACTTTGATTATTCTTGCCATTTGACGAATTCGGTCATTTCCACCGTTATATTCAGTTTTAACATGATGAACATTCTGAATTATTATACATTCAGGGTATATTGATTATTGTGGCTAGTTTTATCACTTTGATTATTCTTGCCATTTGACGAATTCGGTCATTTCCATCCTTCTGGTCAGATTGATAATGAAGAACATTCTGAATTATTGGACATTCAGACTGTTTTGATTATTGAGTCTGGATTTATCACTCTGATCAATATGATTATTTTTGTCGTTTGGCGAATTAAGTCATTTCCAACGTTCTATTCAGTTTTAACATATATTATTAGACATTCAGGCTCTTTAATTTGTAAAGCGGGTTTTATCACTCTGATCACTTTGATTATTCTTGGTATTTGACAAATTCGATCATTTACAACATTCTATTCAGTTTGAACATGATGAACATTCTAAATTATTGGACATTCAGACTGTTTTGATTATTTTGTCTGGTTTATGACTCTGATCACTTTGATTATTCTTGATATTTGACGAATTCGATCATTTCCAACATTCTATTCAGTTTGAACATGATGCTATTTGGTTTGCCTGGATGGTCAATTCCAACATTCCAAATTTCCGGTCACATTGAAAATGAAGAACATTCTGAATTATTGGACATTCAGACTGTTTTGATTATTGTGTCTGGATTATCACTTTGATTATTCTTGTCATTTAAAGATTTCGGTAATTTCCAACGTTATATTCAGTTTTAACATGATGTACATTCTGAATTTTTGAGCATTCAGGCTATTTTGGTTATTGTGGCTAGTTTTATCATTCTGATCACTATGATTAATCTTGCCATTTGACGAATTCGGTCATTTCCAACGTTATATTCAGTTTGAACATGATGAACATTCTGAATTATTATAGATTCAGGCTATTTCGATAATTGTGGCTAGTTTCATCACTTTGATTATTCTTGCCATTTGACGAATTCGGTAATTTCCAACCTTCTGGTCAGATTGAAAATGAAGAACATTCTGAATTATTGGACATTCAGACTGTTTTGATTATTGTGTCTGGATTTCTCACTTTGATTATTCTTGCCATTTAAAGATTTCGGTAATTTCCAACGTTATATTCAGATTGAACATGATGAACATTCTGAATTATTATAGATTCAGGCTATATTGATTATTGTGGCTAGTTTTATCACTTTGATTGTTCTTGCCATTTGACGAATTCGGTCATTTCCAACCTTCTGGTCAGATTGAAAATGAAGAACATTCTGAATTATTGGACATTCAGACTGTTTTGATTATTGTGTGTGGATTTATCACTTTGATTATTCTTTTGATTTGTCTTGCTGGTTTAATCACTTTGATTATTCTTGTCATTTAAGAATATTTAATTTGTCTGACTTTGATTATTCTCGCCTTTTGACGAATTCGGTAATTTCCAACGTTTTATTCCGTTTGAACATGATGAACATTCTGAATTATTATACATTCAGGCCCAGGCGCCCCGGTATGCGAGTTGGTAGCGTGCTTGCCTATCAGCGTGGGGGTTGTGGGTTCGATTCCCACCAGAGGCTTTGGTCTGTCGCTGCAAAAATCTAAACATATGGTCTTTGTCACCCGGTTTACCCTTGGACCCAAAATTAGAATATAAATTTACTTTGTATTGTAATTAATAATAAATAAATAAAATAAATACATTCAGGCCATATTGATTATTGTGGCGAGTTTTATCACTTTGATTATTCTTGCCATTTGACGAATTCGGTCATTTCCAACGTTCTATTCAGTTTTAACAGAATGAACATTCTGAATTATTATACATTCATGCTATTTTGATTATTCTGGCTAGTTTCATCATACTAATCACTTTGATTATACTTGCTATTTGACGAATTCGATCATTTTCAACGTTCTGTTCATTTTGAACTTGATGAACATTCTGAATTATTGGACATTCAGATTGTTTTGATTATTATGTCTGGTTTTATGACTCTGATCACTTTGATTATTCTTGCTATTTGACGAATTAGGTCATTTGCAACATTCTATTCAGTTTGAACATGAATTATTAGACATTCAGGTTTTTGATTTGTCTTGCTGGTTTAATCACTTTGATTATTCTTGTCATTTAAGAATATTTAATTTGTCTGACTTTGATTATTCTTGCAATTTAGCGATTTCGGTCATTTTCACCGTTCTATTCAGTTTGAACATTCTGAATTATTATCCACTCAGACTATTTTGATTATTGTCATTCTGATCACTTTGATTATTCTGGCCATTTGACGAATTCGGTCATTTCCAAAGTTCTATTCAGTTTGAACATGAATTATTAGACATTCATGCTTTTGATTTGTCTTGCTGGTTTAATCACTTTGATTATTCTTGTCATTTAAAAATATTTAATTTGCCTGACTTTGATTATTCTTGCAATTTGACGAATTCGGTAATTTCCAACGTTATATTCAGTTTGAACATGATGAACATTCTGAATTATTATAGATTCAGGCTATATTGATTATTGTGGCTAGTTTTATCACTTTGATTATTCTTGCCATTTGACGAATTCGGTAATTTCCAACGTTATATTCAGTTTGAACATGATGAACAATCTGAATTATTATAGATTCAGGCTATATTGATTATTGTGGCTAGTTTTATCACTTTGATTATTCTTGCCATTTGACGAATTCGGTCATTTTCAACCTTCTGGTCAGATTGAAAATGAAGAACATTCTGAATTATTGGACATTCAGACTGTTTTGAATATTGTGTCTGGATTTATTACTTTGATTATTCTTTCCATTTAAAGATTTCGGTAATTTCCAACGTTCTATTCAGTTTGAACATGATGAACATTCTGAATTATTATCCATTCACTATTTTGATTATTGTAGCTAGTTTTATCACTTTAATTATTATTGTCATTTGACGAATTCGGTAATTTCCAACGTTATATTCAGTTTGAACATGATGAACAATCTGAATTATTATAGATTCAGGCTATATTGATTATTGTGGCTAGTTTTATCACTTTGATTATTCTTGCCATTTGACGAATTCGGTCATTTTCAACCTTCTGGTCAGATTGAAAATGAAGAACATTCTGAATTATTGGACATTCAGACTGTTTTGAATATTGTGTCTGGATTTATTACTTTGATTATTCTTTCCATTTAAAGATTTCGGTAATTTCCAACGTTATATTCAGTTTTAACATGATGTACATTCTGAATTTTTGAGCATTCAGGCTATTTTGGTTATTGTGGCTAGTTTTATCATTCTGATCACTATGATTAATCTTGCCATTTGACGAATTCGGTCATTTCCACCGTTATATTCAGTTTTAACATGATGAACATTCTGAATTATTATACATTCAGGGTATATTGATTAT
This sequence comes from Hydrotaea cyrtoneurina, assembly GCA_958296145.1. NCBI lineage: Eukaryota > Metazoa > Arthropoda > Insecta > Diptera > Muscidae > Hydrotaea > Hydrotaea cyrtoneurina. Next base: position 59,671,877 of record OY282514.1, read on the forward strand.
TGTGGCTAGTTTCATCACTTTGATTATTCTTGCCATTTGACGAATTCGGTAATTTCCAACCTTCTGGTCAGATTGAAAATGAAGAACATTCTGAATTATTGGACATTCAGACTGTTTTGATTATTGTGTCTGGATTTCTCACTTTGATTATTCTTGCCATTTAAAGATTTCGGTAATTTCCAACGTTATATTCAGATTGAACATGATGAACATTCTGAATTATTATAGATTCAGGCTATATTGATTATTGTGGCTAGTTTTATCACTTTAATTATTCTTGCCATTTGACGAATTCGGTCATTCCCAACCTTCTAGTCTGATTGAAAATGAAGAACATTCTGAATTACTGGACATTCAGACTGTTTTGATTATTGTGTGTGGATTTATCACTTTGATTATTCTTGCCATTTAAAGATTTCGGTAATTTCCAACGTTCTATTCAGTATGAACATGATGAAAATTCTGAATTATTATCCATTCACTATTTTAATTATTGTGGCTAGTTTTATCATTCTGATCACTTTGATTATTCTTACCATTTGACACATTCGGTCATTTACAACGTTCTATTCAGTTTGAACATGAATTATTAGACATTCAGGCTTTTTATTTGTCTTGCTGGTTTACTTACTTTGATTATTCTTGGCATTTAAGAATATTTAATTTGTCTGACTTTGATTATTCTTGCCATTCAACGATTTCGGTAATTTCCAACGTTCTATTCAGTTTGAACATGATGAACATTCTGAATTATTATCCATTCAGGCTATTTCGATAATTGTGGCTAGTTTCATCACTTTGATTATTCTTGCCATTTGACGAGTTCGGTCATTTCCAACCTTCTGGTCAGATTGAAAATGAAGAACATTCTGAATTATTGGACATTCAGACTCTTTTGATTATTGTGTCTGGATTTATCACTTTGATTATTCTTGCCATTTAAAGATTTCGGTAATTTCCCACGTTCTATTCAGTTTAAACATGATGAACATTCTGAATTATTATAGATTCAGGCTATATTGATTATTGTGGCTAGTTTTATCACTTTGATTATTCTTGCCATTTGACGAATTCGGTAATTTCCAACGTTATATTCAGTTTGAACATGATGAACAATCTGAATTATTATAGATTCAGGCTATATTGATTATTGTGGCTAGTTTTATCACTTTGATTATTCTTGCCATTTGACGAATTCGGTCATTTTCAACCTTCTGGTCAGATTGAAAATGAAGAACATTCTGAATTATTGGACATTCAGACTGTTTTGAATATTGTGTCTGGATTTATTACTTTGATTATTCTTTCCATTTAAAGATTTCGGTAATTTCCAACGTTCTATTCAGTTTGAACATGATGAACATTCTGAATTATTATCCATTCACTATTTTGATTATTGTAGCTAGTTTTATCACTTTAATTATTATTGTCATTTGACGAATTCGGTAATTTCCAACGTTATATTCAGTTTGAACATGATGAACAATCTGAATTATTATAGATTCAGGCTATATTGATTATTGTGGCTAGTTTTATCACTTAGATTATTCTTGCCATTTGACGAATTCGGTCATTTTCAACCTTCTGGTCAGATTGAAAATGAAGAACATTCTGAATTATTGGACATTCAGACTGTTTTGAATATTGTGTCTGGATTTATTACTTTGATTATTCTTTCCATTTAAAGATTTCGGTAATTTCCAACGTTCTATTCAGTTTGAACATGATGAACATTCTTAATTATTATCCATTCAGACTATTTTGATTATTGTGGCCAGTTTTATCATTCTGATCACTTTGATTATTCTTGCCATTTGACACATTCGGTCATTTCCCATATTCAGTTTTAACATGATGAGCACTCTGAATTATTGGACATTTAGGCTATTTTGGTTATTGTGGCTAGTTTTATCACTTTGATTATTCTTGCCATTTGACGAATTCGGTAATTTCCAATGTTATATTCAGTTTGAACATGATGAACATTCTGAATTATTATAGATTCAGGCTATATTGATTATTGTGGCTAGTTTTATCACTTTGATTATTCTTGCCGTTTGACGAATTCGGTCATTTCCAACCTTCTGGTCAGATTGAAAATGAAGAACATTCTGAATTATTGGACATTCAGACTGTTTTGATTATTGTGTCTGGATTTATCACTTTGATTATTCTTGCCATTTAAAGATTTCGGTAATTTCCCACGTTCTATTCAGTTTGAACATAATGAACATTCTGAATTATTATCCATTCACTATTTTGATTATTGTGGCTAGTTTTATCATTCTGATCACTTTGATTATTCTTACCATCTGACACATTCGGTCATTTACAACGTTCTATTCAGTTTGAACATGATGAACATTCTGAATTATTATCCATTCACTATTTCGATAATTGTGGCTAGTTTCATCACTTTGATTATTCTTGCCATTTGACGAATTCGGTCATTTCCAACCTTCTGGTCAGATTGAAAATGAAGAACATTCTGAATTATTGGACATTCAGACTGTTTTGATTATTGTGTCTGGATTTATCACTTTGATTATTCTTGCCATTTAAAGATTTCGGTAATTTCCAACGTTCTATTCAGATTGAACATGATGAACATTCTGAATTATTATAGATTCAGGCTATATTGATTATTGTGGCTAGTTTTATCACTTTGATTATTCTTGCCATTTGACGAATTCGGTCATTCCCAACCTTCTAGTCTGATTGAAAATGAAGAACATTCTGAATTACTGGACATTCAGACTGTTTTGATTATTGTGTGTGGATTTATCACTTTGATTATTCTTGCCATTTAAAGATTTCGGTAATTTCCAACGTTCTATTCAGTATGAACATGTTGAAAATTCTGAATTATTATCCATTCACTATTTTAATTATTGTGGCTAGTTTTATCATTCTGATCACTTTGATTATTATTTCCATTTGACACATGCGGTAATTTCCAACGTTATATTCAGTTTTAACATGATGTACATTCTGAATTTTTGGACATTCAGGCTATTTTGGTTATTGTGGCTAGTTTTATCATTCTGATCACTATGATTATTCTTGCCATTTGACGAATTCGGTCATTTCCAACGTAATATTCAGTTTGAACATGATGAACATTCTGAATTATTATAGATTCAGTCTATATTGATTATTGTGGCTAGTTTTATCACTTTGATTATTCTTGCCATTTGACGAATTCGGTCATTTCCAACCTTCTGGTCAGATTGAAAATGAAGAACATTCTGAATTATTGGACATTCAGACTGTTTTGATTATTGTGTCTGGATTTATCACTTTGATTATTCTAGCCATTTAAATATTTCGGTAATTTCCAACGTTCTATTCAGTTTAAACATGATGAACATTCTGAATTATTATCCATTCACTATTTTGATTATTGTGGCTAGTTTTATCATTCTGATCACTTTGATTATTCCTACCATTTGACACATTCGGTAATTTACAACGTTCTATTCAGTTTGAACATGAATTATTAGACATCCAGGCTTTTTTTTTTGTCTTGCTGGTTTAATTACTTTGATTATTATTGGCATTTAAGAATATTTAATTTGTCTGACTTTGATTATTCTTGCCATTCAACGATTTCGGTTATTTCCAAAGTTCTATTCAGTTTGAACTTGATGAACATTCTGAATTATTATAGATTCAGTCTATATTGATTATTGTGGCTAGTTTTATTACTTTGATTATTCTTGCCATTTGACGAATTCGGTAATTTCCAACCTTCTGGTCAGATTGAAAATGAAGAACATTCTGAATTATTGGACATTCAGACTGTTTTGATTATTGTGTCTGGATTTATCACTTTGATTATTCTTGCCATTTAAAGATTTCGGTAATTTCCAACGTTCTATTCAGTTTGAACATGATGAACATTCTGAATTATTATCCATTCTCTATTTTGATTATTGTTGCTAGTTTTATCATTCTGATCACTTTGATTATTCTTACCATTTGACACATTCGGTCATTTACAACGTTCTCTTCAGTTTGAACATGAATTATTAGACATTCAGGCTTTTTATTTGTCTTGCTGATTTACTTACTTTGATTATTCTTGTCATTTAAGGATATTTAATTTGTCTGACTTTGATTATTCTTGCCATTCAACGATTTCGGTAATTTCCAACGTTCTATTCAGTTTAAACATGATGAACATTCTGAATTATTATCCATTCAGGCTATTTCGATAATTGTGGCTAGTTTCATCACTTTGATTATTCTTGTCATTTGACGAATTCGGTAATTTCCAACCTTCTGGTCAGATTGAAAATGAAGAACATTCTGAATTATTGGACATTCAGACTGTTTGGATTATTGTGTCTGGATTTATCACATTGATTATTCTTGCCATTTAAAAATTTCGGTAATTTCCAACGTTATATTCAGTTTGAACATGTTAAACATTCTGAATTAGTATAGATTCAGGCTATATTGCTTATTGTGGCTAGTTTTATCACTTTGATTATTCTTGCCATTTGACGAATTCGGTCATTTCCAACCTTCTGGTCAGATTGAAAATGAAGAACATACTGAATTATTGGATATTCAGACTGTTTGGATTATTGTGTCTGGATTTATCACATTGATTATTCTTGCCATTTAAAAATTTTGGTAATTTCCAACGTTCTATTCAGTTTTTTTTTTTTTTTTTTTTTTTTTTTTTTTTTTGATGGCCAACACTCAGGGGATGCCCCCTATAAATGCAATGCATTGTGTTAGCGGAAGGAAATTAGGGTATCGGAAGGAGGAAAGAGGGAGTAGTGTTTGTTGACATTTGTTTTGAATTTCTGAATGTCACAACTGGCAGGAAACACATTTGCTGGAAGATTATTCCACATACGAACGGTTCGGCTAAAGAACGAATTTTCTCTATAGTGCGTCGTCCGGTCAACCGGCCAATTCACAATGAACGGATGAGATACCCTGGATAGCCGTGTATTCCGACTAAATGTTCTAACGTCAGGGACCAGACGACGGATATCTTCTGAACAGATACCATTAAAATATCTATAGAATAGCGATACACAACCCACATTTCGGCGGTGCTGTAGGGAGACAATAGAGCTGGATACCCTACCATCCCCTATCATCACCACCGCTCTCCTCTGTACACGGTCCAGAAGCTTCAAAGATGTTAATGGAGCCCCTGCCCATATATGCGAGTTGTATTCCATTTTAGGCCGGATGTAAGTGGTGTAAATATTTACGAGATCAGATGGAGTGAAGTATTTCTTGCACCGCTTCAAAAAGCCTAAACACTTGAATGCTTCTTTCGACACTTCGAATATATGGCTAGCCCAGCGAGCATCACCCTGTATCTTCATGCCCAGAACATCAAGAGTGTCTGATTCGTCGATATCTACACCACCCATAGAAATTGACGACGATGCTGGATCTGGTGAACGTTTGTGTGACAACAAACATTCTTGGCATTTAAGAATATTTAATTTGTCTGACTTTGATTATTCTTGCCATTCAACGATTTCGGTAATTTCCAACGTTCTATTCAGTTTAAACATGATGAACATTCTTAATTTTTATCCATTCACTCTTTTGATTATTATGGCTAATTTTATCATTTTGATCACTTTGATTATTCTTACCATTTGACGCATTCGGTCATTGACAACGTTCTATTCAGTTTGAACATGAATTATTAGACATTCAGGCTTTTTTTTGTCTTGCTTGTTTACTTACTTTGATTATTCTTGGCATTTAAGAATATTTAATTTGTCTGACTTTGATTATTCTTGCCATTCAACGATTTCTGTTATTTCCAAAGTTCTATTCAGTTTGAACTTGATGAACATTCTGAATTATTATAGATTCAGTCTATATTGATTATTGTGGCTAGTTTCATCACTTTGATTATTCTTGCCATTTGACACATTCGGTCATTTCCCATATTCAGTTTTAACATGAAGAACATTCTATATTATTGGACATTTAGACTGTTTTTATTATTGTGTCTGGATTTATTACTCTGATCACTATGAGTCATCTTCTCCTTTGACAAATTCAGTCATTTCCAATGTTATATTTAGTTTGAACATGAAGAACATTTTGAATTATTCAGGCTATTTTGATTTTTGATCATTGTGGCTAGTTTCATCACTCTGATCACTTCGTATATTCTTGCTATTTGACGAATTCGATCATTTCCAACTTTCTATTCAGTTTGAACATGATACTATTTGGTATGCCTGGATGGTTTATCACTCTGATCAATATGATTTTTCTTGTCATTTGATGAACATTCTGAATTATTAGATTGAACATGAATTATTAGACATTCAGGCAATTTGATTTGTCTTGCTGGTCATTTCTTGTCATTTAAGGATATTTGATTTGTCTGGTTTTATCACTTTGATTATTCTTACGATTTCGGTTATTTCCAACGTAATATTCAGTTTGAACATGATGAACATTCTGAATTATTATAGATTCAGGCTATTTTGATTATTCTGGCTAGTTTTATCACTTTGATTATTCTTGCCATTTGACGAATTCGGTCATTTCCAACCTTCTGGTCAGATTGAAAATGAAGAACATTCTGAATTATAGGACATTCAGACTGTTTTGATTATTGTGTCTGGATTTATCACTTTGATTATTCTTGCCATTTAAAGATTTCGGTAATTTCCAACGTTATATTCCGTTTGAACATGAACATTCTGAATTATTATACATTCAGGCCATATTGATTATTGTGGCTAGTTTTATCAATTTGATTATTCTTGCCATTTGACTAATGCGATCATTTTCAATGTTCTGATCAGTTTGAACATGATGAACATTCCGAATTATTTGACATTCAGATTGTTTTGATTATTATGTCTGGTTTTATGACTCTGATCACTTTGATTATTCTTGCTAGTTGACGGCTTAGGTCAATAACAATGTTCTATTCAGTTTGAACATGAATTATTAGACATTCAGGCTTTTTATTTGTCTTGCTGTCTTTAATTTGTCTGACTTTGATTATTCTTGCCATTTAATGATTTCGGTAATTTCCACCGTTCTATACAGTTTGAACATGATGAACATTCTAAATTATTATACATTCAGGCCATATTGTTTATTGGGGCTAGTTTTATCACCATTTGATGAATTCGGTCATTTCCAACGTTCTATTCATTTTGAACATGATGAGCATTCTTAATTATTATACATTCAGGCTATTTTGATTATTCTGGCTAGTTTCATTGCTCTGATCACTTTAATTATACTTGCAATTTGACGAATTCGATCATTTTCAACGTTCTGTTCAGTTTGAACATGATGAACATTCTGAATTATTGGACATTCAGATTGTTTTGATTATTATGTCTGGTTTTATGACTGTGATCACTTTGATTATTCTAGCTATTTAACGAATTAGGTCATTTACAACGTTCTATTCAGTTTGAACATGAATTATTAGACATTCAGGCTTTTGATTTGTCTTGCTGGTTTACTTACTTTGATTATTCTTGTCATTTAAGAATATTTAATTTGTTTGACTTTGATTTTTATTGCCATTTAACGATTTCCGTAATTTCCACCGTTCTATTCATTTTTAACATGATGAACATTCTGAATTATTATTCATTATTCATTCAGACTATTTTGATTATTGTGGCTAGTTTTATCATTCTAATCACTTAGATTATTCTTGCCATTTGACGAATTCGCTCATTTCCAACATTCTATTCAGTTTGAACATGAATTATTAGACATTCAGGCTTTTGATTTGTCTTGCTGGTTTACTTACTTTGATTATTCTTGTCATTTAAGAATATTTAATTTGTTTGACTTTGATTTTTCTTGCCATTTAACAATTTCAGTATTTTCCACCAGTCTATTCAGTTTGAACATTCTGAATTATTATCCATTCAGAATATTTTGATTATTGTGGCTAGTTTTATCATTCTGATCACTTTGATTAATCTAGTCTTTTGACGAATTCGGTAATTTCCAACGTCATCTTCCGTTTGAACATGGTGAATATTCTGCATTATTATACATGCAGCCCATATTGATTATTGTGGCTAGTTTTATCACTTTGATTATTGTTGCCATTTGACGAATTCGGTCATTTCTAATGTTCTATCATTTAGAACATGATGAGCATTCTGAATTATTATACATTCAGGCTTTCTTGATTATTGTGCATAGTTTCATTGCTCTGATAACATTGATTATTCTTGCCATTTGACGAATTCGATCATTTCCAACGTTCCATTCAGTTTTAACATGATGAACCATGTGAATAATTATACATTCAGGCTATTTTGATTATTCTGGCTAGTTTCATCATTCTTATCACTCTGATTATACTTGCTATTTGACGAATTCGGTAATTTCCAACATTCTGCATTATTATACATTCAGGCCATATTGATTATTGTGGCAAGTTTTATCACTTTGATTATTCTTGCCATTTAACGAATTCGGCCTTTTCCAACGTTCCATTCAGTTTGAACGTGATGAACATTCTGAATTATTATCCATTCAGGCTATTTTGATAATTGTGGCTAGATTCATTGCTCTGATCACTTTGATTATTCTTGCCATTTGTCACATTCGGTCATTTCCCATATTCAGTTTTAACATGATGAACATTCTGAATTATTGGACATTCAGGCCATATTGAATATTGTAGCTAGTTTTATCACTTTGATTATTCTTGCCATTTAACGAATTCGGCCATTTCCAACCTTCCATTCAGTTTGAACGTGATGAACATTCTGAATTATTATCCATTCAGGCTATTTTGATAATTGTGGCTAGTTTCATTGCTCTGATCACTTTGATTATTCTTGCCATTTGTCACATTCGGTCATTTCCCATATTCAGTTTTAACATGATGAACATTCTGAATTATTGGACATTCAGGCCATATTGATTATTGTAGCTAGTTTTATCACTTTGATTATTCTTGATATTTAACGAGTTCTGTAATTTCCACCGTTCTATTCAGTTTGAACATGATGAACATTCTGAATTATTATCCATTCAGACTATTTTGATTATTGTGGCTAGTTTTATCATTCTGATCACTTTGATTATTGTTGCTATTTGGCGAATTCGGTAATTTCCAACGTTATATTCCGTTTGAACATGATGAACATTCTGAATTATTATACATTCAGGCCATATTGATTATTGTGGCTAGTTTTATCAATTTGATTATTCTTGCTATTTGACGAATTCGATCATTTTCAACGTTCTGTTCAGTTTGAACATGATGAACATTCTGAATTATTTGACATTCAGGCTTTTTTGATTATTGTGGCTAGTTTCATTGCTCTGATCACTTTGATTATTCTTGCCATTTGACGAATTCGGTCATTTCCAACGTTCTATTCAGTTTGAACATGAATTATTAGACATTCAGGCTTTTGATTTGTCTTGCTGTCTTTAATTTGTCTGACTTTAATTATTCTTGCCATTTAATGATTTCGGTAATTTCCACCGTTCTATACAGTTTGAACATGATGAACATTCTGAATTATTATACATTCAGGCCATATTGTTTCTTGTGGCTAGTTTTATCACTTTGATTATTCTTGCCATTTGACGAATTCGGTCATTTCCAACGTTCTATTCATTTTGAACATGATGAGCATTCTTAATTATTATACATTCAGGCTTTTTTGATTATTGTGGCTAGTTTCATTGCTCTGATCACTTTGATTATTCTTGCCATTTGACGAATTCGGTCATTTCCAACGTTCTATTCAGTTTGAACATGAATTATTAGACATTCAGGCTTTTGATTTGTCTTGCTGGTTTAATCACTTTGATTATTCATGCCATTTAAGAATATTTAATTTGTCTGACTTTGATTATTCTTGCCATTTAACAATTTCAGTATTTTCCACCAGTCTATTCAGTTTGAACATTCTGAATTATTATCCATTCAGAATATTTTGATTATTGTGGCTAGTTTTATCATTCTGATCACTTTGATTAATCTAGTCTTTTGAGGAATTCGGTAATTTCCAACGTCATATTCCGTTTGAACATGATGAACATTCTGCATTATTATACATGCAGGCCATATTGATTATTGTGGATAGTTTGATCACTTTGATTATTGTTGCCATTTGACGAATTCGGTCATTCCCAACGTTCTATCATTTTGAACATGATGAGCATTCTGAATTATTATATATTCAGGCTTTCTTGATTATTGTGCCTAGTTTCATTGCTCTGATAACATTGATTATTCTTGCCATTTGACGAATTCGATCATTTCCAACGTTCCATTCAGTTTTAACATGATGAACATTCTGAATTATTATACATTCAGGCTATTTTGATTATTCTGGCTAGTTTCATCGTTCTGACAACTTTGATTATTCTTGCTATTTGAGGAATTCGATCATTTCCTACATTATATTCAGTTTGAACATGATGAACATTCTGAATTATTATACATTCAGGCTGTTTTGATTATTGTGGCTAGTTTCATCATTCTGATCACTTTGATTATTCCTACTATTTGACGAATTCGATCATTTCCAACATTATATTCAGTTTGTACATGATGAACATTCTGAATTATTATCCATTCAGACTATTTTGATTCTTGTGGCTAGTTTCATCGTTCTGATCACTTTGATTATTCTTGCCATTTGTCACATTCGGTCATTTCACATATTCAGTTTTAACATGATGAACATTCTGAATTATTGGACATTCAGGCCATATTGATTATTGTGGCAAGTTTTATCACTTTGATTATTCTTGCCATTTAACGAATTCGGCCATTTCCAAAGTTCTATTCGGTTTGAACATGATGAACATTCTGAATTATTATCCATTCAGGTTATTTTGATAATTGTGGCTAGTTTCATTGCTCTGATCACTTTGATTATTCTTGCCATTTGTCACATTCGGTCATTTCACATATTCAGTTTTAACATGATGAACATTCTGAATTATTGGACATTCAGGCCATATTGATTATTGTAGCTAGTTTTATCACTTTGATTATTCTTGATATTTGACAAATTCGGTCATTTCCAACGTTCTATTCATTTTGAACATGATGAGCATTCCGAATTATTGGACATTCAGGCTATTTTGATTATTGTGGCTAGTTTCATCATTCTGATCACTTTGATAATTCCTACTATTTGAGGAATTCGATCATTTCCAACATTATATTCAGTTTGAACATGATGAACATTCTGAATTATTATACATTCAGGCTATTTTGATTATTGTGGCTAGTTTCATCATTCTGATCACTTTGATTATTCCTACTATTTGACGAATTCGATCATTTCCAACATTATATTCAGTTTGTACATGATGAACATTCTGAATTATTATCCATTCAGACTATTTTGATTATTGTGGCCAGTTTTATCATTCCGATCACTTTGATTATTCTTGCCATTTGACACATTCGGTCATTTCCCATATTCAGTTTTAACATGATGAATATTCTGAATTATTGGACATTCAGGCTATTTTGGTTATTGTGGCTAGTTTTATCATTCTGATCACTATGATTATTCCTACTATTTGACGAATTCAATCATTTCCATCGTTATATTCAGTTTTAACATGATGAACATTCTGAATTATTGGAAATTCAAACTATTTTGATAATTGTGGCTTGTTTCACCACTCTGATCACTTTGATTATTCTTGCCATTTGACGAATTCGGACATTTCCAACGTTCTATTCAGTTTTAACATGATGAACATTCTGAATTATTATACACATTAACTAATTTAATACAGTGCTGTCTGGGTAGAGTGAACACCCGATGCAATGAACACCGCGTTAGAGTGAACACCAGAATTTTTACATTGACTACTCTGTAGAGTGAACAGTCATGGACCTGAATAGAGTGAACATACTTTATAGTAAGTTTTTAGGTTTGCCCAAATAGAGAAATAATACAAAAGAGTACAAAAATTAAAGATAACATAAAATAACGGTAAAATAACGATTTGCTCGCACAAATACAGTATACCCTCGATCAATACAACTGATAGAAATCAAGAAAGTTGCAGAAACCGTGGAGCTGCAGTAAGTAATATCTTGAGTGGTGTTAGGGCACATCAATGCACATATTAAAATGTCGTATTTTTGGAAAAATTGCGTCGATAGTGTGCCATGTAAATAATTTGGCTATTTTAATAATATAGGAGTTGCGCTCATTGAGGTTTGTGTTGGTAGAGAATGATGAGGACAATTGCGAAACTTCACAATACAGAAATCGGATATCAGCTGATGAAGCCATTAAGGTTTTTGATAAGGGTATCGAATGGGCTGAGGCTAATACTACAAATTTCGCGAATATACAAGCTCAACATTGCCTTCGCGATCAAGCAGTGCAAATATCGTTAAACAAACCGAAGAAACAACTATTACACATTTTTTTTCAGTCTTAAATAGATAGGTAGGTTGCACTTTTAGCGTTAACACCTCCCCTTAAATACATACAACAAACAAAATCAGCTTTCTTCGCAAAAGGCCCCTTCGTCAGCAACAGGAGGGCTACTACGGTGATTGCTATTGATGAAACCCCAATGTTGATGGTTAAACCCGATTTATGGTTCATGATTAATTGATCTATGGCTTCTGTAATCATCGTCTGAAGTTTTTTAACGGCTAGCCCATATTTCTTGATTTATAATGTCTTTAACAGTATTATTTTCCTCGAAAGATAGAATAAATGAATTAACTACTCCGACTTTTGCCCAATGAATAGCGTACTGAATGTTTACCATTTGCGTTGTTAAAATATCAATTTTTAGTTTAAATTTTTTGATCAGTTGATCTCTTATTGTTTCATTGTAATTTATAGTTTTAATTATTTAATTTGTGGTTTTGATGAGTTCATTGATTTTTTCGAATGATAACTTATTTATCGCTACTTGTCTATTATTGTTTGCCAATATCTCATCAGTTTTGATTTATATAATTTCAAAATCGTCGTCGTCTGGATTCCCAACAATCCATTTTTTTTAAGGCCAACACTCAGGGGATGCCCCCTATAAATGCAATGCATTGTGTTAGCGGAAGGAAATTAGGGTATTAGGGTATTGTTTTGAATTTCTGAATGTCACAACTGGCAGGAAACACATTTGCTGGAAGATTATTCCAAATACGAACGGTTCGGCTAAAGACCGAATTTTCTCTATAGTGCGTCGTCCGGTCAACCGGTCATTTTCAATGAACGGATGAGATACCCTGTATAGCCGCGTATTCCGACTAAATGTTCTAACTTCAGGGACCAGACAACGGATATCTGACGAACAGATACCGTTAAAATATCTATAGAACAGCGATATACAACCCACATTCCGACGATGCTGAAGGGAGACAATAGAGTTCGATACCCTACCATCTCCAATCATCACCACCGCTCTCCTCTGTACACGGTCCTAAAGCTGCAAAGATGTCTTTGGAGTTCCTGCCCATATATGGGAGTTATATTCCATTTTAGGCCGGATGTAGGTGGTGTAAATATTTACGAGATCAGACGGAGTGAAATATTTCTTGCACCGCTTCAAAAAGCCTAAACACTTGAATGCTTCTTTCGACACTTCGAATATATGGCTAGCCCAGCGAGCATCACCCTGTATCTTCATGCCCAGAACATCAAGAGTGTCTGATTCGTCGATATCCACACCACCCATAGAAATTGATGACGATGCTGGATCTGGTGAACGTTAGTGTGACAAGAAACCGCACTGGGTGTTTTGCTGATTAAAATCTGCTCTATTCATTTGGCCCCACTCACAAATCGGAGCCAAATCGCTGTTAAGTGAGTCATTCATCATTCGCCTTTTGCCCTCGACCTCCAGAGGACCTGGCCGATAATCAAATGAGTATGAATGACATAGGTTACTGTCATCCGCAAAGGAGTAGATCGGGTTCACAGTCGTCAACAGGTCGTCAATGAAAATAAGAAATAGAGAGGGAGAGACGACAGAGCCTTGTGGCACTCCTGCGGTCAACATATGCTCGTTAGATGAGACCCCATCTATAACTACTCGTATAGAGCGATCCCTGAGGAAACTCGATATAAATCGAGAGAAGATATTACCAACACCAAATGCAATAAGTTTTGATGTGAGTGCTTCGTACCAGACCCTATCGAACGCCTTGGAAATATCCAGAGCAACGACCTTACTTTCACCAAGGGTCTCCAGTAGATCGATTTCTACAGAAGCCATACTGTCGATCATTTAGAAGGCCATTAGACTCTAAATATTTGACAAGATGGTGGTTAACCATGCTCTCCATAACCTTCGAGAGCGCAGAACATATTGCAATTGGACGGTAATTCGCAGGATTAGTAGCCTCACCTTTCTTGGGGATCGGCTGAACATTGGCAACTTTCCAACGTGAAGGGTAAATACCAGCACGATACGACATGTTGAAAAGATTACGCAATGGACGAGCTAGCGTCGAAGAGCCCTCACATAGGACAAGTGCTGAAATGCCATCCGGACCCGGAGTTTTGGTTACATTGAGATTTGCAAGAACCGCTGTTCGTGGAGAAGTTTTTCGCGCCTAAGCACTCTGGTACACTTGGATCTTGCTGATTGCGTTTCAGATCAGTAGTGACGTTTTTATTTAAACGCCAATTTCTGAACGCTTCCTCTTTGGATCTAACAGCTTCTTTGCATGTCTGATTAAACCAATAATTCTTTGAAGGTTTAATCGAAGTAGCCTTCGAGGGAATAAACGTGTTTATTCCATGAAGAATTATTTTCTCAACCATTTCAGCAGCAGCATCTACATTATTGTCTAGGAAACATAATTTCCAACTAAAGTGCTGATAGAAATTGTTGAGCTTGGCCCAACGTGCCTTTTCGTATATGAACTATGTCCGCTTCGTGACTGGTTTAGAAGTGGATCGAAGATCGGATAACGAAAAGTATTCTGAAATGGTGCAATGATCCGAGTTACCAAGAGGTGCAAGAATGTTAACCTCGTACTTTTCAGGGTGTCAGGTTAATAAACGGTCAAGAATATTATGATATTGCCCTTCAACACGCGGAATGTGTGTTGGTTCATTCACTAGTTGCGTCAAGTTATTATGAGCGGGAAAAGCTCAGCGTACTGTCCCTCCGGAGAAGTGTGGCACGAATGGGAAAGCCAAGATTGATTATGGACATTGAAATCCCCAACAACTACAATTTCACTGTCCGGACAATGTTCTACAACTTTTGATATAGAGTCGGAAAGGGCGTCAAAGCCGTTTGGGGTAGCCTCCCTTTCCAAATTTGGACTTCTGTAAAGAAATCCGAAGTGTAATGGGTGTGATCCAATCCTGAACTTAACCCAAAGGAAGTTAAATTCTGGATCTTGTGAGTCCAAATGTTGCTGGCTCTGGAACACCACACCATTACGTATGTATACCACTAGGCCTCTGTGGGAAGATAAAGAGGAAAGTGTGTGATAGCCAGGAATGTGAAAGTTCTGTGAATTAGAACCCTCACACACCTGGGTCTCACATAGAGCGAATACATCCGGCCTATGGAACTGAATGTGCGTGTATACCGCAAACAAACTTGCCTTCAGCCCTCGTATATTCGCAAAATGTATTTTGAATGTACCTACCATTGTAACAGACAGAAACACAAAACAATATCAAAACATAAACACAAATAACTTTGCACCCTTCTTGCCGCTGCTAGACCAACAAGTGTTCAGTGTTACACCTTCAACACAAGTCAAGTCATGAAGAGAGCACAGTCGTTTGAATTATGCGAAAAGGAAGATTGTGAGGAAGGGGGGAACACAGGAGAAAGGGAAGCTAAAAAAAATCCCTCCGTGTTGGCGTTGATGATGATGTGAGTGACTGCTGGTATTATTGTTGTGGTTTGTTGTCGATGTTGTGTATGTTTAGTGGTTTATTGTTGGTTTTGTTTATGGAGATTGTTGGTTTTATTATTATTATTTTTTTATTCTCTAATTATTTTGTGAGACACTTTTTTTTGTACGTATATTTGTATTGTGGAGTCTGTAGTTGGTTTATTATTTTTGTTGGTTTTTTTCTTTTCTAGTTTGGTTATTTATATTTTTTTTGTTTTTGCCCACGACGGACAAACATTAAAGAACGCGATAAAACATAAAATAACGCAACAGCTACCGGACAAAAAGTGCGTGCGCACTGGACAAAAGACAAACTACAACTAACACTACAACAAACTACTATCACTTTGATTATTCTTGATATTTGACGAATTCGATCATTTCCAACATTCTATTCAGTTTGAACATGATGCTATTTGGTTTGCCTGGCTGGTTTTATCACTCTGATCAATATGATTTTTCTTGTCATTTGATGAATTCGGTCATGTCCAACGTTGTATTCAGTTTGAACATGATGAACATTCTAAAAGTTTGAACATGAATTATTAGGCATTCAGGCTATATGATTTGTCTTGCTGGTTCAATCACCTTGTTTATTCTTGTCATTTAAGGATATTTGATTTGTCTGACTGGTTTTATCACTTTGATTATTCTCCCCATTTGACACATTCGGTCATTTGCCATATTAAGTTTTAATATGATGAACATTCTGAGTTATTGGACATTCAGGCTATTTTGGTTATTGTGGCTAGTTTCATCATTCTGATCACTATGATTATTCTTACTATTCGACGAATTCGATCATTTCCAACGTTCTATTCAGTTTGAACATAAATTTTTAGACATTCAGGCTATTTGATTGGTATGATTATCATGGTATGATATGTATGGTTTTATCACTCTGATCACTTTGACTATTCTTGCCATTTAACGATATCGGTAATTTCCAACGTTCTATACAGTTTGAACGTGATGAACATTCTGAATTATTATCCATTCAGACTATTTTGATTATTGTGCCTCGTTTTATCATTCTGATCACTTTGATTATTTTTGCCTTTTGACGAATTCGGTAATTTCCAACGTTATATTCAGTTTGCACATAATGAACATTCTGAATTATTATACATTCACGATATTTTGATTATTGTGGCTAGTTTCATCATTCTGATCACTTTGATCATTCTTACTATTTGACGAATTCGATCATTTCCAACGTTCTATTCAGTTTGAACGTGAATTTTTAGACATTCAGGCTATTTGATTGGTATGATTATCATGGTATGATATGTATGGTTTTATCCCTCTGATCACTTTGATTATTCTTGCCATTTAACGATATCGGTAATTTCCAACGTTCTATACAGTTTGAACGTGATGAACATTCTGAATTATTATCCATTCATTGATCGAACCATCGATGTTGTGCTGTGTCAGCGGCACGTGTGGTGGTTCGATGTTTCTTTGTTAAGTCGCACCGTCGATATTTATGCTTTGATTGCAGAGCACGTGATTATTCTTGATATTTGACGAATTCGATCATTTCCAACATTCTATTCAGTTTGAACATGATGCTATTTGGTTTGCCTGGCTGGTTTTATCACTCTGATCAATATGATTTTTCTTGTCATTTGACGAATTCGATCATTTCCAACGTTCTATTCAGTTTGAACGTGAATTTTTAGACATTCAGGCTATTTGATTGGTATGATTATCATGGTATGATATGTATGGTTTTATCCCTCTGATCACTTTGATTATTCTTGCCATTTAACGATATCGGTAATTTCCAACAGTTTGAACATGATGAACATTCTGAATTATTATCCATTCAGACTATTTTGATTATTGTGGCTAGTTTTATCATTCTGATCACTTTGATTATTCTTGCCTTTTGACGAATTCGGTCATTTCCAACGTTATATTCAGTTTTAACATGATGAACATTCTAAATTATGGGACATTTAGACTACTTTGATAATTGTGGCTAGTTTCACCACTCTGATCACTTTGATTATTCTTGCCAGTTGACGAATTCGGTCATTTCCAACGTTATATTCAGTTTGAACATGAATTCTTCGACATTCAGGCTATTTGATTGGTATGGTATGTATGGTTTTATCACTCTGATCACTTTGATTATTCATGCCATTTAACGATTTCGGTAATTTCCAACGTTCTATACAGTTTGAACATGATGAACATTCTTAATTATTATACAAATTACCTAATTTAATAGTTAGATTAATAAAAAATACTTGTTGTTTGTTTTGGTTACAAAAATCAACTACACTTTATTAATAAATTTTACTTAACGATAACTTACTTCACTTCCCTAGTCTGCAGAAACATGTTGATCGAACCATCGATGTTGTGCTGTGTCAGCGGCACGTGTGGTGGTTCGATGTTTCTTTGTTAAGTCGCACCGTCGATATTTATGCTTTGATTGCAGAGCACGTGATTATTCTTGATATTTGACGAATTCGATCATTTCCAACATTCTATTCAGTTTGAACATGATGCTATTTGGTTTGCCTGGCTGGTTTTATCACTCTGATCAATATGATTTTTCTTGTCATTTGATGAATTCGGTCATGTCCAACGTTGTATTCAGTTTGAACATGATGAACATTCTAAAAGTTTGAACATGAATTATTAGGCATTCAGGCTATATGATTTGTCTTGCTGGTTTAATCACCTTGTTTATTCTTGTCATTTAAGGATATTTGATTTGTCTGACTGATTTTATCACTTTGATTATTCTCCCCATTTGACACATTCGATCATTTGCCATATTAAGTTTTAATATGATGAACATTCTGAGTTATTGGACATTCAGGCTATTTTGGTTATTGTGGCTAGTTTCATCATTCTGATCACTATGATTATTCTTACTATTCGACGAATTCGATCATTTCCAACGTTCTATTCAGTTTGAACATAAATTTTTAGACATTCAGGCTATTTGATTGGTATGATTATCATGGTATGATATGTATGGTTTTATCACTCTGATCACTTTGACTATTCTTGCCATTTAACGATATCGGTAATTTCCAACGTTCTATACAGTTTGAACGTGATGAACATTCTGAATTGTTATCCATTCAGACTATTTTGATTATTGTGCCTCGTTTTATCATTCTGATCACTTTGATTATTTTTGCCTTTTGACGAATTCGGTAATTTCCAACGTTATATTCAGTTTGCACATAATGAACATTCTGAATTATTATACATTCACGATATTTTGATTATTGTGGCTAGTTTCATCATTCTGATCACTATGATTATTCTTACTATTCGACGAATTCGATCATTTCCAACGTTCTATTCAGTTTGAACATAAATTTTTAGACATTCAGGCTATTTGATTGGTATGATTATCATGGTATGATATGTATGGTTTTATCACTCTGATCACTTTGATTATTCTTGCCATTTAACGATATCGGTAATTTCCAACGTTCTATACAGTTTGAACGTGATGAACATTCTGAATTATTATCCATTCAGACTATTTTGATTATTGTGGCTAGTTTTATCATTCTGATCACTTTGATTATTCTTGCCTTTTGACGAATTCGGTCATTTCCAACGTTATATTCAGTTTTAACATGATGAACATTCTAAATTATGTTACATTTAGACTACTTTGATAATTGTGGCTAGTTTCACCACTCTGATCACTTTGATTATTCTTGCCAGTTGACGAATTCGGTCATTTCCAACGTTATATTCAGTTTGAACATGAATTCTTCGACATTCAGGCTATTTGATTGGTATGGTATGTATGGTTTTATCACTCTGATCACTTTGATTATTCTTGCCATTTAACGATTTCGGTAATTTCTAACGTTCTATACAGTTTGAACATGATGAACATTCTTAATTATTATACAAATTAACTAATTTAATAGTTAGATTAATAAAAAATACTTGTTGTTTGTTTTGGTTTCAAAAACCAACTACACTTTATTAATAAATTTTACTTAACGATAACTTACTTCACTTCCCTAGTCTGCAGAAACATGTTGATCGAACCATCGATGTTGTGCTGTGTCAGCGGCACGTGTGGTGGTTCGATGTTTCTTTGTTAAGTCGCACCGTCGATATTTATGCTTTGATTGCAGAGCACGTGTTCGTTTTTTACTTTGTTGTAATACCAGGTCGATGAAGTGTAACTCTATATCCGGTATTGCATTATACAGTCTAACCTCGATATAACGAATCTCAAGGGGATCAGAAAAAAACGTTATATTGAATAATTCGTTAAAATGAGGTTCGTTACATCGAGGTGAAGTTGCACTTCCATTCGTTATAAAGAGATAAATAAACCTTGTTTATTAATCATCATCTACATACCGTGTTATAGCGAACGATTTCCGCTAATAAATTAAAGCAAATTTGGACATCTCTTTTTTCCCCTGCCTTTACAGCTAACAGCAACGACAACTATCAGTGCTTATTTTACTAAGCATCAAACAAATATGATTTTCTATCGAAAAACTTGGAAAACTTTGCTTAAGCCAAAAAAAACACAATAATTTCGTGTGTGTCTGTGTCACTGCAATGGTTGATAATTCGTTATAACGAGGTTTTTGACAAACGTATTCGTAATAGAGAGGTTTATTTTGTATTAGATATTATGGAGCGCTGTTGTGGATTTCAAAAAATTCGTTTAATCGACGAAATCGTTATATTGAGGGCCGTTATATCGAGGTTGAACTGTATTAGGATAGGTATCACTTTTAGCGTTAACACCTCCCTCAAAATACCGAGCGCCCTCGTTCGGTTAGATATTCGGAAGATGAGATATTCTAGTTATTCCAGTTGGTTTTTCCGCTTTTACTTCTGACAGTTCAGGCATTGGAGTATGCAATATGGCATTATTTTTTGTTACATACGGTGATACAGCAAAATCAGCTTTCTTCACACATGGCCCCTTCTTCAGCAACAGGAGGGCTACTACGCTGATTGCTATTGATGAAACCCCAATGTTGATGGTTAAACCGCATTTATGGTTCATGATTAATTGATCTATGGCTTCTGTAATCATCGTCTGTAGTTCTTTAACGATTTCCAGAGACAAAGTTTCTTCATCGCTTGGTTCAGCAAGCCGAGGTGTCAATATAGCTGGAAGAGGTTGTATGTGTGTTGATTCGAAGCCGTTATAAGTTTTGTTGCATATCTCGATAGACGCATTGTGGAACTGTAAGACGTACGTTCTAGACAGCTTTTGAGATTCATTGTTAATGTTAAAAATTACATTAAATTGGTTCAAAAGGATTATACCAGGGGCTACTTCCTCGATTGTCGGAATGTTCCGATAATCTATTACGCTACAATTCGATGATTTGCATTTTATTAGGTTCGCCAAGCATGTGTCCTTATCAATATTTTCTAATTGCGTTCGCTTACACATAGTAATGTTATTATAAGTTTTACAGTTTGTGCTTATTCCAAAAGTCTTGTTGCAAATTATTACATATTTGCAAATGGTATCGATTCTATCGACTACTCCGACTTTCGCCCAATGAATAGCGTACTGAATGTTTACCATTTCCGTTTTAAAATATCAGTTTTTAGTTTAAATTTTTTGATCTTATTGTTTCATTGTAATTTATAGATTTAATTATTTTATTTGTGGTTTTGATGAGTTCATTGATTTTTTCTAATGATAACTTATTTATCGCTACTTGTCTATTATTGTTTGCCAATATCTCATTAGTTTTCATTTTTATAATTTCAAAATCGTCGTGGTCTGGATTCCCAGCAATCCATTTCCATGTGGATCCAATAAAATTAAGGGATCTTTTCGTCTTGGGTTTCAGTCTATCCAAATAACCCTGTAGTTCAACTAGTATAAATGATAAATGGTAAAAGGTCTTAGATAATGAGTGCTACCTATGTTTTGGTCTATCGTCATTTTCATGTCGTCGATTAATTCCTGGTATTTGTCAGTCTCAATTATGTGAATTAACTTAAAGGTTACAGTTTGTAATTTCGCCAGTCCCGCGTCAAATGTCACTATCTGTGAGTTGGTATATTCCAGCTTTTGCTCCGAATTTAAAAGTCTGGTACACCAGAGAGAGAACCTTGCGGATGCAGTAAAGTTCCTCTATTTAAAATCATTGCTCCGAGGTGATGCCAAATCGATGGTACGAAGAGGACAAAAGAAGTACAGTCACTCCAAGATGTGAAGACATTTTTTAATCTGATCTGCAGTACTTTGGCATCTATTTAGATCATGAAAAGGAACCCATTCATCAATTACACACAAACCACAGAAATTTCGGGTACAGCTTGTTCATGTTGCCGAAGGATTGGGCATAACATAGTTAATTGCCGTAAGTTTGCAGCAATGTTCCCGGAGGAGCGAAGAAGAATAGTAAACACTGCTAAACTGTGCTATAAATGTTAACAGCATGAGTTTACTAAAAAGTGTACTAAGGAGGTTCGGTGTCCTACATGCAATCGGAGTTCTCACCATTCATTAATCCATCAAGGGCGCAACAAACCGAGAGACAAGGTTACAGCAAATATGGTCCAAAACTTAAGCAAGGACACAATCTTGGCTATAGCAATTGTATACAGCAATTGTCAAAGTGAAGAACCTGGATGGCCAATTTGAGCTACTAAGAGCGCTAATGGACAGAAGCGACTCGCATGATTTTATCTAGACCTAGCTCTGTGGTGAAATTGCAGGGGAAATAAATCGATCCCACAACGTATTTTCTGTTGGTGTTATTGTGCAAGGTGTCAACTTGAATAAATGTTCCATTGAACCCGATGTCATTAATGTTTATGCGTTTATATTGGATATTTGTTTTGATTAATATTGCAACCCCAACATAAATGAAATTAAAACCCTTAATGTTGATTTTTTTGTCTTCGCAGATGACACTCTTGAACAAATGTAATGTCTATTTTGTTATGGTGCAAGCTGTTGTATAAGTCAATTTGTTGGCTTCTGTCTACCAAAGACCGCACGTTAAAAGTTAAGAAGTTTATGGATCTATGGACCATAGGTTGCTTTGACTTTATTGAAAAGGCGCAGAAACTCCGCTTTGGCCACAATTTTTAGCATGTTTTTGAATTCAGAAAGGAAAATGTTGATTTCTTATTCCATGGAGAGGTCCGGCTCAAGAAAATAGTTGGCGAGCTTCATAAACTCCTGAATTAATGTAGGTTTCTGCTTTTGTGACAATGATTTGTTGTGTTGTGACTGTAGAATGTCGGCAAATGTTTTACCCGGTGTTACTAATGATGAGTATACTGATTTTTTTACATTAGCTTCCACTGTGTCTTTAGCTCTCTACGGTTTAGAACGTACTTTATGTAAACTTCACAACCTCTCCAATGGGTGACCGTATTCTCCACAGTTGTAAACATTCAGTGCGTGCAATTCTGTTAAAAAGGAAAATATTTTTACACAAATTTCCTCGATTGTTGATCAAGGTGTTTATCACTTTGATTATTCTTGCCATTTGACGAATTCGGTCATTTCCAACCTTCTGGTCAGATTGAAAATGAAGAACATTCTGAATTATTGGACATACAGACTGTTTTGATTATTGTGTCTGGATTTATCACTCTGATCAATATGATTCTTTTATATAATTTTTCATTTTTATAATTTCAAAATCGTCGTGGCCTGGATTCCCAGCAATCCATTTCCATGTGGATCCAATAAAATTGAGGGATCTTTTCGTCTTGGGTTTCAGTCTATCCAAATAACCCTGTAGTTCAACTAGTTCGTAAATGATAAAAGGTCTTAGATAATGAGAGCTACCTATGTTTTGGTCTATCGTGATTTTCATGTCGTCGATTAATTCCTGGTATTTGTCAGTCTCAATTATGTGAATTGACTTAAAGGTTCCAGTTTGTAATTTCGCCAGTCCCGCGTCTAATGTCACTATCTGTGAGTTGGTATATTCCAATATTTTTACGTCGCTCATCAGCAAAGAGCAGAGTTCACTGAAACATAAAGATTGTATCAGTTTCTGATATTGTTTTTGTAAACAGTTTTCCCTGTCTCTGTTATGATAGTTGAATTTCTATTTTCCCTGACTATTTCCTCTCTCTAAAATTTACTTACTCACAACAAAAACTCGAAAAATCAGCAGCAGCCACACAACCAGTTGTGATCCACCGCCAAAGTGTTGTCTTATGTCGTATTGCATATATTTAAAACAAATATTTTGTAAGGCCGAAAATTACTATATTTTTAAAGATAACTTAAACTTAACTAACTTTTTTTAACTTAAATGTACTTCTTATGCTATATTATTAAAATCCTGGAATTAAACTACGAAAATGAAATCTTAACTCTTCTATTTTAATTGATGAAGGCAGAGTGAGAAAAGAGGAGGCAGTGAGTCTTAATTTTTTTTGGAGATTTCCCCGCACAAATTATCGTCAGCGTTTGTCGTCAACTCGTAAAGTACTTCACAGTAAAGAAGAACAGCCTGATTCTAAAGTGTGCCAACAGTGTAATAAGAATCATGATCTACTAGAATGTCGAGAGTTCGAGGAACTTGCCACAAATGATCAAGTGAGAGCAAGTTAAACGATTTCGAGTATGTTTCGTGTGTCTACGTAGAGGTTGTAACTTGACACAATGTTAGAGGAGGAAGATTTGTGAGTCGAATGGTTGCAGACGATACCATCATCCTACATTGCACCATCAAGCGACATCTCGGCCGACAGAATCTTGCCAGTGACGTTGCATGGACCTAGAGGTGAAATCAATGTTTATGCCTTGCTAGACGAAGGATGAGTTTCTTTATTGGAGGAATCTTTTGCAAGAACCATTGGCCTTAAGGAACAAACATCGTCAATTACTCTGCAATGGTACGGCAACATGCGGAAGACGGAAAGTTCGATGAGGGTCAATATTGAAATCTCCGCCCACAAGGTGAAAGCTGAAAAGTATGAAATGAAAAATGTCCACACCGTGAAAGATTTAATTCTACCCACGCAGAGTTTCAATGGATCGAAATTCAAGGATTTACGACACGGAAAGTTCGATGGGGGGTCAATATTGAAATCTCCGCCGACAAGGTGAAAGCTAAAAAGTATGAAATGAAAAATGTCCACACCGTGGAAAAATTAATTCTACCCATGCAGAGTTTCAATGGATCGACATTCAAGCATTTACGACATTCAGTGGATTAGACCACTGCATTTAGATCTTGCTGAGCAGGTTGTCGAAGCCGGTACGAATTTGCGAGTAGTCTCTTCTACGAAACTTGGGGGGTCGCGGTTGGTCCTAGCGCGAATGCATTTAACAACAAGAGGTTTTGTTTTTCGTAAATTTATTTAACGTAATAGATCATAATTTTTGGAAAATAATGCTGACTTAGTGATCAACCCCCTCGCGAAGGGGTAACCATCTGGACGCGATGCGAGGGCCTACGTGTCAGACGAGCTGGCCATGCTGACGGGAGTCCTCTTCCAGAAATGGAAAATCCTTTACGGAAACTCCCTTAGGTCCAACCATGTCAGAAGGGCGCTCGACACAAACTAAGAGTTCCCCATCCCCGACTCTCATGTCAACAAATCCATCCAGCGTCTGTTTCTTCCCATATTGGGCGGCTGGATGGTCTGCGTCTGTCTCCATAGGAGCGGCAGTATTCACCACACCTGGCCGTAGGTATAAAAGGCATACGAATACGACGAACAAAGCAGTGGGAGACTTGGCTGCCTTGTTCGAAGACGCAGCAAGAATACAAACACCAGATGAATAAGCAAGCGAAGGGAGTTATAGACTAACTTCAGGAGCCGAGGAATCTGACTCCTCCGGGGACGGAAACGTCACAATCCTTGCAGGTCCATTAGCGGCTAGCAAAGACCGGAAGGATGAAGCAGGCAAGAGCCTTGCTAAAAAGAAAAAGTTGTCAGGAGCTCAGAGGAAAAAGCTCCGAAGAATGCGACTGACAAACGAAAAAGCTACTCTGCAGAAGACTCCCAAAGATACATCGGAGCCTACCCCTGCACCCGCAGGTAATAGAATCCGCTCTCTGCCGAAGCTGCAACAAAGAAGAGAAAGAGCTTCCCGACATCAGGTAGGACTAAATCTTCCGATCCGAAACCAAAAGAAGTCTCTACGCAGAATTCTGGCATTAGTAAGAAGGAAGGTCGAAATCCTACCACGACGTCGGACAACTTGCCTTCCACCTCAAGGAAAGGCGACCTACCGAAGGAACGCCCGTCACTTAAGAGGAAGGCAAATGTTGGAACTGGTAAGAAGCCGCCATCTTTCGCCAAAGTGGCAAAACGTCAAAAATGGGACGAGCTATGCTTTGGCGTGATTGACACAAAAAGTGCCACGGGAAAAATACCGGAAGAGCATAGGTCAGCAATAGAGCACAGGTTAGCTGATAAACACCAAAATCTTGGAGCACGTCCTCGGGAAGGGAGACGATTGCGACGAGATTGAGATCCTGAGCTGCTCCTACGCCAAGGGCATCTTGATGATTCAACTCGCATCAAATAAGTGCATAAACACCTTGGCACGCCTAGTGATGGATGTTCCTACCCCTTGGGAGGGCTGTAAGCTCGAACTCATTAGGAAAACGGGCATTCCGGAACTTACAAAGACGTCCTTCTTCCTGAAGGATTGGGGCAGCAAACTCCCACCCGAGAAAGTCCTTGACGTCCTGGGTAAGCAAAATAAGGGTCTGGAGATGGGCAAATGGAAGATCTTCCACAGAGAAGAGACCCAGGACGGTACCCTCGTGGGAATCGACCACGGGTCCCTCGAACGACTCAAGGAAATGGGGAGGGCTTTCTTCGTCTCAACAGCCGTGTACATAAAAATCGGCAAGGTACCCATTGGCAGGACGGCAGATAAGCACGACGCTGCCAACGAGGAACCAAAAAATAGAGCAGTGGTGCACCGCAAAAAGCAGGAGAGAAGGCTGGGGACTATATCACCAGCTCCCAAGAAGACCGACTTCTGGCATGACCGACATAAAGGTCATCCAGATCAACCTCCATCGGAGCGAAACGGCAACTACCGCGCTGATGGACAACATAAACAAAGGTAAGGTTCATATAGCTTTAATCCAAGAACCATGGACACACAAGAACAAGGTCATTGGTTTAAACAACCCGCTTTACCAACTATTCTACGCAAGATCAGAGGGACGCCCCACAACTTGCATACTCACACATAAAAACTTAAGCTTCTTTTTCTTCCCAGAGTTGGGTATGGTAGCCTGTACCTTGCGTCGATGTACCTTCCATTCGACACATCCATTCGATCATTACGAATTTTGAATAAGGTCTAAACAAATTATTGGTTGAATGAATTATTCTTGACTTATGCAAAGCTTAAGAATCGTTTCCCTGTCCACTCACACCAATACCGGTTTCGAAATTCTATATTGCAGATTTTTCCATCTTTGAACATCTATAAAAATTCTTGTAAAGGTAAACATTTATTTTTCTTTTCTTTTTACGATTTTGTTCTAGACTCATTTGCTCATAATAATAATTTTACACGACAATTTGAAGTTGCGCTATAGAACATACATTATTTTGATTTTTGAATGTCTTCAGACGATCGTTCGATATTAACTCGTAGTAAATCTCGTCGCGGGTCAAATAATTTAATCTCATCAAGAGGTCGCGGGAAAATATTAAGTCTCGATAATGTTCTTCAAAGTTCAACCTCATCTTTAAATTCTGATTACACACGTCCCGCATAGTAGATCCGAAAATCTAGATACCACTGTAATAAGCCCGACTACAACATTTCTGAGTTTTTCAAGTGATCCCGAGTTAGAACAGACTTGCATTATGCCAACGACACAGGGTGACACCGGTTCCACAAATAAAGATAATGATCCGTCAGGGGATACAACCCATATTTCAGTAGCGTTACAGAATATTCAGGCCATATAAGCCGCTTTTAATTCCGAGTTAAATGTTACGAATTTATCTCAAACCACAGATGCTAATACTGATTCCCTCCCACAAGTTAGACCTCAGGATAGTTTTGATCAGACTCGTAACTCTAATCGTGATATTTTTTTTCCTGAAGGACCTCAGGAAACAGGGTCCGAAGGAGAATTATGACGACTTTCATACCAGACTTATCAATTTGAATTCTCGCTTGACTGAACATTTATGGGGCATCAGGCTTATAGGAATATTCCGAAAGAACGTGAAACCCGATTTGAGGACATAGCTAGGGAAGCCGAATCACTTCTTAGGGAAAATAAAATTTCAATTCCCACAAGGAACTCATTTCGCAATATTAACGAATTAGAAATTGACCCGATGAAAACTGATGATGATTTTAAGAGGGTTCCTCAGATTGAGGCTCTCCACATCAGTCGCCGTCCACATCAACCGGATTTTTCGCGTATCAAATGCTGGAATTGCTTGTATCTTGGGCACTCGTACATTTATTGTCCTGAAGAAACCAGAACACTTTTATGCTTCAAATGTGGGGAACGTGGAGTAACTACCACTAAGTGCATAAATCCCCATCCGGGAAACCGGAACGTGATGGCCACCGGGGACGCCCGTTCCCATGCACAATCCCCGAGTTCGAAATAGATCGAAAGAGGAGTCTTCAACAGGAAAACGAATCTACTACACCGTCCTTGGGAGATTTTTCTCCAAAACAACCAGCTTTGACTAATATTTCCGAACCGATTATTTCCAAACAGATTTTGATCTGAGCGCTCCAAGAAGAGAAGAACTTTTCGGAAGATACTACTTTGCCAATATTTCGATTTTGAAAGAAAATTGTTATGGATTGCTGGAATTTGGTGCCAGTTTAGCAGTTCTGGGTAAGAATAGTTTAAGCTTCATAGAGCGCAACAACCTGTCACTAAGACCATTTAACTCTTTCATTTCCACTGCCAATGGCTCTAAGAATACTGTCCTCGGACACTGCAATTTACCTGTTTTTTATAAAGGCGTTTGCCGCAATATCGATTTTTACATTACACCCTCACTTAGTCATGATGTATATTTGGGTTTAGATTGTTGGAGAAGTTTTGCTGTAGCCTCTAATATAATACCACCAATTGAGTCATTCCACTTAGATTCTCCTTCTGATACCAACATTGACACTTGTTTCCATGATTTATCAGCTGAATAAAAGCTACGACTTGACTTTGTCGTTTCCGAATTTCCTACATTTTAAAAAAGGGGCTTAGGCCGTACTCATTTATTAAGCTACGACATTGACACCGGCGATTCTATCCCTATAAAGTGTAGACACTACCCGTGATTGAGGAATCTAATTCGTCGTAGTGTTTCCTAGCTTATAACGAAAAATGATCCATATCCTCTCCCCCATATCAATGGTTTACTCAGCCGACTAAAGGATACCCATCATATCAGCGGAATCGATTTAAAGGATACATTTTTCCAAATACCATTGACCGAATCCTCTAAAGAGAAGACAGCCTTTGTACCAGGCAGACCACTTTACCAGTACCGCGTTATGCTCTTCGGTCTCTGCAATGGTCCGCAGACTATGAGCCGATTGATGGACAAATGTATTCCTTCACGACTTAGGGAGAATGTCTTTATTTATTTATACGATTTGTTGGTATGCAGTGCCGATTTTGAGCGTCATGTGACCTTAAGTGTGCATTGAGCACCGCCCCTGTTTTGACTCAGACTTATTTTCCCGGTAATTCAATGTGGTGCTTGTCGAATCGGCGTTGGCAGTGTATTGTATCAAATTGACGACGACGGTAAAGACAGGCCAATAGCTTTTGTGTCAAAAAAAGTTGAATCGTGCACAGCGCAATTATACGTTGACTGAGCCGCAGTCATTAGTGTGCAGCGATTCAGGGTATATATAGAAGGATTACCATTCCGAATATTTACTGACCATTCGGAAATGAAATGGCTCATGACCACGAAGGATCGTAAGGGTAGACTTGCTAGATGGAATAGAAAAGGTTCTTTGAATATTGACCATGATGCTTTATCGCGTTTCAATATCGATTCGATCACCGTAAATAGGAGTTTTCCCGAATTATCATTGAATTCCGAAGATTTTAATTGTCCAGAATATATCAGTTTAAAAGACTCAATACTTGTCAATAAAGATAAACTCTCAGATGTCCGTTTGACAAACAATATCATTTACAAAAGGGTAAGATTTCGCCAAGGAATTGACAATGAGGAGGAATGCTTATGGAGAGTTTGGCTCCCAAAATCCCTCACCGAAAAAGCTATGACTTAAGGTAATGAATCAAGTGTTCACGGTGGATATTTCACGACTTTGTCCAGAATTCGTCAAAAATATTTTTGGCCGGCCATAGCTCGTGATGTCAGGTCATTTGTGGAAAAGTGTAACGCCTGTATGATCGTCAAGCCGACCACTCAGGTTCAACGGGAGATGACTTTACTACTGTCCGGCCGATGCAGCGATGACTTCCTTCAAAATTCTATTTTTAACACTTTTGGCGTCCCGCAAGGAAATGCAAGATTTCTTTGAGTTATTTGGTATAAAACACATCCGAACCGGTCTTTATTCGCCTCAGGCAAATTCTTCGGAGACAGCAAACGGCTTGTCGTGGGTCTTGCCATACGTTTTCGAGAAGGAAAAGAACAACCAACCGGATCACGACAGTCTGAGTTTGAATTGTGACTGTACGATAAAAAGATGACAATGTTTTCCTGTGTTGTTCATTCTAGCCGAGATGTAACGTATATAAAATAAATCGAAAAAATCGGAGGAACCAACAAAGCAAATTAATGTCGGTTTTTTTGGATAAATCGGTAGTGAATAAAAATAATGTTTTTTAAATTTATTGCACGTGAAATGCTAATTACCAATAGTTTGATTTCCATCAAGAAAAAATGATTGAAATCAGAAGCTAAAAAGGGCAAAATCCCATAACGAATCCTAAAATTTATTTAAAAAAAATATCACTAAGCATTTGCTAGTGAAAATTATTCAGATGTAAAAATGAGTATGATGTGAAATAAATTTGAAACAATTCGTTAGTTAATGTTACGACCAAAATCAAAGTTGGCCGAAAATTTAGCAGTAAAATAAGCTGCAATAAGTGTTTGGTGTCATACGAGTTCGAGTTGGTTCATCTCCCATATTACACACACACACTTCAACATATCTTAGTACCGAACATGTGCTGAATTTTAATTTGATGTTATTTGTGCAAAATTGTAATAGAATGAAAAATCGAAAGACGAGACATTTTAAAAAAGAAGAATGAAGGTTAAATTCCACACAAATAATGTACATTAAATAAAGGGAGAAACTGAAGACAAATTTGTTAAATATTTCAACAAACTGAAATAAAGTGACTTAAAATAAATGACAAACAAACTGCAATAATAACCATAAAAAAATATTATATCGATACGGTGGCATGTATGCAGAATTGAACGTCGATTACGTGTCTTCCGTCGGCACTAATTCAACACTGCAGTACTTTCAGTATTATTTTTTTAACTTAGGTTGAGAAGAGGTGGCGGATTTTCTCCGCCTCATGTCATGGGACATGGTACATGGAAAGGTCTTGAGAAGTTATTTAATCTTTAATTGTTTTCCAGTCTGCGCCCCTGAGATGGATCAAGTCAGAGTCGTTTCCCAAGAAACGGGATGTATTGTTTGTGAACGCTGGGCAGTGACAGAAGAAATGCTCCAATGTTTCGTCATCCTCTCCGCATGCCCTACATATTGTCTACTACTCCTATTTTGTGTAGATGCGCTTGTAAGCCTATGTGCCCTTTTAGGTTGCCCATGATCTTACTAGTTTCTGTTTTACTCAGTTTCAGCAAGGTTTTGGTTTTATCCTCGTTTGGTGCACCCCACAAGATTCTTGTCGTTTTCCCAATAGTTTCACCATTCAGTAGAGTGATAAGGGCGTCTGTCGCCCATCTCTTTAGCTCAGAACGCGCAGCTCCGAATGGTTTCGCGTTCTCTGAGTTTATTGTTTGCAAGTCCCTGGCTCGTTGATCCAAGGTATTGGCTTTCTCGTTTCCTCTTACCCCGTGATGACCAGGCACCCATATGAGGCGTATTGTGTCTAGAGTAAGAGTTAATAGTCATTTTACAATCTAAAACTGTCCTAGATGTAACCGTTTTAGATGTTACTGCCTTGGTAGCCAATTGGCTATCTGTAAAGATATTTAAATTTGTTGGTCTTGTGTTAGAGCAAAACCAGCTCACACACTCGTACTTGCTCGGATTTCCGCCTGTAGGACCGTATTATGGTCTGGTAGGCGGAATAAAAGTTCGGTTTCGGGTTCTTCGATGTAAAGTTCACCCCCCGTCCTTTCCCCTAGTTTCGAACCATCTGTATAACCGCAGTTTCCAGTTGGTGTCTGCGCTAGGGTTCCATGAATTCAAGATTGTCTGTCTGGTATTAGGGTCTCACACTCAACAACTATTGATGTTTCGGGTATTCTGTCGGGTGCTAAAGCTATGTCAGTTAAATTCCCTGCCACTACCACAACTATTTTTTAATGATATGACCTGTGATTCGTTTCGATCCATTCGCCCATTGCTTTGAGTATCATTGCTGTGAGGGCGGCTTCATATTTAATCTGTATTTCTATTGGTGGGACATTTAAGATAGTCTCTAAAGCCCTATTAGATGTGGTCCTCATTGCTCCGCTTATGCCGAGGCAACACATACGTTGGACCTTTTGTAATATTTTTATGTTGCACTTCTTTTCCCTCGATGTCCACCATACGACTGATGCATAAGTTGGAACAGGTCTAATTACACTTTTGTAGAGCCAGTGTGTCATCGTTGGATTGGGGCCCCATTTTGAGCCTATGGCTCTTCTACATAAAGACCAGCATCAGTGAGCTTTGTTTGCTCGTTTTTCTATGTGGTACTTCCAATTTAGTTTTCTGTCCAAGATTACTCCTAAGTATTTAACCTTGTCTGATATTGAGATGGTTTTGTTAAGGAAAGATGGGTCTATATATGGACCAATCTTTGTTTTCCCTGTAAACAGACATATTTCAGTTTTGTCTGGGTTTACATTTAGACCCCTTGGTCGAGCCCAGTCATATGCAAGTTTTAGAGCCGTTTCCGCCCTTCCTCAAAGTTGGTTTGGATTATGGCCCGTCAGAAGTATTATAACGTCTTCTGCGTAGCAGACTGGTTTAAGTCCTTCGTCAGTTAGGATCCTCAGGAGATGGTTAATTGTGGTAACCCATAGAAGTGGTGATAAAATACCTCCTTGTGGTGTTCCCTGTGATACTTTGTCTCTTATGTGTATTTCGTGAGACCCACAGTTTATCCATCTATTCCTTAGCATGTGGCTTATCCAGTCTCCGGAGAGTCCGGTTCACCTGGAACTGGTCTAAGCATTGAATTAGTGTATTGGTCTGTACATTATTGAAAGCTCCTTCAATGTCAATGAATACCGCAAGTGTGTGCATTTTCCCATTCAAGGATTCTTCTATGTTTTGAACTACCTCGTGTAGGGCGGTGTCCACTCACCGTCCTTGAACGTATGCATGTTGTTTAAATTTAAGCATTACGCTTGGAATCTTACTTTTGATCATGGTATCCACTATGCGCTCCATGGTTTGGAGTAAGAAAGATGTTAGGCTTATTGGTAGATAAGCCTTAGGTGTTGCATAACTTAAAACTATGTTGAACTTAATTTTCCCTATGATTCGGTATCTCTGTGTGTCCCACCATCCCTTGGGGAAAATGGGTGTTCATAAGAAGTCTTACCATTTCTTCAGTCGATTCTATTCGTCTTCCCACATCATCTACCATTGTTCGGTTTGGGTGTGGGTTTTTGAAAGGAACCCTTTTATTTTTGAAACATCGTTAACGCTATCCACCTGTTCGCAGAATAGCCTCCAGCAGTTCCGTTTTGCTGTTCTTGTAATTTTGTTGTATTGTCAGAGTTTTCTATGGTAGTCGTCCCAGTATACCGGAGATTTTTACGGCGTGCCCTATTAAACAGTCTTCGGACCTCTTTCCCAATGTGGCGAATCTCCCCGGTCATCCAGGGTTTTTCTTGGGCTGATTTCCTTTCTCGAAGTGGACAGCTATCTTCGAATGACTTCACTAGAATCTCCGTAATGTTATCAACCTTGTTGTCAATGTCTTCAACACTTAGGCACTGATACTCTTCATGCTCTAGTCTTTCTCTAATTAACTTCGCGAATTTTGTCCATTTCGTTTTGGCCTTATTTCGAAAGTTTATTGGGTTTGGTGGTGGCCTTGCTATCTTAAATCTTATGTAACGATGGTCAGAAAAGGAATGTTCTCTAGAGACCCTCCACTCCTGTATTTCGTCTATAAGATTTTCTGAACATTTTGTTATATCTAATACTTCTTCCCTAATTTTGTTAACAAAGATAGCAGTGTTTCCTATGTTAAGAGGTATTAGGTCCTTAATATTCAAAAATTCTACTAGGGCTTGTCCCCGTTTATTAATGTTAATACTACCCCACGCAACGTGGTGAGAGTTAGCGTCGCAACCTACTAGTACTTCGTTGCCTGTTTGTTAGGCTTTCCTCACAAGGCATTGCAGTTCCGACGTAGGTGGCAATGTCGGTGAATCGAATGGCAGATATACTGACGCAAGGTATACATTTCCATTCCCCTGCTTCAGTACTGTGGCATCCGATATTGTCAACTCTGGAGAGAAAAGATAACATAAGTTTTTGTGGCATATGATACAGGTCCTTGGTCTAGTTCCCGTATTTGCATAAAATAATTGGTAGTTGACATGGTTCAATCCCGTAACTTTGTTCCACATCGTCCATGGTTCCTGGAATAAAGCGATATGAGTCTTACTTTTATTTATTTTTTCCATCAAAGCATTTTTTGCCGTTTCGCTCCGATAGAGGTTTATCTGGATAACCTCAATCATAGGTCCTCCAGTAAACGGGCTTCTTCGGAGTCGGAGATGGTGGAGTCGGCTGGCTCCCTCTTCGTTGTTGGACTGCGTTGGGCGCTTCTCTTCATCGCAGTCTTTATCTACAGTAGGCTCGTTATCTGGGTCTTCAGCGCCGACCCTGACCTTGCCGATTTTGAAGAAGACAGCTTTCGACACGTAGAACGCCATGCCCTTAGTCTTGGCCAGGATGGACATGGAGAGTTGATCCAAGCCCACCACAAGGAGAGTGCCATTACTTTCGTTCTCCCTGTGGAAGACTTCCCACATCTTTACGCACAGTCCTTTTTTCTGCTGGCCAAAGAGTTTGAGCCTGCGTTCTGTTGTGAAGTCGCTGCCCCATCCTTTGACGTACACGGTCGCTTTAGAGAGCTTAGAAATGTCCCTCTTCCTCATCAGTTTCAGCTTAGCGCCTTCCCAGGGAGAGGGGATCGTATCCACGAGTTCAGTGAGGGTGTCTACGCAAGCTGCTGATGCCATCCTCAACGTCAAGATGACCCCTTTGAACTCGCAGCTCATTATTTGAATTGGGGGCCCGTCCTGGATGTTTAGGGCATGCTTCACAATTTGATTGTTAACCAGGTCCTCAACGTTGTTGTGCTGGTCTGTGGGGATTTTGCCGGATGTCGATCACTGCGTAGCAGAGCTCGTCTATGTTATTCTTCCGCGCTACTTTACCTTTTTCAGCAGTCAACTTCCTCTTTCGTGTCGATCGGGATACCCTATCGAATGTTCCAGTCTTCTCGGAGGACTCCGTTGCTGCGCTCGCTCTCTTTGTAGTTGGATTGACTTTGTTTTTGCCCTTTCCACAAGGATACAAACTAGTGTCTCGTTTGTGGAGGGTTTGACTTGTCTCACCAATTTACTTGAGAGCGGTGAGCACTTTTTCGGCAGTTTCGCAGTGTTCTGCTCTTCGGGAGATCTGGCCCTCTTTCCAGCTTCCGAGGAGGTGGAAGGAGTTTCAGATGACTCCTTTTGAGCATCCTGCACTTAAGCCTTTTTGCTATCCCGGTTCATCTTCTTCAACTTACGCCGTTGTGCCCCTGATAGCTCCTTCGTCTTTGTCGAGAGCTGTGCCATACAGTCGTTGACTTCATCTACCATCTTGCTGACCTCGTGATCTTTGGAGTTAGCTAAGACAGTAATATTAATGTGTTCGTTAGATTCGGAGTCAGAATCGGATTCCCTATCTGTACTTGAAGGCTGGGTCCAGTTAGTACTCCCCCTTTGGTCATCCTTTTTTTTGCCAGTGGCTGTAAGTGCGCTTGTTGCGTTTAACTTAAATGTCCTTCTTATGCTATATTATTATAACTTTAAATCCTGGAATTAAAATACGAAAATGAAATCTTAACTCATCTATTTTATTTGACGAAGGCAGAGAGAGAGAAGAGGAGGCAGTGAGTCTTAATTTTTTTTAAGATTTCCCCGTCTTGTCGTAGCTTCATCAAGTCCTACAGTTTTGTTTTATTTCGTGGTATTTCATAAATGCGGCATGTATTTTTTTATGTTTACGCGGCGATGAAATCTGGTTCAAGAGCTGAGCTAGCCAACATCTTTTTACATGCCCCTAGACCATTTTCACGCAATTTTACATATTTTTCCTTTATTTTACAAGCCCGCACGTAACAAAATTTTTGAGCTTGTGAAAGCGACAAGAAATTCAGTTTTTGCTATGGCACTTCAGAATAAATTTAAATCAAAGAGGAACTAATTAATATTGAATATGCTTTAAATTGGGCGAACTTTAATATTGTAAATCCAATTGTGAAATAACCATTATTGAAAAGATTATGGAACAAGATTCCATATACTAACATTGAAGAGGAACTGGAGTTCAGTAACGTTAGAGTAGCCATTAATAGAAATATCATTGTTTATATTTTAAGTTTGCCCATAACTAAAAACAGTGCACGTGAATTCATTAAAATACTTACTCAAGTTGGCTCTACAACTTGTTGTTGCTCTTGGCCTGCTTAATAAATAATTCCCAAGCAATTCGGTCTTCTGCTTGGCTTCTCCAGTTCATGATACCAAGGATTTTAATGGCTTCTTCCACATGGTCCCTCCAGCGGAGTCTCGGTCTTCCCTATCCGTGGTAGTTGTCGTCCAACGCCTTTCTGGCTGGAGCGTTGTATTCATTCGACCGACATGTCCCATCCAGCGCAATCGCTGTATTTTGACAAGCTTAACTACGTTCATGTCGGGATATAGCTCATACAGTTCACGATTCGTTACATGTCTATACTCCTCGTTAACACAGTTCGGGCCATAGATTTTTCTCTCGTTAACACAGATCAGACCATGGATTTTTCGTATTTTTCTCTCAAAAATACCCAGCACAGCTTCATCTGCTTTCGTAATTACCCATGATTCGGCCCCATAAAGAAGTAAGTAAGTATTGGTTTTTATTAATTGGACTGAATGTCCAATAATTCAGAATGTTCAACTTGTTCAAACTGAATATAATGTTGGAATTAACCGAATTCGTCACATGGCAAGAATAATCAGATTGATCAGAGTGAAAAAACCAGCCAGACAAACCAAAATAGCCTGAATGTCCAATAATTCAGAATGTTCAACATGTTCAAAGTGAATATAACGTTGGAATTGATCGAATAGTTGATCAGAATGAAAAACCAGCCATACAAATCAATCGATTACAAAAATGAGGAACTTATCGATAATTAAAACAATGAAATCTTAGAACTATTTGCGTATGTGTATGTGAAATGAAAAGGCTTGCTCACGGCCTTTAACGCTAACTAACAGTGATTCTGTTGCTGAGAAACAGACTTACTGCCTGTTTCCATAAAACGGATTGGTTCGTTCGTTACCATTCGTCAATATTCGAAGCGTTATAAAATGGATTTCCGACATTATTCAATTCTGATTTTCATATATATTTTTTTTTTTTTTTTTTTTTGACTAACACTCAGGGGATGCCCCCTATAAATGCAATGCACTGTGTTAGCGATGGGAAATAAGGGTATTGGAGGGAGGAAAGAGGGAGTAGTGTTTGTTGACGTTGGCCTTGAATTTGGTAATGTCATAGCAGGCAGGAAAAACACTTGCAGGAAGATTATTCCACAAACGAACAGTCCGGCTGAAGAACGAATTTTCTCTATAGTGCGTCGTCCGGTCAACCGGCCATTTGACAATGAACGGATGAGAGACCCTGGATAGCCGAGTATTCCGGCTAAATGTTCTAACGTCAGGGACCAGACGACGGATATCTTCTGAACAGATACCATTAAAATATCTATAGAATAGCGATACACAACCCACATTTCGGCGATGCTGTAGGGAGACAATAGAGCTGGATACCCTACCATCCCCTATCATCACCACCGCTCTCCTCTGTACACGGTCCAGAAGCTTCAAAGAGGTTAATGGAGCCCCTGCCCATATATGCGAGTTGTATTCCATTTTAGGCCGGATGTAGGTGGTGTAAATATTGACGAGGTCAGATGGGGTGAAGTATTTCTTGCACCGCTTTAAAAAGCCTAAACACTTGAATGCTTCTTTCGACACTTCGAATATATGGCTAGCCCAGCGAACATCACCCTGTATCTTCATGCCCAGAACATCAAGAGTGTCTGATTCGTCGATATCCACACCACCCATAGATATTGACGGCGATGCTGGATCAGTGGAACGTTTGTGTGACAACAAACAGCACTGGGTCTTTTGTGCATTAAAATCTACTCTGTTCATTTGGCCCCACTCACAAATCGTCGCCAAATCGCGGTTAAGTGAGTCGTTCATCGTTCGCCTTTTTTCCTCGACTTCCAGAGGACCTGGCCGATTATCAAATGAGTACGAATGACAGAGGTTGCTGTCATCCGCAAAGGAGTAGATTGGGTTCACAGTCTGCCCCAACATGTCGTCAATGAAAATAAGAAATAGAGAGGGAGAGAGGACAG
The DNA here is from genome assembly GCA_958296145.1 of Hydrotaea cyrtoneurina. Classification (NCBI taxonomy): domain Eukaryota; kingdom Metazoa; phylum Arthropoda; class Insecta; order Diptera; family Muscidae; genus Hydrotaea; species Hydrotaea cyrtoneurina. The sequence continues at coordinate 59,710,553 of OY282514.1, forward strand.
AGCCTTGTGGCACTCCTGCGGTCAACCTATGCTATGTTGGCGTGGTTTATGTTCAGAATGCCCTCTGGAGACAGGTAAGGGAAATCATTCCAATTTACATTTATTATTTATTAATATTTTCCCCAGATATTTAATATTAATTTTCAACGGAATTTCTGTCCCCTCTAGTGAGAGTTGCAAGCACTTGCTCTGAGGTAAGACAAATTTGGCACATTTTTCTGAGGCGTTTCTGATGCAGATTACAGTAAAGAATGGCTTTTGAATTTTCAGTATGATGTGGGAAATCATGCAGGAAAAGGTTGAAGATAAATGGTTCTAACACACTTCCCTGTGGAACACCGCTGTATACCGAACCCAACGCTGATGATACCTTGTTTATTTGTACTTGGAATTTCCTGTCTGATAGGTAACTTTTTAGTATTTGAATCAGATATGGGTCCATACCTAGTTCAACCAACTTGTAGAGAATTCATATGTGGCATACGGAATCAAATGTCTTCTCAATGTCGAGAGAAATGGCGACTGTCGAAATTATGTTTCTCAGACTTTTAGGTCTCAGAGTTAGGTCGCTATGGAATTTTAAAAGGGCGTGCTGCTGGAAGTAGCCGTTGTTCATACAGTTATTAAATATGACAGTAAAGTATTTTATGGTACTTTCAGGAAATTTCCGTAGAATAAAGTTAGAGATACCATCTGGTCCGCAAGATATTTTCCTGTTTGTTTCGTCGATAATACCTCTAACTATTGCCACTTCTGTGAAGTGGTAATTGTATCTATCTTCAGGAGGCATCGATTTCTGAGTTCTAGGCTGGTGCAGTTCAACCTGAGTTCCAATTTAATTGGAAAATAGTCGGAGAACGATGGAAGACTGGCTACTTTAAAAGTAGGCTGGATTATGTTGGCAAGTTTGGTGGTGATTAAAAAATGATCCAAGAATGAAGAACCATTTGGATATGATGGTGATAAATCGCAGATACGCACAATGTCTAACGAATTATCCTGTAATCAGCTGAAGAGATTCTTCCCGTTGCTATCTCCCCAGGATGGGTTTTTAGCATTCGGGTTTCCGCCTAAGATAAACCCATCAAAGTCAGAAGGGACACGCATGATTTTATCTAGACCTAGCTTTAGGTCTGTTGTGGTGAAATTGCAGGGGAAATAAAGCGATCCAACTAGGGTGCAAGGTGTCAACTTGAATAAATGTTCCATTGACCCCGATATCGTTAATGTTTATGGGTTTATATTGGACGAGTCATCATAAATGAAATTGAAACCCTTAATGTTGATTTTTTTGTCTTCGCAGATGACACTCTTGAACAAATGCAATGTCTATTTTGTTATGGTGCAAGTCAATTTGTCGGCTTCTGTGTACAAAAGACCGCACGTTAACAGTAAAGAAGTTTATTGATTTATGGACCATAGGTTGATTTGACTTTATTGAAAAGGCGCAGAAACTCAACTTTGGAGAAAATAGTTGGTTCATAGTTCATAAAATCCTGAATTAATAAAGGTGTCTGCTTTTGTGGCATTGATTTGTTGTGTTGTGACTGTAGAATGTCGGCGAATGTTTTACCCGATCTTACTAATGATGAGTATACTGATTTTTTTACATTATTTTCCACTGTGGCTTTAGCTTCACGGGCCCGTTTGAAACGCTCTCTACGGTTTAGAATGTACTTTTGTAAACTTCACAACCTCTCCAATTCGCTGGGTGACTGTACTCTCCGCACTAACACACTGTACTAACACACGTCGGTTTAGACATTTCTGAACTTACATGTTGGCATGAGCCAGGAGCACGCTTTAGATTGCATTTGACGCAGCGTTGGCATCTGCGACACTGAATTTCCTGTTCCGTTTTCTTAGGATTTTCCCATGTGATAGTTTGGCTATTTAAGTATCGTATGTGCGAGACATCCTTAAGGTCTTTGCCGGGAAATAAAGTGAAATAAAGTTTGCCGTGTCAAACTTACTGTTTATTGAAAATTGTGTTGTGTATTTTGAAACTTTCGATATAATTTCTGGGGCAGTTTCGTTTTCTAATGCCTTTTGGACATCGCTAGGGTCAGTGCCATGAAACAGGTCTCTTAGTATCAGAGACACCTGTTTAAATTCTTTCGGTGTAAAGGAATATGACTGGAAATTCTTTTCCCTCAGCAGTGTCATCATCAGAGGATCTGATTCCCTTGGTATCTTTGACTTTAATTGCAGGACTAAATGTTCAATGTTAACATTGAACAAAAAAATAGTCGGGCAGAATAAGTTGCTTTTGTTTTCTGCTGTTTAAATTCTTTCGGTGTAAAGGAATGTGACTGGAAATTCTTTTCCCTCAGCAGTGTCATCATCAGAGGATCTGATAGAAAAAGTTTGCTTTTGTGCTTGTTGACGTTTTTGATCTTGAAAGATTCCCTTGGTATCTTTGACGTTAATTGCTGGACTAAATGTTCAATGTTAACATTGAACAAAAAAATAGGCGGGTAGAATAAGTTGCTTTTGTTTTCTGCTGTGTTTACAAGTTTTGCTGTCGAATTCTTGTTTTCAGCATTTCTTGAGGGGATGTTGACTTCGCAATTTTCGAATTCTATTTCACCCAAGATTCCATAATAATTTTGGTTATTTGGATTCCTTGTCAGTGATGATAAATCCAGCTCCTTTGGTGTTGTGACTCATCTAATCGCATTCTTTTTGTGTAATTGCTAACGTTGTCGGACACAGCCGTGTTAACAATTGAAGACATGGCGGATTGTTGCTTCGGTGTGGGCTACTCGCCCCCTTCATCACAGTCAATTTATTAAGAAAAAGGCAGGCAACTCGTTTTAGCAAATTAGTGCAAATGAGGCACCCGCAATTATTGAAAAATTTAATAAAAAATTTAAAAAAAAAATACTAGTCGTATTGTCAAATTCTATTTTATTTAAGTGAGTGTTTCGGTTTTAAGAATACAATCAGTATTCTACAAGTAATCAACACGTAAAGAATTACATTTCTGAATATTAGTTATTTACAAATACTAATGCACCGTCGTCGCGTAATAGATCTGTGTTTGATCATGTGCAAAGATCTATTCCAATACACAAAGAAACGACGTCAACAAATGAAATGTTTTCAAATGTTAATCACATTCCTTTAGCTCCGAATTACATGCCACCATTATTAAGTGATTTGTCGTCATGGTCACACTGTATCTTCTGCCGCACATTGATGGTAAAGCTGCCAGCAGACGATATGTACTGTCACTTTTTTATCCATATGTAATTCCGTATGTATGTTAAAATTTTAAGTTTACAAATGATTCATAATTTTTGCTATCACACCTGCATATTTATTTTCGTACGACATAACCTCTAAACGTATACAAAAGCTGACTTTTTAATATGAATTTTCCAAAAACAGCTGTTTTGTTATGTTTGTCGGATGAAAATAGAGCATGATCTAATCGAAAAAATTACATATGTATTTCAACATGTGTGCGCGCTGGTGGCGACGTAAAATTAAGTGGATTGTATTGTTTGAGTTTTGTAGTGAATCTTTCCTTTTATTAAAACATTCAAACTGCTTAATCTAATAACAAAACCCGTACTTAAAAATCCTATCTTCCTCCCCTACATGCGTCGGAAGATATGAACAGAAAGTACTTAGGGAAAATCCATGACATTAGACCGATCACAAGTGTGCGTTCGAAAATGGTTTGCTTATCTGCGTGGCCTGCGATATCACCCGTATGTGTATTGCTCCTCATGACAAGTATCCGACCGTGAAAAATATTGAATACTGAACCGTAATAAAAGTATCGAATTATGAATTATGTTCGTTCTCGAACAACATGTATTTTGGATATGCAATGTTTCATATCGATGGCTAAATTTAGAAAGGGCGTACCTCTCATTTTTTAAGTCTGCGAAATGTGACAATCATTTATCAATTCAAACACTGTTGGAAGAACTGCTATTGAAATTTCCATATCCAAACAGCACTAGTGGGCAAAGTTTTCATCTTTTGTGCCATATCCATCTCTGAAGCACTTTTCAGAGTGGGTTTTGTAGTTCGATGCCACAACGTAGTGCCCTGACTACAACCACAAATGATCGTTAGCGTTTGTCGACAACTCGTAGAGTACTTCACAGTAAAGAAGAACAGCCTGATTCTAAAGTGTAACAAGAATCATGATCTACTAGAATGTCGAGAGTTCGAGGAACATGCCACAAATGATGAAGTGAGAACAAGTTAAACGATTTCGATTATGTTTCGTGTGTCTACGTAGAGGTTGTAACTTGACCCAATGTAAGAGGAGGAAGATTTGTGAGTCGAATGGTTGCAGACGATACCATCATCCTACATTGCACCATCAAGCGAAATCTCGGCCGACAGAATCTTGCCAGTGACGTTGCATGGACCTAGAGGTGAAATCAATGTTTATGCCTTGCTAGACGAAGGATGAGTTTCTTTATTGGAGGAATCTATTGCAAGATCCATTGGGCTTAAGGGACAAACATCGTCAATTACTCTTCAGTGGTACGGCAACATGCGGAAGACGGAAAGTTCGATGAGGGTCAATATTGAAATCTCCGCCCACAAGGTGAAAGCTGAAAAGTAGGAAATGAAAAATGTCCACACCGTGAAAGAATTAATTCTACCCATGCAGAGTTTCAATGGATCAAAATTCAATCATTTACGACACGGAAAGTTCGATGAGGGTCAATATTGAAATCTCCACCCACGAGGTGAAATCTGAGAAGTATGAAATGAAAAATTTCCACACCGTGAAAGAATTAATTCTACCCATGCAGAATTTCAATGGATCGAAATTCAAGAACTTACGACATTCAAGCAAGACTACGTGAAAAGCCACCAATATTAATTGGATTAGACCACTGCATTTAAGATCTTGCTGAGCAGGTTGTTGAAGCCGGTCCGAATTTGACAGTAGTCTCTTCAACGAAACTTGGATGGGTCGCGGTTGGTCTTAGCGAGAATGCATTTAACAACAAGAGGTTTTGTTTTTCGTAAGTTTATTTAACGTAATTGATCCTAATTTTTGCAAACTAATGCTGACTTAGTGATCATTACGAATTTTGAATGAGGTCTAAACAAATTATTGGTTAAATGATTTATTCTTGACTTATTCAAAGCTTAAGAATTGTTTCCCTGTCCACTCACACCTATACCGGATTCGAAATTCTATATTGCAGATTTTTCCATCTTTGAACATCTATAAAAATTCCTGTAAAGGTAAACATTTATTTTTCTTTTCTTTTTACGATTTTGTTCTAGACTCATTTGCTCATAATAATAATTTTACACGACAATTTGAAGTTGCGCTATACATTATTATCATTTTTGAATGTCTTCAGACGATCGTTCGATATTAACTCGTAGTAAATCTCGTCGCGGGTCAAATTATTTAATCTCATCAAGAGGTCGCGGGAAAATATTAAGTCTCGCTAAAGTTCTTCAAAGTTCGACCCCATCTTTAAATTCTGATTTAACACGTCCCGAATATAGTCCGCATAGTAGCTCGGAAAATCTAGATACCACTGTAATAAGCCCGACTACAACATTTCTGAGTTTTTCAAGTGATCCCGAGTTAGAACAGACTTGCATTATGCCAACGCCACAGGGTGACACCGGTTCCACAAATAAAGATAATGATCCGTCAGGGGATACAACCCATATTTCAGTAGCGTTACAGAATATTCAGGCAATATAAGCCGCTTTTAATTCCGAGTTAAATGTTACGAATTTATCTCAAACCACAGATGCTAATACTGATTCCCTCCCACAAGTTAGACCTCAGGATAGTTTTGATCAGACTCGTAACTCTAATCGTGATATTTTTTTTCCTGAAGGACCTCAGGAAACAGGGTCCGAAGGAGAATTATGACGACTTTCATACCAGACTTATCAATTTGAATTCTCGCTTGACTGAACATTTATGGGGCATCAGGCTTATAGGAATATTCCGAAAGAACGTGAAACCCGATTTGAGGACATAGCTAGGGAAGCCGAATCACTTCTTAGGGAAAATAAAAGTTCAATTCCCACAAGGAACTCGTTAAGCAATATTAACGAATTAGAAATTGACCCGATGGAAACTGATGATGATTTTAAGAGGGATCCTCAGATTGAGGCTCTCCACATCAGTCGCCGCCCACATCGAGCGGATTATTCGCGTATCAAATGCTGGAATTGCTTGTCTCTTGGGCACCCGTACATTTATTGCCCTGAAGAAACCAGAACACTTTTCTGCTTCAAATGTGTGGAACGTGGAGTAACTACCACTAAGTGCATAAATCCCCATCCGGGAAACCGGAACGAGATGGCCACCGGGGACGCACGTTCCCATGCACAATACCCTAGTTCGAAATAGATCGAAAGAGTCCACAGGAAAACGAATCTAGTTCACCGTCCTTGGGTGATTTTTCTCCAAAACCACCAGCTTTGGCTAATATTTCCAAAAAAAATTTGATCTGTCGTCAGCGCTTCAAGAAGAGAAGAACTTTTCGGAAGTTACTAGAATCTTGGCTTTTAATCGAGAAGCCCGATGAAAGACCATTTGCAATATTTCGATTTTGAACGAAACTTTTTATGGATTGCTGGACTCTGGTGCCAGTGTGGCGGTTGTGGGTAAGAATAGCTTAAGCTTCATAGAGCGCAACAACCTGTCACTAAGACCATTTAACTCTTTCATTTCCACTGCCAATGGCTCTAAGAATACTGTCCTCGGACACTGCAGTTTACCTGTTTTTTAAAAAGGCGTTTGCCGCAATATCGATTTTTACATTGCACCCTGATTTAGTCAGAAAGTATATTTGGGTTTAGATTTTTGGAGATGTTTTGAGTCATTCCACTTAGATTCTCCTTCTGAAACCAACATTGACACTGGTTTCCACGATTTCTCAGCTGAACAAAAGCTACAACTTGACTTTGTCGTACTCATTTATTAAGCCCGCCATTGACACCGGCGATTCTGTCCCTATAAAGTAAAGACACTACCCGTTTTTTTTTTTTTTTTTTTTTTTTTTTTTTTTTAAGGCCAACACTCAGGGGATGCCCCCTATAAATGCAATGCATTGTGTTAGCGGAAGGAAATTAGGGTATCGGAAGGAGGAAAGAGGGAGTAGTGTTTGTTGACATTTGTTTTGAATTTCTGAATGTCACATCTGGCAGGAAATACATTTGCTGGAAGATTATTCCACATACGAACGGTTCGGCTAAAGAACGAATTTTCTCTATAGTGCGTCGTCCGGTCAACCGGCCATTTCACAATGAACGGATGAGAGACCCTGGATAGCCGTGTATTCCGACTAAATGTTCTAACGTCAGGGACCAGACGAACAGATACCATTAAAATATCTATAGAATAGCGATACACAACCCACATTTCTGCGATGCTGTAGGGAGACAATAGAGCTGGATACCCTACCATCCCCTATCATCACCACCGCTCTCCTCTGTACACGTTCCAGAAGCTTCAAAGATGTTAATGGAGCCCCTGCCCATATATGCGAGTTGTATTCCATTTTAGGCCGGATGTAAGTGGTGTAAATATTTACGAGATCAGATGGAGTGAAGTATTTCTTGCACCGCTTCAAAAAGCCTAAACACTTGAATGCTTCTTTCGACACTTCGAATATATGGCTAGCCCAGCGAGCATCACCCTGTCTCTTCATGCCCAGAACATCAAGAGTGTCTGATTCGTCGATATCCACACCACCCATAGAAATTGACGACGATGCTGGATCTGGTGAACGTTTGTGTGACAACAAACAGCACTGGGTCTTTTGCGCATTAAAATCTACTCTATTCATTTGGCCCCACTCACAAATCGTCGCCAAATCGCGGTTAAGTGAGTCATTCATCATTCGCCTTTTGCCCTCGACCTCCAGAGGACCTGGCCGATGATCAAATGAGTATGAATGACATAGGTTACTGTCATCCGCAAAGGAGTAGATCGGGTTCACAGTCTGACCCAAAAAGTCGTCAATGAAAATAAGAAATAGAGAGGGAGAGAGGACAGAGCCTTGTGGAACTCCTGCGGTCAACCTATGCTCGTTGGATGAGACCCCATCTATAACAACTCGTATAGAGCGATCCCTGAGGAAACTCGATATGAATCGAGAGAAGATATTACCGACACCAAAAGCAATAAGTTTTGATATGAGTGCTCCGTGCCAGACCCTATCGAACGCCTTGGAAATATCCAGAGCCACGACCTTACTTTCACCAAGGGCGTGAATAGATCGACTCCATCGCTCCGAAAGGAACGCCATCAGGTCTCCAGTAGATCGATTTCTACGGAAGCCATACTGTCGATCATTTAGAAGGCCGTTAGACGCTAAATACTTAACAAGATGGTGTTTAACCATGCTCTCCATAACCTTCGAGAGCGCAGAACATATTGCAATTGGACGGTAATTCGCAGGATTAGTAGCCTCACCTTTCTTGGGGATCGGCTGAACATTGGCAACTTTCCAACGTGAAGGGTAAATACCAGCACGGTACGACATGTTGAAAAGATTGCGCAATGGACGAGCTAGCGTCGAAGAGCACTTACATAGGACAAGTGCTGAAATGCCATCAGGGCCCGGAGTTTTGTTTACAATGAGATCTGCATGAACCCTTTTAACGCCACGTGTTCGAAAAAATATCTGAGGCATCGAAGTAGATACGTTTTCGATTACGGGGAGTGGTTGACTGCTGTCTGGCAAAGATGAATTCTTTGCAAATATTTCAGCCAGAAGGTTAGCTTTGTCAACCGGGTCAGTGAATATCTGGTCATCGTTAACGAGAGTTGGAATAGAAGACGAGGAATTGTCTCTTACTCTTTTAACAAATGCCCAAAAGCTCTTACTACCCCTGGGAGAAGAAAGAACTTTAGTACGAAGGCGTTGTTCGTGGAGAAGTTTTTCGCGCCTACGCACTCTGGCACAATTGGATCTTGCCTGCTTACGTAGCAGCTCAGTAGTTACGTTTTTATTTAAAAGCCAATTTCTGAACGCTTCCTCTTTAGATCTGACAGCTTATTTGCATGTCTGATTAAACCAACAATTCTTTGAAGGTTTATTGGAAGTAGTCTTCGATGGAATAAACGTGTTTATTCCATGAAGAATTATTTTCTCGACCATTTCAGCAGCAGCATCGACATTATTGTCTAGGAAACATAATTTCCAATTAAAATGCTGATAGAAATTGTTGAGCTCGGCCCAACGTGCCTTTTCGTATATGTACAATGTCCGCTTCGTGACTGGTTTAGAAGTGGATCGAAGATCGGAGAACGAAAAGGATGCTGAAATGGTGCAATGATCCGAGTTACCAAGAGGTGCAAGAATATTAACCTCGTACTTTTCAGGGTGTGAGGTTAAGAAAAGGTCAAGAATATTATGATATTGCCCTTCAACACGCGGAATGTGTGTTGGTTCATTCACTATTTGCGTCAAGTTATTATGCGCGGCGAAAAGCTCAGCGTACTGTCCCTCCGGAAAAGTGTGGCTCGAATGGGAAAGCCAAGATTGATTATGGACATTGAAATCCCCAGCAACTACAATTTCACTGTCCGGACAATCTTCTAAAACTTTAGATATAGAATCGGAAAGGGCGTCGAAGCCGTTTAGGGTAGCCTCCCTTTCCAAATTTGGGCTTCTGTAAAGAAACCCGAAGTGTAATGGGTGTGATCCAATCCTGAACTTAACCCAAAGAAAGTAAAATTCTGGATCTTGTGAGTCCAAATGTTGCTGGCTCTGGAACACCACACCATTACGTATGCATACCACAAGGCCTCTGTGGGAAGAGAAAGAGGAAAGAGTGTGATATCCAGGAATGTGAAAATTCTGTGGATTAGAACCCTCACACACCTGGGTCTCACATAGAGCGAGTACATCCAGCCTATGGAACTGAACGTGAGTGTATACCGCAAAGAAATTTGCCTTCAGCCCTCGTATGTTCGCAAAATGTATTTTAAATGAACCTACCATTGTAACATACAGAAACACAAAACAATATCAAAGCATAAATACAAATAACTGTGATAATAACATAAATACAAATAACCCCTCTTGCCGCTGCTAGACCCAACAAGTGTTCAGTGTTAGATCTTCAACACAAGTCAGGCAGCGACATGAAGAGAGCACAGTCGTTTGTATTATGCGAAAAGGGATGCGGTGAGGAAGGGGGGAACACAGGAGAAGGGGAGCATAAAAAAGCCCTTCGTGTTGGCGTTGATGATGATGTGTGTGACTGCTGGTGTTATTGTTTGTTGTTGATGTTGTGAATGTTTGATGTTGTTTTTCTTTGTGGATATGGTGGTTGGTTTTTTTTTATTTTATTATTCTCTTTTTGTTTTGTGAGACACTATTTTTTTGGACGTATATTTTTGTTATTGTGGATTTATTGTTTTTTTCTTCTGTTTTTGTTGTCTATATTTTAAGCACACAACGGACAAAACATAAAAGAACGCGACAAAACATAAAATAAAGCGACAGCGACCGGACAAAAAGTGCGTGCGCACTGGACAAATGACAAACTACTACTTCATCGTCTTTTTCTCGATTCCCGAAAATTAACCCTTATAACGAAAAAAAATCCATATCCTCTCACCCATATCAATGGTTTACTCAGCCGACTAAAGGATACCCATTATATCACCGGAATCGATTTAAAAGATGCATTTTTCCAAATACTATTGACCGAATCCTCTAAAGAGAAGACAGCCTTTGTACCAGATAGACCACTTTACCAGTACCGCGTTATGCACTTTGGCCTTGTCTGTCCGGTCGCTGTCGCGTTTGTTTATGTTCTGTCCGTTCAGTGTCATCAAAACAACAAAACAGAAAAAAAAATATTCACAAAACAAAAAAAACAAAAATCAATACCAAATACATAAAGTGCACATCAACAATAACCAAAAATAACAATAAACAACAACATCAATAGCAGTCACAGCCGTCACACACATCTCGCAGCTCATCAACGCCAACACGAAGGCTTTTTATGCTCCCCTTCTCCTGTGTTCCCCCTTCCTCACCGTATCCCTTTTCACATAATACAAACGACTGTGCTCTCTTCATGTCGCTGCCTGATTTGTGTTGAAGGTTTAACACTGAACACTTGCTGGGTCTAGCGGCGGCAAGAAGGGTGCACAGTTATTTGTATTTAAGCTTTGATATTGTTTTGTTTTTCTGTATGTTACAATGGTAGATTCATTTAAAATACATTTTGCGAACATACGAGGGCTGAAGGCAAATTTCTTTGCGTTATACACTCACGTTCAGTTCCATAGGCCAGATGTACTCGTTCTATGTGAGACCCAGGTGTGTGAGGGTTCTAATCCACAGAACTTTTACACTCCTGGCTATCATACTCTTTCCTCTTTCTCTTCCCACAGAGGCCTTGTGGTATGCATACGTAATGGTGTGGTGTTGCAGAGCCAGCACTATTTGGACTCACAAGATCCAGAATTTAACTCCCTTTGGGTTAAGTTCAGGATTGAATCACACCCATTACACTTTGGGTTTCTTTACAGAAGCCCAAATTTGGAAAGGGAGGCTACCCTAAACGGCTTCGACGCCCTTTCCGACTCTATATCAAAAATTTTAGAACATTGTCCGGACAGTGAAATTGTAGTTGCTGGGGATTTCAATGTCCATAATCGATCTTGGCGTTCTCATTCGAG